>OZ018380.1:50611104-52021690 GCA_963969555.1 Polydrusus pterygomalis | reverse complement strand
ATATGAAGAGTAAGTAATCTTACCAAACAAAGTACTAAGTTTTAAATATATAAATATAATTTCCATTTTTACTAATTGCGTCTAGACTCCTTTTGTGCCATTTAAATAAGCACCCTTATCTTTATCACTGCTAAAAGTATAACCCATTTAAATGAGTAGTGATAGATGGACAGTTCTACGCCCACCACGCCACCATGGCCATGGTGGCGTGGTGGGCGTAGAACTGTCCACTTAAATGATATTATATTATAGCATGACATTATTGCCGGATGTTAATGCCTCATTCTCCCAGCAAACTGCAAATATGTACAACAAACAATATTTACAAAATTTTCATCTGGGGTGCTGTATATGCTACTCCCACGGTAGGCCAGCCCCTTTTGCTCTAAATCAAGCCATGCCACTGCTTATTACTAACTATAGTTTACTGTTGTAGGCAAGGATACAACGCATGGAGGGATGCATTGAAACCAACACAAATTTTAGCGAAACTCTGTAAAGATTGTAAAGTCGATTCTCCTATTTATAGCGATGGACAAGTGAAAGTTGGAAATCAAATTATCTCGGTGCACACCGACGAATTTAATTTTTATAAGTCTAGAGAATCGGAGGAGCATATGGCTTTGGCCGTACTACATAGGTAATATACATATCGGGTGTCACGCTAAGGTTGGCATCTCGGAAAATATTAGTCATAAAATTTTAGGAAATTTTTTGTATAGGTATACCAGCCAAATGATGAACATTGGAAATTATTTTTAAAATTGTACGATAAATCGCTAGAGGGCGTAACCGATAAGACAAAATATAAAATTCAAGTTATTTTAAAAGTAGCCTCAATAAGGTGACGTTTTGATTTCTGGAATGTAAAGCTTATTCATTTTTCCGTCAGTTCGGTGCAATACATTTCTTTCCTATCTCTAATAATAGGGGTGGGGAAAACTGGTAAATAAATTATTACTAAAACAACTGTATATGTCATATAGTTTATTCAATTCTAATAAATGTTGGTTCGTTTAAAAGAGAATTTCAGGCTTAATAAAAACTAATTATGGTCATATTTTGTTTTACAGAGGGCGCTATGTATAAAAGTTTCAGTTTTTCTCAATTTTCTTTAAAAAAATCAATGATACGGTATACTTTTTATACAGTTATCCTTTTAGGCGAATTCATCGCATACTATTATTTAGTTGTCAATTCCAAGACCTCCTTAATCAAGATTCTAGGCATACTAATCATTTTAAATGGCTAACATTAATTTCTTTGTCAAAAAATAAGGTTTTGGAAATATCTTGAAAACAAATAGATATCAAAGCAAGATTTTCGCCAAAATGTAGGTATTTTTATGCTTTTCAAAAATATTGTATTCCGTTCCATTGTTTTTTTAAAGAAAATTAAGAAAAACCGAAACTTTTATGCATAGCGCCCTCTGTAAAACGAAATAGGAAATAGCGGCCATCAACAAAATTACTTTTTTATTAAGCGTGAAATTATATTTCAAACGAGCCCAAATTTATTAGGATTGTATATAGGATGTGAAAGATACAGACCTACTTTTATTAATAACTTTTATTTACTAGCTTCCCCCACCCTTATAATTGGAGATACGAAAAAAAAATCCTTAGGACTAAACTGCCGCAAGAAGGGCTTTCCATACCCGTTATCAAAACAATACCTTAATGGGGCTATGTTTAAAATGCTTTTTTTATTATTATTATTATTATTATTATTATTATTATTATTATTATTATTATTATTATTATTATTATTATTATTATTATTATTATTATTATTAATATATCTTTATTCTCAACCAACTTATAAATTTCATTACAGAGAAGATAACACACAATATATTATAAAATCACAAATAATAAAAAACTTGAATTTTGTTTTTTCTCCCGATAGTTAAGCCCGCTAGTGACAATCCTACAACTTTGGAAATAATTTCTAGTGTTTTCTTTTTGCCGGTTTACCTATAAAAAAAAAATCCGGAAAATGTATTGTCATGAAAATAGGGCATTTTCCAAATGTATTTTTTATTTCTTAAATTATTATTATTTCTAATTTAAATCTAGTCCAACCTTATTTTTGCAAACTACACATAAACATCGGCTTGTTTTATTTATACTGATCTAATTAAACAAGAGGACGATCAGTATAAATAGCAATCCGACAAGCTTGGACGACGTCCACTCTTGGGTCACACATCCACTCTTGGGTTTGTTCGGGTTTGTATAATTGATTTGTTCGTTGTCTACAATAGATTATAGTTGTTTTTAGAAGCCTGTCCACCTTTATTAACCTCTCGCAAAACCTAGCTACAACCCCTACATGACAGTATGACCAATACTTTCAGAGATACAGCCGCTGGCCGACCTTAGCGGGACACCGGTTATATGTACTATTTCTAATAGTACATTTTTTTTACTTGTAAGGGAAGAATGTACTATGCTCAGTAAGATGTTCTTAAATTTGAATTAAAAAAGCCTTTTCCGAATAAGCGTACTGATGTAATCGCATTCTGCATTCATCTGAACTAGGAATGTTACGGAATAGCTTTTTCTCGTACCTAGTTGGACCTGTACTTATTCCAAACCCTAACCTATTCCAAATACCTATTACAGGTCCAAACTATTCCATGTCAAACTTAAACGCCGCTCCGCCTATTGGCGCTATTCCGGCTGCATGGCCGACACGAGTTTTTAAAGAAGGCCGCTAGAACTCCAGCGTGGCCAGCAGTTTCCGATTGTTCGAATTAAATTTCGTTATAAATTTTTGTAACAGATTAATATTTTTCGCACCAGACTTTTTGGGAAGATTTGATTGTAACGGAGGCCTATTAATTAAAGAAACATGAAGAATAGGCATAGGTACATCCACCATATATGTTGCCTTTTTAATTAATTCCTCATTGCTGGTTGCATATACTACATTAAATACGCTATATTTTGTTGCCCAAATTATAACAATATTTTTAGAAATATTTATTATTTATTACTATTTCCCTTTATCTTTATTTAGTGAGATTATTTTAATTATTGCAATGTGCTTGCAACGGCAATGTTTAAAATTCGCAACTGCAAATTCGCCATATTATATGTAGCCGTTCCATTCCCTATATCGTACCTGTACCTGACAACTTGAAAAAGGAATAACAATGAAATCAGAGAATCAAACATGTGACAGTGCCAACGGACCTGGAATAGGTACCTGGTAATAGGTAATAGGTACGCGGAATAGACAGATGATACCTATTCCAAAAGAACAGGTCCAGTTCCACTGTAACACCCCTAATCTGTACCATAATTATTATTGTTTGTTTCGTGGCTGTAAGGCCTGTTGAAAACCTTCACCACACTCTCAAGAACGACGTTTAGGCTAGGTATACAAACCGCAAATAAATGCAAAAACACACTTTTAAAAATCGCATGGAAAAATCCTTTATAGATTTAGAAATAAGCAACAAACAAAGCGGAAAAACTATTATGCAATTAACTTATCTAGTGTTTATTTTAATTCTTAAATAAATTGTTTATAGGTGGCACGAAATTCCAAAAATTGGTGGTCACTTGGTTCCAGAGCATGTAGAGACAAGACCCTTATACAATCCCGATAAACCAGGGATAGAACAAGGTAATAACAATATCATTACTAATAAAAATATCAAACGAAAAAGTAAAGCTTTTCATTCATAAAGTAAGGAACACTCTTCGAATCACGCCCGACCGCATTTGCGATGCAAGGTAATCCCCCACGCATGTAAAGGAAGAAGAAAGAAGATAATGCGGAAGGTACAGAAAATTGGAGGGAATACTTGTAAAGATAAACAGTTAGCAAGCATATCTTCCTTTTTATAATTTAGGGGTTGGGAAGAAAGCCCTTTCTTTCTTCTTAAATTATTTTATTACAATGTCCCTTCTGGAAAGTAGTTACGACTTCGTTACCTTAATATAAGATAATAGTATACTTTTATTTTATTAGACCTGAATGAATTTCATTATATTTAACGGATTACAAAGATTTAGAGAGACTAAGAGTATGACACTTCATTTTGTTATTTTAGGTAAACTAGAGATGTGGGTAGATATGTTCCCAATGGACATGCCTCTACCAGGGCCACCTCTAGATATTTCACCAAGAAAACCAAAAAGTTACGAACTAAGAGTAATCATATGGAATACCGATGACGTAGTGTTAGAAGACGATGCCTTTTTCACTGGAGAGAAAATGTCTGATATTTACGTAAAAGGGTAGGAAATTATTTTTCTATTTAAAAATAGTTCTTCCTGAAACATGATTAAATCGATAATACTGATATCGTATATAGTATTTCATCTATCCAGGGTGAAGTAATTTATCCATCCAGGGTGGCAACCCGACCGCTATTGGTGCCATCTAAATGGTAATTTCTACGAAGTTGATTAAATTAGAGAAAATGTGCGAAAGCTTTTTTAAAATCCAGTAACTGCGTTGCCGAATTGTTTTTTAAAAAAATTTTTTAACTAAAAGCTTCGTATTTTTTTCTCAATAAAATGGCGCATCAGTTTATTTTACGTCATTTGTTATATAATTGGGTTATTCCTCCACACAACACTCCGTGTAATAGGTCAGTTCTTTTTATTTGTTTCCAATGTCGGATATTTCCCTGGCGATCTTCAAAATTGTCGCTGTCCTCTCCACGGCCAAAGCTATACACAAATCGAAAGTAGAGTATTATGTTGAAGATTGTAGACAATGTAGTTATAATAAGAGAATTAAATTGTCGGACTTACAATGGTTTTAGAGATACTAACTAACCGAAACGTTGTGTTAGGTAACAAAATAAAGACAATGGAAGTCCGACAAAGCAATTATTTTGATACCATGGCCTGTTTCTACACCTGACCGCCCTTCAAACTATATTTCTAATGGGCATTTTATAAATTAATATTTTTTAGATGGTTAAAAGGACCAGAAGACTGCCAATGTACAGACATTCACTACAGGTCCCTCACAGGCGAAGGCAATTTCAACTGGAGATTTATTTTTCCTTTCGACTACCTGGTAGCGGAACAGAAAATTGTGATATCTCGGAAAGAGTCCTTGTTTTCTTGGGACGAAACCGAATGCAAAATCCCTGCTAGATTGGAGTTGCAGGTTTGGGATGCCGATCATTTTTCCGCGGATGATTTTTTAGGTTTGTGAAAATATTTCTTTATTTATTTATTTATTTAATCTCTTACAAACACAAAAAGTATTAACAAGTAAGAGAGCTTAAAACTAGGGACTAGAGGAAGACTAAAGAAAATTTCAACATTTGAACTTGATGAATTGATTTGTATAAAACAACCTCATATTTCTAATTCTCAAATTAATTTTAGGTACCAATATATTTATACTGTTATTTATTTATTTATTTGTAAGTAAAGCGTATCGACCTCTTGGGTCATTAGCGCAATGTATAACAGTATTTAGTGTGGACACTAAGTTGAGATTACAATATGGTTAAATCTGGTTAAGTAAGTTGCAGTCTTTCAGAAAGTTTATTACACTATCGTTATTCACATTACTGTTTAAAACATCGCTCATGGTCTTCTTGATATCGTGCTTTTGTCTGTGGGTGCTGTATATTGGACAGTCTATTAGGATATGTTGTACCGTAAGCACTTCAAGGCATGTATCGCAGATAGGCTGATTGTTTTTGGAGAGTAAATGTTCGTGTGTCCTTTTTGTGTGGCCGATTCTAAGCCGGCTTAGTAACACTTGAGCTTTTCGAGTGGCAGGCAAATGTTGCCATGGTCTAACAGACGGTTTTATTTCGAGCAGTTTGCACTGTGAACTATTCCAGTCAGTTTGCCACGCGTTTAACACTTTGTTTTTAATGTAGGCTTTAAAGTCGTAAATTGTTGTTTGTTGGACTATTTGTGAGTTGACGTCTGTAATCGCTGATCGTGCTGCTTCATCCGCCTTTTCGTTGCCGGGAATTCCAATATGTGATGGTACCCAAACAAATACTACCTCCTTTCCAACGCTGTATATATTGTATAGTGCTTTCTGGATCAATTGAACATTGGGGTTGGGGGAGAATATCTGTTTTATGGCCTGTATAGAGCTGAGGGAGTCTGTGATTATAGCTGAGAGTGGAAGGTTGTCTTGTAGTGCATGATTTAGGGCTTGTAGTAAAGCATAAAGCTCGGCTGTAAAGCTGCTGGAGTACTCAGAGAGCTTATATTTCAGGGTCTCATGTTGTGTTACTACGGCCGCTGCCGTTCCATCTGCTGTTTTTGATGCATCAGTGTAAATTGTTTCGTAGTTGGTTAGACTATTGAGAATGGCTCGGAACTTTAACTTAATGAAATTGTAATTGGTTTCGGTTTTGCTGAATTGAGTAAGGGTAGTGATGCATTGGGGAGGTTTAATTGTCCAGGGAGGGGGGATTGTGGGGTCTTGTTGGAAAAACTGGGGAAACGTTAGTTGGAAACTAGACTGATATCTGTTGATTCTTTCGTAGAATGTTGCTTTTGCTCTCACTTTGGTGTCAAATAGGTTGCTGTATCTATTGGAAAATGTATTATTGTAGGTTGGATTTTTGGGGTTTGAGGCGATTGTCGTGGCATAGGACAGGCTTAGGAGTGCCCTTCTGTGTCTGAGTGGGGGCTCCCCGTACCAATATATTTATACTGTTGATTAAAAAACACAAATCTTTGTACTTAAGATTATTAATGATAGAGAATACAAATAATACAGCCTGCATAGATCTTCTACTTTCTAAAGTTACAAAATTAAAAGAATCAAGCATACTTCTATACGATATCATATAGGTATGGATTTCCATTATTTTTCCTGACATACAAGTAACGCAGGAATCTTTTTTATACTCTTTCAATAAGATCTATATTCGTCTTGGGTTGAGGCGCCCAAATGATACATGCGTATTCTAAATGAGGTCTTACCAAGGCAGTTTTATAATAGAATCTATGTTAAAAAAAAAAATGTATTCCTAATTACAAAGCCAAGCAGCCTATAGGCCTTATTAACGATATAATTATAGTGGGTATTAAAGTTTAAGTCCGATTGCACATGAACTCCCAGATCCTTAAACTCATCCCTCCGAGTCAGCTCTGAATTATCAAGAAAATATTGATTGTTTATGAAATTTTGCTAGTGAAGGTCACAATAGCACATTTATCAACATTAAGAGACATCCCATTCTCCCTAAACCATTTAGTAACCGAGTCTAAGTCAAGCTGTAATTTGTAAGAATCCTGAACTAAAGTGATTTGTCTACTTGAAGTCATCAGGAAACAGAAGGTCCATTGAATACTTGATGCAGTTGGACAGGTCATTTATAAAAATGGCAAGAGGCCCTAAATTACTTCCTTGGGGCATACCAGAAGTCACCAGGACTTCCCTAGATAAACATTTGCCTACTTTAACCTGTTGTTACCTAAACATAAGATACGACCTCATAAACACACCTGCACTGCTAGAGAAATCGAAATCTCTCCGCTTTCTCAACAATATACCGTGCTCAACCTTGTCAAATGCCTTTGCACATTTATTAATCAAGCTAGTGTGTTTGTACTAAGAGTTACCTATCTATTTTTCAGGAGCAATAACGTTAGATTTAAATCGGTTCCCACGAGGAGCCAAGTCATCAAAACTCTGCACCTTGGATATGCTTAAATCGGACGATTCTGTACCAATTGTTAATATATTTAAGCAGAAAAGGGTTAAAGGTAATACTATACACACTATCCTTAGTATTAATATCATAAGAGGCAGTGGCGTATGAGAAATATAAATGGGCATACTTAACTGCGGCCAGGGAGGAGGAAAATATCTTTGCTGAGCTGAGTTAATTTTTAAAAGGAACGCTCAACTTAGCCGTTGGCTTTGCTATATAAAAGCAAGTAAAAGGAGCTCGGTTATTGTTGATTGTGAGTGTTTATTTAGGATTTCTAGTTTTTGTGTAGTTTCTGCTATAAACAATTACTATGGTACCAAAAAAGTATGGCTTTGTTTACATGCGCAAGGCCATAAATTTGCCACTTTCGTATTGTTTGCTATCTAAAGGTAAATGTATAATCAAATAAACGCAATATATCCCACTGCACGCCACTGTTGGCAATACCCTAGATTCTTATGCAAACGAAAATTGAACAAAAAACATCATCCCCACTTATTATGTTCTTATCAGTACATACCTACCAATATTAGTTTAGTTTAAAATATCATGCGTATTAATTTTCGTATCGTTGATTTCTTCCGTTATAGGCTGGTGGCCATTTTATGTAAAAAAAGACAACGAAGAGATGGAGCTCACCGGAAAAGTCGAAGCAGAGATACACCTATTAACAAAAGATGAAGCGGAAAAAGTGCAGGTTGGTTTGGGAAGAAATGAACCTGATCCTTTGGAAAAACCTAAGTAAGTTTAGTTTGCGAGGGTAGCCGAAAATTGCCACGTACTTCCTGCATGGTAGACTTTTTCCAGCTTTCGGCCGGTATATTGTTTATAACCTTTTTAATTAACTTTATGTCATACCAGTAGATTATTGTGTTTTTATACCTTAGATACCATCTACATAATGGATTACTTTATGCCTGCGCGGGCATTAAGTGTGCATCTTGTTCCATTTTTGATTTTTGACTTTGATACATTAAACATTTTAATAATGTCAAGGTAATGTCGCACGTAAAAATAAAAAATTGGTAAATCAAATTAAATTTAAAAAAAAATATTTACTATTCAAAACGAACTGGTATGACATAAAATTGTGTATGCACCACGGGTACTAATAGATATATACCCTCGGGCGACGTACGAACCCTCGGGCCAGAGGCCCTCGGCTTTGTAAGACTGTCGCCCTCCGGGCATAATCATCTACTTAGTACCCTTGATACATAAATAACTATTATGACACTCGCACTTAGGGTAGAGGAAATATTTTTTGCTTTCACGTTTGATTTTACTTTGTGCCACATAATATGCTCTATGGGGTTAAATATACAATGATACGATGGAAGACGCATGACCCATCGGTTCCGCCTAGTTATCACATACGCATTGTTTAATGTTAAGTGCATTTAAGACTTTTAAAAATTGTTCTGTTTTGTAACTAAATTTTAAATAAATATCATTTTCTAATAAAAATATTCTTGTATTTCAGTTTTAGTACTTGATCTGTTTGATGCTCTATATAGCAAACGACTGTGATAACTTGTGTTATTGTCGGGGATATTTTTAAAAGGTGATTTTCCAACCAGTTTTTAAAAAAGTTCCGCACTTGAGTCTTCATTGTAATCCAAGCTCGAATCCTTAATATTATTAACAGATAACAGTAAGGAGTTTGGAACCCATCCACATAATAAAAAAATATTTGAACACTAATATTTCTATGCACCACAGAATCAACACTTCAACACATTTTTCAACCGCACAATACACAGGCTTTCTCAATATTATACGAGTACTTATATCCTAGTTACACGATGCCCGACCCTGGGATCAATTAACAAGGATGCCCAACCTAATATAAATAACAATTGCAAACGCCATAAACTTATCGAATACGGGGTGGACCTATATACCTGCTCTTGATAACAAGGACAATATTTCTATGCGAAATAATGGTGAACAAGTGACACTATTAAAATTGTAAATATGTCACCCTGTAGACCTTTTAGGTATACAACAATCAGGATTTATTAAAATAAATGACAGATAGCAAAAGCCAAGACGATATACTTTGAGATGTACATACTTTAAAAGGAAAGGATATACTCGAAAACAGCCACCATGCGTTATTCCTGAAAACTTCATTATTATGCATACTATTAGATCATTAAAATTTAAGTTATTTAGAACACTCTTTGTAAAATTCCTAAAAATTGAATACCGCTGTGATACATACCTCAATAAAACCACCAGTAATAATTATGATAATATCAAATGTTACTAGACATTTTATTTTTTATTAGTGTTAACATGTTTTACATTATTTGAGAAAAAATAACAATGAGTAAGTGGTACTACATGGAAAATAGTTCTTGGAGAGTATCCAAATGTTCTCTGAGACAGACCCATTCCAAACTAAGCAACAATTCTGAATATGGTTCGTAATTTTGAGAGTAAAGGTACTGTAAGTAATAAATGCAACTGCTTAGGACTAAATAATGAAGTACTTAATGGTAGAACACATGAAACAATGAATCAAAATGTTCAAATCTGTAGATATTAAAGCAAAGAAAATAACCACAGATTTGTACAAACAAGGACTCAATCCCCTTAAAAGGTAAATGTTTGGGCGGGCATATTTAGACATAGGATTATCAGATTTGTTTTAAACCAAAGTTTGGGTAAAGAAACATTTTTGGAACTTTTACAAAACCAAAATGGACCTACATTAGAAGAACTTACTCCTGAGAGTTTGATTTCAAATGGACGGTTGTCCTGCGTACAATGCTCTAGAATAGTCTAGAAGTAAGGAAATATGTCCAAAACGTTTTTGATGGACGCACAATAGGATTAAATTACACGATAATTTGGCCAGCTAAGTCTTCCGATTTTTTCTCAAACGATTTTTTTCTGTGGGGTCACATTAAAAGTGTTATTTATAAAAGTGTGCCTTATCAAAATTTGAAAGAACTCATCAGGGATCTGTCTTAGGTCCCCTACTTTTTTCAATATACACTGCAGATATTGTAGACAGCGTAAACTATTCAAACATCCAAGCGTTTGCAGACGAAATTTATTGGATTCTTCAAAATAAAGAAAGAAACTTTAGTAGTTAGTACTCGTCTGTAGCAGTAGTAGTAGTAGTAGTAGTAGTAGTTGAGGGGAGGCTTAGCGCCAAGCAAGTAGGCCAGTGCGACCCTTTTTGCCAACCCCATTTTACGTCTGGGTAATGTCAGCCAGACGGGACCTACAGTCTTACGTGGGTTCCGAACCACAATTTTACCGGCAGATGTTATTCTCGGCACAGTTTTACGGTCCTGTTGTAACACCTCTTGTCCACCACAAACCTCGACGGGGAAAGCCTATTACGTCTCCGTGGTGCGACTTAAAGGATGTTGCCGCAGAGCCCCCTAATCCGTCGGGATCCAGTATCACTCCACGGGACACACCGTCTGTATTATCAAATCCTCTGATTCGGGGCGTCCTCCAATCCGTCTGAATCGGCAACAGACATGCGTCCCTTTTGTGGGTCACTAGATCCGTTACTTGGTTCAGGAGTAGCTCACTTCTCGACAACATGCCGATGGGACACCCGAATGAACCGGAGGAGCCCGAGAGCTCCACAGCTGTATCGTATCGAGGCCGCCTTTCACTGCAGTGCACAAAACACCAACTAAGAGAAACGTTATTTGCATGTTAATTGAACGAAACGGGAATGACGTTTAACCGATCGCCATCTTAGGTGGCAGGGGGTGAGGAAGGCAGGGGAATGCTGAATTTTAATTGCAGGTTAGTAAATTAATTTTTTAATGTTTGTTTACTTTGCTTTTTAATTTTCTGAGAAAAATTATGTTTATTCTACACGTATAAAAACAGCAAAGCAAACAACATTAAAACAATTAATTTACTATAAAAAACAATAAGACTTTTCTAGAAAAAAAAAAAGGAACATATTTTGTTTATAATTTATTTCAATTTTAGATCAAAAAAGATATTAATGCAGAAGGCATAACTCCAATGCGTCTAACACAAGACGAATTTCTGATAACTATATGAACTTCTGGTACGAACTAGTTACGGCACATTGTACTATCAAAAATAAAAGTTTCTTAAGGAATTAAAGGTGGTATTCAGAGTCGACTAACTTCCTGGGCCTGTACAAAAATATAAGCAAAGGAAGCATCTAAGGTGTCCACCAGTGATTCTTATATCACCCCTAGGCGGTACAAGTATAGAGTCACAGTGGTGTCGTTCAACGGCTTCCTTGCCTAATCTTTTCAATTTTGCAATAAAGGGCTGGTCATTATTATAATTAGGTCATCATGTGGGGCAAGTCTTAATCCGGTGGAGGTCAACATTGGGCTAGTCTTGTATATAGGTATGCATTAACATGAAACAAAAAAAAATGGGCAGAATAATCTCATGCATTAGTAAAATGTTTAAATACAAGAATTATTTTTAAATAGAAACTGAGAAAATTGTTTAATTGGTTTTAAATCTTTTATTACTGGGGTCATTAACTTTACTTTTATTAAAAATGTTATGCTTTTTATAGTGTCCAGCACTTAAAGTTTGATTTTGATTATTTTTATCTCTTAAATATTTGTAAACTGTTAATCGAACATATAATTTAACAATTTCGTTACATAATAGGTGTGTCGTGTTGCTCATTATTAAGGAAACGATACAATGTCTCGTGGAATTACATCGAGTAAGCGAACTAGTTTGTCACTGGCATAAGTAAGTCTAGTATTTTTATCATATTCTTTAAATGAAACAAATAAATACTGATTAGTTACGTCGCTAGAATACAAATTAGCAAGTTTCACAGTCAGGTACAGACTTTCAATTGCAAAGGTTATAAAAAATCATCCCTCCAAGAAATATTATTTGGAAGTACCTAAAGGAATATTCTCGGCTGCAATATTTTTAGCATATTAGGTATACCTAATATTACCATATTTAGTACTTACTCAGAGAAATACTAAGAACTTCAGTGACATTTTTAACATAAATAATAATGCCGGTGCGATAAAAATCACAAAAAAATAAAACATTTCCACAAGGCGGTCTAAAAAAGAGAGGTTAGGAAAACGAAACGTCAAATTTTAATCGCACGTACGCCTCAATTGCTTTTGCACATACGTTCAAATATAGTCAGGTGGCTGACATATCCGGTGGCAAGATGTTGCGGGTTGCCCAATCCCACATTCATCCCCGTGCTGCAGTGTTTATTTTGCCATTGAGAATGCCAGTGTGTGTTGTACAATGCAATACTACGAAGTACGGTGGCCTCGTCAAGCAAACTAAATAAGTTCGCCAAACCTGCCTGGGATCGAATCAGGTACCTTAGGCATGCGATGCGGGAACGCTATCGCTGCGCTAGGCTGCCACCTGTACTCGTCTGTAAGTATGTATCATGATCGTATTTCACGTCCCAAATTGTAGCTAGATAAATAAATCTATTTAAACTAGCTATTCGAAAAGGGTTTTCAGACTATAAATATATAACTCAGTTTCGGTTTTAAAACAAACCTTTAATTTAACAAAAATGAAATCGACATTTTTTTAGAAAAAGATATGACGACATGTTCCAACTACTAAATTTGTCTAACGAGTTATGAAATTTACAGTTCGTCGTTATCATGATGAAAATGAAATTAGGCGTTACATTATCCATTCTATTCCCTAATCAACGCTAATCCCAGTATATTTTCAAGTGACTAAAATATTTGCATTTTATCATAGCACTGCCGTCCATCCCGTCTCTCCTCAGTGAATTCTGTGGCTCGTGACCTTACGAATTCAGCTGGATTTATTAGATGTTGGTTTTACATTTGCACGGATTTTCTTTTATGCATTAAATAATAAGTGCATCTTTATTGCCTATTTTAATGTATAATAAACTCCTGGTTAAGCTTTTTAAGTTTTATAGTAAAAATGCTATATTAATGTTCCGTTCCTGGATGCAAGTTCAACTACCTACAGTGTCACCAGTAAAGTCCGCATCATATGTGATTTTTTTTTTATTAATAGCTTTTTCAAAATTTTACTTTGGCATCAAGTTCTGCTTCGATCGAAATGAAAATTAACCAAAAAAAGAGTAGTCACCTAATTCGCATTATCTGTCAAATTTTAATTTTTTCCAAAAAATAATTCAAAAGTGGGGTTATTTATAAAAATATCGAAAAAAGTTATTAGAAAAAGTTTTTTTTAAATGCAGTTTCTAGCCCACATGCAAAATTTCAGCTGCATAAGATAATTTCGATTTTTTACCTATATTTTGTAAATTGCACCACTTTTGCAAAATAAGACTCAACGCAACCTACATAAAACGTCTCAGTTTTGACAAGGCATTATTTCAGATACATTTGCTTTAAAGTAGCGCCATATTAAATGTGTGTTTTTCTACAAAATTAAAATTGGGCTATTAAAATTTGGTCGCATGTGATGCAAATTTTATTCGTTTTTTACCCTGTATAAGGTAACTTTATAAAATAAGTATTTTTGAAAACGTAGTTTGTGTCTGAAAGTAATACACCTTAATATTAAGGCAAAACATAATACAGTGTAATCAGTAAAGTGTTCATTAAGTGGAAAATAAATTTTAGTGGTGGGTAAAAATCAAAATCATCTTATGCAGCTAAAATTTTGCATGTACCTACGCTAGAAACTGCATTAAAAAAAACATTTTTCAAATAACTTTTTTCGATATTTTCGTAAATAACGCTACTTTTGAATTCTTTTTTGGAAATAATTAAAATTTGACCGATAATGCGAATCACGTGATTACTATTTTTTTTGCTTAATTTTCATCTCGATCGAAGCAGAAATTTATGCCAAAGTCAAATTTTGAATAAAGCTATTAATAAAAAAAAATCCCATATGATGCGGACTTTACTGGTGACACTGTATATAAAGGCCGGTCAAAATATTTATGTTTTAACTTTAAGTTAATACTTATATCAATTACAGAAAAGTATAGGTAGGTATTCTATGAAATAACTTGGATGTCCGTAAATACATAGTTTATATGGGTAAAGATAGGTTTTTAAACCCTGATTAAAAACAATATCAAAGATTTTTAAAAAACTCGATATGATTCATTCTCTGTTTTGGGGTGTAATTTTAACGCAGCTCAACAAAACACACCCACTGAATAATTCGGATATGAACCCCTTTATCGCCATTTCTTCAAAGTTCAAAAAGTACCGACATCAATAAAAAAAATTTACCATGAAGAGGTACAAGTTATCTTTTTGTTACTTGAAAGAAAAAGATCGTAATTATTCATCAACATTAAAAATTCGTGACTTGGCAAAATAAACCCCTGTAACAAAAATATCAAAACACAACTGCCATTTTGGTTTACTTCTCGACTCTACAGTTTGGTTTGTATCTTTGCACCACGTGTTAAAAGTCGAAATTTCATTTATTTCTTTTTTTAAGAACAGGCCTGTATTCTGTTTCACATCCATAAATCACAGAAGGCCCTGAGGCAAATAATTAGAACTTGTTCCATTTCAAGGGTGAAAAACGCTGCAACTTTCACTCACGCTGAAATGCATAAATGTGAAACCCAAATTGCATGCAATTTTGATGTAGGGTGAAAATGCGTAGATATGGATCGGCCTTTACGAAAGCTTTTTTTTTTATAAATAATATAAAATACAGAAATCAGAACTATTTAATATCTTTTTTGTTTTAGTCGACCCGACTCCTCATTTATGTGGTTTATGAACCCGATCAAATCAATCAGATATATATTGTGGCACAACTACAAATGGACTATATTAAAGCTGCTCATCATTATCTTCGTTGCAATAATAATTTTACTTTTCTTCTATTCCATACCCGGATATACTGTTAAGCGAATGCTCGGCGCTTAATTATAATTATTAATAGATCTAGCTCTATATATTAATCTTATTTTTTAAGCTCAAATATATTTACAATCTTTTACAAATATTTAATAGGATAACTACTTATAGGATTTCCAAACTTAAGGTGGGAGTATCAACATGCTTGCCAACCTATAACCTATTTCGCGTAGATTTATTTATGTTTTCTAGCTTTTATAAAAAATCTAAATAAAATCAGTATCGACTTGATATTCTATAGGTAATAATTGACATATTTAGTAAATATCAAGGAATTTCATAACTTATTTTAGGATAATTGTATAGCGAAAAATATCGGGTAAGATTTTTTTTAACATTATTATGTCATTGTCACTGATTGTTCTTTCACTATACAATTCTCCCAAAATTAGCAATATAATAAATTGATATTTTTGTAATATATCAGATACTACCTAAATAATGTACCGACGATATTGATTTTCTTTAAATGTTAGTTATTAAAATAATAAACTCAAAAAATCAACGCGAAATAGGTTATAGGTTGGCAATAGATTGAATGACGTTGAGAATTCAACCTTAATTAAAATGCGGAAAACAGACTGCTGCCGAAGGAGCCGCTGGCAGGTGCCGGGAGCATTTTCATATGTTATAGGATATTGCTCGCATATTTTTATTCCTCAGTTAAACATACTTTTCGACATGTTATAAAATGTCAAATATCAAGTTTACCCGAGAAATAAATATAACCGAGCCGAGCCCGAGGAATAAGAAACTAGCCCTAATGGCCATTTGCACCATTTTTATATTAAGTATGATTTAACTAAGCCCGACTTATTTATAAGCCTGACTTTGGTTACATTTTATTCGCACCGGGAGTGATATTAATTTTAAATTGTAGACTTTAGAAAGCCTTGCATTCACGCGGCAACACTGTTAATATCTAGGGAATTTCTTTTTGTATGGCTGGCGGCCTGCTTCGATGCTAACATAACGTTACTTTTTGTGACTTTTTTTTTACATGTGTGTGATTTGACTGATTTGTTTTACATATTTTTGGGTCATCATCGTTTTGTCGAATTTTTTAGTAATTGTGAACATTTCTACATTGTAATATGTCTTGTTGTGTAAGGTTTCAAATTTCAATAGTGCACAAAAGTAAATATAGCAGATGAACGTAAGAAAAAGAGAGGAATTCATACCGCAAACTATACCCCACAAGAAAAAGAACTGCTTTTAAATATACTAAACAACTTTTTATTGAGAATAAGAAATAAGAGCTGTCAGAAGTTGGTTTATTGGGGAAACACGTCATTGCTATTAAAAAATCACAAGGACTAACATTAGAAAGCTAAGTTATTAGACTGGATGAGTTCATATATAAACTTTTAGTAGGAAAGTATTTGACAGTAATTCACAAGATTTAACTAGATATATATTATTTCATTGAAAAAGCCTAAATAAGTCTTAGTACCAATCATGGGGATATTCCAGATAAATTTCAATTTCTGCAAGCACAGCAAGTACTGTTGCTTTCCTCAGCCTAAACCTTTGAAAAAATTGCAGCTCACCAAGATCTTCAAACTAATTACTCCTAATAAGATATCTTCTTCTTGGAAACCCAAAATCGATAATATCTAGGACCTCTAAATCGTCTTCAAAAATGTTATCTTCAAACACAAAGTCCATCAATGTATCCATAATTATTCTATTAATCAAAATACTTTTTACCGCTTTTTTTGACTTTGAAAGCTTCAAAATACGCACGCGCACGTGTCGACTTAAGTTGGGTCAGCGTTAATCCTAGAAATTGGAGGGATTAAAATAAAGTCTGGCTTAAGAACAAAGCTCGGCCTTGCAACAACGGTGCAAACCAATTAAAGAGTTTAAGTATGTGTTAGACTAGGCTTAAGCCTCGTTCTCAGAGCTACGAATGTCGCTGGCGACACATCCCCACTCTTATCAATTGGGTGTCGCGGCGACGGTGAAGCAGAAACACTGACTGTCGCTATTAGAGGTGGGCTTAAGAGTTATTTTTGAATCACCGGTATACCGGTGACTGTTATTTTAAATTAACTGTTATTTTAAACAGTTACCAGTTATTTTCAAAAAATGAGATTTACTAAGGTGAAGGTGTCAATTTAAATAATCGACTTTTTATCTTTTTAAGTATTTTATTGGTGCCAAATTAAAATAGCTGTTTAGAGTAGTGAAAACGTGAAATTATCTTGTAACTATTTAACACCTTTCCTTTAAGCATAAGCATCCTGCAAACCAGGACTATCAAATATCAAAGAAATAACGTTCATTGGAAATTAATTATACCTTACCGTTACCGCCCACAAAGTGATATGAAAATTATCCGATTACTAATAATAACCATGTTATTTTTTAATATCCAGTTATTTAACAGCTAGAGAAGGCTGCATGAGCCGGCGACTTAAGCAGCGGCAGTGCTGTGCGATCGGTTGGTATATGAATCACTAGTAGTTGCTTCACATCCTATTACTAAAATAACCATGTTATTCTTTATCCAGTTATTTAGAAAATAACAGCGTGCAGCGAAAGAAGGCTGCCAGGAGCCGGCGAACTCAGTCGGCAGTGCGATGTGCGAGCGCTTGGTATATTGAATAACTGGTAACTGCTTCAGATCATATTTAATCACCGATAGCGACTGTTATTTCTTAATAACCGGTTAGTTTTAACCGTGACAGTTATATCGTCACACCTCTAGTCGCTATGCTATCTGTCACATTAAAACGTAACCCTAATTGATTTGTTTGTTTGTATTTTGTAATATAATATTATAAACTTGTTTTGAATAATTTATTATGGAAAGGCGTAACTTATTAATAGCGTATTATCTTTGGCGAAAAGCCAAACGCTCCAGTACTAAGGAAAACCAGATAAGAGGAGGAGGTACAGGTATTTTCCAAAATTAAATTTTACTTTAAATAAGTATAGCGGGAATGAGGACAGGCAATGAAATGACACAATTGTATTTCTCCCAACGTTTCGTTTTATATTAAAACTTTTTCAAGGGTCAATAAAAATGTCTTTAAGCCTGTATATTCATGCTCTGTAGAATATGACAACACATTTTCTCGAACACACCTTGGATACCTGTATATACCCGAACTGTCAGTACCAATATGGGGCATTAAATTTTAAAATCAAACTGAAAATTCACAAAACAATATTCAAAACACAAAAAAAATCCAAAAATAGCTGCTGCAAATAAACGGCACGCCGTTGAAGTTGAAATAATTGAGCGACAACGACACCGATCTGGCGACACTTAGGTGGGGGTTAGGGGTAATGACGTAAGGCGGTCCTGATTGGTCAAGATGATGTCGCTGGCAACACAACGTAGCTCTGAGAACGAGGCTTTAGTGGTAATCCTGACTTAGTGCTTGCGGTGCAAATGGCCATTAGACTGGTAAGAGCTAGGAAACCAGGTTATAATTAAGTTTTTTTTTTAGATATCGGGTTATTTTAAATTTTTTTATTCTAAAATGAACACTAACATAACCAACAGGAATGCTTTAATTATTTTTTTCTTTTATTATCACCCAATCCTATATTTTTGTCCACACATACACTTAGTAGTACCTAGTAGTAGTAGTAATTGAGGGGAGGTTCCGAAAACCTGGCAAGTAGACCATCAGCGATCCTTTTTGCCTACCCTAGAGTCTTCCCCCAGTCACACTAACCACCTTTGCCCCCGCCAAAGCGTCCCGACCTCTTTATGAAGTTAAGTATGTCGCTCTAGGCTAGGGCCGTGATTTCTTCCTTTTGGAGAACCGCAGATTCCAGGACCTGGTGCCTGAGTCTTCCCAGGGCCTCACAGGTGCCCAGAAAATGCAGCGGGGTATCTTCCTCCTCCAGGCATCTGGCATAGATTGGGTCGTCTTCGACACCAATCAGTGCTAGGTGCTTCCTCAGCTTGCAGTGTCCTGTCAATATCCCAATCAAGGGATTTAGGACACATCGTCTTCTGTTTAAAATTCATTCTAGCTTAGCCTGGCCCGGCCAAGCTATAAAGTCCTTAGCTTGTCTGCATCCTTGGATCGTCCACCATTGCTCCTTAGAGCGGCGTTCAGCCCACTCGTTTAGTGCAGATCCTACCTGCTTTTTAGTTATTCATATAGCCAGCTCTGGTCCTAGGAATGGGGTCTCAGCTCTACGCCTGGTAAGATCATCTGCCATCTCGTTACCCTGAACCCCTTGGTGTCCGGGGATCCAGACCAAGTTTACCTATTTCCTCCTCGAGAGTATCTCCAAGGCATCGACGCATTCGCTGACGAGGTTGGTTGTGGCTCTTACACACATACACTTAAGTGTGGGGTGCTTTTTTATGTTTCCCAGTACCTCCAGAGGTTAGTATTATCTTGCCGCTTATCTGTAAAAATTAGCGTTTCACAATATTAATTAAATAGTTTGTATGTAAAAATATACAATTTACCTCTCACTTTCTTCTGCCGACAGCAGTGGGCTGAACGGGTATTTTCTTACCCTTTAATTTCTTAACATGTTTATATAAGTTTTCGAAGTGTTTATATTTAAATGCTCTAAAAATAGACCGGATACGAATGAGTTCTTACTTCTTTAATTTTTCTAGTTATTGGATGAAATGATCACACTACTGGAACAATGCTGTAGGATTTTTCCTTTAAGTTATTTAAAATTTCGTCGTAAAAATCATTCCATTTTTATTGTAACTCAACAATTTCTTCATTAGGAGACAACGCATAGTTATCGACATTTAATTTAGTGCAGATATTTTGGTCATTTGAGTTAGTTGCATCAATTTTTTGGTCCGAAATTTTTATTTATTTTTTCCAATTTTAAAGTAATATTGACTGATTGTAATGGTAAAAATATACCTTTGTCTGGTTCCACTCCAGTGACAATTTTGTACAAACCAACTTTTGTAAATTGACAAAACGTATTAATCGTTTTCAACTCATCAAACTGCTGAAGAACAATGCCTTGATGTTTACAAAATTGTCCTTTAAATCTAATTGGTTTTGTCGATTTCACTTTAAACTTCAAATTCCATATTGTGCTGTACTGCAATTGAATCATTCTTGTAAATCTTGGAATGTTATGTTAAGGCCAAGACACAATTTAAAAAAATAAGCAATATGCAAGAAAAAGTAGGTAATAAGAAATAAAAGTTATATGTATATTGCTTATTACATAAAACTTAATTGTCTCTGTCTATATGTTATAGACATAAATGCGTCCGTAACTTATACATAGATGTTCGGCGATATGAGCGCTTTTCTTGGCGGTAACATATGAAAATGCGTGCCGGACAGCATTACTGATGACTTTGGGCATTAAGTTTTTTTTATTGCAATTAGCTTTAGCAAGACTATACCTATATTGCCATTTTTGCAGCGACCATAGCAACTAAGTAATAACAATGCAGACCATAAGTAGTGATTTCTGTAAATATCACCTGTAAATTTTTTTCATAGGAATAGTAACTAAATCTAGTAAAATAAAATTGTATTATTTGTTGGTCAAAAATAATAATTATAAACAATTCTGACCTATAAGTAAGTGCATGAAGAAACAAATTTAAAAAATCATTAAACTTTAGGTACCTACCTATGGTTCTAAAAATCAAAAATTTTATGAAAATCTATAATAATGGAGGTAAAGCTACATATTGTTATCTATTTTGTCACTGTATAGCTTTAAACACTATAATACTAGATAATAAATAAAATATCAAATATTATCAATGAGTTTTATTCACAAAAGCATAATTAAGACATACAATATAAATTTAAGCGGTATATCTATTAGTATATCACAGGCCAAGTTAACATACAGGTAGGGAAATGCGTTATCAGCCCAGATGCTCTAGTAATCAGGAAAAAGAGTAGCAAACAGAAATAAGTAGAATATGTGCCCCATTCCAATGTATCGCATCTCGCTGATGTCAATCCTCCCGCTTCAACTGAACTTTAAACTTTAGTGTTAATGTGTGGTAAATTTTGCGAGGGCCTTCTGCTCTTGTACCAGGTTAATTTGGTACAAATTCTTTTTACTTTAGGTTTAGGTAGGTATTGTAATCGCGAAAAAGACATTTTGAGATATTATCAGGGACAGGAGGACACTTTAGGGTGGCTATACCGGGTGACAACGAAATTACAATCCAGCTTGTAACGTCCTTATCAAATAAAACAATATGGCATTTTGGTAGATTATGTGGTTGCACTGTACGTACATCTTTTGTATTTCAACGTCTGACTGTCACTGAGCCGGTGTGCCCTAAACTTTATTATTTTAAATTGAACACCACGTCTATTTTTTTAAATATACATTCTACAAATAGTTCTATATACGCATAAAATGTGTATCATATACAGGGTGTCCCATAACTTATGGGCCGTAGAGTAACTGGAGATACTAGACATCAAACTAAGCCGATTAAGTCTTATAAGTTTTTTCGGATTGTTACTCGTTCTAGAGATACAGGGTGTTGAAAGTAAAAGTTTATTCTCGAAAATAAGCCATAATTTTAAAACCGTTTAATGAATTAAATTGAAAGTTGGCAGTATTATGTTTTTATGAGCAAGAAATAAGAATTTGTAGAAATTTTTAGGTTTCACACTAGAGGGCGCTAGTTGCATACACTGGGCTTCATAAATCTATGATTTTTTTTCTTACCTGTGATATTAGGTGTTTTTCAATTAAAGTTTCTTAAAGAAGGGCATTTTCTGAGTCAAAAAGGTGTACTTGATTGATCTTAATATCTTTAACGGTTTTCGAGATATTTCCCTTTAAACATCCCAAAGCATAAAAAAACATAGTACATAATTAAATTAATATTTTAATTATCACAACGCAATAAATTCGAAACAGTGGAACAAAAACAAGAAGCTCACTTTAGTAAATGTTGATAGTGACCACCGTTGACCTCAATACAGTTTATTAAACTTTTAACTAAATAAATAATAATATTAATAATAATAATAATAATAATAATAAACTTTTACTTTCAACACCCTGTATCTCTAGAACGAGTAACAATCCGAAAAAACTTATATTACTTAATCGGCTTAGTTTGATGTCTAGTATCTCCAGTTACTCTACGGCCCATAAGTTATGACACCCTGTATATCCTATACCTAAAGTCGATTCAGCCAGTAAACCTGCAAGATGGCCGACATGTCATATGACAAAGTCATTGAAAATGCAAAAATTCATTTTATTTAGCTGGAATATGACTTTTGTCATATGACATGTCGCCCATCTTGCAGGTTTACTGGGTGAATCGACTTTATCTTAACCAGCCGAAAATGGCGATAAAAATTGTCAAATTAGTCACACTTTTTATTATTTTTACAAAAACCAAATGAATAAGTAAAAAAAAAATAATTTCTTAAATTTTTCTACTTCTTTTTAGGTATTCCACATAAATGAGTCACAACTATTTCACTTCCTGTTGTAATGCAAAATTTGACAATCTAACACAAATTTCCCCCATAATTTGAATGGCACTCCCCCTTTGAAATTTAACATTATTTTGCTTGTCTTATTATTGAATATTTTTTATTTATGCTTCCTATGTCTAAACTTGTTCTGCGTAAAAAAAAGAAATATTTTTAACTTTTCTTAGAAATAAGTCACTTATAATAAGAAAAGGACTAAATTAAAAATATTATCCCTATAGCTACCTTAGATGAAACTATGAATAAATTAACATTAATTTTTGCTCGTTGGATAATGTAACTAACTTTTCTATTAAATTGTAGGTGTTTTCCGGGCTTATTTGCCGTGGTCTGTTGGTATCGTGAAAGCTTACACACTTTGATGAACTTTTCTATTGCTTATATCTTAAAAACTAATAAGTGTATACATAGGGAAGCATAAATAAAAAATAATTAGACAAGGAGATGGAGGAAAAAGGAGATAGTTGAATGTCAAATTTTGCAACATATTCGATTAAACCGGAAGTAAAATAGTTGTGATTCATTCACACGGTATATATAAAAAAAATATTAATAAGTTTTTATTCTTTTATTTGTTTTTTTGCGAAAACAGTAAAATAAGTGGTTAATTTAAAAATTTCCAACTCCATTTTATCGGAATCGATATGGAAGTCGACACATGTTTTATGCTTAGCATTCTTCGTAAAATGCATATTTTTAAAAATATATATGGTGTTTTATTTAAGATAACAAAGTCGTGTGTAATTCTGTTCAACCGAAAGTGACAGGCAGACGTTTAAACGCTGAAAATGTGCGCACAGTGCAACTAAATAAGCTACCAAAATTTCATAATAATGTGGGTTAGGACGTGACAAGCTGGGAGTCTGTTGGTCTGTCTGTTACTTGACTAGGAAACTTAAAAACTACTTGACAGAGAATTACGAAATTTTGTATATGAATTAGCTATTAACCTTGCTTAAAACTTTTTTTCGAGGAGAATCTTTCAAAGAGACCCTGTGAGGCAAGGTACTGTCGGAATCAACCCCCTTGTGAGGGGAGGGGGGGCGCTAACCGACTAAACTCCCCGTGTTCCTGCGGTTTCCGCGCCATAGGCGTATAAACCTTCAGATCTCACTTAAAACTAGTGTTTCACGAGACGAGGAATCGCACTATAGTCTCGCAGATTTTGTTTTAAATATCGCCTCGCTAACATCTCGCAAGATTTTTTCTGGTCTCGTCTCGTCTTGTCTTGCACGAGTTTCTCGTTCTCGCAATATGACGCCAAAAAAAAGTCTGCAAAGTTTAAGTATACAATGTGGTTGTTTAAGTGTGCAACATATGGGAAATTTCTTTATTACCGATTTCTCAGAAAATTTTATTCTTGATAAAAGTTGGTGCATGATCGATAATCATATATAATGCACTTGGAATCGTTGCAAGTCAAACGGCGTACAGGGTAGGCCAAAAAATATAAAACTTGTACAAGAATAAAGTACCCCTATTTCAGAAAATTCTGAAAAATCCTATTAAGAAAAGTTGTTTAGAATTAAAAGTTGCATAGATTCAAAAACGTGACCTCCTAAAATAAAAAAATATATTGTTTTAAGAAACATTAATAATTAACCAATTTTTTTTTTATATTCACCATAAAGACCTTCATAAATTAATCAAAATTAAATCAATTTCGCATATATTTGTTCAAATTCAAGCATATTTGTAAAATTTACTTGAATTTTTAATTTATTAAGAAATCACAAACTTCATGTTTGTTGCAACGATATTAAACAGAACTTTAAAATATCCTAAAAATTCTCTTTAACAACATAAAACATTAGTAATGATAATAGGTTAATTGAAAAACTATCATTTAACGTGCAAAATTTTTATTTTAAATGTTTATTAAAAAACTTTATTCTTATTGTGCAAGTTTTATATTTTTTGGCCTACCCTGTAGGTACGCCGTTTGACTTGCAACCATTCCAACTGCACCTAATATGATTATTGAACATGCACCAACTTTTTATCAAGAATAGAATTTTCTGAGAAATCGGTAATAAAAAGAATGACCATATGTTGCACACTTAAACAACCACACTGTATAAACGCATTTGGTTATACAGGGTGTCTCACGGTGACCGTCCATTAGAATATTTTGGGAACTAATGCGATTTGAATCCGGCAAATTTGGATATTGGGGTTTAAAGAGATGCTCTTTTCAGAGGAAATAACGGCGACCTTGTGCGACTTCCGGTGATACCGGAAGATGTCTCAAACTTGCTTATTTTAAATGAAACACCCTATATAATATACTTTTTTTGTATTCCTTTCTTCATTTCCAATAACTTTTATTAAAAATATTTTTGCCCTACTCAATCCGTTTCTGAGATAAAAATTATTTTCCTCAAATTTTGACCTTTCACAGGGTGTCAGCATTTGTATACGTATTATTTTCCATTTTTCAGCAATATTTCTCTGGAATAAACTCGGTATCAAAACGTTGATAAATAAATAATTGCAACTGACAATAACACGCGTCTGTATAGATGCGTATTCTTTTTTTATTTATCATGGCCTTCTTGCCAAAAATCAATAAAACTGCTTGATATTTGGAGGATTCTGCGAAAAATCGTAAATAAGTTCAAAACTATACTAGTTAGGTATAGGGATATCATATGTGGATAGATAGGAAATGTTATCGCCTATCCATTCAATGAACTAACAACATAGCATCGTATTTAAAAAAATTAAGTTTTGTTAATTTTTTGATAAAGATTAAAAATTGTTACTTTTCCACTTCCCTGTATATAAAATTTTATTTTCCGACAATACATTATCAAGCACCATACTATCTGATGACACAACCTAAATTTCAAGTTTCTCTCTTTGATCTTTGAAAAGATATTCAAATTTAGGTGACACTCTGTAAAAGGTCAAAATTTGAGGAAAATAATTTTTATCTCAGAAACTGATTGAGTAGGGCAAAAATATTTTTAATAAAAGTTATTGGAAATGAAGAAAGGAATACAAAAAAAGTATATTATATAGGGTGTTTCATTTAAAATAAGCAAGTTTGAGACATCTTCCGGTATTACCGGAAGTCGCACAAGGTTGCCGTTATTTCCTCTGAAAAGAGCATCTCTTTAAACCCCAATATCCAAATTTGCCGGATTCAAATCGCATTACTTTCCAAAATATTTTAATGGACGGTCACCGTGAGACACCCTGTATATTTAAAAGGTATTAGCGAGACGTTAATTATTGAATATAGAGTTTATAAATCGATGATATAGAGTTAATGAATTAATGTGATGATATTGTATTTTTGATGATGTGTGGTTTCCTAGGAAATGTGTTTCTGAGCCATTAAACGGCAACTGCCACACGTTTTAGTATTACCATGTGGTTCAAATTTTATAATATTAAAAGTAAGATACACCCGTTTTGACTATTCAAGGCACAAAACGGAAACGCTAGTTGCCTCCACGCGACGGAACAGAATGCACGCAAATGCAAAAAATAGATCAGTTACCGTCGCCAGACTTCTAAAAACATGTGTCTGTTTTGTTTATGAATTTTTTTTGTAAAAAAATGTTTTAAACATAGTGCAAATTATAGTTTAATGTTGTTTTAACTGGATACTAATAAACCGGGACGTTTCCTTGTGTTTGCTTCTATAAACCATTGTGGAAATTTAACTTTTTAGTGTCCGTTGTAATATTTGTTTCGTATTTGTGCCTATAATAACCTAACAGCAAAAATCCGGTGTAATATGTCGGTGATAAAGTATTGTAGTTTGTGATTGTCTGTACGTAAATAGTGAAAATGAAACTAGACTATTTTCATTGACCACGGCATTATTACATATCGCGCGAACACGCGATATGTTATTCGTCGTCTTCACGCGGAATCACGACAACCCCGACTGCTTCCCGAAAATTTTGCTCTATATAGGCTGCTTCATCTGAAATATGTGCGTATGTTGTCGGCGTCGTCAGTTTCGACATTTTCACACTTGCGATTTTTTTTCTCGGAAACGGTTAGAGTGGGACGATTAAAACTCTTTCGGTTTAGAGAGGAATAGTGGGGGTACGTTGTGTAAAAATTTCGAATATACAGGATGTGCCGGAAAAAAGTTATTAATTTTTAAAGTCGAGAAATATCGGGATCTCGTTGGCATTCGATACAGGCCACAAAAATTAGTTTTTCGACGACTTTTTCGACGCGTAGACGACCGTGGGCTACAGAACCCTATTGTTTGTGAGCGCGATCGAAAGTTTGGAAGTAATTTTTTTGATTTTTTCAAAATAAAAATTTGGTCGAAAATGGTACCTCTTGGATCGTTAATAAGTCTAATTGGGTGCATCCAATCGACATTCGGTTTGGATAATCGGTTAGGCCATCTCAAAATCTACCTTTTTCCAATATATCGTTCTATACCTAACTGGAATGGAAATTGCCGAAAATTGTAAGAAAGTGGAAACCACAGAGTAAGGCGTGATTTTTTTCGCAGTTTTTATTTTTTTTCGTACGGAAAACGACTTTTGATCGAAACGTTGTATACTTTAGCGGATAGAGCTCGTCAAATTGTATTTCAGAGATATTTTTTCGTTTCTTTATCTTTAATACGGAAAAAACGGCAGCTTATTAATTTGAGGTCCCGTAATTTCGGTTGGCGTCGCACTGGTTTGCTTAAATACTTCTGCAAGTGTCTATATATAACTTTTAAAATTTTTTCTTAGTCCACCATATCGACCGATAAACAAGCTTTAGTTTGCATAATAAATAATTTTTGCATAAAAAAATTGACACTTACATGTCAAAATCTGACAGCTGTCGTATAGAACTTTGTTATTTAGGTACTGAATTTTTTTTTAATTTCGGATTCTTACAGCTATAATCCTAGATACAAGAAAAGCTTAAAAAAAACTTGCAATTTACCTGTCAAAATGACAGCTGTTGTATATAACTTTGTTATTTAGGAACTGAAAAATTTTTCATTTAGGATTCTTACAGCTATAAATCTCGCTACGAAAAAGCTAAAAAAAAATTGACACTTACCTGTCAAAATTTGAAAGCTATCGTATAAAACTTTGTTATTTAGGTACTGATTTTTTTTTAAATTTCGGATTCTTACAGCTATAACCCTCGCTACAAAAAAGCTAAAGAATAATTGACAATTACCTTTCAAAATTTGACAGCTGTCGTATAAAACTTTGTTAATTGGGTACTGAATTTTTTTTTAATTTAAGATTTTTACAGCTATAACCCTTGCTACGAAAAAGCTAAAAGAAAATTAAACTTACCTGTCAAAGTGACAGCTGTCGTATAATTAAACGAACAAACTAGAACAGTGCCGTGCAAATTTATTAGCTGATCATTGATAGCTTTAATGTAAGAATAATTTTTTGCTTGTGTTTTAATCGATTGAATACTTACATATTTTTATAGAGCAAATATGAAAAGTATATCCCACATTGCGAGTTTAAAGAGCACCTATAAATATCAATATCATAATATTAAATATCATATATCTCCGTAACGAAAAGTCGTAGCGAATCGAGTGAGGCGGCATTGGAAACGGGACGTCGAGCACTATACGGCGCCGTCTCCGAAAACTACCTATCTATACGAGAAAACGGAAATTTTGCACCATTGTCTAGTTTTGATCAGTTGTTATAATGACAAATTGGCGATATGTTTCCCCTTCACGTTCCGCAGGAAGGTGAGGCAAAAAAAGCAATAGTAAATAGAAAAAAAGGAAAGAAAAATATTTTTTTATTGTAAATTTTTGTAAATTTTTTTTTAGTAATAATCTTAGATGTACTCTCGGCTGACGATTAGCGATATGTACCCAGTCTAGTTTTAAAATACTCATGATTAAAACAAAACTTACCGTGTTCCAGGGTGCAATCAAATTACCATAGCGCCTTAAAACAAGATCAGAAACTTTATCTACCTCTAAATTTCCGGTCAGTTATGATTCATAGAAAAAAAATTATTAAAAGCGATTCCCATTTTCCTGAACTAACATAATATTACACTTAATTTGCGACGACGATTATCGTTTATCATGATTCTCAGAATCAAAAATTTCGACAAAAACTATAGATATTATAAAAATAAGGTTCATTTTTCTTTTGGTCCTTTTTATATTGTTTTCCGGCAACGTGTCCCGATTTTTCCCTGGTCACCTTGCAATATCGTTAATAAAGAGTGATACTAACGGAATTATTTTTAAAGTTTATCGCAAATCCTAATTAAAATCTTAAGATTTTACAATATTTCTCGTTCTCGCATATTTTTGTCTGGTCGTGTGTACGTTTAAATATTTTTAAGTTTTAAATTTAGCTTCGCCTTTTTAAGTATTTTCTCAATTATCATTTTTAAACGTTTTATATTTAAAAATTTTAATTCTTGGGGTATTTCGTTGTAAAATTGCATACCTTGATATGTGTTTTAAAGGTAAATCAATATTTTATTAATTTAATACTATATTTATTAACTTGTAAAGGGTTAAGTAAATTTTAAAAAGTTGCCGTATTAAAGTTAAATATTGTAAATGAGAGTGAATAATAACAAAATAAATAGGACGTAACATATAATTTGGAGAGAAACCAAATCATGTACCGGGTGGTCAAATAAGCGAGGACGTCGGCTTTATCTCGGAAACCATTAATCGTACAACTTTCGAAAAGATTTTTTTATGAGTAAAGTGGTAAAGAGAAATTCCTGGAAATTACTTTTAAGTTTCTCAGGTGGCCGCTAGAGGGCGCAATGCTAATGCTCTACTAAGAAAGCGAAGGTTTCTTCGTAATATGCCTTGTTAAGCCCTATTGAAAATATATGGGTTGTAAACTTGCAAAAGTTATAAACAACTTTCGTTTAACATTTATTGCTCCAAACCCTCAAATAGAGGGCGTGGGGGGAAGTCAAACATTTTTTGGGAAAAAATTAAGCAACTTCGGTCAGGGTGAACGGAAATTCTCAAATTTAGTCTCGTTTAAAATAGATTTAATTGTTTTATCATTTGCATTATAATACATCTTCGGCGAAAGAGATAACAACTTGCGGTTTTCACTGACTTCTTCCACTTTTAGTTGTCATTTTTACTATGTAAAATTCGTCATATAACGAAAGTTGTTTATAACTTTCGCAAGTTTACAATCCATATATTTTCAATAGGGCTTAACTAGGCATATTACGAAGAAACCTTCTCTTTCTTAGTTGAGCATTACATTACGCCCTCTAGCGGCCACCTGAGATACTTAAAAGTAATTTCCAGCAATTTCTCTTGACCACCTTACTCATAAAAAAAACTTTTCGAAAGTTGTACGATTAATGGTTTCCGAGATAAAGCCGACGTCCTCGCTTATTTGACTACCCGGTACATATATATTATTATTGTAGATGAAATGTAAGGCATATTGACATGTAAAATACCATAACAAATAAAAACCTTGATTATTATTATATTATTATAACTGTTTCTGTATATATTCAATGTGTTTACTCCAATTAATAGCTTCATCTATTACCAACCCCAAAAATTTAATTTTATTAAATTGTTTTAAATGCCCGACTTTTAATTTTAAATCACTTCTGTATAAATTGGTTCCCTTTCCTATACATAAAAAAAGGATTTTTCTAAATTTAATGTTAATTTATGACTACACATCCATAATTCAATATTTTTTATGTCAGGATTTATAAAATTTTGTATAATTTCATATGAATAAGCGATGTATAAAATAGCAAACATTATAATTTGCCCTTTCAATTTTAGATTAAATATAGAATTAATATAAATAAGGAAAAATAAAGGGGCCAAAATCGAACCTTGCGGATCACCACTATTAATATTAAGAAATTTGCCATATTTATTTTTGATACGAACTTTTTGTTTGCGCTGATTCAAATAGTTTCTAAACAAGTCAAAAACTACACCCGAAATACCCATTAAATCAAGTTTTCTTAAAAGAATAGAAAAATTTACTATATCAAAAGCTCTGCAAAAATCTAAAGAAACAAGTGTACATTTTTGGCCTCCATCATCATAAGCCATTTGAATTTCTGAAATTAAATCAACCGCTGCAGAATATGTATCACTTGATTCTCGAAAGCTATATTGCCATTTAGATAAAAAAAAATAATTATTGAATTTAAATGTAAATTAAGACCATCCTTTACAATTCTTTTAAAGATCTTTGACATTATTGGCAACACTGATATCGGCCGGTAATTATTAAGTTGTTGTTTATCGCCTGACTTAAGAATCGGTCTAACGTTAGCAATTTTCATTCCTTGAGGCACTCCACCAGTTTTTAGAAAATGATTTACTAATTATAAAAAATACTTCGTGTATAAATCTTCACTAAATTTTATTGTTATACCATAACAATTGTTTCGACACACAGTGTCTTCGTCAGATGGTTACAAATGAATAAATGATTTAAATTATCTTAAACTATAAACGGGATTTATACAACCCAGTGCGACATCTTGAGTCCCAGTACGGTACCTTAGAAAAGGTCAGTCGTAAAGGGGTTATTCTGTAAAAACAGAAAATGTTTGCAAGAGCGCACTCAAAAGATTTGAGAGAAAAAAAGAGAAAAATTTTTCTGTTTTTACAGAATAACCCCTTTACGACTGACCTTTTCTAAGGTACCGTACTGGGACGCAAGATGTCGCACTGGGTTCTATAAATCCCGTCGATAATCTTTGAGCCCTGTTTCCTTCTGCCAAACTGAGCCTCACTGATGAGCCGTAACAACGGCGAAACGCGTCTGGGGATGGATTTGGCAGAAGGAAACGGACAAAACCTTTTTTAAATTTAAACTATAAAATTTACTCTAAATATTTACCTATTTTATTAACACTTGGAAATACCAAATAACCCAACTATCTGTTACTATTGAAAAATAGTCCTGAAGAATAGGTCATTATACAAATTTTATTATATAAAAAAACCCTAACGGATTAAATTTAAATTTAACAAAGAAGAATTGTTCCGGTCTAACTGGTCATTTAATAGAATATTTGATCTTTTGCATTTGTTAATTTTGTAACGAACCACCACTGTATTATAATGGTATTAATTAGTTAAATAATTAAAGGTTTTATAATATTAAGATGTTATGTCGAAAGGGAGACTTGGCGTGGTGTATCGTACTATTTTTAATTGTATTCGGGTTCTTTTAATATTCTCTATTTGGAATGTAATAATTTTCTGAAAACCTAATCAACTGTTTATTACACCATTTTATTCTCTGGTCGATGAAAATAATAATTCACTTAAGATTGATTTTTCTATACGTTTATTTCCATTAATGTAAAATTGGTAATACTCAAATTCATAAAATACATTTTATACCATATTATCCGGTTACAATTACAACAACACATTTTTGTTAGTACCTTATATCAACTAAACAAAATATTACATGCACAATTGTATAACTTGGTTCTCCCCTATAATGATTTAACTAGTTTGCATTTAATTGTTGATTTTCCTGTGGAATACTTTTAATCAAAATAAATGATATGTACTTTTTATATCAATACCCCTGCGGGGTAGAACTAATTAACTTAATTGTCTGAATTTACTAGAATCTTTGTTTATTCGACCCTTGCAGGATCTTGTATGAATAAATCTTCCGAATAATTGTCTTTAGCTAATTACAAGATTTATTTTTTCTAATATACATTTCCTAACATTTTACCAGTTTCTATTTAGCTGAAAACACCTATTCATTTTCATTTCCCGTTTGACTAAAGAGTACTGCATACTCTGTTAGTATTAAAATTCACCATTTATAAATTAGGGGAGACTAGTTGTACTGCGTACGTATCTTTAACATTATTAATATCTGAATAATTTCGTCCTACATTACTTTTATGTCGTACACACGACTTGATTGGTAAAATACATAAAATTGATTAATAAACATATTATTTGCACTGAGTTCAAGAAAATCAAAGTTCTAATTGTCTTTTAACTTACATAATAATCCCATCAAAATGATAACTGTTTTGGCTTCCATGTCCCCTACATTAACTCACTTATGTAAACATAAGGTCTTTGCCTTTTCGGTGCGAGAATTTATTTACACTAGTTTGAACCCTTTTTGGTTTTAAGATAATATTCTTTTTATTTGTTTTAAAATACTTTTAATTATTCTTGGTCATTCCGGTTTCTTTGACCCTTAATAAAACAAGAGAGCATTTTAAGAAAATTAACACTGTCACTAAGAAACTACATCGGATAGTCAATTCAAGAAGAACTTATTTAATTGTTGTCTAATAATTGTAATCTAATGATTTTATTAACGCTCCGTCCAGTTTTTATAGTAGGAAAATTATTTAACCCCGCCTACTTGAATATTCCTTATTAATTGTAATTGGTTGAAAGAGCGGATGTGAGAAAGTTACACCTCTTTGATTTCCTGGTTACTATAGCAACGCTATTTCTATGATCTCATAACGAGAGGAAAAAAAGAACATTATTTTTTATTATACTATTAAAATTCCAAAGTTAATGGATTTTTGTAATTAAACGAGTTTTAATAACACCAGTATCCGCTTCTTTATTGCTTTTAGCTTCCTGTATGCTTCTTTTATGGTTATTCATTTTTTGTTCTGAGAATAAAATTAACAACTACAGGAAATGAGTAGTAATTACTAGTGTTGTTTCATTGGTCAGTAATGCTTCTAACTTTTTATGCGTAAAACTTGGACACGCCTTTTTTCTGTCTCGCTTTAATTTTCTTGACTCTTTTTATTAAGAAAATTTGTTAAACACTTAGCTCCGTGTTTTATTTAAATTGAAATAGATTTGGCTTTTGATTTCATAAAATAAAATATTAAACATTTAACTATAAGTGAGTAATCTGACTCACGACAATCGTCCCTCCTTAAAAAAAAAACATAGTAGTAGTAACTACTTTGTTTTGGCAAAAAAATTTTTTTTTTTTTTTTTTATGATAAAATCAAAAGAAAATTATGAACTCAACATATGTGAAAAAATTATTTTATTTAAAAATAATTAATTATCCTAAAATTACGAGTAAACATAATTGTAAGCATAAGATTACAAACAACAACAAAAAACATTATTTCTAAACTTAGATTAGAGTCTGTGATACCAAAAAAAAAATATTTTTATAATATTAATACAATAAACCTTCTAAGTACATTATGTACTCACTCACTTTACATTTTTTATCTTTACTCACTTGTGAATTGATTTTTTCTTCGGGAGATTTCGCGCACTATGGTTCAAATGATAAAGTTTTAACACTTTTTGGCTTTTTCCTACGCCTGGGGAAGTGTGTTGACCATTCTCTGCAACTCCATTAAACTGGTCACAGGTTGATGCGCTTGAACAGGATTTATCCTGGTTGGGGAATTTCTTGGCTGACGTACCAATCTTCTTGGAGGGGAACCTCTAGGTGAATGGGGTTGATGCGCTGTATGGCGTGGTAAGGGTTCACCTGGCGTCAATTCATTTGGATGCGTAGTTTTCCAAGTAATCATGTCCAGTCGTTTGCAAAACTTGCAATGGCAGGGAAATCTTAATTCAAGACATTCTGGGTGTCTTTCTTCGGAACGTTGTGCCAATCGTTGCAGAAATTCAAAATGAAGCAGATGCAAATTTAGCATGTTGACTGCCCTCAATTTTTTAACTGCTTCGTTTCTTGCAGGAGCTGAACCACCCAAATGCTCGTGTTGGTTTAGGATCGACGTAAGGGCTGTTTCAATTAAAGGTAATGCCTCCTCGTAATGTGAGAGGGTACTCACATAGGCAATAAAATTATCCATGCACTTTTGAATCATTTTTTCTTTTTATACACGCACTATAACTGACAATTAACTGATACTGATGAATTTGGCTTGACTGATTTCTCAGCAGTTTGCCTGGAGGTTTTATAGGGTTCCTATAATAACAACATAATCTTAATGGTTTCGTTCACACGCCAAATACATAATATAACTATGCTCTTGTTTTGTTTGGTTCTTCTCGTATTATACAAATATAAGTAAAATTAGTTTGTATATTGTTCTTCTTGTAGTTATCATTATCTCAATTCTATATTGCTGTTTAATAAACAATTTACCCTTTGTACACTAACATAGTTTATTTTTCAGTTGATCATTGTTTGGGTCTTTTCAGTGTTTAGACTAGTGTAAACTATACATTACAGAGACGAACTGAGACTGATTCTGTGAATTACTCCATTTTTATTATCTCATAATGTTCATCCGAAAACTTGAAAAACGCTTTTATAAAAATTAAATAGTCTTCCCCATAATTTAAAATAAGCAAATATGAAGTTTCTTTTGGTAATATTATAATTCCTTTTATAAACGTATTCATGCTTAACCATTTGAGTTCGTTTACTTCCCCACATTCTGTTTTAATATAGTTCCATTCTATACGCACTATCACTTTACTTTTAAAATTGTCTTCCACCGAAATCATAGGTTACCTTCCCTACATTTGTTTAAACAGGGTAACTGTACTTTTTGTCCATACCCCGGTATTTACTGAAAATGCAATTCGTACAATTATACATTTTTCACGTTTCATTTCTTGATACATTAATACTAATTAAATTACATAAAGGTTACATTTTTCCCATTAAATTAAACTAATCTCTATTACTAATACATTTTTTAACCTGATAAGATTCACATTACATCATTTTAAATTTGGTAATACGGTACTGTACTCTGGATCTCTAGCTATTACAGCGTTCTCACCGTCTGTTCCTTTCAGACTGCACGGCGTCATACTTGCAGTTGCCGAGGTTTCCCTTTTTGGACGGTGTTTATTTATAATGCAGCGTTAATGACCCTAATAAGGCTGCAAGACAAAAAATGGGTACCTATCCCTTTATTTCGTGTATAAACTAACATAAACAAAAAATTATTCCCACGATAATTTTTCTTCTATTTAACGAAATTTTAATTATATCTAAAAAATGTCAATGTCCATTCCCTAATATAATATAAATTAGCCATAAATTCTTTGTAAAAACGAGTGTGCTAATTATAAACCGAATACCAATTTCCCTTATTTTATTTTCGCTAGAACCAGATAAGATTTGGGCTTTTTATATATACTTTTTAGCTGTTTCTTTAGCTTTCCTTCCTGTCATTTATAATTATTCTTATTGTAATTAAATTAATTATGTATAAATATATTATTAATAATTCTAAAAATTTTTTCTTTCCTAAAATTCTCCGTAATATTCAGGCCTGCGCACAACTCGACCACTTCTGGTAGTCCTTTGCGCATTTTCCTCCGGAATGTCTTCAGGCATTTCCGGTGAAGGGGGAGGTATAATTTCATCTTGATCGCTCCCGGATTCCTCATCAATAGCAGGTATTTCCTGTTCCATTTGATCTATGGACCTTTCTAGATCAATATCAAATTGACCGTCCTCGTATATTTCGCTTTCACTTTCTGATTCATTTCCTTCCAACAATTGTTCCTCTTCATGTTCATTTATTTCAATTACTGGGTCTGCATTTGGCAGATAATACATCATAGGGGCTGTATTAGTCATTTCATTTTCACTATGTTTGTCAAGAATATTTTCCTCTTCATTTTCCGATAAATTTTCATCCTCAATTTCATCTAACTTTTTCTCAGGGTAGTGACAATATTTTAACCTATTTGAGTGCACAACTTGCTCTTTTCTTCCATTAATTTCTTTAATTTTAAAGGTTACTGGGCCTTTTACTTCAATTATTCGATACGGACCTGTATATTTTGGCTGAAGTTTTCTTGCTAATGGGTTTTTTCCTGGTAACGCTGGGGTAAACAGATATACCCTGTCTCCTTCTTTAAATTTTTTATCTTTGGTTTTAATGTTGTATTTTCTACATTGCTTTTCTGCTGAATTTTCAAGTTGATTTCTTGCTTGCTGAAGCGCGTGACGTATTCTCATAAGCATCTCAGAGGCGTAGTTAGTATCTAAATCGTATTTGCATTCTTTTGACTTTAAACTTAAGTGTTGTGGTAACTCAATGTCTCGTCCGTACATTAAGAAGTATGGGGTTTCTCCCGTAGATGAATGTACACTGTTTCTGTATGCTAATAACGCGAATGGAAGAAAATCGTCCCATGATTCATTGTCTATAGAAACATAATGTTTTAGCATGGTTTTTAAACTTCCATGAGATCTTTCAAGCATTCCATTACAACTTGCGTGATAAGGTGTAGTATGTAACTTATCTATCTGTAATATTTTACATATTTCCGTGAATAGGCCTCCAACAAATTGCGTTCCCCTGTCTGATAGTATCTGTCGCGGTACGCCGTACCTTGTTATAATATTTTCTACAAAAGCCTTTGCTACGGTCCTGGCAGTTATATCCGGTAAAGGAATAGCTTCCGCAAATCTTGTGAGGTAATCCATACAAGTAAGAATATATTTATTTCCATTTCTTGTTCTGTTTAGTGGGCCTACTATGTCTATACTTATTCGTCCAAAAACTAAATGTGGTACTGGTAGTTTTTGTAATGGGGCTGGAGGTTGATGCGTATTCTTGTTTATACTACAAGAATGACATTGTTGGCAATAACGTTTTACATCGGTAGACATTCCGTCCCATATAAAATCTCGTTTTATTAAATCTAAAGTTTTATGTTGTCCTCCATGACATGCCATTGGTGAATTATGGTATAAATCCAATATTTCCGGAATCATGCTACGAGGTGCTACTAATTTGTCATTTCGCTCGTGATCTTTTCTCATAGCATAAAGAATATTGTCGGCATTTAAATAATAAAATCCTGAGTCATCAGGTAGATTTTTAATAATATCCTGCAATTTCTCGTCTTTTTGTTGCTTTCTTTTTATTTCTTCACGCGTCCATATTACGCTCGTCATCGGGCTACCTTCTTTATGTATTTGTACTTTAGCAATTTCATGCGTTTTTTCTACTGTCTCTTTTTCATTTGTGGTTTCTCGAAGTCTAGTTAAAGCATCAGCATTTGCATTTTTACTGCCCGGTCTATAATCTATGGAAAAGCTGTATTCCATAAGAAACATGGACCATTTAGCTAGTCGTGAACTGCTATCTTTTAAGTTCATAATATATTTTAATGGCTTGTGATCACTAAATATATAAAAATGCGTCCCTGTTAAGTAATACTTGAATTTCTTTACTCCTTCTACAACAGCTAAAGCTTCGCGCTCGATCGTAGAATATCTCGTCTCTGCATCTAAAAGTGAACGGCTGTGATAATATATAGGGTGTTCCAAATTGTCATATTTTTGGCTTAATATAGCAGATATGCTCTTATTACTTGCATCCGTTGAAAGAATAAATGGCCTAGTAAAATCGGGGTGTTTAAGTATAGGCGGAGTAACTAGCGCTGTTTTTAAGGTTTGAAATGCATCTTCTTGTTGTTTAGTCCATATAAATGGTACATTCTTCTTCGTTAAAGCTGTAAGTGGTTTTGCTATTTCTGAAAAACGAGGTACAAATCGTCTATAGTAACTACATAAACCTATGAATGATTTTATTTCTTTCACCTTTCTTGGTACAGGGTAGGAATCTACTACCTTAGTCTTATCTGGATCGGCAGTACATCCTTTTTCCGATATTATGTGACCTAAATACTTGATTTCGGTTTTCAAAAAGTGGCATTTTGTTGGCTTAAATTTTAGATTACTTCTGCGCATTATATCAAAAACTTTTCTTAATCTTAAAAGATGTTCATCCACTGAATTTGGTGAAAATACTATTATATCGTCTAAAAATACCAATACTTCGGTACCAATTAATCCAGAGAAAATGCTATTTACGAATCTTTGGTAAGTACTTGGACTATTTTTCAATCCCATGCTCATGCGCGTAAACTGATACGTGTTATCAGGTGTAACGAAAGCACTTTTCTCCCTGTCTCTTTCATCTAATTCTATTTGGAAGTATCCACTGGCCATATCCATTGTGGAGAATAAAGTAGACCCGTTTAGGCTGTCCAAGGTCTCTTGGATGCTAGGTAATGGAAAAAAATCTGTGACACTTATTTTATTAAGCAACCTATAATCGATTACTAGTCGAAACTGTGGTTTTTCCCCTGGGTGTAATCGTTTCTCTACTAATATAGCTGGAAATCCCCAAGGACTCTGAGACTCTTCAATTATACCATCGTCCAACAATTTTTTAATTTCTTCTTGTAAAATTTTCTTACGATGATAAGGAACTCTATAAGGTTTCCTGCAAATAGGGGGTACATCTTCCGTTATAATCCTGTGCTTAACTTGGGTCGTACAAGTTAATTTCTGATTTGGAGCCTTAAAAATATCAATATATTCTTCAATTAATTTTCTTAATTTCCGATCGTCGGCTGTAACTGGCTTGCTTACTTGTAACTGCTCTAAAATTTCATTAAAATCTTGCTTACTAATTTGTGCAATTTTCCTTGAATCTTTTTCACTTGAGGGCCGATCCGTCTCTGCCTCAAAAGCATACGCTATTATCGTATTCTTAGGTATCCACACTTCAAATGGATTTACATTTATAATCTTTATGGGTACTATATTTTCATTTCTACATAAAACTCTTGCAACTAATAATCCGCTTTGATTATTATCATTGGCTTCTATTAGAATAGATTCTGCCCTTAATTTATTACTTTTCTTCAAATATCCCCTGCAACATACTTGACTCCTAGCAGGTATTTTTAAGCTTCCCTGTATATGTACCTGTTCGCTTTTTAGCATATCATCCTTTGCATTATCTGGCATTTGTGCATTTGATTTCTTCATACTAGAGTTTACTCTCTCTTCCGGTCTATAACCAATTTCTCTCTTTCCTGAGAACATACCTGGCGCTTGTGCCAACGATTTCTTTATACCAGAGTTTACTCTCTCTTCGGGCCTGTACCCGGATTCTCTCTTTCCTGAGAACATAATTCTTTCACCTTGTTCCTTTTCTAAAAATTGGGAATCTGCAGCTTCCCTTCCTTGGTCTGGAATTCTCCTACACTGATTTGGTTGACAACAAAAATCAAGATGGCTACGAACCATCTGATTTCCTAAGTTCGTCGGTATTCGTAGTAACGAAGAACTTTCAGTATACTCTTTTTCCGCCAAAGTTTTCTTTTCCTGTAAGGAACTTTCCACTTTTCCTAAAAGTGAGCTAATTACTTCTTTTAATTCTTTTATTTCTCCTTGAAGTATCTTTATCTCTTTCTTACAATTATCCACACCCTTGTGCTTTTCTGTTGCATTTGTATGCATTTTACCTTGATTCATTACTGTATTTATGCCATTTGCTTCCTCCTGTAAGGGTATTATTTCCTCAAAAATATACATTAAATTTTCTCCCCAGTCAATTTTTACACTGTGCGTAGACAAAAAATCTAATCCCAATAGTATGTCTGCATCAAAACTCACCTTTTCGGTAACCACAAACTTTTGGATTACGGAAAATCGAGCTCCTATCCTAATAGAAATATCGACACTGCCATATTGTGGGATGTATTCACCCTGTATATCTCTTAAACATAATGTATTGTCCGTATTTATTTTAAACCCCTGGGCAATTTCAGGTTTTATAAGGGATACTGCCGCCCCAGAATCAATAAACGCTCGTATTGGTTTATTCCTTATTTTAACAAAAATTATATTACGTGGAGGTTTATTTTCCTCGCTACAATTCAGTATCCCTTCCTTATTCTTTAAAACTACCATTGGCTTGTTTCGGCAGCCACCATCGGGGTTACGTATGTGACTGCATTGGCATTTAAATTCGCCGTTTCTCCTCTAATTGGTCTGTTTTGCCTATTATCTTCGTTTGAAAAATTATTTTGTGGACGCCTATCTGCAAAATTTTTCGAAAACCCAGCAGTATAATTTCTGCTGTCTCTATTTATATTTCGTGAATAATTATTTTGGAATTTCCCGGGCCTTTCCTGCTGAGGGTACTCGTTTGCACGCCGTGAACCACGGGGTGTATTCCCTGTTTGCCATCTATTATTATAATTATTTTCGCGCCTATTATTGCCGCTGTGCCCTTTTAGCTTCATACAATTTCTTTTAAAATGTCCCGGTTGATTACAGTAAAAACACCTCTTTTCGTTTCCCAAATTTTGTAATTTTCTACAATTTTTCACTTCATGCCCATTTATTTTACAGTAACTGCATTTCGAGACCTCATAAACATTTTTGACTTTAACTTTATTTAAATTTTCTATCATTTCTTCAATTTCCGCTTTATCCAAAGCATCTTGAATCGTTTTTGATTGAGCTGATAAAACCTTATCTCTGATTTGTGGTAATAGTCCTAACACAAATTGTTTTAATAAATCTTTTTCAAATTGTTTTTCTAATTCCACGGCCGCTTTTGGTTCATTACTGGTTACCTTAACTTTATTTCCTATTATTTTTATTCTTGTTAAAAATTGCCTACAAGTTTCCCCTTGTCGCTGTCGACATTCCACAAAATTCTTTAAGTCCTGCCCTGGTAAAGTTTTTTCTTTAAATTGTTTGCGTAAAATAGTAGAAAAATTATTCCAATCTTTTGTTGTTTTAATACTTGTATCCGCATTTAAAAATAATTTTGCTAAACCTCTAAGTTTCAATTTAGCTACCGCGGTTTTCTGTTCATCAGCCCATTTTGCTATTAACCCTGTTGTTTCTATATATTCTATAAAATCTTCTACCTTTGTAGTACCGTCAAAATTAGGAACCGCGTCTATCCCTACAAATATTGCGCCGCTGGTGGTACTTGCAGTACTAGCTTTTGCTTCGTCCAGACTCATTTTTATTTAATTTTAACTTTTGTTCTACTTCTTATAAGGTTTACACTTTTTCAATTTTCAATAGATCAATACGTGAATATATTTTCTCGACCAGTACAATTAAAATATCTTATTTTCTCTTTAGATTTCCATATAAAATAAAAAAATTAAATAAAAAAAATTATTTTTAAATCTTAACATTTGTTCAAAAAATTATCTTATTTTAAGAGAATAATTTATTTTTCTGATTTCAGAAAAAGTACCCCACACCTGACACCATTGTAACGAACCACCACTGTATTATAATGGTATTAATTAGTTAAATAATTAAAGGTTTTATAATATTAAGATGTTATGTCGAAAGGGAGACTTGGCGTGGTGTATCGTACTATTTTTAATTGTATTCGGGTTCTTTTAATATTCTCTATTTGGAATGTAATAATTTTCTGAAAACCTAATCAACTGTTTATTACACCATTTTATTCTCTGGTCGATGAAAATAATAATTCACTTAAGATTGATTTTTCTATACGTTTATTTCCATTAATGTAAAATTGGTAATACTCAAATTCATAAAATACATTTTATACCATATTATCCGGTTACAATTACAACAACACATTTTTGTTAGTACCTTATATCAACTAAACAAAATATTACATGCACAATTGTATAACTTGGTTCTCCCCTATAATGATTTAACTAGTTTGCATTTAATTGTTGATTTTCCTGTGGAATACTTTTAATCAAAATAAATGATATGTACTTTTTATATCAATACCCCTGCGGGGTAGAACTAATTAACTTAATTGTCTGAATTTACTAGAATCTTTGTTTATTCGACCCTTGCAGGATCTTGTATGAATAAATCTTCCGAATAATTGTCTTTAGCTAATTACAAGATTTATTTTTTCTAATATACATTTCCTAACATTTTACCAGTTTCTATTTAGCTGAAAACACCTATTCATTTTCATTTCCCGTTTGACTAAAGAGTACTGCATACTCTGTTAGTATTAAAATTCACCATTTATAAATTAGGGGAGACTAGTTGTACTGCGTACGTATCTTTAACATTATTAATATCTGAATAATTTCGTCCTACATTACTTTTATGTCGTACACACGACTTGATTGGTAAAATACATAAAATTGATTAATAAACATATTATTTGCACTGAGTTCAAGAAAATCAAAGTTCTAATTGTCTTTTAACTTACATAATAATCCCATCAAAATGATAACTGTTTTGGCTTCCATGTCCCCTACATTAACTCACTTATGTAAACATAAGGTCTTTGCCTTTTCGGTGCGAGAATTTATTTACACTAGTTTGAACCCTTTTTGGTTTTAAGATAATATTCTTTTTATTTGTTTTAAAATACTTTTAATTATTCTTGGTCATTCCGGTTTCTTTGACCCTTAATAAAACAAGAGAGCATTTTAAGAAAATTAACACTGTCACTAAGAAACTACATCGGATAGTCAATTCAAGAAGAACTTATTTAATTGTTGTCTAATAATTGTAATCTAATGATTTTATTAACGCTCCGTCCAGTTTTTATAGTAGGAAAATTATTTAACCCCGCCTACTTGAATATTCCTTATTAATTGTAATTGGTTGAAAGAGCGGATGTGAGAAAGTTACACCTCTTTGATTTCCTGGTTACTATAGCAACGCTATTTCTATGATCTCATAACGAGAGGAAAAAAAGAACATTATTTTTTATTATACTATTAAAATTCCAAAGTTAATGGATTTTTGTAATTAAACGAGTTTTAATAACACCAGTATCCGCTTCTTTATTGCTTTTAGCTTCCTGTATGCTTCTTTTATGGTTATTCATTTTTTGTTCTGAGAATAAAATTAACAACTACAGGAAATGAGTAGTAATTACTAGTGTTGTTTCATTGGTCAGTAATGCTTCTAACTTTTTATGCGTAAAACTTGGACACGCCTTTTTTCTGTCTCGCTTTAATTTTCTTGACTCTTTTTATTAAGAAAATTTGTTAAACACTTAGCTCCGTGTTTTATTTAAATTGAAATAGATTTGGCTTTTGATTTCATAAAATAAAATATTAAACATTTAACTATAAGTGAGTAATCTGACTCACGACAATTTCCATATCAAGCTTCCATGATAGATCACAATCATTATCAATAAAAAACAATATAATAAAGCAATTAATTTAGCATTTCCAGTTTTAAAACCAAATAAAATAGAATACAAAACTCTTACATATGTATAATGGAGATATCACAGACAAGGTTAATAAACTTTTGAAATAACAGAATTTTAAAATTGCTTATAGAACTAACAATAAATTGGGTACATTAATCAAAAATAATAAAAGCAAAACCGGAAAAAATTAAAAATATGGTGTTTATAAACTTAAATGTGGTAGTTGTTTAAAAATGTACATAGGTCAAACAGGCAGATGTTTTGGAAAAAGAATCAAAGAACATAAAAATAGTTACAATAAAAAACACATTAATTCCCATTATGCAATACATTTAAATAGTGAACAACGCAGTTTTGATGAAAATTTTGAAATTTTACATTTAGAAAATAAGTCAACAAAACTTAATTTACTAGAAATAGGGAAATTAACAAATGCAAAAGATCAAATAATATTCTATTAAATGACCAGTTAGACCTGAACAATTTTCCTTTGTTAAATTTAATCCGTTAGGGTTTTTTCATATAATAAAATTTGTTTAATGACCTATTCTTCAGGACTATTTTTCAATAGTAACAGATAGTTGAGTTATTTGGTATTCCCGGTCGTAGCTCAGTGGTAGAGATACCGCTTACGGCCGTGGCGATCCGGGTTCGATTCCCGGAATGGGCATACGCATAATAAAAAAAAGTATGACCGAATTTTAGTTGGTTGGTGTAAGATCGTCACGGAGGAGACGTAAAGCTGTCGGTCCCGGCCATCTCTGGTCGTTAAGTCACGTTAGACGCGCTTGCTCGACCTGAAAACTCTAGCACCAGACTTGAGCACCACAAGTTACACGAACTTTACTTTACTTTTTATTTGGTATTTCCAAGTAGAGGTGTGACGATATAACTGTCACGGTTAAAAGTAACCGGTTATTAAGAAATAACAGTCGCTATCGGTGATTAAATATGATCTAAAGCAGTTACCAGTTATTCAATATACCAAGCGCTCGCACATCGCACTGCCGACTGAGTTCGCCGGCTCATGGCAGCCTTCTTTCGCTGCACGCTGTTATTTTCTAAATAACTGGATAAAGAATAACATGGTTATTTTAGTAATAGGATGTGAATCAACTACTAGTGATTCATATACCAACCGATCGCACAGCACTGCCGCTGCTTAAGTCGCCGGCTCATGCAGCCTTCTTTCGCTGTTAAATAACTGGATATTAAAAAATAACATGGGTATTATTAGTAATCGTATAATTTTCATATCACTTTGTGGGCGGTAACGGTAAGGTATAATTAATTTCCAATAAACGTTATTTCTCTGATATTTGATAGTCCTGGTTTGCAGGATGCTTATGCTTAAAGGAAAGGTGTTAATACAAGATAATTTCAAGTCTTCACTACTCTTCACGTTTAAAATTGCGAGGACAATAGTGGATTGCTGGATAGGTTGGCAATTGTATATTCTGTAATTCCCCGAAGCGCGTTGTGGCGTTGTAGCGTTGTATTTAATGTATTTTCTATTTATGTGTGTGTATGTCGTGAGTCGTGACCGTCGTATTGTGTGTATTTACTTAAATATGATACTACATAGACTTTATTTTTATTGGTAATTTAACTAGAGACTAGGGTGTGTGGTATGTGATGGGTACAGTAACATAATATGCTGAAAATAAAATAGAGAAAACGTTGTTATTATTCAAAATAACAGCTATTTTAATTTGGCGCCAATAAAATATTTAAAAAGAGAAAAAGTCGATTATTTAAATTGACACCTTCACCTTAGTAAATCTAATTTTTTGAAAATAACTGGTAACTGTTTAAAATAACAGTCACCGGTATACTGGTGATTCAAAAATAACTCTTAAGCCCACGTCTATTTCCAAGTGTTAATAAAATAGGTAAATATTTAGAAGTAGAGGTGAAACACGGATTCTGGGTCTCCCCCACTCCTTTCTGCTCCCCCCACCCCCTCGCCTACACCCCTGTGACCTTGACCGCACAGGTGTGCAGGTGTTAATTTGACCTTGAGAGCACAGGTATGCAGGTGTTCATTTGACCTTGACCATACACGTGGGCGAGCGTATTTTTATGGTATGCAGGTGTCTTTTATGTGACTCATTTGACCTTGAAGGATGGAGCTGCTCTTTGATGGTGCTACCTTGGCGTGGACAAGGGTATTTTTATGCTATGCAGGTGTCTTTTATGTGACTCATTTGACCTTGAAGGATGGAGCTGCTCTTTGATGGTGTTGCCTTGACCATAATGCACGTGGGCGAGCGTATTTTTATGGTATGCAGGTGTCCTTTTATTTATGACACTGTTGCGTTACAAATTTTTACACCATGAAGTATTTTTATTTCTTTATTGTCGTCATTTATTTGTTCGAAAATATCTAAAGGGATGCAAGTCTGTTTTATTGATGTTACCTTGACCATTCTTTTTTCCCAAAAGTAAGATTTGTAATATATTTTGTGTTTTGTTATACCTTCATGTTCTTGAAGGGTGTTTATGGGATTTTCACACCTTGATGGGATTTTCACACCTTGAAAGAGTGCAGCTGTCCTTTTGTTATGAATGATTTTGAAGACGGCGTGCACCTGGTCTTTTGTATGGGTAACTTTGACTGCTTGCTATTTTTCTTTCTTTGTTCGTTATTTAGGTATTTTTGGATTTATTTTTATAGTGGATGCAGATGTCCTTTATGTAACCTTGACTACAGTTTTGAGCAGATGTTTATTTATGACATTGGGTTGGGTTTATTTTCGACCTTGGAGGTACTCGGACGCAAGTGTTTGGTTTTTACGCCTTGAAGAATTTTTATTTTTTATTGAGGTAATTTTGTTCTAAAATATTGAATGAGGTGCATGCACGTTTTATTTACGATGACCTTGTGTTGGTTCGGGGTGCAGGTGGTTTTTATGTTGTTGAGTTTTGTATACTCTTAAAGCGGCTACTCCTTTTACACTTTGAAGAATTTTTTTCTTTATTGACATCATTCTGTTCTAAAATATTGAATGGGGGTGCAGGTATATATCGTTCTCTACTATGGTTGTTAAAATAGGGTCTGTGCTCTTTGCTATAGGATTATTTAACCTTGAAAGAGTGCAAGTGTCCTTTTGTATGGGTAACTTTGACTGCTTGCAAACATGCTTAATTTTTCTTTCTTTGCTCGTTATTTATTAGAGTATTATTTTATAATCTATGCTACCTCTTGTGAATGAAATCCCTTTTTTTGACCAGTAGGTAAAAATTACTTAAATTTATAAGGAGCTTTTTAGTTAATGGAGTTGTAAATTTGGGTTAATTATCTAGACTTGGCTGTTTCGCATCCGAAATATAATAAATAAAATACTCCAATTCACAAAGTTGGATGAAAATTAGATTTAAAGCATGTTTTGCCGAATATTGATGTAGATAAGAATAACTAAAGCGTACACAGTATTATTACTTCTACATTGTAATTCATTTTAAAAAACACATCCAACAGGTAATATGTTTTTTTTTATGGAAAATTTATATTTTATAACATAGTTATTTATTTTTATAGTATTATTCATGTTATTTTCCTGCTGTCGTATACGTATCAAAATGCATGTTTAATTTATGTCTAAGGATTAATAAAAATGCATATTAGCGGTAAATATATTCCCTTATTTCATCAGACTACTATCCAAATAATGTTGTAGCATACATAAGAGGTTAACTTCAGATAAAACTTTTCTTAAAATCCATTTTCCTCTCGCCATATCCTATTTTGTGGTGAGTGAGAGCTTTTTAGAAGAAAAGATTATAACTTAGTGCTTTTACGCATTCAAATTAAAATTATATTCTTTACAAAAAGACATCACATCCTTATATCGACGAAGATACGAAAAGTTAATGTGCAGTAAACAAGACTTTTCTCTCATCATTGTAAGTAATAAAAAAAGCAGATATAGCATGTGTTTTAAAATTAAAGAAAAAGCACCTGTATGTACATGAAGAGATATTCTTTTTTTATATATAATCAGCCCGATTCCATCAATTTAACCAAACAATAGGAATGAGGATCAGCCATCGCCTTTGAATAGTTTCCACTCATGCACGTTTACACAAAAACTACTAAAGCCATCGAACTTATTTCAAGATAATATATTTTTTGTTTATTAAGCAAAGCAGCTGAAGCAATTTTTTGTGCATCTACCTAATATCTTATTGATACACGCCAAGACTATTTCAAAAATAGTTGCAAGCGATCCGCTGTGCCGTCATAAAACTAGCAAAATTTAATAAAACGTGTAAATTTGGATAATTAAAGGATCAAATGTTGTTTATCATGTGATTTTTAGAGCTTTCATTAAGTGAAAATATTAAAATTACTAAATACGGCATATTGGCATAAATTATTGTATATTTTGAAAATAAAAGTTAAAATCTGAAAAGTCAGCTGTTTGCCTTTATTGCCCTTATAGTGAAATAAATCGATTATCTAAATTTTAAAACATTCATTCAATGTATTTAATACTTATATTTTACATGTGGGATATGGGTACTCTTAAATATTTTCGGACAACCTTAAAATATTTTAAAAACCTTTATGTGTTTAGTGGCCGAAGCCCCGAAGCAGATAAAATCAACTGCAACACACATTATTTAGTTTAGTTTTTTTGAAAACCGTTCCCGAATTACAATGACTGGCCCTAGTCTGGTTGTGGACTTCCAAGCATTCAAGATAGAAAATAATAAACTAATCCCTAAAGAACTTACTGCCTACGACGGTCATAGAATTAGTCACTATGTTTTTTAAACCCCCGTTTGATCTGGCTTTCCTAGGACCAGTGGCGTACAAACAAACGAAATGGTTAATACAACACTATCATTGCATTGATTGGGATTCCGGATTTACTCCATTTTACAAATTTGCCGATATTGTACGGAGCTTGACAGAAAAGGTTGATACCATTTACGTTAAGGGCAGAGAAAAAGCTGATTTTTTAAAAAAATATTCGAGCAAACCTATTATAGAGTTGGATGAGCAACCGGCCCGTAAAAAAGACGTCCCTAAAAGTTTCTATCATTCAAATAATGAAAATTGTGCATGTTCTTTGTTTAATGTATTTTTGTTATATGGTCAACATGTAATGCAAACCTAATTTTTTAATAAACATTTAATAATACAACCAATTAGTTATTATTTAATTTATTCATATTATATACATTATAACGCATAAAATCAACTACATGTTCATAAAAGTCTGTAATGATTGGTTTTCTGCTTGGGTTTTCCAATTCCTCTAGCAGGGTATCTGTCTTTCTAAGTATCTGTTTTGTATTGATATATTATATCCTGATGTGAAGTAACTTTGTCTACCTCTACATTCTAATTTCTGTACTCATTCATACACCTAAACACCTCAATACATTATATCCTAATATCTGAATATCCAATTAGCCACTTAGCCAAATCATCAAATATCCCAAAACCCAAATATTTCTACTGACTTTTACTTTTTGTAAGTGTTTTCTCTTTTGTTGTGTGTATGTCACTTTTTAAATCAATATCGAACCGAAGAGTTTAAAAATATGACAAAATGTATAGAAGAAGAAATAAAATGTATGTTAAAGCCAAATAGTTACTATAATCTCTACCAGACCTAGAATTTCAAAAATTAAAAAGCTCACCCAAGATACTACCACGTATCTTTTTATCACCGTTTATTATATTATTCGTCTCAGAGCATACTTTTTTTTTAATCCCATGCATTCAGCATGTGCCCTTGTATATTAACAAAAACCAGAAAAACCACTCGAAGAAGAAACGACACAATCAAAGTTTTAATACAACTAGCGATAAAAACTCATTTTAGCTAAAGAAACAAAAATGTTTGATCAACACACCATCGGTCGACAAGTTTCGTAAGAAATATAAAAAACATGCAAATCGTAGTCTAAACAGTATAATACAAAAATATAATGATTTACGAGCATTAGTTGTTTAAATATACTATGCTAATGTAAGATATCCATGTTTTTAATAAAAAAAGAAAAATATTCCGCAACTTCGAGTTTTATTCTTTTATTAAGTTTAAAAATGGCTTCAATAATGTAAGCCGATTAACTTATCGAAAATTCGGCTATTTTGTTTTTTTTTTCAAGAATTAAAACGGAAGGGGTCAGTTCCAATCATCGTATCCATTAAAGTATTTATTTGTGCATTCGTATAAAAAAAAAGATAAGTCATAATATGGAATCATCACCGTTTAAACTTTGTCAGCTAGTGAATAAAGGGCTCTCACACACAGACATAAGAAAAACAACAACAATATAGACAAACTTTATCATAAATAGATATAAAATATATAGAAATTTATTTTTTAAGTTAAATTTTGATCTATACATTGTTCAAGAAACGAAGATTATAGAACCAATGTCCAGTATTCCACAAGCGTAAATTCGAAGCGAAAAAAATATATTAGAGCCATTTTATAGTAGACATACCGTTACATATTTGATATGTGAACAACTTTGTATAATATTTTTGTCCTGTTTTAACGTACTTACCTATTATCTTAAAGGTATAAGGAAGTCCTTTTTTCAAAATTCATCCTATTTTAACTTAAATTAGTTGAAATAAAAACCATAATAAACCAAGAAAGGGAATATTAGCGACAAACATAGCTAAGGATCATTTACATTATAATTCTACAGTAATTTAGGCATTACACATGATTTTTTATCAATTCAAGTCAGTTATGGTATATTGACAGGTCAGAATTGGTTGTTAAAACGGAAGGTTTACAGTGGTAAATACACTACAACTAATTAAAGTATTGTAATGGGAACAGAAGAGAGGAATGATGGACATAAAACAACACAATTGCTTCTAACAAGGGTTTTTATACTGACTGAACACTCCCAGGTTATTATCTAAATTGTATCAACAGTCTTTCGAAAATAGTTTATTTTTATAATTTTATTGTTAAATTTTTGAGCGTAAACCCATGAAGCCAGTAAGCATCTTTTGCAGACATTCTCCAAGAATAAAAGTCTTATAAATCCATTCTTCTCTTAGATAAATTATCATTTCAAATATTAATATTATAAAAAGAAAACAGAATGTACCCCTAGTAACGAAATAATGACTTGCAACTAAACACTTTGAGAAATAAGTGAAAACGATTATTATATTATAATGCAACTTGTCAAAATACTAGATAGACTTTCAATAATTCATTATTTTTTAAAAACGTTGGTATAATAAATTGTGTTACTGCTCATATCCAAAATTTCACTTATTCCTAAACTAATGGAATTCTTAGTTAAATATTTTCTTGAGGACTATTTTAAAAATGTTATGGTCACTAACTAGCATGGCTTCATAAAGGGAAACAAATTTACTGGTTTATTCTGTCTACATTTTTAATTCCCTAGAAAATGGTGTTGACTATCAAATTTGCGCCGATATCCGTCACCAAGGTTTTTTTTTATATATTGTAAAGGTTTATAAGACACCTAAATGTTGAAGACACTTGTGTTTTGGTTCTTTCTTCATTACTATTGCCCAACACCTCGATTTTCTTTTAAAACTGGAAGAGTTACATTAGTTTTTGATTTGATTTACTTAAAATTACACTTTATAGTCTTCATCGGTATTATATTTTCGGCTTTTTTCATGCAAAAGGTTCTACACAGTCCTTAAATTGATTCCCAGTGCTACTTGCATATTAGTTGGGGAATTTCAACTTACTCTTTCATTTTCCAAATATTTAATCAAATTTTGTATATTGTGTGCAAAATTGTTTTTGCTTGGGGGACTCAAAGCACCAGAAAATTGCCTTTTATTATTCGAATTGACAAATTTGTCACTTCAACTTGTTAAAGTCACAAAATAGACATAATATGTTCATCACAACTTTTTAAAAACCACTAATAAGTTTATTCCTTTTTCTCATGCTGAAATTATATACGTCGTCTATCCTACGGATTTAACCACGAACCACAAACCGAATTTTTGTTTTTGGTCAGACAAACTATGCAATGGTTCCTATTTTTATCACCTATATTATGATCTTATTTATCATTAACGTGTACAATACCGTATTTTTCTTTTATTCCTAATTATTATATTTTTATGTTTCCCTCCCGTTTCTCAAATCACCAAATATTTGAATATTTCGTTTCGTTATAGACAATAAAATACGAAATTATGTTAGAACAAACCTAATATGAATTTTTTACCAGGTGTGTGTCTAATAAACCAATATACCTATTTTTCGTAGACACATCAGATTGGTCGAATAACAATAAATACAAATCCATGGTTATATATTCAAATGATGGTATACTTTTTAAGCAGGTTTGAAGAGTTCTTCGCAAATACCCTGTTTGTTATTTTGATGCAACATTTAAATAGTATTTTACTCTTAGTAATGAATAGCATTAAACTGAATACTGTTTATAATACCGTAAAATTGTATATTGTAAACGTTGAAAACTTATATTGTTAACACGATTTCTTTTACCAAGATTAACACTGTCGTTGGTATTTAGTTAAGTTTTTATATATTTTTTCCAAATCAGAGTTTTAATGGGTTATTTATTTTATTTACTAAGTGATATGGGTAAAAACGCAATTTTAAAGAAAAAAAAACCATTAAAACCATATATTCAGTAACTTTTTTTATTGTAACAAGTTAATGTATATTACATTTTACTGTTAGTAGGAAATACATATTTTATTCAATTCTTGATTTTTTTGTATCCGTATGACACAGAGCTTCCGTTTGGTAAACATCTCCTTTTTGTAGAATTTTGTCTATACAGTTTAACTTCAGTTCTTGTGTTCCTTTGCTCTACGAATATTCTTTGATATAATAGGTATTGGCTCGGATTCTTTAAGAATCATATCCTTAATGGTATTAAAATTAACAAGTTGTGATGCTGCATAGTTTATGGAAATACCCTTAACTTTACAAATTACTTCCTCTCTTTGCGTTTTAGTGAAATACACCATAAAAGAGTCATTTTTTGGACCGCCAGAGACAAAGGATGGAACTAATTCTTTCTTCATTACTATTGGCCCAACACCTCGATTTTCTTTTAAAACTGGAAGAGTTACATTAGTTTTTGATTTGATTTACTTAAAATTACACTTTATAGTCTTCATCGGTATTATATTTTCGGCTTTTTTCATGCAAAAGGTTCTACACAGTGCTTAAATTGATTCCCAGTGCTTTTGCTATTGGTATACGGTTCTAAAACCGTAACTATCTAATTCACCAGTCAAATCTCCAATAAACGGTCCTGCGGGTAAATCAAGTTCGCCACTTCTAGAGAGATATATTACAGAATCTGTACAGGGCTAATACAGGACTCTATTATCAGGACGTTCGAGATATGAACATAACTTAAAACGTGCCCGGGCTGTGACGTAAGCCGCATTCACTACATTTACTGTAGGTAGAGAATTAACAGTTTTCTTCGGTGTATTTCATAATTTACCACCAATGTCTTCTCGTTATTTATTTAAATAGCTGGATCACTAAACATTGTGAAAAATTCCGAAGGTTGGTTTGTTATTTTAGTTTTTGGCTGATTTTCTCGTTCTCCAAATTTTCCCCGGAAACTGTTTAATATTAATTTAGCCTAGGACCTTAAACCGAAATTGCGACGATATTGTCGCGTTCTTATTTAACATCTTCCTTTTCAAAAAAGTCTTCAATATATTTTAACTTTTGTTCTTCTGTTTGAAAATATTTACGCCAATCACTTGTTTCTTGTTTAATTTTAATAAACTTGTTCATCATAGCAGTAAATAAACCCTCTTGTCCAGAATGTTTGTTAAATCTTTGAACTTGGATATTTCCCATATTTTATGCACTTCCAAAATTTTGTAACCCTTTTCTACATACTTTAACACTTCTTTCAGACATTGGTGGTAAATTATGAATACACCGAAGAAAAGTGTTAATTCTCTACCTACAGTAAATGTAGTGAATGCGGCTTACGTCACAGCCCGGGCACGTTTTAAGTTAGTTATGTTCATATCTCGAACATCTTGATAATAGAGTCCTGTATTAGCCCTTTACAGATTCTGTAATATATCTCTCTAGAAGTGGCGAACTTGATTTACCCGCAGGACCGTTTATTGGAGATTTGACTGGTGAATTAGATAGTTACGGTTCTAATTCCATCCATTGTCTCTGGCGGTCCAAAAAATTACTCTTTTATGTTGTATTTCACTAAAACGTAAAGAGAGGAAGTAATTTGTAAAGTTAAGGGTATTTCCATAAACTATGCAGCATCACAACTTGTTAATTTTAATACCATTAAGGATATGATTCTTAAAGAATCCGAGCAAATACCACCAATTTATTGATTCCTGGATTCGTTGATTCGTTGATTCGTTGATTCCTTGATTGATGGATTGATTCCTTGATTGATCGATTGATCGATTGATCGATTGATCGATCGATCGATTGATTGATTGATGGATCGATCGATCGATTGATCAATTGATCGATTGATCGATTGATCGATTGATCGATTGATCGATTGATCGATTGATCGATTGATCGATTGATCGATTGATCGATTGATCGATTGATCGATTGATCGATTGATCGATTGATCGATTGATCGATTGATCGATGGATCGATTGATCGATGGATCGATGGATCGATCGGATGATGATCGATTGATCGATTGATCGATTGATCGATTGATCGATTGATCGATTGATCGATTGATCGATTGATCGATTGATCGATTGATCGATTGATCGATTGATCGATTGATCGATTGATCGATGGATCGATTGATCGATGGATCGATTGATCGATGGATCGATGGATCGATCGGATGATGATTGATTGATCGATTGATCGATGGATCGATTGATCGATTGATCGATTGATCGATTGATCGATTGATCGATTGATCGATTGATCGATTGATCGATTGATCGATTGATCGATTGATCGATTGATCGATTGATCGATTGATCGATTGATCGATTGATCGATTGATCGATTGATCGATTGATCGATTGATCGATTGATCGATTGATGGATTGATGGATTGATCGATTGATCGATTGATGGATTGATTGATTGATTGATTGATTGATTGATTGATTGATTGATTGATTGATTGATTGATTGATTGATTGATTGATTGATTGATTGATTGATTGATTGATTGATTGATTGATTGATTGATTGATTGATTGATTGATTGATTGATTGATTGAGACAATTCTGACAATGGAAGTAGATATTTTTATTGAAAATACACACATTGCTGAGAAAGCTTCAAGTAGAGAATGAATGAAAAACCAGTAAACGAGGCACTCGATCAGCATATTACAAGGAATTATAAGACAGACTCAAATGGTAATTGTGATTTATTTTTAATACTTTAATGAAATCATGTCATTTGCATGTCCCGAGTTTTATTTTTCATTTTCTTCGAGGCTATAGACAAACAATAATATAGAGTATTTTATTTTAATGTGATATTTAGTCGAAAAGGTTATTCAGAGTACTGCTATTTGATTTTTACTACATATAAAATCCACTAACGGGATTTTGAATAGTTTTTTTGGCTTAAATATTACCTATTTGAGGATTTTTTTTAAAGAATAGAAATACAGAAAAATTGTTAGTGACAGTGCTTGTGCCTGTAAAATTTACACCTATTATCTGAAAATGGTGATGATTTACTTTGCTCTCGAGGAGGTATCCAGTGAAAAAAAAAATCTTAAAGTACTTTATAATTCTGTCCAAGTCATGTACAGCATAGGTAGTTTTTGTAAATTTATACATATTTTGCCAAGAATTAATGACTTGGTTGACACATGAATCAATGTTTTATACATTTTGTTTTAGTTATTCTCAACCAACTATTAAAATTTGAAGAAATATTCCATACTTAAAGTGGAGTTAAAAGTATGAAAAGGGAAAGAAAAACACAAAGTTTTCCTCCACAAATTTAATGGAAAGAATTCCAAGTTTTAAGAGTCTCTACATGTTTCGAACGTAGAAACGTTCATCTTCAGGAGACAGAAAGTTTTAAATCTATGCTGATGGTGTTAGCAAAAGAGAAACTGAAATTTAGAACCTTAATGGCGCTTTATGGATTTAAACTGAAGTGTAGAAGAAACATGAAATATTTGATAATGGTAAAACCATAGAGTGATTAAAACATAGTGAAGGGTTGTAAACCAACCAAATAAAGTAGGGAAGAAGAAAACCTGTCTAGGTGTCGAGGTTTATTTAAAAAAATTTTAAATCTTATTTAATTTAATTAATTTAAAATTTAAAATTTAAAATTTTAAATAAATTTTAAAAAAAAATTTAAAAAATTTTAAATAAACCTCGACACCTAGACAGGTTTTCTTCTTCCCTACTTTATTTGGTTGGTTTACAACCCTTCACTATGTTTTAATCACTTTATGGTTTTACCATTATCAAATATTTCATGTTTCTTCTACACTTGAGTTTAAATCCATAAAGCTCCATTAAGGTTCGGTTCTAAATTCCAGTTTCTCTTTTGCTAACACCATCAGCATAGATTTAAAACTTTCTGTCTCCTGAAGATGAACGTTTCTACGTTCGAAACATGTAGAGACTCTTAAAACTTGGAATTCTTTCCATTAAATTTGTGGAGGAAGTCTTGGGTTTTTCTTTTCCTTTTTAACTATTAAAATATTAAAGGGCAGCAATGTGTGATTGGATATACCTATTTGACCTATATTTAAAACATACCTATATTTTTCTAGGATCAGTTACAGTAACCCATATCATCATATATGCTGATGGTCTAAATACTCATACGACTGACAAAGGCACAACAAAATGGATGAGAGAATAATTAAAGAAGTATGAAAATAACGTAACAAAAAATATGTCTAGTGTAATTATTATCATAAAATAAAATATTAAAGTACACTTTTACTCTATAGTTTTAATTTTTTTATTTAAAAAAAATAAATTAACTTATTTTCACAGAACTAAAACCGAGATAAACAAGCTTAGTGGTAAATGCATAGTAATCTACAAAAGAAAGGCGTCATAAAATAAAAATTTTAAATTGCGTTATTATGGTGTAAAGCCGACATAACGGATTTTTATAATTGAAATAATCGAATGGGACATAAATCGGACCGACACTTAGCGGAAACCGCTTAAACCGACTAAATGGTAGATTTCTGTAGATTTTATATTGGTTAAAACCAAATATCCCTAAAAGTTACTAACAGCTGACCGAATAAAAGAAAAATAGGCTGTGAGCAAGTTTTTTTCACACAAATCGAAATTGTGCGAACATTTAACAAAAAAATTGGTTTTTAGAGGAACATAAAGTTGTAGTGAATATTAAGAAGTATGGCGAATTTGTGTTTTATATGTGGACTTCTGTATATAAGTGATTTTCTTGTCGAGGTCATGAAAAGCATAAAAGCAAAAGTATGTGATTTTCAAGTGTAATTTCTTTATTATTTATACCTTTTTTCGAAAAGCGATTTACTTCATGATAATCTACCAACCTTCTGTGACACCTCACCAAAATTTTAGGTATGTAAAACCCATAGTTTAAGAGACGTGTGATCAACAAGTAACCCTGTTTTGCATGCTATTTTATACCGGTTTTTCAATGGGGGCGGGGCCTGTTCTCTGGCCTTAAGGGACATTTAACGGTTTCGAGATATTTAAATCAAAAGGTTTTTAATTTTGTTAAGTTGCCCCAAAGTCGTACCAAATACCTTAGAACCTTGTTTTTTTTAAAGCAGGTCCGAAATGTAGTATACTTATACTATATACCTATGTTTTAAAATTGCGAATATGCCCAAATTTATGACAACTATATACCAAATGATGATTCAAAAGATGTTTTATGTTTTGTTTCGTGTTGTCCTTTTACAATTTTAATATCATTTTCAAAACATTGTGTGGACGTAATGCCATTCCACCTTGAGGATATCATTGTATATTGACAAATAGCACTGAAGATGGCGAAAGCCGAAAGCGCTCTGCTAAGATTTTGATAAAATAAAAGTTTTTACACGTAATACAAACTCGACTCTTTTCTTCAGATATACCAAATGGTCGCTTAATTCGATATAACTATTAAAGTTAAGTATAGTTTTAAATCTTCATAAAGAATTAACCGACATGTATGACGTTTAATTCTTTATAACAAACTAAAAAAAAAATTACACTGTTTAGTATAAAATGATCGCGGATTAAGTTCAGCCAATTGGCGCTTACTTTTACAGAAATAAATATAATAAAATTATATTTTGTAATATCGTTTTGACGAATAATAACATAACATAAAAATATGAAAATGTCAGTTCATACAGATGCCTGTAAAAAGGGTAAAATAGGAAATTTAAGTAAAAAAAGTTTTTCTTACATATGTTTTAATGATTACTAAAAGATGGCACCGTTAACTCGTAATTACATAACGCGGTCCAATTACAGTGTGGCCATTTAGTGCCGCTAATGCGGCAAAGTAAAATAGTGAGTTAGTAATAAGTCATAAAATTTAATACAAAAGTAGAAAGCTAGCAGTCAGCCTATAATATTCTAGCAAATTATTAATGTATAATATGTTTAAAAACAATGAAGGTCAAAAATTTGAAAATCAGGCTTTAAAAATGTGACTAAGCATTTGTTACCTTTTAGCTAAGCAACCAATTTTTTCATCAAAAAATAATACTGGGCCGGGTTTTGGAAAGTTATTTCGTCTTCCTTAATAACTTCCTTTCCAAAGTTTACATTTAACTGTTCAGCAAAAAACATTTCGCATGCTTTCTTAGCGTTTTCTTGTCTTTCATAGATAATAACTTCAACTTGATCGTGACGATTTGGCGGAAGGCAGCCTTTTAAAATTTTTCTAAGATTCAAGTCATCAAAATGTTGAAATGGGCAACCTCCTTCTTCATTGGCAGCCAAGGTCTTTTCCTAAAATACAACTTACACTTTGCGACACAACAAATATTTGCTAAGCTAAGACCCAAGATCTATAAACTACTAAGGTTGTATCATGCGATACTGACCTATCTAAACGCCGCCGCCGCGCGATAATTCACCGTCACGCATCTTTTTCTTGAAAGCAAAATATCATTATTCTATTACTTTATAAAGGAAATTAGTTGTTTTCTAAATACAAATGATATTTTTTTACAATTAAAGATTCTGGAAAAATAATAAGAATTGCTAGGGAGTAAAAAAAATTAGGTATTAGGCGGCGTCGACGTGTATAGGAAATAATTTCCCAAACTATATGCTGATATGAATCTATAGCACATAACTTTTAAAATAGTATTAAAGAAATGTCCTTGGTGGAATTATCAAAGTCATTTAATCTATTGCCAACCTACAACCTGTTTCGCCTTGTTTTTTTTAGTTTATTATTGTATTACCTCACATTTAAATCAAATCAATATCGTCGGCTCAATATGTAGGTAATATCTGACATATTACAAATATATTAATTTATTTCATTGCTAAATTTGGAAAAACTATATAGGGAAAGAATAATGACATAATAATTTTTAAAAAATATTTACCGATATTTTTTGCTATACCTCCTAAATTAATTTACAAAATTCTTTGATATTTATTTAATATGTCAAATATTAGGTACCTATAGAATATGTAGTCGATGTTGATTTTATTTATAAGCACTTTGTATAAAAGCTAGAAAAAGTAATTATAATAAATCTACGCGAAATAGGTTATAGTTGGCAAATACCGGTTTTTTTAAGGTTTGGGTGGTTGTATATTATTTATACACACATGCAGTTTTATTTTTTTTAACATAAAAGGTTTTATCCAACATTTAACTGTCAGATTAGATGTTGATGCATAAAACCACTTCCTTTTAGGTTATTAGTTGCATATTTTAAGGCAATGATTTGTTGATGCATAAACCAATTTTTTAGTTTACAGTTGGTCTGTTGAAAGTATTTTTTTATTTCATGGCCTATTTATTTTTAGGTTGTTGAACGTCGCATACTTAAACGTATTGATATTTTAATATGAATGTTGATGTTGATACGCAAAACCATTTTTTTCAGATTTTACTAATAAAATATTTCTTTTTTAGGTCTTAAGAATATTAATTGATTCAGCCGATACTAGGTGGAAATCCATAACTAGACTGGGCACATATCGCTAATCTTCAGCCGAGAGTGCATCTAATATTAGTACTAAAAAAAAATTTACAGAAATTTGACAATAAAAAAATACTTTTCTTTTTTTTCTATTTACTATTGCTTTTTTTGCCTCACCTTCCTGCGGAACGTGAAGGGGAAACATATCGCGAAATTGTCATTATAACAACTGACCAAAACTAGACAATGGTGCAAAATTTCCGTTTTCTCGTATAAATAGGTAGTTTTCGGAGGCGGCGCCGTATAGTGCTCGACGTCCCGTTTCCAATGCCGCCTCGCTCGGACTTTTCGTTACGGAGATTTCTGATATTTAATATTATGATATTGATATTTATAGGTGCTCTTTAAACTCGCACACCTTTGTGCAATGTGGGATATACCTTATATATTTGCTCTATAAAAATATGTAAGTATTCAATCGATTAAAACATAAACAAAGCAGACAAAACCTTTTTCGAATAAACAAAAAAGTATTCTTACATTGAAGCTATCAATTATCAGCTAATAAATTTGTAGAAATATTATTGCCCGAAGGGCTCGGCACTGTTCTAGTTCGTTCATTTAATTATACGACAGCTGTCACTTTGACAGGTAAGTGTCATTTTTTTTAGCTTTTTCGTAGCGAGGGTTATAGCTGTAAGAATTCGAAATTAAAAAATTTTCAGGTACCAAAATAAGAATGTTTTATACGATAGCTGTCAAATTTTGACAGGAAAGTGTCAATTTTTTTTATCCTTTTCGTAGCGAGGGTTATAGCTATAAAAATCCTAAATTAAAAAGTTTTTCAGTATCTAAATAACAAAGTTCTATACGATAGCTGTCAAATTTTGGCAGGTAAGTGTCAATTTTTTTTAGCCTTTTCATAGCGAGGGTTATAGCTGTAAGAATCCGAAATTTAAAAAATCACAGGTACCTAAATAAGAAAAGTTTTATACGATAGCTGTCAAATTTTGACAGGTAAGTGTCAATTTTTTTTTAGCTTTTTCGTAGCGAGGGTTATAGCTGTAAAAATTCTAAATTGAAAAATTTTTCAGTACCTAAATAACAAAGTTTTACACTATAGCTAACAAATTTTGGCAGGTAAGTGTCAATTTTTTTTAGCTTTTTTTGTAGTGAGGGTTATTGCTGTAAGAATCCTAAATTGAAAATTTTTTCATTACCTAAATAACAAAGTTCTATACGACAGCTGTCAAATTTTGACAGGTAAGTGTCAATTTATTTAAACTTTTTTCGTAGCGAGGGCTAAAGCTGTAATAATACTAAATTAAAAAAAATTTCAGTACCTAAATAACAAAGTTCTATACGACAGCTGTCAAATTCTGACAGGTGTCAATTTTTTTAAACTTTTTTCGTAGCGAAGGTAATAGCTGTAAGAATCCTAAATTGAAAAATTTTTCAGTACCTAAATAACCAAGTTCTATACGACAGCTGTCAAATTTTGACAGGTAGTGTAAATGTTTTTAAACTTTTTTCGTAGCGAGGGTTATAGCTGTAAGAATCCTAAATTGAAAATTTTTTCAGTACCTAAATAACAAAGTTCTATACGTCAGCTGTCAAATTTTGACAGGTAGGTGTAAATATTTTTAAGCTTTTTTCATATACAGGTTTATAGCTATAAGAATCCGAATTAAAAAAATTTCAGTACCTAAATAACAAAAAAAGTAGCAAAACGCGGGTTTGAACCAGGGACCATCATGACCAGAGTCGAAATTTATATCTCTACGCTGCCGCAGACTTCCTAACAATTTTATGTAAAATAAGTATTTTAACACCATAATGGACATTACACGCAATATTAAATATTGAAAATACTAACGCAAATGATATATTTTTTACAATTATTTTTGATCAAACGCAAAGAACAGGTATTTTATCCCTAAAATAGCCTCCAAATGTTATTATAACTATAGAATTTGAAGTTGAAATACCTCCTGCAAGCTATTTTTATTATTAAAAGTACGGATATAAATGCGATATTTTTTCCCTTATTTTTGGTCAAACGAAAAAGATAAAGGTTCAAGGTACCTATTTCATACAAAATACCTTCTCAAAATGGTCTTATTCCTCTAAATGGTTAACTTGTAAATCTTATTTTTCACCTATTTTTGACAGATGGTATAAAAGTTAAAGTTCACGCCCACGCACGTGGAGAAAGCGAAGCACACTAAACTTGTCAAAAGAGAATATTAGAATTTGTAAATTTTGTCTGTTTCCGCACTCAAAAACGCGACTTTTCTCAAATTTGCGAATATATTTTGATAAATTTGGATATGCAGGACTTTTAAGGAGATATCAGCGCGTATTTTAAAAGAAAAACAAATTGATTTTATTAAAAATTGAATTAGCTACAGTCGATATAGTAAAACGTCAGCTAAAAATATCTCTTGATAAATCATAAATTAATTTTTTTGAGCCACAAAATATGTTTTCTCAGAGCGCGTTTACTATGCAAACTAAAGCTTGTTTATCGGTCGATTTGGTGGACAAAAAAAAATTGAAAAAGTTATATATAGACACTTGCAGAAGTATTTAAGCGTTCCAGTGCGACGTGATAGAATATTTAGGAAATGAACATTCATAAGCTAGCCGTTTTTTCCGTATTAAAGAAGAGAAACGAAAAAATATCTACTCAATACAATTTGACGAGGTCTATCCGCTAAAGTATACAACGTTTCGATCAAGTCGTTTACCGTACGAGAAAAAAATTAAAACCGCAAAAAAATCAGGCCTAAAATTATGATTTCCAATTTCTTACAATTTTTCATAATTTCCATTCCAGTTAGGTATAGAACGATATATTGGAAAAAGTTAGTTTTAAGTTAAGTTTAAGATGGCCTAAACGATTATCCAAACCGAATGTCGATCCGATGTACCCAATTCGACTTATTCACGATCCAATATGACCCTACATTGATAAAAAAAAAATCAAAAAATGACTTTCCAACTTTCGATCGCGTTCGCAAACAACACTGTGTTGTAGCCCAACGTCGTCTACACGTCGAAAAGTTTAAATCGTTTAAAATAATTTTTGCCACCTGTATCGCGCTACAACGAAAAAAACATATTTTTCAACTTTGACTTTAATAATTTTTTTCCGGTATATTGGAAATTGTTCCCAGAACGTGCCCCGACTATTCCTCTCTACGTCCAGAAAGTTTGAATTGTTTTGCTCTAACCGTTTCCGAAGAAAAAATTCGCGAATATCGAAATGTCGAACAACCTCCTACCACGTGGCGACGGATTATCAATGTCGGAACGCCATCTTTAAAATCGAGATTACAACTATTTCTAAAACATTTTGGGCAAAAATATTGGTCAATAAAATTAGAAGAAGGTTCAAGGTAGATATTCCATCCAATTTAAAATCTGGAAATGTTCTTATTACTCTAGCAAGCCAAACTCAAAACACCCATTTTTCGCCATTTTTGACAGCCGGATTTTTAGAATTAAATTACATCAAAATCAAAGCACTCTCGTTAAAAGAGAATGGTGTTAGAATTTGTAAATTTTGCGTGTTTCCGCACCCAAAAAAGCGACTTTGCTCAAATTTGCGAATATATTTTGATAAGTTTGGACATGCAGGAATGTTGAGAAGTAAATACAATGTTTTGGGAAAAAAATAAAACGGTTTTGTTAAAAATTGAATAAGCTACAGTCGATATAGTAAAACGTCTGGTGAAGAAACCTGTAAAAAAATCATAAATTAATTTTTTTGAGCCACAAAATATGTTTTCCCAGAGCGCGCTCACTATGCAAACTAAAGCTTGTTTATCGGTCGATATAGTGGACCAAGAAAAAACTCGAAAAGTTATATATATAGACACTTGCAAACGTGTTTAAGCGATCCAGTGCGACGTGATATTTAGGAAATGAAATTTCGAAAGCTTGCCGTTTTTCCGTATTAAAGATAGAGAAACGAAAAAATATCTCGTTAATACAATTTGACGATCTCTATTCGCTAAAGTATACAACGTTTCGATCAAAAGTCGTTTCCCGTACGAAAAAAAATAAAAACCGTGAAAAAATCATGCCTAAAATCCTGATTTCCAATTTCTTTCAATTTTCTACAATTTCCATTCCAGTTAGGTATAGAACGATATATTGGAAAAAGGTAGTATTCGAGATGGCCTAAGCGATTATCCAAACCGAATGTCGATCGGATGCACCCAATTCGACTTATTAGCGATCCAATAGGTTACGGCCAATTTTCGACTTTGAAAAAGTCAAAAAAATTATTACCAAACTTTCGATCGCGCTCACAAACAATAGGCTTCTGTAGCCCACGGTCGTCTGCAGATCGAAAAAGTTTAAATCGAAAAAACTCATTTTTACGACCTGTATCGAGTGCCAACGAGAATCCGATATTCTTCGACTTTAAAAATTATTAACTTTTTTTCGGCACACCCTGTATATTTGAAATTTTCACACAACGTACCCCCACTATTTCTCTCTAAACTGAAAAGGTTTCAATCGTCCCACTCTAACCGTTTCCGAAAAAAAAATCGCAAATGTGAAAATGTCGAAACTGACGACAACATACATACATTATTTTTACCGAAGCGCCTATATAGAGCGAAATTTTCGGGAGAGTCGACAGGGGTTCTAGCTGTCCGTACCGAAGCGCCGTATAACATATCGCGTTTTTGCGCGATATGTAATTATAGTATTATAGACATACACATATTTTTATTTAACCACATTTTTGTAAAAAATACAAATTGAGGCAAGTCATAGGTACTATATGAAATAGAAAGCAATCCTTTACGGGTGCATTTAACTAAATTAACATATAATATATTAAAACATAATAATTGTATAAACAAATATACATATAATAAAAACAAACTTGCTAGTTTTAAACAGTAACTAACAAACAAAATTCAAAATATAAATGTTGTGTTTTGTGAATTTACAACATCAAGGTATTGTACTGTTGAATAAAAAGCATGGGATTTAAGAAATGTCATAATCACAATCTTAAACTTCTTTTCATTTAAGCCCTTTACCGTTGTAGGAAGCACATTATAAAGCTCAATTTTTAGAGAATTATTTATAGACTTACTAAGTCTGTACCTGTTTGGCCGAATAAAGTGAGCCGACCTCGTGCCATAGTGGTGAATGTCGGAGTTAAGTTGAAAATTACTATTGTTTCTATGAATTTCAAGTAATTGGTGCAAAATAAATAATAATGGCAGCGTCAAAATCTTTAACTAATGAAATGTGGCTTACAGTGGTCACGCCCACCAGCACCCGCAATAACTCTTACAGATTTTTTCTGCAGTCTAATAATACGTAGGGAGTTAGATGAGTTTCCCCACAAAAGTACTTTGTAGGAAAGATGGACATGGAAGAGTGAGTAATAGACACTCATCACTGACTGGTGATCAAGAAGTGACCTTAATTTTCTCATCACGAAAATCGCCGATGACAGATTAGTCCGTAGTGACTCTATGTGAGGAGTCCAGCTTAGAGTATCATCGACAGTTAAACCCAAAACCTTTATACTTTGAGCCTTCACAACGTCACGACACACTTGAAATTACCAACGTGTGCGAGTTTTTTCGGTATTTAGTGTCAGACAGTTCTGTGTAAACCAGACGGCGGCCCTCTCAGCGAGATGTGAGCTAATTAAATTTAATTTGTTAATATTTTTATGACGACCCAATAGAGTTGTATCATCTGCAAAACAAAAGCAACCGTAGAGGAAAAGAAATGAAAATAGGTCATTTATATACGAGCCCTGTCTCAGTGAAGTTGGCCCAACGCAGTGGTGATTTGCTGCTATTTGGTTTCGTTGATTTTTATTAATCGACAGTTTTTTTTGGATTTTAAGATATTTTTTCCTGTTACAAAAAAATCTAGTATTTTAGGCTAATATTAAATAAAAATATCGTATGTTATCAGAAATACATTTTTTAGTTTTTAATATGTTTTCGCTATAATATGACAAATTTCATAAAAAAACGTAGTTTTGATAGTTGGGCCAACTTCACTGAGACAGAGCTCGTATATGACAAAGAGAATAGGCCCAAGAACTGATCCCTGGGGTACTCCATTCTCGATCAGTCCAAAATCCGACATAACATCATCAAGAGAGACACACTGTCTTCTCAGTGACATATATGATTTTAGCAGGATCAAGGTATCGCCCCTGATCCCGTATCGATATAATTTCTCAACTAATAGCTTGTGCGAGACATGTCACATGTTCTCGCCTTCTTCGAGACCCTCGACTATGTTATGCACAATCTGAACTACTGCCTGAACAGTAGAACGACCCTTCCTAAAGCCGTACTGAGAAGCATTTAAAATACCATTGGTTTCAAAATAATCAATGATATTATTCTTTAAGATAACCTTAAAAACTTTACCAAAAAAAAAGTTTATCATGGCAATGATTTAAATTAAATCATTGTCATCTGACGAAGCTACAGTGTTAGCGAAACATGTAATTTTTCTAGTTAATATAGTGGAAGTTCAACTTTGTTTTATTGTATACCATAATACTTTGTTAATACTACCTTTTTGTGTTTGTAAGAGCTTAAATAAATAAATATATTCACAGGGATTTTCTTCAACATCCTTTTAGTATTTTTGATGCAAGTAATTGACGGACGTGCGACGCGACGAGATGTGGTGCCATATACAGTGTCCGCAAGAAAGTCCGCATCAAATGGGATTTTTTTTTATTTTTAGGTATAGGTAAAAATTGAAAACGCAGTTAGTTTTTGCTTACCTAAAAACCAAAAATGACGTATACTGAAGCAGCTGCACGACTTGCGTTACCTGTCAAATTTGACATTTTTAATAAAATAGGTTCGAAAATGCCATTATTTATCAAAATATCAAAAAACTTTATTCGAGAAAGTTGTTTATTTAGGCATTTTTAGCCTCTGTTCAAAATTTTGACAGTCTAATACAATTTTTATTTTTTGCCAGGTTCTTGAAAATTTTGATCAACCCTCGTAGATTAACTTTTATACATCGAGGTAAAACCATTTGCCTTTACTTCATTTGTAATCTTAATGCAATTTTGTGTAAAATTTTTGTTTCCAATTATTTATTTTGCTTCAAAAACTGAAATTGTTATTGATCAGTATGTTTGATGCAAAGTTTATCTAATTACATCAGTTTTGCCAAAACCGACGTTTCTCATTTTTCTTAAGTTAGTGAACAGATGTACAAGAAGAAAATATTAGGAAGCTTTCGTTGAAATTTTACTTACTACTATTGTGATATAGTGGAAATTTACAAGTTCAACTTTGTTTTACTGTATCCCATAATACTATAATTATGGATTTCCACCTAGTATCGGCTGAATCAATTAATTTGATATTTAATAGTTTGGTATTTTCTTGGATGTACTTGAGACCAATAGTGCACGTTGCGTCGATTATACATTCCTGATGTTGAGAATGTTGCTTCGTCTGTCCACAGGACCTTTTCAAACAGGTCAGGATCCCTGTTTTGTTCTCTAATAATAATCATTTGTGCAACATATTAAAACCGATACCGAAGTTCCTTTTGATTTGCCGTCAGGTGTTGCATAGGGTCAATTTGAAACGGAATTAATTTGTGCCGATTTAAAGTTCTTTGAACGGTGTCAAAACTCAATATGTTTCTTCTTGGACCATACAAGATATCCCTTACTGCTTGCTCTATGGAATTCATTGGACTAATACTAAAATAATTTATTATTACACGTTCTCGGATCAGGCTTCTTTCATCTCTTCGCTTGCGGTCGTGTAATGAATTTGTCTCCTCAAATAAACGTTTTAAGGTCAAAATTGTATTAACTGATATGATTCTATTAACTTCAGCGAAATATATTCGCTGAGTTTCTGTTGCATTTTCCCCGTTTTTATAAAAAAGTGTGATAATCTGAAATCGTTCTTCCAGGGAATATTTAATTTTAATAATAATAATAATAATAATAATAATAATAATAATAATAATAATAATAATAATAATTGTTTTTATTGTGGAAAATAGTAAAATACATTAAATCATTAAGGCAAAAAGATGTATAAAAAAGAGTTATACAAATTTCCCACAAGGGCAGAGTTCGCACTCATCTGTCTGAACAGTGAGCAGCGCTTTTACACTCAACCCAGCACTATATAATAGAAAACTATTTTAGATTTCCTATCAAAAGGAAAGGCTTATAACTAATAAAAAAAAAAATATATACCGGGTGTCCACGGAAGGTGGCTCGCCCCTCAAACTTTTTTGTTTTTCAAGATAATGAAATAAAATTCGGGGGATTTATATACGACATAAAACTGCATTTTTTGACAGGTGACTCAGCTTTATGGAACTTCCGGTTTAACCGGAAGTGACATAAACCTTCGATTTTTAAATGGGACACCTGGTATATTTTTACTTTTTTTGACTCAATATGACATTCTAAATACAACGATGTGTCACTTGTCACTTTTGGTCACCAAGAAAATATTTTTTTTTCAAATTTATTGTTTTATCTAGAGGGCTATGAATACCTTAAAATCACTTATTTTAGTTCTTTAATCTTGGAAAAAATGCAATTTTACTATTTTTGGTCCAATGCTATGTGCTATGTAAAATTTACTCTTTAAAGTTGTATAACTCCTTTTTTTAAATGGCAACATGGTGGCTCGTCAGGTTAAGAAAAAAGAGGATTTTATTACGATTATTTTGATACCATACACTATTAGGTTTTAGAAAAGCTGCCATTAAAAAACTTTAAAAAGATAACTTAGAACATTCCTAAAATGAAGCATCTTTTGAGAATAAATTTAGATTTAAATGCATCAAGTAGCCTGTGACCAGCAAAACTGATAAAACAAAATCATGCCTTGGAGAAAATTGAAATGCCAACAGCTTCTGCCAAAGTAAATTATTTTGTTGTTTAAAAAACATGGAAAATAATATATTTACAAGGAGTGAAAAAGTTTCTATGTTATTATTGTCTGGCTCATTTCGCATTTTCGGAACCAGTTTTGGGTACCTAATAGTGCCGGGTTGGATGACGCCGATTAAAATATCTTTGTGCGTAAAGTCGTGCAGCATCGGTTGAATTATTTCTACATTCTCCAAACACTAATAACATATCAACTTTTTTACTCCTTGTAAAACTATTATTTTCCATGTTTTTTAAACAACAAAATAATATACTTTGGCAGAAGCTGTTGGCATTTCAATTATCTCCTAGGCATGATTTTGTTTTATCAGTTTTGCTGGTCACAGGCTACTTGATGCATTTAAATCTAAATTTATTCTCAAAAGATGCTTCATTTTAGGAATGTTCTAAGTTATCTTTTTAAAGTTTTTTAATGGCAGCTTTTCTAAAACCTAATAGTGTATGGTATCAAAATAATCGTAATAAAATCTTCTTTTTTCTGAACCTGACGAGCCACCATGTTGCCATTTAAAAAAAAGGAGTTATACAACTTTAAAGAGTAAATTTTACATAGCACATAGCATTGGACCAAAAATAGTAAAATTGTATTTTTTCCAAGATTAAAGAACTGAAATAAGTGATTTTAAGGTATTCATAGCCCTCTATATAAAACAATAAATTTGAAAAAAAAATATTTTCTTGGTGACAAAAAGTGAAAAAGTCGTTGTATTTAGAATGTCATATGGAGTCAAAAAAAGTAAAAATATACCAGGTGTCCCATTTTAAAATCGAAAGTGTATGTCACTTCCGGTTAAACCGGAAGTTCCATAAAGCTGAGTCACCTGTCAAAAAATGCAGTTTTATGTCGTATACAAATCCCCAGAATTTTATTTCATTATCTTGAAAAACAAAAAAGTTAGAGGGGCGAGTCACCTTCCGTGGACACCCGGTATATATATATATATATAACATATTAACATTAAATATGGCATATTAACAGTAAAGGTATGTTATTTTAACTATTAATTGAAAAGTATATTTATTTCAGTAGCATTTGTTTTAGTTTACGTAAAACGTTGACTGATAAAAACTTGACAAATTATTATTATTGCATGGTTTTGTTTCTAAATAAAATCTAGACATATCAAAACTTTATTTTCCAATACCTCCTATGATGTTATTTTAATGCATCGCCATTACGGGGATTTTCTTTTTCAAAGCATTCTAGACGTATTAAGCTCAAATGAATACAGCTTTTTAAATGTTTGATTGCTCATATCTTTAAACAGTTTGAGCTAATATGGACAAACTATATATTTACGGAATCAGGAAAGAAGGGCGTTTCATAAAAATTAATAATATACAGGGTGTTCCATTGAAAAACAACAACTTTACGCCACAGTTCCTTTGTTTTAAGTCAGATCGCTTTTTAAATGGCAATTTTAGATTCTACGGCAAAGCATAAACTAAATGGCTATATTGGTTTAAATAAAAATACAGGGAAACTCAAAAAATAGGCCCCTGTTCAGTCCTGGTTGGATGACCCTGTACCTCTGAGAATGACTACCCTACCTCTATATCATGACAAGACTTCACACCATATGCCTTACGAGAACCTTCTAGTCCATACAAGTGCCTTATCCCATAGATATAACGTTTCTCGCTTTCCTGCCAGCTGTGGGTACATCTTGAACACGAGGCATGTTCCTTAGAATAAGTATTTTTCCAGAAAGTAAGAGCGTCGTCTAAGGACAACCGTATGCTTTTCAAGTACAAACCAAAGTCAAACCTGGAAGAAAAAGGTTGTCAGTCATTTCAAACTAATAAATATGTTCTAAGTGTGCTTTTTATTTCCTAATTTCTTCTTTCAGGTAATACGGAGAATATTAATACTTTTCGATTATTTTCGAGTTGATATGCCTTGAAATAATCATTGTTTTGGTGAAATTTTCACACCAATATTTGAAACCGCTCTTTTTAAACATTTTCATGGAAACCAGAACAAATTCTCTTGGGTGCCCTAGGCGTGATTACAGTGGACATTGTTTAAGGTGTAAATGACATGATTTTATGACATTAGTGTGATTTAAAAGCTAATATTTTATACATTTTTATTTATTATCTCGGAAGTAGAGAATTTTCTTTCTGTAATCTCACTCTTGGTATACAGGGATGAGATAAATTAAGGAAACAATTCAATATCTCGAAAATTGAAAAAGCAACCTTAAAACCCTCGGACACCTAAATTTAATTTTACTTTTGAGCAGACTATAAAATTATTTTGAATTATACAGGACCACTCACAAAAGCTCTACAACTGTCCACTTTGGTTTTTTTAATGGAATACCCCAGTTTTTTTGGCTGTTTTGGATTTTCTGCACAATTCTAGCCAAATTTCGTATAACATAACATATGACTAAAATTGACAGTTTTAGAGATATTTAAATATTTATAAAACATAATAACCTTTGCCATATCGCCTTAATAATTTGATTATAAACACAAACCTTTACGCAATTGTGTTAGGAGGTATCAACACCTAGTTCTAATGAGTGTGTCACTGTCAATAGTTGCCAATAAAATATTGCTATTCTTTTGGATACAAATATTGGCTATGCGTTTAACCGAGAAGGAAGGAATGGAAATTTTAATAATGCTTGGTACTGGTGATAAGACTAGGACACAACAGGAAGTTCGTGAAATGTTTAATAACAAATATCCCCATAGGGAACGCATAAGTAAATCAGCAGTGAGCAAAATTGAAAGAAAATGGAGGGATACTGGCAGTGTGAAGGATCTTACTGGAAAAGGTCGCCCTACGATTTCAGGTGAAAAAAAGTTAGATCTTCTGTTAACCTATGAGGAAAATCCACATTTTTCGACGACCCAAGCGGCATGTGATAACGATGTACACAGAACAACGGTGGCAAAGATTTTGAAAAAAAAAAGTTTTACCCTTATAAATTACAATTCGTTCAAGAGTTATTGGATGATGATCCACATCGCAGAAATGAATTCTGCGAAATAATGACGGACATGTGTAATAATAATAGATTTTTTGTTAAAAGGATCTGTTTCTCGGATGAAGCCACATTTTGTCTCAGCGGTGAAGTCAATAAACAAAATTTTAGATATTGGGCGAGAGAAAACCCTCACTGGTACAGGGAAAGTCATTCACAGTATCGTCAAAGTGTGAACGTTTGGGCTGGTATTGTTGATAATAAAGTTATAGGTCCATATTTTTTTATTGCATCACTAACAGGGCAGCTGTACCTCGAGTTTTTAGAAGATAGTCTAATCCCAGCATTGGCTACTTTATATCCTAATCCAAACGATCCTGACCTCCCAATTGAACATCTGTGGTATCAACAAGACGGCGCACCGCCCCATTATGCGGCTAACGTCAGAAGATATTTAAATAATACTTTTCAAGGGCGATGGATAGGGAGACGTGGCGCAATAGAGTGGCCACCAAGGTCGCCGGACTTAAATCCCTTAGATTTTTTTCTTTGGGGATATATTAAAGGCATCGTGTACAAAAATAAGCCCGATACAGTCGAAATTCTTAAAGATAGAATTCGTAATGTGATAAGAAGTATTCAACCAAATGTAGTTAATAATGTGCAACAGGAATTTGTTGGCCGACTATGGCACTGCAGAGCTGTAAATGGTGGCCATTTTCAACAGTTCCTAAAGTAGTAGTTCTCGGAACGAGAATATCCTACCAGATCCTAAACAAAGACACCCTACCAGAACACTATTTCGACAAATGGCAATACGTTTAAGGCAAACAAGAAGTGCATGGCCTATTTCAGTTCGTATCAAAAGAAGTCCGGTAAGGAATGAAGACAATATTATAAACGAAAATACTCAATTCCTTTCCTCGATTTTGTGGACTGACACTTTCATTAGCAGCAGCAGAGTTAATTTACATAATATGCACTATTGGTCACAAACAAATCCTCATTGGATGCGAGAAGCGGATCACCAAAACAGGTGGAGTGTAATCGTAAGGTGCGGAGTTTTAGGACACAAAATTATCGTAGTTTATTTTGAATGACCATCTAAATGACAAATCTTACTTAAACTTTTTACAACATGATTTGCCTATTCTTTTACAAGATGTTCCCATTGACCTAAGAACATCCATGTGGTATAAACATGATGGATGCCCAGCACACTTTTCGCAAACTGTCCCTGGTTTTTTTACATATGTTAGATACCCAAATCGCTGGATTGGAAAGGGTTGTTTATTTCCATGGCCACCTAGATCCCCGGGTTTAAATGTGTAAGATTTTGACTTCTGGACACGAATAAAAGACGTTGTTTATAATACTACTTAATTACTAAGCCAACCACGCGAGATGCTAAAATTGAAGCAGCCATTTATAGTTCTAGAAGAATTATTAGTCGTATTTTGCAAAATGGAATTCATTTTTAACATTTATAAAGTCTTTCGATTGTTTCGTTAAAAAATTTTCCATGATTATTTTAATGCTGTTGTTATTTACCGTTGACCTTTAAACACGCTCCAAATTTTGTCTTTTACATAATTTGGACTAGTCCCAAGCCTAGATAAAGTGTAATGGGAGGTATGGAAAATGAGAAATGAAAACTTATTATTACTAATCCAACCTACATACCTATGGAACTATAAAAACAATAATTTCTCCAATTAAAGTGTTAAAAATTATTGTTTTGACAATAGCCAATAACTCTGAAACGAACAAAGATATCGAACTGCGGTCTTCACATTTTTTCTTGCATATTTAATCTACTTTCTGATTATGATGTCATAGTTATACTGTATGATTTGAATTTTCGGGATAAAATAAAAAAAACCTGTTATTAGAAATTGCGCCCTCTAGCAATTTTATTAAAAACTATCGTGTTCTATTGGATACGACAATTGAAGGTACTTACCTTTCTCTTCCAAACAAGCTTAAATTTAGTAAAATCGGATAAGTTTTTTAGAAGTTACAGCGATTTTAATGATTACACTTTCAATAGCTTCCCCCACTCTTGTCAAGGTCGGTACGCCAATGAGCCTTAAACCAAAATGACGCAGAATTGTCTAAGATTTCTAACGATGTAATCAGAGTTAGTACCTTAAAACGGGAATTTTCGGAGAAATTTAGAATTTAAAAATTTAATTTTCAATTGTGCCCCCTTGCGGCGAAATGCGGAACTGAAAATTAATTTCCAGAACGTTCTCGTGACCCCTTTAATCATAACTTGTTTTCCTAAGTTTCTATGCTTAGTAGTTTCAGAGATATAGACGGTGGCCACCCTTAATGAAACACCCTGTATATATAAATATAAAATAACAGTGTAACGATCACAGGTTTATAAGCACGATGTACAAAATCAGTCAGGGATTTTTTATTGTCCTTTTTCAGGTCAAGAGAATTTCTACGTCTACAATCAAAACGCCACAGTAATAGCCTAGTTTCGTTTGTTAAATATTTGTGAGGAAAATGCAGCTTATACAAAAGTCGATATTTGGTGAATTTACTTTCAACATTTTCCAGCTTATTAATATGACAAGCATAACGTAGGGACCAAATTACAGAACAGTATTTAAAAATGCTGTGAACTAAACTGTTGTTACTTAGGAGACTTTGTGTCGGTAACATGACTTGTCGTTTTTTTAATAAATCTCAGCATCCTTATAGATTTTAAGATTAGGTACATTATCACTATGATCATTAAGATATTCTATTAAACGTAACGCCTAGGTCGCAGATATAACTCAAACTATCATTATTGGTTGTGCCAATGGTATAAATTATCTTAACATGATTTAAGCATTTAAAAACACTAACACATATTTACATTTGGCCATATTAATTTTTTAAATAATTTAAATCGCACCCTTCGACAAAGTTATTGCGGTCCTGTGGTAAAAAAATTCTATCAGAGCTAAACACATCATAAAACTTAATGTCGTCTGCGTAAATACGAACCTTAGATACTTTAAAGCGTCATTTATAAACGGTATGAAGAGCATTTCACCGATTTGTGAGCCCTGAGGAACACCTGAAGTAACTAATATTTACTACCACCTAGTTATAAATATTATAAGTGGTAATTATATTTACAGTAAGATTTTATATGCTACTGGTAAGCAAATCTATTCCAATGGTATTTAAATACAAAAGCAGTACCTTAGTATTTACTGTAAGTATACATAATTACCTTGCGTTATGACCAAGCCTATTATTCTTCTGCAAAATCCCATATAGGTTTCGCATGCACAATGGAAACTTTTGTGCCTCTTGATCAAAGGTTTCCAATTGAAATGTTTCCTGATTACCTCCAAGCCTACTGGCAATACTTTTAGAAAAGGAGTAGTCAATTAGATTAATTATATGTTTTATTCGTTCATCTTCAAGGGCATGATGAACTTCTTTTATATAATTCATTTCGTGTAAAACCTCTCGAAGGTATGCTTTGTATAAAGATAAAATCAAATGTTTCCATTGGTAAGGATATAAATTTAAATATCCCTTACTTATTTCATATTCTCTGGTTGCAAGAAGATCTGGGCAATGATAAAATGGAACTAGAAACAAGTTGAAAATTTGAGGATTTAATACAGTCAATAATTATTTTTAAGCACATCCATATATTATACTCTATTGTAGGGTTCGACCGAGACACTATGTCTTTGCCGATACAGAGGTATCGGCCGATGGTATCGGCCGATCTTCTGGTCTAGGTATATATCAGCCATATGTTATAGGCACAGAACTATTAAAAAAAGTAGAATGCTTAATAAGCGGTATAAAGGGCATGCAATAATCTATATCTCTGTACCAATGGGGTATTGGTTTTTGGTTGGTGTTAATATAATTTCAAATGGTTGCCAACTTTTTTCTAGAGAAAAAAAATAATTCCCCGACAAGACAGCTTTTCCTAGAGGTGATATTTTAATAATATAGGTCTTGTGGGAATTAAGCATTCTACTTTTTTAACAGGCCTGTACGGCGGCCTGTGGTTATAGGCCATATTTAACGCAATAGTATTTATTATTAACAAAACCAAACGTATCGGCACTGACAACATGCTTACTTAATAAATTATAAACAACTTTTATTCCCCGGAGAATAACCAGTATTCTATGTTCATGAGTTTAGACTAGTTTCAACTGTTTGTGAAGAAAAAACAGTCAACAGTTTTGTTTGTGTCCAAGAAAGCACTGAAAACTCTAAGAGCTAAGGATGATGACACACACGGCGTTTTTATAGCGGTTTTCTGCCGAGGTGGCGACCGACGCACCTGCAGCAGTGGCAAGACACACAGCGGTTTCGGCCAGTTTCTGTTGAAATGGCGACATTTGCAAAACAAATCTTGATCTATTTTCATTATAGTTCGTTAAGCAAATAAGTTTATTTGCTTTAGGCCTTAAAGGAGCTTTGAAAAGCGCAGTGTCTGATCAGTCACATATAATTCCAGGTATTCTAGATCCGCTTCAAGCAAGAAAACAGCTGGCGGGGATGAATTAGACAGTGCGCTAGGGCGGTTTCAAAACCGCGCAACGTAACCCTCTGGTGCGAGGGGTGAATCACTCTGGAAATACATGTACACATTTCATGGAAATCCCCGAAATCACCTTGGAAATCGTGGCGGCTTCTCGAAATCATGAACGAAATAGCTGGCAGTCGCAGAAATCGCAACCGAAATCCCAGCATTCGCATCCGAAATCCGCGCGCATATACAGTAACAGCACGCGGGCTAGAAACTTTGTTTCAGCTCGGATCGCCGAAATCATAATCAGTAATGGCACGTGTGCTAGACAGCAGAATGCGTAACAGCACGCGGGCTAGAAAATCTGACTTCCTCAAGTGGTGGCTAGTAACGACACTCGCGCTAGCAGCGGTTGCAGTAATAGCACGTGAGGTATAAAAAGGTATATCGGCAATCGGTTTGTTCGTTGTTAGCAGAGCATTTTTTTAAAATTTAATTAATATTTTATGAAATATTATGAAATGAATTGGATTTAAAAAAAAATGCTCTGCTAACAACGAACAAACCGATTGCCGATATACCTTTTTATACCTCGCGTGCTATTACTGTAACTGCTGCTAGCGCGAGTGTCGTTACTAGCCAGGACTCCGGAAAGTCGGATTTTCTAGCCCGCGTGCTGTTACTGTATATGCAATCCGCGCAATCGCTTGGAAATCTAGGCATTTGCCGGGGAAGTCACGCTTTCGGAAAAGAATTGCGGTTAGATTTTAGAACATTAGAATAATAAATATAGTTTAAAAAAACTAAAAAACCAGCTTTAATAATTATTCATCAAACTAAAAGGAGGAAAATAAATAAATATAGTTTAAAATAAATCTTGAAATTCTTAATATAGGCAGAAAATACTAATGAACGATAAACATTATGTAGTATTATTGTGAAAAAGTGTAGGGTGCTCGATATACGAAAAATATAGCACAAAGCGCCCCACGCTTTTTTCACAATAATACTAATGTTTATTGTTCATTATTATTTTCTGCATACTGGAAGTCCCGAAATCTCTTAAAGATTTCGAGGAAATCCTCGCAGTCTCGTAAAGAAAGGAAAAGGAAATCGTCGCAGTCACCAGAAAATCGAAAGATTTTCGCAATACATGTATATTTTTTTGGAGTGATTCACCCCTCGCTCTGGTGTGTGTTTTGCATTATATCATATTTCATATTATTCACATAGGTGCCAACACGGCGGCCGCGTCGTCTTCCGAGCCGGTACCTAGAACATTTGGTTTTTTGGCTTGAAACCATATATCGACAAAGTATTGCAGATGTTGGTATATTGGTATCGGTCAATCCCTAGTCTATTGTTGTTCTTACCATTGATTTGAAACTGATAACACTCCTGACAATTTTCTGAGTGCTCTTTAAATCCATGCTCGAAAAAACCTCTTAGTAACATTTGCGTCGACACTTGTATGAACAAGGTAAACAGCTTCTTGGTGGCACCCTCTACGCTTGCCATTTTAAGGCATTCAGTGCTATGTTTCCTAAGTTTTTTAATAAAATGCTTCACATCTGCTTGATTATAACAGTTTAGTCGAATATTCAACAATTTTACTTCGTTTACAATAAAAGTATTTAGAAAGGTATTGCTTTTTAGAGCTGCGTAACGAAATAAATAATGGCCCATTCTATCATAACTACTGTCTTCAATGAGACATTCAAGTTCTAGAATCACATCCTCTATATCTTTGCTAAAAAGGTCTTCATAACATTTTAATCTTTGCCGGCAAGATTCTTCAAATTCTTTGATATTTGCTAAGCCTTTTGGTGGTTTTAAATAAAAGGACATTACTTAATTGTGTTAAATATTATAAACTCTTATTTTACACAATAGATGATTTTTCTTACAGAACACAGTTGTTCCGTTTTTTGTGTGATTTATTTATTTTATTTTATATTAATTTAAAACTTATTCAATTTCAAACATAAACATTTCAAAAACAACCAATTTGTAGGTTATGATCACAGAAGATGTTATGATGTTGCGGCACAGAGAAGAAGGAAGTCATCCTTGTCAAGTGTTCTAGGTTCCGTTTCATGGCCCTGTAGGAAGTTTAAGAGGAATCTTTTTACACACTGTCGTAAAACCGTCTTTCTGACCACGAAGAAATGGCTTTTACAAATAAGCACAGACTACATTATAAGTGGTGCAGTTCTGGAAATTTCTCAACGACCCCCTGAATAAGCTCCGCCCACTTGTAAAAGTCACATATGGGAGATTTTGAAAAAACGTGTTGTCTTGTCAGCGACAGTTGGAAGCCACGGGGATGAAGGTGGGATTGGGCAACCCGCAACATCTTGCCACCGGATATGTCAGCCACCTGGCCATATTTGAACGTAAGTGCAAAAGCAATTGAGACGTACGTGCGATTAAAATTTGACATCGTTGACGTTTCGTTTTCGTAACCTTTCTTTTTTTAGACCGCCTTGTGGAAATGTTTTATTTTTTTGTGATTTTTATCGCACCGGCATTATTATTTATATTAAAAATGTCACTGAAGTTCTTAGTATTTCTCTGAGTAAGTACTAAATATTGTAATATTATTATTAAGCTAAAAATATTGCATCCGAGAATATTTCTTTTACTTCCAAATAATGTTTCTTGGAGGGATGATTTTTTATAACCTTGAATTGAAAGTCTGTACCTGACTGTGAAACTTGCTAATTTTTATTCTAGCGACGTTACTAATCAGTATTTATGTGTTTCATTTAAAGAATATGATGAAAATACTAGACTTACTTATGCCAGTGACAAACTAGTTCGCTTACTCGATGTAATTCCACGAGAAATTGTATCGTTTCCTTAATAATAGTGCATTGCTCACTTAGAAGATACATTTTTAGATATTTATGGAAATGAATTTCAAAAATTTAACCTGTGTGAGCAACACGACATATGTAATGAAATTGTTAAATTATATGTTCGATTAACAGTTTACAAATATTTAAGAGATAAAAATACTCAAAATCAAACTTTAAGTGCTGGACACTATAAAAAGCATAACATTTTTAATAAAAGTAAAGTTAATGACCCCAGTTATAAAAGATTTAAAACCAATTAAACAATTTTCTCAGTTTCTATTTAAAAATAATTCTTGTTTTAAAACATTTTACTAATGTATGAGATTATTCTACCCGATTTTTTTTTTGTTTCATGTTAATGCACACCTACAAGACTAGCCCAATGTTGACCTCCACCGGATTAAGACTTGCCCCACATGAAGACCTAATTTTAATAATGACCAGCCCTATAGTGCAAAATTGAAAAGCATAGGCAAGGAAGCCGTTGAACGACACCACGGTGACTCTAAACTTGTACCTACTAAGAAGGGTGATATAAGAATCACTGGTAGATACCTTAGATGCTTCCTTGGCTTATATTTTTGTACAGGCCCAGGAAGTTAGTCGACTCTGAATACCACCTTTAATCCCTTAGGAAACTTTTATTTTTGATAGTACAATGTTCCGTAACTAGTTCATACCAGAAGTTCATATAGTTATTAGAAATTCGTCTTGTGTTAGACTCATTGGAAGTTATGCCTTCTTCATTAAGATCTTTTTGATCTAAACTTGAAATAAATTATAAACAAAATATGGTCGTTTCTTTTTCTAGAAGTCTTATGCCCGTATCCACCAATTTACACTCTAATTGTGATTAACTAATTGTCTATTAACGTTAACCAGAATTAACTTTAATTTGGTATCCACCAACATTTTTTTTCGGCAACTTACCTAATCACGGTCAACAATCTGACAACAGCGGAATATTCGCAGGGTGTACAACTTAAATGCAGAGTTTTTCGATTCCTAAATTTTAGGTTGGGAACGTTGGCGTTCAAAATTTTGTGATTTGTTGGTTATTGTATTGTGTTTGAAATATTTGAACAGGTTTTGGTGTTTCTATCTTTCTACAAGTAAGTAAAATCGGTTTAAATAGATATAGTTAAGAAGACTCCTGGTTTTGAAAAGTCTTGGATACTCCAATGCTATTTGAATGTGATTGCTTTTTTACTGCCCTACTGAGAAATCAATTCTAAACAAAATATTGGAGCTCTCTTTTTATATGCTTATACCTTTTGCTAAAGTATTAAAATTCATTTTTAGAGTTTGCTTTATTCTAATAAAGAATGTCCGACGAAGTAGAGGATCTCCTACAAAAAGAAAAGAGAAAAAGGCAACCTAATTTTACTGTCAGGGAAAAATTAGAGTTGTTTTCAATAATTAAGGATCACTATGCAAATCAACTGGAAAATAAAGGAACTGATAAAAGTTCAGTGACATTAAAAGAAAAAATCGCCAGTTGATGTCCATTGGAAGCATAAAATCGCAATGTGAGCAGCAGCTGATTCATAGGGCTTACAGGATTATTTCTAATAGTAATAAATAACATTAATATTTCACACATAAATAATATTAGATAGATGTAAAGTTTGAAAAGTACGTACACATGATTATTGTAGCTCAATTGGTCTTCAATTTCTTCCAATAGTCGCTCAACGGTAGGTTTGGTCAGTCGGAAACGACGAAAAAAACTAAGGTCGTCCATGTTATGGAAATATTCAGTCCTCTCAATTTGAGCCCTTGGAAAGTCATAGTGAATAATGTCTAGCACATCCAGATCATCGTCATAGATGAGGTCTTCCAATTCCATATTTAAAAACTAATTTCTTTCAAAACAATGCTTATGATAAAGAAAATATGTGCTTTTGACAAATACCATAACCTAACATTTTTTTAAAATCACGCAATTGCCTTCCTAATCGGCCAAATTTTGACAATTAAATTTAATTTACGATTAAAGACTAATCGGAGAATTACATATTTGGTGGATAGCAAATTAACCAGCTAATCATGATTAAAACTTAATTGGTGATTTTTTGCTTTGGTGGATACGGGCATTTATTGTTTTTTATAGTAAATTAATTTTTTTAATGTTGTTTGCTTTGCTGTTTTTAATCGTTGAATAAACATAATTTGTCTCAGAAAATTAAAAAGCAAAGTAAACAAACATTAAAAAATTAATTTACTAACCTGCAATTAAAATTAAGCGTTCCCCCGCCTTCCTCACCCCCTGCCACCTAACATGGCGATCGGTTAAACGTCATTCCCGTTTCGTTCAATTAACATGCAAATAACGTTTCTCTTAGTTGGTGTTTTGTGGTTGGAAGGAAGCGGACTTTCAACTCGTCTCCACGCCCGGAAGAAAAGTGACCGGAAGAAAAACCTCGTGATGTCGCCCCAGAAGACAAATTCCCGGAAAACAAAAGAGAACCAGGCGGAAAACTTCAAAAAGGGATTGAGGTTGTCAGAGGGCAGATTTTCAACGCGTTTCCAGGTGACGTGATTTTTCAAGAATATATCGTGGTAAACAGTAAATATCTTAAGCTTTGAAATATCTTAGAAAACTCGTATTACAAAAGACAGGAAATTTTTTAAAGTCTCTAGTGAGGACAGCTGTGTTAAGCTAGGGCAAAAAAGTAACTTTGTAAAAACTTGTTAGGTTAACTTAAGAATATTGCGCCAGGTTGACTTACAAAAGGACAAACCCTGAACCCTGAAAACTTAAATTCTGACACGCAAAAAAGGTATATAGACAAAACTTTTTGCCATCTCCTCGATCGAAATAAGTATTTTGAATTGGTATTTATTTCTAGATCGGACGTGCCCGTGCCGATCAACAAACTTTAAACGCCGAGTCGGATCACAAAATAGGCTTTGCCCTGAAAATTCTGGTCCGGTCTTTGAGCATTAAAATAAAACATCCCTTAAATTTTTGACTCTCAAAACGCCCCTTTTATCTTTGCGCCTGAGTGGACTGTCAACACTTCCAGTTGACGGGGTAAAAGGTTGGTGGGACCACTTCTAACAAAAATTTGTTTTTGAAATAAATTTTTTGTTTTTCTTTTAAACGACCGCCACATGCGGTCTGGCATCCCTGATTTTTCTACAGAAAAATAAAACAATAGAACATGTCAAGCGAAGGTAGTAACGCGTATTTAGGGCCTTTCCCTGAATTCAGCTTTCTACACGACCTTGAAACTTCGAGCGATGAGCCGCCGGCTTCTATCGATGTTTGGCTGCCACAGGAGCCTGCATCAAATCTAACCATACTGGGTGGGGATTCTGGATCTGCAGGATTAGAATCCAATCTTGGGGACAATAATTTAAATATAAAAAATCAAATATTAACAAGTCAAGGGGAAACAAATCGTATTTACACAGAAGAAAAGGGGGGATTCGGCGACAACACTTTTACACACTTTTTACATATTTTAAAAATGTCGACTAATCAACCAATCACCTACCACACTGCCACGCAAGGGTTCTAACTCTAGAAATCTTGACTGCCACGCAATTTAGCATCTTGACAAAACCCGTTTTTTTTTGCATGAAATAACAATGTTACGGGCTAAGTTTAGCCGAGCCACATATTATAGCTATGCTGCGTAACTATATATTCTGTGGCGGAGTCAAGGGTAGGGTTGCCAGATGTCCGTTTTTTGACCGGACAGTCCGGTTTTTCCGATGTCTGTCCGGTCGCGAAAATGCTGGTAAACCGGACCGAAGAATGTCCGGTTTTTTAATGACTCAATAAAAATGTGTGTAATTTATAAAGAATTATTGTTAATACCGGCAATTGAACGCATTGTCGACTGTCGTGCATAGAATAAAAGATATTATTATGTCGTGCCAATTCTTTAAGAATGAGGCCGCAGCAAATTTGTTAAAAATAGTTCAATATGTATGAAACATTCTAATATCTAATGCCTTTGTGGAGAGAATATTCAGTGTGATGGGAAATGTCTGGACAGACGAAAGAAATCGTCTATCTGTTGAAACTGTCAAAAGTGAACTTTGCGTTTTTTTCAATATAAATGCCACTTGCACAGAATTTAAAAATTAAATATCAGGCAATAAACAAAATGTTAAAAGCAGCGGCATCCAATGCAAAATATATTAAAAAACAATTGTAGTTTTTTTTCGCTTTATTTTCATGTTCTGATTTATTTATTATACATATACCTACCTACATTTAAGTTTTGTTTTATTTTGGTGTTTTGACTTATGTTACAATATTAAAAAATACTACATCAGTGGCGTATATACGGGGGGGGGGCTCAGCCCCCCCCCCCCAGATATGTTTAGTACAATTGTATAAACAAAGTTCATCTGTCACGGATAATGCCCTCGAAGCTTTTAAAACTTGTTTATTTTGTCTCCCTTTCAAATTTCGGATTTCTTTTAAATTAAATAAAGAGCGTTTTAAAGTCTGGCATATTGCCGCAGATTAAGCTTTACGGTTATTTTACCCAAAAAAGAGCGTGGCACCCAAAAATTTTCGCAAAGCGCCTTCGGCGCAAATCCTTTTGTCCGGTTTTTTTTTTCAACATATCTGGAAAACCTAGTCAAGGGATGAAAACGGCTATTCTTACATTTAACCCAGTCAGCTGCAGATTGTGGACGTGGCCTTTTTTTTCTAAGTCTAAAACTTTTTACGAAAAAAATAAGTTTCGCCGGTGATTTAATTGGACTCCGTAGCACCTTGAAAGCGGGATTTCTATTGACGGGTTTATTAATCCATTAAGAAAAAAATTATGTTCATAAAAGTTTTTAGAAACGTAAAAGAATATTGGAAAGTCCTTTTTTTGTTATATACGTTATATTATCTACATAACAAAAAATGTAAATACATTATTTATTTGTTGTTTAACTAACTTCTCGTATAGGTACAGTGTTATCAATTTAGTTTGTCCCACTTTTAAGAGCCTGTAACTTTTTTGTATTTTGAGTTAGCGAGCTCATTCAAGAAACAAGATGTACCATTTCTAGCCAAGGTTTTATGAGTGTTGTCAAAAATGACAGTAGGTGTCACATGTCACATTTAAAAGCAAAATTTTTTTTTTTTAAATGGGACACCCTGTATATTAGATGCGCATTAGATGGTCCCTTTTCTTCCGATTTCAAAAATATAACACACATATGCATTATTTTCTTCATTCCATCAAACATTGACAAAAATATGAAAAAATATATTAATGTTAAAAAGCATCAAGATAGCTATGCAGTTGTTTTGGTTGTTAGCTTATATTATGATCAATGAAACACGACACATTGAAACGAATAAAATATCTCAAGTTAGTTACTTTTTACATACAAAATAACTTTTCTACAATATTCGAAACGATTAATAATGCTGAAAATGAAAGACTGAAATATAACTGAAGATAAAATCCATAGCAACCAAAACAGTTGCATAGCTATCTTGATGCTTTTTAACAATAATATATTTTTTCATATTTTTGTCAATGTTTGATGGAATGAAGAAAATAATGCATATGTGTGTTATATTTTTGAAATCGGAAGAAAAAGGACCATCTAATGCGCCCCTAATATACAGGGTGTCCGATTTAAAAAAATTAAATTTTTGCTTTTAAATGTGATCGACATGTGACATCTACTGTCATTTTTGACAACACTTATAAAAACTTGGCTAGAAATGGTACATCTTGTTTTTTGAATGAGCTCGCTAACTCAAAATACAAAAAAGTTACAGGCTCTTAAAAGTGGGACAAACTAAATTGATAACACTGTACATAAAACGAAATAATCTTAACTTCCCGTCATTCTAATAATTATCTGTCTCAGTCACTCACTGATTGTATCTCTTTCAAATGTCCGTGGCGAACGGTACTCTTCTACTCTCGGAAACGCGATACCGGCCAATGGAACAGCTAAAAAAAGTATAATAAATTAATAAAAACTGCGTAAGTATAGTCCAACGAAATAATAATACAAAGGAAGTAGGGTTTTGCATAAACCGCCTAACAAAATTTGCGACGGAAGTCGGCCATCTTCAGAACCTCAGACCAAGCACACAACAACCAAACACCAACAACCCGTGAAACGTGAAGTCTAAATATGTCAACTTTTTAATTATTGATTTGACGGAATTACCCTTTAAGGTCGATTTATATAAACTTGACGTTCCGTTTGCGTTCGCCGTTTGCGTTCACCGTTTGCGTCGACGCCGTAGACATGAAATTCGACTGTTTATAAACTTGACGTTGGCCACGTTCAAAGAATGACCTGCTTTTCTTTTGACTTTTCGTGTGATTAATATTGTGTTTTTGTTATTCTCAAAATGAACAAGGAATATTTTGAAGATTAATTGCCGGAGTGGGAATTATCCTTTGTACCTATGTGGTCTTAAAACGATAGACACAGAACATAAACAAACTTTAAAATGGCTGCAAATCATATGGTAAACATCACATGATAGACAAACACGATTTTGATTGGCTCTTTAAATCTGCTACGACGTTTCTACGAACGGCACGAACAGAAAAAGATAAAATTGGTTTATGTTGAACGGAAGGGAACGGCAAGACCGACGCAAACGGCAACGTCAACGTCAAATATAAATGATCTTATGGAACTCTGTGCTTTTAAGTTAAAACGGCGAGCGCAAACGGCGAACGCAAACGGAACGTCAAGTTTATAAATCGACCTTTAACGTCAAATAATATATTTTTTAAGCAATACACAACCAATGTCAACGGTGACAACAATGAATCTTATGTGACAGATTGGAAGTTATTTTTTGTTCTTCTCATTTTCATGACAACGACAGGTATATCACATCACGAATTCGACCAATTCACTTACTTACTAAGTTATTATTTCCATTTTTTGTAATATAAATACCAATAAGTGTACCTACCAATAAAGAAAAATAATGTAAAGTATTCGTGGATAATTGATCTTTAAAACACTAGCTATCTATTTCAAGCACTCCGGCTGCGCCGTCGTGCTTGCAAAATCGCGCGTGTTTTAAAGACCTTAATATCCACTTATACTTTAATATACTATTTTAGAATCGCTGGAAAGTAAATACATTTCCTTTTTTTTCATGTCATAATGGAATAAGTCTGTCTCATTTATCTTACGTATTTTATTTAGAGGGTAAAATTAAACGAAGTAAAGAAAACAAAAACTGAAAGTATGTCTTTCTTGAATCGTATGACCCGCACGATAAGACCAGATCCGACTATAATTAATATTTCAGCGGCTGTATGGGCGGTTGCACCGTCCTGTTAAAAATATCCAAAAGTACGTAGTTCGTCGTCAAGTAATTGCTCCACAAATGGATTCAAATTATTGTCTCTATGTGCTGTAACTGTGTCATGGAAAAAAATAGGACCAACAATTCTTCTTCGGGAAACAGCTAACCGACACCAATTTTTTGAGGGAGCAATGTGGCGACTCTACAAAAAAATGGGGATTTTCACTACTCCACATATGTGTGTATTCTGAGAATTCACATAACCGGAGAGGTGGAACCAGGCTTCATCCGAAAAAATGTGAGGTCCAATCATTTATTTGCAATAAATTTTGGGTAAAAACCATTGAGAGTACTTCCTCTGCGTCTTTCAAAATCTGCGGCTTGTATTTCTTAGAATACTTGCACTTTATAAGGAAATAAATTTAGCTGCTTCTTAATGCATGTTCCATAAGATCTTCCCACTTCTTGGGACAGGCGTCATAGGTACAATTTGTTGGCGTATTTTGCATTATTTCACGAACGTTTGCAACAAGTTTTTCTGTTCTTACAGAGATGGCCTTCCTGCTCCTTTTTTGTGTTGTATAGAGCTTGTTTCTCTAAACACAGCCACGGTTCTTTTCAGGCAATGATAAAAATCCCCAGCAATAAAAGCAACGTTAAGAAAATATTCGTGAAAATCGTCCATGCACAAACCCGGATTGAATTGCCACTCACCATTTACTCTAACCCCGTTTCCAAAATACGCTTCAACCATGAATGTTTTGTGCTGTTCCGTAAAGCCCATTGTGTGAATTGTTCAAGAAATTGGAAAAATTATAGCGATGAATCAAATTACTTGTAACGACTGTCAAAGATGACGGAATAACTGATTGATTGTTAATTCAGGTAGTTACTGACACCCAACAGGTAGGTATTAAGCTCTACGGCTAAGCATTACGTCCTTAGATGCAAGGCCCTCTTTGATGCAAATAATTTTTGCTCGCACGACGGTATTGGCCGAGTTCCTTTTACGTTACTTTTAAATAGAAAACCAAAGCACGACAAAGATATTTTCTCCTCCCCCCTTGCCGCGGTTAAGTATGCCCTTCTATAGCGATTATACGAAGTTGTTCGCGAAGCGTTCCTTTAACAACTTAGCTCAGCATCAGAGATATTTATTTTGCTTAGCTGTTTAAAAGAAGCAAATGGAAAGTACACCTAGCGAGTCGCTAACCTTAATTTCTTCCTTCCTCTTACGATACTTTTAAATAACAAAGCACTTTAAAGATTTTTTTTAACATATCTATGCAACTACGAAATTTTTATATTTTTGAAAAATAAATTACTTTTCTAAGCTCTTAATTAAATTCAAATTCAACTTTTTTATCCAATTAAAAATTCTTAAACATGGCCGTCCATTGCAAAATTTACATTTTGGCTGCTCATATAAACTTGAAGAAAAATCGCTTGCACATTTCTGTCTTAGTTTTGTATTATTTATTTAAAAATTCCAACTAAAATGTTTCTTTGGCAGCCTAATTTTTTAAATTTACTTATGGTTTTGGCCTTACTCATGGCATCGTTTATCAACGGTTTAATAATAAAAACATTTGTACCTAGATACAATCATGGAAAATTTTTGTGATCCTATAGTAGGTACATATCTGCTAATTATTGATTTTAACAGCATTGCTCATCTGTTTTGTTAATTAAAAGAATAAATGTTTTGTGCGTGCACGTCAAGAAATATAACAATATAAAAACCTGAAATCATTTAATTTTTGAGTTTGTTAAACATATGAGATAAAGTAAAGATGAGCCAGGTAAATGAACATATTCCATTAAACTAAGACAGAAAAATTTATTTGCGCATACTTTTTTAGGCGAAAGTTTTTTTGGTTATTGCCGCAGTCCTAATTGCTGGTAGTGCGTATCCCCTGGAAGAAAATGATGATGCTCATAAGGAAAGTCCTTTACAAAGTGGTTCAGGATTAGTTGGAGAAGTACAGCAGAAACAAAATGTACGTAAGTTTTGTATCATTGAAAATATGGAATTCGGTGCAATTCTTTATATGTATGAGATTTAGGCTCAACTGGTTGTGCTGTTATTCGCATGTTTTTAAAAACTGACCATAGAATAATAAGCTTTAGCGAATGTATACACAAAATATGTTTCATATAGATATTTCGGGAGAACCTTTAATAGCTAAGGTACCCATATTATTTTTAAAGAAATTTATTTGGTGCTTTCTTACATTTTTCTCTTTCAATATAAATGTTATTTATGTCCTAGCTTTGTCCATGAAAATAATACCAAAAATATAGATTGATTATTATTAAAAAAATATATACCGGTTGATAACGAAATTACTTCTCAGCTTGTCATGTCCTTATAAAACAAAACATTATGAAATTTTGGTAGGTTATATGGCTGCACTGCGCAAAATTTTCAATTTGGTTCTGAAGAAAAGCGAGGTATTGGGCTGCAGTTAAATGTTCTTCGAAAATATAGGACTTATTATATTTGTTCCTATAACGCCCAGCCAGTTGATGCCAAATCTTTCCCGAAACGGGATTCGTCAGAAAATAAAATTTGTAATTATAAAAGTGTCTGTCCTCTTTAAACTACCAGTTACAAAATTTCAATCTTCGAATGTAATCGCCCTCATAAAGATAGTGATGGACAGGGACGGTTCTACGGGGGGGGGGGCTGGGGGGTCCCAGGACCCCCCAACATTTCTGAAAAAAACTTTAAAATATATGTTATATAAATTACATGTTAGGTAATCATATCCAAAACCTATGTCCCTACAATGCGGCTGAGGAAAACTGAAATAATACAAATATTTTTTCGTGAAACCTAATACTCAATAAATAAATTTATCGCTGATCGAATTGCTAACTACTTATGATTTCATGCCAACGATAAAAAAAAATTCCGGGTGCTTTATTATTTACATAATTTGATACAATTTGGGCGTGATCCTAAAAAAAATTGGGCTGCGGCGTTATTTGCTTGCGAAGGCTACCAAAAATTGTGGCTGCGCCAATGTAGTGCCCCCCCAATATTTTGGGTCTAGAACCGCCCCTGGTGATGGATTTGGTATGTAGATGATTTATAGTTATGTTTTTCCAATATTCTAATAGCGCTCTCTCTGCAGATGCCGATATCATTCTTTATTTGCCTCGTCGATACTGTCGGGTCGGGTCAGTTTCAACACAAGCTAGTGTATTTGTTTCTGCTTCCCCACTAATATTTAAACCATTTTCGTTCTCGTGTTTGAAATGATTTTCTAACCATGGAAAATATTTATCTTTGGGTGCTCGCGTTCGGGAAATCTCTGCACATACAAAGCTATCGCCTCTCTTCGGTTTTTTAGGCTCTCCGTAGATTAACAGCATGTCAATTTGATGGCCACGCGTAAAAAAATGCACATTTTTAAATATTCTTAGACAAACCCACTATAATGAAAAAGTAAGAACTAAATTAAAAAGTAATATGGCGGTAGCATGGTCGAACAGTCGAAATTATTAAACATATCTGCTGGATCCATGACTACTTTAGATAAAACTATGAATTTAAAAAAAAATTTTAATTTAAAAATATTTTTATTTTCAATAAACAATAAATACATGAATTAAAATGAGTAAATAGCATAAACAAATATATATCAAAAGTTGTGATCATCAATAAAAAATTATTGAAAAGTAAGAGCACACAGCAGATTTGCAAAGCGTAATGATCGACTGCTAATCTGTGACTGGTGTGAACTTGGCAGGTAAAAGTTAGCAAATAAATTCCCGAACATGGCCGATTGATCAGTGGCGCCGGATGTCGATATTCCACGTGTTTCTTGTTAAAATTGTTTTTCTTTTGAACATAATCAAAATGACACAAGATTGTATATACGAAAAAGATTATAATATAATTTAATAAATATTGCGTTGGAAATAGGGGTTGAATTATTTCAATGACGCTGTAAACCAAAACTTTAAAATATACTTATAACAAAAAAACTATATACTCATACTACCTAATTATTTATTTTACTAGCTAGCCCTTAAATTGAACACCCAAATGCACCTAGTCGGATCCACTTACAAGCCGTAGGGGTGTCGGAAATAGGGGTTGAATTATTTTGACGCTGATACCAAAACTGTAAAATATACTTATAACAAAAAAACTACTCGTGAAAAGGAAGGAAAAACACAAAGTCTTCCTCCACAAAGTTTAATAGAATAAAAATTAGTTTAAAGGTGTTTCGAACGTAGAAACGTTCATCAGGAGACAGAAAAAATACTATCTAACTAATTTTTTTACTGTATGTAGCCCTTTTATTGACCACCTGATTGCACCTAGTCGGATCCACTTACAAGCCGTAAAGGTGTCGAAAATAGGGGTTGAATTATTTCGACGCTGATACCAAAATTGTAAAATATATTTATAACAAAAAAACTACTCATACTATCTAACTAATTATTTTACTGTATATAGCCCTTATATTGACTACCTGAATGCACCTAGTTGGATACACCTACAAGCCGTGGGGGTGTCGAAAATAGGGGTTGAATTATTTTGACGCTGATACTAAAATTGTAAAATATATTTATAACAAAAAATACTCATACTATCTAACTAATTATTTTACTGTATGAAGCCCTTATATTGACTACCTGAATGCACCTAGTCGGATCCACTTACAAGCCGTAGGGGTGTCGAAAATAGGAGTTGAATTATTTCGACGCTGATACCAACACATTAAAATATACTTATACGGAAAAAACTACTCCTACTATCTAACTTATTTTTTTTACTGTATGTTGCCCCTATATTGGCCACCTGAATGCACCTAGTCGGATCCACTTACAAGCCGTAGGGGTGTAGAAAATAGGTTGAATTATTTCGACGCTGATAAAAAATTGGTTAGATAGAATGAGTAGTTTTTTTCGTATAAGTATATTTTAAAGTTTTGGTATCAGCGTCAAAATAACTTAACCCCTATTTTCGACACCCCTACGGCTTGTAAGTGGATCCGACTAGGTGCATTTAGGTGGTAAATATAAGGGCTACATACAGTAAAATAATTAGTTAGATAGTATGAGTAGTTTTTTTTGCGTATAAGTATATTTTAAAGTTTTGGTATCAGCGCCAAAATAACTTAACCCCTACTTTCGACACCCGTACGGCTTGTAAGTGGATCCGACTAGGTGCATTCAGGTGGTCAATATAAGGGCTACATACAGTAAAAAAATTAGTTAGATAGTATGAGTAGTTTTTATCGTATAAGTGTATTTTAATGTTTTAGTATCAGCAGTTTTAGCATCAAAATAACTTAACCCCTATTTTCGACACCCGTACGGCTTGTAAGTGGATTCGACTAGGTGCATTCAGGTGGTCAATATAAGGGCTACATACAGTAAAAAAATTAGTTAGATAGTATAAGTATTTTTTTTTTGTATAAGTGCATTTTATTGTTTTGGTATCAGCGTCAAAATAACTTAACCCCTATTTTCGACACCCCTACGGCTTGTAAGTGGATCCGACTAGGTGCATTCAGGTGGTCAATATAAGGGCTACATTCAGTAAAATAATTAGTTAGATAGTATGAGTAGTTTTTTTCATATAAGTGTAATTTAATGTTTTGGTATCAGCGTCAAAATAACTTAACCCCTATTTTCGACACCCCTACGGCTTGTACGTGGATCCGACTAGGTGCATTCAGGTGGTCAATATAAATAAAATAATTAGTTAGATAGTATGACTAGTTTTTTTGTTATAAGTATATTTAAAAGTTTTGGTTTACAGCGTCATTGAAATAATTCAACCCCTATTTCCAACGCAATATTTAATAAATTATATTATAATCTTTTTTCGTAAATACAATCTTGTGTCATTTTGATAATGTCCAAAAGAAAAACAATTTTAACAAAAAACACATGGAATATTCGAAATCCGGCGCCACTGATCAATCGGCCTTCTTCGGGATTTTATCTGCTAACTTTTACCTGCCAAGTTCACACCAGTTAATCTGTGTGGGTGTGTTTGTGTTAAGCTAATCGAGTGCTCCAAATATCCTACTACATAAGATTTTGAGTATAATGTATCAAAAAATAAGTAAGCAAACAAGCGGAAGATTTTGAGTATAATTACATACATTATATAGTGCAGGCACATGAGCAAAGAACCTTAGAGCAATTTTATTTTCTAGAAGATTATTGAAGGACTAGCAATAAGCAATTTCATTAAACAAGTTTTAAATCTTACTTGGCGAATTATACTTTTAAGATTTTGTGGAATAATGTTAAATAACCTGGATCCCACATATAAAAAACTTCCTTGTCCCAACGACGTGGACATTTTAGGCAATTTTTTATTATTATCAACGTAAAACCTAGTTTGATAGCTTGGTGTATGTGGCAAATCAAAATAATTAGTTCTACTTAAATGTAGTAGGGAAATAGGAAATGTTTGTAATAAATATTTCTAACGCTTAAAAAATTTGTAAAACCGAACAGCTGATCAGTGGGGAATCTCATAGTTAGACCATAAATAGTTTTAATAATTATTTTTTGAGCAATTTCCAAAGGTTTAAGGGTATTTTCGTAAGCTCGAAATTTCTTAGTAAGTTCCTCTATATATGATGGTTTCATTTTAAATGATTATCAAATCTAATATTCCTAAATAGTTAACAGAGTCAGATTTTTCTAAGTTCCAATTTTTTTCTTTTCTAAATGGTAAGTCGACATTTATTTGCTCATTGTGCGGAAAGCCTGAGCTATTACTTGCAAAGCAAATTATCATCCAACCACCGCACCATTTTGTGTAAATTAAATTTTTTTTTTTGTTCGACTCCTTCCCATGTGTTACTCTCAACAAACAAAACTGTGTCATCCGCAAAAGATATTACGTCACCAGTATAATTCTGGATTAACAAATTATTTATGTAAATGTTGAACAATATTGGACCCAATACTATCCCTTGCGGTACACCATACTTACTTTGCTGTAAACTACTAGATTTTTGTTTTTCTTCCATTTTTGTCGACGATTTAAAAGAAAGCTACTTAGTAGGGAAAGTGTCGGACCGCGAATACCTATGTTCTCTAATCTTAACAAAAGTCTGCGATGATCCACAGTATCAAATGCCTAATGTGAGTCGAGATTTGCAATTATTTTACTAGTTGATAATGCGATAGCATCGTTAGTAGATGCATTTTTTTGAAATCCGAATTGGCGGTCCGAAAATAATTTGTTTTTATTTAAAAAGTTCATAAAGTCTATTTTTTAATAATAATTTACCATCAATTGTTGCTTCTTTGAATTTGTAACTAAAGTTTTAATTGCTTATACCCTATACATTCGAAACTCAAAGTCATATTACTATAAGTGATAGAACTCTTTTCCACACAACCACAATGGTATAATAGAACTCGAGGCGCGTTTTTTTTTAAGTGGTTTCCCCTAGGAGCCTATTCCAGCCTCTTCTTTCGCCCGTAATTTTATTATCGATACAATTTTTTTAGAGGGTAATTCTTCAAATGTATCAGTGTTGAAAGTATCATCCCCTGCTTAGTAGTATGTTTTTTCCGTGTCCATTTCTTCATTATTATGGCGACCAAACAGTATTTCGGGGAAGGAAAATTCTTCTTTGATTTAGACATCATTTCGTCCAGCATATCGGTAACTTTTACGATTTACGTTTCCCCACAACTGCCAATTAAGAGTTGTTCTCGAGGATGGTAATAAACATCTATAGTTTTAATAATACATTTGTTTTAGGAAACTGATGACTCATCTGAATCAACGGAACCTGCTTACATAGAAGAAACTTACATTGAAGTGCTATTACCATTTATCCCACAACTGAACACTACTGAGATAGAGGCTATTCTTAACAAAACTGCAAATGATACCGACGAAAGCGATCGACTAAGAAGGAGCCCTGATAGCGATGAAGATTCAAAAGATGCCAGTTCCTTGGAAGATATATCTCCAACGTCTAAAGGAAGCACTGTACCAGAAACACTCCATCACGATTCAAGAAATGTAAATACGGAGACAACAAGAGATGGAGAAAAGAATGATGACTCTTCCAGTAATGAGTCATCTTCCAGTAACGAATCGTCTGAAGATAAGCCCAAGAAGACAGGTAATAGTACTGCAGCTCCTCTACTGTATCAATTACGTAACCTAAATACAAAAGCACCCCGTGATGTAGCAAGAAGCAGTTCCTTATCTAGCGAAAAATCGGCAGAAGAAAAGAGCTCGTCAGATGAAGATTCTTCAGAAGAAAAAACCAAACCTTCTAGCAATAGTACGGGGACCCCTGTATTGTATACCTCATCTCGTTCAAGTTCTCGTCGCGTCAGAGAAACTGTAGATAATAAAGATAATGGAGCTGCAAAAAAAGATTCGTCTGATACAAGTATTCAACAGTCTGTAGAAAATAAAGATAACGAATGTGCAAAAAATAAAGATACATCCGATGCAGAAACCCAACAATTTCATAGTACCACTGCTCCTCATCGGCCATTGTACTCTGCACAAAATTTTTACTCTAGACCTGATAGGCAGACCTCAGGAAAAGACGATGTCCATCTAGTCAATGAACCATCCAATGATAGTTCTAAATCTGGATTATCAAGTAGAGATTCTAAAAATCCTGTCCTATTATCGGAATCAAGCAGACAAGGACAACAAAGTGCTTTATCAAGTAACGAAAAACCAAAATCGTCTAGCAGTGGTAATGTAGCACCAGCACTGTACTCTACCGGTTATTCAAATGTTCGCAAAGTAAGGGAAGTGGTTAATTCTTCAGAAAACCGGTCCTCTAACACTCGCAATGCTACAGAAGGAACAGTCCTTTACGTTACTCCACGAAACGGAGCTCTGGATGGGACGAAATATGTCCCTAAAGAGGCATCGGCATCTGCAAGTGTGAGAACTACTTCGGAAAGTCGTTAGATAGGTATGGTTAGAATGTTTTGATAAAACTGCATGTTACCATGATAGTATAATTTCTTTATGCCAATAGTTTTAAATGACATGCATAATATGGATATTGATTGTAAATAATAAAATCCATCCTGTGATATGCAATAATCTGGCTTAAATATAATATGTACTTAGTTATTAATTATTATCATTGTAGGTGCCGGTTTTATTGTTCATATAGTGTTTTTAATAATAAAGTAAATGTGAAAGTGTTAAAAATATTTAATAGACTTGCTACCTGAAGTAAAAATAGTTACTTATTGGTACGAGTTTTTGTATGTTCTAACCACAAACTAAAAATAAAATATTTTGTAAAATCACTACCTATATATGGTCTAGTCTAAAGAATTCTTTGTATTTGCAGGAACAAAATATTATGTGTGCGCTAATAATAAAAATAAACAAGCCTGATTCACAAGATACAGGGTTGCTGATATGTATTGAAACGGTCGATTATTACTTAGATAAAGTAAGATACCGTAGATACCTAGTTAGCGAAATATGTTAAACACAAAAGTTTTAGGAGTTTTAAAGTTTGTTAGAATAAAGAAAAATTAATTATACAGGATAAGCCAAAAAATCGTAGAAAAACAAATTTACTTTTTTTAAATTTTATTAAGTAGGTAGGTACTCTGTTTGTTATGTTCTTTTCAAAATTCTAAAAAAAATGTATCACACTACATATTTTATTATTATCTAAGCTTAACCGTTTTCGAGATATCCAGTTATGAATAAAAACGGTTAAGTTTAGATACATAGATCGTGTGATTTTTTTAATTTAAAAAGAACATAAATATTGTCACAAATGGGATTTCATAAAAATATTTCATAATTCGATACTCGAATTTTTAATGCATTACTATAGTTAATGGTAAACAAAGGTCATTCATACGTAACATTAAACAGGTATTAATTTCATTAATCATATTCCAAAAGTTGCAATGATAAAATATTGTCCGCGCTTCTCGATCAATCAATGGTTGCCAAGTCATTAAGTCAGTAGAATTGAGGTTTACGATGGGAGTTCGTTGTTTCCCTTAAAGAAGGTAAAACTGCTGACTTAACGAACTGCACATTATTGATAGAAAAAATATCGTAAACATCTTTGCTGGTTGGTTCTACCCCCATATAGAAGCCCATGAAGCTTTTAAATTCAATGTAAGTATACTTTAAATTCCAATATGCAAAAGGTTTAAATCCGTCGTTGAATCGCTTATTTTTGTAAACCCATTTGGTAATTTTTGGTATGTTAATAAACTTGTTATTCGACCCGACCGGCCCGCAAACCAAGACATTGACGCGGCCCGAAGAAATTATTAACCAAGAGCAAAAAAGCCCGGCTGGCCCAAAAAAAAACAACCGGCTGGAAAGGTAATTGAACAAATATTTACCTTGACATTAATGACATCTAAACAATAGACTAATCGTCACAAATTTTCCAAGTGACGTTTAATCTATTGTTTAACTGGTAAAGTCACATATACCATAACATGAAACATGAAGTCTAAACTATCAGAATTTATAATGTATTGTCTTCAGCTGTTGCGTATTACCTTATAAAGCCCAGTCGGCCCGAAAACATTTATTAGGGCCCGACGGCCCGAACATTTATTGATTACGTGGCCCGACCCGTCCCGAGCACGAGAGTCGGGCCGGGCCTCTAGAGGCAGAGATGAAAATCTGGCCCATGCAGGGCTCTATGCACCTTAAAATCTGGGCGTGCCAATATCCAAAAGTATAGTGTATATTCGTGTTCCATTAAAAAAAGTAACCATTTCCATACCAGCGACCCTGTATAATGGTAAGAAGGAGAAATAAACTCTCAAGTTCAAAATAAATAATAAAATATTCACTAAGGAATCAGTAATCATGAATTTTTTGTTTTGTATCATTGAATACTGATTAATATCTTCATTGACGGGGCAAAATATTAATTTTATTAATTAGTGAGTAGGTAATGATCGATTTTCGCGACACAGTGTGAATGGACCACACTTAAATATATATCTAGGTATTATGAACCAGTTTAGAATTGTTAAAACCATAATAAATAGTAAAATATTATTTACGCGGTTACGGAGTAGTCCTAATTTTGATTTCAAACGATCTATTTATAGTAAATGTACATCTGTGGTCAAGAAACCGTCCATTTAATTCACTTCTAACGACATCTCATTCTCTCATCATATCAAGCCGACAAGACATGAAATTAATATACATTTTACGTTATTTTTACCTCACTCTCACAGACACAACCTAGCTAGTAATGACGAGTACTGGAAAATATTAGGTAAATGACAAAACAATGGCGAATACAAGATAAAGTGGGAATTGCTCAACCCTGTCAAGTCAAAAAGCAATGTTTTCAAAAGAAATGAGATTAAGAAGAAACAGGCTTACGTCGGATTGCAAAAAGGCTTTAAACAATAATTAACTAACCAGCAACTTTGACTTTGTAACACAAAGACATTGGCAAAAATGTCTCACAATCAGAATGGCCCGGTTTAGCTTAGTAATTCTTGATTTAACAATCAGGCAATTTTGATTGCGAGTAAATATTGTTTACCAATGACAGTCACAGTTAAGTTAATTTTTGCTAAACACATTTGTGCAACCGAAAATTAGTGACTTATATTTATTTAGTGGTTCTGGGAGGGGCCTGTAGCCCCATAGCTCTACCGCAATACATAGGAATAAACCGATACCGATTTGCTAAGTTATAGATCTTTTATTTTAGGCACATTTAAATCCTTTTAAAAAAATTAAAACAGATAGGTATGGGCCCCTCTAAATTAAAAAGTCTGGCTACGCTACTGGAGTGGGGAAACGGAAAGACCAAATAAGGTTGCAAGAAATATCAAACAATTTTCAATGAAAATATCCCGACAAAATTATGGGAATTTCTCATTTCTTTCCAGGGACCTATGATCCCAAAAATGTTAAAAATTGTAGAGGTGCATGTTTGATTATCTGTACTGACTAAAATCTTAGATAGTCTAATTTATAACCAAATAAGCTGGCATACAGCAATATTATTGATCCAGACTCCAGATCAACATATAAAGCCTCTACTGAGGCCGCTTTAGTCACAAACCTAAAAAATATAAATCTGATGTGTTGGAAGCCTAGGAGCACAGTCTTCACGATTATAAATAAGTGAGTGAGACAACATCCCTAGCTACACCATTTTGACACTTTGACGGATCCAGGTGGGTGGAACTCGGCTCCAAAAAGGGATATATCAGGTAAAATGATTTTTAACAAGTGTTTAACTCGGCTCTAACAGCAATTAAATGTCCCTTCTGGGTACTTATGGTAACTAAGGTTTCTCTAAAGATATTAAGGTAGTAAATAGGTAGGTAGGTAGTATATAATATTAAGATTTATCAAATTTTGCTCAAATTGTATTTTGAATATCAATCAGTGTTCGTCGAAAGTGGGTTATATCCAAGAAAAATGGCTATGAGTGGTTCTGCTGCATTAAGTGAAATTATTAGTCACCGAGGTAAAATACTACTAGTACTAAACAAATTTAAATATAAAGAAGAAAATCGGAAACTATCTTCGGGGGAAACCAAGTGGAGTGTATTAAAACTGGGTGTAATACCTGCTTAAAAACCATCGGAGATTCATCTGGTCGAGTATTAACTTGGTCTAATCAAAACCATTTGCACGAACAGGAACCAGAACATCTTTTGCAAAGGCAAATATTGACTCAATCGGCCAAAAGAAAAGCAGAAAGCGACCTGACAGAAAAACAAGCCAAAATAATGAGGAAATCATTGGCGAAAAACAATAATACCAATGCTCTCACCGTAATGAACTTGGAATGTGTAAGGAAAAATATATATTATGCTCGGCGCAAATCACTACCAGCAGTACCAAGGTCGATTATGGAAGTACATACAGCCCTAGATATAATGAATCTGAAAACAAGTTCGAGTGAGGAATTTTTGTTAGTAAACGATAAAACAATGAACTTAGTTATATTTTCATGCAATAGTAATTTAAGTTACTTTTGTAAGTCACAAATTCTTTTTATGGATGGTACTTTTTCTTACTGCACAAAGTTTTTCAAACAATTCTTTACCATACACGGATTTATTAATGGACACTATATTCCTTTAGTTTTTTGCCTGTTAAAAGATAAATCTGAAGAAACCTATAGGTTCTGCTTGTCTAAAATATTGGAATTGTGCACCAGAATTAAATTGGTACTTTCACCAGAAGAAGTAGTAGTGGATTATGAAATTGCAATTCAAAATGCACTGCTTCAAGTGTAAAATGATACTGAAACTACGGGCTGCAAATTTCATTTGGCCCAAGCCTGGTATCGTCAAATACAAAAACCAGGTTTAACTCAATATTATAAGGATAATAAGTCGGAAGTAGGAAAATGGTTGCATTATTGTTTTGGGCTTGTATTTTTAAAACTAAATGATGTTGAAGATTTTTATTTTTTTGAATTATATAAAATTAAGCCCCAAAATACAAATTTAGAGACATTTTCTGATTATCTTTTAAATACACATTTAACAAATGAGTCAAAATTTCCACCACACATTTGGGTTGGGCAAGCGCATCTGCAGCTCTCAATAAAACTACGAATGCCTGCGAATCATTCGACGCACATTTTAATAATTCTATGTACCAGACACATCCCTCTATATTTGTTTTTATTTAAGAACTTCTCAATTAGTCCAGTTCATACTTAGATCTAGAAATTTAGCTATTAAGAAAAAACAGGAATTTATTGAAGATAAAATAAAAAAATATAACGATAAGGAGATTTCAAAACTTTCTTATGTAAAAATGGGTTTCTATTATCACTCCCCATAATGTTTTTGTATTTCTATGTTTTTTTGTACATTAAATAAAATGTTAGTTTAAATTTATATTATCGTATTATTTTAGATTTAAAAATATAATCGTTGGTCCATAAATTACAGGGCAATAAATAAATGAATAAATTAGCGGAGATGGGATATTTAAAAACAGGTAAATTTTAATTTCACGCCCAGATGGGCTAATTTTATACAACATACCCGGTTCCTCGCGCCGACTTAGGCGACGCCCGGGTGGATGTCTCTGAGGGGTCAGCCGAGATCAGCTGGTGACCTCCATGTTGGTCATGATCAGTGACCAGACGTCAAGACTTAGTTTGTTTATTGACTATTCGGTAATGACATCATTTGACAGGTCTCAAAGTTTACTGGGGGGCACACAGTAGTCGCACTTGCAAACAAGATGATTATTTTAAAAATTTATAAAATATAAAAATACACACTATTTATCACTAGTGCTATCGAAAACACAATGGTTAAACGTGAAATAATCAATGTGTGCCGTCCAGCAACCTGTCAAAATCAGGTGTTCTGAAATGATCAACTATATTAATATTTCGAGGTTAGTTTGAGGTTGACATCGGGATATTTCTGGGTAAGTTTTGTTTATTAAAGCATAAGGCGTGGAAATATCAACAATCAACTACTATTTTGGTTTCCCCCTCGGCTATATAGTTGGTTCGTAGCTTTCGAGTAGTAGAGGGCTGTGGCCGAAGTCAGCCCCGAGTTAAACGTTAATATATACTTGTTTGTTTTTTAACAGGCCTATATTCTGTTTCAAGGCCTTGCCCAGGAGACTGGTAAACAAGTAGATTTTGGTGTAGGTATACAGATTTCCCCAAAGCCTTTGACAAGGTTTACTTTAGCCTTCTCCTGACTAGGTTCAGGCAACAGGCTTTAATGAGAAGACCATTTGTTAGTTTTATGCTGATAATGCCACGTTATACAAAACAGTATATTGCTCTCAGGATAGCGCGGATAAATAAAGTTTATGTGGATAAGAAAGCTTTTGCTTATTGACGACCTAGTCCTATTAAGTTTTAGAGATAGCAATAGTGATACGTATCACTGATTTAGGACACCCTTTCTAACGTGGTCGTAGGAAAAGTATTGTTCTACTCGTCGAAAATAATATAGTATTTAAGAGCTAATTGTGAATACGTTTAATAAAGAAAATAAATAATTTTTGAAGGGATGTTGGAAAGACAGATTTTCCTTCTCTGAAGTTAGCGGTAAAAGATACTCAAATCAATAAAAACTACAAGAATTTATCAGTTGCGAACATATATTTTCGTTAAATAGGTATAAAATATCATGAGCATATGATCGTTTACCATCAATACAAATTCCTTATACACAAAAATTTCTATGTCTAAAAATATCACTATAAATAAATAAACAAAAACCTATAGTACAAGTAGCTTTATAACAAAATTAATAAAAATTAATATTTACAAATGCGTATATCGACGTATAAATTAGGAAACAAAAAAGACATTCCTAAAGCCTAATTTAGTTACTTTTAATCTTTGGATTGTACAAAAATCTTAATAATAGAATAGTAACCCTATAAAATTCTAATTTAATACCTATAGTTACACTTACATTCATGCTAAAATAATATGTTACAAAAAAAAACATAGGACTAGCATATTAATGAATGATATTTATACTATGATGCTTCCACATACTCTATGATACAGAATTGTTAGTCGATGGCAAATGGTATTAGCAGGGTGTTTGGAGGATGAGCGACGTTCTGGGACACGTTAATCAAACTCGGACGTCACACAACCTCCCCGATCGGGAACAGTCAACCCGAACGCCATTGTAAAGTGGCCGGATTTCTGTCATAATAATATTATTCGTTTTAACAACCTGGAGGGCCATGATCCCAAGAATAGGTCCAGATTTTTAGTCTAGGACTTGATTGAAGAAGACCGTGGGATAAGAGGGTCAGTTTAAAATAAACGTGATTATTAACGGGGGGTATGTTAAGATAAAGAGGGTTTATTGTAATAGGTGTGGAAGCATCTTAGGTCTGATGAAGGATAATCATTCGCTAGAATGACGATCGTATAGCACGCCAGCAGTCTTTCGTAATTTCATTATTCGGTATTTTACCCATCACCCAAGAAAAGAAAAGACGAAAATCGGCAGTAAGGAACACGCTGTAAATCATTTAAAAATTTGCCCGAATTTTATTTAAATATGACACCCAAAAAGCGCAAAGAAAACATGCGTTTGTGCAAAATATTTTTAAATTAATTTTTAAAATCTCTGAGATGAAAGGAAGAGTAAACTGAATTTATTTTTAATTTAGGTTCTTAAAAATCAATCTAACTAAACTGTTTATCAAAAAGTTCGACAACTTATTTTTGTATTATTACAGGTCTGTAGTTTGGAAACGATATCACGGATTTTACTGCGGTTTGCAGGGGTTGAAAGATCGTTTCTGGCAGATAAATAGTATGGTACGCCTATAACGTAACCCATGTACCTTAATATTATACAGGGTAGGAAAGAAAGCTGGGCAGTTTAGTTGATATTTTTACATAATAGATAAAAATAATGATAAAGTGTGATTAAAGAGAAAATACGACCCCCTAAACGCTTCCGCTGGTCATGCATAGATGTGGTCACTTTTCTAGCTTATGATTCCTCTAAACTCTGGTGAATATTCTGCTTTATTGTTGAGATGAAAATTAAATTATAAATTAAGGGCGATGAAGATTCTCTAACGATATTAACACCACTGCCTGTGTCGACGAAGGAATGTGACGACTAGCTGACGTACCCGTCACGTTTGCGCTCATTCCAAGGGCGCTACAAGTTTATAACGGTGCGGCCAATAACTTGGATGTAGTAGACCCAACAATGTCAAGTTGTAGATGGTGGTAAACCCAGTTTAATAAAACCTTAGCTGATAGTGTCACCTGCGCCGTAGATAAACAGTAATTTCAATTGAATGGAAAATTTGCTGCAATGCACATGTTGAGTTTGATCGGAAATAACTTTAAAATTTCTTAAGATTAACGACCTGACCAACTTATTTGATAAAGAAATTTTATAATATTTTTTTTCTTAAGGTGGCAGTATCAACATGCTTGCCAGCCTATAACCTATTTTGCGTAGATTTATTTATTGCTTCTAGCTTTTAATTTAAATAAAATCAATATAGTCTTCATATTCTATAGGGAATAATTAACATTAAATAAATATCAAGGCATTTCTTTAATTATTTCAGGAGAATTGTACAGCGAAAGATATCGGGTAAGATTGTTTTTAACATTATTATGTCATTGTTTTTTCACTGTAAAATTCTGCCAAAATTACCAATGAAATAAATTGATATTTTTATAGTATGACAGATATTACCTAAATAATGTGCCGACGACATTGATTTCATTTAAATTTTAGTTAATAAAATAATAAAGTAAAAACGCGAAATAGGTTATAGGTTGACAGTAGATTGAATGACGTTAAGAATTCCACCATAACAAGGTCTGCAAGCAGAAAACCAAAAATGTGTGCGAGTTTATAGTTATCGGTCCACAATGGATGTACTTAGGTCGACAACATCACTGTATTGTTAAATGTGAAATAGAATTGGTATGGTATAATTGAATATGACTGTTACATATTCTGTCCATCTGATAAATAATTCACAAGACAATGATTACGGGCTACGGAACAAAAAGTAATATCATTAAATATGTTTAATAAAATCATTTTAAAGTAAAAAGGAATCCCTCTTAGCTTAACTTTAGACAGTTATAACAATACCTAGAGAAAAACTTTATTACTAAAAAAAAGTCCGAAATGTTGGGTTTGTTCCCCCCTTAAAATCAGACCGAACAATGCGCAAACAAAAGTAGTTTCGCCCAGTGACGTTAACAAGCAGAAAAGCACATTACACACATATTATATACTGGTGGTCGATAATTTAGTCCAAGTATTTAGTTGTTAAAAAATTCAATCTAAGAGGGATTCTGTTGAATTTGTTTGGATGATTTAGGGCAACAACTGAAAACCCTTTTTACCGGTTTATTACAGAAGACAGTTCTTTAAGATGGATGTGAAGTGAGCCATTCTTTACAGCTAATTTTCTTAAACATTTGGCCTTTCGGTGTGTAAAAAAATCAACAGTAAATAAGGGACCGGGCCGTTTTTTATGAGCTGGAGCTAGTGACGCAAGAAATATTTTTTTTATCAATCATTTGTTTCTTTTTAGTTTTATCCAAAACGCAGTCATGCATTATATGAATAAGTCATAATTTTCAATATAATTCTACTTACAATGAAAATGTGTTAACGAACCAACAACCAATGACAAAAACATTACACTAATAACAGCCCATAGATAGTAGCAAAATTTTATTACAACTTCCTCAAGCACGTGACTTTTTGACAATAGCCCTCTGTCTATCGCATCGGGCTGTTGTCAAGTAGCGGTCTTTCGGAATCTGTAATGAAATTATCTCGTAGTTATCAATGCTCTTGGGATATTATAGATGAAAATTTAGCATTTGCAAGCATTCTTTTGTTGTGGAAATACTACTGAAATTTTAACTCCAAGCGATTCATAATTTGTATATAAATTAATAAAAAAATATATATCCGCTATGACACATTTGACACTCTTCTTTCTACGTTCAAAGGCAGATTAAATTTAAGTTAAGATTAAAAAATGTTACTTTTATCCAATGGAACAACCTATTTATTTTTAGCTATCTTATAGCTCGTTAAAAACGTTTTAACTTTTATAAAGGTTGTTCTATCCATATCTCTAATAGTTTTTGAAATATTTTGATTTTTCGGGATTTTCTGTTCTTGTGATATCATCTTTTGTCAATGGATATCAGTAGCCATGGAAAACCAAATGAAAATAATATTAGTGTATGACATTAGAAATCAATGACTTGGTAATCGCTGTTCAAGATGCATTTCATCTATTATAATCTTTCGGCAGAAAGATATTTTTTTATCGCTACCGAATTTTTGAAAAAATGTATTTTGAGCTTAAAAACTGGACAATAAATATTACAATGAAAACTATTTGCGAGCAAAAATTTCGAAAATCAAAATATTTCAAAAACTATTAGAGATATGACTATGACTTTCTACAAAAGTTTAAAACATTTTGACGAGCTATAAGATGATGGCATTTGACAAAAATTAGATTTCTTAATTAGAAGTTTTCCTTTGGACCCAAAGAGATGTCAAATATTACATAGTGGACATGTTTTTTTAACTTAATTTACTTGGGGTACAAATAATTATAAATCGCTTGAAGTCAAAATTTAAGTAGTATTTTCACAACAAAGAAAATTTTTTATTACTATGAGTTGAATTATTGCATATTAAATTAATAAATAAAAGTAAAAAGTTATATCCATTCGAATGCAGAGTAAAAAACTTTTGACACCCTACTTTTTAAACACACCCTATATAATGGGCACTATAACCCAATTCATCACATATGACATCCTGAATTAGAATCTATAGAAATTATATCCCAATACAAAAACCCTCCTAGAATGTCACAGACCTTTTCTAGAAACAGTTAAAAAGACGCAGAAAGTTTGAAAGCATTAGATCAGATAATTAGTACATCATCCCATTATCCGCGCAATGCTTTGGTTTGTCAGTAGTGCGGCCGATTATAATTGTATCTTTGTTTCGGTAACTTAAATAGAAAAGGACAGGAGACCAGCCTCGAGATATCATTCAAGTAGATGCCGGTGGATCGTCCTCAGCCCGAATCACTGAGACTGGCCGATTCATTGACTTGATGATGAGTTTTAATAAGAAAATGTATTTCCTAATAAATAATTAAAAATGTTGCCCATATTTCATTTTCTGCTTTAATAAATGTATAAGTCCAACGTTTTTAACGTAGCCTAGGCAATTGCACTACAAAGACGATTTTTGGATAAAAGGAAGACGTAACGAAATATTGATCAAAAAACGAAATGACGAAAACGTCACTAGTGTTTGCTCTTAAAGTAATTAGTCACTTGACCTGTTCGACAACCTATTTGTGTCATAAAAATAAATAAAAATGTTATCTGCTGTTAAATTAATTTCGCAAATTATAATTTAAAAAACTGCTAGTACCTGTAATTTTGAATATAAAATGAAGGTATCGTTTTTTTTACATCATGGTCGATAAAGAAAAATATTGAAATTTTTTTTCTACCGCATTGTGCAAGGGATTTTTCAATAGCAATCTTATATCACAAGCAAATTTCAAAATATATACAGTGAGGTTGGAAATTTGGAAATATAAAGAAAATAATATGTAATAACGAGTCAAATTTTAAGTTTTAGACAATTTAATATTATATTTTGACATTTTCAATATATCATTTCAAAGTATGACGTCATCATCAATTTTTAAAAGGTTAGGTAATACATTGTTTAGAAGGTAATTTTGACCCAAGTACGGTTACCAAATTTAGTGATTTTCTGGCCAGCCTATTAACGAACGATAAATGGTATTCTGTCGCTATCATGTTAGTTTACATCAACAATTTTATGGTTTGCATACTGCGCCGCCCTGGAAAGCTAGGAATAAGCGTGGCGAGGTACTATATAAACTCCTGGACAAAATTAACGCGACATCATAAATTTCCCACATTTTTATGCTATTTTTTTTTTCTGAACGTATGATCCGATTTGAATGATTTTTTTTTGTATCATGTTCCTTGACAATGTAATAGTTTTCGCTGTATATGATAATAAATTCATTTTCGATTAATACCGGGTGTAATAAAAATGTTATGTTTTTTTCAGAAAATTCGTATCACCCTGTGGAGTATACTAGCAACCGAAACATATTGCAGTATAAATTAGACTGTAGGTCTATCTCTATCTTTCCCCAACATTTTCTTTTTTGGTTTACTTCATTATCTCTGTTATTAGAGGAGATACACCGTTTTATAGCGTAACATGTTTTTATAGACTTTATTATTTTATTTAACACATTCATTGTTAAATGTTTTCAAATAGGCTATGGACCTTTTTTGACATTTGAAGCGATCTTGTGTCAAATAATATTCGCCATACTGACAAAAGATTGTTCGGAAACTGCTTATTAAACGTTCGTTTCGTACCTATGCCCAGTTACCTGACGAGTATTTTATTCTTGAAAAATGAATCGACCTAAGAATTTATCGATAGAAGAAGCAGTAAAAGCCTTAACTTTGGTGGTAGAAGGCTATTCGACGTGTCATATTGCTAATGTGATAGGAAGACATCGTTCGACTATAAGTCGTCTGGTTGAACGATTTAACGAGACAGGATCTTACTCTCGAAGGCCAGGACAAGGGCGAAAACGATGTACCGATCCAAGGGATGAGCGTTTCATTAGGCAAACTGCTCTAAGAAACAGAAAGATTACTAGTACTAGGTTAAAAAGTGAGCTTAGAACTGCTCGCCATCATACAATATCGTCTCGAACAGTCAGAAGACGTTTAAATGAGGCTGGTTTATGCAACAGAAGACCGGCAAAGAAACAATTACTTACCAGAGAGCACAGAGTTAAAAGATTGCGTTTTGCCAGAAATTATCAACATTGGACTGTTAATGATTGGAAGACGGTTTTATTTTTTGATGAAACGAGAGTTAGTCTCAATTCTCCTGATGGGCGTGAACGCGTTTGGCGAAGGGCAGGAGAGAGATTTGCAAGTTGCAATATCTCTCCAAAAATCCCGTTTGGTGGAGGCTCTGTAATGGTTTGGGGAGGAATATGTTTCAACGGACGCACATAGTTAGTTCCTATACGTGTAAGATCAATGAACGCCAATTTTTATCTAGAAAACATTGTAATTGAACATGTAATGCCATTTGTTCCTTTTTTGGGATCGAATAGTTTATTTATGCAGTATGATGCTCGTCCCCACGTGGCTAGACATGTGATAGACTACATGAACTCTGTAGCTATTTCGTTGATGGAATGGCCACCTTACAGTCCCGATTTAAATCCCATAGAGCATCTATGGGATGCTCTTAAAAGAAAGGTTCGAAGTCGCAATCCGGTACCGGTAAACCACAATTAATTGACGGATGCAGTAATTGCCGAATGGGAGGATATTCCCCAGGATACAATTATTAATTTTATTTCCAGTATGCCCAGGCGTATGAATGCAGTTATTCGAAGTAGAGGTGGGCATACAAGCAGGCTATTAACATTATAAATCCATTAATTTTATTGTTTTTGATTTTTGTTTTTTTCATGTTTCACTCGCTTTGAAAAAAAAATTGTGTTTAATAAACTGACATGTAATCTTAATATTGTAATTACTTTAGTAGTAAGTAACTCGTTAATTTTGTTGTTTTCATTTATTAAAGCGAGCAGAAATTATACAGTTATATGGATAACAAATAATGTATTCGATACTCCTAATAAAGTCCATAAGGTCCATAGCCTACTTGAAAACATTTAACAATGAATGTGTTAAATAAAATAATAAAGTCTATAAAAACATGTTACGCTATAAAACGATGTATCTCCTCTAATAACAGAGATAATGAAGTAAACCAAAAAAAAAAATGTTGGGGAAAGATGGACCTACAGTCTAATTTATACTGCAATATGTTTCGGTTGCTGGTATACTCCACAGGGTGATACGAATTTTCGGAAAAAAACACACCATTTTTGTTACACCCGGTATAAATGGAAAATGATTTTTTATCTTAAACAGCGAAAACTATGATATTGTCAAGGAATCAACCTACGATGCAAAAAAAAATCAGTCAAATTGGATCATAAGTTCAGAAAAAAAAATAGCAGAAATGTGGCAAATTTATGATGTCGCGTTAATTTTGTCCAAGAGTTTATATTAGAAAGTAAATATCGTAGACGTAGAGCGTCGAAAAAAATCATATTAAGAAAAGTGGCCAAGAGAAATTGTTGGAAATAACTTTTAAGATAGGGGCACAATTGTTATAGTCATATTATAATAAATTGTATTATTTTAGAAAATATGCTTATATCAGTTGTCAAATAAATGATAACATGATAATGCAACTAAACTCTACATTTTTTGGGTTGAATACGTTTTACTGTAGGACGTAAAATAAGGGCAGAGGGAAAGTCTACCAATAAAGTGCCTATATTTTTGATTTCTTCTTCTTATGACGCCCTCTCCTTTCGAAAGTTGGCGATCCACACAGCTAACATTGTTCTGGACACAGCAGCTCGAAAGATTTCAATGGAAGTGCACCCAAACCATCTTCTGAGGTCCTTTAACCAGGAGTTCTGACGTCTAACAATAGATCTTTTCCCTTGAATATTTCCTTCAATTATTAGTCTCAGCAGTTCATACTTGTTGCCTCTCATAATGTGGCCTATGTATGTAGTTTTTCTTTCTTTAATGAAGGCCATTAGTTCCTTCGGCTTCTTCATTCGTCTAAGCACTTCTTCGTTGGTAATTCGATGGACCCATGAGATGCGAAGCATACGGCGGTATAAGTACATTTCAAACGCCTCAATTTTCTTTTCAGTTGCAGGGTCCAGGGTCCAGCATTCACATCCGTACAGCAACACACTGAAGACATAACATCTGATCTATTAAAAAATATTTTTATGTTTATGAATGTTTTCCTGGCTTGTTCGATTCTGGAGCGGATATCTCGTTTCGGATCGCACCCCGCGTTGACTATGGTACCCAGATATTTAAAAACACGAGACTTGTTCAATCTGATTGCCGTTAGTCAGAATTTTTGATTTAGCTTAACCAAATTCGGTAAACTCGGTTTTGTTTAAGAAGGAAAGCTTAGTTGATAAACACAAAATTACAGACATGTCACATTATATTAATTATTATAATAATTCGTAGTCCGATATTTTCATTCCGTTTCATTGTCTTATCAGTATTTCGTTTATTTTTCGTTTTCTTCAAAAAGCGGCCAAATACCCGACTTTGGGTAGCAATTGCCAACAGTTTTAATTTTAAAAAACTAAAAAACCAAATTTCGTCAAATTTGGCCATATTTCTCATTCTGCTTTTATTAATTTATAAATCCAACCCTTTTAAATGTAAAACTGTAGGTAATTTTACTTCAAAGACGGGCATTTGGCCAATTATTGGATAAAATAAAGAAGTAACAAAATTGATGGCAAATACGTAACTAGTGTTTGCTCTTTTAAACCAAAAATATAGACACTTTAATCGATAGACTTTCTTCCTTTTCTCTTATCCGTATTTTATGCCCTACAGAAAAACGTAATACATCAAAAAGATGCCAGAGTTCCAGTAGCATTATTATTTGACAATTATTTTTTCTAAAAAAATACATTTTTTATATGCCAACAACAATTGCCCTCCCTAGCGGTAGAGGAACAATATTATATATTATTTCCAGCAATTTAGCTTGCCCACTTGCCCAAAGATGATCTTTTCCCCAAAGCTTTATGATAATTGAAGACTGGTCAAGCTAAATGATCTATGTGAAAAAATTCAAAAAAATTTTTTTTTCTATTTATATGATCTATGCCAATGTCCTACTAGAAGATCTAAGTGCCAATTTCATCCTATTCGTTATAAAAAGCATTCATAGATGGCGAGAATCTGAATCCCAGTATAAAAGGAGCCTTAGACCTTTTCTATATTTTTTTGTTCAATTTATGAACAAACGTTTTTTCGATTAACTGATATTAAAATTTTCTCCTACGAATGTTTTTGTGTATGTTGTTTATTAACACAATATAAATAAAAAAATATACTATTGTATTATTCTTAGCTTTAAAACAGTTTTTTACATTTTCTGGTAGTTTTCGATTATGGCACTTAGATCACTTCGCTTGACCACTCTTCAATTAGTTTCTAATATAATATAATATAATATCCGCGCTTAATGAAGTATCCTACCTTTGGTAACTGGACAAATTACCTTTCAAATCAGATAGATATCACAAAACCTAAGCTGGCATTAAAAAAAACTTGAAAATGACACGATAACGTGTTATTTGCATATTTATTTCATGCATTCCCGATATATTTCCAGATTCTCACCGTATTAAAAACATCCCTACTTCTACCGAAATTTGTCCATACCCTGTATATAAGATAAATCCATGCCTACTTTACCTTAATTTATTATTTATTGTATTGGATTATACTGATTTGTTGCTATCTTGTTACACTGCATAAATAAATAAAGGTCTATTGCAAGTGAAAAAAAAAATCACCAATAAAATGATATTAAATTTGAGCGCACAATTACACTAAAATAACCTAAAAAAATGTAGGTATCACAGTTTAGTGAAAGTAATAGGATACACGAATTCTGCTGCAGAACACTGACTCATGACGACCGTAATGTAATTATTGTCGATTTTTTATGAAATTGTGAACTACGTTATTTATTTAATGGTCCATAGTTGATAATATCAATGAATTTATTACAGTCGTATTTTTCTATAAAACATAAATAATTAATAATTGTAAATTCGTAATGACGATAATGAATTACGAATGAATTAAAATTAAAAATGAACAAATATTGATTAAATTATTAAATCAATGCCCATAAGATCTAATTTGACAGTGAAGGGATTAAAATATCAGGTAACCACTTGAAATTGTAGGTAATTGTTTTCCAACGATGGGTATGTGACAGATTTGTGAATAAAATGAAAATGTATCGATATATTGATCAAAAAACGAAGTGGCGAATACGTCGCTAGCCCTAATTCCTAAGCTTATTGCGAGTAAACCTAAGTATCTAATTAAAGTCATGTGGATAGTGGATAGTTTATAGTTTATGAAATGTGGATAGTTTAGAGTTTATGCAATATTCTGCAACCCAAAATAATCATTGAAACTCAAATTAATTGCCAAGTATATCAAAATAATTTATAGGGTATTTAACGACAATAAGCAATATTTCTTGCGTACCAAACTATATCCAAAAGCTTGTAGAAAAGATAATAACGGTGACGTCAAAAACTGGACATTGAATTTATTCCAGGTCGAAATGTCTTAAAGTTAAATTCCATATAAACTTTCAATCGCATTATGGATCGGAAACTTCAAACTTGACGTGTCTTAATCAACTTTGACAGCGCTTATATTATCTTGTAACCAAAAAATATTTGTTATTCTGTGCTTACAAAATGAAGAATGAGGACTTGTCAAAAGAGATGATACCGGTAAGGTAAAAAAATTAAACATCGTATTTTATTGCAGGCCAAACAGCCTAAATTTAAATGCAATACAGGGTGTTATGGACTTATTATACAGAGTCTTCGCTTCATTTTTACATCTGGTTTGCGTGGCCTGTTGGACATTAGATGTGTTTAAATTGGTCATAATAAAATTACATATCATGGACGATCTCACTCAATTCTCCATACTTGTGAAAATATGAAATACCCGACATTTTAGCCCCATCAAAATAAATCATACAACTTTCGGTACTAGTACGCTTCCAAATCGAATCAATAACTAATCGATTCAAATCAAAGAACGCACAAATTCTTAATCACTCACACATTTCACTAATATCTTTAAACTAAAACACAAGACTAGCAAAAGAATAATACTTAAAATCCAAAAATATTAAACAGCCACAAGATCAAAAATACAATATATTACGCACAGTAAACAACTATGTAATCAAGCCGACCACCTCATTGCTTTTATACATAATAAGTTTCTATATAATAAGTAATTTCTATAACACCCTGTATAACCTTATATTCGCGTTACAGGATTTCTTAAATAGCATGTAGCGCTTAGTTCAAACGTCATAGTCTTTGACGACGCTTGTAGCCGGCGAATAGCAGGCAACAACACAGGTATAAAAAAAAAGTGGATTAAATTTTAAAATCCCTTTAGCAAATTAGGGGTTATGGTTACTACAACATTAACGTGTGACATTATTTGGGTCCAACTGAGTAATAGTGACAAGACATAAGTTACACATGAGTCAGCGTTCGAATACAATCAACCTATATAACACAAAGCCAAACCCACTAAACCAACTTCAAACCGTCACTCACGCTATATTTAAGAACGCCTAGGGAATACTGCTCAAGCAATATTACAAATTTTAAATGGTCCTTATAGTCGAATAGTGTTTGAATACATAGGATTATTTATGTATTATTTGTAAATTTTATTAAGTATTAGGTCTAAGCTCTTTTTTTTATTTAAAAACCACTCAAAGTAGAAAATAAACAAAAAAAAAATTTTATAAATATCACTTTTTCTTAGTGTATGTGTATATTATTACATGATTGTGTTTTATAGATCTTATTTAAATATGGAGAATCCTTAGGATTTCGATGTATCAGTGTTTATTTCATAAAAAAATCAATATACTGAATATAGGCATTCTGGTAAAGAAGGATATGGAAATAAAATAACAAAGCCCGTATTTTACGGGCCAAGTTCTTGCCCAAAAACTTTTTTAAATTCTTGAACAAGAAATTGTACTTGAAAATGTCGTACCCAAGTTTTTGGCAAATTGTTAATCAATTGAATGTTGCCAACTAATATTTGACTTGAGGTTAGGTGAGCGATAACATCGAAGATTGCTGTTTTGTTTGTATTTTTTTTTCGATTTGGTAACGTCAGTTTAATTGACTTGCTCTCTTGCCTTTCGAACTAAAAACACGACGACAAATCATTTTTAAACAAATTTTAGAAATAAAACATTAAAGTCTATTTTTAGTGTCCGACCGAAACAAGATTTTCAGCCGAAACCGAACCTTCGGCCTTGGTCTCAGTTTCGACAGAAACATGTTAAAATTTATTGTATACTGAAATTTAAGTTATTTTATATTATATAGGACGAGATCGATCTTGGGAACGGATTGAACTCTTCCCACTAAAAAAAAAGAAAAAAAAGGTCGACAGAAAAAAAATCTATTTATATAGACAACACTGCCTACGAACCAGGGTTCGAAAATATCATGATATTTTCGAAAGTATCATATCAAAGGATATATAAATAATTTTAAGATATTTCTTTTTAATGAAAGGACAACTATTTCGATCAAAAACATACTACTTATATTGAAAACTAAATATTTTTGTAGGATACTTATTAAACTGACTTTAAAAAGCATGACCTAAACTAATGAGTAATGACTAAACAGATAAATCATAAAGGTTAATAATTATAAGATATCCAATAGAAAAAATAAATCTGAACATATTTTCACAACGGACCCACCCTTAATATTATTTAAAAACATAAAAACTTTTTTTTGTTTGATTTGTCGATTGATATATTCTGAATAATCGAAATTTAAAAAAAAATAATTATTTAATATAATATAGTAATATATATCAAACTATAAATATCATGATATATATCCTCCGAACCCTGCTACGAACCCACCCAAAGTTAGCCGAACGGTGCGCGACAATTCACGAACACTGAGTTTAACCGAAACTAGATTTTTTGGCCGAAACCGAACCTTCGGTCGGTCTCTACTTATTTTCTAACCTCAAAATGTGATGGTCGGCAGCCACTAAAAATACAAGCTATCACCTCCTTTTCCCCCAACTTGATCATAAACTTCGAAGAAGTTCCAATTTTTTATCAATAAATTGTGGCAAGAATTTGGGGCAAATTTTAGCTGTTTACACGTGAAAATAGATTAAAGGTCAACTTTTACTATTTATTCACCAAAAACTTAATGCAAGACGAACGGCAATTGGCGATTAACCGTAAGGAATACTCTTTATAATTGGTCACATGACCATACAAATGACATTGCTGAAAAATGTTGGTTGTTAAATGCTCAATCAGGATGCTTTAAACTCCCCCGTACATTTGTTATAACATCAGTCGCAATTTTTGTGTATTTTTTGACTAGTGTAATTACACAAAATACGCTCTCTAATAAACACTCGCGAAACCAGCGATCCACGTCACAACACAAATAAACCAATCGCAGGGATTGGGGTTAAGAGCGACCCTTCGGCATCTACCTAAATGATAACTCGAGTCCCATATTATAGGTAGTTGTTGCGACGTTGCTGGATTAGCCCAGCGCTAAGTTATATAGTGGTTATTTTGGGTAATTTTTCTTCTGTATTAAAAAAATCATGTGTAGTATGCAAAAAAATGCACCAAATGAATAAGAATTTATCTTTTCATCGGCAACTATTGCTATGTTTTAATATTTATGTCTGCGAATCTCACGCCAAACGTCAAACAGTGTTGTCATATAGGGAGAACCCAAAAAGTTCTCTCTTCAGCCCATTACTAATTATTAGCAATAACGTTAACGTAATTGGAGTACTTTGCTTATATCTGTCGTTTCGATATTAGTTGTACTAATACTTTTGATCCCTAAATTGTCCAATTTTGGTTTAAATTAATAAATTAAATAAAATCCCTTATCAAAAAAGAGCTTAGCCACAAAATCATCAAATACACACCCTCATCACTACAACCCATCCACTCTACCGAAACACAACATTCACCACATCCTTAATAGTATTGTTGACCTCGTTAATGCACCTAGTGTTCTCACTTTGATTCCTAGTGCTTGCAGACCGCATCTGCCTGCCCTGCAACTCTAACCTCGTCAGAAGCTCTCTGAATTGAAACTTCGCGTGAGCTGGCACTACGTTGTCCGCATAATCCATGCAGGAGCCGTGCAGGAGACCTATTTTGTCGGAGAGCTGGAGCCAGGTGGCGGTGGAAACGGTCGACGTGTTTCTGAAATTATTTTAAATATAAATTTTGGAAATTTACTATTTATTTATTTGCAAAATGTACGTGCACATCCCTTTATAATGTCAATACAACAATTTAAATTAAAAAGGTATTTAAATACTACTTAACACAAGTAAGTTTATGATGTTATCAACACAGAAGCATCGACGATACTATAACTAAACATCTATTCTTAACTAACAATAATTACCTTCCTTTTAAGAGAAGTGAGGGAATTAGAAAATAGAGCAAACTCATTGTGTTGGTTGATAAAATGCATGGGCCGTATCAGGGCGCATGTAAATCATAGTTGGTACTGTGATGACCAATATTGAAACAATTCAAAATTTCTAATAGACCTTGTAATAATATTTAAAACTATGGAAATTAACAGAGCTTGGCATATGTCGAGCCTCGAGCATCATTTTATATTTTTATTAACTTTGCTATTGAAATAAAAATAATTCAAAGTAATGTAAAGGAGAAATATGCTCGACGATCGCTCGAAAAACTAAATTTAAAGACTTTCTTAAGGGCAGTTATACTTCTATCTCTTTCAAATAGTGGGTGTTAACAATTACAGTAACGCTTTAAGAAAAATTAAAGGTACCACCTTGTTTCCGCTTTTTTCTTTATTGACCGGGAATCAAACAAATATGGCTGATTTCTGGTGATTTTTGACCACCAATCGAATAGTATTATTTCATATTAACCACACCTCCAAATACAAAAAAGGATTGACTTAGGAAATAAAAATTGTATAAAAAAGCGAAATTTGCATTAGTAAAAAAGAATAGACAAATAAAATGTTCAGTTCTTAAAAACATACATCATCGCGTAACTATGGGAAAGACACATTTCCCACGGTGCTTTCTAAGTTTATAAAAGAGGGTGTCTTAAATTCATTAAGGGGTTGATAAAGTGAAAAATACAAACTAATGAAAATTAACAAGTGTTTCTTTCTTATCGCTAAGTGTTACTTGAACACCTAAGGGTGGTGACCTACCCAAAAAGCAAAGAGATGGCAATATCTGGTTTCCTAAGTTTTTTTGTAAGTTATAATAATTCTATAGACATTGACTTTCATAAACCAAGTGTAAAGTTGAACTGTAATTTTGTACGAAAAGAAATAGACTAATGAACTATGGTTAGGAAAAATGGGCTTTATGAACTGTTTTTGTTTCGTTATACAAATAGCGGGACGCAGTACCGTTCTCGTTTATTTTAAAATATTTTTGAACTAAGTTGTTGTCGTTATGAATAATACACAGGAAACGCGGAACACAGTGCCGCTAAAATATACCATTATAGATATTTTATTTATTTAAGAAATATATTATGTTTATTAAGGATGGATTTATGGAAATGTACCGCTTGAAATTTGTACACAATGATTTGGAAATTATTACAATATATATTTATTCAATAAACTCCTGGGTTATTATTTTCTTTGACCAGAGAGCAAGATTAGACGTTAGGTTCAGATAAATAACATTAAAAAAATAAACGAACCCTCAAAACAATAGTAATCCGTCGCAGCCACTACAAAACGCTCCCTTTCAATAAGATTTTAGCTAACCATTCTTGAAGAGAATTTAAATTGCTAGAAAACTAAATTAATTTAAGATTAAGAAATTAATTTAAGACAGAGGCGGCGCGACAATTTTCAATAAGATTTTAGATAATCATTCTTGAGAATTTAAATTGCTAGAAAACTAAATTAATTTAACACAGTGGCGGCACGACAGCATATAGTAAAACCCCTAATGGCAAGGCAAAACTAGCTTACAGGGGAATTCTATGAACGCCGATGTAACGCAAGGTTGTCCTCAGGGAGGGGTATTGTCAACTCTCCTATGGACCTTGGTTGTAGATGAGTAGTTACTAGCATGTCTACACGCAGAGGGCTTCTACGCCCAAGGCTATGCAGACGATGTGGTAATACTCATCATCGGTACACATGCCACTATATTAGCAGAGCCTATGCAAAGAGCACTAAACATCGTGCAACGCTGGTGTGAGAAGGTAAACCTTAAAGTCAACGCTGCTAAGACTGCAACATTACCATTCACCAAACGAAGACAGTCCGGGAACTATAACAACCTAACAAGCTCAGCTTCAGGGGATTGAAGAATAAGTTTATAGAAGACAACATAAACATATTTATTATATTATTAAATTTTAAATAAACTTATTATTATTATTATTATTATTATTATTAACCTAAAAATCTTTGGTGAACAGATAAAAACAGTCAGCGAAGTCAAATATCTAGGACTAACCCTCGATTCCAAACTGACATGGAACCGACACATTAACAATAACCTAAACAAAGCAAAAATGTGTCTAATGAGATGCAGAAGATTGTTTGGGAAAACCTGGGGACTTAAACCGCAGATGGTGCTGTGGTTATACGTCACAGTCATCAGACCCTTGATGACATATGGGCCTGTAGTTTGGTGGACAAAAACACAGCAAATCACGACAGCCACAAAACTATATAGTGTACAGAGGCTGGCTTGTGCATCAGCGGTGCAATGAGAAGCACCCCCACCGCAGCAATCAGCAATGGAAGTCATACTAGAACTAACACCACTAGATATACACATCAAAATGGAGGCCAACTGCAGCGCCTCTAGGATGAAAGCAAACAGGGAATGGAAACAACGCCCCCGAGAAAATAGGGTACACAAGAGCTACGGACCTTATCAATGAGCTCCTGGAGATGCAAACCGATCGCATGAAAGTAATATATAACTTTACAAAGCCATTTATTATCAGGTGCGACCCTGATATGTGGTCCAAAGGAAAATCTCCGTCACTGGACAATGGCCTAGTTTGGTATACTTCATACGAAGTCAGTTGAGGCAACGTAAATATTGGGGGTACGATCAATTTACTGCATCACACACTGAAACTACAATACAAATATAACAAAATTTGTATTGATCGCTCCCTATACAGATGTTCGAAGATAGTCCACGTGGACTTGACAAGTTTGTCATCAAATTTTTTTTAGTTTTTTTGTCTGTCTCAACTAAGATCGTATACACTTTACACTGATGGATCGAAAACGGCCAACGGAGTAGGCGCAGGTATATTTGGGGAAAGACCCAGAATGGAAATCAGCATCCCCCTGGGAAACTACGCCACAGTATACCAAGCAGAAGATTATACGATACAAGCATGCGTACAAAAGAATCGTGAAAAGGGCTACCACGACCAAAAGATACATATCCTATCAGACAGCCAAGCTGCCCTCAAGGCTTTGAACTCCTTCCGACTTACATCAAAAATCACAATGGAGTGCCTTAACGACCTAAAAGACCTGGCAGCCAGAAACAATAAGGTTGAACTCCTATTATGGGTTCCTGGTCATTCAGGGATAAAAGACAACGAAAAAGCGATGAACTGGCAAGAACCGGATCTGCTTAAAATTTCAGGGGCCCAGAACCCGCCCTTGGAATATCAAAAAAGGCACCCAAAACAACATTAGACAGATGGGTGCAAAAACAACATCTATCTCGATGGAACGGTACACCTGGCCAGGCACACGCACGGGCCGTAATAGGCCCTCGAAGAAGCTATCAGCTGGAATGCTGCTCTTGACGCGCACCCAGCTAAAACAAGTGACCGGCCTACTAACAGGCCATTGTCACTTAAGAAAACACCTTTACCGAATGGGAGTCTATAATGGACCCATTGAACGTAGACTTTGAGGTGAAGAGGACGAAACCGCCTCTCATATCATATACAGCTGCGAAGCGCTAAACCGTAAATGAATCAAAATCTTCGGAAACATTCGACGCATGACAAACTTGGAAGAAAACTACTGGACCGCATAGAAGGAACAAACCTTTTCTAACAAGATTGGGCCCACAATAAGCCAGAAGGCTGCAGTGTAAGAAGCTTGGGCCACACGTCGAACCCGACCCCCGCCTTTAACCAACCAACCAAAACCCCTAATTACTTTGGTAACGAAACTAACATCAAACATTATTCTTCTATGAGTCTATGCGCTAACGAGTCGAAGCCAACCATATCTCTAATTGATGACATTTCTTTACATTTACGTTACAAACCATTTGTCCACAATACAAATCTGTTAACATACACAAGGAATCCAGATCGTAAATACTAGTAATTTTCTTATATATTTTGACATTCAGCAAACATTAAAAATCCACTTTTAATAATGTGTTCCTTCATATCGTTTATAAATAAGTTAAAGAAGAGGCGAGCAGTGGGTACGCTATGGTACTCTCGAAACCGGCACCGGTACTTATTCCTGCGAGAAAAAATTTCCAATTTTAACTTTAAATATGCGATTTTCTAAATAACTTCCCAGCCATTGAACTAGAGCTGGGCTAGACCCTATAAGATGATAGCTTTGCAAGCAATAGTTTATGATCTATACTATTAAATTCCTTGGAGAAGTCAGTATAGACAGAATCCAATTGATCACCCGCCTCCAAGGTACCAACAGTTCCGATTCATAGAATACCAGGTTGTGGATTTACCCTTAGTGAAAAAATGTTTTTGATCTATGATGACCTCCTTAAAAAACCATGAAAGGATTGCACATCAAGGAACCAATGCAAGATGGATTACACACACTACAACTCTATGTTATTTTTATCGCCGGATTTGGGAATTCGCACAAGAAAGCTTTCCTACCAGAGGGTCGATAATTCTCCCACTTCAAGAAATTTATTAAATATAAGAGTAAGAACCTCAGTTAGGGTATAGATGCAGCATTTCAAGAAACAGGTATTTCATAATATGGAAATTGAAAAAGAATCATAGACAATTTTGCAGCTTCGGAGTTATCAGTATGTACGAATACAAAAGACTGAGAAAGAAGTACTGAGAAAAAGATAGCCGGTGTATCTAGCTTGTTCGAGAGTGACCGTACTCGTCACTCTTACTATATTAATAGTGAACTTGAATATAAGAACATAGTAAAAGATTTAGGAGTTCACTTTGAAATTCAGCGTGTTTTAAACGACCATTTAGTGCGAATTAATCAAAATAGTCTGAAAATATTTGGTTTTGTTTGTAAAAATTGCCAATATGCGTCATTGTAGTTCTTCCAAATCTTAAATATGCAATTGTTATGTGGTCTTCCTACTACCAAGCTAGCTGACATACTGCAAACGAGTTCAAAATAAATTTGTAAGGGCTGCAGCCTGTAAGATGAGGATTACTTTTAGGACTGTAATACGGCGGATATTCTGTAACGCAACAATTAATTTAATTATATTAAAAGAAAATATCGTTTTTGCATCTTTTAGGTTAAAAGTATTTAAAACTTTGTGTTGTTGTGGTGGTTCGCTATCGAAAGTTGACTTGAACGTTCCTAATGGTAAATTATGAAAATATAACCTTTTTCATAGAACTAACTATGGCATGAACACACCGTCGGATGGAACTCTTCATATTCTTAACGATATGAGCAGATCTGTTCACCATTTTAATCACTCGCTGGCAGCTTTTAAAAGTAAAAATAACACTTATATTAAAAATGTTTGTAAATCTGTATTAATTCTGTTCCAAGTATCACTTCTTTAGTTAGTTCTTGTTTAAAATTAAGTAGTAAGCATGTGCAATTAAAAATTGGGTATCCCGTAAGTATTCAGCTCTATGGTAAAGAAACGGATTAGTCTTTTATATAGAATACCGCCCAATAAATCAAGAATCGCTCGGACCCGTCAAATATAAATTTTTTTGAAATAGTTCTTTTTGGAATAAACAAAAATCCTACATGTAACTTTAATTTTTTTTAATGAAACATATTGTATGGCGTTCGGATATTTCGTAGCACACCTTACAAGTTGGAATGCTCGCAGCCAGCTGTCTGTATCCGCTAGTAGTTAATATCCCCCTTCTCAAACTTACCTTATCGTATTCAAAGTACTCTCCAACGCCTGCGAAATTTCCAAAATGTTCTCTTTCCCCGCCTTATCCACCGACGTCATCGAAGTAGACATTTTCTGTCCCTCTTCATCCGGCGTCTTGCTGTTGGTATTACAGTTACTAGTGCTATTACTCTCAGTGCCAGTGGGTTTGACAGAGATGGGAGGTTTGGCGGTAGGCGCTATGGGAGTTGCATAGATGGCAGGGCCTGAGGATCGCGTGACTATAGGTTTAACAGATTTCACGGGGGGCTTGGTGGGGATGACTGGTTTGTCTTCGGCGCCGGAGGGGGGCCAAGGTTTCTTGTCCGATTTGGTGGTAGATTTTTCTGTAATATTCACCATATAAAAGTAACGGGAAGAAAGTACTAACCTTATAAAAAAAAGCGGCACTTTCCTCGCTGATACAATAATATACATATATTTGTAGTGAGGTATTCAATGAAATCCATTTTTATATAGGTAAGCAGGATAAGGCAATCAAATAGTAATTTTTCTAAAGAAGCATTTTAAACAAAAAACATTAGTTTTCTAACGTAAGACCGTAACCAGAAATTGGCATTTATAGGAAAGTGCAAGACGTTTTTCTTTTAGGTAAACTATAAATGAGCCTATCAAAATGTAGAAAATGTCAGGATCTCGGTATAGGTTTTATGTGTAGGAAACATTATAACCACATTACTTGGTTTAATTAAAGTTATAGGAATTAATAGTTATTTATGTATCAAGGGTACTAAGTAGATGATTATGCCCTGAGGGCGACAGTCTTACAAAGCCGAGGGCCTCTGGCCCGAGGGTTCGTAAGTCGCCCGAGGGTATATATCTATTAGTACCCGTGGTGCATACAAAATTTTATGTCATACCCGTTCGTTTTGAATAATAAATATTTTTTTTAAATTTAATTTTGATTTACCAATTTTTTATTTTTACCTGTGACATTACCTTGACATTATTAAAATGTTTAATGTGCCAAAGTCAAAAATCAAAAATGGAACAAGATGCAAACTTAACGCAACACTTAATGCACGCGCGGGCCATAATGTGTACTTATGCCCGCACGGGCATAAAGTAATCCATTATGTAGATGGTATAAAATAGTATATTATTATTTAACGAGCGTATAATGTAGGCCATAATAAAACGAGGATGAAGTTTACGGCACGAGCCAAAGGCGAGTGTTGTAAATCATCCGAGTGTATTATGGTTCATTAGACGCGAGTCAAATACTATAATTTATCTAAAACCATCCATTTATACAGTGCCTGAAAAAAAATTGAGTTCATATGGGAAATATAATAATTTTGTTGTTTTATGATAATTACACTTGTTGTATTATGGATAGCATAATGCTCTTATTATCAGAAGCACCTATTATTAAATGGTTGTAGATAAACACAATAATGTACAGGTATGACATAAAAAAAGGTATATATGTTCTATTTTAAGAAAAGTATTGGATTTTACGACCCACTTTTTGTGAGTAGAATCAAAAATGATTTTAAGTTGTACTCTATTATTATAATTTTGCTACCCTCAAATATTGGCTCACCTATTAATTTTCTATCAAAATTGTATCAGACTTTTTTAAAAGTGCTTGTATGGTGGATTCGCACAAAAAATTTTAATATTTTCTATGAAGCCAATTAAGATAGGTTAGAAAAAATCTTCCTAAAATTCTTAAAAATTAAATACGGTCTGGTATATACTACAACTTCAAAAAAGTGTGATACAGGGGAGCCAATATTTGAGGGTAGCAAAATTTACATGCGATTTCCCATGGTCAGAAGTTTTGTTAATACATTTGTTTTAAATTCGGAATTTGATTAGAAACAAATAATACTTTTAAAGGAAATAAAATGTGTGTTAAATATTATTTTTCCATATTCTTGCATTAATATAAGCTGTTTAAAATTTAAGTTTTATGCACTTCCTCAACCAACTATAACATAGGAAATGATTGATTGAGAAAGGGCATAATAAAACATTAAACAAAGTCTTTGTTTTACATTTTTTAAGTATAGACTTACCTACATGTGCTACTTAATTTTTGGTAAGTGTGTTAATTGGATGATTTTATTTTACATTTTGATCCAATATTCCCAAATATTTTATAACTTTATAATTTTATAAATTTAATACAGACAAGAAAATTACTTTTTAAATTTTATTTTGGCATGAAAGTTCATCATACACATTCAGAATTTCGTCATTTCCCGTCAAGTAGTTTTTAAGCTTATGAAGCAAACAAAAGACGGACAGGCCGACGAAACATGTTTTTTTTTTGTCATCTAGAGACCATGAAAGGTCGACATCTGGTAGTGTCAAAAACATTTTCGCGTTTACAACACTTTTCTTTCCAAGGAAAGTGAAAACATTCATTATCAAGATATTTTAATGATAAAAGTATCTAATTAAGGATTACTTTTGTCACTAAAAAAAACTATTATTTAACAAAAATGTAAAAGTCCTTTTTCCGAGTCATATGCCCCACAAGATTCCGGCAACTCACCCGAACTAATGCTTTTCTCCATCTTAGAAGAATCATCGGAATTATCCACGGGCGAATGTTCCAAGATCTCCTCGCTGTTCGTATTCTTCAGCGACAACTTCGGACTTAACTGGACGGTCCCGTAATCCGAGTCCTTCGCTTCCCACAACTTTTTTAGACTGCTGATGCTACCCGTACTCTTGCGCTTGTCGTCCGTGTCCTCTATTTTCAGGTTCCCGCTGTCGGTGCTGGCAGTGCTTTCTCTTTTGTTAATTTGTTCAGTGGTAGATTCGTTGTCTTCTAATTTATCACCTAAAAACACAATCATAACCTAAGTGAATTCGTCATAGTTCTTTCTACGTCCATACCACAGGCCTATAACCAAAAATAGAATGCTTAATAGGCTGTATAAATGGCACACTATAATATCTCTGTAGGAATGGGAATTTGATTTTTATAGGTTGCCATCCACTAATTTGAGTTGGCAACTTGGCAGCATCAATCTGTACCTACGTAGCGATCGACGTGCGCCAACTTTAAAAATACAGGGTTATGCTATTTGGGTTTGTTGAAAGGTTAAAAAAACAAAATAGATGATAATATTCGGACATCATCGCATAACAGTTTACCATAAATAATTTTCATACTTTATGATATTTTTAATATATCTTAATAAAACAGTTCAGATTCATTACCTGTTGAAAGATATCCTCTGCCGCACTTTCCTCAGTATTAAAACAATTATGCAACATATTGCATTATTAACACCTATATTGTTTTGAAATATTATTTATATCACAAAAATAACAACAAATTGTTTAACAAAATTAATAAACACCACAATAAAAACGTGAACAAGTTAATAGCAATAGGCTTGATTGGCTCGCCGTGGTTCGGCAAGACTCGTGTTTTTAGTTGGCGTTAATATAATTTTAAACGGTTGCCAACTTTTTTCCAGGAAAAACATAAGACAGCCAATTCTAGATATGCTATTTTAATAACACAGGTTTTATGAGAAATAAGCATTTTATTTTTTTTATAGGTCTGTGGTCCACACTCACGAAATAATTTTATATAGGTACAGGGTGTCTGGAATTGACGTATTAATTTAAATAAGTGATTCCTTGGGTGCCAATAATTCATACTTTTTTTTTAATCGACCGTCTAGAAACTTGGGCAAGGACCCCTGCTAAAACCAACCCCTGCTAAAACCAAACACAATGCGCCGCAGGCCAATGGGATTACTAATCGATTCGAAAATTTGAATCTCAACGTTTATAGGCTGTCTGTTGACTTATCGCCGCACCCGTCGGCCGCAGTTTAATAGCCGTTGAAAAGTAGTTAAAAATTCGGTTCTGGTGTGATGAGATTATTTTAGCTTTCGGGGCGGGAACAACGAATCTTCGTACAGAAAATGTGTACTCTGAATAAAGGACTGTAACCAGTTTAAAACAGTTATTTATTCCCCCGAATAAACGTTTAGTGTTGTGTCGTGCATAACTTTTATAAGGAATTGACTAGGTTTATTGACGCAAATAAAAGCCCTGTTGTGATCTTTTGTGACCTCGGCAGGGCTTTTGACTGTGTTAATCACAATATCATATTTTAAAAATTAAGGAAGTATGTTGCGTTGGACAGGATCCAATATTTAGTAAATGAAAGGAGACAGTTTGTTAGCAATAACTTTAACGGAAAGTCAAGAACGGACATACACTCGTCAATTCTAGACATTAACAAAGGGTTCCCTCAGAGTTCCATTCTAGGTACTGTATTTATCACGTCTAAACGATATTGACCTGATAGGACAAACTGCACATCGAACAGCTTTTGCTGACGACGCGCGACGTGTCATTTTTGATATCAAACTTGTTTTCAGGCAATTTGAGCAAATGTCAAATAATGTTCTCTTGAAGCTGTCTGATTGATTTTGCGATAATTCTATGAACTTAAACGTGGACAAGACACAGTTCATCAGATTTCATATCAGACAAAAAACAGTTGACAATGTTAAGCTGAATATTAATAACAAACCTCTATGCCAGGTTCAAAGTGCTAAGTTTCTCGGTATTTATCTGGATCCATGTTTAATAGCGAATTCCGTAGGTAAAAAAAGTGTCTCACTGGGGTGAGAGGGTCATTCAGGTCAATTTAAAACATGCACTGGTGCAATCCCAATTGAATTCGCATTTGACCTTGGATCAGAAATCCGATTTGTGGATCATACAAACACATACATAGAAAAATAACACACATAACAGTAAAGTCATAAAACCAAATAAATAAAAGTCCAAATAAATGTCAAAACCACAAATCTTTAAATTGCATCGGTGCCGCACGACCTCCAGGAGCAGGTGCGGAACTGTTTGGACTTGAGTCTAGTCGTCCGACAGGCGGATCAACCTTCAGTAGCCGAATAGCACTGCAGTGTTGCCGCCTATTAAATTTATTGTTGAACTCGCAGTAGGTGTTGCCGTGTCTCAAATTTATTTTTTATGACATTATCATCTTTTTTAGAAATTGTTCTTTTTATTGTTTTACGTTCATGTTATGATTTTAAATGTTTTAGTTGGTTAGGAGTTTTTATTTATTTTCTTCACACGTTATAACGTTATGTTTGAATAATACTCATTCCATTTACAAGATTTTATTAAAGTTCATTACCTAGTTTATTTTATTTATAAACGTAAAAAAATGTATTGTATTAAGAAAACCAAAATGTTCGAAAAACTCGAAAACCGTAAGATTTTGTGCTAAGGTGCCTACCTATATTTGGCTTTAAGTCTAAATGGCCTACTCTATCACCTCCCTCTCCAGAGTTTGCATCGACCTTCCAAAAACAATCTGTATAGTAAGAGCGAGGACAAGAAATAATCGTAACTCGTTTTTCAAAATTAATAATTCGTTCGTGTGCTTTACCCCACCCAGCACCCCAAATCGCTCCACGGGTCCCGAAAGTTTGTTATTTTTAATAAATAGTTTTGTTGTCAAATTGACACCTGTTTAATTTAAATATAGTGTGCTTTGTATTTCCACACTCGTGTTGAAATATTTTTTTTCAAAACCCAATTTTCCGCACGGATATCAGTGCGGAAAATTGATTTTTCCCCACTAGTGCGGAAAAATGTTTCGGCACGATTATGTCAAAAATCCGTGCGGAAAATTGGTTTTTCCACACTAGTGCGGAAAAATTATTCGGCACGATTATGTCAAAATCAATAACAACTTGTAGTTATAACTTTTTTTCTCAGAATTAGTTACTGTTACATATGTACCTATGTGATTGTTATAGTTAATTAAAAATTTTTAAATTTCTTTGAAATATGTGTTACTTATTTCCACACGTCTGTAGAAAAACTATTGTACCTGACACGTGCGGAAAATGTTCTCCCTGCACTCGGCTGCTTAACCGAACTCCGCTACGCGTCGTTCGGTGAACGGCAGACTCGTGCGGAAAAATTCATTTTCCGCACTTGTTAGGTAAATAGCTATTTCCTACAGACGTGTGGAAAAATCAATTTTCCGCACTGATATCCGTGCGGAAAATTGGTTTTTCCACACTAGTGCGGAAAAATTTTTCGGCACGATTATGTCAAAATTAATAATATATCAATTATAACTTGTAGATTACTTTTTTTTCTCAGAATTAGTGACTGTTACATATGTACGTGATTGTTATAGTTAATTAAAAATTATTAAATTTCTTTGAAATATGTGTTACATATTTCCACACGTCTGTAGAAAAACTATTTTACCTGACACGTGCGGAAAATGTTTTCCCTGCACTCGGCTGCTTCACCGAACTCCGCTACGCGTCGTTCGGTGAACGGCAAACTCGTGCGGAAAAATTAATTTTCCGCACTTGTTAGGTAAATAGCTATTCTAGCCAAGGTAACCGTGCTGTTATTATCATTTTCGTAGGCGGTCGTAGGAAAAAGAAAAATTAAACTTACGTTGGTCGTATTTTACGTGTTTCTGCAGATCGCAAATATAATAACGAACAAAACAATAACAAACAATAAGCAAAACAAAAAAAAATGGAACATATAGGATTCATCAACTAATGATCGAATATCGAATCATCAACTCAGAATCGCGCGGGATTGCTTCGTCTACGTTCGTGGATTTTCGCTCGATCCTCCTGTCGGACGGCTAGACTTAAGTATTGCACTCGGGGCAAAAGTGCCGTACCAGTTTCCCAATGAAATTTAAAAACCGGCACTAAAATGGTTGACAAATATTGTGTGCCGCACCAGTTCAGCCAACGAAATTCGCTATAAATTAGAAAGTTCATTGTCAACACGTATTGGGCAAACTGAATTCGCCATATTATTTGTTAATAAATGTAATATCTATTTGGACACAAAACAATTATTACTAATGAAGGTTGGAGACAATGATGTTTCTTGAATGATGAAAGAGTTTTGGACTTCCATTGTCTTTATTTGTTTTAAATCACAACGTTTCAACTGGTAAGTAGGTATCTCCAGTCGTCTTCAGGTGAATACTGTAAAGTATTCATATTGAATACTGTAAAGTATTCACCTGAAGACGACTGGAGATACCTACTTACCAGTTGAAACGTTGTGATTTAAAACAAATAAAGACAATGGAAGTCCAAAACTCTTTCATCATTCAATTATTACTAATGTTGTACTATGCATATGATGAGTCGTTTGAGATATGGTCTGGTCTTTTAGGCACCTGTACCTTATGTTATTTATTAAATTTAAAATTATTTAAGATGTGTTGCTGGTGTGCCTAGATACTATAGCTGTAGGGGTCTATTATCTTACCCTTTACATTTTTAATCTTAAAGTATTGGCTTCAGCATGGATGAGTTTTTTGACTATGTGAAATGATCCAGTAATTATCTCTGTATCTATTATAATATATTTATTTGTTGTTTTATGGAAAATTAAACGGTTGAATTTGAATGTTAAAAGTGTCGAATGTTGGAAAAATTTTACAGCTTGAATCGTAGATTAGATTTATAACGATATATTTATTTATTAATGAGTATCTACATGTGTGCTTGATTTTTATGTAGGTACGTCTCAAGTGTACTTGTCATTTTATGCCATGCGGCTGTGTTCACAAATCCAACAGTAACGCCAGCCTTAAATTTAAAAGGAAAAATGATGCAAGCGACATTTAAAAATATTTTGCTGCATTGTGTTTTCATATCAGGATTTACATGTTTAAATATAAGTAATGTCTATAACACCCTGTATACACCGAATAGTGGATAATAACCATACTGAATAAAAAACTTAATTCTTAAAAAACGTACGATGTTATTAAAAGATACATTAAAAGAAAGACATTTATAGTTATAAAACTAAAATATTACCTTCTTTTTTACTATTCTCCACTTTCTTATCATTGTCAACTTTTCTAAGCCTAGACTTAAAGTCGATAATCATCGCCGAATCGCCGACGTCGCTCTTTTCTTTGGTTAAAGGCTTCTTGTTGGCATCCGTCTTTTTCAGTTGAGACACGAAATTTACGCCGTTAGTTTCTTTGTCGTTAGTAATTTGTTGTTTCTTCAGGGTGTTATTGCCTAGGGAATTTTTTCTCGTCAGTTCTTTCTCTAGGTTTAGCGACTGGGATAATTCAGTTACTAAAAAAAAAAAAACAAGAATGTTTATGTAGATAAATAAACTCCCGGACAAAAAAGGCACCGTAGATTACCTATTTGCTAAGTTTGAACCTTCATAACTTTTTGATTTTAATTCGATTTCTTCAGCTCCTTTACCTTTTTATAGAATATTTCAATAGTGTTTTATACTGGCAAGGAGCCGTTTTCAACTGTCGTAACATGTACCCACCTGGTAATTGCCAAAACCAACAACCTCGTTTCTCAGTGGCAGAGACAGCTTTTATAAATAATTAAGATTTTAAAAGAAAATGTAGATTTGGAAACAAATCAATGGCAGACATGAAAAGGTAACTTCAGAAAATATCCCAATTAACACGTTGAAATAAAAAAAATCATTTTTTTTTTAAATTTTGTTTTCCGTTACTAACGTATTTATAATTTTATTAAAATAATATCTTTTGAATATTTATTATCATCTTGATATTTCAAATTTATTTAATAAGTAATAGTAGTATTATCTTAAGAACGAGTGATAACAGTGTGCTTTTATTGTTATGTGAAGAATATTAGTAATAGTAAGTTTTTAGAAATGGAATAAAATGTCAATTAACTGGTTTAGTAGTAAAGGTTTTTATCTGTACGCCACTGTCCTTACATTATGTTTAGCTAGTCCTTTACTGTTGGTATAATCGGTGGGGAAGTAGCTTATCGGACATCTTATCGCAGGCATTTGGGAAGCCAGGGACAAAAGATAATACATAATATAACCTGCGTGGGGTATCGCCAAGGTACGTGGCGATTGCTATGTGAATTAGTGTTCTTACCTAATTGAGATACAGGATCGTGGCTAATGCCACTCACAGCCAAAAATGAGTCCAAGGGAGATTCTTTGGGGTTCTTGCCCTGCTTCTGGTCAGCCCGCTCTTTAATCTCGGCGACCAGCTTTAATTCCATTTCCTTTTTTACTAGTTTATTTTTAAACATTTTGGAAGAGTTCTTATTGTCATCCGTCGACGTTAAATGCTCGTGTAGGTAATTTTCTGAAAAATCTACTTCATCTGAAAAAAAAACCCATTCAAATATTTTTGTAATAATTAATGACAAAAAACATATGCAGGGAATGTTGCGTTCCCTTTTACTAAGCATGTACCGGGTGGTCAAATAAGCGAGGACGTCGGCTTTATCTCGGAAACCATTAATCGTACAACTTTCGGAAAGATTTTTTTATGAGTAAAGTGGTCAAGAGAAATTGCTGGAAATTACTTTTAAGTTTCTCAGGTGGCCGCTAGAGGGCGTAATGCTATTGCTCAACTAAAAAAGCGAAGGTTTCTTCGTAATATGCCTAGTTAAGCCCTATTGAAAATAGATGGGTTGTAAACTTGCGAAAGTTATGAACAACTTTCGTTTAACAGTTATTGCTCAAAATCGTCAAATAGAGGGGTGGGGGGAAGTCAAACATTTTTTGGGAAAAAATTAAGCAACTTCGGTTAGGGTCAACGGAAATTATCAAATTTAGTCTCGTTTAAAAGAGATTCAATTGTTTTATCATTTGCATTATAATACATATTGTTTTAGTTTCTGCGGTAGTCGCTAGAGGGCGCCGTTGAAAATCTCCTTGAAATTTACGGTTTTTCTTCAAAATTTTAAATGAAACCATATGACGAATTTTACATAGCGAAAATGACAACTAAAATGGGAAGAATTCAGTGAAAACCGCAAGTTGTTATCTCTTTTCTAGACAAAGATATTATCAAAACATTCTGAAAATAGAAAAATTTGAATATAGATATTTAAATTAATAATTTAGTAACGAGATTATATAACTGTACTTTACTGGTATAATGTAAGGTAGGTCAATATTAAGATTGATTGGCACGAGGATTGTAAATACTGATTATGTCATTATTAAAGAGCAGATATTAGGTAGTGAAATGACCTTTAAACCACAGTCGGCATGAGGACTAATAAATGGAAAATGTTATTTATTATTATTAGAAACTAAAATTTTAGTGACAATTATAATAAGTACGGCAAAGTGGATACATACATTGATGGCCGCCCTTATCCCCAGTGGGGAGCTGCTTCTAACAGTAACTCGCAGGAAGCGGAAATTTTGGAGACACTTATGTTGGATCACACAAAGGTTTGTAACAATAATAACCTGAACAGGTAACTTTGACTGTGACAGTAATGATATTAACAAACATAATTTACTCACAATCAAAGTGGCTTGGTTAGCATTTGTACAAGTCTTGTATAAGTTTGCACTAGTTTGTACAAATTAGTATAGGATTGTTTACGTTTGTACAGGTTTGTACAAGTTAGTATATAATGTTATAAGTGTGTACATGTTTGTACATATCTCTTGAAACTTATACATACTTGTACAAACTTGTTCAAACTTGCACTAGCTTGAACACACTTGTGCAAAATTGTATGAACTTGTGCAACCTGGTATAAATGCGTACAATTGTCCAAACTTTTACCAAAATTATTCAACAGCTAATCGAACCACTTTAATTGTAAGTAAAGTATGCTTGTCAATGTCACAGTCAAAGTTGCCCGATTAGTTAATTGTTGGTAAATACCTTTATGTCACGCAACATAAGTGTCTGTAAAATTTTAGCTTCCTGGACTTTACCGTTTTTGAGATTTCGCTTTTTAATAACGATATTACATTGGGCAGCACTTCCCCAGGGAAGAAAATGGGCGCCGTCAATGTATGCATAACCTTTGTGGTAAATACCAATTGACTGTAAAATTGTAGTGTCTTTAATGGGGGTGTCTTTAAAGGGAAAATAAGGCCGTTAGATTATTTCCTTGGCCAAAATTTAACTGAGTGACCTGTAAATGTTAAAAAAAAATTATATTTTAACAGACAAATCTAAATAATCGAAAAACCTGCTTACCGATGTCAGGAAAACTAGGGGGTGGAGGCAGAGGCTCCAAAGGGGAACCGACTGCAGGAACATCAGAATCTAAGCTAATGGGACTTTTCCCGTCATGACTAGGACTCGTGAGACTTAAGCTCGTTCGTTGCGGACTCCTCTCCTCCTTTAACTTACTTTCGTCCTTGTTGATGTTTTCCTTTGCGCTACTGCAGCTGTCGGATGATAGTTCGCGTTTCTTCAGGCTTACGCCAAATCTATAACATACATAATTTTAGTTATTTATTGATAACAACAGAAACACAAACAGTTAAAAATAAAGTATCCACATAATAAAGTTTCTTATACAGTGACCGGCAGAAAGTACGCACCAAAGGGGATTTTTTTTTTATTTCAAAACTTACCAAATTTTTTGGCGGTAGAAAAGTTCTGCATGTTCTTAAACAAAAAAGAGCATAGACAAAACTAGTAAGTATTGCGCTGTATACGAGGGAGAGGTAAAAACGTTAAATTCACTCAAGAATAAAGTGCCCTTATTTTTAACTGTAGAATTTTTTTTTATTAAGAAATGTTGTTTGCACTTAAAAGTTGTCCATAAATACCAAGTTTCAGCTCGGTAGCACAAAAAGTGTTTTTACTTTTTTTTATGCCCCCTCGTATAACGAATCGATAGAAGCTATGCGACCTATAAATTCAATTTTTTAACAGCACTTGGGGAATTAGACACATCACTTACTTAAATTTGTTTAAATACGCGAGAACTGGACGTTTAATAAAATAACGTCAAAAATAATCTGATACTTTTCTGGTGCACACCGTACATTATTCTATGGATAAGCGGAATAACTTTATGCAAAACAAATGAGGGGTTTCTTCATACATTTAACAATATTTTGCCGTTCCCAATTTTTCAAAAACTCTTAAACCCATTGGTTCATGAATTAAAGTTTAAACCCTTACAATAAAATTCGTTTTCATTTAAATCTAGTTGCCATGAAAATTTTTTATATTTGTGCTACCAAGCTGAAATTTGGTATTTATGAATAACTTTTAAGTGCAAACAACATTTCCTAATAAAAAAATTTTCACAGTGAAAAATAAGGGCAATTTATTCTTGAGTGAATTTAACGTTTTTACCTCTCCCTCGTATACGGCGCAATATTTACTAGTTTTGTCTATGCTCTTTTTTGTTTAGATACATGCAGAACTTTTCCACCGCCAAAAAAAATTGGTAAGTTTTGAAATTAAAAAAAATCCCCTTTGGTGCGTACCTACTTTCTGCCGGTCACTGTAGATAGCGATATTTATGTTTTTTGATAAATATTTTGAAAACGGTTTGGAATTTTAAATAAATTGTAAATACAAAAATTGTTTGTTTTGAAATTATTCATTAAATAGTAAAATAATATACCGGGTGTTTCATTTTAAAATTCCAAAAAAAAATTAGTGTCATTTTTAAAACCCTATTTTGGACTTAGACCCTGTGTAAAAAAGATAAAAAATATTTAACTTAACTTGCTCAACTTTATTTTAAGTTTTAATTTATTACTCCTAAACTACTAAAGCAAAGTCAATAAAACTATAAACAATTATAAAGGATACTAATACAAACCTAAAAAATACTTTTTAGGCCACCCTGTATATGCGAAAATGATTTCGGGCCAGGAAAACATCGTCGTTGGGTATATTAAAATCATAGACTTCTTATATAATAGAAATTGTTTACGTTTTAAAGAAATCAAAGATTCCAGCGTTTACAATTTGTCTGGTAAGCTGGATGGTCCACTGTACTTAACACATGCATCAAAAGAAGCGCTGTCATCAAACGTACTCTTAAGTCACATATTAGATTTATAAAAGTAATAAAATACACGTTTAAGTATAATTTAGATAAATTACAAACGTTAATAAGATACTATAGGTAGAACAAGTTTTTGTTTTCTTGGTAAAAATAAAATAAATGATTATTTCTGGTCTTTGGTATTCAGTACCTACTTATTTTAGTTCCATAGTGACAAAATCTAGAATGATAGCGGCAATTTCGCTTTCCTTTTTCACGCGTCTGTCATTCTTGGGTAGCAACAAAAACAGCTGTAGTAATCGAACTAACCCTTTTTTTTCTGTAAGTTATTGTAGTATTTGTTTTTGCGATGCCGTGGCTAGTTGTCGGAATACTCGTATTTGTACGTGTTTTGTATAGTTTTGTGTTTTTTTTTTTAGTTTTTGTAAAGGATTTTCCATTTTATTGTTATCAGTACTTATCGAAGTGGCGCAATTATATTTTCACAGTTAAGGTTATAATCTATACTATTTGTCCATTTAGTGGTGTAGTAATCAGGAAAAGAGTATTTAAAAATAATTCTTGTTAACATTTTTATCTGTGAGATAACTTCTAAGGATACCATTATTGGAACAATAATTATTGTTATCATGGTAGTTAGATATAATTATGTAGGTTCAAGCAGGACAATAATATTTTAAACCTTATATGCATTTATTTCACTCATTTTCTATGGAATTTGAAACATTCAAGTGTAAAATAACATATACCTACCTAGGGCTCCCTCATAAAAGCAGGTAGCAAAAAAATTATACTCCTATTCATATCCTGGCATTATGTCAACAAAAAACATTTCTTTAACCTATTACTGCAATGTAGCATACCAAAGTATGTACAAATATCCTCTAAGTGGTTGTACAATGATTAAATATTAAAAAAAATATTTCCTATTGTCTCTTGCCTAAAATTTTACTAATTATAACACTATACATCCACAGCTTAGGCTTTTTTCAAAGGCTTCTTTTAATCTTTACTTAATAAAAAATTTACATTAATACTTAAATGAAAACTTTTTCAATTATTACTTATTTATTCTATTAACCCTAGAATGGTACTGTGGTGTCGCGGGTGACACGAACAAATTGCAATCGCCCCCCACTCTACATTTTTAGAGAAGGAGTGCCGATGCTCTCGGTACCTTCGCACCGTTTAGTGCTAGGGAACTGAGTAAGGGGTAGTTTGTCTTTTGTTTAATTTGTGACCGAAATCGTCGTTTGTGTCACATACGACACCAAGATACCCGTGTCATTTGACTTAGAATCATATACAATAATATACATATAGATGCAAAAATGTTATTTACATTTTTTTATACCCATTTTTATGATCCTCCATTTAGGTTCCATTTTTTTATTTTTATATTTTTAGTGGTAGTTTAGACAATTAAGAAACTATTTTTTTATTTAAGAACAAATAAAGTGTCAAAAGTTTCTAATTTTGCAGTTTATTTCGTCTAATAAAATGGTGTCGTATAGGACACCAAAGTACTGTTTATGTCCTGAACAATAACCATACCATTGTAGGGTTAAAAATCCTTGTCACGCCCTACGCCGCTGGCATTGACTAATCGCTCCGAATCCTTGAGCCATTACATTTCCGCACGGAGTCGGAAATGTAACGCTATTTCTCCTTTCTGTCTTTGATTCACACGTACAAATGTTTGATGCAAACAAACAGGCTATTCGTGAATGAATGGTTTAGTCTATTTTATAAGAAGTCTATGATTCAAATTCTGTTTTACCGAAAGGTAAATAAATTTATTTTGTTTATTTTTCAACCTGTCACAATTTTTTTTTTGCTTGGGGGTGCCTACAAGACTAGCAAAGTTTAGTTTGTTTAAAAGAAAGGAATTACACAGACAAATTATTGGTTTAAATTTATAAAAACGTTTACATTTTCGTATGATTTAATCGAACATTTTCGAAGTAGCATTGACGACAGATTCAACGTTGAATAGTAGTTTATAATCAAAAGTCTTAACAAAATCCTTTATTTTGCTAACTCTTTTTAGGGGTGTGTTATTTATAAGATAAGAAGTTGTTAGTTGATTTTATTAATAAATATTCGCAGTCACACTCGGACTATGACTTTATTGGAAACTTTTTATGGTCTAGCGAAGCCTTAAGACCGCTGTTTCCGTCAGGATCAATTCCTAAGTAAGACTAATAGACGAATATAGTTGCTATAGACCTTACCGTGAACTAGCTTCCTCCACCGACGGTTGCAAAGTGCTAACGTCCCCCCCTCCCTCCAACATTTCCAACGCCTCCCTGTTGATCTTCTTGCTCGGCAACATCGGCGACATGGGTACGATTTTCTTCTTGCATTCCGTCGATGACGTCATCATGACCGTGCTGCTGCAGTCCAGCGTATCTATCGGGCCTATGCTGTCGAATTCTTCCGGGGGTGGTGGCAAGTCGGTTGGGGGTGGAGGGAATTCGAGGTCGGCCAGGGTGGGGGGAGGGATTGATCGCGAGGGGCTGCCCCCTCGGAAGGTGCTTTGTGAGGCTTTGAACGTTCGAAGGCTGGACCTTACGTTGTCAGTGTTGTTTCTGGAAAAAGTCAATAATAATAAATGACCAAATGCGCATAAAACAATACAGTTCTACGACGACGATATACAGGTAATTTTTTTTTTATTTCTGGGCACACAAACACCAGATTAAACTTGATTGTAAGATTCTACAACATAAATTAAAGTTATCAAAATTGAGGAATGTCAATGTTATAGTAAAAATTGTAGTTTTAAAAAGGTCCCAAGTAAATTTGACTAGGGCGGGTTGATTATGAAATTTCATAATCGATTTTCTACTATAAAAAAAATTAATTTTTTAAACTGTTATAATTAACGGATTATTTTACACATCCCTATCCTTGACTTTAATTAAATACATAAAATCACATTAGGTCAATGGAAGGGCTCTATTCCAACGAAGAAAATTATTATTTTGGCATTAAGAAGATTTGTCATACCTATAAAACGGATACGTAAATCTCGAGTACAAAGATTCGAAAGTGCAACTATTTGTTAGAATTCAAATAAAAGTATCATCGACTGAAAATACTTTGACGTAAAATCATGCCATCATGCATCGCCAGACTGGCCTTGGCAAATCCCATGTAAATTCTGCTATGCTCAAATATCGGATCCCATATTAACTTTTAGACTTTTTTGGCGGTCCTTGTATGATGGGCTCGCACATTTAATTTGATTATTTCCTAATAAACCAGTAAAAAAGTATTTCGAAAAAACTTTTCGTAAAATTCATAATAAATAAATAAATACGGCTGTTATACCTCAATGAAAATGCCATTAATAATTATGATATCGAATCTGGCAATATTCGTTTTATTTTTTATTAGTTTCATCATGTTTATAGTATTCAAGAAAAAATAATAATAGTAATAATAGTTAAGGGGTGCTACATGAAAAATAGTTTTCGGGGATTATTCGAAATAATAATAATAATAATAATAATAATAATAATAATAATAATAATAATAATAATAATAATAATCGACTTTATTAAAGATAGTAAGGGATACAATAAATATTGTAGTATAGTAAGGCGAAGTTTAGCAGAGACCATGGGAATCTGCTATTCTTACACTTAACCTTTTCCTAGTAATAATCAAAATAATCAAAAACATCAATATAAATCTATGGCAATATAAATTTCTAATAACAGTGTGTTAACCATAATATAAAAGCGGGCACACACACATATAGATATATATATAACATATCATATAATAATACGCATTAACATAATTTAAAGTGAACACAACAAATATATATATTAGGCCCCAATTACGAGGCTAGCAGTCAAGACTGAGTCAGTAATAATTCACGTTTCAATTTCTTCTTGAACGATTCAATACTTAAATTGTTTGGAACAAATGTAAGTTTGTTGTAGAGATTTATTGAACAATACGAAAAGCATCTCTGAAACATAGCAGTCCGATGTCGAGGAATGTGAAACAAAGAGCGGGATCTAACGTTAACAGAGTGGCAATCCCGTCGTCTAGAAAGTCTACTACTAAGATAAATGTTCTCTGCGATGTTTCCTAACAGACCCATTCCAAGCAAAACAACAGTCCGGAATATTGTTCGTAAATTTAAGAGTAAATATACTGTAATTAATAAATGCGACTGCTTATAGCAACATAATAATATACTCGATGGTATAGCACAAGAAAATAATGCAGATTTGGAACTTTTACTTCACGTAGAAGATAAAATAATGGAATTAGCACTAGGCTTGTTTGCAAAACTTTAGGAAAGCATCACTTAACAGTACTACACAAATTATGATCCGTATTATTACCAAAAACATCAGGAATTGAGAGAAGGTGAGGAAATAGTATAATACAAATAACAAACTCCTGTTTTGAAGTTATGGAAAGGGTAAATAACGATAGGGAATACATACGCAATGTATGTATTACCAACGAATGCACCTTTATATTAAACAATGAACCAAATGCTCAAAATTGTAGATATTGGAGTAAAGAAAATGAACACAGATTTGGATAAACAAGGACACAATACCCTAGGTAAATGTAAAGGATTATTGGATCTTTTTTTTGAAACAAAATTTGGGACAAGAAATTTTTTTGGAACTTTTGCAAAATCAAATTGGACCTGCATTAAAAGAAATTGCTCCTGACAATGAAGATATTATTTGGCTTCAAATAGGCGGTTGTCCTGTGCACAATGGACGAAAGGGAAGGGAATGTGTCCAAAACGAGATCGATGGACGCACAATAGGATTATATTACACCAGCCAGATCTCCTAAACGACTGTTTCCTGTAGGGTCACATTAAAAACGTTATTTATAAAAATGTGGAAAAAAAATTGAAAAGAGTGTTGTGTTCTCAAATGTTGAAATAAATAAAGTTCTCATTGTGTAGTTTTAAGTACTTGAGTTTATTAAAATAGTACAATCATTATTTTTTCTTGAATACTGTAAAACATACTGAAACCAATAAAAAGCGTCTAGTAACATTTGACATTATCATAATTATTACTGGTGGTTTTATTTCACAGCCTTAATTTTTAGGAATTTTAGGAAGAGTTTTTCTTGGAACGTAAGTTGGAAAACCTATTGTACCACATCTCGCACAAGATATTCACTTCTTGTAAAAAACATTCCTAATAAGCACTGGCATAAGGAGATAATAGTTCCAAGACGGTTTATTACAGCCATTATACGACTGAAATTGGGTCATGCTTGTTATCCAGCCCACCTAAATAAAATAGGTATTTTCCCTTCTGACAAATGTGATTTTTGCAATGTCAGATGTGATTTGGACCATCAATTCTTGGAGTGTAAAAAGTATGAAAATGAAGTTAACAGCCTCTTCAAGCAATTGATTCAAGAATGTAAAGTCGAATGCCCTTTTAATATCATATACCTTTTATCACTAGGAAATATAAAAATATTTAATGTTCTTGTAACTTGTAACATATTTATACAAGGTCAATTTAAAATTGTAACTCTTTAATTATTTAAAAACCAAACCTGCCCTATTTTTTCCTTATATGTAATCCTCTTTTTTAGTAGTCTTTATTCCCTGTGTGTCTTAAAATAAAGTCGCCCTGACAGACCCCAGTGGCGTGAAGCGTGTATCCCTGTTTATATGTTTCGAATAATAATGTTCTTCTTTTTTACTTTGCGACTGGCTGCATAGCTAATAATCCAAATGCCAATTAAACAAAAAAATATTTTTTCTAAATAACTTTTAAGTGGTTTATTAGAAAATACTAAAATTGGTGTGCGGGTCAATCATACAAGGACTTAAAAAAAAGTCTCATACAGTTTTGATGTAAAATTAATAGGAGAGCCAATATTTAAAGTAGCAAAATTTAAGTATATGGTACCCGGTATAGAAATTAGCTTCAAATACTTACCTTATTAGATTTCTATTTCTAGATAACTTTGAAGACGTCGGCGAGCTGGGAGGGTGTGTCGCATGAAATGTCGTTACCCCGCTTGAAGAATTACTCCTGATCATTTGAGGTTGCGTCCTTATGTTTGTTCTTGGAGACAAAGACCTGTGAGTAATGATAAGGATATTTTAGACACATACTTGAGTTTACATCATAACTCTATTTGACTTAGTGTTCGCGCAAGGACCATTGTATGGCAAAAAACGAGGACGTTCGGTTTTATTGACGCCGGCTGGTCGAACAAACCCGCCCCTCTACCTCAAGGGATGATTTATGGAATCCACAAGTTTTTATTTTAATCAAGGTAAGAAACTGGATAAAACCCATGTTTTATATTTGCAAGTTTAATTATGAAACCATACTAACGATAAATTAGTACTGCATTGAAACAGTTTCACATTCTGAATAACACATTTTGAAGCTTCATACATTTAATTTAATAATAAATTCTGGTTGATTATTGAATTAACTTACAAAAAAGTGTTGGTTCAAAAACAGGTCCTTGTAGGACGCTACAACGACTATGTCTAAATGCTTACATTTAATTATATTTATGGATACCTGAAATAAACCAATTACTAGCCTGCGACATTAAATTCCAAACCCAATAAAAAAATGTTCGAACATTGTAATAAAATTTTAAAAATTGAGTTTATTTTTGATGCTGGCTTTCACAAGCCATCAGCATTTAACTGCAACAGGTATCTAAGTTTCGAAAGGGCAAACTATGAGATAATTATTCAGGGGATTGCGAGCACTGATTGGAACGTGTTATTTTGTAATAGGTCATAGGTTGTTTGAATGTTTTTTTTTATGATAAATTGAAAAATATGTTGCAACAATATGTACCAACATATTCTTGCTTTACTACATACTTTGCTAGTCTTGCAAAAAAGCGATAATGACAGGTTGGAAAATATTCAGATTAATTTGTTAAATACCTTTCGGTAAAACAGAATTTTATTATAACCAACAACGATATTTCTCTGGCCCGAAATTATTTTCATTTAGCGTCCCTGACTACTCCTTTTATATAAGCTGTTTATTAACTTAGTACAAAGTCCCTATACCCTCGAACAAGTTTATATTAATGTCTCCCAGAGGTCTTTAAGAAGAACTGATTTTTTTTTTGCTATGTTGACACACGTATTCGGCTTAAAACTATCTATTGTGTAAAATTATAAGAAATAGTAATGTGTTTGTTAATATTGATTTTTCTCAATGTCCCTGCGATTAACAGTGAAAGGCATACTAAAAATATTTAAAAACTAATTATTTTGACGATTGGTACAACAGTATTTTTTTCAGAATTCTTCGTTTATTTAAAATAGTGATAATCTAATGTGAAATATTAGTGAATGTATTTATTTCTATTTTACCTTATTTTACTATTTATAGGCATGATTAGACTGTTTTATTAGTTTCTAATTATATTGTGGGGATACTCCAGTGGGTATCTTTTTACCTGTTTGTATACCTGTTGACGTCAATAAATAAATAAAATATATAGTGCGTTATTGTCCGCATATTTTTTTACAAACCTTGGCGTCGATTCAGCTGTATCGCCGGATTGAGTAGTTTGACTACTTGCCGCCGATTCGTCGCTTGACATGCCGCTTTGGCGCAACGATTCCAAATAGGCACCTATTCTCGCCCCTTTTGGAAGAGTACCGTACCTACTGATCGCCTTCCGGACATTTTGAACTTCCAAAGCGGCTACTTGAATCTACAAACATTATTAGACAGTGAGTTTCATATTTGCACTAGGTTCGTGGTGCACTGTATTTTTATACCGAAATTTCGACAGACACTTTACTTATTAACGCGAACAACTACTTCCATGTACATAGAGCATTATCCATCCATTCTTAAGAGCAATGTCAAAACGATAACCATAGTAACATACGTAAACATCAGTTTTTTTCATAGCTAACTTACTAATAACCGAATGAAAATTGAATTGTATAGAAAATTTTACAAATCATGCTGAATACGTCAAAAAAATGGTTAAACTAGTTAGTTAGGTACAGGTATGATATACAAGAATTAAGAGAAATTTAAGCAGCTTTTCAAATCCGTAATAATATACAGGGTCTTACATTTGAAAAAAAAGGACTTATGGTCACTTTTTCAAGTTACCAGAATAAGTGTATTTTTCAACCACCTTGTATATTGCAACTAAGATTTGGGACTAGGCAAAGAGCCCTATGGTATTAGTTAACTATTTACCAAATTTCAGGGTTTCAGTGTTTTAGAGTTCAAAATTATCAGCATTTTTAAAACTGACGGTTTCGGACAAAAAAAAACTGAAATTAATTTATATCTTAGAAACGGTAAGAGATAAGTATAGAGTAGAGTTAATAAAAATTGTAAGGAAAGTAATGGGGGTTTCGAAAATAAAATAAAATATATGGCGTTCCGTTTAAAAAATCGAAGTTACTATTATTTTTGTTCGGAAGCGGCATCACTGGTATTGTCAAAACAATTTTAGGTTGGTAGGGCATGTCCGTTTATGTACGCGACCAAATTTTCAGAACGATTCCTTTACTGGTTCGTCAGAAACGTCTAACGTTCCATCCACCGTGAATCACCCTGTATAATATGCTACTCTAACCAAGAAGAAAAACATTTAATAAGTAATATTTTAGTAACAAAGGAATTTTACAGTAAGCATTATAATTAAAATAAGAAAGCATGTAAGAAAGCACCAAAGATATTTCTGTTTAAAAAATAATATGGGTACCTATTATTCTCTATTGGTATGTATGGTACGGTATTATATATATACGGTAAAAATCATTCAGAAATACAAGGTAAAAATAATAATTCCTTATTATTAGAGAGAGTTTTCTTTTTGCTAGCACACAATTATATCAGGACCGTATTGCAAAAAAATATTAAGTACCTACGGATGACGGATTTTCGGCTCAAAACAATGAAATATTGGTAAAATGTTATATTTATGTTTTGAGGGAACAAAATACTAGTAATATTTAAGCTTCAGGCACGTATTTAAAAATTTTGATCAGATAATGATATCTGAAAACAGAAACGTCGTTTTTTAAAATAGAATCTAACTTTAAATGCGTCGTAATAAAGTCCATGTAGAAAGTGCTTTCTGTTTTTCAATAGGTTTATAAATAACGTCACAAAAAAACAAAAACGGCAAATAAAGTTTTCGGTCTTTTTCTGATATCTCCGGAAGTTTCTTGATTTCTCAACAGCATTAAGTTAAGCTCCAAATTATCCAAGTTTGCCCCAATTTAACATTTGCTGTATCTTTTATAGTTTCCGAGATCCCAATAGTGAGCATCAAATTTGGGACACCCTTTACATGTAGAAATATGAGCTTACAAAACATAAAAAATTAGCTTTTCATATCAATAGATATCAGCAATATCAAATAAGATCATATTACTTACCGCCGGTGAATCCTTCGTCTTGCTCTTCTTCCCCCTCTGCTCGAGCCCCCTATTCCCCATGATTGGCGCCCGCTTAAACGAACCTAGCCCTCCTCCCAAACTCGTCACCGCCGACACTTCGGGGTACGAGTGAGCCCCCGAGTCGTCAGTGTCAGGCGTTTGGTCTTGGAAGTCGCTCTCGCTGTCGCCTTTGGTACTGGCTGTGAGGTTTTGCATTTCTCTCGTCAAGCCTATGAGGAGAAAATTGGGCGCATGTAGGAAAATGTTGGACAATTGTGGATGAGCTCGTTAACTGATACAAACAGGGGCGATGGTAAACTCGGCCGCTTTAAGAGATTATGTACTAATCCCACAGGTAAACTCGGCCGGTAGGCGACCCTAATTATGATTTACGCCCTCTACAATCGGATCTAAAAGGTGTATTGGCAACCGGTTTGTTCGTTGTTACCAGAGCATTTTTTTAAATTTTAAATATTTGTCATACTGAACTGGTCGCAAATAACCATAGTTATCATATTAAAATTAAAATAGGAAAACCACAAACTTTTAATTTATACCACTAGAAGTACTAACAGTAAACATTTTCGTTACCCTGCCCTAACACAATTAGTACAGTTAAAGTAATCTCGGCCGCTTTAGATACGTGTGCTAATGGCCACAACTTATATACCTGGGCGACCAGGCCGAGTTTACCTGTACAGCTTAAGACCTTATTTTGACCGCGAGGATTAAAATATCTTAAGCGGCCGAGTTTACCTCTGCCCACCAACAGATATGAAAAAGTATTTTTCATTTATGAAATTTATATGTTATTTAAATTACTTCGATTATCGGTACCCCAAAATATAGAGTTAAAATTGAAAAGACTGAATATTTTTTATAAAAAAAATAACTTTCTTTTTCCCCAAGAATACCAATATGGTTATTAAAGACTCTTAGTTTCTCTTTCTTTGCCTAAAAACAATTCCTTTTGTTGGCTTTTGTCCACAAACATACATAATCAGGGCTATCCCATGTCTTTTGATACCAACAACGACACCCTCTCAGTTAATTTATAATTTTTTTACATTTTAAAAATTTTACCCAAAAATTATGATTCCTAGGACTTTTTACACAATAAAGGTATTCTTGCACAAAATAATAGGGCCAATAGGTTAAAAGAAAAAATGATTTATGTAAATCATTACATAAACTATTATTAAATTATGTATAGCTTATGATAACTTTAAATTAATTCCTTGTAAGACATTTAAGTACCTACATTCATGACATTTTTTTAATGTTTTTATCTGCCCTTGAAATATACATACGGAATTTCCCGATACTCAGTATTTTCCATAAGTTAAGTATAATAAGTAATTTTTAAGTCCTATTTGACAAAATAGACCTGTCTTAAATTTAAATCTCTGTCGTAAATCGGGCTGAACCACAAAGAACTAAATATATATAGAGGTTATGACGTCATGTGGTGGGTGAAATTTCAATTTGTCCCCACGGGCACCTACTAAAAATACCTTCTGTTCCTAGGGTTAGTTACTCACCTCATGACGCCACGGCCTTATATATCTTAGTAATCTTTGCATCATGAGCTGAACATGGTAATAATATTTTTTATGTCTTTTGTAAAGACTTAACGGTGTCAATAAAAGCAATTATGTTATTAAAAACATGCAAAAATAAGTCAAAATTCTAAATGTCTAGTGTATGTTAGAATGTTTAAATAAAACTAGATGCAACTACTATTGTTAGTAAATTAATTATTATTATTATAAATGTGCACTCCAAAGAAAAAATGGTGATGTGTTCCGTCCGATTCGCTAATTGTATTTTCAATTTGGACTTTATTATACAGTGTCACCAGTAAAGTCCGCATCATATGGGATTTTTCTTTATTAATAGCTTTATTTAAAATTTGACTTTGGCATCAAGTTCTGCTTCGATCGAGATGAAAATTAAGCAGTAGTCACGTGATTCGCATTATCTGTCAAATTTTAATTTTTTCCAAAAAATAATTCAAAAGGGGTTATTTCTGAAAATATCGAAAAAAGTTATTAGAAAAAGTTTTTTTTAATGCAGTTTCTAGCTCACATGCAAAATTGCAGCTGCATAAGATAATTTTGATTTTTTACCTATATTTTGTAAATTGCACCATTTTTGCAAAATAAGACTAAACGCAATCTACATAAAACTTCTCAGTATTGACGAGGCTTTATTTCAGATGCATTTTCTTTAAATTAGCGCCATATTAAATGTGTGTTTTTCTACAAAATCAAAATTGGGCTATTAAAATTTGGTCGCATGTGATGCAAAGTTTCTTTGTTTTTGACTCTGTATAAGGTAACTTCATAAAATAAGTATTTTTGAAAACGTAGTTTGTGTCTCAAAGTAATACACGTTAACGATATGAGAATTTTATTGAAATAATAAATGAATACCTTCGGATTTAAGTACGTGTAATATAAGTTTGATATTAATTTAACATTGCTAGGGCCGTAATGGTAAAGAAATGATAATTTGAAATGTTGATGACGTGGTATTTGATTACAAAAAGTTACATTTTAATTGTTTTATTTTCCCTACAACCGTATTTAACATTTCAGGTCCGTATCTAAGAAAATTGACTTGACGATGGTAACTAAAGAACGAAACGTCGAATTTCGAAACTAATAACGCCATCTTGTAAAACATAAAAACGGATATAAAACATTGTTTTTCGTCCCCCCCCAAGTCAAAAATTAGGACGCAACATTTTTTAAACCATAACTGAATTTTTCGGTTTATTTTCAGTTATTGAATTGTATCAACCATACTTTATATATACCCATTTGGTTCGTAATTACAGCAGTAGCAAATATCAGGTATCTACGTCAAACCATCTAAGAAAAAACCGTGATCGACACACAATATTGACCTCATAATCGTCCCATTTTTGGTACGGAACACTGAAATGGTTAGTAATACTCCCAGGAAAATACCCCATGTTTCATAATATTATGTTAATATGAGTTGAAAAAACGATCACCTTCCTCATATCACTCCAAGCAGCCGAAAACCCAAGAAAAACACGAGCTCAAACCACAAATAAGTAACAAAAATACCTTTAAATCGTTTTTTAAATATACCATTTAGTTCGGATCCCGCGTCGTCGTGGGCGTGGTCCATCTGGCACTGGTCGTCGAACGTGCTGTCCCGGAAGGAGCTGCAAGAAGACAGCAGGCTGCAAAGACAAGTCGGTGATGTGTTATCGCACACGTGGATGGTTAGTGTTTGTTAGGGTGACTGATTGTGGTGAAAAGTCGTATTCTGCCCTGTTACGAACGTTGTCCCGACAAGAACTATTAAGGGTTCATCACCGCATGTTTTTCTTTACATTTCTCCAAATCGGAACATACGATTTGCTTCAGTTTAAGGAACTCTGGATGTTTTCCAATTTTAAATTATGCAAAGTCACCGCGTTGTCGTCAAGAAAGAAAGCATGTGATGGATAGAAGTGTAAGCGCTTGGATTTTACATCGAAAACGACCAATTTTGAATACGAGATTGAGGTAGTTCTAACGCATCAAATTATTTCAAATGACTTCAAAATATTTAAGCTATTGTAAACTGTTCAAATTTGGAAAAAAAAATTCAAAAACGAAGTAATATGGGAAGTTCCAGAAAAAATGTCAATGTTATGTCCAGTATTATTCTTATATTCTTAATTTATACTAATACTGTTTATAAATTGAACTTAAAGGGCAATATAAAGCTGTTTGCAGATAATACAGCAATTATTTAATTTGCTGAAACTTTCGCAGTAATATATTTTGATAATAATAATGATCTACAAATACTTCTTTCTTGGCTTCAATCAAATAAACTTATTATGTTAGTAACAAAAAAACGACAAATTTTTAGGATTAATTTTAGCCAAAAATTTAAATTGGAAAGGTCATATCCAGTATATTATAAATTCGATATCTCCTTTAGTATCTGTTTTGTACAGAGCTAGATATTATATTCCTTTGAAATATTTAAATATATATATACGCTTCATTAATATATTCAGAATTACAATATTTAGCTTCTGCATCGGGATCTGCTTATTTATCAAACTTAAAACCATTACAAAAATTGCAAAATAATAAATGCATACGCAAATTACCCCCATGTAAAGCCCACGGTGAATCTATGTAGACCTAAGGATATTTACACGTTCAAAACATTTATAAATTATTTTAAAAGAAAAAAATTAACATCACTTCAGGAGAATAATACATTACTTGATCTTAACCCCAGACATGGAATAAATTATGAAAGTATACCAGTAAAAAGTAATTTCGGACAAAATCGCCTTTATGTGACAAAATAATAAAATATAACAATCTTTCAAAAAATACCAGAAGAATTAAAAAATTGGCAACTTTTAAAACACAATTAAATAAAAAAATTAATTAAATTATTTATATAATTTTTTTAAATTGATTTTATTAATTAATTATTATTTAATTGGATTAACTTCCTTTTTTTATGTAAAAGTTTGGAATAAAGGCATTTTAAAGTAACAAAAACTTGAAATTAGGCTTTGGTAGAATGTATTTTTTTCTTAAAAATATAATTTTAATAACGGTCTTGTATATAGTTTTTAAAGGTTTTAAAGATGTTTTTTATGCAAATTATGGTTCGAGTGACTTTGTTGCTATTGCTTATAATAATTTCACCATTGTCATTACCGTCAAAGAAGTTTACAAAAGTAAGATACCATTATAAGGAGGTAAAAAGCTTCCAGGTACACCTATTTATCCAACAAAAATATCTGGATTGTCATAACTTTGATGACATAAAAAATCAGAAGGAATATTTGCACTTTCGATTATAGCAAGAATGTAACTCCTACTACAAGAAAACGTCATGTTAATGTTAGAATATACGTCAAAAATCATTAAAATCAATCGGCACGTTTTCAAATTTAAAAAAAACAAAAAAAAATCATTGACGAACTTGGCTTGAATTGACCTAATTTGACGGCAGGAGTTTGTCATCGTACACGTATGTTCTGGAAGTGAAAAAAAGTAAAATTGTCTACAAAAAGGGAGTTTCCTTAAAATACAATAATTTTAAATTTCGCATAAGCTGAGTGAATTGGGTTGGTTGAATATGTTTCAGAGACGCACGTTGCACTCTCTGTGTTTCCATTATAAAATAATTAAATTAAAAATCCACCTTGCCTTTTAAATAAGCTCAAATTTCACACCGATGTACATAATGTAAATATCCGTAGAATACATATTCTAACAATTCCCTCTCACAGTACGGATTTTTTTAAGAAACCGGTCAGCTATAATATTATTGCGTCACTGATTAACAGCTACATTCAGAAAGAATACCAGATATAAACTACTACAAGATTGGGTTGCTCGGTTTGCAATGTAGAGCTCATCACTTTTTTTATATTTCTTCTACTTTTTTCCTCCCCTGATGTGTTTATTCCCTCTCTCGCATGTAGGTATGTTTCTTTTTTTTTTGTTGTATAAAGTGTACATTATAATTTAAAATTATTTCTAATTTGTATTTATACTTTAGCCTAAAGCTAGCTTGGTCTCAAACAGTACCCATGCTTGCGTGGTCGGATGCAAATGTGACCTTTTATTTCCTTGATTATACCTACCTTAATATTATATAACTTGGTTTGTATAGGAAATAATAAATAAATTATTATTATTAATTAATGTCGTCTGAATTTATGGGCATTTTTACATTAGCGATTGTTTAGAAAATTTTACTTTTTCTTTTCGGCACAATATCACCGACCCTTTGTTAATTACTCTTGTTGGGACAGCTTTAAACACAGTCCGGTATGATTAACACTAACGTTTACATAAAATTATTACAAAACATATTTTTATGGGGCAGAATACATAAATATTTAAAATGTATTTGTGTTTGAAAAATAGTTAGGGATTGAAAAAAATGAAATAGTCAACATGCAAGAAACGATAACTTACCTAGTTCTTTTGGGCGGCGCGGGAGCAGTCTTTCCTTTTTTATTTGTTGTTCGCCTAACTACCAGACTATTCTTACTTGATCCCCCGATAAAGGTCGTTAATTTTGTAGCCATACTATTTAAATTATCTACAAAGAACGTAACGTATTTACAGTAAAATAAAATTAAGTGTAAAATATTTTTTTAAATCCATTGATTAAGAAAACGATACCGAAAAATGGGGTTGCTTGGAACATTTTTAAGTAATATTATTCAACAAAAACGTCACTGTGTGTGAATTATGAATTTTAATGTTGTCATAATATGTAGGAAAACTTGAACTATCGACTAAAAACAGAATGACTAAAAACAGAATAACAAAAAAAAGTATGGACTAGGTTTTTAAAACAATTATGTGTGTTTCAAGTGGTCTGCCATTCTGATAACATGGAACCCAAATGTGGCATGTTTTACCTTAGCTGGGCAATTTGAAACCTTTTAATTCTTTTAAGGTTGGTACTTTTAGGAATTTACAGGAACTCTGGGGCAAGTAAATAATAGAACAGGATTTAGCAATGGAAAAATAAATTTTTTACCTGTTTCTTTATCGCCTAATAAAAACACAAACACATTTTATTATTGAGCGTCAAGATAATCATAAACAAACTATAGCACGAACAGTACACTATCATACTCCTGTTACCAAATTTTGAGCAAAATTTAAAATAGTTTTGGTCAAACCGGCCGGCCCATGTTTCAAAAAACCCCACTGTACGGTATTGTAAATTGATAATCTTACTGCTTAGAGTAGTTGGTTGGCAAATTGATTATTTCTTGCATCACGACAATCTATCACTTTCGTGCCATAGAAGCATAAATATTTAGTATTTTGACGATATTTCCGTTTTAAAATTAAAATTTTATTTAATCTCTACAGCTACTAGTTCATGTTTGGAGATAAAAAAAATTTGAAAGGAATAACCACTCTCTACTTTCAATAAAAAAATTGTTTCTCCAACCGCCTGCTTTGGAAAGGTACGCTTTCAGCATAAATACTTCTCCAGTTAGTTTTAGTCAGTCAAATTTTAGGTCCATAGAAAAATTTAGAAAGTCCCATAGTTTTTCTAATAGATTTTTTTTATTTCCAAAGCTGGAGAACTAGGTGGTCAAATTTCATTTTAGAAAATAAATATAGTCAAAAAACTGAATATTTCATGTAAAGGATAAAACGCTTTCAAAAACATTAATATATCGTACTAAGGTCGTACACCTTGCATATCTAGAAATGTCTCAGTCTGATTAACTTCGTTCAATGCAACGTTCTGCATAACGTCATTGGCAGTGGCGGCTCGTGGGGTTTAACTCAGACATATACAGACCCTTAAAGATTATTTAGTGCGCAAAAAAAGTAATGTTTTATGGGTAAAAAAATACGTTTGTAGGTACGGCTCGCCGGTCATATTTCTCGGCGTCTATTAAAGATGGGTATGCACACAACAATCTTGTTGGAGCGACATTATCTGCGTATTTAAAATCGTATGGAAGCCATTATTGTTGTCACGGTTTATTGTATTCTTTTGTTATTGTGGGCATTTCATATTAACGAATTTTTAGTTTAAAGCTATTAATGAATTGAGTGAGTGATTACAAATTTGTGCTACTTCTTTGATTTGAATTGATTATATTTATTGATCCAGTAAACAATGACTAGTACTAGTACCGACCGTTGTGTGATTTTATTTTGCCCAAATAGGGGGAAAAGTTCTTTATATATGTAATTTTATTTTATTATTTATTTATTTATAACATTATGACACAAACACGATATAAAAATAAAGATAAACACAAAAATGAACCCAATGCATGTTTTGGTAGAATTTATTTACAGCACTGCAATAATGCTAATTTTTCTGGCAGTATTATACTTTGTTATGTTAATCCAAGCGTAAACCATTTATTTTATTTACAATTATTAGCCTAGACGTCTTTAGGTATTAAAATTATACATCAACAGCATTGTATCGACCTAGAAAGGTTAGTGAGGGGGAGCCTCATCAAACCAGGGTTTATTTTATAGAGTTGCACGTAGGGCCCTGCAAAGGTCGGGCTTTCATCTCGGGCCTCTATGCGGCCTGGCCAGACTCTCGGGTTCACGTCGGGCCCTAATAATTTGTTTCAGGTCGGCCTGGCTTTGCGGGGCAGACGGGCTTCTTACGTTTTATATATAGTTAAATACGCAACAGCCGATAGGCCGAAGACAATACATCATAGATTCTGGTAGTTTTTCATGTTATGGTATAACACCAGTTAAACAATAGATTAACCATCACTTGAAAAACTTGTGATGTCTTTTATTTAGAGTTCACTTTTTTGCTCTTAGACAATAATTTCTTCGGCTCGCCTCAATGTCTTAATTCGCGGGCCGGGTCGGGTCGGGCCGGAAAATTGCGGCCCGTGCAGGGCTCTAGTTGTACATCGTAAGTTCAAGTTTCCTATTATTATGTTCGAAAAGCCCACTTTCTTCCATAATATTTTAAAATATGGCCAATGAAGCCTTCAACGACTTTTTCCTTTTTCTTTTTAAAGCCTGGGCCTATCGATCTTACCATATTAGATTATTCCTTGCTGATCTGAAGGTATATGTCTATGGTACAGAAAAACTAATTTTTCATCACTAGCGTGATCGCGGAAAACTCCAAAAAAATCAGCTGCCAACCATATTCCACATGCCATGCCAACACAGACGGGAGTGGAAAACTAGCTGCCAAAAATAAAACAATAGGTCGAGTCGGCCAGTACGACGTGATCGTTAAAACCCGCAGTAAACCGCTAATAAAAATAATACGTTCCCCTGGCTGGTCGGTTAGATTCGGGCATATTAAATGATTTTTAAAATGCGTTAAGTCTCTGTGAATAATTCATATTTTTTTATCTACTTCTTTAAGAGCAATTTTCAATATTAATACCTGTAGAATTTTGATCCGATAATCCGACCAAACCATGTATGTTGCCTGTGCTTCCCGAATGCGATTTCTTGAATGACATATGAGGAGTTCCCATCGGAACAGGTAATTCATTTCCTTGCAGTTGCTTCTCTACTTCTACAATAGAAAAGGCACAAATCATATTTTAAATTCAGTAGGTGCAGAAAAATAAATGAAAGGTTAGTAAATATGTTGACCAGACAATCCTGTTTTGGTTAAATAAAACAATCACAAAATACTAATCAAAACATGAAATGTTGGTCAATTTACTAAGAGTAACAACTACAACACCCACGTAAGATGACCCACTATCCGATTTCAGAATCTGTAAAAACTATAAACAATAGTTAAATGGATTTTTTTTTTTAATTGACTTATTTTTAGGTCTACAGGATGTTTAGTTTCTTCTGGCCAAGTACCAAGCTTTATATTTTAAATGAAACACCCTATATACTTTTTTATTTTCGAATTCTACATTCAATAATTACAAGCAATGATTATTAGAACATGTTTCTTAACTTAAATGTAAGCAGATTCATGTCAAGGGTGTCTCAATGGATTGAGACTAACTACGAGCTGATAAGTAATGAATTTAATATTTTTACTTAGTTATAGGTATGTGGTTCCTTTTCTATTTCTCTCACCATTGTTTTGGCGTATTTGCCATTTGGTTAAGTTTAATTGATTAATTTTGCAAATAATAAGTGTGCGGACTTCAGGCAAGCTAATTCTCAGCTTTTGGAGTCCTTCATTATAAGTAATGTAAAAATCTTGTAATTACTTTATTAATAATAAATTTGAATTTGAACCTTTTGAGCAGTTTTTCAGTTACCTATTCGATTTTTAAAAAATTACGATTGTGCCCATTACTTTAACTACTGCCACTAAAAAATGGTAAAATATTGTGCCTTGAATTTCTAGGATTCCTAAAAATAAAGAAGGTCATGCCAAGAACAACAATGTATATATTTATTGGAAATGTAATTTCGACAAAATTGTTTACAAAAATGCCTGTGTACTGCAATTCTCCTCTATCAATGCTTTAAGCCTTGCTTAGGGGAGGCTTGCTTTTAAGCAGTATAAAAGAACGTATCAAAATTGCAACAAAAATAACTTGAATAAACGATTTGTTAAAAAAAATAATAATGGGCACAGTTCTCAGAAATATTCTAATATCTGGAAAACTGTTAATTTTGGGCAAATAATAAAAAAATAAGTTAAATGGTAGAGAAATAAATTCTGCATAATTCAGAATATTTAAAAAAGTTGAGATATTAATTTATAAAAATTGCCAACTTTGGACCAGGTAGCGGTCTAAACACCCTGTATCTGTGTTGGGTTTAATTTAAAAAAGGACATAAATTAAAAAATAAATTAGCTAACACATTAATAATATTAGAAAACAATTAGTTTTGAACAGAAACACACGTAATTTTTAAAAGGTTGATTTGTGATGTTTTAATAATCATTACTTGTAATTAAATGTAGAATTCGAAAATACAAAAATATATAGGGTGTTTCATTTAAAATAAGAAAGCTGATACTTGGCCAGGAGAAACTAAAAACCATGTAGACGTGAAAACGATATTATAAAAATATAAAATAATCCAAAAAATATTTCTTATATAACTGTTGTTTATACGGCTTACAGATTGTAAGATCGGATAGTGGGTCATCTTACGTGGACCACCCTGTAGAGGTTGTACAGGGTTTTTCCGTATATTTTGGAGCACCCCTGAAGCTTTTATTTGAAGACCTAGAAAAAACTTTAAATTACCAAAGTTGCATTATTTCTCCTGAACTGCCAGAATTTGTTATCGGACAAAACAAATGAACATCTTAAATTTATTTAATAATGCCAATGTCGATTTTTTTAAATGGAACACCCTGTATATTAATTTTTTTTTCAACTCCTTACTCTTTTCTGATTCCAAATATGTATATATGTTATATGTTTGTTTCATAAATTATTATCATTATTTATATTAATTATTGTTACTGAATAAGCATTATGTGCTAGCATGTTTTCCTCACACCAATATAGATTTTCTAATCCGCAATATTTTGAAATGCAATTTTGCCTAAACGACTAAATTAAACATATAACATATATACATATTTGGAATCAGAAAAGAGGAGTTAAAAAAAAATTAATATACATTTTAAAAAATCGACATTGGCATTATTAAACAAATTTACGATGTTCATTTGTTTTGTCCGATAACAAATTCTGGCAGTTCAGGAGAAATCATACAACTTTAATTTAATTTAGTAATTTAAAGTTTTTTCTAGGTCTTCAAATAAAAGCTCCAGGGGTGCTCCAAAATATTCGGAAAACCCCTGTACAATTATCTGTTCTCCCTTTTCCGTAAAGATAGGAGGAACCCTTTTTTGGCAATACAGTGCCACCTTTTTCGAAAACTGGCCACGCTGTAAACTTAATTAACATTTTATATTTTTTCTAACCTTCTGTAATACTTGATTCCTGAAACATATTTTCTAAAGCATGATGTATTTCCTTGAACGTTGGTCTGTCATTCGCGTGCCACTGCCAACACTGTCTCATTAACTCGTAGATTTTTGGCGGACAACCAGGTGGTATTTCCATTCTGTAACCTACTCAAAATATAGAATATTAATTGTAGAAACTTATAACATAATTAGCTTAAAATGATAGTATTTTAATGAAAATTTTGTAGTCAATCAAATTCTGTTATTCTAGAACGTAACCATGACAACGAACAAAAAATCCGGAAATTTCTCTCTTGATAGGTACTCTGGGTAAAATTATACTAAAAATTTCACACCTGTACTTTTTAACCAATAAGATACCTTAATTATGACTAGTTACCATGGCAACTAAAAGAATTTCCGGAAATTTTTTCGAGGCGCCACGATATTTAAGTGAAAATTTTTTGAAAGTTGAAAAGGTAAACATATGATCCACAACCATTAAATAATGTACAGGGTCATCCAACCAGGACTGAACAGGGGCCTATTTTTTGAGTTTCCCTGTATTTTTATTTAAACCAATATAGCCATTTAGTTTATGCTTTGCCGTAGAATCTAAAATTACCATTTAAAATGCGACTTAAAACAAAGGAACTGTGGCGTAAAGTTGTTGTTTTTTCAATGGAACACCCTGTATATTATTTATTTTTATGAAACGCCCTTCTTTTCTGATTCCATAAATATATAGTTTGTCCATATTAGCTCAAACCGTTTTTAAGATATGAGCAATCAAACATTTAAAAAGCTGTATTTTAATGCATCGCAATTACGGGGATTTTCTTTTCCAAGGCATTCTAGACGTATTAAGCTCAAATGAATACAGCTTTTTAAATGTTTGATTGCTCATATCTTAAAAACGGTTTGAGCTAATATGGACAAACTATATATTTATGGAATCAGAAAAGAAGGGCGTTTAATAAAAATAAAGAATATACAGGGTGTTCCATTGAAAAAACAACAACTTTACGCCACAGTTCCTTTGTTTTAAGTCAGATCGCTTTTTAAATGGTAATTTTAGATTCTACGGCAAAGCATAAACTAAATGGCTATATTGGTTTAAATAAAAATACAGGGAAACTAAAAAAATAGACCCCTGTTCAGTCCTGGTTGGATGACCCTGTACATAAACCTGTGAATAATGCAAAATATCTGAATTATGTAACATTATTATTTATTATTCGCTATAACGTTTCATTAAACAGAAAACACAAATTTGTTTAATTATTATGCATTAACAATTTATATTTTAACAAACGTCGGATGTACAAACATAAGATTTAAATGTTGCTTGAATTCTAACCCTTAATGGTAAATAGGAAGGTGACGAATTAATTAGATGTCTATATAACCTACAATAATTAAATTTATTTCGTTATTATTTTGCTTATTAGTGGATATCATTAGAGATTTGCCATTGAAGATATTAGTTCAACATGAAATAAATTCTAAAATATATATACATAATAGGTATATCCATCATATTTCGTTAAATAAAAAAAAAATTACCAACTTTAGTTACACCAAATGCTAAAACCCAGATGGGTATTAGTTCAGTCTATCGCCCTTTCATAATTTTAGGTTACTAAAGGTGGTAGAAATGTATTTTTTGCTAAAGTATATTAGGTCACCATGAAATAAATTCTAAAAAAACGATATAGGTTTATCCACTATATTTCGTTAAATAAAAAAAAATACCAACTTTAGTTACACCAAATGCTAAAACTCAGATGGGCATTAGTTCAGTCAATCGCCCTTTCATAATTTTAGGTTACTAAAGGTGGTAGAAGTGTATTTTTTGTTAAAGTATATTAGTTCACCATGAAATAAATTCTAAAAAAATCATATAGGTATATGCACCATATTTCGTTAAATAAAAAACAAATACCAACTTTAGTTACACCAAATGCTATAACACAGATGGGTATTAGTTCAGTCTATCGCCCTTTCATAATTTTAGGTTACTAAAGGTGGTAGAAATGTATTTTTTATTATTAAACTCAACACTCAACGTACAGTCGTTTTAAATTACATACCTAGTAATTATTAAGCTTTGTGACAGAACCGGTTAAACAAAAATGACAATTCAACATATTATGTCAAAATACCCTGGCCAACTTGACAAGCAGTGAAATTAGTTTAAAATGTCAAGTTTGATTAATAATTTTTTTTCCTAATTATGGTGTGAAGTGGTGTGAAATTTTCTTACCGAATCCCACGCGAGCTTAAATTATTCCTGGAAATAATTTAAGCTCTTGTGATATTATAAGTGAAAATTTGACACCTATAATTTTTAGTTAATAAAAAGATTTCCTTTCAGCTCGTTACTATAGCAAGTTTTTTCCTCCTGGGTAAATTGGGTGTGATTACAGCAATATTTTTTCTGTCAAACGCACAGCCATTTATAAGCTTTTTAAATAATTATTGTTACCTTTGTCCATCTATTTTTACCAAGCAATATTTATTTGTCAAAACATTATTTATCACAAATAATGTATTAGCTATCAACAAATCTGTATTACTACAGTAAACGGTAGGCTGTATTTTTATAATTTTAGTTTGTCAGGCGCCTATAGTTTGAAAAGAATCCGTTAGATATTTATTTGTTGACAGGCACAGAGCCTACTTGGTAGTTTTAGTTTCCTACTGAAATTTCATGCTATAATTTTTTATATTATTTTGGTGTGAAATTATCTTACCGAAGCTCCCACGTTCTTGAATTAACTGGAAATATTTCTTCAAGCATGAATTTTTTAAGAAAATTAATTATTAATAATTTATTTTAAAAAAGTTCGTGCTCTCGGAAATATTTCCGGTAGTAATTCAATTACTAGTGAACATTTTTTTACAAACAAAAAAAAACGGAAATGTAGGATGGGTATTTTTAAACGGCATTAATGTAAAACGATTTTTTAATGACAATAAAAATACAAACCTTTTTCAAGCATATGATACACGTCCGTGAGATCTACGCCCGGATAAGGTGACATTCCATAAGTAGCTATTTCCCATAAGAGAATTCCGAAGGCCCAGACGTCTGATTTTGTGGAAAATTTATTATAAGCTAAACCTTCCGGAGCAGTCCATTTTATTGGGAATTTCGCCCCTACAATGTTAAAACAAAAATAATAATTGTTTAAGGGTGTTCTGTTCAACAACAATCAAGTAAGAATTTGACAAATCATTTCATTCATAAACGTACTTTTTCGCCTATAGCATGTCCGTGAACATTTATTTATTAAAAAAAAATTATGGCCTAAATAAGTAATTTACATTACAAATTTGGTTGGTACTGTTTTACAACATGGTTTTGTTATGATGTTCACACATGCCATTGTGTATTTTTTGTTGTCAGCGCTAGAAGACGAGCGTTACAAGCATTGTGACGTTTTGCAGATGCACAAGCAAACTAATGGCGCTATAATCTTCTGACGGTCCTCGCCGTGTATTGTTTCAAGTTGAGCTTCACGCTTCCTTTTTTCGTCGGATCCTAGCCTCACCGATGAGCAATTATATAGCGAAACGCGTCTGGGTATGGATCTAAAGAAATGAAAGGAAAAACACTTGTCCTTTTACTTCATTGGGTTTAGGTCCATTTAACCGACAGTATATGGGATTATAACGCTGCCTAGCGGGACTCCTGTAATTGTGACGTCTGTTTTTACAGGTGATTTCATATTAATATTTTTACTTGTTTCTAGAAGTTTGTTAGAGGTACTCGTATATTTTAGAAGTGCCTAACATCGACAGTAGATGGGCTTGGCGTAAAATACTTCTGATTGCCCTCGCCGTAAATTGAACTTTAGGTTTCCTGTCTTTCGTCGGACCTTCCATCAGTGGCGTGCATACAATAGAAGCATAAAAGCATTTGCCTACCCTAGAAAAATTATCGAACTACGTATTTTAAAATATCCCTAAAAAGATTTTTACAATGTATTTTTTTAAAAGATCCACTATAATACTCCCCTCACAAGCCACAACTCATAATAATATGATAAAATTATACAACTCCCGCCGCTGACTCAAAAGGTTATTTTATTTATATTTCCCTATAGTGCACCGCTTTGCCGCCTATTATGTGTAAGCAATCTATATGAAATTAAAGCAAAGCATTTTAAGCTGAGTAATGCAAATTCATACGGAGCCCAGAAGCACTGTTTTTGCCGTGGTCCGCGATCCGGGTCGACCTGACACGACCGATAACGAGCAATCAACCAGCAGTCGCCAGTTCCAACGCGTTCGCTGACAGAAGATAACAATCGATTACCGTGATTTGATTGTGCATCGAAATCGGGTAAGGTATATAGATACTATTTTATATTTTGTTAGTGATTTTTAGACTATACAATTAAAGACAATGAGTATGGCGGTACCATACATAGGCGAGCATTTGCCTACCCTACTCTTACTAGCATTGCACGCCACTGACTGCTATACACGGTATGCCGACGCGCATGAATTATCTCATGTTTTTAAACAATAGCACTTTATTATTTAAATATTGAAGCAGTTTAAAACCAATAAAGATAGTAAATGAACATTATTTCTCTAAGAATACGCTTTTTAAATGATGGGACAAATTATTTTACGGGCAGTAGTAGTAGCAGCAGGTATTGTAATTACCATTCTGCGTTTAAAAAAAATGTAATTGTAATAAACTGAAAACAAAAAAAAACGCCACATAAGGAATAGAAGTAAATTTGCTTGCTTTTTACAATGGCCCGGCAATATGTGGGGTTAGAACCACAGAATAGTACAGCAAACCAGAAGCGACAATACCTGTCGGTACTTTTGATATCGACTGGTCGTTTTTCAGTGACCTTCACACAACGATAACGGTCGATCCACAACTTAATACTCAGAGAAAACTTGCTTATTTTCTACACTGAGCGACCTTACTTTTTAGTACAGGTGCAAATGTAACAGAACGAAAACAAAATAATATCACAATTAGCTAGGCGCAACGTCAGCTCGCGGACTAAACACAACTTAGACGAGCACATGGTTTTTAGCGATACACAACTTATTTGCCACATGCGCGTACCAAAACAGGAGACGCAAAACGCCGAGCAGTCGCTTCTCGTTTGCTTTGAGTTCTCTGGTTAGGACCGTCTCCTGCGTGTGACGTAATGAGCAGCAGTGTTCGAATTTCGACAGACTAGTAGGCATACAGTGTATAGGTGTTTCGTGGTCGGACCCTAGCCTCACTCTTTCAACCTCTTGTTCTTATTTCTGTGGAGTTAAAACTTAATTGGTTAACTTTGGTATTAACATCGTTCATTTTATATTTTCTCCGAAAAATAATAAATTCCGCAAAAGAACAGCTTGTTGGTGCGCCCTAGATAGAGCATATTTTAAAAGCAAAAAAACATTGTCAAAATCTTACCTGCATGTGCCGTATACGTATCATCCCTCATCAGTCTCGCCAAACCGAAATCGGCAACCTTCACCAAGTGATTCTCTCCGACTAAACAATTTCTCGCGGCCAAATCTCTATGGATAAAATTTCTACTTTCTAGGTAACTCATACCACTAGCTATCTGCGTTGCTATATACATCAGTACTACCGCGTCGATTTGTTCTTTGTTCCCATTCCTTAAATAATCTAATAGATTTCCTAAAAACAAAAAAAAATGCTTATTGTAGTTACAGAACGTTATGGAAATAATTGTATTATATATCTAAAAGGTGCGAAAAAAATGCTACCCTAAATTCCTGAGGCTTAAATACAGGGTGTCTCAAAACTCAGTATCAAGATTTTAGGGGCGTATTTGCCAGGTCAAAATAAGCCTTTTTTTCCTATAAGCATGTGTCCGCAAACGCTTCGTCACCGATCTACAGAGTGTTAAATTTTCAAAAATTTTTTATTTTTTCCTTCATAGCTCTTTTAGTTTTTGAGATATTAAGATAAAATTTAAAACATAGATTACGCTTTAGGGCTTACATCATCTAGTATACCGAGTGATTGTAAGAATCTACAGGGAGATATTTTTTCAGGGGTCATGCTCCCTTTTCTCCGCATAAACTTTTTTATAGTGCGCTGCTGGCGGATTCTGAAATATGCAGTACATTCTTTGTTTTGTTTATAAACTTTTTTATCTCTTATAATTTTTATGCATCTAAGATCGTTATCGAGAAAAAAATTTAAACAAATTTTTGTAATTCGCCATATTTAATTGAAATTTTTCAATGAAACAATAAAAAAAAAACAAGTGGGCTTTGACTGCTATTTTTATTTTGACGTTTACGCTTATTTTGAAGCATTTGACATTATTTAAAAGTTGGTTTATGCATTTGACATTATTTAAAAGTTGGTTTATAACTTATCGTATATTTTTTGATTTGTTTAACATTAAAATGGAAAATGGACCATATTCATTTGAATATCTGGCTGACATCCATTTCGTTTATGGTCTGGCTAATGGTAACGGGCTTAATGCTCAGAGGTTGTACGCGCTAAGATTTCCTAATCGCCGGCTTCCCAACTACAGAACTTTTATAAATTCCCATCAACACCTTCGGGAATACGGCAGATTTCAGACTCCAATGCAATATACTGGTAGACCAAGACAAGCACGCAACCCAGCAGTTGATGAAGAGATTTTAAATGTTATCGACGAAAACCCTGGTATGAGTACTCGACAAATAGCACGGCATTTGGATGTTTCCCGTTCAACTGTCTGGAGGGTTTTACACGAAAACATGCTATACCCATATCATATTCAGCGCGTCCAAGGTTTGCTTCCTCGAGACTTTCCACAGCGCTTGCAGTTCTCCAGATGGATACTGCGCAAGTGTACTGTGGATCCTGAATTTTTATCTCGTATCCTTTTTACCGACGAGGCTCAATTTACACGCGACAGAGTAGTGAATTACCACAATGTTCATATTTGGGCACTAGAAAATCCACACATGATCAGAGAATCTCGACACCAGGAACAGTTTAGCGTAAACATATGGGCAGGAATAGTAGGAGATACTTTAATTGGTCCTTTTATTTTACCGCGAATTTTAAATGGTGACACATATTTAAACTTCCTACAGAATGAATTGCCTGCATTAATGGAGGATGTGCCTTTACACGTTCGTCAACAAATGTGGTTTATGCACGATGGGGCCCCCCCTCATTTTCGAGTCACCGTCCGCGATTATTTAGACACAGTGTTTCCCAATCGGTGGATTGGCAGAGCAGGTCCAATTGCTTGGCCCCCACGGTCCCCAGATTGCAACTCGCTGGACTTCTTTTTATGGGGGCATGTAAAGAGTCTAGTTTATGATGCAGGACCAGTGCCTTCCATCGAAGTTCTAACTGGACGAATTATGGATGCCTTTCAAACGGTAAGAAACAATCCCGGAATATTAGAACGCGTACGGCAGTCTATGAGAAGAAGAGTAGAGGGTTGTATCGCAGAAAGAGGAGGGCATTTCCAGCATCTTTTATAAAAAGTCAAAGTTGATTAAGTTTCTTATTTTTGAGGTAATGTTTAAATAATCTTATAACAAATAAGTATAGCGTCTTTTGTTTTCATTGGGGTATTTATTCCCCCCTGTTGTTATAAATGTTAATTAAATGTAGCTAATTACAAAAATTTGTTTAAATTTTTTTCTCGATAACGATCTTAGATGCATAAAAATTATAAGAGATAAAAAAGTTTATAAACAAAACAAAGAATGTACTGCAAATTTCAGAATCCGCCAGCAGCGCACTATAAAAAAGTTTATGCGGAGAAAAGGGAGCATGACCCCTGAAAAAATATCTCCCTGTAGATTCTTACAATCACTCGGTATACTAGATGATGTAAGCCCTAAAGCGTAATCTATGTTTTAAATTTTATCTTAATATCTCAAAAACTAAAAGAGCTATGAAGGAAAAAATAAAATTTTTTTGAAAATTTAACACTCTGTAGATCGGTGACGAAGCGTTTGCGGACACATGCTTATAGGAAAAAAAAGGCTTATTTTGACCTGGCAAATACGCCCCTAAAATCTTGATACTGAGTTTTGAGACACCCTGTATAACGATCTAACCCAATTTCGGAGATACAGAGTGTCAAAAGTACAATTTGGTTTTAGTTTCTCATATTATCATAAATAATTTTTTTAATAATTGGTACACTGTTACAATATTCGGCTATGTGGGGTTTTGTAAGGTGAAAAATTAAAATCTGCTATCATTTTTATTGTAAAATTTAAAGAGCACCACTTGCGGTACTTTGCACACATGTAAAACGAAATAACTTCTTTGAGCCATTCTGTATTGAACTTTAAAGGTGTTAAATTAAAATAACTGTCACTAAAAATAATAAAAATAAACAACTACATAAATGTGTTATTAATTTCATTCTCTAGTAAAACTAATCAATAAGAGATTTATCAAAAAGAAATATTTAATTTAATTTAAAAAAAAATGCTTTTAACAAATGTTCAAAATGACCTCCATTTCCGTGTGTACAAAAATTAATACGTTTAAAAAAATTAAATTGAACTCTTTGGAGCATTTCATCATAATTTTTCAAAGCGTCAATTCCAGTTTGTCTCCTTAATTCATCTTCTATATCTACTGACCTATAATACACAAGGGTTTTCAAAGTTCCCCGTAAAAAGTAATCCATCGGGGTGATATCAGGGGATCGAGCTGGCCAATTTGCGGGTGCATCATTGCCTCTACCTATCCATCTATTTGAATAATGTTTCGTTCAAATAATTACGTATGTTTCAAAAAATGCGGAGGAGCACCGTCATGCATAAAACCACATTCCTCTTCAACGTTTCAAGGGCAGGGGATCTAATAAGTTTGGTAATTTGTTTCGCAGATGTTCCAAATAATTTTCGTCATTTAGTCAAGATGGTAAAATGACAGGACCATTTATGAAAGTGTCTATTATTCCTGCCTGCTGATAATGGGTTACTTTTACTACAAGAAAATTTCTGGGGCTTTATATCGACGATAAATTAAAGTTTGAACGTCACATAATTAACCTAAATGCCAGAATATCTAGTGGATGCTTCGCTTTAAGGGTTGTATCTCGAGAGTTGGGAGAGTTTATTGCGAGGTATGTGTATTTTGCACTTATAGAGAGCCACCTTCGATGCGGGTTGTGTTTCTGGGGATCTTGCTCTCAGCACCTTTTTAGATCGGTATTTGTTTTGCAGAAAAGAGCAATAAGGTGCATTTGTCATGTGGGTCGCAGAACATCCTGTAGACCTCATTTTATAAATTTAAAGATTTTAACCTTGGCTTCTCTTTTTATTCTCGAAACAGCGTGTGTCTTATGCACAGAAAGTTTAAGGCTGAAATTCAAACTCCCTCAGCCACTGCCACAAGAAGCAAGCATACCATAGCTCTACCCATTCCTTCTTCTGCCTTAACAAAGACTTCTCTTATATAACAGCAAGAAATTATTTAATCATCTGCCCTTTCATATACGGAATATTGTTTGTGGCAGGAAGTTTCGGAGAGAACTAAAAAAGTTGTTAATTGAGAAAGCATTCTATTCGATGAATGAATATTTTGAGATATCATTAACTTAAAGTAGGTGTATGTTCTGTTGTATTTGTACGGTGTTATTATTTGGATTACGTCGACTGTTGTGTTTATTCTGTGGCGCTGGTTGAAACTAAATGGCCAGGTTCCAGCTGCTATATTAGGAATTTTAACTGTAGTTGTGTTCTGATTTTTAAAATGTTTGTACCAAATTAATTTAAGACTTTTTATATAATTTTACGTGAAATTTTAAGTAATGCTTTGTCAATGAGAGTATGTTCTTTTGATAATAAAGCTGTATTTGTCTTTGATTTGACTCGACTGTAGCCGCATGAGGATTTTCTCCAGCATAGACATGTTAATTGTGCAAATTAGGTATGCCACTCCGCGTGTAAACAGGCTTCATCTGTGAATAAAATTCTTCGTGTAAAGTTCCTATCTTGATTTATGTATTATTGGATAAACCGACAGAAAACTGGAAGTAGTTCAAAATCATGGGGTAAAAGATCTTGTACTCGTACATGAAATGCGTGAAGTAGTTGTTCTCTGGTCACCTTTTAACAGTATCTTTGCATACCCAGTGGCGGCTCGTGCCATTTTAGTGAAGTAGGGCCAGGTAAACCCTTAGCGCCGCAGACAAAAAAATTTTGGGTGCCACGCCCTTTTTTGTCATGACGTCTCAAAGCCAACTCAAATGCACCACAAAACCGAACGCAGTTTATAATTTGGTTTAATATGTATCTGTTTTTATCAATTTGTTCGTTTTTCTTCATTATTTCATTGTGATATGCAGAATTTAATTGAGTTTTAATGTTAATTTTACCAAGCATACTGAAATTAAATATATTGTTTAAATGTACCTTCGATTTTTCATGTGTCTTCATTTTTTCCCAGATATGGACCTAATCATCTGTACCTTTTTGGGACCAAGTTTGCTCCCCACCAAATAAAACACACATAACACAAAATAGTCTATTAGATTCACCACAACCGCACACTCAAGTATTTTTTCCATAAATATTTCTATTAAATTTACGCAAACGCACTTTCTGTCCGCCCTGAGTTTTTTCTATATTTAAATCTGGTAACGGTCGTCCTAATTTCTTAATTTCCAATTTCTGCTCTAAAGAAATGGTAGAAAATGGAGTTTCCTTTAAAAATTTAATAGTATTCATTATGTATTTCTAAAATAAAAAGTTCGTTAACATACATTAAATCAGCCGGCCGAACGAAAATTATTTAGTTTACAAACAAATCACGACGCGACGCGGAACTGTTTGAAACGTCTAACGTCAAACGGTCAAAAGAAGAGAGGGCCTGGCCACGCGGATATTTTTTCCTGCTTGCATTCAAGGTAATTTTCCAATGTTTTTTATTGATGTGTTATGGCGATTTCGTCATCACTTCGGGCCTCCCGTGTGCCTCGTCGCTTGGCGCGAAAGCTACGTTACCGTTTTACGCATAATCGCTTCCTTCATAGATGGAAATTTGCACCCGACTGTGTTCCATTTTAAAATTATTTTGCTGATTGCTTTAAAAACGAAAATATTAATTTTAATAGGTTTTGGTAATTTGTAAAGGGCAGGACGCTGGACAGGAGGGCAGGTAGTGCCATGGCACTGTGGCTCTACCCCACGAGCCGCCACTGTGCATACCCCTAGCTCTAAGCCCAATCGTCTGCTGCTAAGTTTGGGATTTTCTTCAATCCGATTTAGAATATCTTCCTCAATCTCTGGAGTTCTTACCGTACGTGCATGACCATAATTAATAGAAACAGGTGCAAACCTACCCATTTCACGAAGACGTCTTTTAACAGCCGCGAATCCACTCCAGAAATTTTATTAGATTGAAAAACTGCTACCTATACTATGAAGATTTATGGTACCTCTTTTCGCAATGTCACTTTAGTTAGTGGCTAATCTAGAAATTAAAAAATAATTTCCAGCAATTTCTCTTGGCAGCAATTTCTCTTGGATACCTTTGTAATAAATATTTTTTTCCGCAAGCCGTAAAGTAAACGGTTTCCGAGATATAGCCGGTGGCCATTTTAGTTAACAAAAACCTGTAGAATGGATGGACAAGTAAATTTCCATTCTACTCAATAACTGGCACAGAATACCGTCAGGACCGAAAAGTTGTGCTCTAATTTTTGACATGTGGCTTGTCAATAATCGATATTATTACTTTATTGTGCAACTTACCTTTGCTCATAAATTCCGTAATAATATAAAATGGCGGTTCCCTGGTACACACTCCCATAAGTTGCACGAGGTTCGGGTGTTTCATTTCTTTCATTATGGCAGCTTCTTCTAAAAAGTCTTTTAGTGCCATTGTGTCTTCTTTCAGTGTCTTTACGGCAACAGTCATATTATACCTAAATAAATAAGAAATATAAAAAAGAACGCTGTAATGTAAATATTCATTTGTAGATATAAATATCTAACAAATATCAAAGAATCGATCCAAGCAAAGCATCCATTCCTATGCTTGCTCCGGGCTAGGTCTATATGGAAATAGAAAACTACATGAAAGAAAACTATGAGAAAAACCGACAGATGTGGACATTAAATAGAAACAAATAATGAGTGAAGAAATTGTCGACGGTCCACCAATAATATAATTTTCGAACCGCTCACGTTCAGTAAAATATACTATTAAAACATTTGGATTAGACACAGAAAAACTAATTGCCAAATAACGTATTTTACAAATGGGCATTTTGATGGTGGAATACAATAAAGTACATAAGAAAAAAACGATTGAAGTAAAAGGGTATCGCTACACATAGGGCCAGATCCTCACGTTACGACGACAAAATAATCCGTGATATGCTTACAAATAAGCAAAAGCACCTAGTATGCGTTGTCTGACAACTAATTCGTAACACCCCGTAAGAATTTCTTTCAAACATGTAACACAAGAACGTACAACGTCGCGAGCAAGACTTATCCGAAGCATTACGTTTGTTCTGTCGCTAGATTACTAAAGTCAACGTTTTTCGTATGGAGACTGAAGCGTCAGGTAAATACTTTAAACTGGTTTTGTCTCGTAAGATATTTGTAATTTTTGGAGGAATAATAATAAGTTTCCTCAACTACTTTTCTACTTATACAAAAGGTTCCGCAGTGCCGCAATTTTTTTCTATTTCCAGGAAAGAGTTATTTGTGACGAGTATGAAACAGCAAAAAACAATAATAGAACTTTTTATTGTGATGATGATGACGAAAGTTGTGATAATTGATCTGATAGCAAGGATAATAAATTAATAGATATTTAAGTTTTCTATTACCCACAAGAATAACTATTTGAACATAAATTGTTAAATGTATTTCTCATTAATTAGTCTTCATTATGACATACGTAACCATTCTGTACGTGACTGAGGCAACTAAATAGAAACATATCTAAAGCAATAAGAAGAGATGTGAGAACATTTAACACAAGAAAAGTGGTAATAAGTTATAGAAGAAAACGCAGGCACAAGTCACTTACAAGGATTTACTCAGAAGAAAAGAAAAACATAAATAAGTGAAGGAATCAACAGGGCCAAATGACGTCGAACAAGGATGAGATACTGGGCATTGTTAGGCCCTTCTGTCAGACGCTTTACAGCGATCCAACAGCACGCTGAAGTCTCTCCATGAATTTAGAGCAGCACTACGAAAAATGAAAAACAATAAAGCCGCAGGTGATGATGAGGTTGAGATAGAAGCGGTAAAACACGGAGGGACTTCTTTACATCAAGTGATCTGTAAACTTTTTAACGAATGCTTAACGGACGGGGAGACCGCTTCCCAGTGGTACCAAGCGGTAATAATAAATCTTCACAAAAAGGGAGTTATAGCAAATCTGAAAAACTATCGCCCAATAAGTCTGCTCTCACATATAAACAAATTATTTATGCGATTCATCACAAAGCAAATATCTAACAAACTAGATTTTTACCAGCCATGCGAACAGGCAGGCTTTCCAACCAAATACGGAAGAAATTACCACCTTCAAGTCTTAAAAACTCTTATTGAAAAGTGCACTGTTTACAACAAGCCGCTAGTTTTAATCTTCGTCGCCAATATATGACAAATTTGTCGGTGAGCTAGTGTAGTCATCATTCGGGTCTAAAGGCCGTCGTCGGTTGGAATTGCTTCCTAACGTTTCGCTAGCATGAGTGGCGAGCTCCAGCACCGGAGATGGAAGGACCTCTGAAGAAGCTTGCCACTCGTGCTAGTGAAACGTTAGGAAGCAATTCCAACCGACGACGGCCTTTAGACCCGAATGATGACTACACTAGCTCAGAATAGGTAGTGTCTTATAAATACCTGGGCCATGAGATTCGCCTGAGAAGAGACAACCAAAAAAGTGAAATGGCTCGCAGAATGGGTCTGACATGGGCAATGACACAGCGCATTTTGAAATAGCCTGCCGACAAGATGATCCAACGACATTAAAAAAATAAGTCCAACTTGATGAACGCCGCACAGGATCGAAAGCGATGGATTAGGATTAGACAGTGGACGCAACTGGGCTGATTGATGATGATGACAATGACATACGTCCGCTAAGGTAATTACGTAAAAACGATCTGGCATAGTCATATTACGACTATTTCATAAACCAAGAATAAATAAAACCCAATTTTCTCGCCCTATGTGCGCGGACTCGAATATGTGTTGAGCTTTTAAAAATTGATCTATCTCTTAACATCTTACGTCTTCTTTAAATAAAAATAAAATCTTGTAGCTAAACCCCGACATAAAAATCATCCTTATGTGGGTTACCCCTTCTTACCCGGCACTGGATCACTTACAGCGCCCTTGTGTCGTGACCGGGTGAAGCTCTTGTCTATCTCATCATTAAAGCAATATAACTTTATCATTTTACAGATCTATTTTTTTTTAATCAGAGATAAGAGATGTATTTGTCATACCTCTTCCAAACTGCCTCATATACATCCCCATACTGCCCCCCACCCAACTTATGCTTCATCACAATATCAGTCCTGTTGATCTCCCATTCATCTGGTTCCGGGCTGAGGGGGAACACAGTGGGCTTATTATGCTTTGGCGCGGGGTAGAGCAGCTGGGTGATCAGTCCATCGGAGAGCATCGAGTGGTGATGGACTAGTTCGGCCAAAGTATTGAACTTGCTTTCGGCTGTGACGTATACTTTGCCCTCGGGGTCTTCGTTGATTCTAGAAGAAGAAAAAAAGATAATCTTGGAAAGACGTAAGGTGTTTAAGAATCTGGAAGTTATTTTTGATAGGGAACTGTCCTTTGTTTCTCATATTAATCAGAATGATTCCCCCTATCTGCAAGTCTGGCACCAAACGTCAAGTGTTGAACAGTGTTGCCATGCAGAATGAACCGAAGGAGTTATCTCTTCCACTCGTTACTGATTTTTCAATAACATTTCAAACAATAATTGATGGGCTTTGCAGGCATTTTATGAGTGGAACATTGAGCCGTATTCATAAAACTGAAGGATATCCTTGTAAGTATAAGGTAGAAGTATAAGGTTTTGAGTGAAGAAAAAGGTAGGAGTTTAAGCATTTCCTTTTTTTCGTATTCATAATGATTATCTTATACTTGCAAGGATATCCTCCAAGGATAAGTAAAGGGTATGTGAATAAACTTATAATTGTTCGAATTTTGTTTTTAAAAAAACAAAATGATTTGATATTATTATGGCGTAAATAATAAAACTAAAAGAAATTTAAACTTTTATTACGTTTTTCACTATGACATTATACCATGCGAGCAAAAATTATTTGCATCAAAGAGGGCCTTGCATCTAAGGCGTAATGCTTAGCCGTAGAGCTTAATACCTGTTGTGTGACAGTAACTACCTGATTAACAATCAATTAGTTATTCCGTCATCTTTGACGGTCGTTACAAGTAATTTGATTCATCGCTAATTTTTCCAATTTCTTGAACAATTTACACAATGGGCTTAACGGAACGGCACAAAACATTCATGGTTGAAGCGTATTTTCGAAACGGGGTTAGAGTAAATGGTGAGTGGCAATACAATCCGGGTTTGTGCATGGACGATTTTCACGAACATTTTCCGAACGTTGCTTTTATTGCTGGGGATTTTTATCATTGCCTGAAAAGAACCGTGGCTGTGTTTAGAGAAACAGGTTCTATACAATACAAAAAAGGAGCAGGAAGACCATCTGTAAGAACAGAACTTGTTGCAACCGTTCGTGAAATAATGCAAAATAGGCCAACAAATTTTATAAGACGCCTGTCCCAAGATGTGGGAAGATCTTATGGAACATGCGGGCCTATTCTTAAGAAGCAGCTAAATTTATTTCCTTATAAAGTGCAAGTTTCCAAGAAATATAAACCGCAGATTTTGAAAGACGCAGAAATTACTCTCAATCGTTTACCCAAACTTTATTGGAAAGAAATGATTTATTAGACCTGACATTTTTTCGGATGAAGCCTGGTTCCACCTCTCCGGTTATGTGAATTCTCAGAATACACGCATGTGGAGTAGTGAAAATCCCCATTTTTTTGTAGAGTCTACATTGCACCCTCAAAAAATTGGTGTCTGGTTAGCTGTTTCCCGAAGAAGAATTGTTGGTCCTATTAATTTCCATGACACAGTTACAGCACAGTGGTATGGAGACAATATTTTGAATCCATTGGATAATCCATTTGTGGAGCAATTACTTTACGACGAACTACGTTTTGGATATTTTCAACAGGACGGTGCAACCGCCCATATAGCCGCCGAAACTATTAACTACTTACGCAATTTTTTCGACGACAGATTGGTCAGTTTTCAATCGGACATTGAATTCCCACCTAGATCACCTTGGTTAACTGTTATGGATTACTTTGTTTTTCCTCATTTAAATAACACTATTTTTAAAATAAAAGTTGCAAATTTAGAACAATTACAAGAAATAATTATTATCCAAGAATGTGGTAACATTTCTCCAGAGATGCTGGTCAACACTTTCGAAAATATGAAGAGACGTATGAATTTATGCTTGGAGCCAATTGATTTCCAATTTTAGCAATTTATGTAATTATTTTTCTTTTCCTTTCTGTACCTATATTCTTACTTTGTTAATTTTGTAAACAACAAAAATAAATTTGTATTTGTCTACTTATTTTATTACTCATTAGTTTGGCAATCATGTCATAATATGAATTTGACAAAATTTTAACCTAGATTTGGTTAGATATATCGTCCCCATATCATTGTGATCTAAACCAAGCCCAACGTTTTTTAATCCAAGCCCTCTTTGATGCAAATAATTTTTGCTCGCACGGTAAATAGGTAATCTTTTATCATTATATGGGGAAAAAAACACACAGTCGTCTCCACAAATAATTTATAAGAAGTCAGTTTATACAGGTGGACATGTTTCGGCACTAGAAAGTGCCATCATCAGCACCGAAGGGCCCAAGTGCCACTTACACGAATGAATGTAAACAAAATTTAAAAACATGAAAAGGACAAGAACATGTATAATTGGACGAAAACAAAGTTAAAATATTTAAAGTGTTAAAAAAATTAAAAATCGATTTTAAAAAACCGAAAGGAGTTTCCTCCTCTTTTCTAGCAAACAACTTGTTTGCTATGTACGGGAAAGAAAAGAGGAGGAAACTCCTTTCGGTTTTTAAAATCGATTTTTAATTTTTTTAACACTTTTTAAATATTGTAACTTTGTTTTCGTCCAATTATACAACATGTTCTTGTCCTTTTCATGTTTTTAAATTTTGTTTACATTCATTCGTGTAAGTGGCACTTGGGCCCTTCGGTGCTGATGATGGCACTTTCTAGTGCCGAAACATGTCCACCTGTGTAAACTGACTTCTTATAAATTATTTGTGGAGACGACTGTGTGTTTTTTTCCCCATATCTTCACGGCTATACTCTGAGATAATGGACTACTTTCGTAAAATTTTATCATTATTATCGTCTCGCAATGAAAGCTCTCAATCATTCCATTCATAAAACCCCATTGTTTTTCAATCATACATACTTTTACAGTTTGAGATAAGTTGGAAGGAGGAAGGAGATGGCTTTAAAAAATGGCAACGCTATAAGCTGCGTGTCCACTACTACCAGTACGGTAGCATGTGGCTTTTTTAGGATTATAAAGAATAAAGTTATTTTAATTAAAATATTTACATATCTATGGATACTGTCCACTAAAAAAAAAACACGCGAATTTTGTAGATTTCGAGGAAAGGGTTCTCCAAGTATGCCGCAAATAGAATTCTGAAAATTCTCTCCAACCGTTTGGAAAATAAGTCGAAAATAGTAATTTACGTAAGTTCCGAATGTTTTTTTTTTGACAAGTAGACAAGATTCCATGACAAGCGTAGGAGGTCTGATAGCCCAAAAATAAAGTTTCCGGGCGTGTTGCGTACACTAATTTTTCGGCAAACGCCTGGAAAATAAAAACCCGTCCGGAAAGTAGGTACTCACTTCCCCGACGTTTTTGTATTCCAGAACTAGGCCGGAAACGTGCTACATTATCAAAAATAAAGTGTCTGGGAAGTGTCTACTTTCCGGACGATTGCCGAAACAAGCACTTTCGGTTGGAAAGTTAAAGTCAATAAGTCACAGCTTACCAACACTGTACCGTTAGAAAATAAATATAAAAAATTCCTAAAATTCGGCGTTAGGCATAGTAAAATGTAGTAAACACGCCCGTATAGCGTTACCACAGTGATTTCTTTCCAACATTAAAATTTGATGTTATTTGGAAATAAATAATTTTACGAATAGAACATTTAAAATGGCACAAATATATTTAGTACAATATTTTTACTTAATAGGTACACATGAGAAATGCATAATTAATATAATCTCTCTTTTCAAACATGGGCGGTAGATTTAGAGCAATCAGCAGAAATTTGTCGTCATTGATTTCTGTTAAAAACTATTTCTAATCGAGATAAAACGTATGGTTTAAACTTTTGGCTATCCAGTGATATAGGTCGTCAAGAAAAAGGCTACTATCAATAATTTTCTTTTACCAGCTTACACTATTATTGAAGACGATGGCATGTATGAAATGAACATTTAGTGACCAGAGGTCTCACCGAGGGTTTCACCAATTTTTATATAAAGCTTATCTAAAATCGTGATATCCTCACGTAATTTAAATATCCTTACTAACAAATAGAAAATGCAAATTCATTCATATTAATTTTGTAATTGTTTGTATAAGTTTTATCGTAAAATAAATACTTTAAAATTGATCAAAGGATTGTTTACAATTTACCACAAATACCATAATAAACGGTGTTATGAAAATACTTTTATTTGTATATCGGTGACTGCTAAGGTATCCTAAAGAAACACTCCCATACTTTTTTGTCAACCGTCTAAAACGCTGGGTAAGGACCTCTAAAGTCAGTCTGAATCACAGGCCTAAAAAAAGTTGAATTAATAGGCTGTATAGATGGCACAATATAGTATCTACTAATGGGGGTTTGGTTTTAATAGGTTGCCAACCACTAATTTGAGTTGGCAGCATCATTCCAACTGAATGTTACTTCGTAGCGATCGACGCGCGCTAACTTTAAAAATACAGGATTATTTTATTTGGGTTCGTTGAAAAGTAAAAAAAACTAATAATATCTGTACCGGGTGTCCCACTAAAAATAGCTCTCGGCCGTATCCCAGAAAGGGTTAGTCGTATGGCTTGCGAAAAAAAAATTTTTTAGTAAAAGTGGCCATGAGAAATTGCTGGAAATTATTTTTAAGTTCCTCATTTCGCCGCAAGAGGGCACAATTAAATTTTTTTTTTAATTCTAAATTTCTCCGAAAATTCCCATATTAAGGTATAACTCTGATTACATCATCGAAAAGCTTAGACAATTCTGCATCATTTTGGTTTAAGGCTCGTTGGCGTACCGACCTTGATAAGAGTGGGGGAAGCTATTGAATGTGTAAACATTAAAATCGCTGTAACTTCTAAACGACTTATCCGATTTTACTAAATTTAAGCTTGTTTGGAAGGGAAAGGTAAGTAACTTCAATTGCCGTATCCAATAGTATACGATAGTTTCTAATAAAATTGCTAGAGGGCGCAATTTGTAATAATAACCGTTTTTTCGATTTTATCCCGAAAATTCAAATCATACGGTATAACTATGACATCATAATCGGAAAGTAGATGAAATTTGCAAGAAAAGATGTGAAGACCGCAGTTCGATATATTTGTTCGTTTCAGAGTTATTGCCAAAACAATAATTTTTAACACAAATTGCGCCCTCTAGCAACTTTATTAAAAACTATCGTGTACCATTGGATACGACAATTGAAGGTACTTCCAAACAAGCTTAAATTTAGTAAAATCGGATAAGTCGTTTAGAAGTTACAGCGATTTTAATGTTTACACTTTCACTTGATTAGAGTGGGAGAAGCTATTGAAAGTGTGAACATTAAAATCGCTGTAACTTCTAAACGACTTATCCGATTTTACTACATTTAAGCTTGTTTGGAAGTACTTTCAATTGTCGTATCCAATGGTACACGACAGTTTCTAATAAAATTGCTAGAGGGCGCTATTTGTATAAATAATTATTACTTTGGCGATAACTCTGAAACGAACAAGGATATCGAACAGCGGTCTTTACATTTTTTCTTGCAAATTTCATCTACTTTCCGATTATGATGTCATAGTTATACCGTATGATTTGAATATTCTGGATAAAATCGAAAAAACTGTTATTATTACAAATTGCGCCCTCTAGCAATTTTATTAAACACTATCGTGTACCGTTGGATACGGCGATTGAAGATACTTATTTTTCCCTTCCAAACAAGCTTAAATTTAGTAAAATCTGATAAGTCGCTTAGAAGTTACAGCGATTTTAATGTTTACACATTCAATAGCTTCCCCCACTCTTATCAAGGTCGGTACGCCAACGAGCCTTAAACCAAAATGATGCAGAATTGTCTAAGCTTTTCGATGATGTAATCAGAGTTATACCTTAATATAGGAATTTTCGGAGAAATTTAGAATTAAAAAAAAAAAATTTAATTGTGCCCTCTTGCGGCGAAATAAGGAACTTAAAAATAATTTCCAGCAATTTCTCAATGCCACTTTTACTAAAAAAAATTTTTTCCGCAAGCCATGCGACTAATCCTTTCTGAGATACGGCCGAGAGCTATTCTTAGTGGGACACCCGGTACATCTTAATAAAACAATGCATCTATTGTGATTCATTACCTGTCAAAAGATATATCCTCTACGCACTTTCTCTCTATTAAAACAACACGGTGGCATTGTTAATCCCCATATTGTTTTAAAAGTTTATATATCACAAAAAAAATAACAACAAATTGTTCAACAAAATTAATAAACACCACAATAAACACGCGAACTAGGTAATAGCAATAGACTTAATTGGCTCGCGAAGACTAGTGTTTTTGGTTGGCGTTAATATAATTTCAAATGGTTGCCATTTTTCTAGGGAAAAAGTAATTTCCCTACAAGACCGCCGATTCCTCCTAAGTGGTTGTGTTAGTAATTCGCCAGTAGCGGCGCGCCATAAATTTCACAATACATATAGTAAATGTTCCCGCTTAGTGCTGCATACTTATTTAAAAAATATCAATCGTTCTGCATTTGGTTTCATATCAGGATTTACACACCCAATATACAGGGATTCAGCGTAAATCCCAAAAGCTGTCGATGTTTTTTTCTTGACATCCCTTCCATTTAAAATTTTTAAACTAATTTTTTCATTATCTTTTAATCTTTTTATATTTATTTTCCAGTTGTTTACAACTGTTATTGCTTGTATTTTTGCATACATCTTTATGTTTTATGACTTCTCTTTTTGTATTACATTAGTTCTTTTAAAATGTCACGTATCGCAACTGTCGAAAGTTCCACAGATCTAAGAGGGTGTATACTGCAGGGCTGGCCAACTTTAAGCGGCCCAATAGCGGTTGTAAATAAAATTGCGGCTGTGACCATCATAAACTACTTCGAATGCAACTTTATCAGTGACTTAATAGATACAGAAAAGCTTGTTTGTATAATTATTTTTATTTATTTCAAAAAATAACAATATACAAAAAAAATGGTGGGAAGTTTGGGGATGTTAGTTTTCACTAACCAGCATATCAATATTATTAATATTGATATGCTGATAATTTGACTTTATAAATTTCATATTCCAAAAGAATCAAAAGATGCTTTCGCAAAGATATGTGCTTCCCAGCATTCAGCCCATTATAAGGTCTAAGTTTTGCAAGTTGGGGTAACGTCCTCCTGGGAGTAATTGTAAAAGTTCAATCCTATTTTGGTTCTTCTCTGGTAAAAAGGATCTGACTGCAAATCACACAATTCCAGTTAAAGGTCTGCTCTGCTTTCGTTATAAGAAATAGTAAGTTGCTAAGTAAAAACTGAAATTTCTCATTCGATTCTCCTTAAGCCGTTAAATCGAATTTCCAATTGTTCTGCAATTGTGTCAATGTCAATGTATTTCAGAAGAGTTAAATATGACCTTTCTCAAAATCCTTCATTTATTCAAAGTGCCCTTTACAGCTTGGAAAAAAAGAAAAGGCGGGCTTTCTAGTGGACTTAAAAATTCTAATTTTTTTTAAAATCCTCTTAAGTGACCAGATAAATTGACAATATTGTCCTGCTTTTCGTGTAGCTTCATTTAATTTGTTATTGTGAGATGTCAGGTCTGTTAAAAATGAGAGGCCTAAAATTTTTCATCCACAATTATAATATTTGTTTTTCCAGTTCCGTAGTGTCGGACCGCACTTCATTTTTAAGGAAAATGGGAATCGGCTTGCGTAAGGAGAAGGAACGTTGCAAACAGTTTTCGGTGCTTAACGAACGAATATCGGTGTGAAGAAAAGAAACAAGTTTCATATGCACGAATGACCACTTGAATGTTCGAGAACGGTCCAACGAGAATCGAGTTCTCCAATGTTCCAGTAACATCGTTGCGGCCGGCTGTCCATCGCCAGTGGCGTCCCATAGCCTATGTATGTGTTATTTTATTTCATCGTTGGCGTGGGAATGACTCGGTAGTGTATATTTTCGATTTTTAGGGAAATTTCTATATTTTCTTGGCCTTATGTTGAACAGTCCTATTGTATTGGATAGCGCGTTTTACTAGCAACCCGAAGGTTGTGGATTTTAATCAAGCCGGGTCAAGCTATTTTTTGTTTTGATCGGCTTTTTAATTTTCAAAATTTAGTCTCAGTCGTATTTGGTGCTCTTACCTATGTTTGTCGAAGGTCCTCGTTTTTTTTGATACCTACTTGAATACCGTCCACTTAATCAAGAATTGTTCGGACCCGTCAAATATTTTTTTTAAATGCATTTTTTTTAGAAAAATAAATTACACAGGGCGAATTGTAAAAATGCTACGTGATCGACTTTCTTTTTTAAATGAAACATATTGTATATTTTTACATTAGACATTCCGTTGTAGATATTCGTCATGAATCATGCCCTATATATATATATATATATATACCCGGATAAAAAAAAAACAGTGGGTTAGGATAGGGCGATTTGTCACACTTTAATGACTCCCCTTTACCTATCCACCGCCCCGGAAAAATTGTATTTAAGTATTCCCTGACGTGAACAGCAAAACGCCGGAACCACCATCCTGTTGAAACCAAAAGGTTAATCTTGGTAACTCATCATCATTATCATTTGGTAATAGAGTGGCACGAGCTGGAACCAGATCATTTTGAAGGAAATTTATGCGTGAAATGCATTTCAAAAAAATTAATTTGAATTCTACATAAAAGGCTGATACGATTCTTTATCATAACGCTGTACACTCATCCTGTATATAGTAAACCAAATCTATTCCCGATTTTAAGCAGGGTAAATGTCCAATCAGCATATAAAATTTCGAGATTCTTCTTTAAATAGTGTTTAAGTTTTCGAGCCAAACAGACTGTAAAATGTCTAATCTGATATCTCAAATTTGTTTGGCGATTACAATACTTGTCCGTCTTGCGAGAAAAATAAAAACGCAAACTCATTCATATGTTATAAATATTTCATTCATTTATCAGTGTAATCGTCAAATAAACACTTAAAATAGCATTTTTATTAAATTATAACCACAATTACAGCCAAATATGCAGATAACGATAAAAAAATGTATAAATTTATTGTAAATTATTGTACTTCATTTAGTAAAATTTTTGTTGGTGCCCTATTATGTCAGACAAACATTTAGCTGCCGGTAAGTGAACTGAAAATTCATATTTATTTAATAACGTCATATTGTCACTTTTTGTCCCTGGGGTGATGACAATCATTATTATGTCCTATATTATGTATAAGTATTATTATTATACAATTCTTTTTGAAGGATTTCTTTTAAATAAAAAGTCTTCGGTTTTGAAAAAAAAGCCTATAGATACCCAAATTACAGCTTTTATGGTAACATCCCCAAGAAAAGAAAAGTATCAAATAAAATAAGATTTTTTAAATTTTTCTTTCCTTTGGCCGGCACTTTCACTTTCGTCGCTAATATACCGGGTGGTTCACCGCCAGACTGGCCATGACAAACACCATGGAAATTTTGCCACCCTCCAATATTAGCTCTCCAATTAATATCACATCAAAATTATATTACACTTTTTCAAAGGTCCTTATATGATGGACTCGCACACCAAATTTTGTTGTTTGCTAATAAGCCAATTAAAAGTTATTTAGAAAAAACTCTTCGCTAAATTCATAAAGATTAAATACGGGTCCGATACATGAAACCATCAGTAATAATTATGATAATCTTAAATGTTACTTAGACCTTTTATTTTTTATTAGTTTCAAGAAAAAATATTGATTGTACTAATTTATTAAACCCAAGTAGTTAAAACGAAATAATGTTACCTTTATCGATTTCAACATTTGGAGACAATTGGAAACTTAATGTTTTTTAAATCAGATATGCTCAAACAGTATTCCGATTACTGCCAAGCAATATCCTAATCCCAAACGGTCATAAGATTCAGTTATTATATTATTAAGTTGATATGCAGCGATTCGATGCATACCTCTAAAATTGCAATCTTTAGTTCTTCAAACATTTTGGTAATGCACATTTTTATAAATAACACTTTTAACGTGGTCCCACAGGACAAAGTCGGTTGGTTAAAGATCAGGAGACCTAGCTGGCCAATTTATGATATAATTAAATTCTACTGTGCGTCCATCGTTAACGTTTTGGACATATTCCCTTACGTTTCGTACTTTGTCGCAGGACAACCGTCCATTTGAAATCAAAAATCAAAGATTTTTTTCATCTTCATTAATCTATTGCAGGTTCCATTCGATTTTATAACAGTTCCAGTAAATTTTCTTTTCACAAATTTTGTTCTAAAAAAGGGGCAATTGATCCAATGTCCGAATATGCCCGCTCAAATATTTCCCTTTTAAGGGTATTGTGTCCTTAATACAAATCTGTATTTATTCTCTGTACTCCAATATCTAAAATCTTGGTTCATTGTTTAATTGTGAAGGCAAATTAGTCGGTAAAACAAACATTTTGTGAGAATTCCCTATCATTATTTTACCCTTTGCATAACTTCAAGACAAAAGTTTGCTCCTCGCATTTCATCACCCCTCAATTCCTTATTTTTTTGATATTTATCCCGATGATATTTCTACTTATATGTAATTTGCGCAGTACTGTGGGTTGATGCTTTCCTATAGTTTTGCCAAGAATCCTGGTGCTAATTCCATTATTTATAAATCTGCATTATTCTCTTGAGCTCTGCTATCGAGTACATCATTATTTTGCATTAAGCAGTTGCATTTACTATTACAGTACCTTTGCTCTCAAAATTAGAACATTTCGGAACATACTCTCTGAGAACTATTTTTCATGTAGTAATACTTAAATTTTTCTTGAATACTGTAAAACATGTTGAAACTAATAAAAAAATAAAACGTCTAGTAACATGTGAAATTATCATAATTTATTAATTTTTAAATTTAATACTACAATTTTGATGTCAAATTAATAGGGTGCCAATATTTGAGGCTCGCCAAATTTACATGGTAGTTCCTATGGCCAGTCTGGCAATTTATCAAAGCATAAAACTGTTCTTTTTCTAACGTCAGTAATATCGTTAAGAGCGAACACTAGTGACATATGCGCCATTTTTCTTATCAATATTTTGTTTATTTTATGTTTTCTCCAAAAAGCGGCCAAATACCCGTTTTTGGGTAGCAGTTATCTACAGTTCTAAGTTTAAAAAAACATTAATTGATAAATTAATAGAAACATAAAATAATCTATTATATGAAATCATTATTATGCTTTAATGCATGCCTACATAATAATGACATATTGATATATGTTTCTTAATTTGAAATTTCATATCTATCAAAACTAGTTTTATTAAAAAAACTATTTTCAGGTTCGGTTGAACCACCAAGAGTCGATGGCCAATTGAGAGTCTACTCCATGAAGTTTTGTCCATTCGCCCAACGAGCAAGATTAGTTTTGAAAGCAAAAAATCTTCCACATGACGTCGTCAACATTGATCTACAGAGTAAACCTGATTGGTACCTTAAGATTCATCCCAAAGGTAATTTACAATTGGTTGTGTATAAGTAAATATTGGGGTTAAACCCCATTCACCTCCTCCCCTAGTTACGGCCTTGAATTACACAGTGTCAGGTCAGCTGGTCAGCACAATGAGAAATTTGTGATATTATATGAATAAAAGAATCATTTATTTAAATATAGGTATTTCCATAATACCATTTATTATATTTTTTAGGACAAGTACCGGCATTGGTAGACGGAGACAAAATAGTTATAGAAAGTCTGGACGTAGCCGATTATTTAGACGAAAAATATCCCAACCAAACCCCCCTCTATCCCTCCGACCCCGCAGCCAAAAAAAAAGACCAAGATGTGATAAGAAATCTGATTGGTCCCGCCACCCAAGGTATGGGCAAATTCTCACACAGTAGTAAAGAATATAGTGTAGAAGAAGCCTTAGACCTTTTGTTGCCTCCTGTCCAACCTTTGGAGGAGGAGTTAGCGAGAAGAGGGACTAAATATTTTGGAGGAGATAAACCTGGAATGGTAGGTACCAGTAATGCAGTTACAGCAACGTCTTATTGTGAAATGAGACATGTTTTAAATTCAAACTTCTAGAGAATACGGCTCTAAGTTATAATTTTTCTGCATAATTTTAGATCGACTACATGTTATGGCCTTGGGCGGAAAGAAGCCCTTCCGTACCCATAAAACTTGGTGTGAAAAAAATCCCTTTCAAAGACGATCAGATTCCCAGCCTAAGAAAATGGAGTAAGGCCATGCTTGAGGACTCTACAGTAAAAGAATTACGTCACTCCCCAGAAAAATATATAGCACTGTCAGAAGCCAGAAAAAATAACAAATTGGTATATGATGAAATTTAAACTCTATGCAATTTAAAAAATACATTTTATAATCTATTTTTCTCGTTTCCTATTACAGTGATGGAAAGAAATTACGCATATACCTACATAATATACTACCCTACATAAACATATATATATTTTTTATTGTTACATGTCAGCAATCGTGGAACGCGATTTACAAATCCTACAAAATAAATCAGGAGAGTAACTGAAATAAAGTAGTTTCTGTTTAAGGAAATTAGCTACATAGTCTACTCTGTTAAAGTGCAGATGTTGACCATATTAGCATAGAATTTGTTAACGTTAAGCGTTAACAAAATCGAATCTATTTCAGTCCTCTATATATATTTCAGTAAATTGATCCCAGAAAGATATTTGCTGGAGCGGCACTGTCTATTATTGTTAATTGGGAATATGAACAAATGTCGCGGATGATAATTTTATTATTATAGAAAAAAAATCAAGTAACTAAAATAATATAGACATTTCTTTTATACAGGGTGTCCGAACATGGTGTTGACAGTATTGCGATCTCGAAACTATAAGAGATATAAAGAAAGACTTTAAATGGGAAAAGTTTTAGGCAATTATGTAAGCAGTTGATTGGTGCATGCGGATCGATTCTGGTTTTTTGGTTTTTAAGATATGTTAAATAAACTAACATGTTGCATTTCCTTAGATCGGTTGTAACTATGTTATTTCCCAACATTTCTTAAATTTGTAAACACATTTTTATAGCAACTTTTTACATAGAATATGCCCATTTGGTAATATTTTAGTTACAACTTTTTGGTTTCCTGGAACCGTCATCATTTTTCCTTTTTCTTATGACCACCATATTGGATTTTTTATTTATCGAAACATACTTAATTTAAAATCTTAAAATAACTACAAATAACATTTTTAGGCAAAATTCGAACATATTTGGTATCACAGACATATCGGAGGATCTTTTTACTTAAGAATATATTAATAACAATATTATACTAATCTTAATTAAGGTATAACTATTATAACTATTTTACAAATGACCAATTCGATAACGTGTGGTTTCGGCGCCTAATTCCAGACAAGTACAAACATTGTGGTGGCACCATGCGCTGGCCTGCTAGGTCCCCGAACCTTACCCCATTAGACTTTTATTTATGGGGATTTCTCAAAAATGAGGTAGGTATACGAATTTAATCTCCCTAAAACCCACCAAGTTCTTGAGCAACAAACTCACACAAAATATTTTTAACCATATTAACCGTAGTACCATTCATAGTGTATCCAGATCTGGCGAAAATAAATCAGCGAAGGTACAACCGACCTAAGGAAATGCATTTTAGTTTATTCAAAATATCTCAAAAACCAACAGAACCAAAATCGATCCCCAAGCACCAATACACTGCTAACATAATTGCCTTAAACTTTGCCCATTAAACCGTCATTCTATCTATTATAGTTCCCGAGATCGCAATAATGTCAGCACCAATTTCGGGCACCCTGTATACACAACACACAACGTAAGATGAAAAAAAATCCTCCTTAAAGTAAGCCTTAAAAATATCTCGCATGTGGTAATCTGCTATTAGTAGCTAATAAAGGACAAGCATACGCCAACATTGAGGATTTTTTAAAATTTTGCGTTAACAGTGGCGCATCAAGAACTGTCCATTCAGGTTTATTTTCTTGCAAATAAATAAATCAAAATAGGCTTAAACACGTAAACGTTAGTTCAACAGGGCGACATATTTTTTTGGATATCCTCCCCCCCCCCCCCCCCCCCTTCGCGCTATCTTTATTTATACCTTGGTTTGTTTAAGTTATTGGTGTGTAAAAATAAACTGTTTTATTACCTGTATGACTGTTTTAATTCTATTTTATGAGACTTTATCAGTGACGGCTCGTAATGAAGGGCTCTGGGGCGCCGCCCTCCCTGCAATTATTTCAAACAGAATCCAAAAATACTTTACTTAAAAACCAATAAGTAACGCAATGTATGTAAGCAATCAATTAAAATAATTCAAACCAAACACAGCCAATACCATATTCCAACGGGCAAGTTATACCGAATGAGCATTTTCTATTCGCACAGGCAACCGCGGGCGGCCGATTATCCGTCCCGCTTCTACGGAGGCGTGACGTCACCTACACATCGCACAACGAGCTGCACCATAGACAATTTACCTTTAGATAAGCAAACAATAATCACGAAAGTGGCAGATTTATGGCCTCGCGCATGTAAACAAAGCTAGACACTATTAGACATTCGCACTGCAACATTATCGTTTGACAAATGGGAAAATAGACAGGTCCGGGCTTTAAAATTTAAATTCTTGCCAAAAAATTGGACTTTCTTCTCAATTTTTGATTAAGTAGGGAAAAAAGGTAGTGATTTCTGGCATTTTTCGTAGTAGCAAACCTATCAGATTTTAAGGATAGAAAATTGTTTTTAAGGTTTTGTTTTTAAAATTTGTTAAAAAATGATTCGTCGTCGTTGTTTTAGTTCGAAAAGGAAGAGAACAAGAACAAGTGAATTAAACTAGCCTTATAAACTCGAATATAAAAACAAACATAACCCGCAAAATAACCAATCTACGGTGTTATCGCGTGCCTAACCTCAAGTCAAATATTAGTTGGTATATAACTTGTACTTATTGATTTTTACAATTTGGCAAAAACTTGGGTAAGTGTAAAACATTTTAAAGCAAAATTTCTTGTTCAAGAATTTGAAAAGTGTTTGCTCGAGAACTTGACCCGTGGAATACTGGCTTTATTAAAAGCTTAATGTCGGGGTGTACAGATTTTAACCAAACAATTAACCAACCAGCACCTTTGACAAAATTAATTTTCTCACAATCAGACACAATTCACTAAACTACAAAAAACCTAGATCTCCGTAAATATTAAACACCCACAATCCACAATAGCTAAGAAAACTACAAGGAATCCAGATAAACTGTACGTATCTAAAGGTAAATTGTCTATGAGCTGCACGGATGGGGCTCCAAATTTTCCGTCCTACAACAGCTGTTCGCGTTTCGCGCGACGCGACCTGTCGATGCAGCTGATGTTTTGTTTCGACTAATTTATTAGTTATGTTATAAAATTGGAAAATTTCGTCTAATATGCAGCTTTAGCAATGCTGTCAATCGAAAAAGCGATGGTTCAGGACATACCTATATAATTTTATTAACAAAGTCACCGAGAAGTTTATTTCCGAAACAAAAAACGAAGATTTGACTTTCACTTCAAAAAATAGTATTTGTTAGTGTTATCATTTGGTATGATTAACAAAAATAAACGATTTGATTATAGTTATCCGCATTATTTAAGGCCAGCGCCCCCCTGACTTCCTAGTCACGAGCCGCCACTGGACTTTATTTTTTATTTTTTATGGTTAATCCCCAATAACACAATGAACATTCTTTTGGTGCTATCCCTCCCAGAAATGTCTGCGCTCTTGCTCCCAGAGTGCCCGAGAGCAGTCAACTCAAAACGCTATTAGTTTAGGGGTACTGCAAACTTTTCTGGTGACCTACGTATTTTGTGACAAACAATCAATAATTTAGAGTTACCGCATTAATTTTTATTTAGTTGAACTATCGCTGGTTAATTTGGTGAAATTTTCCTTATTTATATTATAAATGAAAAGTATATTCGACAAAAGTCTGGTGCAAAGAGGTTTGAGTAGAATAAAAAAAATAGTTTTCCTAGCTAAAATATGTTTTTTTTTTTAATTACTGTGTGCCTGCTTCAAGAAAATGTATCCCAAAATAGAATTCGGTTTATATTATGTTGATGAATACCCCATTTTATTGACGACCGGTTTATAAAGTAAAATCGTTCCAAACGTTTTCAACCTCAAAAATATAAAAAAAAGATAACATTATAATAAGTGTAATTGCTTTGTACTTATTAAATATAAGGTAATGACGTAACCCACCTAAATATTTATTCAATATGGCTGGTTGGAGTTTTTCAATGACACACCGTTTTTCCGAATCAATAACACATTTTCAAGGTTTCATGTTCCATGTTGCATTACCGATAGTATCGTTGTTCAGTAAAGACGCTTTGAAAAATGCCTTCTAAACATCTAGGAGCAGGTAAGTAATATTAAAAACATATTACTATGTACGAGGGTGGTTTGTGTGTTTACGGGACCTTGTCAACTACTAGTCTGTAATGTATTTCAAAAATGGACACACGTCTAAACCTTGAAATTGTAAGTTTTGATAATATACTATGATTATTATAAGTGGTATAGTATTAATAATATTATAATTCATCTATCAAATAACTATTTTTTAAAGTGCATACCTATCGTGATTTCTTTTTATATTATGTCAGTCTGATATCATCAGATAAGAAGCAAGCCGATTATTTGCAAGTAAATAATTCGGGGAATCTCTTTATGCACCTTGTAAATTTACCGGTGAGCAAACTATCTTTGTTATTTAATAGGGAGTTGACTTGCACGAAATTTAAATAATCGACATTTTAATATGATTTCATAATACATGGAAAAATAACGGACACGTAAAAAATATTTTGCCTTAAATCAGAGTATATACTGTGTGTATGTGTATAATATTGTACTATTTCGTCGACTACTTCATTATAAGAGGTATAGTTAAAACTTTAAATATTAAGTTGAAATTAGACTTTAAAGTTCTACCTTTAATTACAACATGTGAAGATATGTATCATAACTTAACGAACAAATTTTCCGCGAAATAAACATTATTCAGATGGAAGTATAATATGTTTTCAGGTTTTCGATCAATTAACTTTGGCATCATTGCAAAGTAAAATTCAAACAAGCGATTCCAGCACCGGTAGGGGCCTTAAACCTTAAAAGTATGTTACCCGATTTTAAAAAAACAGGAATAAGTAATAAACCTAACATTGTGTTTATTACTTTATTGCAAAAAGTAGGCATTTTTAAATAGGCATTGACAGTTGATATCTTTTGTGCATTAGGGATACCATATACTAAAGAGAGGATACCTTTGTCATTAAATACAGACTGAATTTTATCATTATTTTTATTATGAATATAAAATTTGTTGTAAATAGTTGGAATAATATTCAACAAGTCTTTATTAACTTTAGTCGACGGCGCGGCGGTTGCGAGTAGCGAGTGTTGTCCGATCGTTGTAGCTGTACCTGTAATAACAATCAAATATAAAGTTTTTGATGTGATTTGTGGTTAGGTTTGCTTTGCTTTGAACTGTCAATAAAACTTTTTTATTGTTGTTAATTAATTATTTAAATTATGACTGAAGCTGGCTTTATTAAAGCAGACTCGAACAATTTGCCAAAAGTAGATGCTTTTATGATTGCACAGTTTTTTTCTGACAGCGATTTATTTAACGCTGCAGAAATTAGTGGTGCGAAAACTGATAGGTAGGTATATTCATAATATTAAACGTTTTTATTTTCATTATTTTTGTGGAATGTAGTGAAATGCAGTGCTGGATTTACCATTAGGCTGAGTAGGCTGGAGCCTAGGGCGGCAGATTTTAGGGGGCGGCAAATTTGGCCCAAAATTTTTTTTTTATCTTACAGAAATAAATGGTACAATCTTTATTCGTGGTCGACGGGTAGTATTTTTTTAAATAAACTTTATTGTTGGCCGTGTCTGTTAATGGGAATAAAAAAAGGTAGTTGGAACTTTACTGGCTTATTTGCAGAAAGAAATTTCATTTTCAATAAAATAAGTAGGTAATCATAAATTTTTAAAATATTTACTAAAAACTATTGACCAAATTTGGACGTGGTCGTAAAAAAGGCTTTTTCTTTTCCTAACATTTCACCTGTTTCACAACTCACGAGCCGTCACTGGTATAGGAGCGGCAAAAATTGAATAGCCTACTAGCGGCAAATTTGTAAATCCGCCCCTGGTGAAATGCTATAATTGTATCTTTATTAGGTAATTTTGAATGCAACATACATACTTTAAGACGCATAGATAAAATAACAAAAGTAAATAACCAATAATAAAAAGTAAGGTTATATTATACTTTAGTACATTTGATTGTACGTGAATTAAATTGTACTAACGGCATTTTTGGCAACATTGCTAATTACTGATTTTTGACGTCACGTATAAATATTGGCGCGAATTTAAAATATGACATTTTATTTTTTATATATCTGGAAATCAAGGCAGTATTTTTGAAAAAGAAAAAAGGGCTCATGTATGATCTCATAAAGAGTTAAATAAACGACAAAAGAAAAATTGTGCAAGGACCCTATTAGAGGGCATATTATAACTGATGGCAACCAGATATATAAATTTTATACCAGATAATAAAATAGGCGAGGCCAGCGACGGAAGTTGAAGCATCTCTGGAAATGCGGCGCAGGCGAAAAAAAATCAGCCACGCCCAAAATTTCTGTTTTGTAACTTTAAAATGTCGAAAAAGATTATAAAATACATCCGAGGAACATATTTTTTATCATTTACTTAGTCTTTTCGCATTTTTATACAGGCAGATGCATATAAAATAAACTGAAAATTCGTATAAAATAGAAAAATAATAAAAATAAACAAAATTGTAAACATAAAATAGAAAAATAATAAAAATAAACAAAATTGTAAACATCATTTATATTTTATATATTAAATCAATAATTCTTCTATTAGACTTGGCTACAATACAGACAAACAACTGCCACGTAAACCATGTTCTCAATCACAGACCGGGCGGGAAAGGGAAATGAACTTCGGGAGGCCAACATTCACCTTGGCCTCGTGTGCGTTGTTTCAGATCGGAGACACCTTACGCAAATAGTTATTTATGCAACTAGTGCAAAAAGTGTATGTTTATTGCACACGGCATATAGAAGTTATTTATCGAGACGTAGTCGAGGTGAATAATATGCCATGTGCAATAAACACACTTTTTGCACATGTTACATACACTATTTATTTTTTTCTACGATCGTTTTTTTATTTAACAAAAAAGTGAATGGATCATAGATACCTTTGACTTCAACATAATAAAATTATGGCGCCCTGTCAACGTGAATTCTATTTCGATAGGGTATCGACGGTGTGCAAGACACAATACACATACTATAAACAAATTGTTCGTTTCCTAGGTAATTTACTTTATTGCACTAGGGCAAAAAGTACTTTATTGCATAGTATACAATAAAGACCTACTTTTGTCATTAGAAATTCATACACAAATTGACATTTTTTGAACGATCGTAGAAAAAGGCGTTTATGTGTCTCCGGCCTGTGGTAACGCGCAACGATTTACATCAGGATAATAATAATAAAGTTGGACTTTCGAGTGGGCGTCGACGTCATCCCAGAGGGAGAAACACAATGCTGAGAAAACCATTATATTCTTTGTGTCATGGAGAAAACCGCGCGCGTCTCGTGCCGTGGCCACTAACAGCACATGGAATTTGAGAGTAAAGTTGTGCGACGGTGGTTGATTTGGTTCGGTGTAAATTAAAACTAAATATGACTATAATAGAGGATATTTTTCGTTTTGTAGTATTAGGAATATATGAATACTTATTACTTAGTAATATTAACACATGATACATTGTTGAATACAATTAATTTAACATTGTATATTGTAAAATTCGATTTAATTTTTTATTGGATTTATGCTGGTGATGCCCGGCCTCACCTGCCTCATGCCAGTCATGCCACCGATCGCCACTATCCGTAATGCAAACATTTCTCCGCCATGCTATTTAAATCGGACCGGTGGAGCTAGCGCAGAAAGATGGAAATGTTATCGACCGCCGCGAAACCTAACCTAACATTACCTGTTGATGAAACTTGACAAGTGAAGAGAACTATCTGACAAAACCGGGACGGCGTTGTCGTTTGTTGTTGTTGGTATTCGTCGCCATCTTTTATCTGGTTCTGATCTTCAGTGTGATGGCAAGAATTACGATTATTTGTTTTCGAGTTCCAAAACTTTACTTTAGAGATTTTAATAGACTTTGTTAGTGATTTCTGGACTTCAACATAGAAAAAAAAATGTATTTTATTTTTGTACCAATTTCGTAGAAAATTGTAACTTAATTAAAACTAATCGAAATATTAAATGCAATGTTTTACCCCAACTAATAGGTGAAATTACATAGGAACATTTAAAATAGTTAAATGCCGGTTCTGTAGAATATTTACATTAACAAGAATATTTCCAAACTGCGCAAACTCGATAGGCCCTGATCGGATGTCCACAATAGGGATATATTATACCGGATGGTGCACCGCTACACTGGCCACGGGAAATCCGCTGTAAATTTGGCTTCCCTCAAATATTGGCTCCTCTATTAATTTTACATCAAAATTGTATCGAATTTTTTGATGATTTTTGTATGATGGACTCGCACACTAAATATTATTATTTTCTAATGAAAAGTTATTTAAGTTATAATAATATTATTATTAATCAATGACCTGGTACCTCTAGATAGCACATGTCATAGACCATTCTAAGTAAAATAACAGTCCTGAATATTGTTCGTAATCTTGATGCAATTGCTTAGAGCAAAATAGTGATGTACTTGATGGTAGATCACAAGAAAATAATGCAGATTTAGAAGTTTTGTCTCCAAATGTTGAAATAAATAAAGTTCTCATTATTTCGTTTTAAGTACTAAATTAGTACAATCATTATTTTTTCTTAAATACTGTAAAACCTGTTGAAACCAATAAAAAATGAATCGTCTAGTAACATTCGATATTATCATAGTGCTGGTATCATTGAGGTACCGGTATTGTTGAATTCTATAAACTTTCTATATGTATAATCTTTTTGCTGTAAAGAATCTACGGTGCTCATTCAGGCGGTGGAAGAGTAACCCAAAAGAAACTCACAAAAGATTTATTATAGATTACTATTCATTTTAATGTGAAAAACAAATAAAAATTTCAATACAAAAATACATAAATGCGAATAAAAAAAGCAATTTACAGTCTAATTGATGGCACCATAAAGAATGTGCTTAATATAAATTTAAAATGTCAATTAGTTGGAACTTTTTCTTTCTGATTTCTTTTGTGAAAGGAAATAACCAAACGAAATAATCGGGGAGCAATCACGCAAAAGGTAATAAGTTCCTTTGTGTCAATTATGAGTAAATCAACATATTCCAATGATATCATTAATGCGTATAACAACTTATACCTAAATTCAGTTACGGTTCATCCATAGGATTTATTCAATTTTGTTTGAATGCTTTCATTTATAAGAGCTCTAGTGTGGAAATATTAACTATTGCTTGCATTTACGGACTATCGTATTTATTTGGTATGGGAAGCATTAACTTTGGCTTGAATTTGGAAAGCATAGCCGATGGATGCTTCTTGAAAGTAGATGACAAATCTCTAAAATCGTAAATATGGACTTATTATTTTTTTGCCTAATTGCTCCTGAATCCATAACTAGGAAACGTTAAGCAAACTGTTGACTCAAGTGGTACATTTATTAACAGGTGTATGTAGGCTCCTACTGTCTTTCAAAGTACATTGCAACGGTTATTATACCTCAAAGTTACTTATTATTATTACTTGATAAGTTATTATTTATTTGTAGGATCCGAGGAGCCTCCAAGAGTAGAAGGCTTACTAAGGCTTTATTCAATGCAATATTGCCCGTACGCACAAAGAGTGAGACTTGTTTTGGGAGCAAAGAACATCGAATACGACACTATTAATATCAATCTTACAAAAAAGCCAGACTGGTATTTTAAAATAAATCCGGAAGGTAAAACAAACGAATTTACATTATCAATAATAGAATTTCATTTGTTAATTTTAATGAGAAAAAAACGATCATTATACAATATGACAATAAATATAAGACACTGAAATTAAATATAAAATAGCAATTGGAACGGAAAAAAAACTGCACAAATGTAATACTAACTTCTAGCTGGCAGGTTTGTTTTCAAAGCCTTGCAAGTTCGTGAAACAAGATGCTTACTATGGGGCATTTTTTTTAATTTGCAACCATTATAACGGCTCTTACGGAATCGGCAGAAACAATGGGCCAAGTATCAATTACGTTAATGTTAAGTTTTTAGAATAATATAAAAAAGATGTTACAAACAAAACAATAAGGTGCATATGTAGTGAATTAGTTTCAACGTCCAAAGAAAAGAAAGATATGGGCCAAACAGCGCGGAATAATGAAAACCACAGCAGACTCCTGTACCAATTCTGCAATCTTCAAAGAGGAGGCTAAGAAAGACTGTTGTTAAAATGAACATAAATAGGAAAATTTTACGCTTAATTTCTAAAGATGTTGGTACTTGTTCGTATAAGATTCAGATATTCCATAAGTAAAACATTGCGGATAAGCGGTTACGTGTAAAATATTGCGCCCGTGTTCTAGCCACGCAATATGAGGACGAAGAGTTTCTGCCAAAGGTATGGTTTTGTGACGAATAAAATAATCGTCTTCAACAGACAGTCATACAGATTTTTTGGATTCGAAAGACCACAAAAAATTCTAGAGGCACCTCTTCACGATGAACGAGTTTGGTGCGCAGTTTCTGGGCACGGAATTTTGAGCCCTTAAAAAATGTTAACGATACAAGAGTTACTGGAAAATGATCCGGACCGCCGACTTCAGTAAAGAGACCATTAGAATGCGGCATCAAGTAAACAAAAAACCTGATCAATAACATGTTTCCTTTTTTAAAACATCTGCTCTGCGCTGCACTATGCTGCTAAAATGGTTAGTTTTTTTTTCTGACTTTCTAGATTACCGAAATTCAAAAGTAAATAGTGGATCGTATTTCCTTTTTTATGCTCTTTCCAACGAGTGATCACAACCTTTACATTTAAAAAAAAATTAGGGGCGGCTTCCACCCCAAAAAGAGGGGTAACTTTCATGAAGACGCAAAAAAAAAGTATGCCAAACTAAAAATAAACGCATCTGTAGTTCTCTATTTTTTTCAGTAAATAAAGAAGCATGCTAATATTGAATATATTCCAGTTAAAAATTCCACCGTTTGTATTTTATACAATTCTAGTTTTATATTAAAATAATTCTCTATGTTCGATATCCGTTATTTATTGTCATATCTACTGTATTTTAAAAAAAGAATAATTGTCGCTGGACCTATAAAGCAATGGCGTGCCACGACAAACCAAAAATTAATCACTTTCCTTCTTTTTATTTTTTAAAAATTAACAAATTGAATCCTGTCAGTAACATGTTTTTATTGCAGGAAAAGTGCCAGCAATACTCGATGGTGATAAAATCATAGTCGAATCGCTCGACGTGGCCGACTACCTCGAAGAAAAGTACCCGAACGAAAACCCGCTGTATCCGAGCGATCCCGAAGCAAAAGAACGAGAAAAACGTCTGATCAGAACCCTTGTAGATCCCGCTATAGCGACCTTCTACAAATGTTTAGCTAGTCAGGAAGAAAAAACGCCGGAAGAGTGGGTTCGAGAGCTAATTAAACCCTTGGAACCTTTAGAACAAGAGTTAGCAGCTAGGGGCACCCCGTTCTTCGGTGGAGACAAACCAGGCATGGTGAGGATTTTTCGACGCATTTTAAGAAACCCACAAACTGCGGCATTACTGGCTGCTTAGCTCGACGAACATTATATTCGAACAAAAACAATGCACGGTGCATGTTTTACAGTATAGATAGCAGATTAAGACGAGATGGCTTATCGCTAATCGGCAACCAAGGGTGCCCCTAAAATATTAGTACTATTAAAAATTATCTACCTCAAAATTATCTCAATTATTTTAGGGTCTTTCTTTGTATCACATTCTTGCGGATTGTGATTGAGAAACATATCGCTCAAATTGTCAAAATATAAACGAAAATTTGAAATGTTCGTAACGTCTGATTATAGGAATCCTTAAGTTGCTGCAAGTCACTCATGTGGTGTAATAGCTTGCCTTAACTGCGCGTCTTGTTTGATGTTAAGGGCTTTACTAACTTTAAAAGAGTACAATAGATTTCGTAAATAAATAAACCAATCTCCTGGTTCTAGTTTCGGCACTTTTAATAGGTTAATATGAGACAACTGGTTTCTCTTCAAAAGCTATTCCTTCGCCCACTTTGTCTTTTTCTTTTTTGTTTTTATGGCTTATGCCGCCACCACTACACTCAAATATATTAACTTAATAATTATAGTCCGCCTTACGAGTCTGTGGCTACGACGCCCGAGGAGAAGGGGTAATGAAAGGCGTAAACAAGTCAATTATCAACAAACAAAAGACATATATTTTTAGACAATTTAAGCGATATGTTTCGCGTAATAGCAGTCCGCAGGAGGTTATACAAACAAAGGACAATAAAAAACTTAGTTAATTTTCAGGTACCTAGTTAATAATATTAAAGAAGGAAGGAAACTTGTGTATTAGTTGTAAAGTTTAAATATTAATAGCAGGGCGCTTTCGGCCTATTGGCCATCCTCAGTGCCTCCTGCAAAGCAATAAATGAACTGAAAATTATGAAAATAAGATATTTTATAAAAAAATTTAAAAATTTCTTTGTGAAAATAAGTAAAACGGTTTATTACTTAATATGTCAGGAGTTGTACATAGGGTCTTTCAACATAAAGTAAAAAGGTCAAATTACAAACAACGGTGCCAAACAATTAATACAAATTAAAATTTTTAACAATTTTTAAAAACGTCTTGGAAAAGAAATATTTAATAGACATCCTAGATGGACTGTTTGATGCCATGTGTCGAAAATGCAAAAAGAGGGGAAAAACTTTGACTTAACTTTGATGTGCTTCCTGGAGAGGGTAATTAGGTTAGAGCGGGAGAATTAAAAACAAAACAAAACAATTTGTGAAACACCAAAGCGAAACACAATTTCCAACACTTGAAACTTCAGATATATTTAGAAAAGTAAGAGTTCAAACAATATATTGGAAATTATTATATGGATGTGTTAGGTTTTGAGTTCTGTATAGATAGATATTTATTTGTTCCATCAGGATGCCATAGGGCATATAGAACCTGTCTATACAGAGTTTAAAATATTCTTAAAAATAAACAATCTTTAAAATAATTAAAATATAGAAGGGCAACAGAATATAAAATTATTTTACAACACATTTACATTACAATATAAAATTTAGCACTAAATCACAATATCACAAGTCTCCATCCCTTTTTTTTAGTTATTGTTAAATCTCTGACAAAACAAGGTAGTACCCATGTATAATCGGTAGTATACATGACGAAGAGCAGGGAATTTATTGATTAATGGTGAATATCAAGAACATGACATGTTATTGTTGGTTGTTTAAAAATAGGGCGGGTTTGTTCGAGAAAATCTAGGCGGTTGAAATTTTTTGAACTGACATCGTTTAAATTTTTTAAATTTAAATGGGGAGTAAAATTATATTTTAAGGTTCTGATATGGTTTCCAGAAACAGTGGACGATTTGCTTATTTTAACAAAGAAATTTTTTTAAAAGTTTTCATTTTCATACTTTATTTATTGCTTTGCAGGAGGCACCGAGGATGGCCGATAGGCCGAAAGCACTCTGTTATTAATATACATCTAAACTTTATACGTAATACGCAAGTTTCCTTCATCCATTTACTTAAAGTTGTACATAGCCTTTACCACCCTTTCACTAATATTAAAGGCATCATCGGGTGCCGATTAGCATGCCACCTAGTTGAAACCTGCAGTCTGTGGGCTACTACACTGCTGATACCTATACTATAAAACACTGTACGTCTTTTTTGTTCCAACGAACGGCCTGTCGAACAAAGTAGATAAGCAATGGCCAAGCAGCCAACAAAACCGCATTCTGTGGGCCACTTAAGTTAGTTTAAGTTAGAGGGCAGCGGGTTGTGCGACGTGAGAACAAGCAATGTCCATTTAGTAAATTAATTTTGAGTTATTAAAACTTAAATACATAAAACACTACATTATACATTTTTAAAGTCGAAAATCTAAAATAAATCAATGAATTAAAAAAGTGCAAAAACTCCATTGAGACGACTTGGCTTTAAGATTTGTGCAAGGGGTCGTTACTGAGTGATGAACTCTCAGTGCACCATACTATTTTTCAACAAAATGAGTCCCTTTCCTAACTAAAAAAGTATTTTATGTAAAAAGTTTTATATTTTACAATGTCTTGGATAACAAATTCTTAAAATTTTCTTTTTGACACCTAATTTTTAGAAGTGTATTTACTTCCCCTTCCATTTGGTTGGTTCGGACCTTTTTTTAAACAATTGTTTTAAGTACTGTTCCTCATAGTCAGTTAAGTCAGTATGTTATCAATTATTTTCTAATTGTTTCCTCACTATTCATATGTTATATCAACACACCACTTTCGATTCCATAAAAGCTCCATTAGGGTTATATACCTTTTACTATTTTATTTTCTGCTAAAACCATCAGCAAAGCTTTTTCTGTCTTCTCATAATGAGCGTTTCTACATTTGAAACATGTAGATACATTTAAGTGAATATTTTAATTCTAATAAGGATGAAGACTTTAAATTTTTATTTTGTTTCCATACATTCAACTCAACTTTAAGCATGAACTATTTCTTAAAATTAAATTTTTTTTTATCGAATATAGGACTATCATAATTATCAAGCTATCCATATTTAACTGCATCTCTATATACCTACAATTATTGAGGTTATGACTTCTTAGGAGATGAGTGTTTTTGTACGCATACTTAGGTATTCTTTTATTGAAAGGATGCAAGGAGCTACAAAATCAGAAACGAAATTTATTCACTGTACATAGAAAGAATGAGCGTAAGCAAATAGGAGAAAAAAGTTATTATTTTTATTTAAAACTAGGCATAGACCTAATAAAAAGTGCACTAGGTAAGTTAAAATGTGTAAAATGGGCATTGTTTTTGTTTCGTTTTAATATAGATGCTTTTGTTGGAATCCGCCTTGAAATATGTTAACCATTAAAATTTATTAACTCTAGTGTTTAAATAATTTGTTTCACATATTGGTGATATACCTACAAAATACTAAAAATAAATCGAACTATTTTTGATAATTTTTATGGTCGTAGGAAAAATTGTGTACATTACTACTGTGAAAGTGATTTTCTCAAACTCGGAGAATTTCCGAACTCGGCATACGCCTCGTGTTAAATACCTTCTCGTTTGAAACGTACTACTTTTAACACTTTGTTATGTAGTATACTATACCGGTCATTATAATAGGTTTTTAATCTTTTAAGTTTTATTTCTAGCTCGATTACATGCTATGGCCATGGGCAGAAAGGGCAAGATGCACCTATTTAAAGATTGGACAGAAGTTGTCATTAGAAAAAGATCAAATCCCTTACTTAAAGAATTGGAAACGGGACCTCCGCCAGGATCTCGTCGTGTCCGCCACTTACGAGGGCCCAGAAATTTATTACAAATTATTTTTAGCGTTTTTAAATAAGAAAGAAATCGATTTTGACACTGTGTAAGGAAGACTGAATAAATTATTTTTATTAATTAAATGAACTGACGGCATCTACTTGTGACTTATTTTATTAAATCTTGGAAGGTTAATCCCTTAGGGCTGGAACTCGGTTTTGATTAACACATTTGAAGCATGATGATTTTGAAAGAATACATTAACAGTTACTTGTCTTTCTCTTACTTATAACATTGATCATAGTCAATCATTACAAAATTGGCTAATCATGTGTCGAAAGTACTATAGAATAAAAGAATATTTGGTCAGCAGTCAGCACCGCCGCCAGAACAGAAATCAGAAGACCAATCAAAAATTTTCCTGATATTTTGCCAATATGGAAGAATTTATAGAGTGATACTGCCACTTCCTATTATCGTGGTGTGCAGAGATCGACTACTTTGGCCATTCCGAGGATTTTGACATTAATTTCCACTAAACGACTGAAAGTTTTGAAAAGATCTTACTGATTTCGTAAAATGCATCATTAATAAAATCCATAATGCTGTAAATAAAAGCCACTCGTTTATCAATAAAAAAATTATCAAATTAACATTGCTTGGTTTTACGATGTCATTTCGCCTGTTATTATTTCACCATGGTTCTTACCTCTACACTCACCTATAGTGATACACCCTCCCTTCATATCTCAGCGATATACTCCTTTGCCCAGGACTGCTTTCCGATTCCCTCACCAGAAAACTACCGTTGATTCCAGAACTTAACAGATACTCCGCCGCGTTCCTTGATATGGGTCCGTGGTACCACGAGTGCTTCTCTAGAGAGTTGACCGGAGTGACGTAATTCGACGGTACCCATCCTACTAGGTTAGACGAGGAGTGGGCTTCGCACCATTCGCCACTTTTGTTGTAGCTTAAAATCCTGACTTGCTCACCTATGTAAAGCAAAAATATTAGAGAAAATTACATTAATTTATGTATACTATATTTCCTTTTTCTTTACAATCTATTAAATGGGTAAATAGGCTATTAGACCAGGGTCGATAATTTTTGAAACCAAAAAAAAATAATAGTAGGATGAAACCCATTGGAAAAGGAAGAGAATAGAACAAAAATGAAGGGAAAAATAAATTACGGGTGATCCGAGGTCGGGAAGGGGAGGGGGGGGGTTTTAAAGGTAAAAAACGATTTATCTCGATTTCCGGTAAAACTACAAGTCCTGTGGAAAAACGTTAAATCGCAAAGTTGTAGGTAATAAAAAGATCTACAACTTTTGTATTTACACTTTTTTCATATAACCTCAAAATGTATGTGAAAAATTCAAATAACCAAGTTTTTGGTTTTTTATTTTTATCTTTTACAAAATTTTTTTTTTATCCACGAAATTTGGTGAAAACTTACCTTTTTATGTCCTAAACACACTGTAATTTTTTTGATTTAAAATATTTATTTTTTAACCTTATTTTGACTTAATATCGAAAAAACACCCTAATTTTCAATCGAAAATTCTCACGTCAAAATATCTGCTTTTTTAAAAAGTCGGTGGGCTTTTTGTTCGTTGAAATCTCTTCTTTCTGATCGTGTTAAAAAAAATATACATTACCATGGTAAATGTTCTCAAAAAAATGCAAAGAAACGAAAAAACTCGAATCCGATTTTTTTTTAGATCAATATGTACAATTTTGAGCTATTTATTAAAATTTATACTTTTTTATCTATTGGAAATTTAAAATTGGCGCTCTTTCTTTTTCGCATTTGTTTTGTGTAGGCATGGTTACAAGGGCTGTCAATAATAATAACAAAAAGTTTGTTTTATGAAGTGAAAGTAGTCTTGTTAACAAAATTATATTTTCTCTGCTTTTTAATAAAGTTAAAGTGTTTCTGCAGTACAGTTTTATTCATTAGTTCCACGTGACAAGAAAAAGTCCAAAAAAAGTGTTTCTGCAGTACAGTTTTATTCATTAGTTCCACGTGACAAGAAAAAGTCCAAAAGGTTATGGGCCCAGATCACCAGTAAAGTGAATAAAGTTCGTGAATCTACTGCAAAGTTAGAAAGCAAGAGAATGGCCGACAAGATTGATGTTGGTGCTATTACCAAGTTTGATGGGCGAAACTACCATCAATGGATGTTTCAAGTGAAGTGTGCTCTACGTGCAAAAGGTCTGTACGGGGTAGTAGATGGAACCTCTGCAGCCCCAACTGCAACTCAAGAGTTGGAAGCTTGGAAGCGAAAAGACGCCCTAGCAATGTTTATTATAACTTCCGCAATGGACTTAAATCAAACTTCACTCGTCGAAAATTGTGAAACTTCAGAAAAGATGGTGGAAAAGTTGGACACTATCTACAAACAAAAATCAGAAATGAATAAGCTTATGGCACATGAAAGATTCCACCAGTACAAAATGGAACAAAACGATTCCCTTGCTAAACATATAGCAAAAATCGAGAACCTAGCTCAGCAAATAAAAGATTGTGGTGATGACATCAGTGATACTGCCATAATTACCAAAATTTTGAGCACATTACCACAAAAATTTCGCAACGTGCGACAGGCCTGGTTGTCCATTGATGAAACTAAACAGACAATAAAGAATCTAACGGCCAGGTTACTTGATGAAGAAAGGAGTCTCACAGCAATGGAAGTAGAAGATACAGCGCTGGCAGCCACAATGTCAAAAGAAAGCAGAGGGCAGAGAGAAGGTGATAAAAAGAAGCGATTCCCCTTTGAGTGTTACAATTGTCACAAACGAGGACACATGGCGAGGCAGTGCAGGGCTCCAAGACAACATCAAAACAAAGATAGAAAAAATCAGGACACTGCTTTTGTTCTACAACAAGAAGAATCCAACACTGTATCAAAAAGTGAAGAATACTGGATACTAGATAGTGGAGCTTCAGCTCACATGACACATAGAAAAGACTATTTTTCAAAGCTTGAAGCCCTAGAAAATCATTCCTTTGTAACTCTAGGAAACAGTAAGAATTTGATTGTTGAAGGAAAAGGTACAATAAAAATCAAAAAGCTTATTGATGGTAATTGGTTCAATTCTACAATAAATGAAGTGTTGTATGTTCCTGAGTTAACAAAGAATTTATTATCAGAAGGAGTTCTTACACAGAAGGGAATGAAGATTATAAAAGAGAACAAGAAAGCCAATATTTACTTTGAAAACCAACTTGTTGCTTGTGCTATACAACAGGACTCGAACAAATTATATAAAGTATTGTTTGAAACCATATGTCAAGAAACGAATGAACTAAGCCTTGTAGAAAAACAGAATAGTAGCTTAAAAATATGGCATGAGAGGCTTGGACATATAAACACGAAGAACCAAGAAGCTGACATTCTCACCAAGGCTCTGTGTCGTGACAGGTTTCAGAACCTTAGATGCCAGTTGGGACTGAAAGCTCTATTAGAATAAGTTTATTTTATGTTTCCTTTTGCAATGTTCTTTTTAGTTTAAAAAATACTCAAAATGTGGGAGTATTGGAAATTTAAAATTGGCGCTCTTTCTTTTTCGCATTTGTTTTGTGTAGGCATGGTTACAAGGGCTGTCAATAATAATAACAAAAAGTTTGTTTTATGAAGTGAAAGTAGTCTTGTTAACAAAATTATATTTTCTCTGCTTTTTAATAAAGTTAAAGTGTTTCTGCAGTACAGTTTTATTCATTAGTTCCACGTGACAAGAAAAAGTCCAAAATTATCGATGTTACATGGAATCTTACGTTTTTCGAGTAACTAAAGTATAAATTTTAATAAATAGCTTAAAATTGTACATATTGATCTAAAAAAAAATTTCGGATTTGAGTTTTTTTCGTTTCTTTGCATTTTTTTGAGAACATTTACCATAGTAATGTATATATTTTTTAACACCATCAGAAAGTAGAGATTTTAACGAACAAAAAGCCCACCGAATTTTTTAAAAAAGCAGATATTTTGACGTGACAATTTTCGATTGAAAATTAGGGTGTTTTTTCGATATTAAGACAAAATAAGGTTAAAAAATAAATATTTTAAATCAAAAAAATTACAGTGTGTTTGGGACATGAAAAGGTAAGTTTTCACCAAATTTCGTGGATAAAAAAAAACTTTTTGTAAAAGATAAAAATAAAAAACCAAAAACTTGGTTATTTGAATTTTTCACATACATTTTGAGGGTATGTAAAAAAAGTGCAAATACAAAAGTCGTAAATCTTTTTATTACCTACAACTTTGCAATTTAACGTTTTTCCATAGGACTTGTAGTTTTACCGAAAATCGAGATAAATCGTTTTCTGCCCTTAAAACCCCCCCTCCCCCCCTTCCCGACCTCGGATCGCCCGTAATATATTTTTTCTATCATTTTTGTTCTATTCTCTTCCTTTTCCAATGGGTTTCATCCTACTATTTTTTTTTTTTCACTTTTTACCATTTTCAAAGGCTTCAGCACTGGTCTATATCCCCATTAACTGAAAATAATATAATTTTACATCTACTCTTGTTAGGAAATAAACTGACCTATCACAGTTTGTGTTTAATACCCAGGTCACTATTCGATTTTTTAAATGAAGCCTGAAATGAATTTGACTTTGTGTTTAAAAGTTAAATGATTTATTTATTTCATAATATTACTAGGTACAACTAAAATATATGTAATTGCCAAAATGCCTTATTAACGTAAATTAACCCTTTTTCTATGGCTTTAAAATAGAGAAAGGAGCTTTAGCAAGTTGGCTATGCATTTCTGTAGTGTCAATTTTGGTCCATTGAGTAAATTGTTTTAAATAACGTTTAACATATATATGCACTCTTATGAACGACTCAGTAATATGAACATAATATTTTTTGCATTGACCACTCTGTAGTATGAACAGTGTTTAATAACGGTAATATGAACAACTAAATCTTGTTTGTTTTTGTTTCGCCGCCTTAGCATTTCTATCTTGATTCATTGTATTGTAGTATAATATGTAGCTTGTGAAAGTGAACATTAGATTAGTGTAGTGTTTATCTTCAGTGCTAAAGAGTGTTATACCTTGTATCGTACTCAATTTTATGATTTCAGTCAAAATGGTTAAAGTAAAAGGAAAATCAAAATGCCTTTCTCCGAAAAAGCAAAAATCATAGTAGAGGATGTTAATAAAAGCTGAAGAGATAGAAGATTGGAACAAGGACGCAATTGAAGACTCAAACTTGGAAGAAGGCGTAAATGAGAATGAAGAGGATGAAAGTGATCTTGAAATCCAAGACCAGCCAAGTGTTAAAATTAAGTATGGTGAAGCAGTTGAAACCCTCAGGATAGCAACAGAATGGCTTAAACATAACGGAAATCGCGAGTTTAAAAAACATAGCTGTTTTAGCAAACATTGTTGCTAAAAAGACACAATCTAAATTAACATCTTATTTTGCTATAAAATATTAGTTAAGTATCTTAAGTTAGGTTATTGTATCAATACACACTATACTATATAGTTTGCTAGGTACAATAATAATAATTTGTTACATAAAATATCTATTTATGTGTATTTTTTGTAAACTTCGCTAATATAAACGTTCCGTTAATATAAACGTCTTAGAATTTTTATGTTCACGTTACCGAGATTGTACTGCATTGTAAAGCTCTAGCGGATTGTCCATATCGCACTCGGACATTCAAGTTCTAGTAAATAAAAATACTTATATAATCGAATGCCCGAAATGCTCGCAGACTTCATGACAAAAATAACCAACGACGAACTGCCCTACACTATCGTTTATCCAAGTAGGGAAGAATGGGTCAATAATAGTAAGATTTTACTCAGTGTAGTTTGGATTATTCACAGACGGCTCCAAGGCTTATGAAGGTATTGGAGCCGGAAGGTATTGGAGCCGGAATATATGGAGAATCAAAAAATAAAACTCACGATCAGTCTGGGATCCATGGCGACCATATTCCAGGCAGAGGTTCATGCCATTGAAATGTGTGCAAGACTGATGATAAATCGACAGTATGCACACAGGACAATCAAGGCCCTTGAATCAAGATGGTGTACTTCTAAAAAGGTACGGAGTTTAGGTTTAAGTAACAAAATCACCTTAAAATGGATTCCGGGACACATGGGTTTGGAGGGCAATAAGGCTGCTGACAAACACGCTAAGAGGGGAGCAGCGACAGAGCTCACCGGACCCGAACGGGCAATAAGTATATCCTACTCAAAGGCCAATGCACAAAAATGGATTAGCGCAAGACGAAGAATGCCCATGGAAGATTCAGAAATAGCGGAACACATACTGTGCGCTTGCCCACAGCAGCAAGAATAAGATTACCCTATTCGGCGAAGTGACACTGCTGCCGGAGGACATGAAGAATGTCCCCCCCAATGACAACTGACATAAAAGGCAGTTGGGTAAACAAAATGGCATGTTCTGACAGCAAGTTTTGGGAACGCGGACGCGCCCATTGTCTACAAGTTCTGTTATGATCATTTTTAGTCCAAAGTTGAAAATGGGCGAGTAATTTAACAAAAATGCAATTCCCCCCTAAATTTAAGATGGTGGTCGGCGCATAGGCAGACTATGGTCGAAAATGTGGAGTTAAACTACTAATGAGTCCAATGACCCTCCCGACGAGACGAGAATGTCTCGTCTCGGCGGCAACACTACTTACGATAGCAAATTAATAGAAAATTGTGGATTTTGTTTTATTTCAAATGAACATTTCGACTGTACTATAGGTATCTAATAATGATAAAACACATTGACAATTTCATCAGGTACTACATAGACGTCTCCTAGAAAAGTCATGACTACAGTTTTACGGATCAAGCCGAAAAACTGAAATTCCATTTTACAGTAAGTAATTTTTCAGACAATACCCAATAATTGATACTAATAAATTTATGATGACTTTAAATGCTAACTGAAACTATTAATTTTTAATGGAATATAGTAGTAACAACACAGTTTACGCAAGGGCGTCAAGATTATGTTGAAATATAAAATTAATTAAAAAAAATTGCATAATATAAGGAATATCGACAAAATATCACTTAAACGGATATATTTATACGACACTTACATCTACCGTTCCTATTTTAGATGGATCTATTATTATGTCTTCTAAAATAGACCGTTGGAAATATCACGGTACTATTTTAAAGTATTTATTTCTTTAGGAGTCAGGTTGACAGCAGAAAATTGATATTGTAAATATTGTTGCACTTAAGTATCTTATTATTTAATCAAAATTAAAGAACACAATTTAACTCTTATATAAGCGTTAGAGAAATATCGTTATGTATAGGTATAATAGTAAAAATATGAATATATTTGGGCTGTACGAAAATTAAAATGGTCCTATATAATAATAAGCAGATCCGATGTCCGATTTCCTACCAAAAATAGGCCTATGTCCCATGCCTTCAAGGGGGACATTAGAATCAAAGCGACCTAAAATTTACACGGTTGGGGGGTAGGTTGTAGGTTGGCAAGCATGTTGATACTCTCACCCTAACAGAAAAAAACTTGGATTGGAATAATGGTTAAAGCATAAACATGCATCTAAAGTCATTCAAAATTGTACTATATTATCCCTTATAACCATGTTCCTTCCTATTCTAAAACCTTTACATCCCAAAAGGATAACTACTTTGGGCTTAGTTGCAATACGACGCGTTGGACGCGCGTTTCTCCAACATCACAGGCCTGCGTGAAATTTGTGATGACGTGATTTTAGTTTGTTAAGCTCATTTTTTGTAGAGAAATAACTAATTAAAATACAACTGGTCTCTATCATCCACAGAATTTAAAATTTTTTTATAATAGGCGTTTTAATAGATTTTAAAATGAATGTAGAACTTTAAATTCTCGGTACTAACCAAAAAATTATTTTTTGTGGTGCTACACACCTTCTGACTGGAGCCTTTTTATCGACTCTTCAAAGAGGAGCCTTAAAAAATTTGAAGGAATTACTTTTAAGAATACAATATGAAAATCACAACTGGGAAAGTATGTGGAGATCTAAAAATTTTAGGCCTTCTCTTGGGTCAGCCGTCTGGATTTACTAAATTTCCATGTTTCCTGTGTGAGTGGGATAGCAGGAATCGAAAACAGCATTGGATAAAAAGAGACCCACAAAGAGAGACTTTAACACCTGGAACAAAAAATGTATTTCGCGAAAGTCTTATTGATCCTCAAAAAGTTTTACTTCCACCACTTTACATAAAACTTGGACTTATGAAACCATTTGTTAAAGCATTAAAGAAGGAAATTGTTTTAAATATTTGTGTAAAACATTCGGCTCTGTCAGAGGCAAAATTAAAAGAGGTAATGTTTGTATTGCCGCAGATTAGGAGCTTGATGAAAAATAAAGATTTTGAAAAGGTAATGAAAGATAAGGAAAAAAAGCATGGAATGCTTTTAAAGAAGTTAAACATAAATTTCTAGGAAATTATAAAGACTATGTCAAGATTGTTGAAAACATTCTGGAAAAATTCAGGAATCTTGGTATGAGCATAAAAATTCACTTTTTATATTCCCATTAGACTATTTCCCGGAAAATCTTAAGGACGTGAGTAAAGAGCAAGGTGAAAGATTTCATCAAGATATTAAAGACATGGAAAAAAAACCAGGGGCGCTGCGGCTGGGACACAAAAATGATTGCCGATTACTGTTGGACATTGAGAAGAGATCTGTCTTAGTTGAATATGAAAGAAAAACCACCAAAAGAATCTTTTCTGAAAAAAGAAAACGTTTTTTTAAGAAGCGTAAAAAATAAATAACTATTTATAATAGTTTCTATGTGTATATTTTGTATATGTATTTTTGTATTTTTTCCTTAATATATTATTAAACTATGTAGCTTATAAATGAAATATATCGTGTTTTTTCTTTATTTTTGAATTTTACTGGTTTAAAAAATAACCTTACGTGATATAAAAGTAGATTTGAAATCAGCCCTACCCAATTACTAGAAAACAGTTTAAATTTTTAAATCAACTTTCAAAGCGTTAAAAAATGCAGGCCTGTGTAATGAACAGCTGTTTCGAATTCTATCGGCTTGACAGTTCAAGGTCCCTGGTACGTTGGGATGTCCTCTTGGGAATATTAATATACACTATGTTTTTAATATTTATCTTGGCGTTGGTTAATAGATAGCACAAAAATCAAATGTAGAAAAATAACCTCAGTATTTTTTCATGAACAAAATACATTTTGAAATAAATTCGATATCTTTAGTTGTTTTTGATTAACCGGTATAAATGCAAAGCGCGAGTGGAAATAAACCAAAAACGATGGTAGACCATTCATGGAAAATCACTCATAACACTAACCTTTCTTCAAACTAAGCTGATTTTCCCCACCAGCCTGAAAATCATACAGCGCCACGAACAGCTGGGGATCGTCCTCCTCCTGCGCCAGGAGGTTCTCCTTGGACGTCCACCGGTTGGCGGTCTCCAACGAAAGGGGGGTGGAGCCTCCGGCGGCTCCCCCGCTCGCTCCGCTCGACGACAGCGTGGACGTCGCGGCCCCGCTACCCGAGCCGCTGGACGGGGGGTCCGACTCTGGAAGACTGGGAATATGGGGCAGGGGGCGGCTTTGCAGTAGTGCCTCTGAAAATAAAAACGAAAGATTGTAGGTACCCACATTATAAAAACATTTTTATTTTTAATTTGAAGAAATAGTCCTTGCTTAAGTGGAGTTGAAAGTATAGAAACAAAAGAAAAAGTCAAAGTCTTTCTCTACAAATTTATTAGAATAAAAATATTTAATTGAGGTCTTTCAGTCAGAACCAACTGAATGGATAGGGGAAGTAAAATAAAACTTCTAAAAAAAAAGATTTTCAAAAAAAGGTCAAAAAGACTAAAACATGAAAAGTTCTTCAAAAAACCAAATATAGGCATGATGTTGATTTAGTTGGGATACAAATTAATTATTAAAAAGCTGATAGGGGCACTGGGTTTTGCTAAGACTCAGTAGCCCCAGTAAAAATTTCCAGAAGTACATCTTTACAAATTTTTAGAAAAACATAAACTCTCAGATTTTTTTTAACGTTTCTTTGAGAGTTTATATCTTTTTCTAAAAAATTTTAAAGGTGTGCGTCTTGAAATTATTATAGTTTACTGAGGCTGCTGAGTCTTAGCAAAACTAAGTGTCCCAAACAGCTTTTTTATTAATTAATTTGTATCTTAACTAAATCAAGATCATGCCTATCTGTTTTTTTTTTAAGAATTTTTCATGTTTTACTAGCCTTTTTGGCCTTTTTTTGAAAATCTTTTTTTAGAAGTTCCATTTTGGTTCCCCTATCCATTTAGTTGGTTTTGACTTCTCCTTTTGTATAAATATGTTTTAATTATTTGACTATATATATTTTTCTACGTACTCAGGACGATATAAATTTTTACCAATTTTTTTTTCGCGACACATTTTCTAAATTCCATAAACGCCCCATTAAGGTTGTATACCTTCTACCATTTTTTCTTCTGCTAAAACCATCAGCAAAGCTTTTTCTGTCTCCTAATGATGAACGTTTCTGCGTTCGAAACCTGTAGAGACCTTAATTGAATATTTTTATTCTAATAAACTTGTGGAGGAAGACTTTTAGTTTGTCTTTTGTTTCTACTTGTAGTTTTACTGCTTGTTGGGATGTATAAATGAAACAACTAGCGTATCTGAAACGTTTATACTTATTTATTATTTTGGCGGCTTAACCTTATAGCGATGTAAAATCAGTTACTGAATCGTATCGTATACAGGGTTATGATAAAGAAACGGATCAGCCATTTATATAGAATGCCGCCCACTTAATCAGGAATTGCTCGGAACCCTCAAATTATTTTTCTTTGAATGAATTTTATTTATAAAACATATATTATACAGGGTGCATCATAAAAATGCTACGTGCATCCACTTAATTTTTTTTTAATGAAACATAATAATATTGTATATTTTTACATTTTCACATTCTACAATCATTTATAGACACTTGTCTTAAAACATACGCTATACCTACCTATCTTTAACCGTTGACGAAATATTAACTTTTAAAACAAAATAGACAAACGACAAAGTGTGAAAATAAACTATTTTATAAGATGTAGAAAATGTCCTCCGTCAACTGTTCTGTAGTAGATCAATCGATCTAAACATTCCTGTTGCACATTTTGTCCTATTTGTAGAAAAATTTCTCGTATTACTCGTCAAATCGACTCTTTAAGCGTGTCTATCGAGTTGGGTTTAGATTTATAAACTAAATTTTTGACGTAGCCCTACAAAAAAGTCTTGTGGGTTTGTTCGGACGATCTGGGTGGCCATTCTATTGACTCCCGTTTACCTATCAACCGCCCCGGAAAAATAGTATATTAAAGTACGTTTCATAAGAAGCGGTTTTAGCGCACGCGTCTATTTTAAAAAACCAGCCACAAAGTGGCGAGTTTTTTTATTGACACGTGCGCTAAAACGCCTTATGAAACATGTGCTTTATACATTTTTGTCTATTTCACCTTTTATAATCAAGAAAAATACATTTTAAAAAGAAAATAAATCCTTCAAATTTTGTAAATTTTTATGTCTAAATTTTATGTTGGTAATACTATTTTTTTATCATAGTAGCCTCTGGACAACAAAATTTATTTTGCAAACTGTCATTTTTTGATTTATTGACCAATTTTCACCACGAGATTCTAAAGTTATTTTAGCGATATGAGATTTCAAATTGAACGGAATACGTTGTGTGATCCTTGTACAATCGGTACATATACAGAGCGTTCGGAAATTCGGGAGATTTTGCTACTTTTTTTCGAATTTCAAAAGACGTGATTTTACGTCACGGCATTGCAATTTAGTATAGGGAAGATGGAAAATTCAGATAAAGTTGAAGTTAAAATCGACATTGGAAGGTTAGTAGATTGAATTTTGGATAGGATTTGGCAGAAAATGATAGCTTGAAGCATCTACAAAAGATTGATTTATAGATTTATGCAACCAACATACATGACTGTAATCCACACAGAATAAAAAAGTATGTTATCAAGCTATTATTCCTCTGCGAAAAATGGGTTTTCTCGTAAATCACAAAGGCCGCGCAAGTCAATGAAATAAAACATTTAAATGTTACCAACATCAAATAAAGAAAAAACGCAAATGCGTATCGTACTGAGCTTATTATGAACGTGAAATAGAAAAATATATTTAAGTACTCCCTTACATGAGCAGCTTAATGCGGGGAAGCACCATACTGTTAAAACCATAAGGTTAAACTTGGTAAGAATCATTATCATCTGTAAATAGAGTGGCAAGAGCTGAAACCAGATTCTCTCGAAGGAAATTTAGATATCTTTCTCCAGTGAGAGTATTATTACAAAAAAATTATCCGATCAACATATTTTTAACAATGGCCGCCCAGACATTAACTTTTTCATTATACTGGGTGTGATTGTCTATGAACCAGTGGGGATTTTCCTGTGCTCAGTATCTGTAGTTTTGCCTGTTAACCTAACCATTTAAAGGAAAAGTAGGTGAAAAATAAATTCTTTGGACAATTCGTGCGTGATTATCTATTAGCTCAATCATTATCTCGCAAAATTGCGCTAGCGTATCAGGATCATCTATTAACTGATTTGTACGGATGAAATTTCTCCTTTTTTTAGAATTTAGATACGGTGGTGTGCATGGTGAGTATCGTAGTCACGACTAAGTTATGTGCTTAAGCTATTAGAATCTTACTGTAGTGATAAGAATATGTTTATTTTTTTTTCCTCGGGTATACTAAGACGGGACGACCACTTTTGACACTATCTTTAATAGTACGAGTAGTTCTTCACTTAAGGTTGAATTCTCAACGTCATTCAATCTATTGCCAACCTATAACCTATTTCGCGTTGATTTTTTGAGTTTATTATTTTAATAACTAACATTTAAAGAAAATCAATATCGTCGGTACATTATTTAGGTAGTATCTGATATATTACAAAAATATATATTTATTTCATGGGAGAATTGTATAGTGACAGAACAATGAGTAACAATGACATAATATTGTTAAAAAAAATCTTACCCGATATTTTTCTCTATACAATTCTCCTAAAATAAGTTATGAAATTCTTTGATATTTATTAAATATGTCAATTATTACCTATAGAATATCAAGTCGATGCTGATTTTCTTTAAATGTTGTATAAAAGCTAGAAAACATAAATAAATCTACGCGAAATAGGTTATAGGTTGGCAAGCATGTTGATACTCCCACCTTAATTGCTACCCTAGACATTGTCGACTGGTTAATAGGTGGGCGATTTTGGTATTTTTCGAACAAATCACGGACTATGACTTCTACTTTTTATTCCACAACAGAAAATAATCAAAATTTCTATGCGTTCGTCTTTAGCAAGGCGCATTTTGGATGTAATATTAGCAGAACAAAATTTCTAATTTGATTAACATGACACACTGACATTTTTTGACGTCTCCAACTTATATAGCGTCATTGTCAATGCCTAAGATTGTGACTTGAGTTCAGAACGTTCAAATATCAATGGTGCATACTAGCATTAAAGTTTTAATATTTCGTAAACGGTTGAAGAAGAAAGGTGTAGGACCTGGGTTTATGAAAAATGTCTAGAGTTGATTGCGGAATGTAAAAATATACAATATGTATTTGATTAAAAAAATTAAATTTAATACAAGTAGAATCTTTATGATACACTTTGTATAATATCTTGCTCTAAAAAAATGCATTTAAAAAAAATTGACGGGTCCGCGCGATTCTTGATTAAGTGGGCGGTAATCTATATAGAAGACATCTGTTTTTTATCATTACACGATTTTTAATAATAAATGTATCTAAACACTTCGCGTTTAGGCCAAATAGGACATCACGATGTATGAGTCCGATGTTCGTACCCGTACCTCTGATGACACGCTGTTCCTTTTAGACTGTTTTTTTTATAATTTTATTTTAAATGTGAGATGTAACAACTTTATTTTTTGTAGTAATTAATGTTTGTCTGGTTGACTTAAATGCATGGTACTTTGTCTTGCGTGTTTGGACCTTATTGCCTCATGCCATAATAATGATCGTTTTGGCCGAAACGATATGGCTTTCTTTTCCAACTCCAAAATTTTTGTTAAGTTATGATGGCAGTAGTAATATATAAATTCTGATTTTTACACCATTACTGACGAGTACCTAGAGGTATACCTATTATAGTAGTCCCACTGACAATGACACTTCATGTCATTTACTAGGTAGGTTTATTAACATCAGGTTGGCACACAGGAAGTCAGGACCTCACCTAATATATTTGAGCTCACTTACCCTGAAAACAATATAATATGCTCCCTTACCTAACACTTGCTAATATTCCTGGAGTTGTAAAAATATTCTTTCTTTTACTAATCAAGATTTTCTAACTATACATTGAGATCTTCAAAAAGTAATACTTAGCTCCTCCTTTTAGGGAAAGTCGTAATACTCGTAACAGTATAACCACGTTTCGTCACCAGTTACATTACTATTAACATCGCTGGATCTCTTCGTTCGTTTATGACCTTTTTTACATCAATTCTCTGGTTCCAGTTAAATGTTAAGTGTTCCAAAGATAGTCATGCAGATTTCTGTGCACACTTCGCAAACGAATGTTAAGCACCTCTTGTATCTGTAAGTTACACGTTGAACTTCCTGTATCAGTTGTTCTACTTTGCAAGTGTTTGCTGGAGTTACCAGCAGGACGACCCAACCTTGGTGCGTGTTTCAAACAAAAGAACTCCTTATATCACGAATATACTGACATTCAGCAAGGACACTTAGCACCTATAACATTATTCATTTTATTCGTAAACTAATCTATAGCCCAAAACCTTTGCTTCTAGTAATCTGCGTATAGTAAAATATATAAAAAGGTTTCTCTTCAATAATATAACTATGACAAATATATTGATACTCGCTAAATTTTAATTTATAAAATAATTTGCAGCATATTTTATTGTAATAGTAATGAATATTTAATAAGAAAATACTTTCATCTAGTCATCAAAAGTAATGGAAGTTCTAAAGCGTAAAACAATTATTGTTTACGCATAGTTAAAGAATTATTATTTATTGTTATTTTTAATGTGGTTTGACGTTTATGGTTATGCGATATGCAAATTGTTACTAAATGATAAATCAACATGGTTGTCGGTTGACATACGAGCGGATTTGGCTTTTTGTCATGAGGAAGGGATGGGGATACACTACGAAAAAAATGTATGTCTTAAGATGGAAAATGTTCAATAGTATGTCCGCGGATGTGTTTAAACGAGTACAAATGGACCCAATTTTGATCGATACCTAAAAACGTCCCTCCTAATAAAATGTTTGCTTGTAAAATGAATAAGAGTCGCGTTATGAATAGTAAAAAATTTTATACAAGGGGTACAAAAAATAGAAAACGTTATTTTTCGTAAGGGTAACATACCATCCATACGAAAAAACTTAAAAACGTGTTTTAAATTTATCTTTTAGCAGAAGTAAGTACAATATTTCATTAATTAATATAAATATCAAAAGTAAAGAGTTTTATCATATTAGTTTTTAAGAGCAAACGCTAGTTACGCCATCGCCATTTCGTCTTTTGATAAATATTTCGGTACTTCTTCCTTTTATCCAAAAATCGGTCAAATAGCCCTCTCAGGAGTAGGGCGATTATGAAATTTCATAATCGATTTTTTGATAAAAAAAATTTAAATCGATTAATCGATTTCTTCGATTACATTTTTTAAAATCAAATAATCGTTTTTTTCGATTAATCAATTTAATCGAAATAATCGATTATGAAATTTTATCATTGTTTAGCTCTATGTTAGAGGACTTAATTTAAAACAAATATAAATTTTCTACAATTTTTTTGTTTGTTCTTTCTAAAAACATCCGAACTTTATTTTTAAACAAATTTGGACAAATTATAAGTACATAAGAAAAGACAGGAGGGCATATTCTCCCAAGTTAGCAATACTAACATACAACATACTACAACTTAACAATTTTTTTATTCATAGCAAAAAAACCAGTTGCTCTAAATGCTCCCTTTAAGGAAGGGATGACCTAAGGATGACCGTCTTTACTAAAAACTCTTTCCGAAGGTATGCTTGACACTTGTGTCGTTAAAAATTTTCTGGCACATTGAGATTGATGTAAACATGTATTGTCATTATGCTTCAACCATAACTAAAAGTCGATTATTATTATTATTATTATTATTATAACAACGGATCTTCATCGTCATCAAATTGTTAGTGTATTTAGATGCTGATTGATTTCTGTTCTAATTTTTACAGCTACACCGACCGATTAAATCAAATGAATCGATTTTTTAAAATGTTATAATCGAATAATCGATTATTTTGTCCACCCCTACTCAGGAGTACAATTACCTACGGTTTTCCGTTAAAAAGGTTGGATTTATAAATTAATAAAAGCAGAAAAAGAAATATGGAAAAACGTGACAAAATTTCGTTTTTTCTTTTTATTAATTTATCATTTAAATTTTTTCTGTGGGTAATTGCTACCCAAAGAGAGGTATTGGGGCGCTTGTAAAAATTCTTGGACGGCACGATATTTTATATTGGCACGAACCGGAGGGAAACGAAAACGCAGTGAGTGTGAGTGAGTTATCAAACATGAGAAATTAAAACCTATTAACTGGAACTCAATGTGATTTTGCTTCCCTCCGGTTCGTGTCTTTATAAAATATCGTTCCGTTACCGTCCGGTTCAATGACCTGTTCCCTATGGATAAAACAATAACAAATGAACCAATTGAGTAAATCGTATTCCGTTCTGAAGTAAATCAACAAACAAATTTCGCCCCCCACTTTGTTTGCAAAACTTACGCTGGTGAAAGTATAACACAATGTGAGAAACTTAAATCATGGTCTAAAACCTTATAAGAAGCATAGCAACGCAGCAGTAAGAGATCCGCCCCCAAAGATGAGAGGGCAACGACATTGGTTTGAGGCCATAATGATGTTGTTTCATTCATTTCCGTTTAGGGATGCCTACAGAAAATGTTTCGCGGAAAAACATCGATGTTTGCGATGCATTGAATTTTTTTTTTAATATAGAATCAGAATTACAAAACAAATCACAAATCTAATTATTCCAAGCTCACACCTTAACTGAAACCAGAGGTATAATCAAGATCGAGAGGCAATGGCAAAATAACTATTTTACGAAGAAAATTAAGGCCTAATACCATAGCGGACTTTATAACAACACTGTGCCTAATACATCGATGCATCGGACAATTATCAAATGGCCTCGATGCATCGCTTAAAAACGATGTATCGCATTGAAAATATCGATGTTTTTGATGCGTCGATGTATATCGACCATCCCTATTTCCGTTTGGTGTTTCGTTGACAGCGGTCTGAAATTTTCTTCAGTTTATCGGTTTTGTGTAATAATTGCCGTGTTTTTAGGAGACTAATTAAGATGAGTCGCAAGTGTCAAGTATGCGAGAGTTCGAAAAATAATAATTCTGTAGCTACTTTTCATAGGTGAGTACCTAAATAGAAAATTGGGTTATTTGTAGGTTAGGTTTAAACTATAGTAGCAAGGTTGCATTCAAAGGTAAATCCGCCGTAATCCCTACTTCCTGCCCCATCCAGCTCTTCACCGCCGCCTCCCTCCTAAGAAAACGAAGAATGCGTCACTAGTGTTTGGTCTTAAAAGTCTGCTACCATCGCTTTTACTTGCGACGTGCATTTACACCATCTACACCTTACACCTATTAATTTATTTCAAGATATTTGTTTATTTAGAAATAATAAAATAATTTTTGTACCTTTGACTTCTATATTATTAACGGTTGCCAAGATACATATTCCAAAAATACTTACAGGCGTTCGGCTGTCAATAAATATAACCAGTAAAATTTAATTAAACAGGTATAAAACTTGGTACCTAAAGGTTTAAACGTTGTTTGTCCTGTACCTAATGTTAATTTAGATCTTTCTTTGGGAGAAAATTAATTTTATAATTGGCCTATTTATACTAACACAAATTATAGTATGTATAACAAAAAGTAGCAAAAAAAAAGTATAGTATGTATATTTAGTATATTTTGAAAACGAATGGGTTAGCGGCAAATTTGCTAAGTAAGAAACAGAGTTAAAGGATATAGATCTTGCAATATTATTACATTGTAGTAAATCGTGTGCGGTTTCGGACAAATTCGGCGCGGGGCGCAAAAATTGGGTTTGTTCTATAACTTGTAAAGTTCTATTATTCTAACTCACACCTGTAAGCCGATTGTGAAATATTTGACATTAACATAATATTTATTACTGGTGGTTTCCTGGATGTATGTATAATAGGCAGTATTTAATTTTAAAGAATTTTACGAAGAGGTCTTTATAAATAACTTTTAATTGGCTTATTATAAAATAATAAAATTTGGTGTGCGACTCCAATATACAAGGACCTTCAAGAAAGTCTAATACTATTTTGATATAATATTAATAAGGGTGCCAATATTTTAGGGTAGCAAAATTTCCATGGGATTTGGCCAGGCTGGCGATACACCGCCCGCTATAGAAAAAACATTTAACGAAAATTTTAAAAGTTAATTTCAGTCGGTACCACATCGAACTAAATACATAAAGAGGTCATCTACTAGTGGAATGAATGAATGAAATGAACATAGAATAACAAAATATTGCGATATATAGTCAAATTTCTCTAAGTCCAACAGAAACAGCCACAGAAATACTTAAAAAAAAACACCAATATTAGAAGAAAATAATATGATGCAACCTAATGCATGAGCTTGCTACGGCCCTCTATTGAACTGGGAACTTTTAGGAAGAAACCAGGCAGCTGCTAATGTTGTCAACTGTCGAAACGTTTTGTTTTTAGAAAAAGTTGACTCTAGCACCGGACTGTAAAATAAAAAGAAATTTTATCAAATGCTATAGAGCAAAGACTTTTAATATAAGTCTTTGCTATAGAGGACATCAGGCGCGGCCTGTGAGTTTTTTTACAGGCGGGGCAAATTTTAATGGCAGTAACGTAACCAGCTAAATGCAGTTTAGTGCATAGTTTGGCCAAGGAATAATTATTTACCTATTATACTAATAAACACCGCAAAAACATAAAATACTAAAATAGCATTTTTACTGTGACTTTTTTAAAAGATTTCATGAAACAGCTTTACTTTATTATTATCATCTTTTTATCTAACTCTAATACCTTTATTTAGTACATACTTTGCTTGAATGTCTTTCGTAATCTGTTTCAGATCCAAAAAATGTTTGGGGCGTCCACGTTCTTTAATTTCTAAACGTTTTTGAAATGTTAATGCACCGTTTGTTTTAAGCTGTATATTTCTTGGATTGTTGAAAGCATTTCTCTTTAATACAAGGCACAAGTACAAGTCAAAAACACAAAAATAAACGAACTGCATAAAGGGTTAACGGCATACGGGCGATTCGGCATCGGCATACCTGGTGATCTAATAAAACTAAAACTGTTTATGCAAATGTTGCAAATACAATCCGCATATTTTGTAATTAGTTTTTCTTTATCTAACGCAAAGTTTTGCTTGCAATAATAATTCACGGAGCGGTTCGACTGTGTTTCCATAAATGCCTATTGAACCGCCTTCGATCGAGCACGAAACAACCCGAGATCAGGCGAAGTCGATGACCGGCGAGCTAATATATTTGTCTTTTTTTACTTCCGAAAGCGCCTATGTTTATTTCGCTCTTAGTTTCCAATTCATTTATGTAATCTTCTATTTGATATAAACACATCACGTCAACTTAAAATACGGTCGAGTGCTTCGATTTATATTGGGAGTTTTAGCATGACACTTACGCTTTGGAACTTTTGCATTTTTTTAAGGATAATAATTTTTATTTGTTTTGAAAAATAAATGACCTTAGGGACACGCTGTGCTTCAAGAACATTGATAAAAAATGAGAATTATGGTAGGGTGCAGGACAATTTTTTAGTAAACTTAAGAATTTGTTTGGCTTCCTGATTGATTTACGGTGGGAAACAAACGATAAAAATGTGCGTCAAGGAGAAAATGTTGACTTAAAGTTGAGGAAACTACCAATTATCTTGATGGTATTAAGTAAGAGTAGGGGGCGCCCCTATGGCCTTCCACTAGATCCTTGAATCCACCTATGATTTAACCCCACCAATTTAGTATATCACGCTTATAAAATATTCGTGTTTTATATCGCCATAATTTTGCAAAGATTTTAATTAAATCGTTTTTGTATCGTCAAATCAAGGGACCATCTTGAAAAACTCCGGTAAATGGCGTTTATTATTTACTTATATATTGTACACAGGGCGTTACTTTTTTGAAAATAAGAGATGAGAAAACACATCAAATTTTCAATCGCAATCACTGCCTTTCAATTACTGTAATAAAGCATATTATTGAAGATAACAATTATTAAATTGCTTGTTCCTAAGAATCCTAAGAGAAAAATCTTACATCATCATCTATCATGTAGCTGAATAAGCTCACGTACATCTTACTGTAATGAAAGATAAAACTTCTTGTATTATGGAAATATGTCAAGGTTTTTAGTCGACATGTCTGGTTTCCCCCATAAATAAATTATTAGATCGGTAGTCCGTCTGGAAGAAACTTTCAACGAATAGAAGTTTTGCAATGGACCAATGGAATGCAGACTTTGCGGTGAACAGAACGAAACCGGCTAACATGTGCAGCTCTGCGAAGCAAGATTCAAAGTCTTTGGGACTATTTAACGGGGCGACAACCGTCCGCACGAGAAACTTGATGGGCCAACTGCCCCCTGCCCTTGTACATTTAGATTTTTAAAATATTGACAGAAAATATATTCAATAGTTTCTCAAAATCAAAACATAGATTACATTTTGTATCATAAAATTCACAAAAAGTTATATATGTACACGGTTATCGTTCATTTGGAAGATTTTTGAAAGTAATGCATTTTTAATCCTGCAAATTTGGATAATGGAGTTTTCGGAGACGCTGACTTCAAATGAAGTTGTCTCAAACTTGCTTATTTTAAATGGAGCACCCTGTATAATATATATGCTTGCGTCCCTTTCTTTATTTCCAATAACTTTTATCGAAAGTTATTTTATCATACTCTATCCGTTTTTGAGAAAAAAATTGCCATACAGACGCGTGTCATTGTTAGTTGCACTGCCTGCATTTGTACGTTCTTGCCAAAAAGCAATAAGACTGTTAGATATAGTCGGATCTGGTCTTATCGTACGGGTCATACGATTCAAGAAAGACATACTCTCAGTTTTTGTTTTCTTTACTTGCGTTTAATTTTACCCTCTAAATAAAATACGTAAGATAAATGAGACAGACTTATTCCATTTTGACATGAAAAAAAAAGGATATGTATTTACTTTCCAGCGATTCTAAAAAAGCTTATAATAGCACCAGCTACGTTTTATTTTAAATATGCGAGTTTTGTGACTTTGACAGTTTGTGACAAACTGAAACAATTTTCTGGGTTTTTGCATCCCCAATCAAAAAAAAATGGTACTTAATCTGATAAACTATTTCGAAAATAAAAGAAAAAGTGAAAATCCGCCAACCAATATTCAGGAAACAGTAGCCAAAGCACAGGAAATTAGTTTAAGGACTGTGCAGAAAATTGTGCATGAAACAAAACATAACATAATACCCAAGAATACTAAAAAGTGTAAACGAAGAAAGCCAAAGACTGAGGATTTAAGCGAAAATATTAAAATGGGAGTTCGAAATGTGATTTACGATTTATACAAATCAAAAACCAATGTAACTCTTCCAGTTTTACAAAAAACTTTAAAAATTCGGGGTGTTTTGGAAATTGGACTTGAAGCGTTATCAAAATTAATAAAAAATTTAGGTTTTCGCTATAAAAAAGAATGTAACCGAAGATTTTTATGTAAGCAGCCACAGATAGTAAGTCAGCGTGTTCAGTTTTTAAAAAAATATACGGACAATTACAAATCGAAATTTAGAAAAGTGGTATTTTTAGACGAAACGTGGATATTTTCGAATGGAAGTGGTTCAAAATATTGGCAAGATGAGTCTGTAAAAAGTGTTAAAAGGAAAAAGGGGTGCGGTACGGGAAAGCGTTTTATTATTTTGCATGCCGGTTCTGCAACAGGATATGTTGCAGGTGCGAGTTTAATTTTTTCTTCAACATCAAAAAGTGCTGACTATCATGATAATATGAATTGCGAAATGTTTGAAAAATGGTTAAAAGTTCAATTGATACCAAATTTGGATGCTCCGTCTTTAATTGTATTAGATAATGCATTATATCATTCAAGAATTTTAAATAAACAGCCTACTTCATCTTGGAGGAAAAGTGATATTTATGAGTGGCTGGAAAAACACAACCAAAATCCTTTACCAAATATGCTTAAATCGGAACTCCTATCGTCCTATCAATAGCAAAGTCTCTTAAAAAACCCAAAATATACGCGGTAGATGAAATACTGCGTGAATATGGTCATGAGGTTCTAGGACTGCCGCCATATCATTGCCAGTTTAACGCAATAGAATTAATATGGGCTGGTGCAAAGTATTATTATGAAAAACATGTAGGCGATGGTCTTAAATCCGACCAAGTACAAATAGTTTGGCAAGATTCGTTAGATCATATTACACAAGAGTACTGGAAGAAATCGGTGGAACATACAGAAATATTAATAAGGGATTTTTGGGATCGAGAACAAGTACTATGTCGAAGTAGCGCCAATGATAATTGCTCCATTCGAAGACGACTCAGACGACGAGGACTTTTCAGATTTTATAAGTGACGATGAGAGTTTTTAGGCTATAATTATAAACGGTGTTTTTCGTTTACATTTTTTAGTATTCTTGGGTATTATATTATGCTTTTTTTTTCGTGCACATTATTCTGCATAGTCCTTAAACTAATTCCCAGTGTTTTCATTACGGTTTCCTGCATATTGGTTTGCGAATTTCCACTTTTTCTTTCATTATCGAAATAGTTTATCAGACTAAATGCCATTGTATTTTTAGGTTTTAGTAGTAAAATTGTTAAAATAAATTGCACTGTTTATTATTGTCTTTTTAATTAAAGGGTACAGTAGGTATATAATTAACGATTATATAATTTTTTTGTAACTTTTTCAACTCCCCTGTACATAATTTTTACAAAACTAATAATATTAGGTATATGTGGCTATCTTCGCGATAGCTAAAATAATGAAACTATTTTTCCTTCCTTCGGTATATTTGTAAATAATCTCACAATATTTTGATAGCCTCTGTGTTGTCTGATTTGACGCATATGATCAGTGACCTTTGGACCCGCACGTTAAGACCAGATCTGACTATATTTGGGGGATTTTGGGAAAAACCGTCAATAAGAGTAAAAACTATTCTAGTTAGTTATAGTGACATCTTACGTGGACAGATAGGGAATGTTCTATCTAGCTCTAGCCCATCCATTTAATGAAATAGCAACGTAGCATCGTATTTAAAAAAATAAGGATGTTTTAAATGTGTTAATAAAGATCTAAAATTTTTATTTTTCCACTTCCCTGTATCTAAAATTCCATTTTCCGACAATTCATTATCGAGCACAATAATATCTAATTTCACAACCGGAATTTCGAATTTCGTTATCTTTGAAAACATATTCTATTTTCGGCGACGCCCTGTAAATAGTCAAAATTTCAGAAAAACCAATTTTTTAAACGGCTAGAGTACGATACGAAAACTTTTAATAAAAGTTATTGGAAATGAAGAAAATAACATACAAAAATATTATACAGGGTGCTCCATTTAAAATAAGCAAATTTAAGACAACTTCTGGTATAACAGGAAACAGGAAGCCGCATAATATGGTCGCAGTTATTTCATTTGAAGAGAGCGTCTCCGAAAACCCCATTATTCAAATTTGCCGAATTCAAATTGCCTTACTTTCCGAACTATGTTAATGGACGATAACCGTGAGACATTTCGTACCTCAAAGTTACGTTTTGTATAATATGTTATTCAGAGTTTTTTTTGTAAGTTCTCTCTTGCCATTTGTGTAAAAGTAACTTTTTTTTGTATTATTGTATTTACTTCTAAAAACCATTTAAGTTAAGTGCCCCCCCTTAGTGATGTTCTGGATCCACCACTGCCACAGATTTTACAAACCTTATCTAATTGTATGCCACCACGCACACGTGCTATCAAATAATCACACAACACAAACTCCAAATGACAAATTATCACCATTTGTAAACCATGCAAATTAGCCGCGAGATTGATAAATCCCTAAAAATCGTACACATAATAAAAATAGAAAATAAAAATGTGGTTTTAAAACAGCACTGACCGTCTAGGGAAGCTAAATCCGTTTTAAAGTGCCTTTTTATTTTACAATCACAGAATAAATGTATTTTTATTTGTTGATAACAATGACAATGTTAGGACGCCGGCCGCAACGATACAGGATACAGGGTCAGCTTTTAAAGTATTAACTTGGTCGTCATTTAATTTATTAATCACGCAAAACCAAAAGTAGAACATGTAAATTTTAAATTTTAAAATAGGAATAACATTTTAAGGTCTAGAGTACTCTAGAGTTTAGACAACCAAACCGAGCCCGACAGCATATGGCAACATTGACGTAGTTAACGTTAACCGGACTGATAAGTTGGTAGAATTTGCTGCAGTTGGATAGAAAGTAAGTTACAAATCAAAATAACTCCTTGGTAAAATACCGGCGTAAAAGTGGCAAGAGGAAGTCAGCAGGGGGGTTCTCTCTCCCTTTTTATTAAAACTTGTCATGGGTGAGCTAGTGGGTGCACTCAGCCGAGAGGTTACGCAGATGACCTGGCCTTTGTAGCACATCGGTAAGGCCCAAATTATTAATGTCCTGTTAACAGCCATATAACTTCCATGACAACAATTATTCCAATAATCATATACCTAGAACACAAACCTTTAATTTATAAGGGGACAAAATATTTCATTCATGAGACGCCATTTGTTTACAAGCACTCTAAAGTTTCAGATAAGTTAGGAGATGTTTTTAAAAATGGCAACGTTGTTAGCTGCGCGTATACCCATTGCTTAAGTTAAAAAAACATAACCTGAATATATTAATACGGGGATAACTAGATGTTATCTCCACTTTTTAGGATCAGATCACAATTGACCGTCGGACTAAAAATTTCTCCTGAGCAATACCTTCGTGCTTACACAGATGGCTCAAAACCAAAGAAGTTACCGAAGCTCAGTGCCGGTTTAAGGTACGTTTGCGCCCGGTGCTACTTGTAAGCATATCCCTTCGTATTCCTAGTTTATACCAAAGAATATTATTAATTATTCTATGGTTTATACAATCTCAAATTATTGTATTTTTATATTAGGTATGTTTGAAAAAAAGGTTCATAAATCCGAAATAACATAATTTATTATAAATAACTTCACAGAATAAATCAGTGACAAATAGAACAATCAGAAACAGCCAAAAACGAATACGAACATAAATACAAACAAGAAGCAGATTACAAGAATAAGGTTAGAAGAACGAAATCACAACATAATATCATTCGGATAACATTTTGCTATTCCTGTTTTGCCACGGTCCACATTATCTTAGTGCTATCACTAATACATTTAGGAACTGAATGAGAATAGAAATGACCGCTCCCGGCTAGCATTCGTAACCATTATGGAAAAAAAATACGAAGGCATACAGTTATATTTTTGAAAAAGAACATATTAATTTATTTTCCTGCAACAATTTTACTAAATCTATGGGGTATTCAACTTCAATCTCATGACTTAGTTCGTTTAAAATTTTTTTAAAGTGAATGCTCTCTTCAGGAAAATATTCGTCCATGCTAAGGTTTTTACTTTACATACAATCTCTCTCCGCGCACCGCCCTTATAAGATTTACCGCCCGGTGCTGTAGCACCCAATAGCACCCATGTAAAACCGGCTCTGCCGAAGCTGGTATACACGAAGTAAGACGTGTTGGTTGGTTGCCATTATACTGTAGCCGAATGGCCCTTTGTATCCTTTCGTTTAACAGCCATATGAAAGCAACAGTTTTTGACATGGGCTCCAAACCACGCGTATCCACTAGTTTATCAGTCAGTCCTCTAAAGAGCAGGATTATCCGCTGCGGTAAGAGGATCGTATTCTTAAGTGGAGTAGTGTCATACTGCATTCTTTCTTCTAAGATTTTTGGGTATACATACTACGCCTACACTCGCCCTGGGAATCGAACCCGGGTCGCCGCAGCTAAATGCGGCTGTGCTACCACGAACGAAACACGGCCGGTGACCAAGTAAGCAGTGGCGGCTCGTGACTAGGAAGTCAGGGGGGGCGCTGGCTTTAAATAATGCGGATAACTATAATCAAATCGTTTATTTTTGTTAAACATACCAAATGATAACACTAACAAATACTATTTTTTGAAGTGAGTCAAATATTCGTTTTTTTTTCGGAAATAAACTTCTCGGTGACTTTGTTAATAAAATTATATATGTCCTGAACCATCGCTTTTTCGATTGACAGCATTGCTAAAGCTGCATATTAGACGAAATTTTCCAACTTTATAACATAACTAATAAATTAGGCAAAACAAAACATCAGCGGCATCGACAGGTCGCGTCGCGCGAAACGCGAACAGCTGTTGTTGGACGGAAAATTGGAGCCCCATCCGTGCAGCTCATAGACAATTTACCTTTAGATACGTACAGTGTATCTCCTGCGCAAATAAAAGTTACGTTTTATGGGTGAAAAAATACGTCCGAGCGCATGACTCGCCGGTCAGCTGCCTTCCCTCTGGGCACCATCGGGCATGCGCACAAACCTCGTGTTATCGGCCTGTTCAAAATACACTCCAGAACCGGCTCGGCCGCCATTTTTGTTGTTGTGTTTTAAGGTTTCTTTGTGGATTCCTTGTAGTTTTCTTAGCTATTGTGGATTGTGGGTGTTTAATGTTTACGGATTTCTAGGTTTTTTTGTAGTTTAGTGAATTGTGTCCGATTGTTAGAAAATTTGCTGGTTGGTTAATTTTTTGGTTAAAATCTGTGCACCCCGACATTAAGCTTTTAATAAAGCCAGTATTCCACGGGTCAAGTTCTCGAGCAAACACTTTTCAAATTCTTAAACAAGAAATTTTGCTTTAAAATGTTTTACACTTACCCAAGTTTTTGCCAAATTGTAAAAATCAATAAGTACAAGTTATATACCAACTAATATTTGACTTAAGGTTAGGCACGCGACAACACCGTAGATTGGTTATTTTGCGGGTTATGTTTGTTTTTATATTCGAGTTTATAATGCTAGTTTAATTCACTTGTTCTTGTTCTCTTCCTTTTCGAACTAAAACAACGACGAATCATTTTTAAACAAATTTTAAAACCAAAACCTTAAAAACAATTTTCTATCCTTAAAATCTGATAGGTTTGCTACTACTAAAAATGCCAGAAATCAGTACCTTTTTTTCCAACTTGATCAAAACTTGAGAAGAAAGTCCAATTTTTTGGCAAGAATTTAAATTTTAAAGCCCGGACCTGTCTATTTTCCCATTCGTCAAACGATAATGTTGCAGTGCGAATGTCTAATAGTGTCTAGCTTTGTTGACATGCGCGAGGCCATAAATCTGCCACTTTCGTGATTATTGTTTGCTTATCTAAAGGTAAATTGTCTATGGTGCAGCTCGTTGTGCGATGTGTAGGTGACGTCACGCCTCCGTAGAAGCGGGACGGATAATCGGCCGCCCGCGGTTGCCTGTGCGAATAGAAAATGCTCATTCGGTATAACTTGCCCGTTGGAATATGGCTATTGTCTGTGTTTGGTTTGAATTATTTTAATTGATTGCTTACATACATTGCGTTGCTTATTGGTTTTTAAGTAAAGTGTTTTTGGATTCTGTTTGAAATAATTGCAGGGAGGGCGGCGCCCCAGAGCCATCCATTACGAGCCGCCACTGCAAGTAAGTCTGTTCATTACTGAAGATTTAAAAAAAACGATTTGGAATCATTCTGCAAAGTGTCAAGTGGCTATGAAATAGATACAGAACAACTCAAATCATGTACCAGAAACACTGCCGAATTATATATCAGAGAACATCAGTGGATTAATATGCCAGCGAGTGTTCATAAATTATTAATCCATGGACCTGCCATTATAAGTAAAAAATTTGCACTGTTTACTGGTATCCTCTGACCCTTATATCAGTGGGATAATAACACTGCCTAGTAACGAGAGCAATGCTATCGATTTAGAGTTTTTTCAACTAAAGTCACCAGAAGTAGAAGCTATCATCGCTGACATACCTTGCCAATCTTTAGATTCCTCAACTAAGTTGCTATCGGAATTAAAATTCCTCTCATGATAATGCAATTGGTGATATATTTGCAATATTACAGATTTACAATAAAAATAGATTACAACGATTATTTAATAATTTTATTGCACTGTTTATAAATACAGGGTCGCTTTTATGTATGGGTAGCGAAGAATGTTAAATACAAAACTTTTAGGGTTTTTAGAAATCTATTACACTGCACATAAACTAAGTATACAGGATCAGTCAAAAAGCCATGGAAGAACAAAGTTACTTTATTTTAAATGGAACCCCCTGTATATTAATCAATATTTCAATTATTTACAAGTATCTAAAAAAAAATGTTAAGCACACCACATACCCAATCTTAACCGTTTTCGAGATATCGAGTTTCGAATATCGTTTTCAAATAAATCTAATAACAATAATAAAAAAGACAAACTAAGTTTTAGTAAACAATAATTTGAAATCCTATTTTATAAGGCGCTCAAAGTGTCCACCGTTTGCCTCCTGGCAGTAATGAATTCGGTGAAAAAAATTTTGTAGCGAATCTAAAAGGATATTGGGAGCAATACTGAAAATTTCATGCATTATCCTTTGTTGCAAATCTTCGATATTTTGTGGCCTATTTTTGTACACTAAATTTTTGATATGACCCCACAGGAAAAAGTCAAGAGGGGTCATATCAGGAGACCTAGCAGGCCATGCAATTGCACCTCTGCGCCCAATCCATTTACCAGGAAAAGTTTCCTCTAGATATTTCCTCACCATCCGTCCAAAATGTGGTGGAGCCCCATCTTGTTGAAACCATATTTGTTCAGCCGGTAAATTGGGATTATTATGGTTCGGGAATAATCGTCTGAGCTGTGGAACAATATTCTCTTGTAAAAGTAATAAATATCGTTCAGAGTTCAAATTTCCATGTATAAAATAGGGTCATATGACGTTTCCACCTATAATGCCACACCAAACATTGTTTTTTTGTGGTCGTTGGGTATGAACTTGTTCCATCCAATGTGGATTTTGGTCTGACCAATATCTACAGTTGTGTCGATTTACGTGCCTGTTTATACAAAACGTTGATTCATCAGAAAATAAAATGTGGTTGACAAAGTTGACATTTTGATTCAATTTATCCATAATGATTTCGCAAAACTGAATTCTGCGATCAAAATCGTCTTCACTCAATTCTTGTAACAAATGAATTTTATATGATTTGAATTTTTCTCTTTTGGTAATTTTTTGAATGGAATATCGACTCATATTATAATTTAAAGCCCGCTGTTGCGTCGAATTTATTGGATTTTCTACCACATCTAACATGACATTTAGAGAATTTTCTTCATTAGTAACTCTTACCGGTCTTCCACTTTTTGGTCGATCTTTTACACCTCCAGTTTCATGAAAACGCTGCATTGTTTTGGAAACAGTTGATTTAGTTATAGGTTCCCGATCTGGATGCAATTCATTAAAAATATTCACCACTTGGGTAAAACTCCGTGTTCTATTGCCGTACCCTATCATCATTAAAATTTCAATGCGCTCGGTACCACTTAAACGTGCCATTTTTACGCGAAAATTGTTCACAAATTGTAAATGTAAGTATTTTTGGCATATCTGTTGTCAAGATGACAAGACGACATTGTCATGGAGATAAATATTTTCTAAGGTAACTTTATGGACTAGAAAATTAATGAATGTAATAATTTATTTGAAAACGAATATTGGGTATGTGGTGTGCTTAACATTTTTTTTTAGAATCTTGTAAATAATTGAAATATTGAAAAATATACAGGGGGTTCCATTTAAAATAAAGTAACTTTGTTCTTCCATGGCTTTTTGACTGATCCTGTATACTTAGTTTATGTGCAGTGTAATAGATTTCTAAAAAACCTAAAAGTTTTGTATTTAACATTCGTCGCTAGCTATCTTACTTTAGCAAATAATCGACCGTTTCCATACATAAAAGCGACCCTGCATAATAATTTTGTGGAGTTTTTTAAAATTCTAACCCATTGTGCGTTGTTGTGATAATGCTAACCAATAAAAGTCTAAGATCCCATCCGAAAAATGCTCCATAAAAAGGTAGGGCGTTCTGTTCATAAAACATAAATTGAACTTATCCCTATACTAGCGTGTACCCGGCCTGCGTTGCAGCCCGGCATTATACGACGTCGCTTCCTCTGAGATAATAAGGCGAGTTCACCATCACGTCAAGATTTATAAATACAAACCCCGAACAAACCTCTAAATTTATCAGTGTTTCTCTACAATATTATGCATGTATTATACATAAAAACCTTCCTCTTGAATCACTCTATCTATTAAAAAAAAACGCTTCAAAATCCGTTGCGTAGTTTTAAAGATTTAAGTACATATAGGAAGAGACGGGCGACAGCGACTTTGTTTTATACTTACTATGTTAAGAAGACAGTATAATTATTAATTTTTTTAAATTTTGGCTATTTTCGAGAAAAATACAAAAAAATCTCGTAATTTTGCGCAATAAATCCACCATATGAAAAATGCAGACCATATTTTTAATATCGAGATTTCGAAAATAAACTAACAATATCAAGTCTTATATTTGGTAAAACCAAAAACTGGAGGTTCCAAATAATCTATTAGTCCAACATTTCAGTTCAAAATCTTAAAACTACTTCATAAACTGCAGTTGAAATACCCCATTTTCGACTAGTTTTGACAGCTGGTATTATACGAGAGAATAATTTTCACAGCCCTCTCTTCAGACTCAATGTAGATGTTGAAAATTTGTTTTTTGTAAAAATTTTCCTGTTCCGTTCTGAAAATATCGACTTTTCTCAAATAAAAAAAAACACATTAATAACTTTAGATATGCAAAAGTGTTTGGGATGTTATGAACCAAAAAAACTGTCAGTGAATAAGATTGTAGAAAATATAGTTGAATAACTAAAACCTAAAACTTTTCATGAAAATTTTTTTTTCACTAAATACGATTTTGCGGAGAGCAGTTTAAAGCTTATTTATCCCTTAAAGTGACGGAACAAAAAAATTCAAAAAGTTAAATACAATCGATTAGAGACGCGGTTAAGTGGAACATTGGCACGCGAAAAAAAGTTAAAAAATCACTTTTTTGTGAACTTTATTTTGTAACTTTTCTCGAAAATAGGCAAGATTTAAAAAAAATAATAATGACCCTCTTATAGGGCACAAGTTCAATTTATGTTTTATGAACAGTGAACCCCTTTTCATGGTGGATTTTTCGGGTCGGGCTCTTCTACTATAAGTTACTGTAAAAACTTCCGTAACTACATAATCTACCGCATTGTCACCGTTCGGATAACAACAAAAATATTCACATTATTTTTTAAACGGAAAGAAACAAGAACCTTTTGTCTCATACTATATTTAAAGGTAACACAACAGATTAAATTTGATTTGTTCCACCTTGTATATTCCTCGCCATTATTGATCTACCGGAATAGACTACCGAACAGCAAACTTAATTTCGATAAAAGAGACCGTTTTGTTTATGTAACCTAACCCTTATGCATTGTGTACCGTTATCTTAGCTTTTTTATCTGTCTTTGATTGGAGAGCTTTTTATATAGGGTGTTGCTTCCGCTCTAGATAGTCCCGAGGCGAGCGGTGCAAACTAGCCACAAAAATGGTTATCGCCTCGGTCTCGGGCTTGATAGTCACAAATTGGACTGTCATGCTATAAACGACGCTACGTTGCCAGCTTTACTGTACTGGTATTTTCATTTTAATGTTTCTCTGGACCAGCGATTACAATATCTGTTATGTTGCGTACGTCCAATTGAAAATGGATTTATCTCGTCTAGGGCCGGCTCTATACTAAATTCATCCCAAAGACAAGATATCGTAAACAAATGTCCGAAGCATAATGAACGCATGCCTCGCACATTATTGGGAAATGCAACCACGCTATTGGGCAAGCGGTTTTAGGAAAACGATGGATGACCAAGCGCAAAAAGTGCTAAACGCGCCTAAAGAAGTTTTCACTTCAAAAATAACATAAACTTGGAATACGGGATAATTTTACTGCATACGAAAAAAGATATTTCCTAAAATTGAACAACCCTTGAATTTTTACATCTTCAACAGAAGTCAGAAATCATAATAAATTAGGTCCACGGAATAAGCAATTACGGTAAACCTTACTTCACTCTACGGAAATATATAATTTAAAAAAAATTGTGTGTGCTTAAGACCACACGACAGAAGTGAAAACTTCAACAAGGTTAATTCAGTGCCCACAAAAAAGTGCTAAACGCGCCTAAAGAAGTTTTCACTTCAAAAATAACATAATCTTGGAATACGGGATAATTTTACTGCATTCGAAAAAAGATATTTCCTAAAATTGAACAACCCTTGAATTTTTACATCTTCAACAGAAGTCAGAAATCATAATAAATTAGGTCCATGGAATAAGCAATTACGGTAAAACTAATTACCTTACTTCACCCTACGTAAATATATAATTTAAAAAAAAAATGCCAGAACATACCTGAGACGCAACAAGTGTCGCACACTGTTTCCACGTCGACTGATGCGGCAGCGGCAACGTTTACGAATAAACAGACCGGAAGGTCAGGGTCAGTTCGGATTGAATATAGGAGTCGAATTCGAGCGTTACACAGCCGTTGCCGTCGCGCGTGACGCATGGCGCGACGCGTGACGGCTCAGTTTAATTCAGTGCCCACAAGAAGTGCTAAACGCGCCTAAAGAAGTTTTCACTTCAAAAAATGCCAGAACATACCTGAGACGCAGACGAGTGTCTAGACAACGCACACTGACTGTTTCCACGTCGATACGTCATACTGAATGCGACCGATGGCGGCATGCTCTTTCATATAACGTTCATTCGGGTCAGGGTCAGTTCGGATTGAATATAGCAGTTGAATTCGAGCGTAGCACACCTGAGTCTGACGCGTGACGGCTCAGTTTAATTCAGTGCCCACAAAAAGTGCTAAACGCGCCTAAAGAAGTTTTCACTTCAAAAAGAAAAATAAGCGTTCTGTGTTCATCCAATAGTCAGTCAACGACATTTCTACTTTCTACCGTCAGTTTTGCCAACTTTGAATAAACTTCTCAAACATTTCTGTCCACAACTTGTCTTTTAAATTTCGGTCTGAATGTTCTTTTAATGTTAAATCACACAGTGCTGGCCGTTTTTCAATTTCGATTATAAATAATTCCCCATGCAACGACATTGTCAAATAATTGTTTTCTTAATTTTTATAAAACACCCAACGTTCAAAATATAAAGAAAGTTTTGCATACGAATGGGCAACTAATTACTTACTAGTGCGCGCGGATAAGTTTAGACTTGTCTACTACAATATTTCAAGCAACAATTGAATCGCTTGTAAAATATATCACGTTCTAATTTTATCGTTGCCGCAACTAAAAAATTGCTCATGCGTGCTATCCGATATGCTTCAATATATTTTATTGAATGATTTTTAGGATGCCGAAAAATAGTTGCCAGTGCGCGGCTACCCTAACAGACAGGAGTGTTTTGATCACGCACTAGCGGAGCGTGGATTTGTTGTGACGCGACTTCTGAACGAGATGAATTTAGTATAGGTCCAAATTATCGTAAAAAAGGCAATATAACTTAGCAAAGTCAAAAACTGTCTTGATATTTTGAGACGGCCGAACGCCTGCAACTATTTTTGAAAAATGTATCTTGGGATTTGTTGATAGTACAGAAGTCAAGTGTATAAATCTAGAGTATTTTCTAATACACAAGTATAACTTAAAATAAATTACTTAGATAACTTTACTGGATTTTAAGTATGTACCGAGGTATGTACCTATACTACCTATAATTAGTATAAATGTCAGTCGAGAGTGGAGAATTTCCATAGGCGATGGTCGACCCGAGGGGCTGCTAACTCCCTTAAATATGTGTACATTACGTTGTTAAATCAAATTAAATCATTTTAAATCTTCCCCAAATCACCAGTTTAAAAAAAGTACTTTAATCAATTTAAACAGCTTTAATTAAAATAAGTAAAATTGCTTTAAATTTGTTAAATTGGTTTAAATCCACAAAAAATCACCTACATTTGGTAAATCATCAGCGCGTTACAGCATAACGCATAACACTTTTAATCTTAAATCTCTATTTAAATAATGTTAAATCAGATTAAATGAAAGCTGATTTAAAATCCGTGTACTTTTTTTGGGAGTTAGTAGCCAACCCTGTTAGAAAACATTTCACTCACTCCAATTGTCAAAATAACAGTGTCTTTTGTTTGATGTAATTGACCTGTTTACGCCTCTTATCACCCCCCAAATCAAAGGTGATTAAAAAACCGTGTACACTATTTTGGAGTTAGAAGCCCCTCGGGTAAACCCTTAAGAGTTCATTACCACATTTAAAATAAACAATATTTTTAAAAATGAACCAATTATGATTTTAACTTATTATCCTAATCGCGGTACTTTTATCACCACTTGTCAACGCGCAAAACTGTGACTGTCAAGACCCAGCCGTTAGTAGAAAAATGCCTTGGCACTGTTGTACAAAAGATCGAATTAGCCGATTAGAAACTAGTTTGTTTTGAATGTTGTATCGATGATATAGGGTGTGTCAACCCGATTTCAACGGTAGGTAGGATATAGCGTTTTGGCATAAACCAAGTAAACCTAGAACATATTATCTGACCTAATGTGGCCAAAGCGAGGCGCAAGGCCGCGATGTAAATGCCGAGAACCGAAGTGCCTTTAGACGGATATTCGCGTTTGCTAAATGTTTATCATAGGCAACGTTCGGCGTAACTCCCTATAGATTTGAACGTCGTACAAAATTATAAGCGTTAAAATATTTTCATTACATAGTTTTTCTTGGTTTTGGCCAACTCGAACTTATGCAGTGGCATTTTATGTGGGTATGAGAGAACTCAGAGAACCTCAGAGCTATGATCATCTTGACCAATCAGAACCGCCTTACGTCATTACCCCTAACCCCTACCAGTGTCGCAAGATCGGTGTTGCTCAATTAGTTTAACTTCAACGTCAAACGTTATCAGGTGGCTTTATTGTAGAGGATTATACTTCAGGTACTTAAATAAACAAATTATGGGCTGAGTTACTTGATACCAGGAAGCTGAAATTGGGTAATAAGTGCACACTTGACGAGTTAAAAAGGCAGCACTGACAACCAACTGATTTTGGGTCGTTTCTGTAAGGTTTTAAATAATTGAAATAGTTTTTTGTTTTAAATGCTTTTTTAGCAATATATGAACCCTAGAATAAAATGTATAAAGGAGCCCACAGAGTCCACAGACTGCGGCTTTGCCGGCTGTTTTGCTCGACGAACATTCTATTCGACAAAAATAACGCAGATTGCATGTTCTACACTTTTACAGTATAGGCAGCAGTAGCGTAGTACCACACAGGCCACAACTTGCAGGCCTAAACTAGGTGGCATACCGCTAATCGGCACCCAAAGGTGCCTCTAATATTAGTCCCTACCTAAAAAGTAAATGATTGTTTATATGTTTATAAATTTTTAATTGGCGATTTTTTTATTTTCTTTTTTTGTATCCCACTCCTGCGGGCTGTGATCAGGAAACATATCGCTCAAATTTTCAAAATAACAGCGATAATTTTAAATTTCGTAACATCTGTCTGTTGCAAGGCAAGGAATCCTTAAGTTGCTGCAAGTGGCTCATGTGGTGTAATAGTTTGTATTAACTGCGTGTCTTGTTTGATGATAAGAGAGGTTACTAATTTTAAAAGAGTCCATTCCAAATAAATAAACCAATCTCCCGGTTCCAGTTTCAGCTCTTTTAATCTTAACATAGTATAAAACAAAGTCGCTATCGCCCGTCTGTCCCTATATCCCTATATGTGCTTAAATCTTTAAAACTACGGAACGGATTTTAAAGCGGTTTTTTTTAATAGATAGTGATTCAAGAGGAAGGTTTTTATGTATAACTAGCGACCCGCCCCGGGTTCGCGCGGGTGCAATTTCAGAAAGTGGCATGCCGGGTCCTAATATATCGGGTTTGTTCGGGTTTGTATTTATACCAGCGGGTTGCAACGCATGCCGGGTACACGCTAGTGACAACTGATTTCTTTCCAACAGCTATTCCTTCGCCCATTTTGTCCTTTAATTTATAGTTTTTATGACTTATACCGCCACGACTACACACATTATCTTCATAATTATAGTCTGCCTTACAAGTCAGTGGCTAAGTTGCCCGAGGAGATGGGGGGTGATAAGAGGCGTAAACAGGTCAATTATCATCAAATAAAAGACACTGTTATTTTGACAATTTGAGTGAGTGAAATGTTTTCTAACAGGGTTGGCTACTAACTCCCAAAAAAAGTACACGGATTTTAAATCAGCTTTCATTTAATCTGATTTAACATTATTTAAATAGAGATTTAAGATTAAAAGTGTTATGCGTTATGCTGTAACGCGCCGATGATTTAACAAATAATGTAAGTGATTTTTTGTGGATTTCAACCGATTTAAAAATTTTAAAGCAATTTTAATTGAGTTAATTTAAGCTGTTTAAATTGATTAAAGTAATTTTTTTTTAATCTAGTGATTTGAGGAGAAGTTAAAATGATTTAATTTGATTTAACAACATATGAATCATTTTTCAACATTTCAGACTTATTTGCCTATGATTTTATTATCTATCATTATAATGTATATCCAGTGAGGACCTAAAGTCCGCCCCCCCCCCCTCTAACTTCTAAACCGTTCGGTATATTTTAATGAAATTTTGAACGATAATATTTGAGCAAGTCTTGCACTTTTTGACATACCAATGACAGCTTTAAATGTCAAGATGACAGCTGGGTCCGCTTTTGGAATATTTTTTTAAATGGAACACCCTGTATATTTTTACATTTTTAAATTCCACATAAAATTATAATTATTTTTTATTAAATGCATTATTAGTCTATACTTCATAGTTTCCGAGATATTGACTCTTGAAAAGTGACATTTTTGAACTTTGACAGCTTCTAACTTTCTTCTAACAGTACGTCTTAGAGCAAAACGGCTTACATGTCCCTATCTTCAATTTTTATTATCTTCCCAAAAAATCAACTTCCAGTTAAACCGGAACAACTATATTTCCTGCTTTCGAGTTATATCCGGTTTAACCGGAAGTTGATTTTTTTGGGAAGATAATAAAAATTGAAGATAGGGACATGTAAGCCGTTCTGCTCTAAGACGTACTGTTAGAAGGTTATAAACTGTCAAAGTTCAAAAATGTCACTTTTCGAGAGTCAATATCTCGGAAACTATGAAGTATAGACTAATAATGCATTTAATAAAAAATAATTATAATTTTATGTGGAATTTAAAAATGTAAAAATATACAGGGTGTTCCATTTAAAAAAATATTCCAAAAGCGGACCCAGCTGTCATCTTGACATTTAAAGCTGTCATTGGTATGTCAAAAAGTGCAAGACTTGCTCAAATATTATCGTTCAAATTTTCATTAAAATATACCGAACGGTTTAGAAGTTAGAGGGGGGGACGGACTTTAGGTCCTCACTATATAAAAATTAATGTTTGTCTGTATGTCCGGTATGCGTTCCTATACCATTTATTCGATTACGATGAAAATTTGGTGAGTTGTTGTGTGCAGGCCGAGGAAAATTATGGTATAAAAAAAGTGGCGCAACGCATGCCTGGATTTGGTGAGTTGTTGTGTGTAGGCCGAGGAAGGTTTCGGTATAAAAAAAAGTGGCGCAACGCATGCTGGGATGCCGGATATTTGTGTAATGTCTTTCCTTCAAATTTATTTTAGTAAATAGCGTAGCAACGCGCGCGGGGTATAGCTAGTGTATTATATAGGATAGTATACAGTGTGACCAGTAAAGTACGCATCATATGGGATTTTTTTTTGTTAATAACGTTATTCGAAATTCGACTTTGGCATCAAGTTCTGCTTCGATCGAGATGTAAATTAAGCAAAAAAATAGTAGTCACGCAATTCGCATTATCTGTCAAATTTTAATTTTTTCCAAAAAATAATTCAATAGTGGGGTTATTTCTGAAAGTATCGAATAAAGTTATTAAAAAAAGTTTTTTTAAATGCAGTTTCTAGTCCACATGCAAAATTTTAGCTGCATAAGATAATTTTGCTTAAAACTGCATTTAAAAAAACTTTTTCTAATAACGTTTTTCGATATTTTCAGAAATAACCCCACTTTTGAATTATTTTTTGGAAAATAAAATTTGACAGAAAATGTGAATCCCGTGACTACTATTTTATTGCTTAATTTTCATCTCGATCGAAGCTGAACTTGATGCCAAAGTCAAATTTCGAATAAAACTATTAATAAAAAAAGTCCTATATGATGCGGACTTTACTGGTCACACTGTACAGGGTGTCCCAAATTCGAGCCTCATCATGGGGATCTCGGAAACTATAAGAGATACAACATCGGTCAAATTGTGGCAAAGTTGCGCAATTTCGTACTGAGCAATATCGCAAAAAAATATCTGAGCTATCTTTTTTAGTTTCTGAAATTTTTGCAAAAAACTAAAATTTTGAGTTTTTGTTTTTTTAAACTGCTTGACTTATTTTATCCGCCACAGAAAAACAAGCACAACATTGTTAAGGCAACTTTTTACGCTCCATATTGTGACGTTTTTAGAATTTCGTTACAACGTTTCGTTTTTATGGAACTATTATCAACTTTAATTTTTTTAAATACGGACCTGCATTTTTTATTTTATTTTTTGATAGCCTTTTAAGCTCTGAAATAAACCATGTACCATACTTAATTATATTTAGACGTTTTGATGTCATTATTACATCTTCAGGAATGTGATAATTATTTTTAAATACGGCCCTGGTGTTAGATACTTAATCTTTTTACCACATACAACATGTAAATGGATCCGGAATTTTATACAAATAATTTACTATATTTAAGTTTTTATATAAATTGTAACAAAGTAAAAATAAAACCAAACAAAACAAAGGTTGCTATGACAAGAACTTTTACTTGATTTGAAGAAATAGTCCATACTTAAAGTGGAGTTGAAAGTATGAAAAGGAAAGAAAAACACAAAGTCTTCTTCCACAAAATTTAATAGAATAAAATTCTAGTTCGAAAGGTCTCTACATGTTTCGAACGTAGAAACGTTCATCATCAGGAGACAGAAATCTATTTTATGCTGATGTTGTTAGCAAAAGAGAAAATTAGAATCTTAATGGAGCTTAATGGAGCTTTTACTTTTTTACTTGATTGTTTGGCTTAAGGTGGAATTCTCAACGTCATTTCATCTATTGCCAACCTATAACCTATTTCGCGTTGCTTTTTTTAGTTTATTATTTGATTAACTAACATTTAAATAAAATCAATATCGTCGGTACAATATTTAGGTAATAGCTGACATATTACAAAAATATCAATTTATTTCATTGCTAATTTTGGGAGAATTGTATAGTGAAAGAATAATGACATAATAATGTTAAAAAAAAATCTTACCCGACATTTTTCGCTATAAACTTCTCCTAAAATATTTAATAAAATTCCTTGATATTTATTTAATATTTTATGTCAATAATTATTACCTATAAAATATGAAGACGATAATAATTTTATTTAAATTTTGTGTAAAAGCTAGAAAAATTCAATAAATATACGCGAAATAGGTTATAGGTTGGCAAGCATGTTGATACTTCCACCTTAATTATCTTGACAACTGCAGTCACCATTTATACTGAATATTTCAGCAAAATTATGTTTTCTGCTTTAGAAAAGCGCGACATGTTACGAGTTTATTATTCTTCCAATAGGAATTCACAAATTTTTTGTGACCGTTATTTACAGGACTATCCTGAACGCTTGCAGCCTCATTATAGTTATTTTGCTATGCTTGATACTAATTTAGCCCAGTATGGTAGTTTTAATAAACCAAGAGTCAAATATACACCAGGGCCGTATTTAAAAATAATTATCACATTCCTGAAGATGTAATAATGACCTCAAAACTTCTAAATATAATTAAGTGTGGTACATGGTTAAATTTAGGGCTTAAAGGGCTATCAAAAAATAAAATAGAAAATGCAGGTCCGTATTTAAAAAATTAAAGTTGATAATAGTTCCATAAAAACGAAACGTTGTAACGAAATTCTAAAAACGTCACAATATGAAGCGTAAAAAGTTGCCTTAACAATGTTGTGCTTGTTTTTCTGTAGCGGATAAAATAAGTCGAGCAATTTAAAAAAACAAAAACTCAAAACTTTAGTTTTTTGCAAAAATTTCAAAAACTAAAAAAGATAGCTCAGATATTTTTTTGTGATATTGCTCAGTACGAAATTGCGCAACTTTGCCACAATTTAACCGATGCTGTATCTCTTATAGTTTCCGAGATCCCCATGATGAGGCTCGAATTTGGGACACCCTGTATATGTAAATATAATAATATGTAGGTACGTATGTATTGTTTTTTTTTTTAAATTACCATTTCCTGTTTTATTTGTTAAAATTAGTAAGTATTAATAATGTTATAAATTTTAAAAAATAACAAGTTTATATTTTCATACTGCATTTTAATTATTGACAGTTGTAACTGTGTTACATCTGAACAAAAAGTAATAAAATAATACAAATCTAAATAATATCCAAAAATTCTGATTTCAGCAAAAAAATTAGCCTTCCTCGGGAGCAGAGTTTAAACCTGCAGTCTGCGGGCTACTTTAGTTTACACCAATCTAAAACCGCCATTAAAAACAACCCGTGATCTTTTTGGTATTAAGTTAAATGTGTTGCTGTGTTAAATGCTTACGAAAATGGTGGATAAAGAAAAAAAAAGAACCTTAATTAGTTAACTACCACACAAATTAAAAACTATCTTAATTATGATATTCTATAGTATATGCTACAATACTGTTCGATACATTTCTACCACGTCACAACGACCTGGGTGTGTTAATTATGCATAAATGGAGACAACAATGACTTTGATCCGATACATTATACAGGTGCATAATAATTAATGTTCGAAAGGGAATAATGTATTGTGATATAAGCGGAATTAGAAGTTACTTTCATAATACATCTATATACTGGTCGGTGGAGTTAGCTTAAAAACATTTCACTTCAAGCTACCAGTATGAGATTTTGAACAGTGCTTTTACACGATATAAATGCAACACTTAATAATCGCCCAATATTTGCTCCCTTGGTTTTACCATAGGCCTTTAAAAAAAGCATAATACCTAATAGGCTGTATAAATGGCATACTATATTATCTCTGTACGAATGGGGATTTAATTTTTATAGGTTGCCATCCACTAATTTGAGTTGGCAGCATCATTTCAACTGACTGCAACTTCGTAGCGATCGACGAGCGCCAACTTTGAAAATACAAGGCTATGTTATTTGGGTTTGTTAAAAAAAAAATAAGTAATAATATCTGGACATCACAACAGTTTATCATACACAATTTAAAAAAATGCCTTTATGATATTATTCATAGTATCTTAATAAATAATGCAATTATTGAGATTTATTACCTGTTGAAAGACATATCCATCCTCTGCCGCACTTTTCTCACTATTATATAACACATTTATGCACTAAAGACAATGGCATTGGCATTGTTAATACCTATTTTTTTGAAAGTTTATGTAAGTATATCACAAAAATAACAACAAATTGTTCAATAAAATTGAGAAACACCACTATAAACACGAGAACAAGTTAATAACAATAGTTTTGACTGTCGGTTTTGAGTCTGGTGTTTTCGGTTGAAGTTAATAATTTCAAATGTTTGCCAACTTTTTTCTGGGGGAAAAAAATTAATTTCCTGACCTCTCAGCCTCTCCATGAGATGCTATTTTAAATACACATGCCTTATGGGAAATAAGCATCCTACTTTTTTTTATAGGCCTGTGAGTCCAATCTACCGCTGGTGTTCTAGCTTCATTAGGTATAACATAAAATTCTTCATTGTAACAAATTAATTTCATTATACTCGCTGACTCACGAACTATCTAATGTCATTCACGTCACGGAGCATTGCCGTTACTATGGGAACGCCAAATATCAATATACCTAGGTATCTTAATTTAAACGTTATTAGATGGTTGTGGATAAAGCTTATCTCTCAAAGTTGCGCCATAAAAATGAGCAACCTGATGTCAAAGTGCAAAAAATGTAATTTTTGAAATGTCAGCATCTCGTTAACTGTGGATTTAAGTTATAGAAAACATTCTAGCGACCTTACTTAGTTTGATCCCTAAAATTTGAAAATGCTATACAATAAAATGTCATTGTTCTATTTAAAGAGTTATACATTTTTCGTCCTGCTTTTTGAGCAACCCTCTAGAATCAAAAATAATTTAACGTTATACTGCATGACATGTGCCATCTATAGGTACCAATAGGTGGCACATGTCATGCTATTAAAATGTGTTGACAACATCGTTTGTAGGAGAGAGGCGGTGAAGAGCGGGGTGGGGCAGGGAGTACGGATTATTAATTATACAGTAGTACCTTCGTTTAATTTTATTAACGAGGCATTATATTTATTTTTTAATTATTTTTAAAACCAGTCCACTGTTTTGTTCCGCCTATAAAACTGAATCGACTCTAATAAAATTTTAGGGGTATGTAGGTAACTATAGAAGGCACCCAAATAAGTAAGAAAATATATGGCATGTAATCTAAAAAAATACATCCTTATGACGTCACACTTTTTTGGAACATCCTGTATTAAAAAAATATTTTCCTGAAATGCGCCCCAAGATACAGGTGAGGTCTGCAAAATATCAGAATTTTAACTTAATTAATAAGTAAGCTATAGAACACAGGGGTGATGTGCAGGACCCTGTATTAGCAGCTGACGCATATTCCCCATTATCTTTGCGGCTGACTTTTTTTAATTTATTGTCATCATATAAACATTTGCTGTACAAATTTTCAAGCGACCTGAAATCATGTTTAGATATTTTTTTTGACATAATTGAAATTATCTCACGACTAGGTCCACCGCTACTTGAGCAGCTGCTGCTGACGCTCAGATCATTAAATGACTATCCAATAAGAATTACTTGTAATAAGAATTAGATGACCTGAAATGATTGTGTCATTTGCAACGCTGCCTCCCGGGCTATTAATTTTATTCGTAAAATAACTATTTTGTCGTTGCCTCTCGATTATACCTTTTACCTTTGGTTTTAGTAAGGTGTAAGCTTAGAATTATTAGATTTGTGATTTGTTTTGTGATTCTAATTCTATTAAAAAAATTTTTTCGATGCTCGCAAACATCGATGTTTTTCCGCGATACATTTTCTGTGGCCTAACGGAAATAAATGAAACGTCATCATGGCCTCAGACCAATGTCGTGGCGGTTACATCTTTGGAGGCGGATCTTTTACTGCTGCGTTGCCATGATGCATATTTTTTATAAGGTTTTAGACAAAGATTTAAATTTCATAGCGAAAGTTTGACAAAGTGGAGGGGCGAAATTGGTATGTTGATTTACTTCAGAATGGAATACGATTTTGTCAATAAAATCATTTTTTATTGTTTCATCTATAAATACCAGATTATTGGTTATACTTAAGCCTTTTCTTATCGTTAAAACTTTGTATTAACATTTTTTGCATATTTCTTATAACAACAAAAATTGTACTTTGCCGCATTAGCGGCACTAAATGACCACCCTATACATGGGTTCGTTGAAAATATCTAAAACTAAAAGCTATGTGCACACAATATGATTAACCCAAGCAAAAATATTGAAATTAAACTAAAAACAAATGAAATAAATTCACTCCGTACCTATGTATAGCTAATCCAAACTACAGGGTGTCCATTTAGTGTGTAATTCTTCGATATCTCAAATACTATTCTATATAGAGAAAAACTTTAAATGTAAAAAATAAAGGACTGTTGAAGGTGTATATTATAAAAATATTTTTAAATATACAGTGTGTTTCACAAAAGCCGGACCACTAAAATTTTATTATTTTTAAATGGAACACCCTATATTTTTTACATTTTTAAATTCCACATAAAATTATAATTATTTTTTATTAATAGCATTATTAGTCTATACTTCATAGTTTCCAAGATATTGACTCCCGAAAAGTGACATTTTTGAACTTTGACAGCTTCTAACTTTCTAACAGTACGTCTTAGAGCAAAACGGCTTACATGTCCTTATATTTAATTTTTATTATCTTCCCAAAAAAATGAACTTCCAGTTAAACCGGAACAACTATATTTCCTGCTTTCGAGTTACGTCCGGTTTAACCGGAAGTTATTTTTTTTGGGAAGATAATAAAAATTGAAGATAGTGACATGAAAGCCGTTTTGCTCTAAGACGTACTGTTAAAAAGTTAGAAGCTGCCAAACTTCAAAAATGTCACTTTTCGAGGGTCAATATCTCGGAAACTATGAAGTATAGACTAATAATGCTATTAATAAAAAATAATTATAATTTTATGTGGAATTTAAAAATGTAAAAAAAATAGGGTGTTCCATTTAAAAATAATAAAATTTTAGTGGTCCGGCTTTTGTGAAACACACTGTATATTTAAAAATATTTTTATAATATACACCTTCAACAGTCCTTTATTTTTTACGTTTAAAGATTTTCTCTATATAGAATAGTATGTGAGATATCGAAGAATTACACACTAAATGGACACTCTGTATATAGCCAGTTTTTAGCAGGCCACAGACATGTAATATAAGGAGACAACACATTCCATTAATAAAAAACCGTTTGTTTACACTCAAAAATACTTACAAAGTTTCAGATAAGTTAGCTGTAAAAAATTGCAACACTGTAAGCTCGCTGTTGTCTTTACAGTGCACTGGCATGTAGTTTTTTTAGGATCAAAAACAATCCATATATTTGCAACGTTTACTTAAAATACAGAACGATCTACACAATTGCTTTTAAGTTAAAAAAAAAACTTGAAAAATTAATCGCAAAACTCAATTGATCACAAACACAGCACACCGACACTGCAACGTTATTTTATATATTATTAATAAATATTAAAAAGTCGGCTTCACACGTAGTAAAAATGTCCGTACAGTGTTGCGTAGTAGTTTCTCCAAAAAATAATTTGATATCATTAGGAAACTATAAATAACTTGACCAGTAAAGAATTAAAAAAACCACATATATTTAGTATATTATTTTTACTTAAATAGGTACACACGATTTCTGAGTGGAACAAAATGTAAACAATTTTGTCTCCTTAAATTACATATCTGTGGTTATTACCTAATACATAATATATAAAATTTCTTTATTCCCCGCCAAGCAGTTTTTAAGCTTTCAAGGCAACAGACAGACAGAACATGGGCAACGTGTTTTTTGTGATCTAGGAACGACCCTGAAACGTCAAAATCTGAAACCTCAAAAAAAACTATTCGAGAGAGACGAAAGTAAAATTGCAAAATAATTAAGAAAATAATACATGACATGATCGTAACACAATATATTATAATATACCAGTAAAAAGTAATTTTAAAAACCAAACGCTGGCGCTGTTATATTATGACGAAATAGTAAAATATTTTTCAAAAAAAAACATCTGAGGAATTAAAAAATTATTTTTAGTCTTTAAATTATATTATAGTCCCTTTATATGTAATGTATGTATGTATGTATGTATGTTGGTTGTTTTAAAAAATGGTGTGTTTAATAACAGGACATACATTCATACCGTGTAATTGGCATTCTTCTTAGAAATATTTAATACAGTTGTAAAAAATGCTCCTTGGACACTGCTGCCTCTGATCCCGTCAATTATCTTGTGCAAATATTTTTTAAGCTCCACAACTGGGTAAATCAAAGCGAAAAAAATCAAGCAATTTCTATTAATCAAAGAGCACATAAAAATTAGGTGAGTTTAAACATTACTGGTTAAAAGACATAGACAGGTGAAAGACAAAAACACACAAAAAATGAAACAATACTCACCATTTTTAACAAGAAGTTTTTTGATTAGACCTACTGGATCTACAAAGAAACAAAAACAAAAATAAATAAAACATAAGTGTCAAATTGGTGGGCGGGTATAAAGATGCAAGTATAGTAACTTTGATAAGTTCAATTTGTTGATATTCTTCTTAAAGATACACTTATAGTTCTCATGGTGTGTTTGTGTGTTCTTTTTTAAACAAAACCTATTTAAAAATTTAAGAAAAAATTTCTTAAATCTTAAAACATTACTTTCACTAGGAAATACACTTATGCAAAAATATTAATTAAAAAAAAATATTTAGAATATTAAATCAGGAACCGTTACTTTCACCCTAAGCCATATCATAACCCTAAATACTCTAGCAATTAGGGTTAGTGATGGCTCCTAGGCAGTGTCGAACTTGCTGCCAACGATCGCTTTATTAGCCGAGTTTCTTTTAGTTGCATTAAAATAGCATAGCAAAGCCAACAAGCAAGCAAGCAACGCAAAGTTGAGCGTTCCTTTTAAAAATTTAACTCAGCAAAGAAATTTAACGCAGTTCAGCTAAGATTTTCTCCTCCCTTGCCGCGGTTAAGTACACCCACTTATATTTCTCATATGATTATACGATTTGTTCGCGAAGCGTTCCTTTAAGAACTTAGCAAAGCAAAGATTTTTACTTTGCTATGCTGTTTAAAAGAAGCAAAAGGAAAGTAAGTACCTAATAGCAGACGTAACAGCAAAAATTGAGCCAAGTCGGTTCTGGAGTGTATCTACTTATACAGTGATGGGCTAAAATATGGAAAAAATTCATTTAAAAATCAGGTATTCATTTTTTGAAAAAACGCTCGGACACGTCGATTATAATTCTTTCTTCCGGATTTTTTGCCTCAAAAAGAAATTATACCGGGTGTGTCAAAAAGCAGATGTAGCAAAATTTTTTTGTTTTTTAAATAGAACCCCCCTATTTTTACTTATTACCCTAATTCTACGTCAAATTCTGCGCATAATTCATGTAGCATACTCTACCCTTATCTCTAACGGTTTTAGAGAAAAATTACATCATAAAAAAAAATTCTTTAAAAAAAGGTTAAAAAATTAGTTTATTAAGTGTTGAAAATGCAAACCATTAACTTATGCTAATCTACTTAAAAACCCTTCTAAAACATTATTTACAGTATTTTCATTAATTTGCCTAATTTCATATCTAATTTTAAATTTTAAGTCTTCCAAATTTTGTGGTTTATCCTTATACACTTTTTATTTCAAATAACCCCAAAGAAAGAAATCCATGGGTGTAAGATCGGGAGATCTTGCAGACCATTCTATGGGTCCCAGCGGCGCAACCAGGATTTCGTTCTAGGGGGGGCTACCAGAGAGGATCATTCTTTCTTTATTTCTTTCTTAAAAAAAGCGCCGCAGGCAAATTTTTTTTGGCTGCCACGCCCTATTTTGGTCTATTAAAGAAAATCTAAAAAGGCTACCTTTAATTTTTTGGTAGCATAAAAAATTGTAGAAATAATAATTAGCCTCACGATTTTTTAAAATTTTTAACGTGCTTAAAAATTTTTTTTTACACTTTCTAGGATAAGTAGATTATTAAAACATCGTTAAACACATACCTACTTTAAATAATTATATATATATTCGTTACTATTTCGTAGAAAATATTTTTTTCCACGGCTGTTAAATAAAACACGCTACAATAAAAAAAGACTAGCCAAATACTACAAACTTTTATTTTAAACTAAGTGTAAACATAACGTATTTATTGAAACTTTTACAAATTGAACTGAAGTCTACGAGGTCCCAGATTTTGAAGTTCTTTTATCACTTCATCAACCGATACTGGTATTTCTCGATGGATGTTTAAATGGGCTAGACCATTTAGTCTATTTTTTGTCATTGTATTGCGCAAATAAGTTTTGAAGGAACTTCAAAGGGGGGGCTTTAGCCCCCCTAGCCCCCCCCCCCCCGTAGTTGCGCCACTGATGGGTCCTCTTCTACCTATCCATCGTTCGGGAAATACAGTATTCAAATACTCTCGTACTTGTCGAGCAAAATGAGGCGGAGCACCATCCTGCTGAAACCAAATAGACGCTTCTGGTAGATGAGGCTGATTCGGATTTGGAAAATCCGCTGCTAGTGTGGGAATTAATTAATTTTGAAGAAATTGTAAATACCGGTCTCCTGTAAGATTTCCATCGAAGAAAAAAGGTCCAATAATTCTATCATTTAATATCCCTGCCCAAACATTTACTTTTTGTGGGTATTGCGTGTGCTGTTCTCTCATCCAACGGGGATTATTTGTACTCCAATACCGAAAATTTTGTCTGTTTACTGAACCATTCAAGCAAAACGTGGCTTCATCGCTAAAAAGTATGTTGCGATGGAAAAATAGATTTAAGTTGCAAATTTCCATCATAGTTTCACAAAACTGTAGTCGGCGGTCGGGATCATCTTCGTTTAGCTCGTCCAGCAACCTAATTTTGTACGGATGGTACTTTCTTGTTTCAATACCCGCAACACAGATCGTCGGCTAACATCATTATTAAGGGCTACTTCAGTGGATGCACTATGAGGATTATCTTCAACCTCTAACAAAATGTTCAATTGTGAGTTTTCACTAATTTTTGGACGACCTGGCCGTAGACGATCCTTTACATTCCCTGTTTCCCTGAATTTCTTCTTCTCAATTTTACTTACTGTAGATCTTGTAATCGACCGTTCTGGATACTTAGCGTTAAACAAGTTACAAACTTCTTCTTGACTTCTTGTTTTGTCTTCACATCCAATTAAAATTAAAATTTCGATTCTTTGTGTTTCATTTAAATGCACCATCATCACCGTTTTTCAAAATTATACCTAAACTAATTTTTGATTGACACATGACTTGCTATCGTAGTAACAATTCATTTAAATTTACCTGTTTACCTTTAAGTAGGTACATGTACCTTTTTTTAAAGAATTTTTTTTATGATGTAATTTTTCTCTAAAACCGTTAGAGATAAGGATAGAGTATGCTACATGAATTATGCGCAGAATTTGACGTAGAATTAGGGTAATAAGTAAAAATAGGGGGGTTCTATTTAAAAAACAAAAAAATTTTGCTACATCTACTTTTTGACACACCCGGTATAATTTCTTTTTGAGGCAAAAAATCCGGAAGAAAGAATTATAATCGACGTGTCCGAGCGTTTTTTCAAAAAATGAATACCTGATCTTTAAATGAATTTGTTCCATATTTTAGCCCATCACTGTATGTCAATAAGTCAACAAAAAAAAAAAACCTTAATAACAATAGGGTTGTGCGCACGCCCATCCTTGTTGGGCGCCAAGAGATCGGACCGGCAAGCCGTGCCTACAAACGTATTTTTCACCAATAAAACTCAACTTTTGTTTGCGCATGAGATAAGCTGTACGGATATAAAGGTTTATATGTCTATGAAAGATGAAAGTATTTATGTACATGTGACGTACATGCAAAATTTATACACGTTAGCATCGAGCTAGAATCCGATGACGGTTAAGAACTAATCGAATCTGCACGAAAGGTGTGTATTTAGTAAGTAAAAGTACTTAAGTAACTAACAGTCGGTTACAAAAATGATTTACACAAATTAAAAATATGCACTTAATATGTCACAGATGAAACATCTCATAGAAATAATAATAATATTGATTTCTTAAGATCTTTCAGTTCAGTAATGTAAATAGTAACCAACTGAGAGAAGTCTGTTCAATGACCGCTGACCGTTCCGTCACGACTAGTGCTTATCTTTCTAACATTCGTGAAGTAGGTGAGATAGTAAATTTGCGTCAATAATGAATGCCGTATAATTTTACCAGCCAAAAAGTTTTATTGTCATTTTTGACAGTAACATTTTTAATCAACACTATTTCAAATATGTCACGGTATTGTGAAAAAGAACAAGCATTATTTTAAAATTATTTGATTATTTTCAAAGAGAAAGTGATGCCGGAAAACTATTTTACCTTTTAACGCAGTTTACGAGGTAAGTAGATATAAAAAAGCAGGAATTGTGAAAACACGAATAATAAACATGAAAAATAGATGGCAATGTTTTTATAAATACCTATCTGTATTAGGGAGTTCCTGGATGCTTTGGGAGTTTCGTGTTCGACAATCCAACGAATTAAGGCAAAAGGGATAGAGAAGGATGTAGATTTTAAGAATCGCAATAATGTAGCCATTTTGTCATCCCCGTGGTCGATAACTTCCCGAAATTCATGAACACACCATAAGAGAGCGTATTTATGGGATGTATAGAGGAGGCGAACACGTTATCATTCGTTCAATACAACTTAACCTTAAAATCATTGACGGTGTTGAAATATCCACTGGTTCAAGTATAATATGGGCTCTAATGGCAAAAAGCTATATCTCCCGAACCAGTTGGCCGATCGACTTTGGGTCTTTTCTAAACGACTTATAGCATCATCCTAAATAAGCCCCATATATTTCAGTTTTGACATCTGACAAATGACACAATATCCGATATATATTGATATATATCTGATATATATCCAAAATGTGATATTTATTTATATTTATTTTTTTTTAAATTAAGAAACTATTTTGATAGGGACATATATGCTTTATGACATATTTTTTTATAACATTATTACGATGTAAAGTATGAGAACATATTTTTAAAAAACTATTAATAACTGAAAACGTAAACTTTAATTTTTAAAACTAAATTGTTATAAGAAAGAACTTACATAAAAAGTACTGGAAACCTTTTAACTACCAATTTTATTCAAACATCAGACACAACAAAAATAACATTCTTTCCGAAGATAATCGAATAATTCAAGTTATTAAAAAAACCGAGTTATCGGTTATTTTTCACTCGAGTGTTCCCAACACTAGCCAAAAGAGTTTAATTTAATTTCACACTCAGACTATGAGAAGCGTCTAATTGTAGCCCAAATGGAATACATTGTTGCCACTTTTTTGTCATTTAAACATCTATAAGTATTATATAATTAAACAGCACAAAATAATTTAAGATTTTTTAATGGAATATTTAAATTTTCTCTTAAAAATGGAGCAAAGTTACCCCAGTTTACGGCGTTCTGTTGCCATTTTTATTAGCAAATTATTTAAGGACATTTTGATATACAGTGTGTCCCGCTTTTCATGAATACACCCTGATATCTCAGTTATTAATAATGCGATTTTCTTCAAATTTTGGTGATGATTGTATGTTAGAAAAATAAAGTATTTGGCATAGTGAACACTTTTATGCATCATAGGCGTGCGGTCTTGGGGGGTAAAAAAGAGTTGATTTTTTGAGAAAAGTATATTAGGGCTTATTTTAAATAATTTTTTCTATCAGATTTAGAATCAGCATCCCAAAAAACCCCTTAATTAATATTTTCAAAATCTCAAGAGCTGATTTTAGCAGTAAAAAAATTATTTTTTAATTTGGCACTGTTTTAATAACTCCTTTATTTAAAACTATGATATCAAAATTACAAATTATATTATTTTAGATTTCTGTATTTTCAACATAACTACCTTCTAAAACAATACACTTTTCAACAATTCTTCTTAAACGTAAATTCACTTTTCTTAAAGTTTGGGGAGTAATTTCTTATCAAAATTTCGAAAAAAAAAACTTAATCATAGTAGTTGCGAGGATACTGAATTCAACGAAATGACATGGAGGCGTTTAAAACGTAATAGGATCAGGACATTAAAACCAAAAAGTTAGCAATAAACAACCTATTAAAAAAAAGTGCCAAATTAAAAAATAATTTAGTTACTGCTAAAATCAGCTCTTGAGATTTTGAAAATATTAATTAAGGGGTTTTTTGGGATGCTGATTCTAAATCTGATAGAAAAAATTATTTAAAATAAGCCCTAATATACTTTTCTCAAAAAATCAACCCTTTTTTACCCCCCAAGACCGCACGCCTATGATGCATAAAACTGTTCACTATGCCAAATACTTCATTTTTCTAACATACAATCACCACCAAAATTTAAAGAAAATCGCATTATTAATAACTGAGATATCAGGGTGTATTCATGAAAAGCGGGACACACTGTATATCTTGATATATATCTGATCATAAATATCGTGATATATATCAAGATATATATCCTGATATATATCGACTGATATATATCCTCGCGCCCTGCCGGTGACCTTGACATATCTTAATTGGCAGGTGTGTCGTTATATTTTTTAAATCGTAATATGGCATCATCCTAAACACGTGACGTATCATAAATATTAATGCCATAGTATCTAATGCCCAATTAGCAGCTAATGCCAAATGTAGCTAACCCAAGAATGTGAAGTTTGCAGATGACGTATGACAGGTGACACGCGCCTGCTGGCGCTGGCGCATGCGCAGGGAGGACCGCAGCAATTGGCGCTGAAACCCCAATCTATCACTACAGTTAGACGAACTAGCGTTGCAACATGGACATCGAGTTTTAAGACTTCCTCCAACCTCCATATCATTGCCACTTTAATCCTATTAAAATGGTTTGGTCGGAATGTAAGCGCAATTATGATGCAAAAATAAGTTCTATACATTCTGTATCAAATGACGTAGTTTTGGGTCTGTGGAATGAAGCCATAGAAAATGTAACAGTGAAAAAATGAAAAAATGATGATAAAATTATAAATGATGTGTGGAAATGGGAAAGATTTATTAATGCTTCAAATACTCTTTCCCTTATTATTATCTTGGACGATTCTGATGATGATGATCCTTGCGGAGATGATTTATTTTAATTATTAAAAAACTGTATTTTGTGTGTGTCATTTTTTATTATATTTTCTTCATTATGATTTTATAAATAAGATGAAAATATTTTAAACAAAATTTATAGACTGGGATTAAATATTTCCTACGACCACCTATGAAAATGAGAAAAAAGCACAGTTAACTTGGCTAGATTGTGCTCACAGAATTCTTGTGAAAGTGTGTGTTCTTTGTGCTTGGTTGTGTTTGTCAATTGGAGGCATAGTTCTTTTTTTTTCTTCCAAAAGTAGCGTGGAGTGTCGTTCCTAAATATCTTTTACGCCAGTGGAAATAAAGGCAGTTCCCAATCGATGGTATTTATCGAAAAACGTGCGAAAAACATCCAAAATCCCACTGCACATAACCCGCCAATATTTGACAACCGAAAGTGGGGTTAAGACCTCGATCTTCTGTTTTCTTCTGTTTCCTCTCTGTGAAACCTCGCTGAAGCACAGAGGACTAATTGGCTGTATAGACTCCCGAACTAGAACTCCACACCACACACCACGAATCTTCTAACATGACCAATAAATGTTATAAATGCAACTCCAGCTGCGTTTTCAAGGAGGATAGGTCGAATCTGTTTGGTTACCCGTGTGACCTGTGTAAGCGAGTTATTTGCCAGGAATGCAACAAAACCCAGGCTCAAGAAATCAGGGTCATCCCAAGTCCATCGAGAACAATGATGCACCTATGTCCAGAATGTCTTACAGATCTCAAAAACTTACCTACAACCTTAAAACAGCTGGAGAGTTTGAAGAGGGAGGTTACCTCTATAAAGAACGGATTTGACAAATTGGAGGCTACAGTACAATCAAAGGCAACCCAGGATGATTTGCACAAAAAAATAACTTCTATTGAGAGAGAAGTAGAGGCGCTCAAATCGGCTAAAATATGTCCTAATAAGAACAAGGAAGAAAAATCTATGCAGTCAGCTAGCAACCAAGGAGTGGTCGCAGTTATTCAACAACATTTGGACACACAGTCTCAACAAGTCACGCAAAAACTAGAGGCAGTTGTCTCGGCCATTAAAGAAACCAACAAGGAGCTTGTGAATATGATGATGGATAACCCTCAATTAATGAGAAAACCCGCTGTGCAAAATGGTGGAGATGTCTCTAATGCACCCCAAAGAAAGAATTTGGAAACTGTCAACAAAAACTCAACTAATCCAAGGGCCAGAGAAGTTTCAGGTAAAACTTCAGTTCCTTCGGGAAACATCTGTACGGGTCCTAACCATCCAAACCTGAAAATTGCCAACAGAAATATAGGAGAAAGAATAGCAAAACTATGCTGGATATATATCTCCAATTTGGATGTCAACACCAGCCCGGACGACGTCAGAGCAGTACTTGACCCTAAGTTTGCAAATGTTTATCAGTGTCAGAAGCTACCCTCAAAATTTGAGAATCCAAATAGTGCTGCATTTAAATTGGGCATTCCAGAGGATATGATGGACAGATATTTGTCAAAAAGCTTCTGGCCCGATGGCTGTTATGTAGATCTATACAAACCAAAGAAAAGAAATGATCCTGAATCACAGAGATCACACAGCAGAGACAAGAAAAATTTTTCCAAACCACCGTCTCATCGCTACCGGAAATAACTTTTGGACACGGACCGGATATCAGTTCTGCCCAGATGGGCGGGAATTCTCTCAATTCTCTTAAAACTCGCCACATGAATCCTCAGTCAACTTGTAATGATGTTTCTGGTCAACCAGGAAAGGCAACCATAATACACCAAAACATGCAGTGCATGAAAAATAAGTTGGCTGAGCTTGAGGTGTTTCTTGAAGAAGCTAAACCTACTATATTGTGTCTGACGGAGCACTGGTACACCTCTACTGAGGCCGAATTTATGAAAGTGGACAGTTACACCAGCTGCTCAATATTCTCAAGAACTGAGCAATCGCATGGGGGTTCCTGCGTACTTGTGAGGGACGAAAGCCTGGTCAATGCCTCCGAGGAAGAGACAATCAGAGACAAAAGCCTCGAGGGTGTTCTTGAGTGTTCCTCCATTGTAGATAGGCAAAATAGTTTATTGGTAATATGTATATACAGGCCGCCTCAAGGTAACACAGAATATTTTTTTTAACATTCTCACTGATATCTTAAATTACTCCTTTAATACCTATCACTCTTTTAAAGTAATAATGTGTGGGGACTTCAACATAGACCTTCTTGTAAACAATATTAAGGCCAACTTATTTAGAGACATCTTAAACAGTTACAACTTCAGACAGACAATATTTGCGGCCACCCGCGTAACACAACACTCGGCCACACTTATTGATAATATTTTTGTAGATTTTCCTTCCTGCGCTCGTGGTGAGGTTATCGTCACAGCCCTGTCGGACCACCACGGACAGATTCTTGAGGTGGATGTGCTGCCTCCCCACGGGCATGACCATGTGCCGCTCAGGGGACGCATATTCTCTAAAAACAAACTTGAGCAATTCCGTCGGGAGCTTCGGGGGGAGACCTGGGAGAGGGTGTACGGAGAAACCAATGTAAAAAACGCATATACTGCATTTTCTAACCAATTAAAAAGTTTATTAAACTTGCACTTTCCTTTAAAAACAATAAGAAAAAATACAAAAATTCCAAACAGTTGGATCACACAGGGCATCAAAGTATCCTCCAAACATAAAAATTACCTTTACAGACAAAATCGACGTGGCGAAATAAGCAATGAAACCTATAAAAGCTATAGCAAAGTATTTAGGAGAGTTGTTCAGGCGGCTAAACAAATGTCAACCTTAAATTTTATCAATAATTCGAGAAATCCAGGGAAAGCAACATGGACCTTGATTAAACAATATACAAGAAAGAACTATAAAATGTCCGAATCAATACTTGGCAATTTATCAAAGGAGAACACCACTGATACTGAAGTTCTTAATCAGGTCAACAGCTACTTTATAAATGCATGCCCGGATCTGGGAGGAACCGGTGATGCAGTCGCCATTCCTCCTTGTTCACACTCTCTCTATTTGCTTCCAACAGATCCAGGGGAAGTGGTAAGCACAATAAATAACCTAAAAAACACTAAATCTGTGGGAGTCGATGAGTTGCCTGTGCACCTTCTCAAGTGTATGGCTGTAGAGATTGCGCCGGTGCTGTCGCATATAATAAATTTATCTTTCGTTACAGGTACTTTCCCTGATCAGCTAAAGGTGGCTCGGGTAAGCCCCATATATAAAAAGGGTGACAAAACTGAAATCTCTAACTACAGACCTATAGCTCTTCTAAATAATATAAGCAAAATTTTTGAAAAAATAATGTATAAAAGATTCCTAGAATTTTTGGATGGGCATGATATAATAAGTATTTATCAAAATGGCTTTCGACCCGGGAAATCAACAGCTACCGCTGTCTATCAGGCTCTTACCACAGTTCTTGATGCTCTGAATAAAAATAATCAAACACTTGCCGTCTGTCTTGATTTGTCTCGAGCGTTTGACAGTGTTAAACATGACATTCTCTTAAGAAAGCTGGAAGGTTATGGTTTCAGGGGAACGGTTTTGAAATTAATAGAATCGTATCTGCACCGCCGGCAACAGTGTGTTGTTGGAGCGGATGGGTTTGGTGGCATGTTGGCATCAGACATGCAATCTGTAAAAATGGGCGTGCCGCAGGGTTCAATATTGGGGCCGCTACTATACATTCTATATACTAACGAACTCCCGGGGGTAACGTCTCACCGCACAGTTCAATACGCTGACGATACGACTCTTATCTTTGATCTTGAGGATAATTCCAGCGCGAGCGCCGAGGTGGATCAGGCCCTGAGACTATTAAAACTATGGTTCGACTCAAATAATCTTATTTTAAACATGAATAAAACACAATTACTTAAGTTTTCTTATCAGAATTCTAGGGAAACAGAAGATTTAATTTTAAATAACACCACACTGGAATCCGTCAACTCGGCTGTGTTTCTTGGGGTAACTATAGACTCCAGACTTGATTGGAGGGACCACATCAATGTGCTGGCGGGGAAAATATCTCGTTTCTCTTTTGCTCTCAGTGTACTATCAAAAAATATTGGGAGGACAGCTGCTATGGCGGCGTATCATGCTTATGTGCATTCTCGACTGCGGTACGGGGTCCTTTTTTGGGGTGGCAGTGTCGACATATCCAGGATCATGATTCTGCAGAAAGCGTGTCTGCGTAGGATCTTCTGCATGGGATGGATCGATAGCTGTCGACCTGTTTTTCGCAGGTGGGGAATCCTGACTGTGATTGGCACATACATCTACGAATCTGTACTTTTCTTTAAACTAAATGAACACCTATTTGGGGAGGCGCGCAGGGGTCACGATCATCTCACCAGGGGTAGACATGACCCCTTACTCCCAAGATATAATTATACCTACCTCCAAAGGAATGTACATTACATGATAATAAAGATATATAACAAAGTGCCTAATCGTATAAAAAATAATAATATTACCAAACTTCGACGCACACTTAAACAATTTCTTACTTCCAAGGCCTACTATACAATGGAGGAATTCTTTAATGATGTAGACATTTGACGGCTAAATACTTCCTAAATTATTTTTTATTTTAATTTTAAAATCTTGTGTCTTGTGTGATGGTTAAGTTAAATTGTATACAAACTTTGTTTTCTGTAATGGTGGGACCTTTATTGGCCCTCCCTGCTACTTCTTTTGTTTCATTTTCTATTGTTAAGTCTTAGTATACTCCTAAAGTTTTTACTCTTAGTTTAGTTGTTACATGACAAGTTCTATGCTATTTTGTATTTTGACAGAACTAATAAAGAATTGATTGATTGATTAAATATCACACGCGTGTTGAATTTTTTTTTATTACGTGTTTTGAAAGAAAAAAGCAGCTGATAGCTGACGAATTTGACAGCAAAACTATTTAAAAAAATAAAAAAACTTACGGGCACTTTTGAGCGAATTGGGTTGCTGGGTGGGGTAAAATACACTAAGGGCATTACTGCAAATTAAAAAAAAAACTCTTTTTTCGTTAATTCTGGGAACCCTTAAGAATTTTTATGATAAAATTATAAAAAAAAAGTCAGGAACATGTCAACTGAGATGAACCACAGAAAAAAAGGGTTTAGCTAAGCCTAGCGCGAGAAGAAAAATAAAGTCGGTTGGAATTAGCCTATAAGTCCTAATATTTTAGGCTCGGGGTGGGCTGCAACCCCCTCATTCCGGTCTACTTCACTGCGCTTATGCATGGCTCTAGAGTGAGTGAGAGGCTCTGAAATAAACGATGTTCTTTCTGTGTATATAAAAGAAGTAAATAATAGGCCCAATACATGCCACATGAAAAATACCAATGTGCCCTTTGGGACGTACGATAACGATATAGACGCAGTCCTCGGCGGTCCACCCCTCCTTTCCGGGTATATCTACCCAAACAAAAAGGTTTCTGTGTACTGTATTTCAGCGGTTGTAATTTACTTATTTTTACCCTAAAATAGCGAAACGGTGTAAACATGCTATGAGGTTAGGCGGCTATTTTTACTGCCTTGTGGTCGTGTTTTAAGTTAATTATAATTAGGCAACGTCGGATTAATGAACGCATTTAGATGATTACGAAATATTATCCTAAAAGAACTGGGTTTTTTGGTGATGTGGGGTCTTCAAAAATATACAGGTTGTTCTATTTAAAATAAAAAGAAACTTACTATGTTGCAGCCTAACCCTGTACCTGTACGTACAGTTACAAAAACGATTTCGTCTTTTCTAGGTGCTCCGTTTACAATAACATCAGGTATGGTTTGGAAATGGATGATGCAGCCATTTCTTAGTAATAAGTTGGAAGCGTAAAAATGATAATTAGCGCCAAGGCAAACAGAAATAGGTATAGATTATGTTTTCCCAATTGGTAGTTACATTTCCCGCTTCGACTAAATGTTTAAATGTTAGATGTATCGTGTTGGACACATGTGCCATAAGAATTACGCACTCAAGGCCTGTTTTCATTTTCAGTTTGTTTATCAGTATTTTTTTGCCGTCTAAAAGAAATAAGTGTTATTCTGTTGTAAAATAAATAACATTTCATATGAAAGAATGAATTATCGGGGGGTGGCGTGAGACCAGGATCACGATGAGCGAGTTGATGCGATATGGAGTGGGGAAAACATAATATAAGGTGCCTTCGGGATATATCGCCCGCTTTCGAATTACCCTCCTAATCCATATATCTTGACCAGCCACTAGCAAGGATCGGTCGTAGTAGTAACCAATCGAAATTGCCTGATGAAATCTGCAATACGAACCAATACATTCCACCGCTAACAGCGAAAATGTTCAATGTATTCAGTTTTTATAAAATTATAGTTGTTTTAAATAAAGTTTAACTTCCAGTGAAATAGTTTGTAAGGTAAGAAATATAGCTTAATATATTCACCATCGTTAGGTCTTGCACTTCAAAGTATATGTGTGGAAGCAAGTTTTTTGAAAGAAATACATAACCTTAAAATGTAAACTAAACATAAGTTTTCGTATTTTAAACCACGTGGGCGATAATATAGTAACGGGTTGAAATACCACCCAATTCTCATATTTTTTAAAAGTTTAACTTTTGTCGGTAAGAATTTTTTTTTTGTTATGCTGGTTATCGACAAATATAGTTATATTTTGCATCTGATGCATTTTTTTTACCCTGTATCTAAAAATAAAATTTCTGAATAGCATATAGTCTTAGGTGGTTTATTATTACCCGAAGGTACCTTACTATTTTCATTTCATATTTCTGTTTACTTTGCGATACTTAATATTTTTACTGTTCTAACTTATTACAAGCATATTATGGTCGGAGAACGCATTTCCATACCTGTTGATGATTGTGCCAATTTACAAAAAATTATATTTAGTAGTTTTTAAAATATTCACAAAATGAATTAGATCTTGATCTGTTTGATTCCTAATACTATTTTTTTTTTCGCGTCTAAAAATTCTGGATCTTTATTTCTGTAGTAAATCAGTAAATTTCTAGTAAAATACACGTAATTTTAAGGTAAAACTGTAGATGCCTACTCTAGTAAAATTACTCCATTTTTGCCTAAAATTACCGTGTCAAAAATACTTGTGAAGGCAAAGTAGATTAAAAATTGCATTATAGGGTCAAAATTTTTTTACAGGCAACTTTCAGTCCCTGTCGTATAAGTACAAAAGTTAACTATTTGCCTGTAGAATCCACTATAATTCGGAAAATAGAAGTAACGCGCTGTATAAAAAACCTATTGTAAAAGGATATTTTCAAATTATAATTGTAGTATTCTTATTTAAATATAAAATTGTAACGCCGGTCACGTGTCCCCTGTAAATAATTTATCACTTTACCCTTGTATAATTCAGGTAATTTTAAAAAATATGCTTTTATATAAAACAATTTTTAACCTTTAATACATTTTGAATAGAAAAAAAATTTTTTTGTAATGAATTGTTTAGTTATTCTAACGCATTATTAAGCAGAAGTGTCGTCCCTGAAATTACATGTATCGTCGGTCACGACAGAAATTACTTATAAATATCGCCACTAGGGGTCGCCTAATTAGTTCTTTAAATATGGCGACATGTGTTTGTTATTGTGAAAAGTGTGCTCTTGTTTAGGTAAGTTTCTTGTTATGTATATTTAGAAATAAACTATAATATTGCCTATTTATTACCTAGAGTATGTTTTTATGTTGTATTGCCGGTCACAGAGTTAACTCATGCATATTTATCTTCATTAAATGAAAAACACTGTACAAGGTCATCCCCTTGAGTACCGATAAGCATTTTACTCAAAGAAATGTATAGGCATAGCTAGCGTCAGCTGTTGTTAATAAATTTGTGAATTTTTGTATCGCCGGTCACAGTAACACCGGTCACACATGAAAATGTGACCGGCGATACATTAATGTGACCGGCGATACAACTTTCGTTAATAAGGCGTTTTTTATTTTATTTTTTCATCTTTACAGAACTGCAAAGACGCCGTAAATTCGTAATAATGTCTAACTTGAAATATAATGACTTAAAAGCAAAATTAACAAGGGATCGTAAAGAAGCCGATAGAAGACGATTGGAAGAAAAAGAATTAAACAAAAAGAAAAAGAAGCTGGCTGTACAAAAACAGAAGCAAATAGGTTTTAAAATTAAAATAATTTCTAAATCAAACGAGAACGATCAGCATGAAGATTCTACAGAAAAAGAATTACCAAATGCAATAAAAGATAATATGAATAGTAAAGAAAATATAATAAATATTGTTCCGATAGCTACTTCTTCAGACTTATCAGACTCTAATACTGAGTCGACTTTTATATCACAAAATTTACAGATATGTAGAAGTAATGGCAATGCTAAAATATTAGGTGACGTAAGAGAAAAGCGAGATAAGGTTATAAAGAAGAAAAAGACGTTATCAACTAAAGCCTTAGAAGATAAAAGAGCTAAAGATAGAGAGCGCCAAAGAAAAAGACGATTAGCCATGTCAGTTGCAGATTTAGAAAAAAAACGGGAATATGACAGAAGATATAAGGAACAGAAGATCGCCGATGGAGCATGGAAAAAATTTAGGACTTCGATGAACGAGCGAGAAAAACGTAAAGATCGAAAACATGTTAGGGACAGGGTTAGAAAATGTCGACAACGAAAAAAAGAATCAAAAATTATGCAGGACTTTATAGAAAGTAATACACCCCCTCACTCCCCATCAACAAGTGTCGAAAGAATTAATGTTATACCTTCCGATGGGACAAAAAGATTGCTTGGAAGAAAAAAGAAAAATTTAAATAGAACTAAAGTTTACCGTCTTTTAAAAAAAAATGAAAACAAATTAAAAATTGCTTTGCAGAGAGCAGAAAAATATAAAAAAAGATATCAAAGACTAAAGAATAAAATGTCTCCGTCTCCAAATAGTAAGATAAACCGGCTTGCTGAAGGTAGACCTGTGCCAGAAGCAATTCGGAGAAGGTTATTATTTACAGAATCCATAACACAAAGTATAATTAAAACAAGAAAAGAACTGGATAATGATCCAAAAAGATTAAGTATGTTTCATACTATGATTGCATCCGATGTATTAAAAAAAAATAAAATGATTAAAGCAGCCGCATCCCTAATATCACCAAGGACATTTAAAAACAATAATAAAGGAGTATCTAGAAAATGGCAATACAAGAGACTATCAGTACAAACAAGACAATCTCTAATTAAATTTTACCAAGAGGATATCCATTCAAAACTTTTGCCTGGAAAAAAGGATTGTGTGACAAGCAAGAAAATAAAGAAACAAAAGCGTCTTCTTTTGCATTCAATCAAAGACCTACACAGCAAATACAACTTAACACATAAATTCAAAGTTTCATATACCACTTTTTTAAAATTAAAACCATTTTGGGTGCTACATCCGAAAATGTCTGATAGGAATACATGTGCGTGTATGAAATGTTCAAACATGGAACTTTTGGCTAACAAGATATTTTGCTTGGGTCTGGTTAATGAAAACATTAAAGAAATAATTAAAAAAGTTGTTTGTGATCCGAATAAAAAAGAATGTGTAGAAAGACAATGTTTTGAGTGTAAAAATAAATCAATAGTGCCAGACCTCAACGAAATAAGCAAAAATAATAAAGTTTGTTACCAACAATGGCAGTTTGTTAAAATTAAAAAAAGTTCAAAAGACGATACATTAGTTAGGGTAACACAAAAGAATAACGTCGAGTTCACCAAAGAAGAAACTTTTAAAAACCTGGAAAATCAATTACCCGACTATATGATACACAAATTTAAAATAAATCATCAATATCGACAACTTAAAAACCTAAAAGATAACTTAAGCGGCAACGAAGTATATATTCACATGGACTTCTCTGAAAATTTTGAGACCAAATATCATGAAGAAATACAAAGCATGCATTTTGGCGGTTCAAAACGTCATTTATCATTACATACTGTCGTTGTCTACTTTAAAGAAGATGAAAAAATAAAATCGTATTGTACAGTATCAAATAACACCGACCATGGAGCACATGCTATTTGGGCACATCTTTTTCCCATTTTTTCTGAGCTTTCAGAAAAATTGGTTTTTGATACTGTTCACGTGCAGTCAGATGGACCGTCCTCGCAATATAAAAATAGATTTAATCTATTTTTCTTTAAAAATATTGATAACTATTTTAAAGGCATAAAGAAAGCTACATGGAACTATTCTGTGAGTGGCCATGGAAAGGGAGCTGCAGATGGAGTTGGTGGGCTTGTTAAAAGAACTGCAGATTCAAGAGTTAAAATGGGAGCTGATATTACGAACGTTGAGTCTTTTATAGACGCTGTTCGTTCACACACTCAGTCCGTAATACTTTTTAAAATACCATCGCAAAATATTACGAATATGAAGCGCGAAATTCCGGAAAACGTTCCTAAAATACCACAGATATCAAAACTTCACCAAGTAACCTGGACACAAGATAACCGTAACATATTATTTATACGAGAATTAAGTTGTTTTCAATGTCCTTTAAATGGCATTTGCATTCATTATGGTATTAACAAAGGCTTTATTAACATGGACACTGATACAACAAAAATACGTATCCTTCTAAATGCTTTTTTATATTTTAGTTTTATTTTGTATTATCAATAATTTTTCCTAACAACATGCGTAGATTCATCTACAGAAACTATTTTAAATGCGTGTAACGACGATTCTTCCCTGGATTTAACGGGACAACAGTTACATATTGAAGGTGCGTAACTATGAAAATTATTCGCAAAATAACACATTATTTGTTTTGACGTGCACTATCAAATTATCTATTTTTTTTTAGAGTTTAAATCAGGAGAATGGGTTCTTCTTAAATATGAAGGTGAAACTTATCCAGGAGAAATCATACATATAAATATAGCAGGCTTATATTTAACTATCAACGCCATGGAACCACTTCTTAAAGATTCCAAACTTTTTAAATGGCCCAAATTAAAAGATGTGCATAATTACCCTCTTCGAGACATAGTAAAGAAAATACGGTCGCCGATTTTATTAGATAAACGGGGGTTAAAATATAAATTTGCCGATATTGTTTAATATTAATTTTTTCTCCGAAAAGAAAAATAATGTAATAGAATTAGTTTAAGTTGTTACTTATTATTTTTGCTTTAAGCATTTTTGGTTCCAGTATTTTAAAACGTACTAATTTCTTATGGTTTGTAAAGTTTAAGGTCAAATAAATCACTTCTTTTACTTCATCTGGTGTAAAATTTTAATTACCTGTAAAATTATTTAATTATTGTATCACAGGTCATATTAAGTAACGCCGGTCACATTAAGTAACGCCGGTCATTCTGATTATATTTTGATTGCTAGTAGCCGCAGCGATCCATAGATTTATTTTTACTATTTAAGGATATTGAAAACATAGATATCATTAAGAAAAAATATATTTGGATAGGCTAGTTGCGTTTATACCATAAGTATATAAAAAAATATGAATTATTTGCTTAGTACTTTAATATTTTATCAAAAAAATCCAAAACATGGATTATACTATTATACATAATAGAATAATATTTATTGTAGCTGGTTAAAATACCTCTGATTAAAATATGGGTGTTATATGACTCAGTAGAGTAAAATTAGTGATGTGACCGGCGTTACTTTATTAAAAACTTTCTGGTATAAACATATATCTAAGTCTTCGTGACTATAATTTTTTGCGCGGAGGTATATAGTTTCTATAAATAAGCACTATAAGAAACTTAAAAAAAAAATATTACATGTTTCAAAGATAATTTACTTTTAAATCCTGATTTACAAAAAGTTGCCTATAAAAAAATTTTGACCCTATAGAGGAATGTAGAACAGGAACCAGTTCAAATTAACTCTTCCATATAGTGAACGAAACAAACTAGCTAATAAGTTTTATAAAATACTGATCGGCGTTGAAGAAATATGAGTGTCTGCCACTCTGACAAGCTCAGACATCAGGCACGAGGATCGGCAGTCCTCTAAAAGGAACACGTCCCTGCTTGGAGTGATATTATTGCTTTCATAAGCAGGACGGGATGATGCGGCAAGGCCCAAAATGGCGGTTGTGGGAAGACTCGGGAGTAAGCAAAAAGGATCGCTGTTGGATGTTCAATAGGTATTGGTACTTTTCCGGGAGACCCGATCTAAAAAGCAACAGAGGATGGTGCCGGGCATTGACGAAAACGGCTTCCGAAGGGCAAACGGCAGTGATTGGACTGAAATATTGGAACTGGACTCGTTGGAATTTAATAGGTCGCGGCCCGACGCGCGGGCTCGTTGATACATTGTTCATCTGTAGGTGGTCAGGCCGGAATCGAAACGGGAACTGATCCGTGGACTGGATACTTGTTAGTTTGGGATCAGTTGCGGACTGATCCGCAAAAATATCTATATTAGTCATCCCTACTGGTCAGGTTTCGAAATCTACAGTCAACTACTATGCTAATACCACGTCCATTTACAGTTATTGAATTTAAAATATTAAAATCCGCTGGCCTAGGGTTCAGGAAAAAATTATAACAAATTTCACATATTCCCGTTTAAGATACAATAGAGTGTTGAACGAAAAAGAACGAGAGGTCAGTGTCAGTAAGGTAATTAACCACCTGATCTAATAAACATATGGACTCCATTAAAAAAGAAATTTTAAATTATATATAGTAAAATTTGCAGAAATAAATTACGTATAAGAAAATAAAAATTTCTGGTTTTCACATTAATGATCTATAATTTGACGAAAGCCATTAAATAAAAGCGTATCATTAAAATAGTCAAGAATCATTGGGTAAGAAATTATAAAAAATATTTTTCCAAGTTAAATACTAAGATTGTGTTTGGATCTGTATTACAGAAATATCAAACCTGTTTGACGCAATTAGAGATTGAAATAAAGATCTGCAGATAACAATGGTTATATAAAATCGCATGATGAAATATAATATTTTTATCATTTAGAAAATGTTCCATTTAGGAGTAGAGGCTCGAACGCATTATTAACAGGTGACGTGTCAACAAGTCACGTCACTTTGGACATTGTAAATGAATTCGGAAGTCCTGACCACTTCAATTAATTTTTCCTCCATTCGCGTACGCACTAAATTTGTGGATAATTGCCGGCTGATGCTAACTCGCCGATCTGAACGGAACAAATAATGAAAACAAGCGGTATGACGCGTGTTTAGGTTCTTTGACGTCACATCATAATAATATCTATAAGCTCCTAATTAAAATAAGGTTATAGATATTTCTATAACACGTGTCAATACGTGTTAACCCGTCACGTGCTGATAATGCGTTCGTAGCTTTATAGGGGAGAATGGCCCAAAGTGATCCCAGCGGGCAAAACGATCCCCCCTATTATCGTTAATACGGATGGTGCCATCTATGGTTTTCGTAAGCCACTATACCTTCCTTGTCTTCCGTCGAGTTGTGCTTGTCAGTTGAATCGAAACTTGTTAGCAGTTGGTGCGCTATCAATAAAAATGTGATTTTTGCTTATTCTGATCTAAGGTACGTACCTACAGGCTTTTGTAACAGCTTTTAACAGATAACAGGAATGTTAAAATGTAGTATATTTCTTAGAAGCTTATTATTTTAGCTATATTTTAAGATATTTGTAAAGTTTTTAAACTCAACGACTAGGTAAGTGATAAACATGGCGGTTAGTAAATTTTGCACATTCGGGCAATATGATCCCTCATGAGGTAGGGTAAAACGATTCCGGGGTCATTTTACCCGAATTTTTTTGTTTTATATAAAAATATATTATAGTGTGTTAAGTTAAAATAAAGAACACAACAAATCACACACAGAAAATCAAAAAGACAATAAAAAACTAAAGGTAACCAAGAGAAGAAGAATTACAAATAATAAAAAGAAAAATGACAATGAGGATGACGACTCCGAAGAGGAAGATACGGAATGCATTATTTGTTCAGATAGTTTTGAAAGTTCTCCCGCAGGAGGATGGGTGCCGTGTAATAATTGCAAGAGCTGGGCACACGAGGAGTGCGCGGGAATTGACGAAAATGACTGCGATCCCTATACTTGCGACTTGTGTCTTCAGAAAGAAAAAAACGTGCATGTTCGTAGAAAAATTATGTTAACAGATAATATTCGTGTACACCTATACCTATGTTGTTTGACTTTGATTATATTTTTTTTATTACATTTAACAAATAGTCTAGTAGCATTTTGAGTTTTCCTATTTTGTGTTTTATGATAAGAATGTTTGTATTTTCTTACTGTTTTTTTCTCTTAAATAATAAAGTACGGCCTATCTGTTTTTGTAAATATTGACTTATAATATAATCAACAATTTTGCATTTTTTCTTAAAGTAAATTGGGGGATCATTTTACCCTACCTTAAGGGATCATTTTGCCCAACCAGGTAGGGTAAAATGATCCTTTTGACCAAGTTCATAATTATATAAATAACATTATTAGGTTTTTTTATTAAACACTCTGCGCATCCAAATCTGAAACCATAAGAATTGGGGAATCCCATAACTATGATTATAGATCTCCCTAAATCATACACTCGGTTTGCGAGGAATTTTCCCGTTAGGGGGATCATTTTGGGCCATTCTCCCCTACTTTTAAGGGAAGTTAAACGGTACAATTGACACTCGCTGCTTAGAAAAACATCCGGGTTTACGACACAATAGCACATTTTTAAAGTAAATTCCGGAGACGGATGTTAAACAAAACAGGTGAGTCGATGGGTGAGTGCGCGTACTTGACTTGGCTGTTGACAACGGAACTAACACAGGTCACGCAATTTATCAAGAATAATAATAAAGTTATGGAAAAACCTAATATTTATGTCTCTATGTATTTATTGTGTTCGGTTCCTGGACACAGCAATATATATGGCAACGAGACTGCTGATGCGCTCGCCAGGGAAGGTGGCAAGCATGTCTGCCGAACTAGCAGAGAATAATGTGGCTAAACCACTGGGATCAGTCAAAGAGGATATAGATCGGATAGCTAAACAACTTCCACAAAGCAGATGGACAGGGCTGACAACTTGTAGCATCTTCAGGCAATTGTGGCCCCTACTTGACGGCAGAAAAACCGCAACGACTTCTGTAATGGGTACCAGCCTCGCAAACTGATGATGGTCGGGTCGTATAACCCGTCAGAGTCTATCCTTCAAGCACTCTTGGGCGAATACTTCGTTTAGGTCCTGTAGTAGCTGTAAACAGCATAGGACAGGCGGTGGTAGTACCACCTGCCTACGAGGTATGAACGGAGCGTTCCGTTACCTAGCAACAGGGTTGGTTGAATTCGTCCAAGTGGACATAATTGGACGATTTTGTCCAATTATGTCCGTCCGGACAAAATCAATTGTTCTGGACAAAATGGACAAAATTGTACAAAATCAATTAAACACATATAAAATTAAAATAACTTTATTATATTAGGATTAGGGTGTCAAACAAAACTTAAACAACAATAACGGGATACCGTCGGATCATCGTGCCGTCGGATGACGGACGCATGAAAATTCACCTTAAGGCCCCATAATGAAATAACAAATAGCCATTTTCTGGAATTTTCAATTTGGTATTTATTGTTTATATAATACACAATACAAACGTGTATTTTGGGTTGCCTAAATCAACAAATTTAATAAAATTAATGAAATTTGATTTTGTCCAATATTGTCCGTTTTTGTCCAATTTTGTCCATGTCCTGGACAAAATCAAAAAAAGTGGACAATATCAGAACCCTGCCTAGCAAAGTGTTTGTCGACCTGTAATTCAACACCCTTCGTGGCATATAGCCAGGGGAGTAGTTGTTTGGTTCGACAATCACATTTGTTAAACAAATTAGCCACCCGGAGCACATCCGGAAGAGACTTGGGCGGATTGTATGACCAGATCATCGTCGTTTTAATTGCGTGTCGTGCACCTGACGAGCCTAAACATCGAGGGGCGAAACACGCACCACACTGGGTTAGTGGAAAGTTGTCGTATAACAATGAACCATAACACCTATGTGTGGGGGGTACAAATCGGAATCTTCTGATAAAACCAAAAGATTCTAATTTTCTTCTCCTATTTCAAGAGGAACCAAGTACTTTGTCTCTGTAGAGAACGTGATGCGACCCGCGCGCACGTTTTTGTTTCAGAGTTTGACTTGGGAATCGAAGTAGTGAAATGAATCACAGATTCCGATCCCTTATTGTTCTCCTGGACGGGGAAGTTCGAAGCCAAAGGCCGCTCAACGCAACCTGTTTTGAGGGAATAGTAAAAAATTTGTATCCTCTATACCGCTAGAATGGGAATGGGTACCAGCCTCGCAAACTGATGATGGTCGGGTCGTATAACCCGTCAGAGTATATCCTTCAAGGACTTCTGTAGAAGTCTCAGAGATGAAGAAGAGGAGGAAAGTATGCAGTATTTCTTGTGTGAATGCCCCGGCCTCACTGGAAGAAGGTTTAATGCCCTGGGCAAACCATTTTTTAATGATCTGGAGGAAGTGAGCAGCCTGCAACTGGGTCGACTCACTAATTTTATTAACAGCAGTGGCTGGTTTGAATGAACTGTCAAGATTCTTCTACGATCCACGCCACGTTGCGTTAATCATCAGGAAGCTGATGCGGATAGGTTCCGCGGAACACGTGTGGTACCACAACGGTCCTTACAGGACTACGTGTGACTGTTTGGTCAATGCCAGAAGTCTGCCACTCTAACCTAACCTATTTGACTTGGCTGTTGACAACGGAAATAACACAGGTCATGCAATTTATCAAGAATAATAATAAAGTTATGGAGAAACCTAATATTTATGTCGAATAGTCCGATTTTTATGATCTTTAGCATCCCTTTGTATTATTTCCTAAAAATAATATTTTCACTACGCCTATAACAATGTTGCCAAATGAGAATAACTATAGCTATACTATATAATATAATATAGTTATTACTGTCTACTGTTGCTAATTTATTGTATCCTATTTTATCTGTCATTGCTCATTATGAGGGTCATGTCATATCGCTAAATTCAAAGTTGTCAATATTGTCATGTTCATGTTGTCAAAACTGTGTTTAGTCCGTTGATTTGTTTGTTGTGTTTTTGTTTTGGTTGTGTTTTTAAAAAGGAAAAGGGTGCAAACAAACGGAAAAGCTTGTTTTTTTTAAATTATTTTTGAACTACTTCCTCTGCACTCTCAGCCTTCGCATACCATAAAATAATTTTAATTTGCGAATAAACCATTTCAAACCACTAGCAGATATTTCACGGTACGCTTACCTCAAAAAGTCAGTCCGAACGTATTTGCTGCTATGGAGGGAATGTAGCGAGAGCGGAATGTGAATAGCACTCGAACCATGAACAAAAGTTAGCACCTCAAGCCAAAAAAAAAACTAGAATTTATTTTCTCTTCCTAATTGAAAAATCTCAACGTTCTTGCGTACCCACGCTTATCGACGAAACATTTTGATTTATGTTTTGTTTGGACAACTATGCAACACCAGCCCACTTTGATGATCCAAGAAAATACGTGCCCACCGCCATCTATCGGCGATTTCGGAACTTTTTCAACCCAGCCTTGTTGAAGAATAAGCATTAATTATTCTACGTTTTTTCTTGAAGCCATGTTACAAATGAGATCAAATAACAAATATTTCAAATCGCATTGTTTAAATATAATTATACCTAAAAGGTTAATTTTTATGGTGATGGGAAAATATTACACCGACAGGATTCATTGTGTGCACAAGCATTACCAAACAATTATTTAAAAAATTCCACACGAACCTGACATTAGCGAATGTATTATTAGACGAAACGGCCGGTGTGTGTGTCTATTTATTATTATTATGATGGAGAATAACGACGTCTGTTGTGTATGCCAACGACAGATTGCAGAATTGCGGAAATGAAAGGAAATCTGCATTTCAGTATGTTGAAAATATTTAGGAAATATGTTGAATTTTACGTTATTATAAAAATGTCCGTAAAGTGAACATTCCACAAAGACATTATTAGCAAATACAAAAACAAATAGTTATTTACACTACAAGGGAGGCAGGTGATACTTACCAGTCGAGGACAAAGTTTGCGCCCGAGCAATATCGAGAGCTTGCAAAATAGTCCGAGACTGGTCAAGAATACTGCCTCCCGAGTTTTGTATTATATTTTTTCTACTCCAGTTCCCTCAAATTTAAAAAAAAATGGTTTTTATATTTTCTCTCGGCCACATATGAAAATAAGAAAAAAGCACGTTTCACTTGGTTAGAAAGTGCTTTATATCACACGCGTGCTGAATTTTTTTTTCAATTGAAAGAAAAAACAGCTGATGGCTGACGAATTTAACAGAAAAAATATTTAAAAAATAATAAACTTACGAGACCCTTGGACTAAATTGGGGTGCTGGGTGGGGCAAAGTAAACTAGGACATTACTGCAAATAAAAAAAAACTATTTTTTTGTTACTTCTGGGATAACCATTAGAAGTTTTTATGATAAAAAAAAAAGGTGTCAGGCAATCCAGTAAACATGTTAATTGAGTTGAGTCGCAGGAAAAAAAGGGTTTAGCTAGAATAGAAATGGAATTCCGTTTTATAATTTAAGTTCGATTTTTACAATTATCTTATCTAGGGTAGAATAATCATATAATGTTTAAGGATATGGGACACGTAAAAACTGTGCTTTGTAAGTAAATTTATTTTAATAATAATGTGAGCATTATTCAAAACAAATCGAATATAGGACTTTCATAATTAACAAGCTATCGATATCTAACTTCATCTCTATCTATCTACAATTATTGAGGTTATGACTATGACTTCTTTAAGGCGATAAGTATTGTGATTTTTTTACGTGAATTTTGTTGTTTTTGTATTTTGTACGTACCCATACTTAGATATTTTTTTATTGAAAGGATGCAAGAAACAAAATTTATTCACTATACATAGATAGTAGGATGAACGTAAGCAAATATAAGAAAATGTTATTATTTTTATTTAAAACTAGGCATAGACCTAATAAAATGTCTATTACCACTATGAAATACGTAAGTTAAAATGTGTCAAATGGGCATTGTTTTTTTTTGTTTTATATATAAACAAAATATTTCTATATCAACTGTAGCTGGTATAGCCAGGATGCATATTTAGAAATTTGAAGAAAAAGCTATGTTAAAATTTACAAAAAATCGCAAGCAATTCAAGGGCCTTCCGATTGCTTCTCGTAAGAATTGCTCCTCGTAAGAAAGTTTTTACTACCTTGTTAGTGGCATTCACACGTTTTTAAAATTTATAAAATAACTAAATAATACTTAACATAACATCAAAAAAATTAAATGAAGAAAGAGCCGCCAGCATTTTTAAACGATTTTTTTACTGATTCTCTTAGAAATTTTCCTTTCGCACGAGCTGCCAATTTAGCAAATTTTACTAGATGGCCATAATTGAAATTGATTTTGATTCGCAGTTACAAAAGAAAATGTCCTGTAGGAAAGAAAAAATGAAAGAAAATGGCTATTCACTATTCATAATCGCTTAATGATGGATTAGCCAGCGACGTAGTCTTAATACGAGGGTCAATAGAAACAACAATTAAAGAAATTAAAAGATTTTTCTGATTATTTACCCCATATTAACACTACTGAACTGATAAAGTGTTACGTAAGCAAGTGATTTCTAGCATAACAGTCCAATTTGTTATATAGCTTGGAACGAAAACTTGCGCACCAAAGAAAATATTTATGTTGTCGTCGGAGTCATTTTTGACGTTTGCGATTTTTTTTTGGAAACGGTTAGAGCAGAACGATTTCAACTTTTTAAATTTAGAGAGGAATAGTAGGGGTACGTTCGGTGAAAATTTCTAATATACAGGGTGGACCGTAAAAGTATGTAAAATACTGTGGGCTGCAAAACCCTATTGTTTGTGAGCGCCATCCAAAGTTGGAAAGTAATTTGCGTAAAGTACGATTTTAGACCCGAAATTTTCACGGTATTTATTATTTTTTGTATGGAAAAGAACTTTAGATCAAAATGATATATCCTTTGCTAAAAAGAGCTCGTCACACTACATTAGATAAATATACTTTTGTTCTTTATTCTTTTATGGGAAACAAATAGAAAACTTTTAAATTTCGATTTTTTGACTTTTTTTTCGCATGCTACTGGTACACTTGGTACACAAGTTTTAGCACTACTGCTACTTTCGGTAGCTTAAGTAAATGTTTTCTTTCAGTAACTAGTTACTTTTTAAAGTAGCTTCATGAATAGTTATCAAACAATGTAAAAGCTACAGCAACAAGGTATGTACTTGGTTTAGAAGTAGCTAGCTTACCAGCTAGCAAATCAGAAAAACTAAGTAAGGGGGGGGGGGGGGGATATGACCACTATTTGACAATTCTGGAGAAGACATGTCGTGCTTAAAATAATATAAAATATAAATTATAAACAATAACATCGTGACATATTTTATTAAATAATTTGATTTACATTTTCATTGACTAGAACAAAATAGTTATTTGCGTTTCGCGTCGTTCGTGCAACTGCCATCGCGTGCGGAAAAGTACCACTTTCCGCATGTGTTAGGTACAAAAGTTTTCCTAAGATCGATATAGTTCTCAGATTAGTAGACAGACTTATTTGCTCAGAGAGTTAGTAGTGTCAACATAGAATCCTTCCAGCAACTAGTAAGCACCATTAAAATGTGTAAAGACCAGTGTTCATATGTAAATATCGTAAAGTGCAGGGAAGACAACAGGTGGATGACAAACGAACTATTAGGCCTTATGAACAAGCGTGATAAACTGTACAAAAAAAAATGTAAAAAAAATGACCAAAATGCTGATAGGGAGTTTAAAGCGTTAAAGAATAAAATAAACAACAAAATCAAATCTTTAAAAAACAGTTATTTCAGAAATAAGTGGGAGGAAACAAACAATGACGTTAAAAAACAGTGGCGTTTTATAAATAATTTTATGAAAGGAAATAATAAATGTTAAACTAAAATTGCAAGCTTAACTGTTGGCAGTGTAACACTTACAAACCCTTTAGACATAGTGAATCAATTGAATGACCACTTTGCTTCAGTAGGTAAAAATATTGTTCAAGACGTAAGCAATGAAATCCTGGCCATGGACCCGGATCATCAAAGCAATTTGTACTTCAATGAATTTTACTGTGACAAAACATTCTATATGCTGCCAACAGAAGAGCGAGAAATCAGGGAAGTTATTTCAGATCTAAAAAAAAATTCGGCCCCCGGGCATGATGAAATTACGGTTCGAGATATATTAAATCTGACAGATTCATTGGTTCCTATATTGGCCAAACTGATAAATAGTGTTTTGGCAACTGGTGACTTCCCTGATGAATTGAAGATTACTAGAATAAGTCCTATATATAAGGCTGGTTGTAAAAGCAATATGAACAACTACAGGCCGATTAGTGTAGTTAGCGTATTTTCTAAAATAATCGAAAAAATCATAAAGGTAAGGATGTCCAATTTCATTGAAAAATTTATTAGTACAGATAAATACCAGTACGGATTTATTAAAAATAGCTCTACGCTAAGTGCAACAATCGACCTAGTAAATAAAATATCAACCGAGTTAGATAATAAGAAAATAGTAATCGCTGTGTTTGTGGATCTCAGTAAAGCTTTCGATGTGGTAAGCGTAGATTGGCTTCTGAGCAAGCTGGGTAATATGGGCTTCCGAGGTGTCATTTTTAATTTATTGAAAACGTACCTAAAGAATAGAAAACAATATGTAAGATTGGATGATACTCGGAGCAAAATTAACTTGAATAACTTTGGGGTACCGCAGGGATCGGTTCTTGGCCCACTTTTGTACTCTCTCTACGTATTAAGTTTAAGATTAGCAGGGCTCACGGCCCAATATTATACATTTGCGGATGACACCGTCTTACTGTATAGTGCTGAACTACTTGACCTATTAGAGGCTGTGATAAATAGGGATTTAAAATTATATACAAATTGGCTGTTGTGCAATAAACTTAGGATAAATTTAGATAAGACAAGAATTATGATATTTAAGCAAAAAAATAAAATAATTCCGAATCCTCAAATAAGAATAAATGATATAGAAATACAATTGGTCAACAAAATAAAATATTTAGGCTTAGTATTGGATGGATGTCTAAATTGGAAAGAACATGTAAATTATATACACAGTAAAGTAGCACCTATGATGGGCGCCCTTTTTAAAATTAGAAGCTATATAAATAGGAAGACAAAGATGAGTATATACAATGCTTTTTGCCTATCGCACCTTAGATACCTGATCCCTGTATGGGGCACATGTGGAGTTGGAGAACTAAATAGTGTACAAACCTTACAAAATAAGATAATAAAAATACTGTTTCAGTATGATCGCCTTTTCCACACTGAGCACCTCTACAGGGAGATGGGAGTTCATGATATAAGAAGGCTGCTCCAGCTCAAGCAGTGTAAATTAATTCATAAGCTAATAAATAAAAAGCAAAAGACCAATGTAGAAATTGTATTTCATAATAACATTCATATACATAATACAAGGTGGTGCAATAACATATATCTGGACAATGTTCGGACAGGCAAAGGCCTATACAATCCAATTTCACAGGCGTCTAGTGTATATAATGAACTGCCAATGCATATCAAAAACATTACCAGTGATTGTGGGTTTATAAGAGCCTTGAAGGCTCACCTCAGTACGTAGCAGTACTTGCTTAACTTTCTTTTGTGTTTGTCTTCCTAGAGTCAATTTTCAATTTGTACTCGTGATGTACAATACTTTTATATCGTCTAGTACTTTAGTCTTTAATTGTAATCTTCTTGCTTTGTTACTATAAAGTGTCATTTAATAAGGAACAACACTGTTGACAAAAGATGTATATATCTCCGAGACCAGTGCTCTATGTACTGATTAGGAGCTTAGAAATAAGTGAAAGAAAAATTGTATTTATTGAATAAAGAATGATTTAAAAAAAAAAAAAAAAGATAAACGTCAATTAGGTTCGTAATAATATACTGTAATTACAAAAAATTATTTTGCAAGTATTTCACTTTATTGAGTGTTTTAGATAAGGTATTCATTAATTTAACAAATCGTGCGGAAAAGTTACTAGTGCTAGTAGTCCTGAAAAGTTACTTTTCCGCACGATTTACATATAAACACATATTTACATATAAATATTACAAAAATCTTTGTTTTAGACTAGGAGAATAGAGAACTGAGAACAAATTAAGCATATTATTAAAGTTAAACGTGCATTTCATATAAAGGGTGTTCATTTGAAAACTTCCCACCTCGATTTTCTTGCTTTAAAATGAAAATGTGGAAAATCGCTCGGACCCGTCGATTTTTATTTCGAGGGGGACATCTTTTGCGTATATTGTCAATCTTGTTACTTCAAGCCCCTAGGAGGGAGGGGGGGGGTAAGATCTAAATCTTAAATGGATACCCCTATTTTATATAATTTTTTTGGATTCTGCATAAAATTATATAAAATAGGGGTATCCATTTAAGATTTAGATCTTACCCCCCCCCCTCCCTCCTAGGGGCTTGAAGTAACAAAATTGACAATATACGCAAAAGATGTCCCCCTCGAAATAAAAATCGACGGGTCCGAGCGATTTTCCACATTTTCATTTTAAAGCAGGAAAATCGAGGTGGGAAGTTTTCAAATGAACACCCTGTATATACTTTATAGGATAACAAAAAACAAGTAAAATCGTGCGGAAGTGGTACTTTCCGCACGATAAATCGTGCCAAAAAGTGACTTTTCCCCACGATCGTAGGAAAAATATATAAACTTTAGCTACGTATGTCTTGGTCTATAATAGGGCAGAGTCTATGGTTATAGAGGGTTCCATAATTTTCTTATTTTATCTTAAAGGGTAGATAATATAATCAACAAACATCTACGAGGGTAGATTGATGGTTGAGGAATGAAAATTAATTTAGCGAAGTATTCTTAATACGATGGTCAATAAAAACTCTTAACTAATTGTTAGTTAAATAAAAATAAAATAAAATTAATACGAAATTTGCCCTCTAAAAAGCAAAAATCGCCCTCCAAAACTGAAAATCATCAAAAAATAATTTCTGATTTCAAGACCTAGGGTCAGGGCTATTATGATACAAAAATTAAAACTTTTACAACACACGTTTGGGGCTATTGTAGTACACTGTTTCAATTCTGTGTTGAAGATAGATTCAAAATACGTAAGGCTAGTATGACACACTCGTCCTTTATTATTTTTCCCTGCAATTCTAACAGTCATTCTTTAAGTATTTTTAAGTTACAGCAAATTAATTTTATGTGTTTTTTTTCACTAAAGCTACTGATTAAGGCGTGTAAAATTCTAATTGGAAATGTGATTGCTAGTTGTGGAATAGTTTTGAAAAAACGTAAAATGCTGTATAGGTATCTTTTAATTCACCAATGAAGCGTTTTATAAAATAAAAATAACAGCCCCATCGAAAGGCAACAAAAAGTTAAATGTTCAACTGCAGAGCTGGGCAGTAGCTTTAGCTAGCTACTAAGTAGTTAAGCTACTAGCTAGCTACTTTTTTGGTAGCTAATAGCTTTATTCGAGCTACTTTTAAAACCAAGTAGCTTGTAGCTGTAGGATTTACATTATTTTTTAGTGTATTCATGAAGCTACTTTTAAAAGTAGCTAGTTAGTCGAAAAAGCTACTTAAGCTACTTTCGGTAGCCAATCATTAAACTAATATTCTTAAGATTCAACACCTCTTTCGCTTCTTCAGCTCCAGTAGAAAGATTATTTTCGTTTGCTACCTATATTAATACTCCGAGGCGAAATGGATTGTCGGACAGCTTATTTGAAAAGCTCGTTCTACTTAAGGTGGGAGTATCAACATGCCTGCCAACCTATAACCTATTTCGCGTAGATATATTTATGTTTTCTAGCTTTTATACAAAATTTAAAGAAAATCAGTATCGACTTGATATTATATAGGTAATAATTGACATATTTAATAAATATCAAGGAATTTCATAACTTATTTTAGGAGAATTGTATAGCGAAAAATATCGGGTAAGATTTTTTTTAACATTATTATGTCATTGTCACTCATTGTTCTTTTACTATACAATTCTCCCAAAATTGGCAATGAAATAAATTGATATTTTTGTAATATATCAGATATTACCTAAGTAATGCGCCGACGATATTGATTTTATTTATATGTTAGTTTAAACCATAATAAACTTGAAAAAACAAAGGGAAATAGGTTATGGGTTGGCAATAAATTAAAGGACGTTGAGAATTCAACCTTAAAGGAAACTTTTTTTGTAATAATCTTATTTGCACATTAACCAAATAGTTAACATTATTAATGTTATAATTAGTTTTAGGTATTGCCATTTTGTTAACTTATGAATTAAAAAATAAAATAATTTAAAGGATATTATATTTTGTATATTTATTTAATAACTTAGCATTTTGCCTTTGAGATAAAAATTTGAAAACTCAAAAAATGTATAAAACTTTGACAGTCATGTCAATCATATATCAAAAAATATCTATTACCTATAATTGTTTAAAAGTATGACAAAAATAATTTTTTACGATGTACCCCTCATATTCTGCACTGTTGAAACCATGCTCAATAATATATTTACTTATAATAATACTTAGTTACAGGTAGTTACCTACATTATTAAAACTTTATAATATTTTTATTACTAAATCGACCTTTAATGTCAAAGAACGTAGTTTTTCAAAACTGCATTCACTGACATAAAGTGAAGTAACGTATGCAAAGTAGCTTATAAAAGTAGCTTTAAAAAAAGTAGCTTAGTAGCTTAGACTTTTATTTAAAAGTAGCTTGATTACACGGTAGCTTTAATTTTAAGTAGCTTGTGACTAGCTACTTTTTTCCAGTAGCTTGCCCAGCTCTGTCAACTGTGTAATAAAAACAAAAATAACAGCTCTAATGAAAGTGAACGAAAGACAATTCAAAAAAGAAAAGTAAAATGTCTAAGTCGAGGTCTGTATTATAAAATACAAACAAAAATACCATCAACAAACAACGAAATACTGAAGATAGATAAAACAAAATTAAATTGTTAAATTGTCTCAAACACCGGCACTTCTTTTTCAAAAATGTATTTGCCCTTTTTCCGATTATATTGTATATTGGGACAGGCGATTTAGCGACTATATTCTTCCTGTTTATTAACGATATATCATTCTCTTTAATTTTAAAAGTTTTCTTATTATGTTCTGAAAAAAAAAGGAAAATTTATGCGCCCATAGAATATAAACATTGCTTCGTTTTAATTTAATTCCCATGGACAAAATATGTCCAATAGTTTTTCCATAGACTCTTTTGCTTTCATCTACTGCACTTACGCACGCCATGCCAGACGGTCAGACATCACACATGAGTAAGCCCTTATTTGATTAATCGTGCTTCGGTAAGCCATTTTACTTTTCCTCGCTTTCGATCAAAAATAGTCAAGGCGTAAAATATCAAACTGAAGGACACAATGCGGTGTGAAAATCAATGTGAAGTAAGGACAATATTTTACAAAGTTAAATTTAATGGCGTATCATAATTATTATCATTATAATGTTGAATTGTTAGACATCATCATTATCCTCATATTTACACCGCCGATATTAAAGGGGATAGTGGGGCAAAGTGGAATGAGGAGGATAGTGGGGAAAAGTGGAATTCGTGGTATGGCAACATTGCATAACGCCACCTTAAGCTAAAACATGCTGTATGGTCCGTTCAGCGCATTGCAGAAAGCAATATGTGTATAGCATGTTTCACGAAAAATGGATACGACTTAATGACTGCAGTAAAACTACCTGGGTCGGTCCCATTGTGTCGACAAGAGCTTGGCAATAAACAAGTGAAGTATAAAGGGACGGACTGTAGATAATTATGTAGATATTTAATTTATATAATTTAATAAGGATGAATTTCTAAGGAAAACCAGTAATGATATGATTATATGAATGTAATCAAATGAAATAACATTTTTTTTAAATATAACTAGTCATATTTATTTACATTTATAATGTCATTCTATAGGTAGTTCTGTTTCGCTATCGCTATCCTCATCAAAATTAATTATAATTAGATTAATTATACGATCCAGACTAATATACGATTTTTCTACAGTTATTACGTGACGGACTGAATTTTTCCAACTACCTGGGGGAATATCATTAAAGCATTTTCGTATTAATTCTACAACACTAGAACTTAAAGTCCGAGAAATAATTTCAGACCTAACCAGTGATTTTAACTGGTGCCACATGCTCTATGGGGTTAAAAATGCAATAATAGGGTGGGAGCCGTAGCACTGTATGTCCAATTTCTTCTGCCAATGTGTCACAAACATATACTTTTTTTATACAAAATGTCTTTAAAACTTCTAAAAGATCATCTTTTTTATAACTTTCTTCAAAGTATATATAATTCGCTGCCATGTAGTTCTGAATCTCCAATTTTGTATTATTTGAGCTTGGAGCTTTATGTAATTGGCGACTGTGATAGCTCGCATTGTCCATTTCTATCACGCTATTCTGAGAAATGTTTGGTAAAAGACAATTCTTGAACCATTCCTCAAAAAGCTCGGCCATCACCGGTATCTTCATGGTAGTCCACACTAGATTCTTTAATGTATTTTGCAGAAAGCCACAAGGCATTTGGAACCCAACCGTTTTTACATACTGTGTTAACACGTAAGAATTTATGAATCCAGCCTACCTATATTTATTTAATTTTGTACATAGTAAATAAAAGATTCTGTTATTAAAACAAAAAGTGCTACTATTTTTAAGGTAGAGTATAGGGTTGTGGATTTGACCGGTCAATTTGTTTTTGGTCAATTGACTGAAATAAATTAAAATTTAAAAATGCAGTGGATGAACCTAACTATACTATCCAAATTTCTTATTTTGTATTTTGGAAAAAATTAAGTTTTTATAACAAGTTTTGCTGGTTCTAAAAAGTCTATTGCCATATTTAAATTTTATACAGGGTGGTCAAATGGATGATATAGTTAGGTCCATCCAGGTACACATTCTATAAGTGTATATCTCAATAGTTTATTTTTATATAACCATGAAAACATAAACACTTAAAATAAAATATCAGACTCGGGTAATTAGGTAGCTAAATTATTACGAGCAATAAAGTATGTAGCCAATGGTAAATTTTCATCTTCGGAGTCAGATTCTAGCTGCTCGGCTTCGGAAGACGAAGAGACATCAGCTTGGGAAGATGAAGATAAATTTAAGTCGGGTATTCTTCCACATTTATTAATTATATTTAAATTGTATTTAACATACACCAGTTTTCCGGATCGTGTTTTCTTAAATAACGGCGCTAAAACGATACACTAAACATTATCCTGGGTGGTAGGAGGTAATCTGGACAGATCACAAATGCATAAATAATAAAATAAAATTGATATATTTTGACCGGTCAAATATGTCATTGTCAATTGACAGTCAATTGACCATGCCCAACTCTAGTAGAGTATAACCACAAACATGTAAAATAAGGAAACACATTGATTACATTTGGTCCCGATCAGAAATCGGTTTTAACAGAAATTAAAGCCTGCGTTTGAAAACGAAGGTTATATTAATTATAATGGATGCATTTTTTGTGATATGTGTATCAATTAAGTAAAAAATAATACACCTACTAAATATAGGTGTATAATGTGAAGCCGACTTTTTAATATTCATTTAGTATCTAAGGCTGCAGTGTTGATGAGCTGTGTTTGTGATAAATTGCGTTTTTCGCCTAATTTTTAGTATTTTTTCGAAAAAGAACTATTTAGTGTTATTTATTATTATTTACAATGGTTCGCCAATGCGTTGTGTATAAGGGATCCTACTATTCTAACCCAGGATTAATATTTCGGCGTTAAGAAAGGTTTTCAGGTAATGTCTTATAGCTTAAAAACAATGCTGTAGAATGTAGATAATTATTTATTAATATTAAGTAAATGTTGCAAATATATGCCAATGAACTGTAAGGATAACAGCGAGCTTAAAGGTTGCCATTTTTTACAACCTTTTTTAAAGCCATCTCCTTCTAACTTATCTGAAACTTTGGAAGTATGTCTGATTGTAAACAAAATAAATGGTTTTGATGAATGGAACGTTTTTTCTCCTTATATTTTAATGTCTGTGGGTATAATTATACTAGTATAGTGCTATTAGTTTTTACACACTTTCTAAATAAATAACAAATGGGACAAAGTGGGAATATTTAATTTAAATATTACCCCACAAAATTAAAAAGAAACAATATTAAGGAAATAGACCTACTTGACATAGTTTTTCTTACACTCTTACAGACGTTAGTCAAAAATGGTTAGGAACTATATCCGAACATCCAAACAAAATTCATAGGATAAGGAGGATATGTTCGTTGTTGTAAGAGCAGTGAGATCATAGTATATTAACGTACACGTTTTATAAAGCATCATTTTACAGCACGTGTCCATGTTAAAAAACGAGCCGCTTGCGGCGAGTTTTATAACGGGACAAGTGCTTAAAACTGCTTTATATAACACCTACGTTATACTATTTTTTCTAATTTGTAGTTTTTTCAATAAAAAGCACATATGTTAAAAGAAAATAAATCCTTCAAATTTTGTAAATTTTTATGTCTAAATTTTATGTTGGTAATACTATTTTTTACCATAGTAGCCTCTGGACAACAAAAATTATTATGCGAACTGTCATTTTTTGATTTATTGACCCATTTTCACCTCGAGATTCTAAAGTTATTTTAGCGATATGAGATTTGAAATTGGACGGAATACGTTGTGTGATCCTTGTACATTTGGTACATATACAGAGCGTTCGGAAATTCGGGCGATTTTGCTACTTTTTTTCGAATTTCAAAAGACGTGATTTTACGTCACGTGCAATTTAGTATAGGGAAGATGAAAAATTCAAATAAAGTTGAAGTTAAAATCGACATTGGAAGGTTAGTAGATTGAATTTTGGATAGGATTTGGCAGAAAATGATAGCTTGAAGCATCTACAAAAGATTGATTTATAGATTTATGAAACCAACATACATGACTGTTATCCACACAGAATAAAAAAGTAGGTTATCAAGCAATTTTTCCTCTGCGAAAAATGGGTTTTCTCGTAAATCACAAAGGCCGCGCAAGTCAATGAAATAAAACATTTAAATGTTACCAACATCAAATAAAGAAAAAACGCGTATCGAAATAGCTTCATTACGATACGCAAATGCGTATCGTAATAGACTTGTTATGATACCAAATTTAAAAAAATATGTTAAGCTATAAGGAGGTAGGCTACCTACAATGTGTTCCGTACAACATTATTTAGGCGGATCAAAAAATACTGTGATGATGAAGATGGGTCAACAAAACGTTTAGGGCGATTTTCCAAATGTTTTAAAATATGCAGCAAGAAAAAGATTCAATTTAAAAAAAAATGATTTATAAGAAAAACCTTCATCCTAGATATTTTAAATTACGTAATTATTTGACAATATAAGATAAAACTACCAGTTATTGATAGCTCTTTAATAAATTTAACCAAAAAATTAATAAAAAAAGTACTTTTAATATCTATTTTTTTTTCATTTAATAAGGTTTTAGAGTCCATTAATTATTGATATACTGAATTGGAATAAAAACCAATAATTGATAACCCAGTGATTGATATTTTTATTAGCAACAAATTATAATAACTTAAAAGTTTCAAACACATCAATAGATTTTTGAAATTAGTGTTTAAGCCTGTCACCTGCAGGAATTATGACTGGATCAGGCAATTTTCACAAAATGGCAGATCTTACTACACATGAGACGTCATTTTCTTCCGCCCTAAATTTCAAACTCTCTATCTAAAATTAGTTGCATTTCTTTTATCACTAGCAAATTTAATGAGTAAATAATTTCCAACTGTGAGATTATTTGGTGATTCTAACTCGCAAAAATAATTTTCAGATACCCAATAATATCAACAGCATCATAATATTCCTTTTTTTTTGTTGGGAGTATATTGTCTTTTTGTTTAAAACCCAGTTATTGATACGTGTTCACATCCAGTTATTGTTATCCCTTATCAAATACTGGGCAAAATAATCTTTAAATTAAAAAATAAATATTGGCAACATCGCTATTCAACCCTGATTTAAATGGCACATAAAACGATAAAAATACCTAACTTACCAGTTATTGATAGGGTATCAATAACTGGCAAACGTTATGTTTTGGCTTTCCACTAATTGATAACATGGTATTTATTTATAAAATTAGGTTAGGTATCAATAGAATACATAAGGAATTTTATTACTTTGTAATTATTAATTGGTTAAAAAATGCTGTCTAAAAATATACCTAACTATCTTAATATTTCTTGTGTGGATATTTGTAAAAAAAAATGAGAATGGACACAAACACATACACATTATTTGTCTGGTATGACTAAATGGTCCAAATTGTTCTAGGAACAAGTTAGAGGTGGGTCGTTATTTAAATTACGCGATTTTTGGGCGGTATATTGTGATAATGCTCCCACGCGCTCCACAACGACAAAGTAAGTAGTTGCCGTGGAGCGACACGGACACCGGCAAGTTTTGATTTGTGATTTCGCTATGACCGTAACGTCGCTTGGGCGCAATGTTCGGAGCGGAGCTTCCCTTCAAGAATGCAAGGAGAATGCACATGTTGGATCGCAATACAAAATAGATCGCAGCCCAGACCTTGATTTAGATGGTTGTACTGGTTACTGGTAGTTATCTACCGAGTTATCTACCCTTGAATCCTGGTAATAGAAAATAGAACGTGTCACCGGTAAAGCGGTTTGGAGTGAAGTGGAACGTCGCTCCGGTGAAAGCGGCGCTCCAGGAGCGTACCTTTAGGAACGAACAATAGTGTAGGTATCGAATTGCAACATGTAACTATGAATAATGTGTTTGTTTGAAGGTTAAATAAAAAACATTAAAGACTTTTTTTAACGTCAACTTATATAAATATAATAATCGTAAATAAAATTATCCTTTATATATTATAATCACGTTACCGCACACGTTACGGTGACCATTACATAAAATCACAACGGGTTGTTTTGGATCTCAACAGTTCCCGTTGTAACGAAACCGTTCCACCTCTAGAACAAGTAGAACCCTGTTGCCAGATAGCTTAACTAAATAATCTTGACGGAAAATTTAAGATAAAAGTTAGTAGTTTTCTTACTAAACAGCTACAAAGTTTAACCTATCAATCACTGAACGGGTATCAACCACTGGTCGTTTTACCTTTACTATCATTTGGTTGACAACCATTTTTTACCTTTTTTCAAATAAGATTATAACCTCAAAAATATCAAATTTTATTCCGCTTTGCCCTACTCTCCCCTAATTGTCCAATTTTATTCGATAATATTATACTATTGTGTTAAATTTGGCACGATTATTGTTAGTGATGTGAAATAAATTAAATAGGAAAATTTTATTTAGGCTAATTACAAAAACATCGACGACGCAAACCTAAACACTAGCCATTCTAATTACGAGAGTGTCGATTACACGCGAAAACAGAAACAAAGCTGAAAATTAAACTATGGTGATTGCGTCATGGCAGTCACAATTTAGCATGTTGCCAACTTGTGCTAAAATAATCACTATAGAGGTAATTAAGAGATTTAGTTATTCCGAGAGTTGGGGATGGTCAATTGACCACTAGCTATTTGACCGGTCGAATTCGTTCAAAATATTGTAGCATTTTATATTGATTTTAACAATTTGCTATCAACATTATTTATTTAAGAGTTTGGGATCACTCCAGTTGACCTACACCTTATAACCGTCTCAAAATTTCTACGATCGTGCAATATCGGGATCGTATACGGCAGGCGGACGATCTACGATCTTCCACGGCGACATCGACATCTTAACAGTTTGGATCATATTATTATTGTGATTATTTGTTGGCGTTTTTACAAATAATAATACAAATAATTTTTAATTACTTCTTGTTTAATTTTATTTTCAATTTACCGGTAAAATTACCAGTCAATTGTCCAAAAATAATTTCACATGTCAATTTCACAACCATAGTTAAGGTATACCTAATTGGCATAGTGAAACTTTACTTAATTTATATAGGTAATCATCGTACAATTGTACTGGGTGTACAACTAACAAGGGAAACAGTTAACCGCATGGCTCGCGGAAAAAAATATTTATTATAGGTGGACAAAATAAATTGCTGGAAATTATCTTTAGGTTTCTAGGTTGGCCGCTAGGGGGCGTAACTATATTGACCAATCAAAAAACGAAATTTTCTCAAAAATCCTGATAGAGTAGGTAATTTAAATATATTGAGCTTATATTGTACTTACTTTACATTGTTTTTAATAATTATTTCACCATTTTAACGCAATTGTGAATAATTTATTTAAAAATAGCCCTTACACTCCCATGCTTGGATATGCCAGCATGAATGGGTTTTTAACTAAATTTGGATTTTGACTAGGGTTGGGATTTTGACAGTCAAAATCTTATGTGGTCAATTGACTAAGCCCCGGTCAAATTCCTAAGTTTTGTCAAAAGAAATAAAGCCATGAGTAATTGCATAGAAACGTGTCTGTAGGTATTAAAAAACAGCTAACAAAAAAAAGAAACCATTCTGAGGTACAAAAACACAAAAATGACATATAAATATTATGTATAATATTAAGCTAACAATACTAAAATACTAATGAAGTAATGAGTGAGTGACTGAGTGATGATGAAATGAGAGACTGTTGGTAGTACTGGCCTTGGTAGATACTTTATATAAACAAGCTTTCCTGAGCGAGTGGTTTTCAATCGGTTGCGAAGCTTGTTATTGACAATGCCCCATGAGGATCAATTTCTCCCACAAGAGGCTGCAAACGTTTTTGACCGAATTTGACCCGGTCAAAATCTCTCCGGTCAAAATGTTGGTCAATTGACCAGGCACAACCCTAATTTTGACCCTACCGCATAGAGCAATTTAATTTTATTATTTAATTACTTAAAAAAATTAAGACATAAAGGATGTCTAATAAAAACACGCGAAAACACTGACCCACGCAATAGTCGCCTCAACCAGTCGACGACGTTTCGACTGACGCGACGCGCTTCTGCTGATATTACCAGGCTTGTTTCCTGTATCCTGTTGCTACGCTGTTCTTTTCTAGTTAAGTTACCGGAACAAAGATAACATTATAATCGGTCGCTCGTAGGCACATTGTCGATTTGTTGGTAATGGGATGACGTAGTTCTGTTTATGTTAAAAAACCTTATGCTTTCGCAGCGGCGTTTGGTGACACTACAGGAAGATTGGCAAAAAATATTTTTTTTTTACTTTTTTGAATCTACTTTCCCGATTTTAACCGCGGAACTGATAACGTAGCATGTTACGCAGCAAGTTACTTCTAGCATGAGAGTCCAATTTGTTACTCTCAAGCCCTAGACGATAATGAACATGAGTACAATAATAGCGCCTCTTGTCGATTACCACACGCTGAGAAAACCATTGTTTCGTAAGTCTTATTTTATATAGGAACGAATAGGAAATTTGTAAGGCTTGAACTGTTTTTCTGATAGAAAGACAGAAAACTGAAGTATAAATTAAGGGTGACGGGGGGGGGGGGGGGGGAGGGGATAATTGTATGAAATATAGTGCTTAAAATAATATAAATTTTAAGCAGGGTGATCTATTATATCAAATAATTTAATTTACTTGAATGATAGCTAAGAATAAAAAAATATATAAACTTCAGCTACTTATTCTCTTGGTCTATAGTGGGGTCTACGAGGATAGAGGCTTTCACAATTTCCCTATTTTATCTTAAGTAGTCCACATACTACTGCTTTGTTGGCACTGTTGGCAGATTGGCTCGACGAACAAGATGGCAAACACGAAACTGCAGTTTTGCTCACCAGTTCAACAAAAAACTGCGTAATTATAAAGACAATATATTTATGTGCAGTGGCGGCGGCATTAGCCATAAAAACAAAAAAGGAAAGGTCAAAGTGGGCGAAGGAATAGCTTTTGAAGAGAACGTTTTTCCATATTAACACAACAACGAGCTGAAACTGGACCCGGGAAATTGATTTAATTATTTTAAAATTAGTAATCCCTCTTATCATCAAACAAGACACACAGTTAAGACAAGCTATTATACCACATGAGCGACTTGCAGCAACGTTACGATTCCTTGCTACATCTCACCTCAAGCTTTGGGTAAGATTATACCAGAGATCTGTAACACAATTAATTATGTTTTAAAGAAAAAGTATTTAAAGGTAAGGAAAATTGTCATTTAAATTGTCGGAATTAATTTTATTGCAATACATATTACAGCAATATTGGAGGGGAGTACCGAGGTACCGAGGAGGATAACTGACATTTTTTCAGGCATTTGGGCATCAGCCAACCATTAAAAAATATTTTGTTTTTATTTTCGCAAATTAGGCAAAATTGGTGTATTTTGTCTTCAGTTAAAGTTAGTTTAACGTTTTGAAAATAAAATTTGTGCTATAGAAATATCCTAGTTATATTTGAATTTTCAATTTTATGTCGTACCTATGCAATTTTTTTCCTGTGACAATTTGTTGCAAGTTACGATGCGACGTTTTGAATAGTGTAGTTGTGGGTTGATATGTCATTCAATTAAAAAAAAACAAAAGTAAAATATTTCCTGTTAATTTTGACAATTTGAGCGATATGTTTCCTAATTACAGTCAGCAGAAGTGTGATACAGAGAAATATAATAAAAAAAATTAAAAAGTAAAGAAAATTTCAGTTAATTTTTAGATAGGTACTAATCGGGTCGTGGAATTAACCGGTCAAATAATTTATGATCAATTGACTGGTCATTTGACCAAAATAAATTTGAAAGTAAAATGAAACAAAGAAGTAATTATTATTAATTATTTGTAAAAACGCCAACAAATAATCACAACAACAATATGAATAGAACTGTTAAGTGCTGCAATTTCGCCGTGGAAGATCAGGGAACAACCAAATAAACGAGCTGCCGCCTATCGTGTCTTAAACGATGCCGATATTGCACGATCGAAATTTTTTTTGTATTTTGGGACGGGTATAAGGTATAAGTCAACTAGAGTGATCATAAATTCATAAATAATGTTGATCGGTCAAACAACTAGTGCTCAATTGACCATCCCCAACTCTAGGTAGGTACTAATATTAGAGGCACCCTCGGGTGCCAATACTGATATTTATACTGAAACAACATAAATGTTTTGGTTCAAATAGAATGTTCGTCGAGCGGCTCGACAAGCTGCCAAGTCTGTGGGCTACCCATAGAGAATTGACCTTTAGATAAGCAGACAATAATCACGAAAGTGGCAGATTTATCGCCTCGTGCATGTAAACAAAGCTAAACAATATTAGACGTGCGCACTGCAACATTATCGTTTGACGAATAGGACAATAGACAGGTCGGGGCTTTAAAATTTAAATTCTTGCCAAAAAATTTGACTTTCTTCTCAATTTTTGATCAAGTTGAGAAAAAAGGTAGTGATTTCTGGCATTTTTAGTAGTAGCATACTTATCAGATTTTAAGGATAGAAAATTGTTGAGGTTTGGCTTTTAAAATTTGTTTAAAAATGATTCGTCGCCGTGTTTTCAGTTCGAAAAGGAAGAGAACAAGAACAAGTCAATTAAACTAGTCTTATAAAATCGAATATAAAAACAATCATAACCATCAAAATAACTAATCTATGGCGTTATCGCGTGCCTAACCTTAAGTCAAATATTAGTTGGTATATAACTTGTATTGATTTTTACACCTTGGCGAAAACTTGGGTACGAGCTTGGGTACGTGTAAAACATTTTCAAGCAAAATTCTTTGTTCAAGAATTTGAAAAGTGTTTGCTCGAGAACCTGACCCGTGGAATACTGGCTTTATTAAAAGCTCAATGTCAGTGTACAGATTTTAACCAAAAAATTAATCAACCAGCAACTTTGACAAAATTAATTTTTTCACCATCAGACACAATTCACTAAACTACACAAAAACTAGAAATCCGTAAATATTAAACACCCACAATACACAATAGCTAAGAAAACTACAAGCAATCCACAGAGAAACCTTAAAACACAACAAAAATGGCGGCTGAGCCGGTTCTGGAGTGTATTTTGAGCATGTCGATAAAGAAGGACAGGCTGATAACACGAGGTTTGTGAGCATGCCCGAAGGGGTCAAGAAGGAAGGCAGCTGACCGACGAGTCATGCGCTCGTAACTGTACGTATCTAAAGGTAAATTGTCTATGAGGCTACCTTAAAGGCTAGATAATATAATCTACAAACATCTACGGGAACGTAAATTGAAATGTTTCAAGAATAAAAATTAAAGCAGATGTATGTACGTCTATCTTACGGTATTCAAGGTGTTATGGAAATGCAGGAAATGACTTGACAAAAAAGTTGCTAGAATGTTTCATTTTCGGATATTGTTTTTTTGTGAGGTTATTAATAAAAACAAAAATCACCTAATACAGACACTTTTTTTACGACGCATTTACAAATAGTTTCTAATTTATAAACACAGGTTTCAGTTTTCAGATAAGTATCACCTTCAGATCAAAATTTTTAAATACGGACCTGAAATTTAAATTTTACTCTCTTGTTTCCCTAAAACATAAACCATTATAAATCAAACATTTTGCCAAAAATTCATTGTTTTGAAAAGTAAATCATCATTCCTACAGTTTTATTATGTTATGTTACCAAACATTATTAAAAGTTGAGGCTTCGCTTGCGCAATTCAACTGGTATAAATTCAGTATATTATAAGTAAGTATATAATAGAGAAGAATAGGTACCCATATTATTTTTTAAACAGAACTTTCTTTGGTGCTTTCTTACATTATTTCTTATTTTAATCATAATGCTTACTGCAAAATTCCTTTGTTACCAAAAATTAAATTTTTTTATGTGGAACTGCACCTGAGCCCGATGGGATAACGTCAGATGTTTTAAAAGAAATAGCACCATACATTATAGAGCCACTAACTTTTTTAATAAATAAATCCTTTCAATCCGGAGGAATTTAGGATGGCCATAATAAAACCATTATTTAAATCGGGTGATAAAACCGAACCTGTTAATTACCGACCAATATCCCTAATAAGCAACCTCTCCAAAATTTTTGAAAAAATATTGAAAGTGAGAATAGAATCATATTTGGATAAATATAGAATAACTTCAAAAAATCAGTTTGGCTTTAAAAAGGCCGTGTCAACCGAGGACGCAATGGCGGCTTTGATTGAAAAAATTTACAATAGTCTTGATAAAAGTAAACAGTCTATTTGCGTTTTTATTGACTTAGCCAAAGCCTTTGATACAGTCAGTCACTCAAAGTTGCTACTTATTTTGGAAAATATTGGATTCCCCGGTATGCCGTTACGACTTCTACAAAGCTATCTAGATAATAGGAGACAATGCGTGAAAGTAAATAGTGAGGTAAGTGGGAGTAAATCTGTTGAATATGGAGTGCCACAGGGTACCGTCTTGGGTCCAGTGTTATTTACAATTTATATTAATGACCTTTTTAATATTAATTCACAATCAAATATAATAAGTTTTGCTGATGATACTGCAGTTTATTATCAGGGTGATAGCTGGGAACAATTAAGAACTGTGATTGAACGGGATTTCACTAATATAGTAAAGTGGTTTAATTGTCGTTTATTAAGTATAAATTTAAAAGAAACTTTATTTGTGCCATTCACTTTATATAGCGATTCATAACTTACTTTTAATAGTATATCTTTTAATCTCAATAACCAGGTAATACAAATAAAATCATGTAATAAAATAAAATATTTAGGGGTTATTATTGACTGCCACTTACGATGGAATTTTCATATAGATTTTGTAACTCAAAAGATTAGATGTTTATTGTCAAAGTTTAGGTTATATAGAGATATTTTTAATGAACAACACCTTAAAATACTTTGCACTTGTTCAATCTTACCTAAATTACGGTATAATTGCATGGGGTGGAGTCGTGAATAAATACTTATCAAAGTTAAATGTTATTCAAAAAAGGATTCTGGAAATCATGCTTCAGAAAAGCGTCCTCTATCCAACGGCTAGTCTCTTTAAGGAAGCTAGAGTTTTGGATATAAAACAGCTGTTTTTTGAAAAAAATGGCGTTAAGATTATTTCATAAAAAAGATTGTTTACCGTCTACAGAACATGAGTACTATACAAGACACAGGGAGGGATTCGTAAGAAAGCCTAAGATTTTCAGAACTGTGGGACAAAGATGTTTCAATTACTTATTATCCACTGTTTATAATGAAATTTCTGGAATCGTCAGGACAGTGCATTCAAGGGGACTTTTTAAGAAGTTGATAAAAAATCACTTATTAAATGTAGTATCCTCAAACTGTATTGTTGTTGTCCTGATTAGGCACTTTTGCGTTGATACCTTTGCGTTCACCAATTAAAAATAAAATTGCTACCTTTGTTTTTTTTTTTTTTTCCAACAGTAAAATAAAGTGTCTTTAATGTATTCATTAATCTAGGGAAGACATTATCATTTAGTTATTAATAATATTATGAATGTATTTCTCTTTTATTTTCTTCATTTCTCACCGGTTTTAAGCTCCAAATTATCCAACTTTGCTTCAATTAAACAGTTGCTGTATCTTTTATAGTTTCCGAGATCCCAATGGTGAGCATCGAATTTGGGACACCCCGTCCTAGTTTTTTTATTCTTTATTAGTTATCATCTAATCTATGAAAGTAAAACATAGTATTAGGTAAACCTAAGGATACTACTATTCAAAAGTTACAACTGTTAAACTTTAAATGCAAACGTTTTGGGAGATCTTAAATGTATTATTCGTTAATTTGATTCGATCCGCTTAATTTTACCATCCATTATTGGGCTGTTGGCAGATTTCTAGTTGAAAAGTATGATCTTAATATAGTAAAATTTCTGTAAGAACTCGTCGCATCGTGGCTATGTCACTGGTCATTTATGGCACCATGCTGAAGTGTGGTCTATTTTACATTAATAGTTTGGCTACAGAGACAGAACCGGACTAAGTTCATTTATCTCCGCCTTAACCATCTTTCACCAAGTATTTTATGTAGGTATTTTTTATTTTATGTCGTTAACTAATTAATTATTGCATTTAAAAATGCCACAATTAATTTAAATGGTTGGCTTTTATCAGCTCATGATGAAAAATAAAATGCTGGTATAATTTATCCAAACTCAGTTTGATGACATAAAAAAGCGTTTAACAGGCTTCAAAGAAACCGGCCCCACAACCAGGGTTGTCAGATCTTTTTTTAAATTCTTTAAGTTCTTTTTATTAAAAATATTCTTTTTATATCAGTATCCAACTGTTAATCAGTAACTCTCTTTGAAAGCTAGTTTACAAATATACTTTAAACTAAGGAGTTTTGAGTGTGAAAGAAAGAAGAACATTAATATTATTAAGTATCGGTTTTTTAATCCTTAAGAAATATTATTTAGAAAAAAAGAATTAAAATTAAAATAAAAAGGGTTTTCATTGTTAAAAAACAACTACTTACAATTGTTTCTCGTATACTTATACATATATTATATTAACAAACCCGAAAATTTGGTAGAACTGACAATCGTGCATAATTTATGCACGTCTCGAACACTATCTCCCAATCTGTGAATAATACCAAGACAAACGCAATTGGAAATTTATATGTTCTAGACAAGAAAGGCGGAATATTTTCAGCGAATCACGATATTTCTTATCTACCTGCTAAAAGATAATTGAGCCATCATCACTGCCATGTCAGCTATTAATAGTTTCTTAAGGAAAGGGACAGTGGTATAGGTGGTTTAACATATTTGCGTATTTACGTATTTAATTTCATTCAGATAGGTACGTTATTACTTGGTACATTTTATTATCAGCAATGGCTTTTTAGCGTTCATTTTAAACAGCAGATCAAGGTGAATTATATTTGTGCCAACATGCTCGGTGGAGTAGGCCTTCGAGAGCGCAACAAGTCCGCAATTGAGAAACAAAGATTTACATGTTCAATGTCAACGTATTATTTTAATTTTAAGCGCAGCTGTCCTTGATAATATTCGGCAGGTAATTAACGACATGAGCAGCGATATATGGAAAAATTGCGAAGCTGATGTTACTGTAGAAATGGAATATCCCTGTTTTATCGGCTATAGCACCAATAGTGATCCAACCTAAAAACGATTTTACTTCCGAAAATTATGATGATTCCATCAATTCAATTGTTACTGCATTTTATATCAATAATGTTCGTTTACAACGTGTTACCTATTAAAATTGTTTTATTTATATTGTATTATCATTAGTATCCGACCGAAACAAGAGTTTCAGCCGAAACCGAATCGTCGGCCTTGGTCTCAGGTTCGGCCGAAACCGAAACTTAAAAATTTTATTGTATTACTGAAATTTAATTTATTTTATATAGGACGAGATCGATCTTGGGAACGAATTGAACTCTTCAAAAAAAAAAAAGGTCGACAGAAAAAATCTACTATTTATATAGACAACACTGCCTACGAACCCACCCAAAGTTAGCCGAACGGTGCGCGACAATTCCCGAGAACACTGAGTTGCAACATGGCCGAAACCGAAACTGTCACCGAAACTAGATTTTTTGGCCGCAACTAGCCCAAACCGAACCTTCGGTCGGTCTCTACCTAATTGTCATTTTAAAAATTTAAAACAATATATTATTATACCCTATGCATTTTAATTATTTGAAGATACGACGCCTATGATTAGGAGTTTAATGCTTTTTTATGTTAAAGTTGCTTTATTTATATTATTATCATCATTAAAAAATTAAAACATGCCCCACGCATTTTAATTATTTGGTTGGCGACGCCTATAGTTAGGAGTTTAATACTTTTTTTTCTATTTCACGTTCATAATTAGCTCAGTACGATACGCATTTGCGTATCGTAATGAAGCTATTTCGATACGCGTTTTTTCTTTATTTGATGTTGGTAATATTTAAATGTTTTATTTCATTGACTTGCGCGGCCTTTGTGATTTACGAGAAACCCCATTTTTCGCAGAGGAAAAATAGCTTGATAACTTACTTTTTTATTCTGTGTGGATAACAGTCATGTATGTTGGTTGCATAAATCTATAAATCAATCTTTTGTAGATGCTTTAAGCTATAATTTTCTGCCAAATCCTATCCAAAACTCAATCTACTAACCTTCCAATGTCGATTTTAACTTTAACTTTATTTGAATTTTCCATCTTTCCTATATTGCAATGCCGCGACGTAAAATCACGTCTTTTGAAACTCGAAAAAAGTAGTAAAATCGCCCGAATTTCCGAACGCTCTGTATATGTACCGAATGTACAAGGATCACACAACGTATTCCGTCCAATTTCAAATCTCATATCGCTAAAATAACTTTAAAATCTCGTGGTGAAAATGGGTCAATAAATCAAAAAATGACAGTTTGCAAAATAATTTTTAATTTGAAGAAATAGTCCATACTTAAAGTGGAGTTGAAAGTATGAGAAGGAAAGAAAAACACAAAGTCTTCTTCCACAAAATTTAATAGATTAAAAACTCTAGTTTAAATGGTCTCTACATGTTTCGAACGTAGAAACGTTCATCATCAGCAGACAGACATCTATTTTATGCTGATGGTGTTAGCAAAAGAGAAAATTAGAACCTTAATGGAGCTTTTATGGACATAAAAAACTTAGAAAAATATTTTTAAATGTAGAAGAAACATGGCATGAAGAAAATTGACAATGGTTGAACCATACTGAGCATTCAAAAAGTTATTAAAGTAGGCCTAATCCAACCAAACTAAATGGGGAAGAAGAGAAAAAATTCTTTATAAGAAGGAGTCGAAAATCATTTAATTTTTGAAACACATATCCAGCATAAGTCAGACATTATGAGGATAGAAGTGCAGTAGCACAATAATGTTGTTAGGTAGACATAGTTTTTTGGGGTACTTCTTATAAAGAATTTTTTCTCTTCTTCCCCATTTAGTTTGGTTGGATTAGGCCTACTTTAATAACTTTTTGAATGCTCAGTATGGTTCAACCATTGTCAATTTTCGTCATGCCATGTTTCTTCTACATTTAAAAATATTTTTCCAAGTTTTTTATGTCCATAAAAGCTCCATTAAGGTTCTAATTTTCTCTTTTGCTAACAACATCAGCATAAAATAGATTTCTGTCTCCTGATGATGAACGTTTTTACGTTCGAAACATGTAGAGACCATTTAAACTAGAGTTTTTATTCTATTATATTTTGTGGAGGAAGACTTTGTGTTTTTCTTTCCTTCTCATACTTTCAACTCCACTTTAGGTATGGACTATTTCTTCAAATTAAAAATTATTTTGCAAACTGTCATTTTTTGATTTATTGACCCATTTTCATCACACACTTTGTGTTTTTCTTTCCTTTTCAAAATAATTTTTGTTGTCCAGAGGCTACTATGATAAAAAATAGTATTACCAAAATAAAATTTAGACATAAAAATTTACAAAATTTTCTTTTTAAAATGTATTTTTGATTATAAAAGGTGAAATAGAAAAAAATGTATAAAGCACATGTTTCATAAGGCGTTTTAGCGCACGTGTCAATAAAAAAAACTAGCCACTTTGTGGCTCGTTTTTTAAAATAAGACGCGTGCGCTAAACCGGCTTCTTATGAAACGTGTACTTTAATATACTATTATGTCATTAAATTAACCAGAGAACACTATATCAACCCCGACTTCTTAAATTTATCAAAATTATTTAAGATATTTTTGCGTGTTGGAACAGGTTGGTCGGTCTATAAAAATACAAAACACTCGACTACTGACTCTGCACTCTCAGCCTTCGCGTTACATAAAATAAGTTTACGTTTTTGTTCTTGCGGATAAACGATTTCAAAATACCAGCAGAATTTCACCGTACCTACACTCACCTGAAAAATTCAGCCTAGCTAGAAAACAAAAACAAAAATATTAAACAGCGCGGTGGGTGCTGCGCTATCGGAACGTATTTGCTGCTATGCAGGGGAAATGCAGCGAGAGTGGAATGGGACTAAGTCGCGCTCGAACAGAGTTGACAACGTTGAGTCTTGATCGATTTCTTTTTTCCTCGCCAAGTTCATTTTGTATTAATTTCTTTACATTAAAAGCCGCCCTGTAACTTCAGGCTTGCCAGTGCGGTATACTTAGCAGCAAGCCTGTCTGCGTAAAAAAAAGCACTTTTATTTTCCGTCGTTTTACCAAGAGATATGGATTATCCTTTATTTCTCCATTTCCCGTTACGCTATCCAAAACGTTAAGGAATCTAAAAAGTAAACGCAAACAAAGGAACAACAATTCCATCCATATTTAACGAGCGAACTAAAGACCATCGAACATGCAAACGCTGCAATAGGGAAAATAGGTGTACAATGTCTGCCGGGAAATATCAAAGAAAAACAATTTAGGGTTAGAATAACGGGGAAATAGTTTTCCTTCGTGCGAAGCTTTTGTGTTGAAAAATCTTGGGGGCAACGGATCCGGTTTTACATAATATATCCCGTTATGTATTATATATACAGAATGTCCCGGAAAATCTGGTACCTACATCGTTGTTGGGTAAATAGATGATTTGGAACTTTCTTTGCCCCTTATTAAATTTGTGTTAGGAGAACGGTTTTGTCAGACTTTTTTGAAGGTTCTTGTACGATGGACTCGCACACCAAATTATATTATTTTCTAAGTCAACAAGCGTGTACCAGGCCTGCGTTGCAGCCCGTCATTATACGACGTGAGATAATAAGGCGAACCTCAAACTCAACCGTTTGCCGGCCCGTCCACAATTTCCATGCATAAAACATAGTCTGTCTTCGTCTGTTCGTCGTTGAACGGGCCGGGGACCGGTTAGGTTGGGTCCTTCGTTCTCCCTACTCTAATTTATCAGTGTTTCTCTATAATATTATGCATGTATTATACATAAAAACCTTCCTCTTGAATCACTCTATCTATTTAAAAAAACCGCTTCAAAATCCGTTGCGTAGTTTTAAAGATTTACGCACATAAGGGGACATGAACAGGATAGCAACTTTGTTTTATACTATGTTAAGATTAAAAGCTATTTAGAAATTCTTCGTAAAATTCTTAAAAATTAATTACGGCTGTCACATATACCACCAGTAATAATTATAATAATGTCAGATGTTACTAGACGATTTATTTTTTATTAGATTCAACATGTTTACAGTATTCAAGAAAAAATAACAATAATGAAGGGGTACTACATGGAAATAGATCTCGGAGAGTATCCGGGATGATCTTTGTGATGTTTTCTGACAGACCCAATCCAAGCAAAACAACGAATATTTAAAGTCCTGAATATTGTTCGTAATTTTGAGAATAAATTTAATGTACTGTAATTAATAAATGCAACTGCTTAGAGCAAAATAAAAATGATTTACAACTTTTGCTCTTTGTAGAGAAAAATAAGGGAATTAGAAGGCTTCTTGGCAAAACTGTAAGAAAGCATCACTCATCACTCCACAGTATATATTTATTTTTTATAATTGGCTAATCAGAAAATCATGAAATCATACAAGAACCTCGAAAATGTCTAAAACAATTTTAATTATCAGAAGGAAACCAGTTTTTAAGGGTAGCAAAATGTACACGGGATTTCCTATGGCCAATGTCGCCACTAAGAGTTAAGTAATATTCAGTTCTTAAAATTGTTACTTGATATAGCAATATAATACCAAAAAAATATATCTATTTATAATAAAAACTATCGAAAACACAATGGTTAAACGTGAAATACTTTATATGTGTGCCCTACAGCAAACATGGCCGACCTGACAAAGTAGGAAGTTTTGTGTGTTCTGCAATGATCAATTAAAATTTTTTAAAATTTCCTGTACTGACAAAAAAAAACCTGTATATCCTGAGGGCCTACAGATATTAGGGTGGCCACCTCTCCTGGATTCGAGCTCTAAAAACAATATTTTTCTCCCGGCTCGGTTTTAACACAATTTCTCACTCATAATCTTGTTGCATCACGTTGGACAGCGCAGGCATTTATGTTTTGAACTGGTCTTCTAAAATGAATTGAACGCGGGGTGGCAATCCTATACATACCCTTTATAATGAATAACAATAGGAAACAACGAAAAGTAAATGTCTATAGATCTGTTTTTCTCAATGTTGTTATTTCAAGACGCTTGCATATCCATGCTTCTTTTCACCCTTAAAAACCAGTGAAAACTATTTGAAAAAAACCCGAGACTGGCAGTCTGCTGACCTTCCTCCGTTAATACTAGACCGTCATCATCCCCGAATCACACATCCCCCACCCATTTCCTTCCGTATTCTCGGAAAACATCGCTTATCCGTTCGAATTTTTCGCTCGCTTGTTTACCGAAGTGCTTCCAGCTCAATTCGCCACGGTTTTCCGCGTGTCGCCGTCCTTATTTTATATTGAGTTTGAGAAAATAATGTTTTCATAGTAATGTTTACACCCCCGAGTTGTTTCTCTTGGGGTTAAGAGGAGTTAGGTCGTCTATGAAAATATAAAATCGCGAAGGGGCGCATCCATTTTTGAGGATAGATAAGGGCTTTATTATCTAATATACACAGTGTGTAAAAATTCCCGGAACAGTAAATTATTTCAAAAATGGTGCACAATATAAAAACTTTCTGTATAAAAGTTGTTTGTCTTAAAGAAATTTATTAAACTAAGACCCTTGTATACAGGGTTGCCCAAAAAGTCGTGGTAACCGAAACTTCATTTTTTTTAAATGGAATGACCCTTTTTTGATCGCAGTTTCTGATTCTCCTAAACCAGTGTTTATTAACCTGTGGGTCGCGACCCCCTGGGGGGTCGCGAAGCCTCTGTAAGGGGGTCGCGAGAGGTCGAGAGAACTCAGTAAAAAAATCAATACATTTTAAAAAAGTAATTATATTAAGAAAAAGTTAACAGAATGATACTCGTTATGTTATTTTTACAAACACATTAACAAAAAATAAAATCTTCTAGTACTCGTTCATTTTAATGTGAAGGTTGTGCCTGAGTTTGTTCAATCAATTTCTTCCATCGTGGATCCGTTTTTGCAACTTTAAGTATTAAATCGTTTTCCAAATTTAAGCGATTTCTTTGTTTACTTTTTATTTGGGCCATTGATGAAAATGCCAACTCACAAAAGTACGAGGTAGAAAATGAAATCAAACCCTTCAAAGCCTCGGTTGTTAATTCCGGGTTGTCTGTTTTTCTTTTTAACCAAAAGGTATGCAAATTTTCAGACTTGAATTCCAAATGTAACATCCCATCTGCAAATAATTCCAGCAGATTCTCTTTGAGCTTAGTTGTTAAATTTGACTCGTTTATAGCTGCATTTAAAAACGGATTTAAGATCCATCTTTGTCCAGTGTTATCCGATATATCTTGCAATGAGAAGTAATGACACAATTCTTTCTTCAAATTATCTAACACCATTTTCATACCAGATATGTATGAGTTTATATTTATCTCGCTTCCGATTTCTTCAATGAAAGACTGTGTCGACGAAAATGAATCAAAGTTGTTTTGATTTATAGATGATAACCACAATTCAATTTTTTTTATAAAGCCATGTAATTTGTCTTTTGCTGTAATGATATTTTCATCCCGCCCTTGAAGACTTTTATTCAAGTTATTTAAATGCTGAAATAAGTCAGAAAGAAAAGCCAATTTCAAAAGGAATTCCGGGTCAGAAATGAATTCGGAATAGTGTGACTTGGCTTGCTGTAAATAAACTAATAGTTCAGCGCGAAGTTTCATAACTCTTGCCTTTTGATAACCACCTAACCTCTGTATGGTAAAGCAAATTGCGGTGTAGTGCCCCCATATATTCACTTATGATTCGAAACAATCGAGTCTGCAACGCTTTTCCTTTAATATAATTTACAATGTTAATAACAATATTTAGAACTTGACTGTATCCTTGTGGCAAGGTATTGGCTGCAAGAGCTTGGCGATGGAGAAAGCAATGCATCCAAAAAGCGTTTGGCATCTGTTCTTTCAGTTTAGCAATAAATCCACTCTTCGCACCAGTTATGGCTTTTGCTCCGTCACTTCAAATAGCAATACATTTTTGTGCCAATTGATATATATATACTATCTTGCGTAGCTTCAAGGAACATGTCATACAAGCATTGACCTGTAGTATTTTTGGGAAGTGCCTTGCAGAATAGTATTTCTTCCATTAATATTTCATTGGATTCAAAACGCACAAAAGCTACAAACTGCGCACAACTCGCAATATCCGTTGATTCATCAAACTGCAGGGACACAAAAGAACTTTTCTTTATTTTTTCTATGACTTGATCACGAACGTCAGTCGCCATATTGCTTATTCTGCGTTGAATGGTATTGTCAGAAAGAGGTATACTTTTGAGCTTTTCGACCTCTTGCTTGCCAAACACAATCTCTGCTATATCTAAGTCTGGCGACCTAGCAGGCCATTCTATGGGGCCTCTTCGTGTCCTATCCAGCGGTTAGGAAAAGTGTTGTTTAAATAATTTAAACAGCTAGCCCAAAATGAGGAGGAGCTCCATCCTGCTGAAACCACGTATTGCGTAATAGGGGTCCTACTTCATTGTTTATTGCTGGCACAATTTCATTTTGCATGTGGAGATACATTTCGGCATTCAAATTCCCCTCTATAAAGAAAGTCCCCACTAATCTGTTGCCAATAATTCCAGCCCACACATTTACTTTCTGGGAGTGTTGAGTATGTGTTACTCTCATCCAATGTGGATTCTGATCAGCCCAGTACCGACAATTATGTCGATTAAGAGACCCGTTCAACATGAATGTTGCCTCATCCGTAAAAACTATTTGATTCAAAAAATTGTTATTTTCTTCATGTTTTTGCATCATTACTTCGCAAAATTCCAATCTACGATCAAAATCGTCTTCTCATAACTCTTGGACAAGAGTTATTTTATAGGGATGAAAATTACTAGTTTTTAAAATATTCTCAATTGATTTAAAACAAACATCAACTTGGGTAGCAGCTTTTCTGAGTGACAAATGTGGATTCTGAAACAAAATGAAGTAATGTCTCTAATTTATTTTCATCACTAGTTGCGGACTTTGGTCTTCCGGAACGAATCTTATCTCTGCAATGTTGTTCTATACATCAAAACAGGTTATTTAGTTTTATAATTAGAAGCAGTTGGTAACTAGTTATTATATGTGTTGGCAACATTGTTATTTTTGTTTAACATAATGTAGCTTGATGCTAAAAAATATAGGTAAGATCGAACTGCGAGGGAAGCACATGTGTTTTATTTTATCCTCTGACCAACATGCAACACCCGGTTTCCTCGAACCTTTGAACTGTTCTCACAACTGTAGATTTTGATATAGGCTCTCGGTTTGGAAAAGCTGTATTAAATAATTCCTTTGTCTCGCTAACTGATCTTTGTCGGTCTCCAAAACCTCTTATTATTAGTAAAGTTATACGTTCCCTTTCGCTGAGCGACATTTTGAGAATTTACTTTGAAGGTGACGCAAAAAATTCTAGTACAAGCTTATAAAAATGCAAAATGTAGGTAATATCGTACCTATCGCATTTATGTGCTTCAACTCAAATTATTTCTGAAACTAATATGTTTAGCCATATGACATGTTTCGTAATTGTTTTTTAGAATGTTTAGAGGAATCAGAAACTGCGATCAAAAAAGGGTCATTCCATTTAAAAAAAAAGTAAGTTTAGGTTACCACGACTTTTTGGGCAACCCTGTTTAATTCCAAGGGTTTTAGTTTAATATTTTGAAATAATTTACTGTTCCGGGACTTTTTACACACTGTGTATTTTTAATTTTATTTAAGTAATTTGTTTAAACTAGGAACCTATCATATTTTACTACCAACTTTTAAAAAGCAGGAGGTCGGGGAACTGAATTAAGCCTATAAATAAGAGTAATTCTGGGGTTCCTCAGTGCTTAACCTTATAGGACCCCTTCTTGTAGCAATAGCGAGAGCGATTAATGGGATACATGTGGTAGTGAGTCGTTCAAAACCGCTTATTAGCGGATGACTTTAAGATGTTTGTGGAGGTAGGTATTGGCTGAAGATGACTGTGATCATTTGCAGGAAGATCTGAACAGAGTGACTGAATGGTGTGAACTGAATGGATTTTAATTGAATACAAAAACGAGTGTTTGCATGTCATTTCCATCATAAAAATGTTTTGAAAAGGGATTACATCGTTGTTTACAATATTGAAGAAAAAATAACAATTATTAAGTAGTACTACATGAAAATAGTTCTCGGAGAGTATCCGGAATGTTCTTTGCGATGTTTCCTGACATGCAGACCCATTCCAAGCAAAACAACGAATATTTAAAGTCCTGAATATTGTTCGTAATTTTGAGAGTAAAGGTACTGTAATTATCAAATGCAACTGCTAAGAGCAAAATAATTATGTACTCGATGGTAAAGCACTCGCCGCCCTGTAACTTTAGGTTCGCCAATAGTGTGGCTTAATCGTTTAAGACTTATAATAACCCAAACATACAGGGTGTTCATTTGAAAACTTCCCACCACGGATTTATCGAATCCACGGATTAAAAGAAAAAACGCCGAGACACGTCAAAAGATTTGCCAAAGGGGACAACTTTTTACCCAAAAACTACTTCACCCCCTTTTACCCTCTGCCCCCCGGGGTCATCCCCTTAAAAATTTTAAATGACAAGGGGTATCAAGTAATAGCTTGTTTGAAAGGTCTTTCAAAGTGCTTTATTTTGACGTTTGATTTTTTTAATTCGGTCGATTCGTTTTCGAGAAAACTAGAAAAATCTTTATTTATCTTAATTTGTTCAGATAGAAAAAAAAAAACACACGAAAATATCGCTTTTTATTTCAATAAGTGTTCAAAAACCAACATAAACAGCAATTCGGAAGATTAGACGTGGCAGCAACCAAATAACAACTCGAATTTTTTTCCGCCTTCTTTTTATCAATACAGATAACATGTATTTATTCTTATACCTGTTTAATTTTTTATAGTTGCTAAGGAAAAGAAAGAATTTAATTTGCTGTCAGTTACCTTTGTGACAATCTTGGGATAGTGAAAATTAATTTATTGATTCAGATTTTACTTCCAAAATGGTTTACACACTAGCCGAAAGAGTGGAAATGATTCTAATTTATGGTGCCCAAAATCAATGTGCTCGGCAAACTGTCGTCACATTTAACGCCAGACATCCGGAAAAGATAACTTCGCATAGGTATGTTTTGGACCTTGTTACTAAATTTACTCAAACTGGATCTGTTGCAAATAAAAAACGTAATCATCGTAAAGTTTTGGATGAAGCCGCTCAAGTAGAAGTTTTGGGTCATTTTGGCATAAATCCTAATACTTCATTACGCAAAATTGTTGATGCGACTGGTATTTCATTAGGCTCTGTACACACAGTTACTAAATTGCATACATTTCATCCATTCAAAATGAAAATATTGCAAAAGTTAACCGAAGATGATTTCGATAGGCGAGTTGAATTTTGTGAACAAATGACTGCAGCGATTAATGATAATACCATTCATGTAAAAAATATCTGCTTCAGTGATGAATGCACATTTTATCTAAATGGATTTGTTAATAAGCATAACTGCAGGTATTGGAGCAATGAAAATCATCATGCTTTTGTAGAAGGGCATACTCAAAATTAATGTATGGGCAGGCATTTTAGGAAACAAAGTGATTGGGACATTGTTTATTAATGAGAATTTAAATGGAGGCATTTATTTAGATATGTTGGAAAATACCATCAATCCGCTTATCACTGAAACCATTGAAAACCAAATCGAAGACGATGGAAATCCTATACTCGAAGAGGCTGAAATATATTTCCAGCAAGACGGCGCTCCTCCTCACTATATTCTTCCGGTTCGGCAATGGCTAGACGACGAGTTTCCAGATAAATGGATAGGGCGAAGAGGGCCTATAGAATGGCCTGCTAGATCTTGACGCCATTAGAATTTTTTCTATGAGGCCATTTGAAGTCTATTGTGTTCACTCCCCAACCTGAAAGTTTGGAAGAACTTCGTCAACGCATCATCGAAAGCTGCCATGATCTCCCACAACATGTTTTTGAAAATGTCCGTCAGGAATTTGAAAATGTCCGTCAGGAATTTGAACATCGCCTATATCATTGTTTGGCCAATATCGGGCAACATTTTGAACACTTATTAAAATAAAAAGTTATATTTTCGTGTTTTTTTTTCTATCTGAACAAATTAAGATAAATAAAGATTTTTCTAATTTTCTCGAAAACGAATCGACCGATTTTAAAAAATAAAACGTCAAAATAAAGCAATTTGAAAGACCTTTTAAACAAGCTATTACTTGATACCCCTCGTCATTTAAAATTTTTAAGGGGATAACCCCGGGGGGCAGAGGGTAAAAGGGGGTAAAGTAGTTTTTGGTTAAAAAGTTGTCCCCTTTGGCAAATCTTTTGACGTGTCTCGGCGTTTTTTCTTTTAATCAGTGGTTTTTGATAAATCCGTGGTGGGAAGTTTTCAAACGAACATCCTGTATAATTTCAACACCATTTAAAGAGTTTTTTATTTCTCGTGCAAGGGCTGGAGAAAATAGTACCTACTAGTGTTCTTTCACATGATAAAGTTTATCCTCCTTGAAAAAAGCAGTGCTTTAACTAAAAAATTTTTGTAAACGTTGCGTTGATTGGATTAACGGTCTTTGTTTCAAACATCTAATTCCCATCAACGAATGAATATAAATGGGGGAGAAAGAATAGGACGATCGGCATTTTTGTGCGTCTCGTGCGAAAAAAGATTATGGAATGAAGACGAATCAAATACCCTTAACTTAATAATAATTATTGTGGATTATTGCCAGCAAAAAATCTCTCTTACCTCGTCTATTACTTTTATTTAATTTTGTTTAAACGAACCGTACCCAGAATTAACTTTTTACGCCCAAAATATTCAAATCGGTTCCGTTATGTTTTTTCTTCGAAATATTCAATTGAAAAACATTCCACAGGAAATAATTCGTAGTAAAATTAACGTGATTTAACATTTTTTCTCTTTGGAGTATCAAGGTCGTAACCATTGTCGAATTTAACTTGAATTAAATGGTTGAATTAATAACTAAAACTGGTCAACTATAAAAAAATAATTGCACTACAAAATAAAGATAATGTCCCCTTAAAGATGTACGGGTACTAGAAAAGTTGTCTTTCTAACACAAACTGCCTTAAAGTGAAGCTTCTGCAATTATTACTTACTTCATTAGGAAAAAGTACTCCTGTTGGCCTATAAAATGGGCATATTTTAGATAATGGTAATTGTCTACAAAATTACTTTCTGATGGTTTTTTTGAAATCCTTAATAAAAACAGTTCAGACTGGCCAAATCCATTGTACCATAAAGATGTAATAAGCTCGCCGATTATATTAACCCATTAGCGCCCACGGATACCATATGGTATCAAGTTTCCCGCGCTTGTTTAGATCGTCGCCATCTTGGTTGTATGGGTGGGAGAACATAACGCAGTTAGTTTTGGGTGCATGATACATCAACGTCTGCAGTTGTGTAGGCAGTTAGTGAATCGGCAACAACTGAGAGCTGCAGTCACGCCCTATTTTAGCTTGATATTTTACTAGTGAAAAAAAATGGACATTCAGTTCGAGTAAGTATTTTTGCGAAATAACCTTTATAATTTTTTTCAAAATATGATGTAAAATTAAGTTATTATCTTTCGTTTAGTGATTTACAAATGTTTTTTTTTAGAAAATAATTATAGATTGTCTAATATAGGGCCCAACATCCCACTGATACCATACGGTATCCGTGGGCGTTACCGCTGTCGCGATTTGTGTGTTTGTGTTATTTTGATATACATATTGATAGATATAATTTTTTCGTTTACAGGAGAGGATTCTCACTCTCTGAAGCGTTAGATATCATCTATGGGGATCAAGAGGTGTGTAATCAAGTAGATGAAATATTTATTGAGCCACCTGACGTAAACGTTGACACAGATGAAGACTCAGCTGATGAAGACGAGGGGGGCATGGTTAATAATTTAACAGGACGGCAACTTCGTGCCGGTGCTGAAATAAAGTTAATAAATACTTTAACTATAACGAAATATCGCCCACTGACGTAACAACCATTGGCAACCAACCCACGTGCATACTCGAGGAACGATCAACTTTACCGTGTACATCAAAAAGCAATTCTTGGATTTCAGATCGGCTTAAAAATAAGATTAAACCTGTGTGGATAAAAGGAGATTTGGATCATGTACAACGTCCATTTCCTCTTGCAGACTATAACCGTTTTAAAAATATGTCTTGTGTGGATATTTTCGAATCATTTGTTGATGATGAAGTAATTCAATATTTGGTCGAAGAAACACAAAAATATGCCCAATATATAAATCAACCTGATCCCAAAATAACGCCATCTGAGATCAAATGTTTTATTGGTATTCTAATTGTAAGTGGGTATAATACATTACCATCAAAAAGATTATATTGGGATATGAATGAAGATGTGAATAACATTCTTGTAAGTAAAGCAATGCGACGAAACCGATTTTTGCAAATACAAAGATTTCTTCATTTTGCCGATAATACTAAGATCAACGCAACCGATAAGGCCTGGAAGATACGACCCTTCATGGATAAAATAAAAAAAAAGTGTTTAGAAAATTTTGTACCAGAAAAAGAACTTGCATATGATGAATCAATGATTAAGTATTACGGTCGCCATGGATGTAAACAATTTATCCGTGGTAAACCCATCAGATTCGGGTACAAAATGTGGTCCTTGAATACCAAAGAGGGCTACTTGGTAAATTTTGACCTTTATCAGGGTGTCAATCCCAGAGGAAATGCCAATTATGATACACTGTTTGGTAAGGCTGCAGCACCCCTAGTCTTGATGTTGGAGGATTTAGATATAAAAACTTTAAGTTATAATATATTTGTAGATAACCTCTTTACCGGGTCAAACCTATTTAGCTATTTAAAATATTTGGGTTATGGTGCTGTGGGAACTATCAGGGAAAATCGTATTCCGAAACCTAATCCACTAGGTGACAAGAAAGCATTTGCAAAAAAAGAAAGAGGTGAAAGTCATTATGTTTTAGAAAAGAATGATGGAATATTATTCGTTAGATGGATGGACAATGCTGTTGTCACAATGGCTTCAACGAGTACTGGGGTCACCCCTTTGGGAACTGTTAAAAGATATTCTCAAAAAGAAAAAAGAAATATTTTAGTAAATCGACCTAGTTGTATTGCCCACTACAACCAAAATATGGGTGGCACCGATTTGATGGACGAATGTGTCGCCAATTACAGAATAGGCATTCGAAGTAAAAAGTGGTATTGGCCGATTATTACCTGGCTTTTTGATGTGGCTATAAATAATGCGTGGCTTTTATATAGACACAACCATAAAGGCGTCTCTAATTTAGTGTTCCGAAGGGAAATAGTTCAAGTATATATAGCCCGTTATGGCGTATGTCCAAAGGGTCCTGGTAGAATAACACTTACACGCAATGTACTTGAAGATGTGAGATTTGACCGCATGGACCACTTCGTGGCTTCATGTCAGAGGAGACGGTGTGCTGGTCAAGGATGCAAATCATTTGGAAGAACCATGTGCCAGAAGTGTAACGTAGGACTGTGCATAACATGTTTTACAATTTATCATACTAGATAGAAATGTATTAGTTTAAAAAATAAATCTGTTTCGTACTAAACCGAATCTGATTTCAGTTTATCTTTACTGTATAAGCGCCCACGGATACCGTATGGTATCAGCCTTTATTTTTTTATATAGTTAATGTTTTTTTTTAAACTTAATATTTTACACATCAGTATCCTAGTGTTACCCCAAAAGTCAAAAAAAAATACAAAAAAATTAAAAAATTTTAATCTGGGCGCTAATGGGTTAAGCGACCCGCAAACGATCAGCATTCTATATCTGGCTCCATCTACTGTCAGTAATATACAGGGTGATTCAAAAGTACTTTGACAAACTTCGGGAGGTAATTGCTGGTAATATTTTAACATGAAAAGTTCTTATAAACAGTGGTCCTTGGCGACTTCGTTACGGAGATAAAAGAAATAGTAATAATTTTTAAATAACTCCTTAACGAGTTATTTTTTTTTTATGAAATTTTGTAAATTAAATAAGCATCTAAGGACACTTATTTTTAAAGTGCAACACGTACGTAAATTTAACCAGTGGCGTCGGTACAGAATACTACTATCATATTTTTTGTGAAAACTATGCTACACCACTGACTTATTTTATTTCAACTTTTTTCTTATAAATCCCCCCTTTATTTACAACAAAAAAGATCACGTGTGTTTTTTTGATACGAGGGACGGTTTAAGCGTAAATGATTATTTTATTTGAATAAACACAAATATTAAAAAATGTGTTTTAACTGATCAACCACTCAAATATTTATTAAAGTATTTTAACGAATACCTACATACATACTTACTTACTAATAAACAAATATGTATACAGTGTCACCAGTAAAGTCCGCATCATATGGGATTTTTTTTTATTAATAGCTTTATTCAAAATTTGACTTTGGCATCAAGTTCTGCTTCGATCGAGATGAAAATTAAGCAAAAAAATAGTAGTCACGTGATTCGCATTATCTATCAAATTTTAATTTTTTCAAAAAAATAATTTTAAAGTGGGGTTATTTCTGAAAATATCGAAAAAAGTTATTAGAAAAAGTTTTTTTATATGCAGTTTCTAGCCCACATGCAAAATTTCAGCTGGTTAAGATAATTTTGATTTTTTAAATATATTTTGTAAATTGCACCACTTTTGCAAAATAAGTCTCAACGCAACCTACATAAAACTTCTTAGTTCTGACAATGCTTTATTTCAGATACATTTCCTTTACAGTAACGCCATATTAAATGTGTGTTTTTCTACAAAATCAAAATTGAGCTAATAAAATTTGGTCGCATGTGATGCAAAGTTCATTTGTTCTTAACCCTGTATAAGGTAACTTCATAAAATAAGTATTTTTGGAAACGTAGTTTGTGTCTGAAAATAAAAAAATAAAAAATAAAATAAAGGGGTTTTAAATTAAATCGTTGAAAATAGATAAACTTCACGTTAAGTTAAACTAAAATTTTATTTTCCACTTTACCACAATTTACTGATGACACTGTGTTCTTTTTTGTCTTAATATTAAGGTGTATTACTTTTAGACACAAACTACGTTTTCAAAAATTCTTATTTTATGAAGTTACCTTATACAGGGTCCAAAACAAATAAACTTTGCATCACATGCGACCAAATTTTAATAGCCCAATTTTGATTTTGTAGAAAAAAACACATTTAATATAACGCTACTTTAAAGAAAATGCATCTGAAATAAAGCATTGTCAAAACTAAGAAGTTTTATGTAGGTTGCGTTGAGTAGTATTTTGCAAAAGTGGTGCAATTTACAAAATATAGGTAAAAAATCAAAATTATCTTATGCGGCTAAAATTTTGCACGTGGGCTAGAAACGGCATTTAAAAAAACTTTTTCTTATAACTTTTTTCGATATTTTCAGAAATAACCCTACTTTTGAATTATTTTTTGGAAAAAATTAAAATTTGAGATAATGCGAATCACGCGACTACTATTTTTTTGCTTAATTTTCATCTCGATCGAAGCAGAACTTGATGCCAAAGTCAAATTTTGAATAAAGCTATTAATAAAAAAAAATCCCATATGATGCGGACTTTACGGGTGACACTGTATACCTAAGGAAGGTATCTTGAGGATGCCCATTTTCTAAGTATATCACGTTTTCAGTGGCATACATATTTATTTATTAGTATGTTATTTTTTAATATTTTGTGTTTTGACAAGGCGGCTTTGGAAATGCATTTTTTGTCGATAAATTAAAACATATTTGACAGTTAGTTACCATTGAAAATAACAAAACTGAAGAATTAAAACTCAATGGTAACCAACTGTCAAATATGTTTTAATTTATCGACAAATGCATTTCCAAAGCCGCCTTGTCAAAATACAAAATATTAAAAAATAACATACTAATAAATAAATATGTATGCCACTGAAAACGTGTTATACTTAAAAAATAGGCATCCTCAGATACCTTCCTTAGGCATGCACATATTTGTTTATTACTAAGTATGTATGTAGGTATTCGTTAAAATACTTTAATAAATATTTGAGTGGTTGATTAGTTTAAAACACATTTTTTAATATTTGTTTATAGTCAAATAAAATAATCATTTACCCTTAAACCGTCCCTCGTATCAAAAAAACATAGGTGATCTTTTTTGTTGTAAATAAAGAGGGGATTCATAAGAAGAAAGTTAAAATAAAATAAGTCAGTGGCGTAGCATAGTTTTCACAAAAAATATGGTAGTAAAATTTTGTACCGACGCCACTGGTTAAATTTACGAACGTGTTGTACTTTGAAAATAAGTGTCCTTAGATGCTTATTTAATTCACTAAATTTCATAAAAAAAATAACTCGTTAAGGAGTTATTTAAAAATTATTACTATTCCTTTTAACATTTCAACACCCTGTATCTCCGTAACGAAGTCTCCAAGGACCATTGTTTATAAAAACTTTTCGTCTTACAATATTGCCGGCAATTACCTCCCGAAGTTTGTCAAAGTACTTTTGAATCACCCTGTATATATATATTTTTAAATCAATTAAATGTGAGCTATTTCGTTTGGTTTCTAAAATGTTATAACATACAGAGTGTCCCTTTGTCATGATCAATCTAATTATTGTAATAGTTAATAACTGTAAAATGTGCATATCTTAGAATTAGGTCCAATTTGAAGGAAAGTACTGATTTCATGTTTTAGTTTCTATGATTTTATAATATCATCGATGTTTATTGTAAACAGCGCAACAGATATAAATAATATAGTGAATTCAGTAAGGGAGTTTATTCGTATTAGCAATAACTGTGAAGCCCCTGTCAAAGACGGTATTATTTTGTTGACCTTTTTAAAAACATCCATGTTTTCCGAAAATTACAGATGTTTTTCGACAATAACCGATGATCGACAATCATCGACGTTTTTCTAACATCGATGTTTTCGTTTGACGTGTCCATATGTCCTTATGCGAGTCGAACGAGATTCTGCATGAAAAATAGCTCATCTCATGTCTAATTTAAGTGCAAATACAAAAAATAACTGAATGCTACTTAGAGAACTTAGTGTTTACTCAAGAGATGCGAAACCCACTTCTGAACACATCAGGAATGTGGATAACGTTAATAATTTTTATTAATGCAGCGCTATCGTTAACCCAGAAATAAATATTTGAATTTTAATCCCTGATCCTGATACGTTAAACTTTAATCACAACATAAAAGACAAGATTCTTTTAAATTCAACCTTGCATTCAATGGTGCAGACAATGTAAGGACTGCATAGCTTGGCCAAGCAAGCTAGGCTAGAGCGGATTTTAAACAGAATACGATGTGTCCTAAACCCCTTAATTGTGATACTGACCGGACCCTGCAAGCTGAGGAAGCAGCTAGCCCTGATCGGTTGCGAAGAGGACCCAATCTGCGCTGGATACCTGGAGGAAGAAGATACCCTGCCGCACTTTCTGGGCACCTGCGAGGCCCTGGGAAGACTCAGGCATCAGGTGCTAGAATCGGCGGTTGCGGTTCGCCAAAAGAAAGAAATTACGGCCCTGGAGCGACATACTTGCCTTGATAAGGAGGTCAGGACGTTTTGACGAGGGCCAAGATGGTTAGAGTGGTTGGGGGAAAGATAGGCAAAAAGGATCGTCGTTGGTCTGCTTGCCAGGTTCCGGAACTCAGAAGATGTTTTTTTTTTATATTTTCGAAACCTTTGTACACAAATTTAAAATTTAGATATTTTGGTAAACTTTGTACCCCGAATAGAACTGTAGTCTTAAAAATATTTATATTTAAAAAATGTAGCTAGAAATAGGTGACCCCCTTTAGGGGGCTGTAGCTTCGTAGTAAGTGGACATTGAACACATCTTTATATGAAGATCTTACTTTATTTTTAACCAATACTACTCAATCCCAAATTATTGGCCATACCTTTTAGGACACCCTGTAGAGTAGGTACTTTGTAATTAGGTCATTTACTTTGTAAATTTTAATTCCTGTTAAGTGCTGACATAAATAAATAAAGTATATTTATTTCCAAGGTAGAACGATGTAATGCGACGCGTCTTTAGTCAAGCGTTCAGATCGAGCCTCCACCATCTTATATTTTTATTGGCCGATCGTACATTCATTTGAGGAATGCCATATCGACGGTGTTTCCCTTGCAAAGCAGCGTGGATCTGTTTATATATTCAGTTTATCTTGGCAATAAAATAGACTAAATAGAGTACAAAATAAATAAGTGTGTATCTGTTTAAACGTTGAAGACTATGATGTTTCTTGAATGATAGAAGAGTTTAAGACTTGCCTTGTCTTTATTTGTTTTAAATCACAACGTTTCAACTTCTATGTATCTCCAGCCGTCTCAATACATTATAATATATAATTATACTAGCTAGGTGATGTAGTCAAGCGTTCAATTCGTGTGCGATATTAATCTAATATTACATCTATTTAACAAAGCTTTCCAGATATTTATTATATCTAAGGATGGATTACTAAAACAACCTGGGCTCTGGTGTATAGCAGCAGCTTCCTTAAACTTCCTCCCGTGTGGTTCTTTATAATGGATTTTAGCTTCTGACCACATTATATCAGGGTTCGGAGGATATATATCAAGCGATATATGTCGTGATATATATCGTTATATATATCGTGATATATCATGATGTTTATCGTTTGATATACAGTATGTCTCTGTAAGTTTGCATCATATGGAAAACTTTTTTATTATTCATTTTACGAAAAAAAGTTATTCTTCATAAAAAGCTCTGCATGGTCTAAAACCTAAAATGCAACCATCAAATATCGAAATTTTCCAGTCATATACGAGGTTTGTCAAAAAATGTGAATTTTTCCCAAGAATGTAAATTTTTCCCAAGAATAAAGTACCTTTATTTTTGACATTATCAAAAATTGTTATTAAAAAAAGTTGATCAGAACTAAAAACCACGTCTAAATATGCAATAACACGCATTAAATTAATTAAATAATTAAAAAATTAAATAATTAATAATAAATTAATAAAATAATTTTTCAACATAAATGCGTATAATTGCATATTTAGACGTGGTTTTTAGTTCTGAACAACTTTTTTGTATAACAATTTTTCATAATGTCAAAAATAAAGGTACTTTACTCTTGGGAAAAATTTACATTCTTGGGAAAAATTCACATTTTTTGACAAACCTCGTATATGACTGAAAAATTTCGATATTTGATGGTTGCATTTTAGGTTTTAGACCATGCAGAGCTTTTTATAAAGAATAACTTTTTTTCGTAAAATGAATAATAAAAAAGTTTTCCATATGATGCAAACTTACGGAGACATACTGTATATCACGATATATTCATTAATTAATTTTTTTTAAATTTCGATTATTTAGAATATATCAATAGACTCAATACTGTCCATAATCCATAGATTAAATTTAAATTTTTGAGTTTTTATGTTTTTAAGTAATATTACGGGTCCGTTTTGACAATATGTTTAGCTTTATTTTTTCTATTGAAAATCTTCCAATTATTTACCTTTATGATTTATCTGTTTAGTCTCTTATAGTTTAGGTCATGTTTTCTAAAGTCAGTTTACTTTAATAAGTAGGTACAAAAATATTTAGTTTTTAATATATTATGTTTTTGATCGAAATAGTTGTCCTTTTATTAAAAATAAATATCTTAAAATGATTTACATGTCGGATATATATCCTTTGATATGATACTATCGAAAATATCATGATATTTTCGAACACTGCATATGATGGCCATGTCTTGTGTCCAGGCATGGTCAGCTGCATCTGACTTATCGGTATCTCCTTTTACCGTATTGTGTCTGTGCTCTTTAATACGTGTATCGAGTGTCTTAGTGTCTCACCAATATAAGACTGGCCGCACTCGCTGAGGATCCGGTACACAGTTTTTTTTCTGTATTTTTGGCTTGTTCTTCGTCACGTGGTTTCTTAGGGTGTCTCTCGAGCTGAATACCGTCTTGATCCGATGGGATGTTATATCGTTGCCCTAGTCTTTTTATTCTCTTATATACTCCTTTGACATACGGAATGTTGGACCGTTGTGTATGCCTCTTTTTTAGTTTTTGCGCGTCAGGCCTATTCTTTTTCCAATATTTTGTCAACTAACCTCATTGTTGAATTCGATCCTTATGTAGTTAGTTTCTTTTTGGGGGGCTTCTTCTTTGTTTTGTGTTGTTTGAGTAGATTGATGTAACTGAGATATTGACGTATGTATATGTATTATAGGTTTCCTGTATACTTAAGCGCATGCCTGCACCCATCTCAGTTATGCTTCAGTGCACCTAGCTAATATAAATAAATGTATGTTTTTGAATAAATAAATCCCCTAGGTTTGCACGGAGTAATATGTCGCTTCATTGTTAGGGAGAAAAGTGTTATGGGACTCGTAAAGAAAAACAATATGTACAAATGAAAGTGAGCCAATCGATAAAGAACGCAGCCGTAATCAAGGAATATTTTCATTTTCAAAAGTTCAAGAAAATTTAAAAAACGCCCTCAAAACATACCTAAACTACCTCATAAAATATAATACTTGCCTGCCTACAGAAAAGTGCAATATCATGCAAGCATTAGACCTTAAATATTATTTCGTTTTGTTACCCTATACTGAAACACTGGAAACGTCCCTAATGTCTGACACGTCTAGATTTCTACATAACAATGACGATTTTCCCCCCGTTTCTTGCAATAGAAAAACGGCGAGACGAATTAAAAGACACACGTTTCAGTTAACTTCTTTTTGTGCAGGTAGATTGGTGTAATTTAATATGGGGAATAAAAATATTATTTTAAGTTATTTTTAAGCCTTAACCAATTCTATCAATCTATACCAGGCAGGGTCAAAATGTATTCAGTGTACTCATCGGTGAGGTGGCCAGAGAAGTATTTTCAAAAACAAGTAGACTTATGTTTGTTCGAAAGTGTTATCAAAATAATTACTTTTTCAGACTTCCATTTTCTTTACCAGAACCAGAATCGGCTCGGCGCCATTTTTCTTGTTTCGTTTTCTCTGTGGATTTCTTGTATTCTTTGCTATTAGGTTATTTCTCGGGTTATTTCCTGTTGCTTCTTTGAAACAGCAAAGCAAAGTCAAAATATTTGCTTGGTTAAGTTGTTAAAGGAACGCTTCGCGAACAAATTGTATAATCGTATGAGAAATATAGATGGGCATACTTAACCGCGGCAAGGGAGAAGGAAAATACCTTTGCTGAGCCGAATTAAATTAAGGGACGCTCAACTTAGCCGTTGGCTTTGCTTCTTTGCTATTTAGAAGTAACTAAAAGGAACTTGGTTATTGTTAATTGTGGGTTTTTAATATTTCGGATTTCTAGTTTTTGTGTACTAGTGTATTGCGTGGTTTGTGCCAGAAATAATGACTGGTACCGAAAACATTTTCAAATTCTTGATCAAGAAGTTGTGCTTGAAACTGTTGTTATACATTTACCCAAGTTTTTGGCAAATTGTTAAATGTTACCAACTAATATTTGACTTGAGGTTAGGTTCGCTATAGCAGCGAATATGGCTGTTTTGTGTGCTTTTTATTTTCAATTTAATAAGGTACTTAAGTTTAATTGACTTGTTCTCTTGCTTTTCAAACTAATAACACGGCGGCGAATAATTTTAAAATAAAACGTTAAAAACGATTTTCTAATCTCAAAATCTGCTAGATTGGCAGCCACTAAAAACATCAGAAATCACTACTTGGTCAAAAAATTAGAACAAGTTCCAATTTCTTATCAATAAATTGTGGCAATAACATGGTGAAAATTTTAGCCTCGATTTTAGCTGTTTACAGGTGAAAAGGTCATCTTTTACGATTCCTTGACCAACAACTTGGCCCTTGAAATACGAGCTTAAAATCTGTGCATCCCTAGTAGAGTTTACCAACCCGATAATACCTTCTAAAAAAGATTCCCGTTTGCACTTTGTTGCTAAAATGTACGACCCCTTTTATATCATTCCTTATACCTTAAGGAAGCAAAATTGACTTGTCGTCCAAAAATCGTACCATGCAGGGGGTGGTCGGGGGCGGTTTTCCAAAAAGTACCAATTTTTTTTTTTTGCCTTTTTACATCTATAATACCTGATCATCAACCTGCTTAAATCTTATTTCAAAATCTTAATTAGAAATATATTTTTTTTAATTTTAAAAACATCGCGCGCCGTGCTTGTATATGGAGCGCTTTAATGAATAACCGCTCGCCCTGAAAACCCATAATTGTGATAATTTGTAACTCGCCATAACTCCAGAATCCTTTGACTTATCAAAAAAATACTTGCCATAAACGTTGTAGATAAAACATCAGGGATTACAATGCTTTTTTAAAATTATCAGTCCGATGAACAGTTTCGTCAAAAAATTGAAAAATGTCAAACCATATCACCGTAAGCGTGGTCAACCGTGCGGATGCGATGAAGGATCAGATTGCCGTCGTAAAGCCATGAAAAACGACCGTATGTTATATCGCGCGCATAAGTTCGGTTTTCCTTCGCTTTTGGTGTGATTGGAATGCAATTATTACATTATAAGTTAGTTCCTTATAAAATTAAGGGATTATATTTTGTAAACGGTTAGTAATGTTGTTTTGAATAATTTAATTTGAAATTAATTTATGTTTCTCTAAATTTTTCAATATTAATATTAATTAATAAGTTGTTACTAAAAGGAACTTTTTTTTTATTAGAAAAATTGGTATTTGTCCAAGTTTTTGTACATATAGGGTGTGTACAAAAAATGAAAAATGGTACTATTTAATTTTTTTTATAAAGAAAAACAGGAAACAGGCTTTATACGTTCGGGATTTGTCTATAAGTAGGTACCTGATCTACCTAGAGTACCTATACTATAGTGTTTTTCAGGTGTTAAGGTCATGGTTGCTCAGTAGAGATAGAGAATAACCTTAAAATTTCATTGTGGTTTTGATTGTGTGTATCAGCGTGTTGCAGGATACCTGAAAATAACACTACTATTAATCGGGGAGAATCCGGGTGTTATTTAACGAAAATAAAGAAAAAAGGGTGATACTTACAGAAGATTTTTTTGTTGAACCTATTTACACGAACAAGTATAGAAATCGGAAAACAGACAAATGCTCTTTATATACCTAATAATAAAAGGCTTGGGTAAAATCATCCCCTAAAGAATCTATTTATTAATAAACATATTTATTCCAAAAGAAAGATTCTTAGAGTTTTTAGTCAGAGTCAGCCATGCATTTGCAGGAGCCAATGCAATTTATTTGTTTTTTTTTTACAGGAACACAGTGACCCAGTGCAATCTAAAATAGAGTAGCAATTTAAAATTTAACTATAGTAAAAAATAACAAACTTTGTGTAGGTACCTTTTTTACAGTTGCAAGTATTTAGAACTGAAGTATCCTCCGGTAGTATTGCGTCGGTTGTTAATACAGGCACTGGTTTACCGTTTGCAATATTCCAGCCACAACTTGATAAGTCCGGTAAAGGTGACCTTGGCATAGTACTGTCCAGCCATATTTTGGTCTGATAGTGGACAGGGCGACAGTGTTGTCTTAGACTATCTTTGGTTGGAGGCAATTTACTCACAGGTTTGGAGGATGCTAAAATTCCTCTAAGAGCATTTATACATTTGATATCTTCATTTTTGTAGTACCTATATAAACGAATTACAAATTTAACTACGTCATTAAAGACTTCTTCTAAGTAGGTACTGTTCTTTGCCAACTCTAGCTAGTAGATTATAATATGATAAGAAGACTTTCCCGCATGTTCTTTTGCCTAGTCCCACAAACTGACTAGTTGTATCACAACCTGTGAGTGCGTGAAAGGCTGGTAGACATTTGATCATGGAACTCTCCATTTTTGATTCATGAATTACAATGGATCGTTGGCTTTCTTTAGCTCCAATTTTCATCCAAATTTCTGAAGTCAGAATATCTTTAAAGTGAGCCAATAGTACCAAAACATCAGTATCTTTACAGTCTACTATACCGCCAATTCTGGAATGAAATATTGGATTGTCTCGCGCTATACTTTTAATTTTATTTTCCATGTTATTGCTCATTACCTGGCATAGTTTTTGATTTTGTAAACGTTTTTGGCAAAATATGCACCTTTGTACATCAAATTGAGTTCGTAAAAATGGTTTTTTCAGGGGTATATCTACTGGGAGTGGGTTAGTAAATATTTTTGCATACTTTGATTTATATGATTTAATATTATTCGTGCTGGTATACGTTTTGTAGCAAGTTTTATGCCAATTTAAATGTTCTCGCTCTTTTTAATTATTCAAATTTAAAAATATATGCAACAACTTTGCATCATTTCCTTGACAAATATCAATAAGTACCTTTGTACATTCAATAAATCTTTGTTTAGATTTTGGTCGGGATATAACTATTCCCTGATTCTTGGCAAATGTCAGATAATTGGGAATTAAATATGTTGCCTTGTGTTTTGATTGATAGTTTTATTTTAAGTGGTCTTAATTTAATTTTGGGCTGTAGTTCACTCACTGAACTGGTACTGCTTTCAAAATCCATTGCTTAATCGTTTCAATAAAAAGTGTCGTATATAAACATTAAAAGGCACTATACTGTTATTAAAAAAAATCTTACCTGAAAACTTAAACTTTCTCCTTAACCTTTCCGTGGCCATGCTACAAAAAGTTACATTTTCGGCCGTGTGGGGTAACTATGATACCCCATTGAAATACTGCATGATCTTTTGTCAATGATGCATGATGGTGTGCAAAGATGTACAATAAAACACTAATAATTCATTTTTAATAAAACATTTTTAATTTTTACAATAAATTAATATTTACTCTTCCTCATTATTTTTACAATCGGGACATAATTTTTTTTTTACTTTCTTCTCTGTGTATGTTGCAAATGGGTTTATTGCATGCACTACATGATATTTTAGTCTTTCTATCCCTAAGAGTAACAAAAAAATGAATTTTTTTTACGTTTTCGCCGTTTTCGGCCGGTCGACGATTTCGATACGCTGCAAGCAGTTTTTTGTGTAAAATTGAAGTTAAATTGAGTATTTTTATAAAAAAATTGCTTTATAATATATTTTTCTAGGATTACCTGGAGGGAAAAAAATTACAAAAAAATTGTTTGGAAGATAATTTAAAAACACCGCATCTGGGGTACCTAAAATACCCCGCTCGGCCACGGAAAGGTTAATAACAACTATATTACAACAGTCATTTAATGCAGGGCATCTGTAAAACACTTTCAACTTTTAGCAATGCCCATTAAGTCCAATGTATAGATAAGAACTATAACTTCACAGCATACAACACACCCTAATAAAATATAACAACTATTGTTGGTTAAAATAAAAGTAAGTCAAAAAATATTGCTATAAGATAGAAAATGGAAATCCACAATCCAATATTTGCTGGTCTAGCTTCAAAATTAACGGCGCGGCGGCTACTCGGCACGGAATTCTAGACTAAACACTATTGAAAACGCGATATTAAACGAATATCGAACTTATGCGCGCGATATAACATACGGTCGTTTTTCATGGCTTTACGACGGCAATCTGATCCTTCATCGCATCCGCACGGTTGACCACGCTTACGGTGATATGGTTTGACATTTTTCAATTTTTTGACGAAACTGTTCATCGGACTGATAATTTTAAAAAAGCATTGTAATCCCTGATGTTTTATCTACAACGTTTATGGCAAGTATTTTTTTGATAAGTCAAAGGATTCTGGAGTTATGGCGAGTTACAAATTATCACAATTATGGGTTTTCAGGGCGAGCGGTTATTCATTATAGCGCTCCATATACAAGCACGGCGCGCGATGTTTTTAAAATTAAAAAAAATATATTTCTAATTAAGATTTTGAAATAAGATTCAAGCAGGTTGATGATCAGGTATTATAGATGTAAAAAAGGCAAAAAAAAAAAATTGGTACTTTTTGGAAAACCGCCCCCGACCACCCCCTGCATGGTACGATTTTTGGACGACAAGTCAATTTTGCTTCCTTAAGGTATAAGGAATGATATAAAAGGGGTCGTACATTTTAGCAACAAAGTGCAAACGGGATAACACGATAGGGACATCTTTTAACTCCACTACCCAGCATTAAGAGTTTAGTAAAGCATTTTATAAAGCCCGGACCTGCCTATCTCTCCATTCGTTAAATGAGAAGTATACAGTGCGCATGCCTAATCCGGTATGACTTTGTTTTTTGTTTACATGCGCAACGCCATAAATTTGCCACTTTCATGATTATTGTTTGCAGATTGAAAGGTACCTAAATGTCTATGATATCTACCTGTTATAATATGTAAAACTATAGAATTTACCTGCTTATGTTTTATCGGTTTTTTTACATCATAAATAATAATTCCAAATACCTACTTCCTTCATAGCAAATGTTTCAATGATTTTAATTTCAGGTTTTAAATGTATCATTATCAGTGTGTCTCTTTGGTTTCTGACGTGTTGGCTTGTTGTATACTATTTTATGTTCTTAAATTATTTTCGGTTTTATTATGTTTAAATATTATTAATATGTTTAATAAGTTCAATATTCTATGAAATATACTAAAATATTTACAGACGATTAAATCGTTCTCTTAGTTGACGTCAATATATTTTTCATTTTGTCGGCAAATAAAGATATTATTGCAGAGTAAATGCTTATGGTTTCCTTCCCAAATATAGGAATGTAGATACCTACATAATAGGATGGTACATTGGTACATTTAATCGTTTTCTTGTCCAATTTATGTATAAATATAAGTAAGTAGGACCAAACTAACAAAACTGCTCATCACAAAGTTTGGGCAAATTGTTTTTTTAACACCTTTACTAACAGGTCTGTAGGTAAGTAGTTCGGAAATGACACCACGGATTTTAATGCGATTTGCAAGGTTTGAAAAAATTACAACTATTTACTTCCACTCTCCGAAATACGCGAGACGTATTGGGCAATAGCAATTTATAGATCGGGAAAGTCGCGGGAGGACTTTTTTTTGCAAGAAGCGCTTTCTGACAAATATTTAAGCTGTAAGTTTATTTTTTAGACTGACATTAAAATAATTCGTATTAATTTGAAAATAGCGAGAAAAATTACGATTTTTTTTGCACGGCCTTGGTTATATATTAAAGTGCATTGATTACATTATAGGCGTACCACACTATTTACCGGCAAGAAACAATCTTTCAAAACTTGGGAACCGCATTTAAAATCGGTGATGTCGTTTCCGAACTACAGACCTGTTAAAAAGGTGTTAAAAACAATTCGTCGAACTTATTTACTAAGTACATAATAATATATACTAAAACTTCACTATTTCTTATGGCGGCAATATTGGAAGTTTACATAATATTCTAAAAATTGCGTTTAAAAAGAAAGTAATTTAAATTTTATAAAATAATATTAGTTGAAAAAATTGAATTAAAAAAAAAGCTCTGGTAACAATAAACAAACCGGTTGCCGATATACCTTTTAGACGGAATTTGTTCCTCTTATAAAATTAGCAGAACATGGCGGTATTCTTTAAATACCTTAACTAATTAAATGTTTTTTTCGAGGGGTAAACCACCCCTGGAAATCAGTGTACAAATTAAAGGAAATCCATGGAAATATCTGGGAATACTTGGAAATACAAGGGAATATTTGTAAAAACATGGAAATATATGGGAGTACTTGGAAATATATGGGAATACATGAGGAAATACTTGGAAATACATATGGAAATACGAGGAGTGGGGATCGGACCTGGGACGGTTAGTTATATGTGGTATGCGCTTTCAGCAGGTTGTTCTAAGCTATATTTTTTTTGTGTAACAAAAACGGTGCCAATATTAACTTTTCAAAATAATATTGACGTTTAATATTTTCGGTGATTTTGCGAGCGGTTTATAGAATAAGTGCGAATACAAGGAACTTGGTAATACCTAGGAATACCAAGAAATACAAGGAAATATTTGGGAATACCTAGAAATATAAGGGAATATTTGGAAATATCTAGAAATATAATAGAATATTTGTACAGTGATTTCCTATTTGCGAAAATACTTCTGGTATTTTTATGGTAATTCCAAGTATTACCAAATTTTGGTAACACATGGAAATACCTGGCAATACTTGGAATTACCATAGAAATACCAGAAGTATTTCCGCAAATAGGAAATCAGTGTACAAATTTTGGGGGGTGGTTTACCCCTCGGTTTTTTTAGATATTCAATAAGCACCTAAAAAGCACCTAATTTTGGTACTACATTTTGTTCTTGATTAGCTTATTTGACAGTAATGTTCTGCTAGCTTAACGTTAATCTAGCAGAACACAAAAATATAATTTTCTCAAAAACCATAGAAGCACCTAAATTTTAAAGTTGGCACCTAACTAGGACCTAATTTTCCATACAAAAATTTTCAAAACGAAAATGTTTAATATTTGCTCTATATATTTGATTTTTCTGGCTTTGGAAATGTTTTTTTTTGATAAAGAATTATAATAATTTTAAAGCACCTAAATAGCACCTAATTTTGGATAAATAAGTTATTATTAGTTAATCCTTATAATAAAACTGTTCTGGTAGCTCAGAGTCAACCTAGCAGAACATGGCGGTATTTTTTAAAAACCTTAACTAATTAATTTTTTTTTTAGATATTCAATAAGCATCTAAAAAGCACCTAATTTTGGTACTACATTTTGTTCTTGATTAGCTTATTATATTTGACAGTAATGTTCTGCTAGCTTAACGTTAACCTAGCAGAACAAAACAAAAATATAATTTTCTCAAAAAGCACCTAATTTTTAAAGTTGGCACCTAATTAGCACCTAACTAGCCTAGCACCTAATTTTCCATACAAAAATTTTCAATTTTGAGCACCTTGTTCTGCTAGGTTTATAGAGGTGTAATCAATGGTACCCCAGATTCCAGAAAAGGACAAATTTCGGGACAAACAGTTTTAGATGATCTTCACAGGCACACGAATCCTGTGGTTTGACTGGTCACTTCTATTGTAAGAACTGTTCGTAAAGAACTAGTTTTTTTCGAGGGTTAAACCACCCCCAAAATTTGTACACTGATTTCCTATTTGCGGAAATACTTCTGGTATTTCTATGGTAATTCCAAGTATTGCCAGGTATTTCCATGTGTTACCAAAATTTGGTAATACTTGAAATTACCATAAAAATACCAGAAGTATTTTCGCAAATAGAAAATCACTGTACAAATATTCTTTTATATTTCTAGATATTTCCAAATATTCCCTTATATTTCTAGGTATTCCCAAATATTTCCTTGTATTTCTTGGTATTCCTAGGTATTACCAAGTATTCCTTGTATTCGCACTTATTCTATAAACCGCTCGAAAAATCACCGAAAATATTAAACGTCAATATTATTTTGAAAAGTTAATATTGGCACCGTTTTTGTTACACAAAAAAAATATAGCTTAGAACAACCTGCTGAAAGCGCATACCACATATAACTAACCGTCCCAGGTCCGATCCCCACTCCTCGTATTTCCACGTATTTCCATATGTATTTCCTCATGTATTCCCATATATTTCCAAGTACTCCCATATATTTCCATGTTTTTACAAATATTCCCTTGTATTTCCAAGTATTCCCAGATATTTCCATGGATTTCCTTTAATTTGTACACTGATTTCCAGGGGTGGTTTACCCCTCGGTTTTTTATAACGAAAATGTAGCCTATTAAAATTGTTTTTGAAGTAATCACTAACTTTTATTACAGGTGTCCTTTCCAACACAACTATTGTTTGTCCCAGCTTATGTCCGTTTAATAGCTGGGTAAAAAGTTTATGAGCTATTACAAAAACAAAATAAGCCATTCTTGGTTTTTTTAAACAATACAAAAAAAAATAATAAATTCAATTATTTCGAATAAACTATAAATTTAACAAAGCGTTTCTAATTTAACCATGTCTAATTCCAACAACAAAGGAGATCCCAATGGTGAGCACTAAAATTAGGACACCTTGTATTACAAGTTTTTTGTTTTTATGAGTGTTAGGTATTTTTGGAGTTTTAGAATCAATTACCACTTTTGTCTTTCATCCTGTATATGTTTGGTCAGTTGGTCACTAAATTGAATGCAAGAACCAGACATTAGTGAAATTATTAACATTAATTTTTACTTAAGTATAAAAAATTATGATATTAAGTAAGGTAGTAAGGTTGAAATTGTCATAACTTATAGTTCATGTCTAATTTAAACTTATTAGGTAACTTATTAATTACCTTATATAATAATTTCTCGAGGACGTCTATTTTGGTCTTAACGCTGGAGAGGCCATGGCGGCGGTTTTTTGTGACTTATCAAAAGCATTCGACTGTGTGAGTCATGAAATTCTGCTGCGCAAGCTCAGTATATACGGATTCAGTGGGCAGACTTTGGAGTGGTTTCGATCTTACCTTGAGGGACGTACGCAAAAGGTCGTAGTAGGCTCTAAGACATCAAAACCTAGTAACATATACTATGGTGTTCCTCAGGGTTCAGTGCTGGGTCCTATCCTTTTCCTTATTTATATTAATGATCTTGCTTCTATAGACATTGCGGGCCGGTTTACAATTTTTGCTGACGACACCACTGTCCTCTGGCATGATTCAGATCCCAATAAATTAAAGATCAAGGTTTCGTCTGATCTTTCTAAAATTAGACAATGGTGTGATGCTAACCTATTGACCCTAAACTTTGACAAGACCAACATTGTGGGTTTTCGATGTGATATGGATGGTTTGTATCTTGGAGGAGCTCCACTATCAAAACAAGCTAACACAAAGTTTTTGGGACTTTTTAATTGATGACTGTCTGAGGTTTGACTCCCATATCTTGCTGGGTTGGTTGAATTCGTCCAAGTGGACATAATTGGACGATTTTGTCCAATTATGTCCGTCCGGACAAAATCAATTGTTCTGGACAAAATGGACAAAATTGTACAAAATCAAATTAAACACATATAAAATTAAAAAAACTTTATTATATTAGGATTAGGGTGTCAAACAAAACTTAAACAACAATAACGGGATACCGTCGGATCATCGTGCCGTCGGATGACGGACGCATGAAAATTTACCTTAAGGCCCCATAATGAAATAACAAATAGCCATTTTCTGGAATTTTTAATTTGGTATTTATTGTTTATATAATACACAATACAAACGTGTATTTTGGGTTGCCTAAATCAACAAATTTAATAAAATGTAATGAAATTTGATTTTGTCCAATATTGTCCGATTTTGTCCGTTTTTGTCCAATTTTGTCCATGTCCTGGACAAAATCAAAAAAAGTGGACAAAATCACAACCCTGATATCTTGGGACTTGCTCGCAAAGTGGCTTCGGGATGCTACGCAGTGCGATTAACATCGATGGAGGTTGGAGCCACCTTGGCTAGAAGGTCTACCATTCACTAGTGGAGTCTCACTTGCGATATGGCATTGTGTTCTGGGGGAATACGTATGACTACCTGCTAAACTCAGTGTTTATTCTGCAAAAGCGTGCTGTAAGATGTCTTTGTGGTGTGTATGGCAGAGAGTCATGCAGACCCTTATTTCTATCTAAGAAAATTTTAACTTTGCCATGCCTGTTTAAGCTTGAAACTGTCTGCATGATATACAAGCATAGGGATACTTTGCCGGTGCCTGACCACTCTCATGACACTAGAGGATCAAAAAACCTGTACCTGCCCATACCTTCTTCTGCCCTTATTAGAAACTCTATAATTTACGAAAGCCGTAAATTATTTAACCGTCTTCCTGAGCAAATACGAAACATACCCACCCTTAAAACTTTTAAAAGAACTATAAAGGAACTACTGGTGGAAAGGGCCTATTACGAGGTGGTCGAGTATTACAACGACGCCTTTTAACTAAGTATTTCCGGCAGGCATTTCGTTTTGTTTTGTTGAGTTTGTCTTTTTCCTGTTTACTATGTTTGTAGTTATTTACCTTTATATTTTTGACGATGTACCTATTACCTTAAGAAAAAAATTATTATTTTTATCAATGGGATTGTACTAATCTTCGGACAATAAAGCATATTTGAGTTTGAGTTTTGAGTTTATTTCTTTTAATTTATGTAAGTATTCGTAGTATATTACTTGTATTTCTTTTTAGCTTTGTTAATAAGAATGACTGTTCTTTAAAACAATAAAGCATATTTTGATTTGATTTGATTTGATAGGTATCACAATGTGACATCCTCGGGTATGACAAGAGGGCTACCCCTGGTAAAACTACCTTAGGAATAATGACAATGGAAATAAGTTATGACTATAATGAAAGCAGGAAATTGGGGTAAATACCTACTGTTTACAAGCAATATTCTTGGAATATTGGTTTTATAGATAATGCTAGGGAAAATACTTGAAAATCAGTGTACAAATTTTTGAAAGATAATTTAGGTAGGATAGGTAGGTAGGTACCCCTCGAGCATGACAATAGTGGCATCGCTATGCTATGAAAAGGCTATGATGTCTAGCAATAGCTTTGATTTCAGCAATATGGCATTTTAGAACTAAAACTGTATCTGGATGCAAACGGCAAACATACCCACATTGGGTAAGTAGTTATGAGTATAGATAGTGTTCGTACCTAGGTAATACATAAGTAATAAATAAAATTTAATCCTCAAATTGTATAGTACCTAAATCTTGTATAAGGTAGAAAAGTAGGTAGGTAAGTATAAAAAATTCAAACCAGAATAAAATCTTGAAACTGAATAAAACTAAACTTGTTTGAAATTGCAAACCATAAAACAAAAGTGCTTTACAACATCTCACCCTGCAGCAGACACAATGGATCAATGGGCCAGTCACAACAATGACCTTGTAGCTGTCACACAGATTTTTCTATTATTTTTACTACAAGGAATGAAAATTCACATAATAATCATCAAATGTCCTCATGCCAAAAATAGTTCGAGTGACTGACACTGGGGTGGCACATAAAAACATAAGAATTTTTAAGTTTTCAGACAGATACCTACCTACCTACCTAAATCAGATAAATTTGACTTATGAAGGTAATGATTGATGTCAATAAATACCCAAATTAGGTATCCCGCGGAAATAGTTATTTTGCAGCACTTTTCCTCTCTAAATTTGTCATGGTTCGTTTTGAAATAGAAAACATTGCAAAAACAAATTATTATTTTGATCAACAGTTAACTGGAACTGGACCACTAATGAGATGCTTTTTCATTAGGAACTTTGTAGAAAAGAGAAAATATAGCATCATAGGAATGTTGTAAAGTTTACGAATGCTGATATAATTGCAATTAAATTTCGGTACAAAGAAAAAAATAAGTGAATCATACCACTGTGTTCTGTAAAAATATTGGAGACTGTCTGTCGTCCATCTTTCACGGGCCTCGGTCTATTTCTCGCTGTTCTAATTGAATGGGTTCCAGCAGATACAGTCCTTTCCTTGGTATTCTGTGCTCCCATGGCTTGAAATCATACCCTTTTAGCTGGCAGACCCAGATTGTCACTATTTTTTTCAAAATCACTTCACAGCATTCACGAAGAACTTTCAGTCTTTATCGACGGTAATGGTAACAAATTAAGATACCATCGAGACATCACGGACGTGTTGAATATGCGGAAAACACACGGGCACATTTAAGTTCATTTTACGATTTATTTTATAAATAAATTAAAAATTTTCAAGTGTTTTGCTCAACACAAACCCCTCTGGCAAGTCTGCTTCGCCATCTTTAAATTGATTGTCTATCTTTATTTAATTTGCGGTTTTCTGTCTTCGTTTGTTTTGTGCATTTTCCATTGCACATTCGATTTATTATTCCGATTTATTCCCAGTAGGTAGCAGCACAAACTTAAGCTACACGTTCATTGTATTCACTTTTGAAAAATAAATCTATTTTATTAGTAGTTTCATTATAAGATTCTACCAGTTGTTGGTAGGTGGCGCTACGTAGTATTTACAGTGTCATAATGAAAACAGTAATAAGAATATAATATAATTATTTTAAATATTATATTACTCCTTTCAACTTTCAAATCTAAAAGGCTGTGATAATAGGATCATTGATATGATATAATTGATAAAAACATTAAATTAAGGAATAAAGTGAGAAATCAAACAATAGTGGCATTTTGACAAGGGCATGGAGGACTTGAGGCAGGGGGGGGGGTGGCTGGGGGGGTGGCTGGCTGGGGGGGGGGGTGGCTGGGGGGGGGGGTGGCTGGGGGGGGGGGGCGACGCCCCCCCCCCAAGTTATTGTAACATCAAAAGTTGGGAAAACTTGGGTAGACAAAAATGTGTGGCTTATTTAACTTCCATTAGTTGCCCCGGTAAGACTGACTGTAATATATAGATAGACACTTTTAGCATTTTCAGTCATTAAAAGAGTGTCGTGTATCGTACACAACCCAAGTCTTTGGAGGACCTTAAAAACAGTATTTTAGATGCTGTGCATGTTATTTCTCGTAAACATTTGCAAAACGTGCTTTCCCAATTTCCCGAGAGGATTGGACAGTGGACACTGTCAGGTGTTTGAAGGACGACATTTTTAACATTTAATTAAATAACTTTTTTTTATATTATTGTTTATTTAAAAATTATTACCAATTTTGTTTAAATAATCAAATGTACTACATTCATTTGCCCGTAATTCCGAAACAGTTGAATTTAGTCATATGGTATGCTATACAAAAAATATTTTAAAGTTATTGAAAATTTAGAATATCTGATATTATACAGGGTGTTCCATTTTAGTCCTACACCAAGTGTCTACGGAAGATGGTTCGCCGCTCTAACTTTTTTGTTTTTCAAGATATTGAAATAAAATTTGGGGGATTGTATATGACATAAAACTGAATTTTTTAAAGTTGACTCAACATTATGAAACTTCCAGTCTAACCGGAAGTGATATAAGTTTTCGATTTTTAAATGGGACACCTGATATATTTTTCCTTTTTCTGACTCATATGACATTCTTAATATAACGATGACACATTTCTCACTTTTTGTTACCAAGAAAATATTCTTTCCAAATTTATTGTTTTATCTATAGGGCTATGAATACCTTAAAATCCTTATTGCACTTCTTTAATCTTGGGAAAAATACAATTTTAATATTTTTGGTCCAATGCTATGTGCTGTGTAAAATTTAATCTTTAAAGTTGTATTACCTACTCATTTTTTTTTAAACGGCAACATGGTGGCTCGTCGGGTTAAGAAAAAAGAGGATTTTATTACGATTATTTTGATACCACACTATTACCCAATTAGCATTTTTCTGACTTACGACTAAATTTGTACCTATAAGGACGTAATTTTTGGTAATGTTTCAAGTCACTGCTTGACTTATTTCTTAATGAACAGTTATGGACCTAAAGTTAACGTAAAACGAACGTTAAGATATGACGTCCTCTAAGCCGACGTCGCATAGTGGTCGAAGCGTGTATAGTTATTTTATGGTAAAGAATTTGACGTCCGAGTAACGTCAAACACTTTTTTTATTTGAAAAAGTGTGGTTTTATGGAATTTGCGAACCACGTTTCGACGTCGCCTCGTCCACCTACCAAACTTGATACAAAAAATATCACTTCTTTTTTCGTCAGTCGCAGCCAGTTAAAATAAAAAGACGAAATTTGTCGGAAATAACCTCTTGTTTGGGTTCTGTGAAAATAACCTTACTTATTTGTTTATGTTGGATTATTTTTTAGAAAATCAGTTCTTTTATTGCAAGCAAGTAGACCTGCAAGCAATATGAGCATGTCCTTAAATAAAGGAAAAAGAGCCTACCGCCATACTAATACTTTTTATAGAAAAAAAGCTAAATTGATAGCATTACAAGCTCAGGTTAGTCTCCAGATAGTCAGCAGCAGCTGTTGCAAATTCAAAAGCCGCAAAACCCTGAGCTTTAACTTTGCAGTTTTTGTATCGTTTCCATGTTTCTTTATTGGGTGAACTTTTAATATTACTTGTAAAAGTCTAATTTCTTTCTGACGTTGGGGAAACCAAACTATGCCACTTTCCTCCCATTTCCCGGAACAACTTAAAACAGCAGTTTTAAAACCTCTCTATTGAAAAAGGGAGATCCAGAGGAATTCGAAAACTGTTTGAGTTGGTTGCATGCAGCCGCCTTGTGTCTTTCATGGGACAGTGCAGTTTGCTCTCGGGTAACCAGCTTGGCTACATGAGGGGCAGGTCAACTTAGACAGCAACGTTTCAATTCACTCATGGCATTCTTGAGCAACTGGAGGAGGGTGGAGTGGCTGTTGGAGTATTTCTGGATCTCTCAAAAGCATAAGACTGTCTTGATCGAGAAATTTTGTTAAACAAACTTGATTTGTATGGAATAAGGGGTAATGCGTTAAAATGGTTTAAGTCATACTTGAATAATAGAATACATAAGGTAGTAGTTAATAAAGACAAGGTAAGCTATAAGTCTGAAAGTGTGAATAATAATGTAGGAATCCCCCAGGGCAGCATTTTGGGACCAATTTTATTTATTTTTTTTACTAATGACCTAAATTTTGAAATAAGGAACTCAAATGGTATTCTTACATCCTATGCTGATGATACCAATCTCTTATTAAAAATTAATGACCCAACTGAACTCACTAACGAGACTGCAGATATATTTTTGCAAATTTGCTCTTGGTTTGAAAAAAATAGACTGTTATATAGTCAATGAGAACAAAACAAATATCTTATTATTTAGAACAAAATTAAATAGAATGGAAAAACCAGAAAATATTCAAATCAATAACAAAGATTTTAAGCTTGAGTCCCAAACAAAATTTCTGGGAATTTATATAGATGAATTGTTAGACTGGACCGAGTAAATAGAATCACTTGGTAAAAAACTTAACAGTATATGCTATGGTATCAGAGTGATTTCGAAGTATGTTTCAACAGCAGCCCTGCGGACCCTGTATTTTGCAAACTTTGAGGCTACGGCAAGGTATGGGATAATTTTTTGAGGTGGAATTTTTGAGGTGGAAAATCAAAGATACAGGATATTTTTATTATACAGAAACGTTTACTAAGAATAATGTATAAAATGTCATTTAGAGAGACTTGTAGGAATGTTTTTAGAAATAATTTTTTATTGACAATTTGTTTATACATTTTTGATACCATTATGTTCTTTTTTAAGAATAGACAGGGTCTTTATGCTGAGAGGAATTATAAGTATAGTACTCGTTCTGTTGATGTAAATTATCCAGCACATCATCTGTCTATTTTTGAAAGTGGACCCTATTATGTGGGTGTTCGATGTGTTCGGTGTGAAGGTATTTAAAAGAAAGTTTAGCTTAGTTAGGAACATTTAGTACAGATGGAACCATACTGTTTAAAGGACTACATGGAGAGTTAATGCTCTCCCTTTGCTGACGCCATTTCCTTTTATGTGAATTGTATAGTTTATTTAATCAGAAATAAAGAAATTTATTATCATTATTTTTATTATTATATTTATGAGGGGCCGGCTCAACCTCATTATGGTCTTTAATATATACCTACTATAATTTAAAGTGATCCTTTTTTGGTCCGTCCATTTTTTTAGTTGTTTACCAACGAAAATTAATAAAATATTACAGGATAAGCTTGGATGAGAGATGAAAAATTGAAAAACCTTTTATTGGGGAAATTGGGAAATAAACGATTAAAAAATAATGACATATGACATTTCTGTTTGTTAATTTTTATCTACAGAAATTGACGTTTACTTTTTACGTCCTTTGGTCGTCAATTTAAGTAGTTCAAATGTCTTAAGGTTAAAACCTGGTTGTGGTTTGGAATTATAATCATCCGACGTTGGTGTGTCGTTTGCGGGTGGTAGTTTAAGTTAAGTTTGGATAAAGTTTTGGATATAAAGTAACCTTTGGTGGTATTGAGTAAATTTAGGTACATTAGCTAACTCCGCCATTTTTATGCTGATGAGCGTTGTAGCGTCCCGTCGGCCATTAAAACACAGTACGTTTATTTTTGAAATTTCGAAAATAAATACCATTTTAAATGGCAACTATATGAATAAAATTTAATTTCCTTATAGCTTTATTTAGATGGAGTTGGAAATCAAGCCAATATATGATTTTTTTTTCTGGTCATTCATAAAAACATATATTAAAAATTATTAAATATTTGTTTATTTTGAGGCGAACACATATTTTTCGATCTATTTTGGTCACATTTATCAGTAAAGTACCCTTCGCAAGCAACTTTTATTGTCGAGAAACCCTATAATCTCATTTTATTTACGTCTATAACAAACATCGTTTAACAATAAGAAAACTGTTTGATATTTTAATTTCTGGTCTTGTTCTTTCTACAGATCAACAACAAATTAGGTTATATTTTGTTTACACCACATTATACGGGAGCAACATATAGGTACTTCCACATGACCAAATAAAACTTTTAGTACACATTTTTGGTTATCAAAAGTTAACGTTAAATAGCGTAAAATTTGGTTAAAAGAGTATACTTCAATAGTAAAGTTACCGACGTCTAAACAACTCAAATTTGTCTGCTCCATTTTAGTGCAAAAACGGGTCCACACGTAGTCGGTTCGACGTCAGTTACCGACGTCGGGTTGTCTATAGCGACGTTGGTTAGACGTCTAAATGCTATTTGGGTAGGTTTTAGAAAAGCTGCCATAAAAAAACCTTTAAAAAAGTTAACTGAACCAGTTTTGGGCAATAGCACGCCGATTAGGATATCTTTGTACGTCGTGCAGCATCGATCGGTTGAATTATTTCTACATTCTCCAAACACTTATAACATATCAACTTTTTCACTCCTTGTAAAACTATTATTTTCCATATTTTTTAAACAACAAACTAATTTACTTTGGCAGAAGCTGTCGGCATGTCAATTTTCTTCAAGGCATGATTTTGTTTTATCAGTTTTGCTGGTCACAGACTACTTGATGCATTTAAATCTAAATTTATTCTCAAAAGATGCTTCATTTTAGGACATTTTCAAGTCAACTTTTTAAAGTTTTTTCATGGCAGCTTTTCTAAAACCTAATAGTGTGTGTGTGGTATCAAAATAATTGTATTAAAATCCTCTGTTTTCTCAACCCGGCGAGCCACCATGTTGCCGTTTAAAAAAAATGAGTTATACAACTTTAAAGATTAAATTGTACACAGCACATAGCATTGGACCAAAAATAGGAAAATTGTATTTTCCTAATATTAAAGAACTGAAATAAGTGATTTTAAGGTATTTCATAGCCCTCTAGATAAAACAATAAATTTGGAAAAAAATATTTTTTTGGTAACAAAAAGTGTGACACATCGTTATATTAAGAATGTCATATGGAGTCAGATAAACGAAAAATATACCAGGTGTCCCATTTAAAAATCGAAAGTTTATGTCACTTCCAGTTAAACCGGAAGTTTCATAATGTTGAGTAAACTATCAAAAAATGCAGTTTTATGTCATATACAAATCCCCCAAATTTTATTCCATTATCTTGAAAAACAAAAAAGTTAGAAGGGCGAACCACCTTCCGTGGCCACCCGGTATAGATTGCCCAAAACCCGGATCCCATATCACTTTTAGTTCGCCTGTAATTAAGCCGTTCCGGAACATTTGCCCAACCCTGTATATGTTTTTTATACAGTTTATTTGATAATTATAGGTCTGAAATAAATACTTTTTGAATTGTGTTATTTTTTTTTATATTTTATGAAGTTGGGAAATTTAGGAATTTCACCCCTCCCAAACCAGATGCCTTCGCTACGTCCCTGACTTGAGGTAGGAGTAGTGATGGGATCACTCAAGTGAAAAATAACCTATAATTCGGTTTTTTCAACCCCTTAATTATTCGATTATCTTCGGAAATAATTCGAGTGACGAAATGAGTGACGAACATATGGTTTTTATTTTCCAACGCGTCTCCAAAGTTGCTGCCCGCCTGTCAATCACTCACTGCTGCCAGAGCCATCTCCTAGCGAGCGGCTACATCGAGTGGTTTCGGTTATTATTGGCGATTATGGAGAACTAGAGGGTAGGAGGCCGATCGAGAATGGCAGCATTTTCAATTTCTGTCCCGGTTTTTTGGTTAGTTCGCTATTGGCCGATAGATGGCTCTCGCGTCCGAAGTGGGCTGATGTTGTCTTCTTCTTCTTCGTTTTTAATATGGAAAACTAGATCCTCCATAGTTTTTAACTTTTACTTAAACCCTTTATTTTTCTGTGCTTTTACTTTTGACAATTGACATTTTATTTTTCGAAATAACAAAAAACGTTTGAAGGCAAGACAAGACAAATAACGTTGTATTGTAATTAATTTCCATATTTATAATGAATAATGGTACAATTTATAAAAGTAGAGTTTGCTTTGTGTCGGGGTGTAAGACAGGATCTTCTTCAAAGAGGAAACGAAGCCAAATAAGTCTCTTTCTAGCTCCAAAGGTATATAAGCTCACTTTAAAAAAAACCTCTGTAGCTAGAATGTTTAATACCCTGTATTTTAAAAACCAAGCATCGTTGGAACTTTATACAGGCCGAGTTTACTAAGAAGTATAACAAAGTAAGTGTAAATTCATATAAAAGTCCTTATTTGTTCCTTAAAGAACTAATTTAAATAAAAATAGTTATCGCGTCCATAAGAAACCATTTATTTGATAGCCCACTTCAAACACGAGCGCCATCTTATGACAACTCGTAAAGCTGAATTACCAATTCTAATTTGGGACCGAATCCAATGCATTGCGATCGGCCTCCTACCTCAAGTCCTCCATATTGGCGATATAATTCAAACTAAATACTGCATTACGAGTTACCTTCCTATATGATTTATTTTTAATTTAGATTTAAATACTGCATTACGGGTTGCCTGCGTAGGATAATAGGATTTTTGAAGTGAAAACTTCTTTAGGCGCGTTTAGCACTTTTTGTGGGCACTGGAATTAAACTGAGCCGTCACGCGTCAGACGTCACACTCGGGTATGCTACGCTCGAATTCAACTGCTATATTCAATCCGAACTGACCCTGACCCGAATGAACGTTATATGAAAGAGCATGCCGCCATCGGTCGCATTCAGTATCGACGTATCGACGTGGAAACAGTCAGTGTGCGTTGTCTAGACACTCGTCTGCGTCTAAGGTATGTTCTGGCATTTTTTAAATTATATATTTACGTAGGGTGAAGTAAGGTTTACCGTAATTGCTTATTCCGTGGACCTAATTTATTATGATTTCTGACTTCTGTTGAAGATGTAAAAATTCAAGGGTTGTTCAATTTTAGGAAATATCTTTTTTCGTATGCAGTAAAATTATCCCGTATTCCAAGTTTATGTTATTTTTGAAGTGAAAACTTTTTTAGGCGCGTTCAGCACTTTTTTGTGGGCACTGAATTAACCTTGTTAAAGTTTTCACTTCTGTCGTGTGGTCTTAAGCACACACAATTTTTTTTATTTTTGTTGACCTCTATTTTTTTCATAAAAGTTTGTTTTGTTTTTATTATGAATAAGTATTTTTTTTGTTAACCGATTATCTAGTCTCTAGTTTGATAGACGCGGTATTAGAGTTAAGTAAATTTTGTTTTTATTATGAATAAAACATGTTTCGTTATTTTTTTTGGGTACACTAGGTTATTATAAGTACCTACAACCATATTTCTTCAATAAAAATTAGTTCGATTTAAATAAACGTATTTATTTCCACTTTAATTTACCATGTGACTGCCTTCCCCGCATAATGTGACAACCATCCCTGACATGGGGTTACAAGTCTCACTTTTTGTTTTTCATAAAAAATGTAATGTTTCCTCAATTGGTAGAATGCACTATCTATTGATATACAAATGCTATTGCTAACCTAGGAAAACGGAGACAAAAAATTCAAAAGAAAAAAAATTTTACTTCCAACCCCGGTCTCCCCTACATCTATTCCGAACATCCCGAACTAGACGGCGTGCTTAGATATAAGTACACTGGTCCTGCTTTAAAGGCGCTGCAAATTTACACTTATATACAGGGTGTCCCAAATTCGAGCCTCATCATGGGGATCTCGGAAACTATAAGAGATACAACATCGGTCAAATTGTGGCAAAGTTGCGCAATTTCGTACTGAGCAATATCGCAAAAAAATATCTGAGCTATCTTTTTTAGTTTTTGAAATTTTTGCAAAAAACTAAAATTTTAAGTTTTTGTTTTTTTAAACTGCTGACTTATTTTATCCGCCACAGAAAAACAAGCACAACACTGTTAAGGCAACTTTTTAATCTCCATATTGTGACATTTTTAGAATTTCGTTACAACGTTTCGTTTTTATGGAACTATACCTAATCAACTTTAATTTTTTAAATACGGACCTGCATTTTTTATTTTATTTTTTGATAGCCCTTTAAGCCCTGAAATAAACCATGTATAATTTATCCAATGTCAGTGTGATGACATCCCAGACAGCACAAAGACATCTTAAAGATATCCAAAAGATGTCAACAATAGACATTCATGACGTCTTATGGACGTTTCTTAACGCCATCAAGACATCTTATGGATATCTTAAAAAGGTCGTATGTTACAAAACCCATCAACGTCTATACCACATCTTATGGACGGCTTACAGATATCTTATGGACACCTTATAGATGTCTCATGTATACCTTATAGATGTCTTATGAATACCTTATACATGTCTTATGGACACCTTAGATACATTTTATAGGCCTAACCGCAGAGCCCTAAAACATTTTGTTTTGTTTGTTAAACATGAAACATCATATTGCTTAATAATTGGTTTTATTAACGTATTACATAATTAAAACTTTTTTAATAATGAATTTCGCCTATCTGTGGCTCTTCTTAGCCACGTCGCGATGGCATCCTCAGCATCTTTTCTACTGTTTTGAAGCCATGTTTTGTCAGCAGATTTATTGACACTGCATCCACTGATTATGGACCAATTTTAATTATTCGAAAACTAAAAACAAACACCACACCACAGAAAAATATGTACCATACAAAACGTTTTTTAATCTACAATTCGTTTTCTTTTAACGGTTCACTAAGTAGAAAGTAAAAAAACTGCATGTCATCATCAGCAAAACTATCAAAAATCAAGCCCATCGACAGTTGACAGTGTTGACCTTGCGTCAATTTCAAATGGCAAAGGGAAGCGCTTTGTTGCCAATCCTAAGTTGTTCGCGATGTTGCCAAATTTACCGATTCTAAAATTTAACTCTATTGTTTGTCGTTTACAAAAAAAAACTATTCAAGAAAACGTCCAAATTGGTAACAATCATTTAAATTCGATTAGACAAGTATACAAAAAAATAATAAAAGTTCTGAGAACGGCGACGGTCGGGTTTGTTCGGTCTGACGATCCGAGATGGCGGCAACCCAAAGTGTCCATTTAAAAAATATATAAGCTACAGAAAGACAGGGATACTACAAAGACAGAAGAGAGACAAATCTCTTTCTGTGCTATAACCTAAAAAAACACGAACGTCATATTTACGATATTTTAGCGACATCTTATGGACGTCATCTTACAACATCTTATGTATGTCTTGAAAAAGACGTCTTTAAGATGTCTTTTGTAGGTCTGCAGGCGTTCAGACATAATTAAGACCTAAAATCGACGTCTTTAAGACATTGTGTGCTGTCTGGGATTCCAATCATTCCATATATACGGCGGTAAACGTCGGTCTCTTTGAGACTGTTTACCGCCGTATGGAATGTCATCACACTGACTTTGGAATAACAATACCACACTTAATTATATTTAGACGTTTTGATGTCATCATTACATCCTCAGGAATGTGATAATTATTTTGGTGTTAGTTACTTAATCTTTTTACCACAAACAACATGTAAATGGATCAGGAATTTTATACAAATAATTTACTATATTTAAGTTTTTATATAAATTGTAACAAAGTAAAAATAAAACCAAACAAAACAAAGGTTGCTATGACAAGAACTTTTACTTGATTGTTTGGCTTAAGGTGGCAAGGTGGAATTCTCAACGTCATTTCATCTATTGCCAACCTATAACCTATTTCGCGTAGCTATTATTTGATTAACTAACATTTAAATAAAATCAATATCGTTGGTACAATATTTAGGTAATAGCTGACTATGGAGGGCTTTAGGTTAGGAGACCGATCGCAATACATTGGTTTCGGGCAAAGTTTTGGATCGGTAAAGCAGCTTTAAAAATGGCCGTTAGGGGCGCATGTGTTCCTTTAAATCTGTAAAATGCATGGGTTCTTATGGGATAATCAACTGTTTTATTGAATTTAGTTAACTAAAACCCTCTACAGGCTGAGATATGTATATATTATATCTAATAAAGCTTATTTTATTAATTATTGGATAAAAATACCGCTGACGTCTATCAAAACCTGTAAAAAGTCAAACACTTGACGATCACTGCGCCGCGACCGGGAAACAGCGAACTAACTACTAAACAGGGACGTAAATTTAAAGAACAGCCATTTTCGATCGGACTCCTTCCTAAAGCCCTCCATATAGCTGACATATTACAAAAATATCAATTTATTTCATTGCTAATTTTGGGAGAGTTGTATAGTGAAAGACATAATAATGTTAAAAAAAATCTTACCCGACATTTTTCGCTATAAAATTCTCCTAAAATATTTAATGAAATTCCTTGATATTTATTTAATATGTCAATTATTACCTATAAAATATGAAGACGATAATGATTTTATTTAAATTTTGTGTAAAAGCTAGAAAAATTAAATAAATATACGCGAAATAGGTTATAGGTTGGCAAGCATGTTGATACTTCCACCTTAATTATCTTAACAACTGCAGTCACCATTTATGCTGAATATTTCAGCAAAATTATGTTTTTTGCTTTAGAAAAGCGCGACATGTTACGAGTTTATTATTCTTCCAATAGGAATTCACAAATTTCTTGTGACCGTTATACAGGACTATCCTGAACGCTTGCAGCCTCACTATATGCTACGCTTAATACCAACGAATACTTACACCAGGCTTAATACTAATTTAGCCCAGTATGGTAGTTTTAATAAACCAAGAGTCAAATATACACCGGGCCGTATTTAAAAATAATTATCACATTCCTGAAGATGTAATAATGACATCAAAACGTCTGAATATAATTAAGTGTGGTACATGGTTGAATTCAGGGCTTAAAGGGCTATCAAAAAATAAAATAAAAAATGCAGGTCCGTATTTAAAAAATTAAAGTTGATAATAGTTCCACAAAAACGAAACGTTGTAACGAAATTCTAAAAACGTCACAATATGAAGCGTAAAAAGTTGCCTTAACAATATTGTGCTTGTTTTTCTGTAGCGGATAAAATAAGTCGAGCAATTTAAAAAAACAAAAACTCAAAATTTTAGTTTTTTGCAAAAATTTCAAAAACCAAAAAAGATAGCTCAGATATTCTTTTGCGATATTGCTCAGTATGAAATTGCGCAACTTTGCCACAATTTAACCGATGCTGTATCTCTTATAGTTTCCGAGATCCCCATGATGAGGCTCGAATTTGGGACACTCTGTACAGTGGCGGCTCGTGACCAGGGGGGGGGGGGGCGCTGGCTTTAAATTTAAAAAAATGAACATGTCTATTATTTTCGAAAGTACGTGTCTGTTTTTTCTAACTTTCTCGTTATGAATTTTAATTTCATCAACATAAGCACTACTTAAACAAGTTAAAATATTACTTTGTCCTAACATCTCAAAACTTAGCACATTATAACGATGTTTTGCACTATTTTCATGTTTTTTATTTTCTCTGAAAGATGTTTTAAGTCCTGCACCCCATTTATTGTCCAATTATCATCCCCGTCAAAAAGAAGACACACGAAACAAAAAAAAAGTACTTTTTGTCCTCACAACCGCATATATCCAGGATTTTTTATTATATATTTATTTGTCAAACTTACGCGTAAACTGTGCCTTACTTTTACATTTTGATTGCACTTGTAGGTACTATAGAGGTATTCAATATTGGTAGTGGAGTGGCCGCCCTGTATTTTTTAAATCAAGTTTTTCAATTAAGCTCAGAGAACTACTAAACACAAGCTTCTGTAAATCAATGACCTTCATATATTAGACGAAATTTTCCAACTTTATAATGTAACTAACAAATAACTCAAAACAAATAAACAAAACGTCAACGGCATCGACAGGTCGCATCGCGATTCGCGAACAGCTGTTGAATGCTGTTGGGCGCAGGAAATTGGAGCTCGTCCGTGGCCGCTCCTTGTGCGATGTGTAGGTGACGTCAGGCCTCCGAATCGCGTTGAATCGGGACGGGATAATCGATAGCCCGCGCTTAGTAACATTTAGAGCGCGCAACTCGCTTGTCTATGAGTATAACCTGCCCGGTTGGAATAGGGCTATGTTTGGTTTGAATTATTATGCCCGCGCTTAGTATAACCTACCCGCTGGAATAGGGCTATGTTTGGTTTGAATTATTTTAATTGATTGCTTACATACATTGCGTTATTGGTTTTTTAAGTAAAGTATTTTTGGATTCTGTTTGAAATAATTGCAGGGAGGGCGGCGCCCCAGAGCCCTTCATTAACCAGCCGCCACTGCTTATATAGATAGCAAAAAGCATATAACTTTAAAGCACTCTTATTGCATACTTAATTTAAATGAAAAAATTTGAAAATTAGCAGTACTTGCGAAGCACTTTTTGGATAGATACACAATAAAACAGTGCTTATTAACAGTGTTACACGGGGTACAGTGTTATATTCGGAATTATAAACTTACGCGAAGCAACACGGCGCTGGAATAATTGCCACTTTCAGTCAGTTAAGACTATTACCTTCAATTATCCAAACGCGTGGTGAAATGTGAATTGTTTATACCACCCAAGTAAGTAAGTTTTTTATATTTTTTTAGCCGAAAAGTAAATTTTTTATACAGTTTTACAATTGTCTTGTGTTTCTTGACAATAATTTATCGTAAACTTTATGGTATCACGTTTAAGGAGCATGTTAATAGATTAGCGTGCCATGTAAAACATAACCTAGAAAAATTTTATTTCCTAAAAACTAGCATGTTTTTGGTAAAAATGCGATTGGGGCACAGAGTCACACTATACTGGGGGGAACGGTGTTACATGTAACACTGTGCCCCGCTCTTGCAAAATGTTTTTAAAAATATCCTTCTAAAAATGAGAAAGATCGCCAAATTTGATAAGGAATCAATGAAAAGAGCTGTGCTGAATGTAATTAACAACGGCGTAGCTACTAAAAAAGTAGCACAAAATGAATAAGGGTTATGACTTATGTCATTAGCTTTTATGAACTTGCTAAAAAAAATTATTGCTGGGTGCAGGTATTGCTGGTGGGGCTGCAAAAAGAGCACTATTAGTAAAGGTAATCTAAATTTATTTGAAACGTAACATTGGTCCCCCCCTTGTGTAACAGAGTGCCCCGCTAGTGGGGTACAGTGTTACATTCGACACGTATAGAGATAATAAATTTTTTATAAAAAACCTATGTCTTTAGGGCAACAGACGCTCCGAAAATCAGTTGCTAAACATCACCAAACCTATAGGTATGCAAAATTAAATTGTTATTTTAATTTAAAAAATAAAAAAATTATTAATCGAAATGTTTTTTGTGTAACTCTGTGCCCCACCTTCCCCTACCCTAAGTTTATTTAATCAGTACCTATATACAGAATATTGAAATAGGTATCTATAGTGTTCTTTTTTTTCCCAAGTGAAACCTGAACAAACCAAATAGAAACTTTTTTTTTATAACCCCAAAGAAATTCTGAATATTTACAGTTTTTTTTCGCTAAATTATTAAACCGTAATAAAATGAGCAATTTTGCCTTAATTTAACCACCTTCGATGTATCTCTTACCATTTTCATGCCCCTATATGTACAGGGTGATCGCGTATAATGTTACCCCCCTTTAACTTCTTTATTTCGAAATTAAGAAAAAACTGTTAAATACAAAAGTTGTAGGATTTAATGTAAACTTCTTGCAAAATATATCTTAGTAGATGCAGGGTGTTGCATAAAAGCGTGACAGATCAAAGTTATATTTTTTTAAATGGAATACCATGTATATTGTTGCATTATTGGATTCTACATACAATTCTAAACATAATTTATATATACCACTATATATCTAAATTGAACCGTTTTCGACTTATTGATGTTTAAAAATTACTATATATTATTATTATTTAAGAAAATAAGGTCATTCAAGTCAAGATGTATCGTTTCCATGGATAAAACAGGATGACGATACTGAACTGAATATTTTTGCCCACTATTTAAAAAAATCAAGCACAAAATGATGAACACGTAAACTGACTTAAAAAATGCTGTGCCATTTTCACATTATTATTATTTTTAATATAATTTTAAGCCATTAAAATCGTCTGCTTTTCTTGAATAGAATAATTAAGGCATTTTTGAATAGAAATTCTTACTGTTTATCAAAACTGACAATTGAAGACATTGCTGCAAAAACGAGATAAAGTCCATTTTTTTGCGAAAAAACATTTTTACACCATTATATACAATTCGCCAAGCCCGATCGATTGGTGCAAAAACGATGTATCTACAGTGTATCCCTGGTTGCTTAAACCGATGTTGGACTTACCTCCCCCAAAGCAGATTGGTGCAAGAACGAGGCAAGTGCGGACTTGACTTTAAGCCTGCTTGACATGGAGCAAGACAACCTGCAAGAAATTGCAGCAATTTCTTGCAAGGTCAAAATATTGCCGATTCATGTTGTTTGACATTATGCAAGTCTCTTGCCATTACAATACTGCTACCAATTCCCCCAAAAAATGTATACTTACTTTCTGCAGGGTACTTTATCCATTTTTATCACAGCAAGCAAAATACAAAAAAAAAACGTTTCTAATAAACTTAATTTCCAGCAGAACAAATAAAACAACAATACAATCTAAATCAGCTGATCTGACTGACATTTGGTTGGTTGTTAAACCAAAAGTAACTAGATTTTTCCCTAGAATTGCAACTTGCAGGCAATAGAAATGGCGCCAAACCGATAAAGTTGCAATGGCAATATCTTGCAAAAATCGATCAGCTGATGGGCTTCAACTGCGCATGCCTGTGGTCAAGACAAATTGCGTCTTGCATTGCCTTGCAGGTTGTCTTGCTCCATGTCAAGCAGGCTTTACGCCATTCTTGCACCAATCACTCGTTACCGAGCAAAAGTGACAGTGAAATATATTTCTAACCTTAAAATTTATCAGGGTATTGTTTACATCTAGGGATGTTACGGAATAGCTTTTTCTCGTACCTAGTTGGACCTGTACCTATTCCAAACCCGAACCTATTCCAAATACCTATTACAGGTCCAAACTATTCCAGGCCAAACTTAAACGCCGATTGGCGCTATTCCGGCTGCATGGCCGACACGAGTTTTTAAAGAAGGCCGCTAGAACTCCAGCGTGGCCAGCAGTTTCCGATTGTTCGAATTAAATTTCGTTATAAATTTTTGTAACAGATTAATATTTTTCGCACCAGACTTTTTTGGAAGATTTGATTGTAATGGAGGCCTATTATTTAAAGAAACATGAAGAATAGGCATAGGTACATCCACCATATATGTTGCCTTTTTAATTAATTCCTCATTGCTGGTTGCATAATATCCTACATTAAATACGCTATATTTTGTTACCCAATAAATTATTACAATATTTTTAGAAATATTTATTATTTATTACTTATTTCCCTTTATCTTTATTTAATGAGATTATTTTAATTATTGCAATGTGCTTGTAACGACAACGTTTAAAATTCTCAACTGCAAATTCGCCATATTATAAACATATTATATGAATATGAATTTAAAGCAAAACCTGTTGCCGTTCCATTCCCTATATCGTACCTGTACCTGACAACTTGAAAAAGGAATAACAATGAAACCAGAGAATCAAACATGTGACAGTGCCAACGGACCTGGAATAGGTACCTGGTAATAGGTACGCGGAATAGGCAGATGATACCTATTCCAAAAGAACAGGTCCAGTTCCACTGTAACACCCCTATTTACATCGCAGGAGAAATATTTTGATTAAATCAGTGAGGATAAAAGCAGTATAATAATGGATGAAAGTCTAAGTGAAAGTGAGCAATTTAGTGCCGATTCGTCGGATAATTTTGAACCGTCGACAGACTCAAGTAATAGCAGTGACTCTAAAAGACCAAATAATAGAAATACAAGGAGGACAGGAGACGGTGTTGAAGAACCAACGTTTACATCGAAATGCAAGAAAAAACAAAATCCAGAACAATGGAAGCGAAATATAAGGAAGAAAAAGTTAGCTTATGGGGAAGAACCTGTTAATACAGCCGGTAAGCTTATTCCGCAGCGAACGACAGGACCGGCCTGTATTTGCTTGAATGCTTCGATAAAGTTAATATCGAAAACAGAAGAGCAATAATATCATCATTTAACGATTTAGCGGAAAAATATGGCCAAGATTCTTATTTGGCGGGACTCATTACAAGCATTGTTCCTACTAGGGCTCGAGAACGTAGTGGGGAAAGAAGAAAAAAATCGGTTACACATAAATACAAGGTAAGTTTATCTAAATATTGAAAATAAATCGCATTCAAGTGGTTATGACAGTATTTTTTAAGAAGCGTCTCGATAGATCTAAGTTGAATAATAATAATGCACTGGAAACTTTTGTATTTTTAGTTCATTATTACTGACAAAGTTTTTAAGAATGGTGAGAAGTAAACGTATTTTTTTTGCAGGTTCGAGTTTTGCCAAATTGCTTTGACGTCTGCAAAAGAGCATTTTGTGCCCTTCATGGGATATCACTAAAACGAGCTGAGTTAATCGCTTCGCATATGATGAAACCGTTGGCAATCACTTCTCCTCGCGACAACAGAGGTAAGCATAATAATAAGTCTAATAGTATACCAGCTGAAATAACCGAGCAAATCCATAAACATATACAAGACTTTCCTCGTCGAAAATCTCATTATGGCCGCAGCAAAAATCTTGGAATATATTATCTGGCTTCTGAACTAAATATCAAAAAAATATATGAGTTGTACCTTAAGAAGTATGAGCCTAACATGCATGAAGTTATAAATCAAAATCGAGAGAAAACTTCAGATTTCAAACCAAAAGTTACATATGACTTTTTTTTCGATACTTTAAAACAAATTTTTCAAATTATCGTTTTGGACGACCAAGGACAGATACGTGTCAAAAATGCGATCTACTTGAGAACAAGAAAAAATCTGGTGTGTCGGCAGATGATCTGAAGGCAATAGAACTGGAGCAGAATGTTCATCAAACCAAAGCACGAACGTTTTTTTCAAGCCTTACAGAGACAACGATATTGGCGAAGAACGATGCAACGGTGGATACTTTGTACTTCGATTTTCAGTAGAATGCCGAAAATTCCATCTGGTGATGCGTTTTATCTGCGCCAACTGTGGGCATATAATTTTTGTATCCATTCGGCAAAATTGCAGCTTTCACATTATTACGTATATGATGAAGTAACTGCAAAGAAGACCCCAAATGAAACATGTAGCTTGTTAATGCACTATTTTGACAACATACTTGACAAAAATGTTGACACCTTATATCTATTCTCGGACAACTGTGGCGCACAAAATAAGAACCATACTATGGTACAGTTTTTACATTCTCTGGTTCAAAACGGCATGTTCAAACAGATTATACACAGATTTCCTGAACCAGGGCACAGTTTTCTTCCTTGTGACCGCTCTTTCGGAAGGACTGAAAAATACATGCGCAGAGTGGAACGCATCTATACACTACAAGAACACATTAGTCATCTAAAGAAATCCTCCAAGACATGTGTGACCATCAAAGTGACTCAGGAGATGATTCTTAACTATGTGGCTGTACTCGGAACGTAATTAAAAAAAAACAGTTGTCGACAAAAACAAAAAGAAATTTGCCATTTCAAAACAAGAAATATTTCAGTATGAGTCTAAAACACCAGAAATTCAATGCAGCCTGTCCAACGGCATTCCAATATATTCAAATTTTGACATTCGGCAGAAGAATACCTGCTTTCCAATCGCACTTCCAACCTTGGAAAATAAAGCTTATGACGGCCAGTTTACCCTAAAGAAGTTCAAGTATGACAATGTAATGACATTAGCTAATAAATACGTGTCTGAGGACTGTATGCCTTATTATAGAACTTTAATAAATGCAGCCTCAACTTCACAAAATGCAAATAATGACCAAGAAACGGGTTATACCGACGACGACAGTGGATCAGAAGATTAGACTTTTGTAGCTAAACTTTTAAAAATCTTGTATCTTGTATTTTAGTAATTCATTGATCATGTTCAATAAAACATCAGAAATAACTAATTTCGACTTTATTTGTTTTAACCCTCCCTGTTTAAAATATACGATATAAAACGATAAAAAACAATATAGATCGTATCCAAATTAATCGTTTTCTATGCGTGACCACGATTGAAATTTATTTGCCGATGAAATCTCTATCCGTTTTAATTGTATTGTATCTACATTTTTGCTTTCTATCGTATTTAATCGTGTAAAAGTATATTGAAATCTAATACCGTTTAATTGGTTGCTCAGGTTAATCGTATTCTAATTGTAAAACCCGACCCAGATTCAATGTTATTCTATTTCCAATCTGTTTGGATTCGTAATTAACATAATTATTTTAATACGTTTCTATGTGCTATAAAGGCATAAAAAATCTAATAGTTTTTAATCGTGATTTTAATATCGACATTTAATCTGTTTTTAAATACACTATGATTTATATCATTTTCTATTGTATTAAGGACATACAATTCTAGTACGCTTTTAAACGGAATAAACATTTAATTCCCTATCCATTCCTATCATGTTTTTAGTATTTATAATGAATATGTTTTAAATCGCACTTCAATTTCAATTGTTTTCTATTGTATTACAGCAGTAAATTTTTAATATGTTTTTATATGAAATGAACATTTTTTCCCCTATTCGTTTCTATCGTGTTTTTAATACTCATAATGAATCAGTTTTAAAAAGCAGTACAATTTCTATCGTTTTCTATTGTACTACAGTCGTTCAATTCTAATATGTTTTTATACAGAATAGGCATTTTTTAATACCCTATCCATTTCTATCGTGTTTTAATACGTATAATGAATTTCTTTTAAAAAGCAGTACAATTTCTATTGTTTTCTATTGTATTACAGTCGTACAATTCTAATATGTTTTTATAAGAAATTAAAATTTTTTACCCTATCCGTTTCTATCGTGATATTAATAATTATAATAAATCTGTTTTAAAAAGCAGTAAGGTAAAAGGCCCAATAGATGACACTCTTAAGGAAAATCAACAGTTTAAATGCCAATTTTGGTTAAATATATATTAATATTGATCAAACAAAAATTTTAATAGATAGTCCATAATGATTTAAATAATACTGTTAGAACATTTTTTGGTTTTAGTAAAAATTTTAAATAAAAAAAATATTTTTCTGGCACTCTTCAATCGTCCCTTAGATGACACATGCAAAAGTCAATCTGCTAATAGGTGACATCATGTTTCAGGCCAATAGATGACACCCCTAATATAATAGTTTAGAATATAAAAAAAATAATATTTTAAATAACAAAAGTAAACAAATTATGATTCCTAAGTACAAACAAGATTTTATAGAAAAGAACAAGATAGTTTACATTTCTTTGACAGGTAAGGCTTTCTTAAAAATGTAACTGATGCGTTCGCCTCTACTTAAAATTTCTGGGGGTTCTACTTTGCCCATAATTTGCTCAATGGTTACAGATGATACATCGTCTTCATTTGGGACAAACTCCTTTTTAAATTTGTCGGTGGATTTTAGTCCCATTACTTGAATATCTTTGCCCTTTACCTGCACTATGCATAGATATATAAATTTTGTCAGATTCCGTTTGCCACCCAAGAATTCACAGAGAACAAAATCACCCTTCATTAGACTCTTAGCAGTGACAGTTTCCAATGGTGTCTCATTTTCTTCAGTTATCTCAAAATCTTCATCATATTCGGAGTCTGTGCTTTTAAATGATAACGAATCTGATGCTGTGGTGTCACTGTCCTCTTCTGTATTTCTTTTACTTCCTTTGCTCTTCTTATACTTTTGCTTAATCTTGTCCAAATTTTTTTTTTCTTCTTTTTCCTTCTTTTTTTTTTCTCTTTCAATCTTTTTTCGAAACTGATAATCAATTTTTTGCTTTTTAGCATCCAATTTCTTTTTAAAATAAAGTCTATTCTCCGGCGAAGTTAGGACAGCTGGAATCTTTTCTCTTCTTACTCTCTTAGAGGTAGATGGTTTTGTTTCAGGCCAGAATAAAACACGCTTAAATGGAGAAGGAATATCGGGGTCTGCATTAGCTTTGGCGCTTTGATTATCTGGAATACTTTGCTTATTGGGGGTTAAATTTGCACTGAAATTAGATGGGCCCGCTATTGGATCTTCTGGTCTAAGTACATTGGTAGCATTAGTAGTAGGGCTTAAAGGTGCAATTGAGAAAATATTTATATTTTCCTCTTCATCATTGTCTTTCAATTTTTTGTTTTCAGTTGGTGCTTCTGATTTTTGTTCGGACTTTGTTGACATCTCGACCATATCTTCTAGGGCGTTATTTTCTAATGCCCTTTCATTTACCGTTTCGAGGGCAGAATTTGGTTGCAGATTCAACTAAAAAAAAAAGCAAAGAAAAAAACTAAATGTCTCATTAAAATGTGGCATTAAGACGTACCTGAACAGCTTTTATTATGTCCTGATTTTGTCTCCAGACATTGTAGAGAGATACATCTTTTTCAGCTCCAGACCAGTCACCTTCATTTCTTTTAAATTCTGAAGTTTTTTCTTCGCCAATATCATTCTCTAAATATTGTAAAAATCTTTTCACCTCGTTGATATCCTGTTTTTCTTGTGTAACACCTATTGGCTTTACATCAAGTGGCAGGGTTATTGCCTGGGGGTTCCATGGAATTAGCCCACATTTTCTAAACCCGTTCTCTATTACAGAAGGTTCTATTCCGTTAATAGCTTCTTGCAAAAGCGGAGGGAAATCTTTTTTTTTTAGTTCTTCACCTGTATGAGACATTCTCCAATCTTGAACCTGTCGTTTCCACTTAATTTTTAAACTGTGAAACACAGCAACGTCCAGTGGTTGCATTAAGTGGGTTGCATTGGGATATAATGCAATAAGTTCAATCCCAGTTTTCGCGCAGAATTCGGACACATGTAGAGATATGTGGGATGAATGGCCATCCATAAAAAATAAGACGGGACGTTCAATGTTTTCCTTTAGCAGCCAAGGATAAAAAATATTTGCCAAGTACTCAAAAAAAAGTTCCTGGGTCATCCATCCAGTGTCAGATCTCCCTATTGCCCAAGTGGATGGTACGGCTTCAGTTATGTGTAAAGGAATTCTTTTGTACCGGTAAACAACCATTGGAGGAGCAATCTGTCCTATAGCATTAACCGTCATGAGGACCGTGACATTTTCTTTTTCGTCGTTAGCTCCTGCTAGATATACAGACTTGCTGCCCTTTGCAGCTAATACCTTCCCACTCTTAGGATTTAAGTAAAACGCTGTTTCATCGGTGTTAAATACGCGCGAAGGGCAATTTAAAACATTTACTAGACCTTGACCTTCTATATATGAATATACCTCTTTAAACCAGTTAACTATATTCTCTTGTGTCACATTTGCACGTGAACGGGTTAAAGTTTGATAAATTCTATCAGAGATTATTTTATGTCGGTCCCGAAATAACTTATACCATTTTTCACCAGGGGTTTTTTTCATGCCCAACTCTTTTGCCAACCTATTTACGTTAGTCATAAACATTTGTTTTGTAACTGGAAACCCAGCCTTGGCAGAGGAGATAACCCAGGATACAAGAATATTCTCCTGATCACTCGTAAAAATACTTTTAGGGCCCATTCTTTTACCAATTGGTAATTTCCCGTTAACTTTATAAAGTAATGTTATCCTTGGAACTCCAAATTTTTTTGCTGCTGCTCTTATGGAACACCCATTTTTAACTTCTTCTATTGCATTGGCAATGGCTTGTGGAGTATACCTTAAAATTTTTTTTTGTTGAGGAGGCATCTGTAAGCAAATATAAAAAAAATTATGAAAATATTACAAATGTGGGTACTAAAGCCAATAGATGACACAATGAAAACCAATAGATGACACCCCGTGTCATCCATTGGATTCGATTGTATCAAAGCAGTATAATAAATATGAGGAAGCATGCTTTTACAATCTTGATCATTTGACGTAACTTGTCGCGAAAATATTCAATTCCAATACCTGACACCCTATGTCCGCTATGGGTCTAAACAATATATTTACGCCAATAGCTGACACAGGCGCCATGTCATTTATCAACAGTTTTTTAAAACCTTTCTTCATAGAAGAACATAAACTAGGCCCTGTTATCCCATTATCACGCCATAGATTAGATCAGCTATAAAAAATAGGACAACAAAAATTTTAAATATTTACTTACCTTCTTAACACTTCTGACAAATTATTGGATAAATTACATGTCTTGACGACTACACTTCACAAAATGGCTGATTCGCACTAAAGTCAAATGCCGACTGACGCGACAAATGAATGCAAGGAAGTAGAAAGGTCATACAGTGTTGTCATATATTTAGATGTTCTTTACCGGATTTGTGATTCTAAATATGTGAATTTTGAAATAGGGTGTCATCTATTGGATGTAAATTCAGAGGTGTCATCTATTGGTCCTTTTACCTTACAATTTCTATCGTTTTCTATTGTATTACAGTCGTACAATTCTAATATGTTTTTATAAGAAATTAACATTTTTTACCCTATCCGTTTCTATCGTGATATTAATAATTATAATAAATCTGTTTTAAAAAGCAGAACCATTTCTATTGTTTTCTATTGTATTACAGTCGTACAATTCTAATATGTTTTTATAGGAAATTAACATTTTTAACCCTATCCGTTTCTATCGTGATATTAATAATTATACTAAATCTGTTTTAAAAAGCAGAACAATTTCTATCGTTTTCTATTGTATTACAGTCGTACAATTCTAATATGTTTTTATCGGAAATTAACATTTTTTACCCTATCCGTTTCTATCGTGATATTAATAATTATAATAAATCTGTTTTAAAAAGCAGTACAATTTCTATCGTTTTCTATTGTATTACAGTCGTACAATTCTAATATATTTTTATAGGAAATTAACATTTTTTACCCTATCCGTTTCTATCGTGATATTAATAATTATAATAAATCTGTTTTAAAAAGCAGAACAATTTCTATCGTTTTCTATTGTATTACAGTCGTACAATTCTAATATGTTTTTATAAGAAATTAACATTTTTTACCCTATCCGTTTCTATCGTGATATTAATAATTATAATAAATCTGTTTTAAAAGGCAGAACAATTTCTATCGTTTTCTATTGTATTACAGTCGTACAATTCTAATATGTTTTTATAGGAAATTAACATTTTTTACCCTATCCGTTTCTATCGTGATATTAATACTCATAATGAATCAGTTTTGAAAAGCAGTACAATTTCTATCGTTTTCTATTGTACTACAGTCGTTCAATTCTAATATGTTTTTATACAGAATAGACATTTTTTAATACCCTATCCATTTCTATCGTGTTTTAATACGTATAATGAATTTCTTTTAAAAAGCAGTACAATTTCTATTGTTTTCTATTGTATTACAGTCGTACAATTCTAATATGTTTTTATAGGAAATTAACATTTTTTACCCTATCCGTTTCTATCGTGATATTAATAATTATAATAAATCTGTTTTAAAAAGCAGTACAATTTCTATCGTTTTCTATTGTATAACAGTCGTACAATTCTAATTTGTTTTTATAAGAAATTTACATTTTTTACCCTATCCGTTTCTATCGTGATATTAATAATTATAATAAATCTGTTTTAAAAAGCAGAACAATTTCTATCGTTTTCTATTGTATTACAGTCGTACAATTCTAATATGTTTTTATAGGAAATTAACATTTTTTACCCTATCCGTTTCTATCGTGATATTGATAATTATAATAAATCTGTTTTAAAAGGCAGAACAATTTCTATCGTTTTCTATTGTATTACAGTCGTACAATTCTAATATGTTTTTATAGGAAATTAAAATTTTTTACCCTATCCGTTTCTATCGTGATATTAATAATTATAATAAATCTGCTTTAAAAGGCAGAACAATTTCTATCGTTTTCTATTGTATTACAGTCGTACAATTCTAATATGTTTTTATAGGAAATTAACATTTTTTACCCTATCCGTTTCTATCGTGATATTAATAATTATAATAAATCTGTTTTAAAAAGCAAAACAATTTCTATCGTTTTCTATTGTATTGCAGTCGTACAATTCTAATATGTTTTTATAGGAAATTAACATTTTATACCCTATCCGTTTCTATCGTGATATTATTAATTATAATAAATCTGTTTTAAAAAGCAGAACAATTTCTATCGTTTTCTATTGTATTACAGTCATACAATTCTAATATGTTTTTATAAGAAATTAACATTTTTTACCCTATCTGTTTCTATCGTGATATTAATAATTATAATAAATCTGTTTTAAAAAGCAGAACAATTTCTATCGTTTTCTATTGTATTACAGTCGTACAATTCTAATATGTTTTTATAAGAAATTAACAATTTTTACCCTATACGTTTCTATCGTGATATTAATAATATTATAATAAATCTGTTTTAAAAAGCAGAACAATTTCTATCGTTTTCTATTGTATTACAGGCGTACAATTCTAATATGTTTTTATAGGAAATTAACATTTTTTACCCTATCCGTTTCTATCGTGATATTAATAATTATAATAAATCTGTTTTAAAAAGCAGTACAATTTCTATCGTTTTCTATTGTATCACAGTCGTACAATTCTAATATGTTTTTATAAGAAATTAACATTTTTTACCCTATACGTTTCTATCGTGATATTAATAATATTATAATAAATCTGTTTTAAAAAGCAGAACAATTTCTATCGTTTTCTATTGTATTACAGTCGTAAAATTCTAATATGTTTTTATAGGAAATTAACATTTTTTACCCTATCTGTTTCTATTGTGATGTTAATAATTATAATAAATCTGTTTTAAAAAGCAGAACAATTTCTATCGTTTTCTATTGTATTACAGTTGTACAATTCTAATATGTTTTTATAAGAAATTAACATTTTTTACCCTATACGTTTCTATCGTGATATTAATAATATTATAATAAGTCTGTTTTAAAAAGCAGAACAATTTCTATCGTTTTCTATTGTATTACAGTCGTACAATTCTAATATGTTTTTATAGGAAATTACCATTTTTTACCCTATCCGTTTCTATCGTGTTATTAAATTATAATGAATCTGTTTTAAAAAGCAGTACAATTTCTATTGTTTTCTATTGTATTACAGACGTAGAATTCTAATATGTTTTCATACATAATAGACATTTAATACCATATCCGTTTCTATCGTACTTTAATACTTATAATGAATTTGTATAAAAAAGCAGTGCAATTTTTATCGTTTCCTATTGTATTACAGTCGTATAATTCTAATATGTTTTCATACAGAACAGACATTTAATACCATATCCGTTTCTATTGTGTTTTTAATACTCATAATGAATCAGTTTTAAAAATTCCTATGCTTTTCAAAACATATTCATTATAAGTAATAACAACACGATAGAAACGGATAAGGTTTTAAATGTCTATTCCGTATAAAAACATATTAGAATTGTACGAATGTAATACAATGGAAAACGATAGAAATTGTAAAAATACAATAGTTCTGGATAGGGTATTAAATGTTTATTCCATATAAAAACATATAAGAATTGTACGACCGTTATATAATGGAAAACGATAGAAATTATAGTGATTTTCAAAACAGATTCACGATAAGTATTATAAACACGATAGAAACGGATAGGGTTTTAAATGTATATTCTGTATAAAAGCATATTAACTAGAATTGTACAACTGTAATACACTAGACAACGATAGAAATTGTACTGCTTTTAAAAAAAATTCACTATTACTATTAAAAACTCGATAGAAACGGTTAGGGTATTAACTGGTTATTCCATATAAAAACATATTACAATAATTGTACAACTGTAATACAATGGAAAACGATAGAAATTCCACTGCTTTTTAAAACAGATCCAATATAAGTATTAAAAACACGATAGAAACAGATAAGATTTTTAATGTCTAGTTCGTATAAAGACTTATTAGAATAGTGCGAGTGTAATACAATGGAAAACGATAAAAATTCGAATGCTTGTTAAAACAGATTCATTATAAGTATTAAAAACACGATAGAAATGGATAAGGTTTGAAATGTCTATTCCGTATAAAAACATATTACAATTGTACGACTGTAATACAATGGAAAACGATAGAAATTCCACGCTTTTTAAAACAGATTCAATATAAGTATTAAAAACACGATTGAAACAGATAAGATTTCAAATGTCTATTCCGTATAAAAACTTACTAGAACAGTGCGAGTGTAATACAATAAAAAACGATAGAAATTCTACTGCTTTTTAAAACAGATTCATTTTAAAACACGATAGGAATTAATAAGGTTTTAAATGTCTATTCCGTATAAAAACATTTTAGAATTGTACGACTGTAATACAATGGAAAACGATAAAAATGTTACTGCTTTTTAAAACAGATTCATAATAAGTAATAAAAATACGATAGAAACGGATAAGGTTTTAAATGTCTATTTCGAATAAGAACAGATTAGAATTGTACCACTGTAATTCAATAGAAGACGATAGAAATTGTACTGCTTTTTAAAACAGATTTATTATAATTATTAATAACACGACAGAAACGGATAGGGTAAAAAATGTTAATTTCTCATAAAAACATATTAGAATTGTACGACTGTAATACAATAGAAAACGATAGAAATTGTACTGCTTTTTAAAACACATTTATTATAATTATTAATAACACGATAGAAACGGATAGGGTAAAAAATGTTAATTTCCTATAAAAACATATTAGAATTGTAGGTACGACTGTAATACAATAGAAAACGATAGAAATTGTACTGCTTTTTAAAACAGATTTATTATAATTATTAATAACATGATTGAAACGGATAGGGTAAAAAACGTTTATTTCTTATAGAAACATATTAGAATTGTACGACTGTAATACAATAGAAAACGATAGAAATTGTACTGCTTTTTAAAACAGATTTATTATAATTATTAAAAACACGATAGAAACAGATAAAGTTTTAAATGTCTATTCCGTATAAAAACTTATTAAAATTGCCCTTCTCTTATTTAAAATATTATATATTTAAATAGTTATAACTCATTCGCTATTTAAAGCGCGAAAATTTCAAATTTAAATAATACCAGAAACAATGACTCATCAATCCTTGTTTCCGGTTTTGACTTCCGTTCATCGTTCGGTGAGTTCGTTCGGGCCCAATCGGTTCGGGTTCGGGCCCAACCCAAGCTGAGTCCGCCATTTTCCTGTTGATAGTCGCCGGGTATGCAGTGTTTGAAGTTTTAACAAGAACAAACTGTGATCTTTTATTATCTTGTTGCCTTTTTTGCATCGAAGCTATAAATAGGTAAGAGGAAAGTCATTTTTGGTTATTGTATATTGTTTTAATACATATTTAAGCTAGGGGTAGGTATATTTTATTAAATTTTAATATTTTACACAGACTAATACAAAATGTCCACGTGTTTCAATTTGAAATACAATTTATTTCACGAACACCACGGCAAAACTGATGATTTTTTTAATGATGAATTTCTGGGCGAAGATTTACTAATTTAAAAACGATTTTGGCTTTATTGCAAATCAACACAACGTTTCTGGCTAAAATCTATAGGTATTTACCGATATTATATCTTAAAAGTGCGCCTGTGTATAAAGGCATTTATACCCATTTCTGACGATAATTAAGAAAAAAAATAAAACTGGTTATGTTCCATGCAGTTTGGTACTTTTCCCCTGATTTTCCTTCTTTGTTGGTGCTAAAAATAACAAATACCTATATAGTCAAAATCACGTAAAGTTTTAACGCGTTTAGGTTAGGTTCTGTCATATTTGACATATATTGCACACAATTTATGTCAAATATGACAGAACCTAACCTAAACGCGTTAAAACTTTTCGTGATTTTGACTATAGCGTTATTCGGTTCCTCCAACACGTGTAGTAGGTTGGCATGTTGCCGTGTAGCGTGTAGTAGGTACCTATAGGCTATATTTTACCAATTTTGGCGTGTTCTGTTCATATAATTAATACATACGATGTCTGGAAGCACAACTAGTATCCAGTTTGTCGAAGGGACCTTCCAGTAATTTTCAAGGTCACGCAATTTTTTTAAGTGCTATGCTAAAGGTAGGTATGTATATCGTAATTTTAAAAAAATTGTTCTCCAAGTAAGCCTGAAAAAAGTGACGCTAATATATGACAGGAATTATTTTAAATAGTGGTAAATTATGCCTATATATATACACTAATATACAGTGTGGTTGTTTAAGTGTGCAACATATGGGTATTTTTTTAATTACCGATTTCTCAGAAAATTTTATTCTTGATAAAAGTTGGTGCATGTTCGATTATCATATTAGGTGCACTTGGAATGGTTGCAAGTCAAACGGCGTACAGGGTAGGCCAAAAAATATAAAACTTGTACAAGAATAAAGTTTTTTAATAAACATGGAAAAGAAAAATTTTGCACTTTAAATGATAGTTTTTTAGTTAGCATATTATCATTACTAATGTTTTATCTTGTTAAAAAGAATTTTTAGGATATTTTAAAGTTGTGTTTAATATCGTTGCAACAAACATGAAGTTTGTGATTCCTTAATAAATTAAAAATTCAAGTAAATTTTACGAATGTGCTTGAATTGGAACAAAGGTATGTAAAATTGATTTTATTTTGAATAATTTATGAAGGTCGTTATGGTGAATATAAAAAAAAAAACATTTTTTGGGAAATTATTGTTTTTTAAGAAATATATATATATTTATTTTAGGAGGTCACGTTTTTGAATTTATGCATAACTTTTAATTCTAAACAACTTTTCTTAATAACATTTTGCTGAATTTTCTGAAATAGGGGTACTTTATTCTTGTACAAGTTTTATATTTTTTCGCCTACCCTGTACGCCGTTGGACTTGCAACCATTCCAAGTGCACCTAATATGATTATCGAACATGCACCAACTTTTATCAAAAATAAAATTTTCTGAGAAATCGGGAATAAAAAAAATGCCCCTATGTTGCACACTTAAACAACCACACTGTATATTGCAAAGCCAACTTTTAGGACGATTTTTTTTTATCGTACGATTTTTCCATTGAATATTTTTACTGTCAGAAGGCATGAAGGCAAACAAACCTATGAGAGTAGGTGAAGGTCATATAAGTGCTGTCTTATTTCTTACTGTTTTTGGTTTCATTAGAAATATTACATTAAATGGAGCATTCCCCAATTTCTCGGGATATTTTCGGTCTTTTTCTGTTTTATGCCTCACGGTAAGAATTATCCTAATTTTCTTAAAAGAACACAATTGAACTGGAAACAATAGAATACAGTATAGCCTGTTAATGACTGTTTACACAGGGTCTTTTCTATCGAATGCACTTTTTTGCGTTATTTCTTAAAAAATAAAATGATCCTAAGATATCTACCGGGTGTCCCAAAATACAAAAAGTATAAGATTAAAATAATTGAGTTATATTCAAATTTAAAAATTTTGGACAAATATATTTAACTTGAAGAAATAGTCCATAGGTACTTTAAGTGGAGTGTAAATTTGAAAGGAGAGAAATAAGACACTTTAAGTCTTCCTCCACTGGTATATTAAAATAAAGTTTTATAAAAGGGTAAATTCTCTACATGTACATGTTTCGAATGTATATACATTCATCATCAGGAGAATCGAATAAGTAATATAGGAAATAAAATAAGTGCGAACAGTCCAAACGGAGCTATAAGATGATGGAAAGAACAAGTTAAGTATTTGGAGAAACTTCAAACATAATGAGAGGCCATTTGTAAAGTATAAGCAGAAACAAACTTAGAAAGTTATCACAGCAGCAAATTATGTGTCAATGTAGAAGTATTTGTAATTAAGAGAGAAAGAAGCTGATTGTTGTAACGGAGGAACGGAAATAATTGAGTAAAATAAAGGGTCGATCCAATTGACCAATTAAAGGGACTGATAAAGAAATTATTTTGTTTGAGGTCACATATTAGTGAAACTGCACCGTAAGTGTGAGGAGAGAAAAATATATATAAGAAAATTTGAACGCGCGCGCGCGCGCGACAGGAGTGAAGATTGTGAAGAATATAGGTAGTCGTAAACGGTATACGCACGGGGACAATTGTCGCGAGGGGTGCGGCTCGTTGCCTTACAAAATTATTAGTTTTTTTCTGTGTGGGTGACTAGCTGTATTTTGATGGAGTACAAGAAAAGTTAAAAGTTGGGAGGCCACCTTTAAATTAAGAAGAAATACGCTAATGCAAATTTGGGCAAAATTTTTGATGATTTTCCATGTCAGTTGAATACTTACAGGCATTAAATTGGTAAGTTTTGTTTGTATAATCTTACACATATAGGTACCTACTTGTTTTTATGCATATTTCGATAAATCATTTATTTGTGTATTTTTAGATAGAGGCAGTTTTTAACAAAAGATTTCCTGATTGTAAATATATATCTACTAGTAGAGAGTTTGTGCAGGAATATAGCAGAGTTGAAAGAAAAATCAGCGGATATGGCCTTGAAGAAAATATTGGAAAGTTAAAATGTTTCATTTTGTACTTATATAAAATGTTTGTATATTATACAGGTTTTATAATAATAATTGTGATTCAAAACTAATGAAATAATTATTTTTAGACATTACTGCTAAGGCACTACTGATGTTACCATACCATATTTATTCAACCCCATAACCATTAAAAATGCCCGAAATGCTTGCCTATGGAGACCAAGCAGGAGTGAGGTGCAAGATAGCTTTTTCTTTAACGCAGAGGTAAATATTAACTACTATATTGGCTATGCTTGAACTAAAAATCATACATACATACATAACCTTATAGTAAACTGAATGCCTAATGGGAGGCTGAACTGGTAGTAGTGTAAACTTTTTTTTAACATTTTAAAGTATGAACGTTTTATTAAAATTTCATAATTGCAGCCGCGCATACATTGGTGTTATGGTGACAAACACCGAGAAGTATTCTTGACTTCGCTTGGTTTCTCCGTGGTCCTTCATTTCCAGAATTTTTGATTAGCCCTATTGTAATTATTTAATCAACATTTTCCGTTCCAGAATGCTCATCTCACAGAAAAAATGAAGGCAAAATGTGAGAAGCTACAACAGTTTAACCTAACTGTCCGCCGTTCGGAGTCATATTGGGAAAATCGTAATTATTATTAATATTATTATTATTATTATTATTATTATTATTATTATTATTATTATTATTATTATTATTATTATTATTATTATTATTATTATTATTATTATTATTATTATTATTATTATTATTATTATTATTATTATTATTATTATGTGCTTATATAGTCCTGTTTTTGTTATTCCTTGTCTGATTTTTTATAGAAAAGGTTTGTAAAATGAAACTTTTACTATTATTAGGTGCTTTAAGATCCTGTTTTTTAATGTTATAATGTTCATATAAATCGTTTTTTGCATAACTTGTATTAATATTTAGTTCTAGTCTTATTTTTTAATATAAAAAAATGTTTATTTCATTTAGCGTTTTCCTTTTATTCCTATACCCTATATTTAAACATTATCCTTACGGCAATACTATTACTACATGCTTAATGTACTCTATTTTATTAGCCCCTAAATGGTCTTTTTTTATTGCAGCAAATTTTATTTTGGTTTTACCCTGGGTTAAAGTGCGCCTGTGTCACAAATTCGAGTGCATGTACGGGAACCTTGAAAATTGTTAGAAATACATCATAGTGCAAAGTTGCTCACATAAAACGTTTTAATTACAACTGCAATAAATAAGGAAATCATTTAAATAGCAGATGACTACCACGATAAAAACTGATAGGATTACTCACCACTGTAACATATGGAAACGCATTAAAATGGCAGACGGCTACCACGATGGAAAGGGATAGGGTTACTTACCACTGTACCATATAGAAACACATAAGAATAACTGATGACCAACACAATAGAAACAGATAAGATAGTGATAATATATATTTTTAATACATAGATTGAAATAGCATCAGATAGGTATCTACCACGATAGAAACTGATAGGATTACCCACCACAGTAACATATAGAAACGCGTTGGAATAAATGATGGCCAACACGATAGAAACAGATAAGATAGTGATAATATATTTTTTAATATATAGATTGGAATAGTATCCAATAGGTATCTACCACGATAGAAACTGATAGGAGGATTACCCACCACTGAAACATATAGAAACCCATTAGAATAACTGAAGGCCAACACGATAGAAACAGATAAGACAGTGATAATATATTTTTTAATATATAGATTAGAATAGCAGATGGCTACCACGATAGGAACGGACTAGACCACCCACTACTGTAACATATAGAAACGCATTAGAATAACTGATTGCCAACACGATAGAAACAGATAGGATAGTGATAAGATATATTTTATTATATAGATTAGAATAGCAGATAGCTACCACAATAGAAACATATAGGATTACTCACCACTTCAACATATAGAAACGCATTAGAACGACAGATGATTACCACGACAGAAACGGATAGGATTCCTTACCACTGTAACATATAGTAACTCATTAGAATGGCAGATGCATACAACGACAGAACCGGATGGGATTACTCATCACCACTGTAACATATAGAAACGCATTAGAATGGCAGACGGCTACCACGATAGAAACGGATAGGATTACTTACCACTGTACCAGATAGAAACACATAAGAATAACTGATGACAAACACGATAAAAACAGATAAGATAGTGATAACATATTTTTTAATATACAGATTGGAATAGCAAATGTCTACCACGATAGAAACGGATAGGATTACCAACCACTGTAGCACATAAGAATAACTGATGACCAGCACGATATATACGGGTTGGATTACCCACCACTGTAACATATAGAAACGCGTTGGAATAACTGATGTTCAACACGATAGAAACAGATAAGATAGTGATAATATAAGTTTTAAATATATAGATTGGAATAGCATCAGATAGGTATCTACTACGATAGAAACTGATAGGATTACCCACCACTGTAACATATAGAAACGCATTAGAATAACTGATGGCCAACACGATAGAAACAGATAAGACAGTGATAATATATTTTTTAATATATAGATTAGAATAGCAGATGGCTACCACGATAGGAACGGATTGGACAACCCACTACTGTAACATATAGAAACGCATAAGGATACGATAGAAACAGATAGGATAGTGATAATGTATTTTTTAATATATAGATTATAATAGCAGATGGCTACCATAATAGAAACATATACGATTACTCACCACTTTAACATATAGAAACGCATTAGAACGACAGATGATTACTACAATAGAAACGGATAGGATTACTCACCACTGTAACATATAGAAACGCATTAGAATGGCAGACGGCTACCACGATAGAAACTGATAGGATTACTTACCCCTGTAACATATAGGAACGCATTAGAGTGGCAGACTACTACCACGATAGAAACGGATAGGATTACTTACCACTGTAACATATAGGAACGCATTAGAATGGCAGACTACTATTACGATAGAAACGGATAGGGATACTTACCACTGTACCATATAGAAACGCATTAGAATAACTGATGGCCAACACGATAGAAACAGATAAGACGGTGATAATATATTTTTTATTATATAGATTAGAATAGCAGATGGCTACCACGATAGGAACGGATTGGACCACCCCCTACTGTAACATATAGAAACGCATAAGAATACGATAGAAACAGAGGATAGTGATAATGTATTTTTTAATATATAGATTATAATAGCAGATGGCTACCATAATAGAAACATATAGGATTACTCACCACTTTAACATATAGAATCGCATTAGAACGACAGATGATTACTACGATAGAAACGGATAGGATTACTCACCACTGTAACATATAGAAACGCATTAGAATGGCAGACGGCTACCACAATAGAAACTGATAGGATTACTTACCCCTGTAACATATAGGAACGCATTAGAGTGGCAGACTACTACCACGATAGAAACGGATAGGATTACTTACCACTGTAACATATAGGAACGTATTAGAATGGCAGACTGCTACCACGATAGAAACGGATAGGATTACTCACCACTGTAACATATAGAAACGCATTAGAATGGCAGACGGCTACCACTATAGAAACGGATAGGATTACTCACCACTGTAACATATAGAAACGCATTAGAATGGCAGACGGCTACCACGATGGAAACGGATAGGATTACTCACCCCTGTACCATATAGAAACGCATTAGAATGGCAGACGGCTTCCACGATAAAAACTGATAGAATTACTTACCACTGTAACATATAGAAACGCATTAGAATGGCAGACTACTTCCAAGATAGAAACGGATTGGAATACTCACCACTATAACATATAGAAACGCATTAGAATGGAAGGCTGCTACCACGATAGAAACGGATAGGATTACTTACCACTGTAACATATAGAAACGCATTAGAATGGCAGACGGCTACCACTATAGAAACGGATAGGATTACTCACCACTGTAACATATAGAAACGCATTAGAATGTCAGGCGGCTACCATGATAGAAACTGATAGGATTACTCACCACTGTACCATATAGAAACGCACTAGAATAGCAGACGGCTACCACGATAGAAACATATACGGATTCCGGTATTCCGAATTCAAAAAACGGATAGGATTACACATGGAAACTGATAAGTTGTTCATGAGGTTAAATACAATTAAAACGTATACACTTGACCGCGTATAGTTTGGGATAAGAAACGATTTAAAGTATTTACCTTTATTGCATTTAGAAACGATAGATTCTCATTCTGAAAAAACGGACATTTCACCTGATATTCCGTATCCAAAAAACTGATAGGAAACGATAAATATTTTTTTTATCGTTTTCTATCTGAAATTTTAAACAGGGCTGGCAGCCATGGTTTACAAAAAGATAATCCAGAGCTAGTTTTGGCTAATTTTTCTATTTTTGGGGAAAGAACGAGGTAAGTCCAACCTAAAATTGTCAATATTTAACGAATTTTGGAATAGAATATTAATATTATTTGAAAGTGTATCCCCTAATTCATACCTAAAAAGAATATAATGTATGGTAAATAAACTTTCTGAAACGAGTTTTAAAAACGCTAGAAAGTTTTTTTCGATTATCTCGAAAACATGAAAAGTGGACTTACCGCGTTCTTGCAGCAGGGTCTTCAATTCATGTTTTTCGAGTTTTTTCGAAATTTACCAAGTTACCATTGTTAATATTATTATCCATGGAAACGATACATCTTGACTTGAATGACCTTATTTTCTTATATAATATGTAGTAATTTTCAAACATCAATAAGTCGAAAACGGTTCAGTTTGGATATATAGTGCTATATATAAATTATGTTTAGAATTGTCCGTAGAATCCAATAATGCAACAATATACAGGTTTTTCCATTTTAAAAAATATAACTTTGATCTGTCACGCTTTTATGCACACAAAGATATATTTTGCAAGAAGTTTAAATTAAATCCTACAACTTTTGTATTTAACAGTTTTTTCTTAATTTCGAAACAAAGAAGTTAAAGGGGGGTAACATTATACGCGATCACCCTATACGCACGCGAATTTGTAGCACCCTCTGTAAAATAATAATACATAGGTCCTGTTTTGTTTAAAAACCCTACTTTTAATACCCTGATTATCATATATAAACTTTTACATCTCCCATATAAGATGTTGAGCCTGATTTTGTTCTCCAAGATTAAGTAACAGAAACAATGAAAGATCTTCACCTAACACCAAATAATGCAGAAACGTAATTAGAGTGGTTCCATACTTTTTCTCCTTCATTAAAGACTGGCACACAATTTTTAGCTAAAAATGTTGTCCCTACCATTTGGGACCAAGCACACAGACAAAGTTACTTGTACAATAATAAGTGTGTTATTGTAAAATGTAATGTATTTAGCGTAAGTAGCATAGACAAACTTGACGAAAAATATCTTGATAAGCGTAATAAAAATGTTCTTTTATCCCCCGCGAGTGCAAATCAGAAAACTTAAAATAGCACCTCGTGCAGGGCCGTGCCTACCCGGGGCGCAAGAAATCAGGGCGCCAATGCTCGAGGGGCGCTGTTAAAAGGTTAATTTTCTTGGCCGAACGCAAAATATCCTATTTTGACCACCATGAAAAAAATTTGCCGCTTTCGCCTATGAAAACCGAAACTACGCGTACGCCGCCCCTACCCTGCTTTGTTTCGGCGAAATATTTGGGGCGGCAAATATCAGCTTGCACCAGGGCTCCAACTGCTCTAGGAACGCCCTGACCTCGTGGTACATCTGAACAAACAATTATTATTACTAATAATAAAAAGAGGTTGCACCCTCTTGGAACGTCAAAAAATTAGATGTTATTGTAGCCCTCTCTATACTCCTTAAACCTTAATAGTATATTAAAGTACACGTTTCATAAGAAGCGGTTTTAGCGCACGCGTCTATTTTAAAAAACGAGCCACAAAGTGGCGAGTTTTTTTATTGACACGTGCGCTAAAACGCCTTATGAAACATGTGTTTTATACATTTTTTTGTCTATTTCACCTTTTATAATCAACAAAAATAAATTTTAAAAAGAAAATAAATCCTTCAAATTTTGAAAATTTTTATGTCCAAATTTTATGTGGGTAATACAATTTTTTATCATAGCCTCTGGACAATAAAAATTATTTTGCAAACTGTAATTTTTTGATTTATTGACCCATTTTCACCACGACTCACCACGAGATTCTAAACTTATTTTAGCGATATGAGATTTGAAATTGGACGGAATACGTTGTGTGATCCTTGTACATTCGGTACATATACAGGGCGTTCGGAAATTCGGGAGATTTTGCTACTTTTTTTCGAATTTCAAAAGAAGTGATTTTATTTTTGGGTGCCACGCCCTTTTTTGGGTAAAATAACCGTAAAGCTTAATCTGCGGCAATATGCCAGACTTTAAAACACTCTTTTAATTTAAAAGAAATTTGTAATTTGAAAGGTCGGTCGACAAAATAAATAATAAATTTATTTTACTAATTAACATGTCTCTTATATTAAGTCATAATTAATTATAATAAATTATATTATGTAATAATAAGATCAAAAACAAAATAAGAATGAAAACGAAAAATAAACAATAAGAACAAAAAAAATATCTGAAGTACCTACCTACTTACTTTGTACTGAATTACAAAATCAAGTTTCCTGTTCTTAGAAGAGAAAATATTTATGATTTTTTTACGTCTACGTTTGTTATGAACCAGTAATTAATTTAAGGTAGTCAAGTCAATGTAAAAAAAAAATATAGTTCGGACTTCAAAAATATTTCTAAAAATTAGTTTAACTTGCCGGAGTTGCCGGGGAATAAAATTGTTTTATCGTTAACTTTAGAATATTGGATGTTTTACTGTAATAATCGGTGTAGTTTGGTGTTCAAATATTTATTAAAACTTTTTAAGTATTAAGCGAGCTAGTAGTAATTATTATTTTGATTTTGTTAACATTTCGGGGGGTTACAACCCCCCTAAACCCCCCCCCCCCCGGCTACGGCCCTGACGGCATTGCAATTTAGTATAGGGAAGATGGAAAATTTAAATAAAGTTGAAGTTAAAATCGATGTAGTGGGTCAGCATTACCCACTTAAAGTTAAATATTGAATATTTTATTTTATGAAATCAAAAGCAAATCTATTTCAATTTAAATAAAACACGGAGCTAAGTGTTTAACAAATTTTCTTATTAAAAAGAGTCAAGAAAATTAAAGGAAGACAGAAAAAAGGCGTGTTCCCGATTCGCGCATAAAAAGTTAGAAGCATGAATTACCAATGAAACAACACTAGTAATTACAACCAGGGCCGTCGAGAGCCAGGTCAGGCCCTGGGTCTGTGCGGCATAACGGGCCCACTCCTAGGGCTGCCAGATTTAAAATATTAAAAAGCGGGAGGTAGGATCCTAGCCAGTGATGGCTTGTGACTTATTAACTTGGGGTGCACTAAAAACCTGCTACAGGCGAAATGCGCCGCAGGCGAATATTTTTTAAGACCACGCCCAAATTTGGTCAATAATTTTTAATAAATATTTTTAAAATTTATTTTATTGAAAATGAAATAAGATAAAAAAAATAAAAAAGGCCAATTTATTTTTCATTAGTGGGTACATTGTTTAAAATAAAGTTCATTCTTCTGTTTTTATTTGCAGCCAACTTATCAATAACAATAAAGTCCCTAGATTTACACTTTGTGGTCTGTGTCAAGTTTATTTCGAGTTTAGGTCTTTCCTCAATTTTAATTTTAATTTTTTGCTCAATACTTAATGAGCTAAAATTGTTTCTCAAATATTCCACATTCATAGTCGTTTTGGCATTAAAACGGTTTATTTTTATTAAAATAAGTCTTTACTACCCCAAAATAATAACAAAAATATAATTTTTAAATAAGAAACCCACTGTTGGTCAATTTTAAAACGTACAAAATTTCCGGTAGGTTCTCCAAAAAAGATGAAAGTTTTATAAATTCTTCGAATACTAAATCGATGTTAATACAAATAATGGGCCGGACGGGCGAGGACAAAATGTATCGATATTTGATGCTTAGAACATTAATTATTCGCCAACTCGCCTAACAATTTACATACCTATGTAATGTGTACAACGTAATTTTTTGTCCACAGATTTTATATTTTTGTTATAATTTATCATATTTTTTTAACTGCGCAGCCCGAGCACGGGCCCTTAAAAGAGACGTGGGCCCGGAAAATTTGCCCCCCCCCCCTCTTGTCAGCCCTGGCCTGATTACAACTCATTTCCTGTATTTGTTATTTTTATTCTCAGAACTAAAAATGAATGTCCATAAAAGAAACATACAGGAAGCTAAAAGCAATAAAAATGCGGATACTTGTGTTTATATAAACCCGTATAATTACCAAAATCCATTAACTTTGTTATTTTTAATAGTATAATAAAAGATAATGTCTTTCTTGACCTCCCGGTCTGAGATCATAGGAATACCGTTGCTATAGTAACCAGGAATCAAGGAGGTGTAACTTTCCTCACATCCGCTCTTTAAACCAATTAAAATTAATAAAGACTATTCCAGTAGGTGGGGTTAAATATTTTTCCTGCTATAAAAACTCGGCCAGAGCGACTGAGACTTCTCTTAAACTTAATATAAAAAGTTCTTCTTAAATAAAGCTATCCGATGTAGTTCTGAGTGCCAGTATTAATTTTCTTAAAAATACTCTCTTGTTTTATTAAGGGTCAAAGAAACCGGAGTGACCAAGCATAATTAAAAAGTATTTTAAACAAATGGAAAGAATATTATCTAAAACCCAAAAATGGTTCAAGCTAGTGTAAATAAACTCTCGCACAGAAAAGGCAAATACCTTATGTTTACATAAGTGAGTGAATGTAGGGGACATGGAAGCCAAAATAGTTTTTATTTTGATTGAAAAGATCCTGCAGGGATGAATAAACAGGAATTCTACTTAATACAAAAAATTACGTTAATTATTTCTACCCCGCAGGGGTGTTGATATCTACAGTGCATATAACTTATTTGATTAGAAATATTCCGCAGGAAAATCAACAATTAAATTAAAACTAGTTAAATCATTATAGGGGAGAACTAAGTTAGAAAAGTGTGCATGTATTATTTTGATTAGTTGATATAAAGTACTAACAAAAATGTATTGTTGTAATTTTAACCGGATATTATGGTATAGAATGTATTTTATGAATTTGAGTATTAACAATTTTATATTAATGGAAATAAACGTATAGAAAAATCAATCGTAAGTGAATTATTATTTTCATCGACCAGAAAATAACAAGGTGTAATAAACAATTGATTAGGTTTTCAGAAAATTATTACATACCAAATAGAGAATATTAAAAGAACCCGAATAAAATTAATATCTCGTACGATACACCACGCCAAGTCTCCCTTTCGAAATAACATCTTAATATTATAAAAACTTTAATTATTTAAATAATTAATAACATTATAATACAGTGGTGGGTCGTTACATCGACATTGGAAGGTTAGTAGATTGCATTTTGGATATTAGGATTTGGCAGAAAATGATAGCCTGAAGCATCAACAAAAGATTGATTTATAGATTGATGCAACCAACATACATTACTGTTATCCACACCGAATAAAAAAGTAAGTTATCAAGCTATTTTTTCTCTGCGAAAAATGGGTTTTCTCGTAAATCACAAAGGCCGCGCAAGTCAATGAAATAAAACATTTAAATGTTACCAACATCAAATAAAGAAAAAACGCGTATCGAAATAGCTTCATTACGATACGCAAATGCGTATCGTACTGAGCTTATTATGAACGTGAAATAGAAAAAGTCAGTTTGTAACTATAACTTATAACGACTTTTTAGGATAAGCTGAAGCGTCGATATACATAAGAATAAAGCCGAGTACTGATTTAATCGGATATCGGATGGTTCTTATTCCGGCCGACAAAATCTGGTCTCGGAAATATCAAGTTAATTAAGTAAAATAAAACAAAATAGGTATGTACATTCCTTAGTAATATTTATAATACACAATAAATTTATAAAGTTCAGTTAAACAAAATATACTATAACAATAAAAATTCTAATGAGAAATATTCAAAATATAAAAACTCACAAAAAAGTATATATAGAAGTGTAACAGAAAATCCTTTTAAAAAATAAATATCTGTAGAGAGTGATATATTAAATATTTAAAATAGGCTATAATTATTTTATAACTTTTCATAGTAAAACGGGTTTGTATAATAATTGATAAGTTTTGAACCTGAATTGCATATCTGTAGTTTTCTGCTGTTATTATTGATAAACTTTTGTCTAAGGTTACGTTCTGTTGGCTTATTTTAATTAAAATCCGAATGCATTAGGTAAAAATCAAAACCTATTAGGTACCTAATTTACAAAATTTCTTGATTTTTGTGCCTTCTTTATTGACAAGATAACAAAGAAACTACCTATTATATTTTCATGCCTAAAATTAAAATGTTTAATTGGCGCTGTATTTTTTTAAAAATATATAGGTAGGCTAGAAATCTGATTTTAATTTTCATTGCCAACTTCGTAAAATTTAGCTTTGCTGAAGTGACTACCCTTTTTTAGGATGGCTCTGGACCACTCCTATAGGTATATACAGGGTGTCCTAAAAGGTATAGTCAATAATTATTTGGTATTGAGTAGATTGGTTAAAAATAAAGTAAGAACTTCATATAAAATTATGTCCTATGTCCATTTACTAGGAAGCTACAGCCCCCTAAAAGGGGTACTCTGAAGATGCTTTTTTTCTAGATATTTTCGAAACCTTTGAAATTTAAAATTTAGATATTTTGGTAAACTTTGCACGCCAAATAGAACTGTGGCTAGAAAAGGTTTTGAAAGTAGTTAGAAAAAAACATCTTTAGAGTACCCCCTTTAGGGGGCAGCACCTTTGTAGTGAGTGGACATAGGACACAATTTTATATGAAGTTTTTATACTTACTTTATTTTTAATCAATCTACTCAATCCCAAATTATTTCCCATACCTTTAAGGACACCCTGTATATAGCCAAACATCATGCACTGTGTGTTTTTGACGTTTGGAAATTAGAAAATCTCAGCAAAATGTGAAGATTACTAAAATAATGTAGATAATAATATAAACATGTCGTCTGAGCATTTTCCTGATTTTCCAAAAGTTTTTAGCGAATTTAAATATTTGGTATAATTGCAGAATGAAAAACTTTCGGTCCCTTATTTATAGTTTTTTAAAACTGGTTTAGAAAAATATGCTCTTAAATTATTTTGTACTTACTAAAGAATCACCCTGTATACGTAAGTACTTACTTATCAATTAAATGTACAAACCTTTTATAAACAATTACTTAATATGAGATAATTATAAAGTGTTTCATTTCGTATAAACTCCTTGGAGGTAGAGGTCCTATATAAATTACAATAATTTTAAAAATGAGGCTGTAGAAACATTTTACAATAAAAAATATTTTATTTTATGAGACATAGTAGTAGCGACGCAATTTGCCCTTTCGTTTTTTGATCAATATTTTGTTACTTTTTCGTTTTATCCAAAGATTGGCCAAATATCCCTCTTAACCCTTTCACTGCGGGAAGCCGATATAGACGCAAAAAAATTCGTGCTGACCGCGCGGGTGACTGATATTTACGCAAGCAAGGAGGTAGGGTTTACTGCGGGAAATGACCGCGAACGCAAATAAGCAGATGTTCTTATTAGACTTTCAGAGATGTCTTATAAAAGAATTATTAGAAAAACATCACAAGATAAAACCAAGAGCATCTACGAGTAATAGACCTGAAACTGGACATTCACCATTACGATTAATTGAACGACACTTTCCTTCAATTGGTGTACGCTTAGAAAAAAAAAGATAAACATGTATCCAAAAGACGTATTGTCTGTGCAAAACATAAAGTAAGAAAACAAACCAGTTACATATGCCAAAACTGTAATGTTCCACATTGTGTTGTTGGGTGCATCTAAAGATACCACACGGTCTTAAAGTTTTAGATATACAGGGTGTCCCATAACTTATGGGCCGTAGAGTAACTGGATATACTAGACATCAAACTAAGCCGATTAAGTCATATAAGTTTTTTCGGATTGTTACTCGTTCTAGAGATACAGGGTGTTGAAAGTAAAAGTTTATTCTCGAAAATAAGCCATAATTTTAAAACGTTTTAATGAATCGAATTGAAAGTTGGCACTATTATGTTTTTATGAGCAAGAAATAAGAATTTGTAGAAATTTTTAAGTTTCACACTAGAGGGCGCTAGTTGCATACACTGGGCTTCATAAATCTATGATTTTTTTTCTTACCTGTGATATTAGGTGTTTTTCAATTCAAGTTTCTTAAAGAAGGGCATTTTCTGAGTCAAAAAGGTATACTTGATTGATCTTAATATCTTTAACGGTTTTCGAGATATTTCCCTTTAAACATCCCAAAGCATAAAAAACCTAGTACATAATTAAATTAATATTTTAATTATCACAACGCAATAAATTCGAAACAGTGGAACAAAAACAAGAAGCTCACTTTAGTAAATGTTGAAAGTGACCACCGTTGACCTCAATACACTTTATTAAACTTTTAACTAAATAAATAATAATATTAATAATAATAATAATAATAATAATAATAAACTTTTACTTTCAACCTCTAGAACGAGTAACAATCCGAAAAAACCTATATGACTTAATCGGCTTAGTTTGATGTCTAGTATCTCCAGTTACTCTACGGCCCATAAGTTATGGGACACCCTGTATATATATTTATATATGTATTTTTGACTAATAAATGTTTATTTTTGTTTTATGTTCAGATTACTAACTTAGTTTATAATAAAGTTTATAATAAAGATGTTGCCACAGATTGTGTTCTTTTAATAATTAAATAAATAAATGAACAAACAATAAATAAAGTTTATTCTGGGTATTTAGTTAGCTGCGGAAAACGCATATATTCAACGCTTTAATATATAATTTAACTGCGGGAAGCGGCCGCAGACGCACGGGTCTCCCGCTTCAGCACAGTGAGCACAACTTTTAAAAACGGGTTCAGCAGTAAGGGTTAAAAGTACAATTTCCTATAGTTTTACGTTAAAAAAGGTTGGATTTATAATTTTATAAATTAATAAAAGCAAAAAGGAAATATGGGCAAATTTGAAAAAATTTCGTTTTTTGTGGTTATTAATTAATTTATCAAATCAATGAACTAGCGAACGCGCCACAGTGTTTGCTCTTAACGTATATCCTTGAGCAGGTTAAATTATTATTTAATATATGGTCCATTTCAGTCTCAAACTATTGTTTATGCTTTATGTAACAAGCTTAACTCCTATAAAAAGAGGATGTTTATAACAAAAAAATGTTTCCGTATTATTAATTCTCACATTTAAATAATTCGGTGTAAAATTTGCCAATTATATCCATTAAGTTCAGATATTTTGAGTAAGTAGGTACCTATACTATACTGTCATAGGGAAACCCGTTGATGAAACAAAAATCATGTTTCTAACCTCCGTTACTGTTCAATAGTCTCTTACCTTCTGTCAAACCTCTCCCGACATTGATAAGGTATCTGAGGAAGTAACCCAGAGCCACTAAATGGAACACTTTATTGTACCTATAGGTAATAATTAGTAAAAATTTAAATAGAATATAAAAAAAGAGCAATAACAGTGAATTGTAACATTTAGGATTAGATACCTAGTTTAGTTTATTACTAGCTAGTTATTTAATTATTTTATATGAATGTCCAAGTTGTCGCCTGTAGAAGTACATATAAAAATGTCAAAACACATATTGCCATCGGTTATAGGTTAACGGTAATCGGTGAATATGCAAATCGATTATTAGGAACTTGTCATATTCTGCCCAAGGATCACCTACCATTGCTTAAAACTAGTTTCAGTGGCGGCCTGAACCAATAGATTTTTTAAAATTTTGAGTACAGCGATAATTTTGTGATCAATATTCACTATTGACTGGAAGAGGAAAAATTGGATAAGAAGTCATTCTTCATTAGGTAATGAAAAATGCCAGTTCAACATTTTAATTTTAATTAGTTTTACAGCATGGTTTCTCAAAAGAACAAAAAGTCTGTTTATCACAGAGACCATTAATTAACCCTAGAGCTTTCGAAAAAATATCCTTAGTAATGCAAAGAGAAATCGTTGGAAATTATTTACATGATTGTGAGATATCCGCTAGGGGGCGTAACAGATATGATCAAATAGAAAATTAGGCTTTTCTAGTTATGTCCATAGACATTTGACATTTACCTGGGGTAAATATCTATGGCCCAATTATAAGCTAAATTTGACACTAGCTCGTGACGTCACACACATTACCTTACTTTTGATGGGGGGGGGGGGGGGGGGGAGGGGGGGCAAACAAAGAACAAAGCGTTTTTACATTGACGTTAATGTGATTGTTTTGTAATATTTTTCGAGTTAATTTTTGATATTTTTAGGGTTTGGACCTTTATAACTTGTAGTTTTAAGTGCTGTTAGTGTTAATTTTCATCAAGATTTTTATTTTCAAGTGATATTTACTCTCACATGTTTTCACCTTTTAAGGCAGGCTAACAATGGTAAATCGATTTAAGGGTTTTAGGACTGATTATTTACCTTAAATGTAGTTAAAAGTAAGTGAGAGTAATAATCATAAAGTATTTTAGGAATCTAAAGTATGCTCCAGGGAAAAGTGGGCTATTTTGTTGAAAGATAGAACTTCCTATATCAAAAACACGATTATGGGTTACTTACTATTCAAGACAAGCCAATAAACTAATCAGGAACAGTGACGTACCCAGACTTGGGCCTTGGGGGGGGGGGGGGGGGGGATAAAAAAAAATTTTTATTGCCAATTTGGGTATTCTATTTTATATAATAAAATCTAGCCGCTTAGGTTTTTTTGCCATTTCATCGATAATTTCATTTTCGGAGATTCTCTATGAACAGACGTCATTGCTAGTCCATTAAGCCTGTTTTGAGAAGTAGAATTTCGAAGATAGGTTCACCTATGTGTGATTTAGTAATTAATATAAAGCGATTTGGAAATTTTTTACTTTTATTTTTTTTATTAACACTTTGATGTTGCGTTTGAGTTTGCCGACATGGTGGGACTTCCCTCTGGGGGGGATATATCCCCCTTATCCCCCCCTCGTGGGTATGCCACTGATCAGGAAATATGGGCTTGCAAAAGTTTAAAAAAGCAAAGTGTTTGACAGTCTCGACGCTGCCTAAAAAAATACCACCCCGAAACTTGGAACCCATCCCATCTCTGCCTAAACCCCATAATACATTTTTTGATACTCCATTTTTAGACTTGATTTTCTCACACTAGTTTTAAAGTTTCGTGGATTTGTCTTGAGAGACTTTTTAATGTAGGTATCATTCCATTTGATTTAAAAAAAACACCTTAGTTGTTATTTCAGAAATCACCCTCTCGCGGTACAAGTAAGGTTTACCTAAAATCAACCAAAGCACAATGGATATATATTCTGTTGAATAAGACCAAGTTGGTTAGTATCCATTCAGACCAAACAAAACTACCAGTTGTTATATGAAGCAAACTTTGACATTCATTCACCATTTTATTTGAAAAGATAGAATAAAATATTTAAAACAAAAAATATTTAACATACTCTAGGGATCAAGAAATAAATGTATTCAGTACCTCTTAATTGGGAAACAAAGGGAAAAGCCCAACTTTCTATTCGATCATGGGTTTTACACCCTCTAACGGCCATCTCACGAACTTCAAAATAATTTCCAGCAATTTATGTTGGCAGGACTAACGATATTTTTTTCCGAAAACTGTAAGGTTAACGGTATTTGTAATACATTTGACCACCCGGTACATAGTTGCATACATGAATATTTTTTTTAATAGAAAAGTCACTTTAGTAATAAATTATGTACTTCTGATATTTTTTCCTGCCAATGATGCACTAGTACCTTGTGGAAAAGTGTCAGTTTTTAAAACAAATATTTGCAGATTTAAACATATTCATAAGTATAATATGAAATTTCTTAGTCATTATTCATTAACAACAAAGCATAAGTAATAACATTTGAATAATCTGAATAAAAAAAAACCTTTGGAAACCGCCACTTTTTTTACATTCAAGAATTTTATATTATTTTTTCAATTTTACAATAGTCGAAATAAAAACCATTGACAAACCCGTAACTATGAGCAAGTTTCTAAAGTATGCGCACGTTGTTTAGCTCTTTACGTGTTTATTATGGACGATGAGAAACACACATCCGATGACACTAATGACAGATGACTTAATTACTTAAAAAAGTCGCCCTATTTCTGCCGGACAAATCCAAACATTTTTTCGCGATGATTTCCAATCATTAATCCGACTCGACTAACACTGGTCGAAACCATGAAAGAGTAATAAGAGGGAAACGCTACCCCACGTTTGCGCTATGCATTTTGGTTTCAATAAACCCTTGCTTATTTTGACAAAATATTGCTTACACAAATAAGATACTTTAGCCAACTGCCAACTGGCCAAAGCAAATAAGCTACGCCCTTTGCATTTATCCAAAAAAAATATTTTTGAACAATAAGTTTAACAATAAATAGCGTAACTGCCAATGCTTTTTTGAAAATAATAATAATAATGGGTACCTACTAAGTTCGTAGAAAAAGCCCAGGGGGTTGGTACTTAAAACCTCGTAATTTAAAAAGTGCAAGTGAATATTATTTCAAGAATAGCGTTTAAAAAAGCCTCCTAAAAGTGGACTTTTTGAATAAGACTATATAAAGTAAGTAAACAATAGCAACTTTATCAATTATAGCTGCCAAATTGCATTAAATATCATTATTGGCCCAGTCTAGGTATTTTTTTTAATCGGAAAATAAGATGCATTTAACAAATTTTTGGATTTGCACGACAAATTTATAGTTTACTTTCAGAGTGCCCTATTTAGTGAAGATGACGATGAAGTAGGTAATAAGTAAACTCTAAGGGCAGTGTGTGTTATTAATGAACCGGCATCGGCAGTGATAAAATAAATAAAAGTGTAAAATAAATAACGTCATGATATGTGATGTTTAAAATTACATAAGTAACTAAAAATGTCTTAACAAAAATATTTTGACGAGTAATTTTTCCAATATATTTATACAGCCAACAGCCGTGTCACTAAATGAGAGATATACAAAGAAATTTAGAAAATCCTGCGGAGTTGGCAAGTTATCCGAAAAACCCTACACTACAGGATACCAAATACCATCAAAGGGCACTAAATATCCCCTCCCACCCTTCAATTATTAAGCCTGGCTACTTATGCCGCTGCTCTGGACGCGTCGTGTCCCTTTTTTATTTTTTATGCCCACTCGTCCAAAAATAAAATGATAATATATTTTCTTATTATTTGAAACTTGACAATGCCGCCATTTTTTTAAACTAATTTTAAATATCTCACCATAAACTCTAATTTAATTATAATATTAGACAGCTTGTATACACGTCTGGCTAAAGATAACCGGGGTAGGCGATTGCGTCTGATATAAGTATATAGGAGTATCATTTATCCATCATAAGAATTTATCTTTATTTAAATGCTAAGTTTGTTTCTAAGAATATGGGAATGTCTTTTTGTACAATACAAAATGATTATCATTGTCTTAATAAATAGGGAAACGACCCACAGTATTCCCAAGCACCCACCCATCCAAGTATTAACCGTGCTCGACATCACTGAATGACCTTTTGAGGTAAATGAAAGCGAATTATTACATCACGTAGAATTACCTCCCCGTGGGCAATAGAATTTATCTCCAAAGTATGTTGTTAATGGGAAAATAAGCAAAAATCCAATTTTTTTGCAGATACATCGTTTATTCCCCAAAATAGGACGTATGCTACCTTTTATCCTGGGTAAATACCACACAAGGTATGTCATACAGCAATATGTTAAAACCTAGCAACTAATTACTATTGAAGTATATTGTTTGAAAATAGTGACTTAAATTACGGCTGTTTTTCAGCGGCCGCGGGCGAAACCGCTGTTGCAAATTAGAAATTCATAGTTATATAAAATGTATAGTAGAAAACAATTAGGTATATAACATATATACTAATTGACATAGAAACCCGAACACCCATAAAAATGATTTAACTTCAATAATATTTTACATAAACATCCGGAGGGTCATAGTAAGGAAATGATTAAAATTTCAATCCATCTTTAAAGACAGACTAAGTTTATTCGGTTTGTTCGGGTTTGTTCGGGTGTGTAGAATGTGAAACTGATAAGGCTAAAAATTTAATCATACCTTCCTTTTGTGATGATAACTTGTATACAAAATATTATTAAAATTAAATCATTTTACTGGGTGTTCGGGTTTCTATGTCACTTAGTATATTTTATTAATATGTTCTTTATTGGTTACCCAACTGGTCTTCGACCTAGGTCCTTCAACCACAGATAAAACATATATTCGTGATATTAATTTAAAGTATTGATTATCAGTTGATAGTACGCCACTGAAGATAATTATTTTTATGGTTAAACTTTGTTTTTGTAGATTCAGTTAGGTTTTGAAACACTTATACCATCGGACCAAGAACCAGTCTGTGCTTGGTCTGAGTTTATACCCAAGCTTTGTTTGGCCAGACATGTATATTTTTTAATTGTCCAACGTCCATACATATAAACAAAATTTTACTTCTTACTAGTTTGTTCCATAAGTCTATTAGAAACAGTTATTAGTAAAAATATTTTTGTTTTAACATAAGATCATTTTTTAATCATAATAGAGATTCAGAGCAATACTTATCTTAAAAGTATACATAAAATATAAAAATAATACTTTTTAACAATACTAAATTATTCTTAAACACTAATCTAATACTAATATATTAAAAATATAATATACAGGGCAAATAAAAAATATGTATAAAATCAAGGTACTTTTACGTCTTTTTTAATAGCTAAAATTACGAGAATCCTTTAGACTGGCAAAGTAAAAAAAAATACATTTATTAATACAGTAAAAAAAACATTAGGATTCCCGGACAACTTTCAAAATTTCTTATAATATGGAAAATACATCAATAAAAATAAATAAATATCTCGATTTTCAAAACCTAAAAGCAATTTAAACTCGGTCGTGTATTGGAATTTTATCAACCCATTAAAAGTTTGTGATTGTTGACACAACATTTTTGAAAATCATTGGCATTTTTTTGATCTATTGTAATTTTAAGATTTAACATATTTTTTTTTAATTTGCCAATCTGTTATTCGAGTATCAGTTAAAAATTCGTTACATGCGTAACTGTGAACTCACGGATGAAAACACGGAAAAGCGAATTCTTGTTAGTGGGCCAATCATACCGCTTATTTTAGGGATGTTACGGAATAGCTTTTTCTCGTACCTAGTTGGACCTGTACCTATTCCAAATACCTATTACAGATCCAAACTATTCCAGGTCAAACTTAAACGCCGCTCCGCCGATTGGCGCTATTCCGGCTGCATGGCCGACACGAGTTTTTAAAGAAGGCCGCTAGAACTCCAGCGTTGCCAGCAGTTTCCGATTGTTCGAATTAAATTTCATTATAAATTTTTGTAACAGATTAATATTTTTCGCACCAGACTTTTTTGGAAGATTTGATTGTAACGGAGGCCTATTATTTAAAGAAACATGAATAATAGGCAGGTACATCCACCATATATGTTGCCTTTTTAAATAATTCCTCATTGCTGGTTGCATATCCTACATTAAATACGCTATATTTTGTTGCCCAATAAATTATTACAATATTTTTAGAAATATTTATTATTTTTTACTATTTCCCTTTATCTTTATTTAGTAAGATTATTTTAATTATTGCAATGTGCTTGTAACGGCAACGTTTAAAATTCTTAACTGCAAATTCGCCATATTATAAACATATTATATGAATTTAAAGCAAAACCTGTAGCCGTTCCATTCCTTATATCGTACCTGTACCTGACAACTTGAAAAAGGAATAACAATGAAACCAGAGAATCAAACATGTGACAGTGCCAACGGACCTGGAATAGGTACCTGGTAATAGGTAATAGGTACGCGGAATAGGCAGATGATACCTATTCCAAAAGAACAGGTCCAGTTCCACTGTAACACCCCTAGCTTATTTAAGCTTCCCGTCTGCATTTTTTTCTCATGTGAGTATTCCCAGTGTACAGTGTGTAAAGAATAAGGATATTCCTAATGAAAAATGTGATCATCGTCTTTGTCAAGGTCTCATACATTGAAAATGGCAGTCTTTTTTTTGCCATCACCAAAAACGTTTTATTCGCGGTATCCACTATATCTGTTTTCGATTGTAAACGCTATCTCAAAAATGGTGACCTAATTTAAATATTGCCAAATTGTTATTTTTAGTATTTTTACTAAGCATTACTTTTTCTTTCACCTAATTAATTAGGAACCAAGATAAAATCCCTAAAAGATGTTTATATTTAGACATTTTGCAATGCGATTCTGCAGTCGATTATACATCGCTATTCTCCTCTTAGAACGGATTAAACGCGATGAGTAAGTACGTCAATTATTTGATACAGTTCTCTGGTACTCATAGCTTTTTATAGCGGTGTAAATTTCTTTACAAAATCGCTTCATTAAGCAGGGGACCTACAGAATCGACTCGAAACGGCCTGCTTGGTGTTTTGTCCAAAAAGGTAACGCAGCCCCCGCCCAGACAATCGGCACGCTGAGACCCAGGTCACGATACAGAAATCTGTATTTTGCTCCCTCCGGAATATTGCTAGCTTGCAGAGGCTAGTCGACAGACCATTCCGATGCGGTGGGCGAGGCGTCGTTTAATTACATGTAGAGACCGGCCGAAGGTTCGGTTTCGGCTAGTTTCGACCAAAAAATCTAGTTTCGGTGACAGTTTCGGTGACAGTTTCGGTGACAGTTTCGGTGACAGTTTCGGTGACAGTTTCGGTGACAGTTTCGGTTTCGGCCATGCCGAAACTCAGTGTTCGTGACTTGTCGCGCACTGTTCGGCTAACTTTTGGTGGGTTCGTAGGCAGTGTTGTCTATATAAATAATAGATTTTTTCTCTGTTGACCTTTTTTTTTGTTTTTTTTAGTGGGAAGAGTTCAATCCGTTCCCAAGATCGATCTCGTCCTATATAAAATAAATTAAATTTCAGTAATACAATAAAATTTTTAAGTTTCGGTTTCAGCCGAAACTGAGAGCAAGGCCGAAGATTCGGTTTCGGCTGAAAATCTTGTTTCGGTCGGACACTAATTACATGTATACCAAAATGGTTCAATTGTTCCGAGACGGCAATTCCTAGTCGATTGTGTGGGCGCCCTGCATTAAGCATGAATGATAGAAGAGTATTCGGCTGCATTGTCTTTATTTAATGCACAACGTTTCAACTGGTAGTTGTCTCCAGTCGTATTCAGGTGAATACATACTAAGAAAAGTAACTACAGCCCCCAAAGAAGAAACTAACTACGTCAAGACCGACCTAAACAAAAATGTCTACCCCTTGGGATTACTTGATAAAATATTGGATAATCAACAATCGGCCAAACTCGCAAAAAATAAGAAAAAAGAGGCACAACCAACACAACATCTGGAGTGTCTGGACACAATATAACATCAACCGTTTTCAGCTCGCTCTAAGAAGGGACCTGACGAAGGCAAAACCAACAAGCGCGGATCGAGGGGGGGGGGGGGTCATGGGGGTTATGTTATGACCCCCCCAAAACAGAAAAAAAAAATGGAATTACTGTTTTGACTACCTTTGCAGCTTTTCACAAGATTCATGACAACATTACCATACATTAGTTATATTTTTTCTGTTGATTGAATTTAAAATGTAAAATGTAAAATACCTGAATTACTGCCCCATATAATTGATAATTATTGTGATTCTGATTTATTCCCCAATATTAAGATTGATGAAGTTATGACCATTTGGAAATAACAAACAAAGAAAATTAGAATTCGTGATTTAAGAATCAATGCCGTGTTATGTAAGTATATTTTTTATTTTATTTTATCAAGTGTACAATTTTTTTGTTCTTAATATTGGGGAATAAATGGGGTTTAACCAAAATTTTTACTTGGTTTTAAAAGTAAACACACGACTGTTTATATATGTCTATTATATTTTGTATTGTCTATAACGAACATGGCAATTTTTCAAAATATTGGGATAAAATAAAACATATTATAGGAAAGAAAAAAGATACTAATTTTAGCCGTATATTTTTTCTTTTTTGAATTCACTTTAACATTAATTTACATGCATATATTATCATTTTTTATGTAAAGTTTATCATTGGAAATTTTCTCGCCTATAGCGCATTCTCTGTCAAATGTTGGGCGTGGTCGCGAAAATTTTTCGCCTAACTTCGTTTGTATAATAATGACACCCCCCCCAAAGCACAGTTCTGGATCCGCCCCTGCAAGCCAAAAAGACCGAAAAAACTGTGTCTACAGAATCTCCTGTGAGTGCGGACATTCGTCATACTCGAAACAAGGATTAAAGAGCACAGAAACAATACGCATGCTTGGACCTATGGCCACAATATCATGTGGTCAGAAGCTGAAGTCCTGCATAAAGAACTACACTGGAGGAGTAGTTTTGCTTCATTCAGTGCACCTAGCTAGTATAAATAGAGGTGTAGTTACTTCGCTTATTTAGTATTCACCTGGAGATACATACCATGCAGTTGAATTGTGATTTAAAACAAATAAAGCAAGTCCAAAACTCTTCTACTATTCAATAAATAAATTAAACAGACACTTAAGCTTTGATGTTGTTATTAATATATTTATACATAAGCAATATTTACGGCATTGGATTAAACATTGACATATATTCATTAGATTTTTTTTCGACGTAATGCGCAGAAATGTCCCAATTTTGATAAGCAAATCTTCACACTTTAGGCCCTCTAACAAGTATAGGAGTAGAAAAAGACAAATCCGACCACTCAAAAAAGACCATATTGACGGATCCCGGATTGAGGAGGTTAAGAGGTCACGAAACGTCAGGGCCGCGGTTATCAATTTGGCAATACTACTTACTTTTAAAAGAATGTTTAGTACGAGTAGTTAGAAATTTATTTAAAAAAACTAGGATTTTTTCAGGCGCTATTGTAAAATATGTAGTTATTGTGGATTGATAATAAATTTGAGTTAAGTATCTATAATATTTTTTTTTTATTTTCATCATTTTATGAAATAGAAATATTAGTCTGGGACAGACATTAATTTTGTTTTCAACCTGAGCAGCTTAATAACCTAAGAAACAATAAATATCATTGTTCAAACCAATACCAAACTATTGCATGGGTACAAATTATTGGGTAAACTAAAATGTTTGAATTATATTTTCTGATTACCTACGCTATTTATTTTTTGTTAAACAAAGAACATCTAATGGGGCAAGTTCTTTTATAAATTAATTTTTCTTTTTTAGTTAACTTATACTTCATTTGTCTTAAATACAGCCACAGTCAAATGTTATTACCTGTGTAGATATATGTACCTGTTTCTATGATAATTGGTGGGACGATATGAGTAAGAAATATTAAAGCTGTTAAGCTTCATAAAGTTCACTGCAAAAACGATCTACTGTCGTGAACAAAAGTATGGAAACTAATCTCCCCCGTATAAATTTTATTTTTCTAGCAAATGTAAACAGCTTATAACACAAATATGATATTCTATATAAACATTACAACCAAAAAAAAACAAAGACTTATAAACATTTATGAAATAATTAAGTTTGTTGTTACAAGAAACAATTTTTTTTAAGTTTTGGTACCTTAATATAAGTACTATACTTAACAAAAGTATGGACACCATTTTGTTTTTATATATTGTCGGTGAAAAAAGAAATACCGTGCACAAAAGTATTCATATTTAGTGGCATATCGGGCCATATCGTTTCGCTTCGCGGCTATTACGGCGGTCGTAGCACTCTTGCTTTCATAAAGACAATATAATAGTCAGATCCAGTCTTCCTTTAAAACATTCCATAATTCGCCTTAGTTTGTAATATTTCATTTCTTGATTTTTTTATAGATTCTTTATCGGGAAGGTCGAGGGATTATATTACCTAAATCTTCTGTATTTGGGATCGCGAAGACGTTAAAAAAGCCATAAAACAATGGCAGTTCTTTTCGTATGGCGGTAAATAATTTTTAAGGATCATCCTGTATCAGACCGACGACATGCACATCACACCATTATGTTCCGCCACCGCATTTAACTGCATGGAAAGTAAATATTTTAGGATGTACCTTTAACCGTGCCCAGTACTGTTATTGAAGATATTGAAGTTTATTTTGTCAAAAAACAACCCTAGTCCACTATTTTTCCCTACAATCATTATGGTTCTTGGTAAATTCCAAATTATACTCAGTTTTTTCTTTGATGCTTTTTAAATAAGTTTTTTAAGGGCACGGCTACCATGCAGAAATCAACTGACCCGATGGTCATATCTGACATGACTACATCAATGTATTATTGCCTGATTTTTTATTTACGACAACCTTTCTTTTCTTAGGATCCTTTTTGCTCGCTCTATAATTATATCCACTTCACAACGGCCTTGCAAGGTCTTCTACTATGCCTCTTTGCAAAAACCTTTTAATAATCTTGCTAACGATACCCTATGTAATAGCAATTTCACTTTGATTCTACCCACTTTGGTACCGCGAAACAATGTTTTGTCCAGGAAACAGCAAACACAAATCCTTTGCATCAAACAGGGTAAACGAAACTCTTTTTATTACCAGTAAGAATGTAGCCAAACTACTCAATGAGGTTTCCATACTTTTGTGTGAAACTGTATTCGCGCATAAAAAGGATTACTAACGTTGGTTATTAATATATTTATTGGTCCCCCAATTGGAACTGGATAATGTAATTAATAACCACCCTAATCCACGTCGTCCTTGCAGTCAACTCTTCAATTGTTAAAGGACAGTGGACTATGATCGAGTGGTACTACATAGTTTTTAACACCGATAGTAATTATTATTGATACACAGATATAGGTACTGGGGTAGGTACTACTTAAAATGTAAATATTTCTTACTTAGGGCTTACTCTATCTTAGCGCAGGTCTAATAATAGTTTAACCTCAAATTGAGCATTCATTTACAAATTTAAATAAAACTCCTAAAACAGAGTCGTCTGAACCTTTAAGGCTCCATATATAACTACACCTAAAATACTTTTTTCAAAAGTCATCCAAGTGCCAAACAAAAATAAATACATCAAAATCTTTTCGTAATTCGCTTAAAGCAATTTTAAATTACCTCGCAATAGATAAAGTTGATTGATATAGTTAGTTTACGTTGATATGTATATAACAACATTACACTACTAAGTCATTTACCTTAATCTTAAAGTCATTTAGAAAAAATTAAACATCTGTGACCCTGTCAATCTCAAAAATTAGTTCCTATTCTACTTTACTTCCTTCTGAAGTGATTGCTTGCTTTTTCACTTTTGTTTCCGATTGTATGCCTTGCTTCTACTACACTTTTAAACCATCTACTTCTTTAAGCGTCTTTTGAGCAACATAGCCGTATTCTACTCAGCTTCTTATTCTAATTCTATATACCTGAAAAAAGTATCGCTAAAGTAATGATATTAATTATAACAAACACAGTTTAAAATGCATCTAGGGTAATTTCATGGTAATATATAGGTATACCCCGTTCCAATGAGCTTCTAGGCCTAATGGTTTTTGCAATAGTTTAGGAAATAATAACAATTCGTCTTTTATTCAGGAATATGTCATACTTATACAGATTATCTTAGGTACAACTTAGGCATTGTCGGTTATTGACGAGATTTAGCTGAATGCTTGCATCTAACTATAGTCGGACATATAAATATAATTGAAACAAAAACCATAAACATAAGGAACTACAACGTAATTAACAGTATATTTATTCAGGATTATGATAAAGAAACGTCTTGTTTATAGAATACCGTCCACTTAATCAAGAATCGCTCAGACCCGTAAAATGTATTGTTATATATATATGTCCGGGTTCATAGCGTCCTACGCCTTCCGGTTCCCAGCTTCCAACCTCTTCTATCCTCCCACTCTCCTGGTCTTAGATTTCTTTCCGACATTGCTCTTTGAATGCCGCTTATCCAGGTGGCTTTTGGTCTTCCTGGTTTTCTCCTTTCTGTTGGTATCCACTGAAATGCGAGTTTTGGAATTCTTCGTTGTGGCATTCTCTGTACATATCCGTACCAGATCAGTTGTTTTTGCTGAATGTCCTCTATTATTGTTTTTTCTACCTTTACTATTTCCCTTATTCTTTCATTTCTTATTCTATCTATTCTCGATACTCTAGCTGATCTTCGCCAGAAATCCATCTCGGTAGCTAATAGTTTTTGTTCAAGGTTCTTCGTTAACTGCCAGGATTCGAAACAGTGTCCCCCAACTTTATCCTAGAGTATGACCGTTCATATAACTGTTTAATGGCACTTATTGCTGTGTTATTGATTGGTGATGTCTCTAAAGTCTGCCATAATTTTCCGCCGAAGCCTGTCCCAAGCCAGGTTGAAAAATGGTGAGGGATCGAGGAGTAACACCTCGCTAAAAAACCAGGGTGTTTCATCTGGCCCGGATGATAGCACCCTGAAAGGGCTCCTGCCAGGATACGGTAAACTGCTGCCTTGTAGTTGGATGTTGGTTCACCAAAGGCTAGAGGAAGAAAACCTTGATCAAAAATTACCCGGCCCTCCAGGACTGGAGGTTGAAGCAATGGGTCTGCTCCCCATTCTTTAGAAAAAACCTAAACCAGCAAAAACTCCCAGTAATTTATTGTTTTGAAAAGAATTTTTTTTAGAAAAAAAATATACAGGGTGGATCATAAAAATATTATGTTTTATTTGTTTTTAGTTTTTACATTCTATAATCAATTCTAGACATGTTTCATAAATCATGCATTATACCCTTTAATCGTTTACGAAATATTAACACTTAGCTGGTGTGAACTAGCGAAGAACTTCCCGTACTATTAAAGATAGTGGTCAAAGTAGTCATCCTGGTATACCTGAGGAGAAAAAATAAACATATTATCACTACAGAAAGATTCTCATAGCTTAAGCACACAACTTGGGCGTGACTACGATACTCACCAAAGTACCGTATCTAAATTTAAAAAAAAGTTTTATCCCTACAAACTAGTTATTGTACACGATGTTTTGAACGATAATGCTAATAGGCTAGAGCAATTTTGTGAAGTGGTGATTGTGTGAGTGACAGATCATCAGGCACGAATTGTCCAGTGGATTAGTTTTTCAGATGAAGCTACGTTTTCTTTGGTCAGGTTAATAGGCAAAACTACAGATACTGCATGTGCACAGGAAAATCCTCACTGTTTCATAGATAGTCACACCCAGTATAGTGAAAACGTTATTGTTGAAAATATGGTAATCTTACCATTTTTCTTCGACGACAGCCTCACTGGATAAAGATATCTAAATTTCCTTCAAAATGAACTGGTTCCAGCTCTTGCCACTCTATTTAAAGATGATAATGATCCTGATTTATTAAGGTTAACCTCATGTTTTTAACAGGATGGTGCTTCCCCGCATTATGCTGCTCCTGTATAGTACTTAAATACAATTTTTCAGGGGAAGTGGATATGTAGATGGAGGTCAATAGAGTGGCCACCCAGATCGACCGATCTTAACCCACTGGACTTTTGTTGTGGGTCTACGTCAAAAATGTAGTTCAATTTAAACAAAACTCGATAGATCCGCTTAAGGAGTCCATTCGGCGATTAATACAAGATGTAAAAATGTATAAAATAAATATACAATATGTTTCATTAAAAAAATTCAAGTTGATACACGTAACATTTTTATGAACAACCATATGTATATTATCTTTTTCCTGAAAAACAATGCAATTCAAAAAGATTAATTTGATGGGTCCAAGCAATTCTTGATTAAGTGGGCGGAACTCTATATAGAAGGATGATTCTAAATAAAGTCAAATTTCTCCAAGAACACGCGAACACGCCACATCGTGACTAAGTCACCTGTCATTTATGGCACCCTGTTGAAGTCTAGTCTATTTTACGTTAAGATGTAGGCGACATAAACAGGACTGGGCTAAGTTATTTTTCCATCTCATTCACCATAATTATTTTAAACTTGTAAAGGTATTTTGATGATTTATTAGCATAATGGGTTGCAAAAATATAGCGTTAATATTATTTACAATTAAAACATCGAACGAAAAGTTATGTCATTAGTCATTGGTAACACGTTGAAATACATTTTACATGCACTAAACTTACCAATGGAAAACGGTATGAACAACCCTGATAACATACAAGAGTTTCGCCGCTCAAATATTGCAGAAGAGCCAATCAAGTGGTAAGCGATGCGCCTGCGCATGTTTCGCGTTCAAGGCGGTGTTGCCATATTATAGTTTACAGTTAGGTAAGTATAGCGCCCTTACTATATAGTAGATTCGAATAAGTATATTGGGCGAAATACAATTGTGTCATTTCATTTTTCATTGCCTGCCCGCATTCCCGCTATACTTATTCGAATTATAGTTGACGTTCGCGGCGTAGTACAAAGCCGCTAAAATGCCATGTACTTTTAACTACATACAGCTGGATTAGTTCTCAGTGAGCGCAATGTTTGGCAACTTATTGTACCTACCCTAATTAAAATGGATAAACTAATAATATTAAATTTATAATAGCAAATGATTATAAATGAAATGTTTTTTATGGGAAATAGGAGAGTTAATTAACCTATGTGGGTGTCAACTATCGAAACGCTATGTTTTTAGAAAAATTTGACTATGAATAACAACCAAATACCGATTCTAAGCCGATACATACCGGGTGTCCGGAAAAAGGAGGTCAATCCGTTGACCATACATTCCTTAAACAAAATTTATATGACTTTTATAATACTATTTTTCATTTTGGAGGTTCGATATACAGGGTGTCAAAGTTTGAAATTAAAACTGATTTGTTTGAATACAAAACAAAAACCAATAGTCAAATATTCAGGATAGGGTCCAGTACCTGGTGACCCCCCTATTTTTTATTACGTGCGCCAGTGACTTCCGAACTATAGTTTTTCAGATAATCATTTGATTTTGATTATTTTTTTCTCCTATAAAATTTCAATAAAATGTTGCGTTTTGGAGATAATTTAAACTATGGGTCTTTAACTTTAGCAAAACGCGGCGTAGCACCGTCTAGTGGAAATCAAATATTTTGTCTTTTACCACTACAGGCAAATCATCAAGGGCAGTAGAGCCCTGTACGGACCGTGTTTTCATCTCAGGCCTCTACGCGGCCCGACCCGACGTTCGGGGTCGGGCCACTTAATCGATAAAGGTTCGGACCGGGCGGGTACTGGACCCTTCTCCCTATTTTGAATAATTGACGTTTTATTTTTCTCAAAAGATGTAACTCTTTGTGTTAAAGTAAAGGACCAAATTTTAAATTTCTATCTTATTAAATTCTTGAAATATTCAAAAAAATCAGTTTTTAATTTCAAACTTTGACACTTTGTATATATCGAACATTAAGGTCAAAAATGAAAAATGACATTATTAAAGTCATATTATTTTTGCTCAAGGAATATATGGATATACAGGCCCGGGTCCTGCAATAGTGCGTCAGGCTTCCATAGCTCCTATACGAATTTAGTTAGGAATTTCATTCAAACGCTAACTTATACTGTATCATACGGGGTACTTCTAAAATATTTTTTCATCCCAAAAAAGTATGGTCATAAAAAGTTGTGATTTTTTAAATGGCATACCCCATATGTTTTTGCATATTTAGATGTATGCTATCGTCCTTTATAAATGCCTAAAATTTTGTTTGATTTGCTTTGGTAGTTTAAGAGCAATCAATTAAAAACTGAAAAAAAATTATTTTGAAGTCGTGGAAAAAATATCAAAAAAAAAAACAATCTAAAATTATAGGGAAAAGAAAAGCATAAAGTCTTTCTCCACAATTTTAATTCAGTAGCTAGGCTAGAATCGACATGCTTCGAGTGTAGAAACACTCATCATCAGGAAATTGAAGCAAAAATAATTAACAGCTTATGTTGTTAGCAAAAGAGAAAATACGTAAATTATTTTTGCTTCAATTTCCTGATGATGAGTGTTTCTACACTCGAAACATGTCGATTCTAGCCTAGCTACTGAATTAAAATTGTGGAGAAAGACTTTATGCTTTTCTTTTCCCTATATTATTCATCTCCACTTTGAGTATGGACTACTTCTTCAAAATCTAAAATTAGTTTCTTAACCACGGTATTAAGTGAGTTTAATGACAAGAGGTTTAAACATACTATGAATCGAATAGTATTTATTTATTTTATACAGGGTGTTCATAATAAGGTTTCAAAAATGACACATTTCAAACCTATTTTTCTCAACTTTTTCAAATGGAACACCCTGTATATTATTTCGGTATTTTATTTAAAATATACAAGCAATTTTTTTTTGTAGTTGAAGCATATAAGTTATTTCCAGCCGTTTTCGAAATAAATGCAAATTTCATAAATTATGTTGATTAAATAGAGTTTATTTTTAAAATTAGGCGTATGCGACTAGACTAATAATTAAAAACTACAGTTATTGTTCAAAATGTCTTCCATTTTGTTCTGTGCACAAGCCAACATGTTTTTGAAAAGGTCTGTTTCTCGCTCTGTTTATTTTCCTTTTAACATTTTAATAATTGCAATACCAGCAAAGAGGTTCATTAGTAAGGTGTATCTCTAAAACCCATAGTAGGCTTTGAAATAAAACATGGATTCTTATACTTAGTTTGACAAGTTCTTTAATTCATTTAAAAAAAGTGTAATATCGGGCGAATAAATTATAAGAAATTATCTTGATAATACCTCTCCGAACCAATGGATCGGTAGAAACGGACCCCCTGCCAGCTAGATCGCCGGATCTTACAAAACTAGACTTTTTTTATGGGGACACATGAAACAAATTGTTTACAATCATCCACCTACAACTGCTAAAAAAATGCAGCAAAGGATAAGAGACGTGTTTGCTGGCATTTCCCCTGGAATGTTAAGGAAAATAAACAGACCTTTTCAATAACATGTTGGCTTGTGCACAGAACAAAATTGAAGACATTTTGAACAATTACTGTAGTTTTTAATTATTAGTCTAGTCGCCTACGCTTAATTTTAAAAATAAACTCTGTTTAATTAACATAATTTATGAAATTTTCATTTATTTCGAAAACGGCTGGAAATAACTTGTATGCTTCAACTACAAAAAAAAATTGCTTGTGTATTTTATATAAAATACCGAAATAATATACAGGGTGTTCCATTTGAAAAAGTTGAGAAAAATAGGTTTGAAATGTGTCATTTTTGAAACCTTATTATGAACACCCTGTATAAAATAAATGAATACTATTTGATTCATAGTATATTTAAACCTCTTGTCATTAAACCCGCTTAATTCCGTGGTTAAAAAACTAATTTTAGATTGTTTTTTTTTTGATATTTTTTCCACGACTTCAAAATAATTTTTTTTCAGTTTTTAATTGATTGCTTTTAAACTACCAAAGCAAATCAAACAAAATTTTAGGCATTTATAAAGGACGATAGCATACATCTAAATATGCAAAAAAATATGGGGTAGGTATGCCATTTAAAAAATCACAACTTTTTATGACCACACTTTTTTGGGTCACCCTGTATATGAAAAAAATATTTTCCTGAAGTACCCCGTATGATACGGTATAAGTTAGCGTTTGAATGAAAGTCCTAACTAAATTCGTATAGGAGCTATGGAAGCCTGACGCACTATTGCAGGACCCTGTAATGGATTAACCTCCTTTTCCGAACACCCTGTATATTTTTTAATGTTGTGTGTTCTTATCGTTTTTACCTGAAGATTTGTCAACGCCATATTCACAGTTTCAATCACATATCTCACTGCAAGTCGTCCTCTGACTTGGGAATGTCAAATATTTCAGCAAATAACGGTGGCAAAGCTAACGCCTTCCAATTTTCCCTAAACCAGTCTAGATGAGCGTTGTGTTTTATTCCCAAATTTCGCAGCTCCGGTAATTTTATAAGGAGATTTGAAAACACCTGTGGTTCGTTCGCGTGGTTCCGACTAACCTAAAAAAAGTGATAAAGATTATGCTTATTCTATGTTAAATTTAACCTAAGGGCGTATGAATAAATTGGGACTTCATTTATTTTGTTCTCAGGGATGTTTCGATTGTGACGTCCGAAATTTTTTATGTGAACAACCATTAAAAATTAATATGATGGATGATTAAACCGTCTTGAGTTTTTTGAAACTGCTCTCGAACAAGGTTGATTATAATCACCATCTGTTTTTACCTTAAGAGTTATTTCTTTTGTTAATAGACAGTTTTCGTTGTCTTGGCAAATTCAAACGGTTAACCATATAACGAATACGAAGCCGCTATTTGACAGATCGTAAAAATAGTTTTCGTTCAATTCGCTTAACGTTAACGTTAAGTCGAATTCGACCTTAGACGAGGTAAAGGAGGGGACGCGGCATCATAAACTTGCGATTGTGACCAGAATTTACTGTTTGGCACCAAGAAAATGGCGGTTTGCAAAAATATATTATTACCTGTGAAGCTTATTCCTGGCTCCTTTCGATAGCTATGACTTTTGCACCCGTAAGATGAACAAACGACCATTTTATTCAAAGATAAATACTACTATGTTTTATTCACTTTGCAATCAAAAACACGAAAAACCCGCTTGGTGACAATAGATGTTTGGCACCAGACCTATCGAATTTTTGGTCACACTTTGCTTCTGTCGCGGTAGATGCGCATGCCGCGTCCCCTCCTTTTACCTCGTCTAAGAATTCGACAGTAAACATAACCTATCTTTAATGGTTTGTGTTCATATTTTCATATACGTTTTGTGCTATCTTTTTTGCTTGGGTTTAATTTCCTAGTAGATACCCAAAATTCTAAAACATCATGATAGACGAAAGGTTGCTTTTATTGGACTCATCCTGTGATTCGGATTTGGATGATGCCCTTCTCGTGGAGGTGCTTGATCGCCAGGACATTCAGTATCGAGCTAATCGAGCACAGTTGTATGGAAATATCAATTTAGATTCAAAAAAATGGTCATTACGCATGCGTTCCGTTTTCGCTATGGCTTTGTCTTCCGTCCGTTAGCTCCCGCCACTTATCCGTAACGATAACAATAAATTACAGCTCAAATGTCAAAGTTGTCAAATAGCGGCTATCGGAATCGCTTTTAAAAGACAACGAAAACTGTCTAATATTTAAATGTATCAACAACTATTTTGTTTTCTTGTTAGTGAGAACAATTTCTTAGTCCTACGTGCAATTGGATGGATGTGGATTTCCATATTTATTTTGACCGATTATCGTAAAATAAATTGTGAAATGCTTAAGGGGTAGTGGTAGTGGGTATCCGTTTTTTAAATGGTATTGAATCAATTTATAACAGCATGGAAGCACACCTCTAATCCTTAGTAATAAAGTGTTGTGGTTGATAACTACTAAATAAATACCAGGATTGTCGATATGTAGAGAACCGTACCTGTACTTTTAGGGCTTCAATTAACTTATCCTGATGATGTTCAATAGACTTGAAATCCGTTACTCCAGGCCGATCTGCCGTTAAAAGAACAACAGCTGAGAATAGTCCAACTTCAGTGTCGTTTAGTGCTAAAGCGTTAAACGTATTTGCGAAATGGATCACTGCTGACGTAAAGTCATGCTGTAAAAGTAAAATAATATTTAAACAAAGAGATCGGTTCTATAATCATAAAAAATTGATCATTTAAAATGTGTTCGTCGATTGCTCAAAGCATTATACCTACATGCGTAGGCCACTGGAAATTTTTTGCAAAACGCAAATTCTATGACATGTAAAAAGGCGAAATATTTATCGACAATAAGCACTTATTGGTAGTAAGCGTAGTTTTATGACTAGGTATTTCACTAGAGTGTATTTCACCGGCAATAAAATCGGTATTCACCTGACCATACAAGACTGGTGGTCGACAAAATCAACCAACTTCCCAGGTAGCAGGATGACGTCTTTATGACGTCGAATATTGGTGATTTTTAGTCACTTGACGTCTTTTGATTGCACGATGACGTCATAATAACGTAGTTTTTAACACGTGTATTATACATCATAATTTTACGTAATAAAAACGTCCATTTTTAGTAATTTTATTGAATTATACGTATCATTAAAAAGTATCTAAGTGACCAAGTTTTTTGAAAATATAGTGGGACAGACTTTTAAATAAGTAAAACGCCTGAGAATATATTTTTCTTATAGTTAAAGGCACGTACGTATCGTAAAACTTTTAAAATATTACCATTTCAAATGAACCATTCATGTATGTAAAATTTGCAAAAGCGAAAACCTATTTTGTCATTAAAAGTCTGCGAATATCAAATTTAAATTACCCGCGCTCCGTTTTATGACATTGGCAGTCTGACAGAACGCATTGGTATGTTGTTGGCGCTAGCAGTCAGGCAGTCGACAGTTCGGCAAAAGTGAAAGTGAAAAGTTTATGGTGATTTTGATTTAGTTTCTATCATGGTTTCTATATATTTTGTGTTATAAACGAATATAAATGTACCAGGTTATCGAGTTCGAGGCAATTGACGGCGGGGGAGTAGCCGTTGTGCCCTCAAACTGAGTGACGCCCCGAAAAAAAGAAGTATTTTGGCCGCCATTAAAGGATTCCTTAGCATTTTTCCAATTCTGCGTACACATGAAAGCTGTAATAGTCAATTTATTATCATTAAAATGATTTTTTACATAAAATATTTATATGTATTTTTTTACCCCTATTATGTATTATTTTAGGAAGTTTTTAGTAAACGTTCGTTTTTCGTAAATTATGACGTTTATTGACGTTTTCTACACCTAAAAAGACGTCCTAAGATGACGTATTTTTTACGTCAAAAAATACGTTATTGGTCTGTGACTTAAGCACGTCTTTTTAACGTTTCATTTACGTAATTTATGACGTCGCTGATGATCAATAATCGACGTCTTAAATACGTCACCTTGCTACCTGGGTTAGTATTTCAGAAACAATTTTTTGGCATTTAAAAAGTCTCCTTAAAAATAAAATCAGTTGTTATTTCTATAACAACAAGTATTTAATTAAAGAAATTTCAAACTGACATTTTTGTATTAACACGAGTTTTTATGTGAAAGCAAAATGAGTTTCTTAAATGAAAACAGATTCGGAAGTAATTCTTTTAATTAAATGGAAGAAGCAGTTCGTAAAACGACACCCAAAAATACAGCTAAATCAAAGAAGTCAGCGTGGGAACAATTTTCTCAATTTCTGCTGGAAAAAACTATAAAGTAGCGGAAGATTTCTCAAAAATTCTAGAAAATTACGGCTACAACATGAAGAAAAATAATGATGATGACTATAAAGAATCAAGTGTAAAGTCTTTATGGAATACAACTGCTCAAATGGTTCAAGATAAATATTAAAAGGAAAATTGATCCTTTCCAAGACATTGTGTTCAAATCAGCTCGCTTGGTCAGAGATACGAAGCGTCGGCAACTGCAGGCAGCGCCAGAAAAGAGGAAAGCAAGTTCAAAAGCGTTCACGTTGGAACAACTTTTGGAAATGGTTGACTGCTACAAAGAGAACAATCGAGACTAAAGGTAATTTTTCTGGGCAAGATGAAGATAACCCAATATTCTCGAAGACTTTTTAAGGAGGTTCAAAAGCGCTAACAAATAGTAAATAGCTAATAAAAACCAAAACCAACGAACGTGTGTGTCCAATCCGTCTATATTTGAAACATAATGAAAAAAAGAACGACCAATCCCTACCGAACAACAGACTGTCAATACCAACTTGGAAAAAGGAGTAGGTAGGGGAGAGCAAGGCATAATGACATAGCAGGCAAAATGACATATTACCTGTTTTCGGCCCAGTTCGATTATATTCGTGTTGAGTTCTCTACTACAAAACACATCTTAATACCGCTAAGATCGTCAGTCGTAATAAAATAGCATAGTCGATCGTTTGTTGTTTTCTAGAGAGTTTGTGTATTTTTTTATGCAAAATATCAAGGTAAGTGAGTGTTGAAATGTTTTTGGTTAAAATATATAAGGTCGCTGTCAATGTTTTAGTGTTAACCCACAACTATTAGCCCTCTAGTTTTAATATTACACTAACATTTAAATGATTGAATAAAATTATAACCTAGAAAATATATTTATTCTTTATATTGCACATTGGGCAAAATGACATAGCAGTGTGTCGTTTTGCCTGTACGACATTTTAACTTTTTTTTTTAGATGGTGTCGACGTACAAAAGAAAAAGTACTCGTCAATCATAGTCTCCTGAAGACATGAAGAAAGCAATTGAGGCTGTTCAGAAGAAAAAAATGGGCTGGCATGCAATTTATTTGCGATGCTTGTAAAGAGTGAATTTTATGTTATTATATTTTATTAATATATTCTTAATTTATTCATATTTTGTTTCAATATATTTTTTTTAAATTTCGTTAATGTACAACTAACTTAAAATATAAGTAGAAACTACATTTTACATTTAGGTACATTGTTATTTTTTTTTGCTCACTGGACAGTTAATTTCATACAACCATGTCATTATGCCTTTAAGGGAAAAAATTGGTATGTCAATTTGCCTTACCCTGTAAGGTTAAATGGTTTTTGCAATGCTTGTTATTTTTTTAAATTTTTCCTAAATGTTGCAATTCTTACAAGTAAAATATTTTAATTCACTTAAAACGTTAAGAGGCCATATTAAAACAAAAGAATAAAACCTTATATACCATTTGGTTGACTAAAAATTGATTTTCAAAAGATAGTATGCCATATTGCCTTGCTCTCCCCTATGGTATAAAAACATGCCTTTGGGAATTAATACTATATCAAAATGGACAAAGTTATCTGCGGAAAACTTGGCTTGGATATACTCAAAAATGTAAGATTTCAAACGATTCCCACCGATCGTCTGCAATCTCTACGTTGGCAAAAAAGGAGTTGGTGACCAAGAACTTATTAAAATTACACGTAATTGCAGTACCAAGTCTTTAAAACCATACTTGCAACCTCATACCAAGCCTTGGTCTGAGCTTGCAACTAAACCCAGAACATCACTTAAAACTCCGAGAAAATCAAGAAAATGAGATCTCAGCTTCTACTTCGAGTGCAAGCCAGGTCCAGATGTAAACTCATTCTGCTGTAGTTGAAACAAATAACGCGCAGATCATCAACTACAATAATTGCAATTCTTTTTTATAAATAAATAGTTTTTTCACGTTTTTCATTACTGGATTTATTAAAAATTTAAATAAAAGTTGTTTAAAAACATCCGTTTCCATTTATTCTCACTCTTGTAAAATAGTCATGTCGAATACCACTCGAAAAAAAGTTTGTCTGCAAAATTGTGCTATTGGTTTATCTAAGTGTGTTTATTCTGGCATTGCCAAGCAACAAAGTTTCATACCTATTAAAAATTTTTACCGACAAAATTATTTCTCTTGTGGTACAGGGTGTTTTAAATTAAGTGCGCACTATTGCTAACTTTTTTATTGTGGCAGATACAGAGTCGGGTAAATTAGCAAACTAGTAGCATTTTTTTCCGCCTATTAAGATGAGACAAACATAAACTCAATTAAGTGATGCGTTCTGAGCAAAATGTAATATTTTTAAATGGAATGCCCTGTATATTTTATACTCTAACGTTTCCAAATCACCTACAGAACACAAAAGGTCATTTGCAATATTGACCCAAAATAGAAAATAACCGAATTATCGACACTTTTCTCTTTTCGACTAGTTGGCTGTGAACGGCTGCGAAATAAGATGCAATTCTACTATTTCTTATTTACTAGTAGGCTGTGAATGGGTTTGTTTTGGCATTATAGGATAATTTAATGTCAAAAGGCCAGTAACGTTAGTTAGTAAACTTATTAATATTAAAAAATGGTGTTCACTCATTTAAAAAAATGCTGTATGTTAGAGACGTATTTTGTGTCGAGGAAAAATAGGTTCCGAGCACTGGAACATTATCGTCAAATGTATCCAGAACGTACAAGAAAGAAGGTATTTTCTAAAATTTGTACCGAAATTTTAGGAGTAACGAAAGTCTCTTGGTGAAAACTAGAAGTAAAAAACAATTTATCATAACTAAAGAAGTGGAAGTAAACGTGGTAGCATATTTTGAAACTTTCAAAAATATTTCAACTAGAGATTTAGCAAAGAAATATAAACTAGTACCCTTTAAGTACCGACCGGTACAAACATCAGTACCCGGTGACACCGAAAGAAGGCTAATCTTTTGTCAATTGATATAGTAGAAAAGAGTAGGCAAAATTTGAACTTTCTAAGGTACATTCTATGGAGTGATGTAGCTAATTTTTCAAATAGAGGAATGTTTAACTGTAAAAACAGGCAGGATTGGTCTAAGGAAAATTTATTTCTTGTTTAGGTACCCCAGAAATCCCCAGCTTCGATTTGTGTGAATGTGTGGCCAAATAATTGGGCCAATTTTCTTTAAAGGCACATTAACAGGGAGAAGATACGTCGATATGTTATCAGAATTGCTATAGAAGCATATTTAGAAGATGTAAACACGTATTCATATACATTTTCAACAAGATGGAGCTCATCCGCATCAATTTCACGAAGTGAGAATGTTATTAGAAAGGCTTTTCCAAAATAGATGGATAGCAATGAATGGTCCGATTCGATGACCCCCAAGATCTCCTGACCTTACTCCTTTAGACTTCTACTTTTAGGGTTATGTCAAGGACGAGGTCTATAAAAGGAGATATGCAAACCTGGCTGAACTTCAAGAAAGCCTTAGAGGCATTATTAGATCTATCGATGGCAGAACAATTCTAAAAGCTACAAACCGTTTTGTAAAGAATGCTCAAAAATCTATTGAACAAGATCAGTGCTGGATTTACCATTAGGCTGAGTAGGCTGGAGCCTAGGGCGGCAGGTTTTAGGGGGCGGCAAATTTGGCACAAAATTTTTTTTTTGTCTTACAGAAACAAATGGTACAATCTTTATTCATGGTCGACGGGTAGTATTTTTTTAAATAAACTTTATTGTTGGCCGTGTCTGTTAATGGGGATAAAAAAAGGTAGTTGGAACTTTACTGGCTTTGCAGAAAGAAATTTCATTTTCAATAAAATAAGTAGGTAATCATAAATTTTTAAAATATTTACTAAAAATTATTGACCAAATTTGGGCGTGGTCTTAAAAATTTTTCCCGAACACTTCACCTGTTTCACAACTCACAAGCCGTCACTGGTATAGGGGCGGCAAAAATTGAATAGCCTACTAGCGGCAAATTTGTAAATCCGCCCCTGAACAAGATGGAGATGTTTTCGCACATTTAATGTAGATTATTTTATTATTTCTATTGCCTTAATAAGATAAAAAATTGTAGAATTGCATCTTATTTCGCAGCCGTTCATGGCCACCTAGTCGAACGTAAGAATGCGCCGATAATTTGGTTATTTTCTATTTTTGGCCAATATTGCAAATGACCTTTTGTGTTCTGTAGGTCTGTTTCACTCAAGGATGTCTTACGGGATTGTTCTATGGGGAAACAGCTCTTCCGCTTTAAAAATATTTAGACTTCAAAAAAGAGTCGTTCGTATCCTGAGTAATGCCGGTTACAGGGACCATTGCAGACCCTTAGGACCATTGCAGACCCTTATTTAGGAAGCATAAAATCATGCCTTTACCGTGTGTTTATATTTATTTTAGCCTTATAGAAATACACGAAAATAAAATTACTATGAGCTCATCAAGCAAGCTACACACTTACAATGTGAGGAAGGACGTACTTACTATTCCTAAATTAAGGTTAACAAAATCAAAAAACAACTCCTTGACCTTGCAGTTATACAATGCTCTTCCGAGTGGAGTTCAACACTGTAAGCTTACCAGGTTTTAGGACTATTATAAAGACAGTTTTGTTGAAACACTGTTTTTACTCTGTAAGTAAATTTTTAACCAGTACAAATTTCAATGAACTTATGTAATATGATCGTTTGTCTTATGTATGTTATTTCAAAATTGTTTTATACTTTACGTTATGTTTTTCATAATTGTACTATTTTATCTGACTTGCTATAATGTGTAAATTTTTTATACAAAAATAGTCAAATAAAGGATTCTAATCTAATTCTAATTCTAGTTCTGATTTAGAAGTTAGAGTATTAAGTATATAGGACGTTCCATTTAAAAATATTACATTTTGTTCAATTATTTTTGAACGCATCACTTAATTGAATTTCTGTTTGTCTCATCTCAATCGGCGGAAAAAATGCTAGTAGTTTGCTCATTAAACCGTCTCTGTATCTGCCATAATAAAAAAATTGGCAATGGTGCGCACTTAATTTAAATATAGTATATGATAAGTTTTCGTTTAATACTTATCAATTAGGGTGAATACAAAAATGGTTTGGTTGTTCGCAGTTATTCCATATACTGATAAAATGAAAAGTCTAGCGATGGTCTCCATCGAACAACCGTACATTGGTGCTATAAAGAGTTTGAAAGGGAAAATCTTAGTGTTGAAGACGAACGGAAGGTCCTGCTGATGCAAACATTATCAAAGAGAAAAACTAATATAGGAAAATGGCATATGGGCTTACTTATAGATACAAGAGGTGCTAAACATTAATGCAGGTTTGTTGGCTTTGAGTCTCTAATTTTTTAAATGATGATCAGGTGACATGGCTTTAAATGGCAAGAGTGATAGAGTGATCACGTGCAAGCCATGCCGAATATATTAGGATGGTTACGTTCAAACCATGCCCGATATGGGGGCAGGTTTGCCGCCAGACTCTCGAGAACAATAGACGAGAGGGAAAGGTTAAATTATCTGTCGTCTAACCCGGTCAAACGACTTTTCATTCGGGTTTGTTCGGTCATCCCTAAGCAATTAAATTATTCCTTTATCTGTTCGGCACGTCAACTATAGTTGATGGTATAAAAAAATGGTAAAGACATGCAAGGAGGGTACATCCAACTTTATGGTAGGTACCTTGCGACGAAACGTAGCTGTTATTATGTAATTCCCTCAAAAATTAGTAACATTGCTATTCAAGTATAAATTAATCTAGGTATAACATGAATGATAGAAGACTTTTGGTCTTGCATTATCTTTATTTATGCGATAAATAATACATGGGGCGTGTTCGAAAAAACGCTCGGACATGTCGATTGGTATTTCTGGTTGCGCATTTTTTTCAATAAAAACTTATTATATAGGATGTGACATATTTCATGTACAATATCCTATACCTATCTTCAACTGTTTCGGAAATATTAAGTGTTTTCAGATTTATTGCAAAAATTAACAACACACTCAAAAACTAATAAGTAATACTATTTATTTCTTGATAACGTAATAAAAAACAAAAAAAAAACAGTAATGTAGATGTTGAAAATGCTCGGCGCGAACGTCTTGGCAACATCCTAATATTACATAGAAATTGCATCTAATGTTACTGAACATATCCGGCGTGACCGATCTAATCGCAAGCGTTATTCGTCTCCGTAAGTCAGCTAAGTCGAGGGGTTTAGTTTTGTATACAATATTTTTGACATAACCCCATAAGAAGAAGTCTAATGGCAGATCAGGGGATCGTGCTGGCCATTCCATCGACCCACGCCTCCCTTATCAGTTATTACCGATTTGGAAACAATCGGTTGAGGTACTGCCGGACATTGATTTGGTAATGGTATCATTGGTAATCATATTTGCTGGAAGTTGTGGGTTTGCTGGATCAGGATATAAGTTTGTCAAAGTTGGCAAGACATTATTTTGGAGCAGTGCTAAATAATTATCGCCATTTAAATTGCCATTAATGAAAAGGGTCCTATGATATGATCTCCAACTATTCCTGCCCAAACATGAACCTTTTCAGGATATTGCATATGTTTTTCTCTAATCCAGTGAAGATTTTCCCTAGCCCTAGACGAATTCGAAATTCTGACGATTGGCATGACCGTGGAGTGTAAAGGTGCACTCATCAGTAAACAAAACATGTTCTAATTGGATCACATTGTTATCTAACATTGCCATAATTTGTTCACAAAAATACGTTCTCCTATAAAAATCGTCGTCCATGGGCTTATGAGTAGGTATCGTTTTATAGGGATACATGATACATTGTCTTGTAATGTTCGAATAATCGATGAATGAACATTGGGGCTGTTTTTCGACTAGACTATATGGGGTTTTCTCAAACTCTAACATAATATCTAATTTGGTATCATCACTTATTGCATTAACAGCTACTGTTTTTATCTGCTTTACATGTCCAAGCTGGCGAAACTGCTTTTCTATTTTACTAATTTTCCCTTGAGTTATGGGCGTCAAATTTGGAAATGTTTCATGAAATAAGCGAGCAACTTCCATTTATGTCCGTGTTTTATCTCATAACCAATCATCTGTAGAATTGTTATTTTGTGCATTTCTGTTAAATTAATCATTTTCTGATATGCTCATATGCAGAACGAAATTCAAACGACTATAACACTGACAACTACTGTCATGCAGACAGACAACAATTAGCTAAGGTCAGGAGTTTTAAACAAAAGTAAACAATAGTATATTAAAGTACACGTTTCATAAGAAGAGGTTTCAGCGCACGCGTCTAGTGGCGAGTTTTTTTATTGACACGTGCGCTAAAACGCCTTATGAAACATGTGCTTTATACATTTTTTTCTATTTCACCTTTTATAATCAAGAAAAATACATTTTAAAAAGAAAATAAATCCTTCAAATTTTGTAAATTTTTATGTCTAAATTTTATGTTGGTAATACTATTTTTTATCATCTCTGCACAACAAAAATTATTTTGCAAACTGTCATTTTTTGATTTATTAACCCATTTTCACCACGAGATTCTAAAGTTATTTTAGCGATATGAGATTTGAAATTGGACGGAATACGTTGTGTGATCCTTGTACATTCGGTACATATACAGAGCGTTCGGAAATTCGGGAGATTTTGCTACTTTTTTCGAATTTCAAAAGACGTGATTTTACGTCACGGCATTGCAATTTAGTATAGGGAAGATGGAAAATTCAAATAAAGTTGAAGTTAAACTCGACATTGGAAGGTTAGTAGATTGAATTTTGGATAGGATTTGGCAGAAAATGATAGCTTGAAGCATCTACAAAAGATTGATTTATAGATTTATGCAACCAACATAAATGACTGTTATCCACACAGAATAAAAAAGTAGGTTATCAAGCTATTTTTCCTCTGCGAAAAATAGGTTTTCTCGTAAATCACAACGGCCGCGCAAGTCAATGAAATAAAACATTTAAATGTTACCAACATCAAATAAAGAAAAAACGCGTATCGAAATAGCTTCATTACGATACGCAAATGCGTATCGTACTGAGCTTATTATGAACGTGAAATAGAAAAAACTATTTATACCTTTTTTTTATTTCATGTCAGTAAAAAGAAAGGCTGAAATGCAATAAATATGAAAACACTTAATATTTCCGAAACAATTGAAGATAGGTAGGTAGGTATAAGATATTATACATGAAATGTGTCTAAAATTTTCTGAAGAATCCAAAAATTGAATAATATACAGGGTGTTGCATTTAAAATAGGGAAGTTGGTATTGGCCACTGATACATGACACACCCTGTATAAAAAGTTTTTATTGAAAAAATTGCGCAACTAGAAATACCAATCGACGTATTCGAGCGTTTTTTCGGACACGCCCCCATGTATTTTTTATCGCATTTATTCCATTTGGCTGATACACACTGGATATTTTGTGTTAAATAAACAAATATTTTCTATTATATCACTGTCCGACCTTTACCCTTTGTGCACTAATTGTATATGATATTAAGGGTTTTGTCCTAGATTTAAATTTCTAAACCAAAGACAGATAATTGTTGTTGACCCTTTAAGGATAAATGTCTATTTCAGGCTACGTAAACTATGTAGAGGCTGCTTTGAATTGATGGAGGGTTTCTTGCTGTGTTATTAGACCTTTAATGTTTCTGATGCTGAAGGTTTATTTTATCAAATTGATCTTATCTCTGAGATTAATAATTATAAAATAGCAAACATGCCCTTATGCAAAATGGGGCTCACTTACAATTCATGTTTATTTTGATATGGGAAATCCTTTGAACAGGGTGTTACCGCTTAGTCAGTCAGTTTATTCTCACTACTCGCATAGAATTTTCTACTTGTATTTTTGTTTCCTACTAAAATGTAGTTATTAGTGCAGTGTAAAAAAACATAAGTTCTGAAAATGGTTTAGATCAAAATAAACCAAAACGTCAACAATCCAGTGGCGGTTCGTGGGGTAGAGCCACAGTGCCATGGCACTACCTGCCCTCCTGTCTAGCGTCCTGCCCTTTACAAATTACCAAAACCTATTAAAATTAATATTCTCGTTTTTAAAGCAATTAGCAAAATAATTTAAAAATGGAACACAGTCGGGTGCAAATTTCCATCTAAAAGGAAGCGATTATGCGTAAAACGGTAACTTAGCTTTCACGCCAAGCGCGACGAGGCACACGGGAGGTGACGAAACGCCATCACCTCAATAAAAAACGTTGGAAAATGACCTTGAATGCAAGCAGGCAAAAATCCCTGCGGGTAGCCAGGCTCTCTTCGTTTGATGTTAGACGTTTCAAACAGCTGATGTTCGCGTCGCGTCTCGATTTGGTTTCGTTCGGCCGGCTGATTTAATGTAGGGTTAACGAACTTTTTATTTTAGAAATACATAAGTAATGAATACTATTAGATTTTTAAAGGAAACTTTATGGAAAAAATACTTGGGTGTGCGGTTGTGATGAATCTAATAGACTATTTTGTTTTATGTGTGTTTTATTTGGTGGGAAGCAAACTTGGTCCCAAAAAGGTATATACAGATGATTTGGTCCATTTCTGGGACAAAATGAAGACACATGAAAAATCGAAGGTACATTTAAACAATATATTTAATTTCAGTATGCTTGGTAAAATTAAAATTAAAACTCAATTAAATTCTGCATATCACAATGAAATAATGAAGAAAAACGAACAAATTGATAAAAACAGATACCTATTAAACCAAATTATAAACTGCGTTCGGTTTTGTGGTGCATTTGAGTTGGCTTTAAGAGGTCATGACGAAAAAGAGACGTCGGAAAATAGGGGCGTATTTCGTGAATTAATAAATTTCAGCTCAGAATTAGACAAAACTCTTAAAGATCATATTGAAAAATCGAAAGTATTTAAAGGAACATCAAAAACCATACAAAATGAACTTCTGGACTGTATGTTAGATGTGTATCATGATGAAGTCATAAAAAGAATAAAGGACTCTCCGTTTATCGCTGTTATCGCAGATGAAACCACTGACATTGCTTGTGTGTTTCAACTTGTTATCGTGTTTAGGTATATTCAAGATATGATTGTAAATTCATAAATTAAATTAGGTGCCTTTTTGCTTATTTTTCCTACTTCAAAAGCAAGAACTATTAACAAAAAAGGGTGTGGCACCCAAAAATTTTTTGCCTGCGGCGCTAAGGGTTTACCTGGCCCTACTTCACTAAAATGGCACGAGCCGCCACTGCAACAATCCAATCCACCGTATTATAGGTTAATTAAAATTTTTGACCGAGAAACTAAGAAATATATATTTATATTGTATGTAACGGTCAGGAAAACATATTACTGTAGAATTTAAATTACTGCTTTTCCCTCTAAGGATTCGCGGTTACTTTTGTGTTAAAAATTGAACCACACTGACGAGCGTGAAATGGATTAGTTATTGTACTTTTACCGACGCAATAAACAACAACAAACGATGAACGATGAACGACGAAAACCTGCCTTATTCGGACTGTTCGATGCAGATGCAAAATCTAAGAGAAAAAAACCAATACAATGCCGATAATCCTTCGAATTACTTACATCATACATTATATCAAGCTGCTGCTTCGTTACTAATGTCCCATCGTCGAAAACCATACTGTGCGAGTTGGTAAGCCTGGCTATTTGGGCGAGCCACACCTCAAAGAAACCTAATTTGATAAGGATAAGTTGGTCGTCCTGGCCCAGCCCGCCGAATCCCGGAATCCTTTTGGCGAACTCGACCACCCGTTGGACGCTCGGTGTCATGCATGTTGCGAATTGTTGCCACAGCCATCCCCTGAAAATAAATTGTAAAGGATGCGACTTAGTCGAAAGAAAAAATCCTAAAAATTTATAATAACCAAGTTTTTTGAAGGTTAGGCCCGGTTGTACCCGTGAATTAAAGATCATCAGGGAACTACCTCCTTTACACTATAGTGGATTTCACCTTAGTTTTTAATGCTTTGACGTCTCTCTTGTCAAACATATTAGCCAACACGTGATTTTAAAATCCCTAATTCTATAAACGGCTTTCAGGCACGGGCATTGGCTAGATTAACAAGAGATGGATATATAACTGACCGTATAGTTACATGTACATGACGAAGATGCACACTACACAGTTCAATACGTTGCCCTTCAATGAGCTCAAACTCGTCAAAAGCACAGCATCGCTCGTATATGCCGTTAGTATGTGCATCTTTGTCTTACGCATTTGCTCTCGCATATCTCTTTTCGTACTTCATTAATTCGATTGTCTCGTAGCGTTCTTTAAATATCACAGAGCCGCATTGGGACACACCGCGCACCGCGTGCATTCTGCTGTTAATTCTTGATCGTTCGTCTTATTGTTTTTGGTATTTTTCAGACAGCATTTTGCTTATATTTTGTGCGTATTAGACTTTTTGGTTTTAAACTGCCGGACTGTGTGTATCTGTGACGTGTTTCTTTTTATGCAAAAGTAAGTAAATAATTATTAATGTCTCGGACGGTGACGACGACATCGACAGCTTGTCAGATGAAGACCAAAAATAATAGGGAACTTGCAACAAAATTAAATTTGAAAACCACAGTGAACCATTATGCTAAAATAAGTTTTACATACAGTTGTATTGAAGAGTGCTTGAGGTATCTGTTCTGTGAACGCATGGGCAAAAATCTTTTTTTGTAGTATCTACTTACATTATTTTTTCTTTATTCATTAAAAAAAAATACCTAATTCGATAACATTAAAAACTTTGTTGTTTTATTATAAACCAACGAAAAGTTAGACCTATTGTAAACTTTAAACTCTTTAGAACCTAGTCTAAAGAAAAAAATATCTACCCGTAAATAAGAAAATAAAAAAGTAAACAATATGCTATTAAATATAATACCTATATAGATTTTTTCAACTTAACACTGCATGGTCTAAAATCAAATTAAAAAAACAAATTAATTCTTTAATAAAAAACGTAGTTAATTATTGATGATGCTAGATTCACGACTGCCCCTTGTATATTTTTTATTATTCTAAATTAAGAGTGTGTTTTTACCAAAATAACAGCACTTTATTATATTATGAATAAAAATTAAATGAAATTGTTTTTCTGATATTCTATCCTATTTCCATTCCCCTTCAGTGTTTTTTTTTTGAAATATCTTAAAAATTGCTTAGGTAATTCTCATTTCCATCCATAATTACAACTACAAATAAATTGACCCATGTTCACACATAATTTTTAAGTCCGGCCCTGGCCAATCCTTAAGTTCTGTAAAAAGAAATGTTATAAATGACATGTGTCAGCGGCGGCCATTAAAAACTAAGGTGAAATCCACTTTAATTTGAATCAGAAATATTTACTGGGACCGGGTGTTCCGGGTCGTTCAGCGTATCCGAGTTGACCTTCATCAGGTAAAAATAAATCGTTGAAAGTCGCAATTACCCATTTCGCCCCTCGGCATCAAGATTTTTAAAAAATAAGCCTAGATGAATCGGGTCACACTGACAAGTTTTTTCAAATCATTTAAAAGGCAAGCTGGATCCGACCCTAGATGACTCGATGAAACGCGATAGTAAACGAACCGTGCGAGTCAGACTCAGATAGACTTGTTTTGATATATACAGCCGCAGATCCGAAAATCGGTTCAGGGATCCGAATCTTTGTACTAATTAGGATCCGGAGACCAATATTCCAAAAAAGACCCGAATCACCCTCTACTAGTCCTTTGAAAAAGAAGTATAACACGTAAGATTATGATATCTGAATTTTTTCGTTTCGTCAACCCCGACCCCTTGCTATGCGTTCACCACTGAACTTGTTATGTCCTTTAGTTCAGTGCAAGAAAGTTAGTTGCACATGTTAAACTATAGATTAATTTGAACTAGAGTTAAACGAAGGTGATATAACAACTAACAACCGGGTCTTGTAAGATCTTTAAATAAATATTTTAAAACTAATAACTTCCTTACACATGACACATACGGTTTTAGTCCCTTGTCACTATCATACAATTTGACCAAACTTATCGTCAATTTGGATCACGTGTCCTAAAAGGATTTATTGGCTCCATAACTTCACAACCAGGCCCGTAGCCAGGGGTGCCAAGAAGGGTTTAGCTGGTCTGAGCTCCCCTAGAAAAATTTCCTGTATATGGAACCAAACATGTTTATATCGACGTTAGACTTTAAGAATTAGGGTGAACTTATTTATTTCGTGGCCTATTTTAACTCGCAAAACTCATCGAGTTGAAGGTACTTTTTTATTGTAACTTTTTTGATAATCCCTAAGACGAAGGACTTTTAAAATATAAAATAATGTTACCTAAGAGAAAGTTTATAAAGTAAATATTGACTTATTATTTTAAAGTTTGTTTTTTTTAATATTAATAATTGGTATTAAGGTTCTGGACGAACATGTTAGTCCCGCTTTTTCTGACGGTATAGATACATATTTTTTTATTATCTTGAACAAAATATTGCCCAATGTATTTACCTGTCATTTTCCAAAGATTCCGCCGTTGACGACGCCACTGGCTCGCCGTCCCCGTCCTCCGTATCGTCGTCGTCCTCATCGGCCTTATACCTGGGGGGCGGCACCAATGGTATCCTTTGCAAACCCCGCGTCCTTTCTTCCGTGTAGTTACAGTTTGCATGATGGGCCTAAATTGGAAAATAAATTGTATCTGGGGTTTCAATATCGCTTGAAATCGATGATGGTAAAAATAAAATACCACATAATTTAAACGTATAGATCTTGTAAAAAGTTTAGTATTTTTCTTCACAATATTCATTAAAAAAAATCTGGATAAATGAAAAACTGTTTTAAACGGCCTTTGGCCTTTGACCGAACAGTCCTTTATTTAGTGTACACTTTTTCGTTTCTTTACACGTCCGTATTTAAAAAAAAATTAAAATCATGATTGTGACGTAATTTTTATTTTTAAATGTTATTTATTTGTGTGTTGACTGGGTGCGTCTCTCTATGTGGCCCTGTATGTGAATTTTCATAATCTCTACGCCCTAAAGATGGCTTACATAGGCCGAAACGCGTAGGCAATTTTTATATTATATATAAGAAGGTAGAAAGGACTTTTGTTTGCCAACCAACCTTTAAAACTATCTTACTTAAATAAGCGATAATAATTTAAAAGTGCGACAGGCTGAAATCCGCCATGTAAGTTTAACCCTGATTAGTCGTAATGGTGCATACAGACATAAAAAACTTTGCATTCCGTCAGCCGACATAGGTACGTATACAGCGTTTCCGCATTACAATACTCAAAACATAAGGAGAATTCTGCCAGATAGTAATCGGTTTATAGTAAAATTAAAGATTTTTTTTTTAAATGTATTGCCAGCTATTATTGACAGCTAAAATAGCAACGTTGCATACCAAGTGTTTTTCTAAAGATAAATATAATTTTGTATCTACTGTTACGATATGAAACGGACCAATCACAGTTTGTCTTCAGTACCCAATCGTTTTTATATCTTGTTAGGTTATGTTTCAACTCGCGTCTGTCCTTTTTCACTTGTTGGCTATGTATTTCTGTAGTGTAAAGTTTGGTTCAAGTTAAGTTAATTGCTGTATATAAATAAAGCATCATTTTAAATCAGTGTAAGATTTGGCCGTGAAAAAAATATACTGTTGAACTCGAGTGGATTGCCCATATCGCTCTCGGACTTCTACGGGGCGGCATCGTGCTCAAATTACTTTCCCGTACGATATGGACTCATATCCACTCTTGTTGTAAAAACAACAATTTCGCATTTAAAGGTTCCTTAGTACCTTATTATTATAAATATTATTATAATTATTATTATTATAGATCCACCAGCATAGGCGGAAGATAAGTGAATTTAAATGGAGAAATTAGAGTTTGGCAGGGTCCTTTTGCTGTTCTGCTGATAGGGTAACTCCAGCAAACATTAGCAAAGTAGGAAAACCAATACACGATTATCGGCATGTACCTAACCTACTTCATATATTTTTAGAATAAACGTTATTTTAACGCAAATATAATTACGTTAAAATAACGTTTACTCTCAAAATAAGTCAAGTGGGAACTTACTTATTTTGAGTCAAAAGGGGTCCTAATCATATATATATATGTCCCTAGCGTACACCTAAATCATCTTAACTTAAAAAATAGGTTGTTTGCTTTGAATCTCTCATGATTGACTCGAGGAATAGAATTTTTTTTAAATTTCTCTCTTGCTCACCTGTGATATTCCTAAAATAATATCATAAACAGCCAGCTGCTTTGCCTCGTTGTCCACGATGACGCTGGTGGTGTTCGAAACGGGCGTCGCCGGCGACATGGCTTCCTGGGGATTGGGAGAGGGACTGACCACGGCAATGACATCAGGGGCCGTCGTGGACACCCTGGATGGATTGTCCTCGACGCTACGCTCGCGGGAGCGCTTCGGAACGCGACCGTATCGCACAGCTGGAAATATACAATCTAATAATCGTTGTTAACTGTACTAGGGCAAGATAATGGACCATATTTCGGCCAGACGATAATATCACAACTGTCAAGGTTTATATTATCCTTGGACGGAATTATTGACGACAAGCGCCCGTTTTTGAGAGAACTATCAAATGTGTATTTTTGATTTCTGCTTGGTTGATAGTTTTTATTCTGGTATAATAACCGAATAGTTAAGTTAAAACCAACGACGATCAAACAAAGTAGGGGAAGGTCGCCTTTGATGGCATACTTCCCATGAGCAGCATACCACAGGTATCTCTGGAATAAATCGGTTTTGCGTCATCCCGCATTTGTGAGTCGAATTTCAGTCGTTACGGACGTTTTTATGTAAAGTTATTTAATAGAACAGAAATTGTTAAGTGCCGAAGTAGTATTAGCAAATTTTTAAACCAAAAATTTATTATGTTAGGTGCATTAAATTAGAATGCACGATTTTTTTCCAATAACTAGGATATAGATGTTACTTTGCTATGATTATTTTAAATCTAAGTTGTGGTTTTAATTTTTTATAATTTATTTACTAGAAGTGTGACATATTCCTTAGATGGCATATCCATTGGTTTCCTATGATGGCATACCTATAAATACATATAAATAGGTATGTCATCATAGGCGTCATAAGTATTCAAACCGGCGCTACTTTTACTTTTCTTTTAGATATGTCATATGTCACTACTTATATGCTTTTTAAAGTTTGTTAAGGTTGAATTCTCAACGTCATTCAATCTATTGCCAACCTATAACCTATTTCGCGTTGATTTTTTAAGTTTATTATTTTAATAACTAACATTTAAAGAAAATAATATCGTCGGTACATTATTTAAGTAATATCTGATATATTACAAAAATATCAATTTATTTCATTGTTAATTTTGGGAGAATTGTATAGTAAAAGAACAATGAGTGACAATGACATAATAATATTAAAAAAAATCTTATCCGATATTTTTCGCTATACAATTCTCCTAAAATAAGTTATGAAATTCCTTGATATGTATTAAATATGTCAATTATTACCCAAGGAATATCAAGTCGATACTGATTTTCTTTAAATTTTGTATAAAAGCTAGAAAACATAAATAAATCTACGCGAAATAGGTTATAGGTTGGCAAGCATGTTGATACTCCCACCTTAATGTCTTTGGATTGTACTTTCCTGATAATGTTTTCATTATTTTTTTAAAAAGTTTTAAACATGTTCCCTATAGAATGTAACATATTATTTTAAGTTTTTTAAACAGTTTTATGTGCAATAAAAATGTGCAAACTGTAACGAAAATATTCCTTTTGCGTGTATGCGTCCTTCAGATTTTTGCATTTTACTGGAGTATTCCATCATAGGCAATGCAGTTGCATAGGATGGCATACTTGGTGATTTTTTCTTTTCTATTTTTTTTACCAAAAAAAAAGTTTTTGTATATTTTTAACGTTTTATAATGAATATTTAAGTAGTAACAAATATTTTAACATGGTTAAATGGGTTAAAACCTGTGAACTAAAAAATATATTAGGTGGCAAAAAAAGGTACCATCATAGGCGACCTTCCCCTACATTTGCGACAAGCCGACATCTCACTGTTTATAGAGGACATTCTATCGTATAACATGTCTATGAACCACGGACATGTAATATAAGGAGACAAAATATTCCATTCAACGTTTTGTTTACAATCATACATACTTCTAAAGTTTTAGATAAGTTAGAAGGAGATGGCTTGAAAAAATTAATCGAAAAACGCAATTGATCCCATACACCGCTCATGACACTGTAACGTTAGATAATGAATGAATATTAAAAATTGAGGGACAGTCGTAGTAAAAACCTCGGTACAGCGTAGTCATAGCGATTTCCCTAAAACATTGTAATGTGATATCACTAGGGGAAACTATACATAATTTGACAAATACAAAATTTAGACAACACACATACCTATATTTAGTATAGTATATTTACTTGATAGATACACATCACAAATACAGCCGCTGTAAAACATTAGAAAGGTTTGTTTAAACGGTAAATGTAAACTGTAAAACCAATAAGAAATAAACCAGTTCGAACTGAAGAAAATCAATAATCAAAATAGGCTGTACCTACTACTATCTCTTACTGCAAATCCTTCAAGCAGGCGCAGATGCCGTGGATGTAAGCTAAAGAACCATTCAACAAATTTTAAAGGATATCCATATCCACGATTAGCATGTCCAGTTTCATCAAGATTTTAAAAAACGTGTTAAATTTTGCAACTGGTCTAGAGCTACCAACCGTACTTTTTTAAGAGTACCTACACTGCGCGTCATATAAAACTGGTACACTTTGATTTTATCAATGTAAATCGGGTTTTATAATATTTGCTATCAATCATGCTTTGCATAAGAATGACACCTAATACACCTGTCACTATGACAAATAATACGATATTATTTCAAAAATTTTCATTTTACGTTATAGCGATGCCAAGGCAGTTGAGTAATTTCGAAACGTTGCAAATAATTTCCAAAATAGAGGCTGGTTGGTCTGTAAGAATACTGGCCAAAGAATATAATAGAAGCAAAACTACTATCTAGAATTTAAAAGAAAGATGGGATAATGAACAAACTGTTGAAAGAAGAAGAGGGACAGGAAGATCGTGTATAACCAACGAACAGCAAGATGCAAATTAAGTTAATTTTGTAAGAGACCATCCTTTTGATTGTGCAAGAAAAGCTTAAGTTGAAACAAATTTTCCCGCTTCTGTCACAACTGCGTTAAGAAGGATTCGAAAAAGGAATTAAAAAATTGTGCAGCGGCAAAAAAATATAAACTTTCCCAAGAAAAAAAACAAGGTAGAATTATTTTTGCTCTTAATTACCTGTTAAATAATGTAGTAAATTTTTGGGGGAGAGTTATATTCTCTGACGAGAAAGTGTTTCAATCGTATCATGATGGTCATATTCGAGTATATAGACCGCCTCGGTCCAGATACGAAGAAAAGTATATTTCTCCAAGCGATAAATCGGGAAGATTTTCAGTGAACGTTTGGGCTTGGATAATGTAATGTTGCCTTCAGTCAGGGAGGTTTTTCCGAACAACAATTTTATTTTTCAACAAGATAATTGTTCAGTTCACACTGCTAACTGTGTGAGGAATTATTTTGATGAACACAATATTCAAGTTCTTCCTTGGCCATCACAGAGTCCGGATCTTAATCCTATAGAAAATATTTGGGGAATTATGGTAAAAAAAAATTCGAAAATTAAATATCGTTCCGCAAAATAGGCAACAACTGTGGACTCTTATTGAGGATGTTTGGGGAAACCTGTCCGAAGATCCAAATTTAGCATTAAATTTAATAAATTCTATGCCAATAAGGTTACAAAAAGTGTTAGATAATAATGAAGTTATGACTAGTTATTAACTTAAAATAATGTATAATTTTACTTAGCCGATGAATTTTTTTAAAATTAAACCGATTTAATTATCTTTTCTATAGTGAAGTTTATTTAATTACTCAGAAGGTTAAAGGAATTTTCGGATAGCTGACAGTACTGTTTCTTAAAGCCATAACCAACAAAATTTATTGTTATACAAACGTCATAAACGACCAATTTACAAAGCTTAAAAAAGCTCATTTTTAGCCTACAAGAGTTGTACCAGTTTTATATGATGCGCAGTGTACATGTACATTTTGAGGTCCTAAATCTGTGTATTCTTACTTTTTATTCAATCCTCTCGAAGGTACCTACTATTTTTCACAAAAAACATTCGCTGGATTTTTATTAATATATAAACGTCACACTTTTTTGGGACATCCTGTATAAAAAAAATATTTTCCTAAAAAGCGCCCTAGGATACAGGCAAAGTCTGCTGCCAAATATCAAAATCCTAACTTAATCAATATTTGAGCTATAATAGAAGAGCGGAGGTGAGCTGCAGGGCCCTGTATATATAGGAACAGCAGAAACGATGACCAATTAGGAGAAGTCAGGCTGTTAAAGCATTTTCGTGGCCAGTTAAAGAAAATAGCCTGTATGTTAATTATTTTATACTTACAATCCCTAGACATTCCAACTGCTAGGCATTTCTTGAATCTGCAATACTGACATCGATTTCTGTTCAGTCTTATAACCAGGCATTTGCCGTCCCGTAAACACCTGTACTCTATTTGCTTTTGGATACTTCGTCGAAAAAAACCCTGGAAAATTAAAATAAATTTTACGCATAGGTACAGTGTTAGTGCTGGGACATCGAAACGGACCATCGATGTCAACATCGAAAGCAACCATCGATGGCTTAAAAACATCGGTTATAAAACATCGATGTTTTCCAAACATTGATATTTAATAATGTTGGAAAAAACCGACTCCTTTTAATAACCTACTACCGGTTTTTCACTCCTCGAATACTAATAAACACATTTTTACTTCTAAAAAAAATAGGTCTCCAGAAGATCAATATTATTGAGTGCAACGCAACACGAAAGACGGGGTAGGACGTTTTAACCGAATAACATTGCATTGAACATCGAAAGGTAAACATCGATGTCGACATCGATGTTTATGACCTCTAAAATCGATGTCGAAAACATCGAACATCGGTAATAGAACATCGATGTTTCAAAAACATCGATGAACATCACCCAGCACTATATAGTGTTTTTGTTTTGGATCGCAATGGATGATTGCCATTAGAATGAAAGCAAGTAACATATTAATAACATTTAAAAAGTAAACAAAATTGAGCAAATAAAAAAGGAAAATAAAATTAAATAAAGGTTGATAAGAAAATACCAAGAGGAAAATCGATTAGTTTCACTAATAAGACACCTCAAGCAAAGTTAACAATGCGAATAGTTTTTATGGTTACAAAGAGACGTAAGGTTTAGATTTAAGTGCATTTAAAATCTATTTTAATATTAAGGTCTAAGGGAAACAGTTTTCTAACTAGGGCACCAAATAATTCTGTATTGATAAGACGATTCATCGTAACTATTATCAGGAAACAGCCAATTTTAGTACAAAACTTATAACGACAAGCATAGAGAAATAAATACAAGATAAACCATCCAATGAAATCGTTTTACCACTCTTAAATGTGTACGGTGTACAAATCTGAAACGAGTTTAAGGTCGGGACATACTTATCATGCAACCTTCCGAGCCGACTCCGATCATACAGTCGGACGAGTGCCTGGACCTCTATTCTATTCTCCAATTTAAGAGAAGTGAATGCTCTCTCGCGAGAAGGGACAATTCACATCATATGCTCACATCGTTTGGTATCGTTCTCTCACTGTAAAAATTCCGTATTCTCCAGCATTCCGATGTCCTAGCGGTAGCGGTGTTCTCAATATTTTCGAGTTTAAATGATAAAGTTACATGAAACAATACTTTATTACTATCAGTACCTATATACATTTTATAAATAAATATTATTTATTTATTGATAACACCGCGATTAGGTATAGTCGGATCTGGTCTTATCGTGCGGGTAATACGATTTAAGAAAGACATACTCTCAGTTTTTTGTTTTCTTTACTTGCGTTTAATTTTACCCTCTAAATAAAATACGTAAGATAAATGAGACAGACTTATTCCATTTTGACATGAAAAAAAAAGGATATGTATTTACTTTCCAGCGATTCTAAAAAAGCTTATAATAGCACCAGCTACGTTTTATTTTAAATATGCCAGTTTTGTGACTTTGACAGTTTGTGGCAAAATGAAACAACTTTCTGGGTTTTCGCATCCCCAATCAAAAAAAATGGTACTTAATCTGGTAAATTATTTCGAAAATGAAAGAAAAAGTGGAAATTCGCCAAATATTCAGGAAACAGTAGCCAAAGCACTGGGAATTAGTTTAAGGACTGTGCAGAAAACTGTGCATGAAACAAAACATAACATAATACCCAAGAATACTAAAAAGTGTAAACGAAGAAAGCCAAAGACTGAGGATTTAAGCGAAAATATTAAAATGGGAGTTCGAAATGTGATTTACGATTTATACAAATCAAAAACCAATGTAACTATTCTAGTTTTACAAAAAACATTAAAAATTCGGGGTGTTTTGGAAATTGGACTTGAAGCATTATTAAAATTAATAAAAAATTTTGGTTTTCGCTATAAAAAAGACTGTAACCGAAGATTTTTATGTGAGCAGCCACAGATAGTGTGCGTTTTTAAAAAAATATACGGACAATTACAAATCGAAATTTAGAAAAGTGGTATTTTTAGACGAAACGTGGATATTTTCGAATGTAAGTGGTTCAAAATCTTGGCAAGATGAGTCTGTAAAAAGTGTTAAAAGGAAAAATGGGTGCGGTACGGGAAAGCGTTTTATTATTTTGCATGCCAGTTCTGCAACAGGATATGTTGCCGGTGCGAGTTAAATTTTTTCTTCAACATCAAAAAGTGCTGACTATCATGATAATATGAATTGCGAAATGTTTGAAAAATGGTTAAAAGTTCAATTGATACCAAATTTGGATGATCCGTCTTTAATTGTATTAGATAATGCATCATATATCATTCAAGAATTTTAAATAAACATCTTGGAGGAAAAGTGATATTTATGAGTGGCTGGAAAAACACAACCAAAATCCTTTACCAGATGAAATACTGCGTGAATATGGTCATGAGGTTCTACGACTGCCGCCATATCATTGCCAGTTTAACGCAATAGAATTAATATCGGCTGGTGCAAAGTCTTATTATGAAAAACATGTAGGTGATGGTCTTAAATCCGACCAAGTACAAATAGTTTGGCAAGATTCGTTAGAGTACTCAGAGTACTGGAAGAAATCGGTGGAACATACAGATATATTAATAAGGGATTGGTGGGATCGAGAACAAGTACTAGATGTCGAAGTAGCGCCAATGATAATTGCTCCATTCGAAAACGACTCAGACGACGAGGACCTTTCATATTTTATAAGTGACGATAAGAGTTTTTAGGCTATAATTGTAAACGGTGTTTTTCGTTTACATTTTTTAGTATTCTTGGGTATTATATTATGCTTTTTTTTTCATGCACATTATTCTGCATAGTCCTTAAATTAATTCCCAGTGTTTTCATTACGGTTTCCTGCATATTGGTTTGCGAATTTCCACTTTTTCTTTCATTATCGAAATAGTTTAGCAGACTAAATGCCATTGTATTTTTAGGTTTTAGTAGTAAAATTGTTAAAATAAATTGCACTGTTTATTATTGTCGTTTTTAATTAAAGGGTACAGTAGGTATATAATTAACGATTATATAATTTTTTTGTAACTTTTTCAACTCCCCTGTACATAATGTTTACAAAACTAATAATATTAGGTATATGTGGCTATCTGCGCGATAGCTAAAATAATTAAACTATTTTTCCTTCCTTTGGTATATTTGTAAATAATCTCACAACATTTTGATAGCCTCTGTGTTGTCTGATTTGACGCATATGATCAGTGACCTTTGGACCCGCACGTTAAGACCAGATCTGACTATACCTCGGAATGCTGGAGAATACGGAATTTGTACAGTGAGAGAACGATACCAAACGATGTGAGCATATGATGTGACCCTTCTCGCGAGAGAGCATTTACTTCTCTTAAATTGGAGAATAGAGGTCCAGGCACTCGTCCGACTGTATGATCGGAGTCGTATCGGAAGGGTGAATGATAGGTGTGTCCCGACCTTTATACGCGAACGTTGCCTGTAATAAACATTTGGAAAAAGCAAATATCCGTCTAAAGTCACTTTGCTTCTCGCAATTTACATCCGCGGCCTTGCGCCTCACTTTCGCCCCATTAGGTGGGATGTCTAGGTTTACTTAGTTTAAGCTACAAGACATGGACTGTATATCAAAAAATGGTAATTGTATGATCGTGCCGAGAAAATGCTGGGACTAGCATTATTTTAGCTTCTACAGTGTCACCAGTAAAGTCCGCATCATATGAGATTTTTTGTATTAATAGCTTTATTCAAAATTTGACTTTGGCATCAAGTTCTGCTTCGATCGAGATGAAAATTAAGCAAAAAAATGGTAGTCACGTGATTCGCATTATCTGTCAAATTTTAATTTTTTCCAAAAATAATTCAAAAGCGGTTATTTCTAAAAATATCGAAAAAAATTATAAGAAAAAGTTTTTTTAAATGCAGTTTCTAGCACACATGCAAAATTTCAGCAGCATAAGATAATTTTGATTTTTTACCTATATTTTGTAAATTGCACCACTTTTGCAAAATAAGACTCAACGCAACCTACATAAAACTTCTTAGTTTTGACAAAGCTTTATTTCAGATACATTTTCTTTAAAGTAGCGTCCTTTTAAATGTGTGTTTTTCTACAAAATCAAAATTGGGCTATTAAAATTTGGTCGCATGTGATGCAAAGTTTATTTGTTTTTGACCATGTTTAAGGTGACTTCATAAAATAAGTATTTTTGAAAACGTACTTTGTGTCTGAAAGTAATACACCTTAATATTAAGACAAAAAAGAACAGAGTGTCTTTAGTAAAGTGTTTTTTCTAAGTGGAAAATAAATTTTAGTTTAACAACATAAAGATTATCTATTTTTAACGATTTAATTTAAAACCCCTATATTATAATTTATTATTAAGCTAAGTCATAATAACGTTAACGCGTTAACCTTTAGACACAAACTACGTTTTCAAAAATACTTATTTTATGAAGTTACCTTATACAGGGTCAAAAACAAATAAACTGCATCACATGCGACCAAATTTTTATAGCCCAATTTTGATTTTGTAGGAAAACACGCATTTAATATGGCGCTACTTTAAAGAAAATGTAACGGAAATAAAGCATTGTCAAAACTAAGAAGTTAGGTTGTGTTGAGTCTTATTTTGCAAAAGTGGTGCAATTTACAAAATATAGGTAAAAAATCAAAATTATCTTATGCGGCTGAAATTTTGCAGGTGGGCTAGAAAAAAACTGCTTTTAAAAAAACTTTTTCTAATAACTTTTTTCGATATTTTTAGAAATAAACCCACTTTTGAATTATTTTTTGGAAATAATTTAAATTTTACAGATAATGCGAATAACGTGACTACTATTTTTTTTGCTTAATTTTCATCTCGATCGAAGCAGAACTTGATGCCAAAGTCAAATTTTGAATAAAGCTGTTAATAAAAAATGGAATTGAGATTGAAATTATGGAAAATGGCCCTCAGTTAAATTTCCTAAATTTTTAGTATGTTGTAGAGCATGTCATTCTGATGAAAAGTATCCATGGCCACAACAAAATCTGCCGACCAGTTTTTGAGATACGTGTCCAAGTTGCAAAATATGAATTTTCAATACAATATATTTTCGTATGAATTTATATTTTTTATATTTATCTATACAGGGTGACTCAAAAAAGTTATTATTTTTTTGAGTAAATAAATATAAAAAAATATAAATTCTGATAGCTTGCTCCAAGCTAATGTCATTTAGAGGATTACTTTGTCAACATTTAATTTAATGCCGAAAATACAATGATTTAACAAAAAATAATAAATAATTTTCGTCCCTCACATGGTAGGTAGGTATATAATAAAAAAGTTTAAACTACTTTTATAGTATTCTATCCTATTTATGACAGGGTCAACAAAAATCTAGAAAAATAAAACTAATTCATATTTTGCAACTTGGACACACTGTATCTCAAAAACTGGTCGACGGATTTTGTTGTGGCCATGGATACTTTTCATCAGAATGACATTCTCTACACTACCCCATACTAAAAATTTAGGAAATTTAACCGAGGGCCATTTTCCATCAGAGAAGTGCGGGGTTCTTTAAAACTTTTTAGTGAATACGGGTGTTAGTTTCCATTTAAATTACCTAGTTGTCTTAATGGGTATTTGGTATTTTTTTTAAAAGTGTATTTCCACCCATCACGAAATGTAATCAATAAAGTTTTAGGGGTACATACCCCATAATTTTATTAAAGGGGGAATATTTTTATTGTTTATTAATATTTTAAACCAGTGGTGCAAAACTGATTTTTTTTAGTTTTTATTTTATTTTCGCCTGTATTACTAAACCGACTTCAATACAATTTTAGGGGTTTGTAGGTAACTATAAGGGGCATCCAAATAAGTAAAAAATATATGGCATGTAATTTAAAAATATATATCATCATGAGGTCACACTTTCTTGGTAAACTCTGTAAAAACAAAATTATTTTCCTTAGATCCTAGATGTGCCCTAAAATACAGATGAAGGTTGCAAAATATCAAAATCCTAACCTAATTAATAAGTGAATTATAGAAGACGGGAGGTGAGGTGCAGGACCCTGTATGTATGTATAAGTGTTTGCTTTGTGAGCTGTGGGCCAACGTCAAGTGTTTTAGTGTTAAAGGTGCTACCTATGTTTGCGAACTTTGCAAATAAACGATTTCAAACGAACCCATGAATTTATTTAGTTAACTTTGTTAATAAACAACTATTTTTACTGTTGTGTAAAAATTAGAAAATTATAGTAATAAATAAAACATGTTCGTTAAAATGACTCTAAACCCCCTAAATAATTTCAACAAATTGTAGAATATAATAGTTCCCGGGGGAAATAAAATAAACCACCCCTACAAGAAAGAACTCATCAAATGGTGTACATCGTTCTTTTGTATTTAATTTGGGCTTTAATTAAAATCAAATTTGGTACCCCTCTATTTTTTCAATGTTGGAATGCACAAAGCTTCAAGGCGTTGACGTTTGCTTCGAAAATTATGGAGAAAAATTAAGTTTGCCAAACTGATTAAGTTGGCAAATTGTCTAGGATTGGAGGCAATATGAGAGTGAAAAAATTATATCTAACATGACCTACCTTACAGCCTTCACAGGAAGTGACTCCGTAGTGGTACCCTGATGCTTTGTCCCCACAAACTTTACACGGTATAAAGGTTTTGGTTGTTGTAGAGCTATTTGAGTCCGCAGCTACGTAGGTGCTTTGTTCTGCAACGAAAAGGAAAGGTGGGTATAAACATTTGTATAACTAGAAAAAGCTCTTTAAAGAAATAACTTTTTAGATGAAATGATAATTTATGAATAGCTTTTAATACAAAAACGAAGGTTTTATTTTATTCCATGCGGTCGTGTTTACAACCCACCAGTAACGGCGTACCGTTAATGTTCGAAGACTAAATGATGCAACAACTGGAGAGAGTACCTACACGTGTTTCCACTTTGACGATTCTTTGCTCAAAATCAGCGCTAATATCAAATTCATTATAAACATAATGGTAAAATGTAATTTTGGTAGCCCATTCTCCTCTCGTTGGTAATTTAACAATACATTAGAGAAATTGATTTCTACACGATCAATTTTATGAGCGTAGAACTTTTCTTTGCCCCTCGTACTCAGAACGACGTTAAAGAACCCATAAAAGACTGTATTCTAAAACGCGGAAGACGTTGTTCATCAATCTGCCAGAACCGAGAACCGCTCCGCTACAACAAATTATCAGAATTCCTGCTGAAGGGTGTGTCCGTGTGAGAGCGCTTGGGTCTCGTGCGCGCCGTCGTGACTTAATTTATGTTTTACGAGTACCTACCAGCGAAAAGAGCGTTCGATAGATAAGACAAAATTTGTTATAACATATTGTTAGAAATCAAAGAAAAGGCACAGCACACGGTACACAAACAATAATCCAAATTCACGAATGAATTTACATAGAATTAAACAATTATTTTACTGACGGCATGAGAGAGAATACTGCCCAAGACTAGTATCATTTTCGCACGACCGAAAGAGGCCGGTTCTTATCTGCTAAAAATTTCATTACGTAAACAATCCCTTTTCTTATATAACTTAAATAAATAGATAATAAGTATTTAAGACGTTTCTAACAATATGTTATAAATAATATAATATGTTTTTGTGCGTCTGGTAACACATGCACTTTAAAGGGACCGTACTACCCCTTATGATTATATTACAATCAAAATAAATGATGCTAAGTTTAATCCACAACAGCCTGTTTATATTTCATTAAATATTATGTCATCGTCATAGGGCTTTTCGAGATCACATAGCTTAAAATAGGATTATTATCTTCCGTTTAGTTAAATTTTTTCTTCTTTTTTCGGTATTTTCCACTCCTTTATATGTATTAAATTTTTTGTTACATGGCCATATTGGCACAATTTTGAAACCCCCTGTTTAGAAATGGAAAACATAAGTTACGGAATCAAAGCATCTATGTTTTGCTTTAAATCTAAATTAGATGGTGGTTTTCATTTCGTCAGAACAGTGTTACCAATTACACACATATTAGTGAATTAGTGACGTAAGTGTGAGGAGAAGAATATATATATATATATATGACACTTAAGTTGTTGCCATGTTACTTATTCTCTGCCAAGATTTCTCGAATGGCCTCTCGGTAGGTTTACCATTACGTTGAAAGATTTTCCCAGCACCTTGCTTGTTTTTTCCATAATCTCGTAGCTCGGTTAGGACTGTTTGCACCAATTATATTTCTAAACTCCTTATTCTATTCTCCTGATGATGAATGCTTTTATGCGTTCGAAACATGTAGGGAATTACCCTGTATTAAACCTTGATACTTATGTTTTTTTAATATACCAGTAGAAGAAGACTTAAAGTGTCTTATTTCTTTTCCTTTAAACATACACTCCAGTTAAAGTATGGACTATTTCTTCAAGTTGATTTGATTATATATAGTTATCCGCATTATTTAAAGCCAGCGCCCCCCTGACTTGCTAGTCACGAGCCGCAACTGCTCAAGTAGTTATAGTGTGTAGTTTTAAATATGTAGCTTTACTAGTTTCAAAGATACTGAACGTTCATCTCGTCATGTTTTTACATAAAAATATAATTTTATAATGTTGATGTCAAAAATGGTTAGAATTATCAATAATGGTTACTAAAGTTTTAATGGGTCAACCAAAAATCCTAAAATATACAGGGTTCATACCAAAGTTGGTCCTAATTTCTGGTATACCTATCTGGAAATAGCAGAGGTCTCGAATATATATTTTTTAAAGTGTAAAGTCCGTTGTTATGCTTATTGTCAAATTAAAAACAAAAACAATTCGTTCCCAAGATAATATGTCCTTCAACTTGAATCACCCTGTATATTTTGCTAGAATTGACTACCGGAAAAATCGTCTGCAGCGCGCTAATGTGCAGCTTCATGTGAGAACATCTTAGGCGGTTGCACTGCTGATATGGCCGGAGCAGAACAAGCTTTATGAGCGTGTTGTTCTTAGTTATGGAACCGTTAGATATAAGAGTTCGGGTAGCTACTTGTACAACGTTTGCAGGAATAGGTATGGGACCGGGGGTATTTCAATCTTACAAACCTTTTGTTGCAGGTGTTTGAATATCCTCAATTCCTTTATCTAATACTTTTCCCAAACGCATAATTTCTTTATGTGAAAATATTTGGACAAAAATATAAACTAATTTACCGTAGAGCATAATAAATCGGAATTGCAAATAAAAGTTAGTTCTAAGTGTACTTAATTGTAAGGGGCTTTATAATTATGTATTGCAATCAAATCTACCGCTGTTAGAGGCAGCCAGCAGGATTGACGTTACTTACGTTGTCCACAATATCTTCCGAAGAAAACAGTAACATCAAAGAATCCAAACGATCATCGCCCATCGTCGATCGTAGAAAATTCAAGACCAGCTTAAATTTACTGAAAGATCTTTCAGAGGATACCGAAGAAATTAGAGAAGTCAATACAAATCTTACACTTTTATTATAAGCACTAGGCAGTATTTTCCGTAATTTGTACGATTTTTTCGAAATATCTACCAAACTCTGACAATCTCCACAAGGTGCTGCTATATACCAGAACCCAGATTGTTTTAGTAAGCAATCATTAGATAAAAGAAATATCTAGTAAGCGTTGTTAAATAGATGTAATCTTCCAATAAAACGCATGACTGCGTTGCTAGGTTGTACAGTTTTTAGTGTTTTTATAAGGTTTATTTAAAATAAACGTAATATTGATAAGCAAATGAAATGGCGAATGCGTCATTAGTGTTTGCACTTAAATGCTTTTTAAATATTCTTTGTGCAATTCACGATGCGTTCGTCGCTTCACTTAACATTTACAATTATTAAGGTGCATCGTTAATAAAGCTAGTACCACCCAGAGGATTGAAAGCATTATGAAATATGTAATTTAAAAAGCATTAAAAACAAGGTGGTCTCTAATTAATGTGCAAGAATAAAAACATTACTTAAGGGTCCTTATTGCTTTTGGGACTTTTCGATTCGTTCTGACCTTTATTCAAAAATTAATTAATAAGTATTTATTTATATTGTTAATTTATTTATTTTACACCATTTCACAGTTACAATAAACCAATTAACAAATGGATGTACAAGCTATTCAAAATAAAATAGGTTATATTTATACCTATAACAATTCAAGAAATTATTTGATAACAAGGAATTTAATCGTAAGATATGATATCGAAACGGAATAATTTTATGCCTAAAAAGGCACTAGGAAGAGAGAGAAATTTAAGTTGAGAAACTGTATGTATATCCTCTAAGGAGAAGAACAAATGCCTAGCAATAGAACTTCTTCTAGAATACCGATTTCAGGATACTGACCATCAATTTTAATACTTAGATATTTCATCTTGATAATATGGCAAGCATACAACCGGACGTACTCCAATTTAGATCTCAATGCATAAAAAATTATTTTTAGTGTATGACAAACAATCAAATAAATAAAAAATCACGAAAATGTCGTATTATAAAACCTAGGGACGTATAACAAGCCAACAATAAGGTCATTTATGTGAGGAACAAAATATACTTTACTGTCAAATAGTACACTCAAATCGCGAAAAGTTTCATCTCTGTCCACAGTAATGTTATTAAGTCAATTGCCTTAGAAAAATCCGTAAACATTATTGTTAATGTACACAAGATGGTACTTACACAAGTAAAAAAAAAATATTACTAGGTATATATTATAATATATCTAAATAACATAAATTTGCCATTAAAACGCAAGATAACGCAAAAATAAGACTGCACGGCAAGATACAAGATAAACAGTTAGCCATTTAAGCCATCCTTCGGAAGCAATAGATTACATCATGTCACCCAGCTGTTAAAAATAAGAAAAGTAACCTCAAAATACTCCTCATCTAAAATACACAGTTATAGTAGTATTCTTCCAATGCATAAAACGCTGTGCTAAATGTTTTCCTTAAAATCTTGAGGTATCGAAGGTCCTTTACTGATGGCGGAACATGATTATAGATTTTTCTACTTTCATAAATTATTGATTGCTTAACCAGTGTGGATTTTGGAATAGACAAAAATAGTTTATCCAAGCCTCTCGTATTATACCGTCCTGTGAGAACTAAGAGTATTAAAGAAATCAAAGATTCCAGCATTTACGATTTATCTGGTTAGCTATATGGTCCTTGTATGGTCGACTATACTTCACACGTGCATCAAAAGAAGCGCTGATATCAAACTTACTATTAAGTCACATCTAGGATTTATAAAATTAATTAAATACATGTTTTACAAGTATAATTATAAATTACAAACTTTAATAAGATACTATAAGTAGAACAAGTTTTTGTTTGTTTAAATTAAATAAATATGGTTATTTCAGGTCTTTGTATTTAGTACCTACTTAATTTAGTTCCATGGTGACAAAATCTAGAATGATAGCGGCAACCTCGCTGTCCTCTTCCACGCGTCGGCCATTCTTGGGTATCAACAAAAACAGCTGCAGTAATCGAACACTTCTTTTTTTCTATCACTAATCATAGTCATATAGTTTTTCCCATGTCCCGATGTCGTGGTTACTCGTAGGAATACTCGTATTTGTACGTGTTTTGTGTTTTTTTTTTGTTTTTTTAGTATTGAAAATACTACTGGGTGCGTATATACGGGTCTATTTCATGAAAAATTCGGCATTTATTATTATATTTGTTAATATTAAGATATGGCAGGGAGAGAGAACAGTTATAGTAGTTAGTATTGAATCGGCCAGTACCTACTTTCATGTTACGGGATCTCCCAAAAGCCACAGCTGCACACAAGCAGCGTCGGCTTTATCAGGATATTTATTTACACCAAATATTATTACTATTTAAACATTATACTGTGTGTTTGAATTTTGAATATACCTTTATTTGGACATAATAAAAAGTAGATTATCTTTATTATTGTTCTACATTCTTACATTTTAGTTCTTAATGATACTATAGTTCGATGAACACTATAAAGAAACGTGTGCAAGTTTCATTAAGGTGGGAGTATCAACATGCTTGCCAACCTCTAACTTATTTTACGCAGATTTTATTTATTTTTCTAGCTTTTACACACAATTTAAATAAAATCAATATTGACTGCACATTCTATAGGTAATAATTGACATAAATAAATATCAAGGAATTTTATAAATTATAAAATATTGAGTTAGATTTTTTTAAATATTATTATGTCATTGTCATGTGATATTCTTTCCTTATACAATTCTCCCAAAATTAGCAATGAAATAAATTGATACTTTTGTAATATATCAGATATTACCTAAATAATAGGCCGACGATATAAATTTTATTTAAAAGTTAGTAAATAAAATAATAAACTAAAAAAAAACAACGCGAAATAGGTTATAGGTTGGCAATAGATTGAATGACATTGAAAATTCTACCTTAACAAAGTTCATATCGAACGTGTATCATTCAAAATTTAATCTACGACAGTGCAAATAGATTTTATTCGTCTAAATTTCATTGATATCAGATAACGTTTTCGTAATTTTTAAAATTATCAGGTGTCCATATTAGTCGATATCATGGTAACGGCATTTTTGATTGTTTCAATTTCGATAAAATTGGTAAAAATAAACAGTAAATGTCGCTGAAACAAAGCGAAATAGCGCGGCGGTATTGGCGTAATACACAGAAAGTCGTGGGAGAATGGATATACCAATCCAAAACATTTCATAGCCGACTTAAGATTTAGACATTTAATGAACAAAGAGTACAAGGACCAGCAGGTAAATGGCTGTATACAGCTAAAGAAATAATGTTGTCGCTATTTTTGAAAATGTGGTTTTGAGCTCTCTTCAATATGTACTAATATACAGATTATCCTATATTTTTTATTTTAACAAAACAGTCAAATTTACACATTTCTAAGTATAATTTACACATTTCTAAGTATAATAATTGAATTATTATTTCAAACTAAATCGGAGCATCCATGCCGTCATAATAACGCGTGATAGCGGCACGTTACATACTCACAGATAGGAGTAATCTGTGCTGTGACATAATGGTTTCCTTCTCGCCACTGTATGTGGTAGGTATTTTCAATACGCCTATGATACTTGCGTAAGATGCAAAATCTGTGAATTTTTTTGTCTGTACTATAGATTCCACCCATAGATATATACACAATAAAAGGCCTATGGTTCCACCGTACCTACTTTAAATAAAATTCCTATTTAAAAATTTTTAAAACAGCGCATGCTTACCTGAGCATTAATTAACAATCCCTGTAAAAACATAATAACGACGAAGAGAGAAATTCCTGATGTGCCATAAATAATTTCTAAACTCAAGAGCGCAAAAAGACGGTAACTATATGAATAATGGATGCAGCAGCAGAAAAGGATTATTATTAGGTTTGGTCTGGATTTTTATGCAGCTCGAATCGACTGCAATATCAGTTGATATAAATAATAATAAACCTCAGTTCATGCAATGGCTAATCCAGTGTAGGTACAAATCTAAAATTCGATGCTCACTTTTGCCACCACTCGGTTGTTTTTACTTTAGACCTAAAAAGATTGTCCAAAAACTAATTCGTCAACGCAAATCACAAGATCTTATTCTCATAATATGTTTTTACCATATAGCAGGTTCGTCGGAACCTCAATCGGAACCTTATTTGCAGGGGCGTTCGTGGTATTTGAAAGTGGTGAGGCACAGTTGAAATTTTTTTTTAGCAAGGTTAGATTTTAAAGTTAGTCTAGTGGTCACTCTACTTCATCAGTTGTTTAATAGGTACCTTTTGTAAAAAAAATTATAATATTAAATTTTTAATTGGAATTTAGTTTGTAAAGCTAGGGCTATGTTATCGAACAATTTGTTCCTATGGAAATATATGGGTAATTTTATTGTGTAGTAAAAGACCACGAGACAAGTTTTTTAAATCGCTGTAACCACATTTTGACCAAACTTGGTCGCTATTATTTGTTACAAACAGAATACACGGCCAGCCAAATAATTTGTTTAACGTTACACTACCAGTAAGCCAGTCGTACTTTTCGTACCAAGTGTTATTTGAAAGCTCCGATTTGATTTCCCCACCCCACCCCACCGATAGTAACAAGACGTTTACTCAAATCTGGAACAGGTCGCTTTACTTCTTTTACTATGTACAATTTATCTTCATAGGAATTAATACTTGAAAAATTCTTCTCATTTACTAAAAAATTAACAAGATCACAAGTAGGATTGCGAATGTTTACATTTACCTGAGGAAGTTGTGACGCTGTGCTAGGTCCCGCTGAATCCATTTTTCGCTAATAAGCACAAAACAAATAAACTAATAAGTAATAAAAGTAATGTAATATTTATATTTTAGAAAAATCACTGCCCACCGTTGGAAAAAAAGCAAAACAAAAATCAGTACGGAAAACCACAATAGTAATTTACGTTACAAGACCGGAAAGTAGTGTTTTTCAGGTCGAGACAAGCATTTTCAGGGCGAGCCATAGGCAAGTCCTGGAAGCTTGGAGAGACCTGGAAAACACTAATTTTCGGTTGCGTGACGTACAATATTTTATTTAAGACCGACACTTCGATATATTTTATAATCTACGCGAAACAAGTTTGACATAAAGAACAAAATTAAAATCAACGAACTGTCACTCGACAATACATCGAAATGTTGTTGTCATAATAACGAAATCAAGGTATCTTGTATTATCAAAGAGCGATTGGAAAAACAAAAAACAGGGTGACAGTGACATTAGAGACCGGAAAAGTGACATTAGAGTCCGGAAAAATCTTTTCCAGACTCTAATGTCACTTTTCCGGTCTTGCGATCGGAAAAACGTTATTTTCTAGACGAAAAATTGTCCAGAAAGTGTAAATTTTCTGGTCGGTTTTAAAAAAAAGTATTTACCGAAAACTATAATAAAATAAAAAATACAGGTGTAAAAGTCAAATTCACTATGCACTATGTACTCTCTCTAAACTCTAAACTTTCAACGGACAAGGGACAAACAACCTGTTAATCTAATAATAGCATTTCTCCAAATTCATCTAATAGATTAGATTAGTCCCCTCGGGTTCGCATTAAATTTACGTAGAAAGTTGAGGCTGGCCTCAAAAGAATATTTTTATGCGCTATTTAAAGCTAAATTCGACTGGACTATTACGGTATCATACAAGACATTAGATATTTTCACTAATACGCTAGGCAAGGAAGCGAGAGGCCGGGCCTCTAACCATATACGACCGCATGCAGAAATGAGATGGATGATATAAGAACAAAACACGCAAGGGGTCAGGAAAGACAAGAAAGCGCGAGACCGGCTTCTACCATATACGATCGCATGCAGAAATGAGTTGGACGATAGACGATATTTCTAGCGAAGCGCGTTAAGATTGACGCTGACGGCATCAATTCTAATGGATATATATTTATGCAAATAGTAAAATAATATAAATTTGTAATTTATTTAATTTGCAAAATTATTGGTGAGGCACTGCCTCACCTGCCTCATAGGAGAAGCCGCCACTGCTTATTTGGCTTCTAGCCAGAAAAGCATTTTTTTCTTCGTCTTTCATTCAAGTGGTAAGATGCGTTTATTTCTCTCTTGCTCACGGAATTATTTTCACATTAATATTTCTATTGAAAAATAAGAGTCTCGGTCTGAGCTCGCTGGGCCCCAAAATCAAAATGCAGGGGCGTACGATAATTAGAAGAGAGAGAGGTAAAAGTAATATTTATAGTCCGGATATTTGATAGTGAAAGGACCTTTAAACCAGAGTCGGCATGAGGACTGATTGGAAAATATTAATATTATATTATTATTAAAAAATTTAATTATCTTGTCTCGTCTCGCGAGATTCTCGCAGAAAAATCTCTCGTCTCGCGAGAACGAGGCGAGAAAAAGCGAGACGAGATTGAAACACTTAGTAGTTGGATTGCACAAAGGTTTTTACTTTGACTGTTACAGTAATGACATACAAACATAATTTACTCACAATAAAAGTGGCTCGGTTAGCTTTAGAACAACTCTTGTACAAAAATTGTTCAAAAGCTAACCGAGCTACTTTGATTGCGAATAAATTATATTTGTGTTATTACTGTAACAGTCAAAGTTGAATAGTTAGTTAGGTAACTTTTGTTCAATGCAACATAAGTGGCAGAATTTCAGCTTCCTGGGCCTCCGTTTTTGGGATATCGCTTTTTAATAATGTCATTTCATTAGTGGCAGCTTCCCCCGGGGGAAAAGGGGCGACCGTCTATGTATGTATGCCCTTTGTGTTAAGTACTAATTGTTCGTAAAATTTTAGTTTCTTTAATAATATTAAATAATATTTTCCAATAAGTCCTCATGCCGATTCTGGTTTGTGGTCCTTTCACTACCTGATATCCGGATAATAATACATGAAGTTTGGCTGATAGGATGGAGGAAATTACCTTATAGCCGCCACTGCAAACAATATTAATTTAAACATTTAGCCACAGCCGTCTTAACTTCCAAGCCATGAAGTGACATCGGGCAACGCCGCATCAGCTGGGAGTAGCGGATCCACAAGCTATTATTACGCGCGGCAACGGGCGAGTTTTTTATTGTCTGATAATATTTTTTGTGTTTTTTTGGCTCTGTTGCCACTATATTGATATTTAAAAATGTACAAAAAAGTAATAAATAGTTTTGGATAACAAGAACAACTTACCTAATTATTAAATAATAGTAATATTGCGTTGAGAAGGTGTTTTGTTTCACTAGGAGTAGATTTATTTGATCGATCAAAAGTAAAATTCTATTATAATTACAGGATTTACTATTATCTTCTCAAGTCGCAAAATTTAGTAAGCTTAAGGCTTTGTTTAAGAAATCTACGCTTGTCTTAAGAAAGTCACCTACTATCTGGGTAATTTCGTTGTATGAATTGGTACCGAGACAATAAGTTTTCAAGCTGAGACCACCTGCTTAGTTTCATTTCAAACAGTGGCGGCTCGTGTCATTTTAGTGAAGTAGGGCCAGGTAAACCCTTAGCGCCGCAGGCAAAAAAATTTTGGGTGCCACGCCCTTTTTTATTAATAGTTCTTGCTTTTGAAGTGGGAAAAATAAGCAAAAAGGCACCTAATTTAATTTATGAATTTACAATTATATTTTGAATTTTAAGAAAATACTGTAGGTAAAGTGTACTATATAGACTGAAAGAATCACAAACCGAACGCAGTTTAAAATTTGGTTTAATATGTATCTGTTTTTATCAATTTGTTCGTTTTTCTTCATTATTTCATTGTGATGTGCAGAATTTAATTGAGTTTTAATGTTAATTTTACCAAGCATACTGAAATTAAATATATTGTTTAAATGTACCTTCTATTTTTCATGTGTCTTCATTTTTTCCCAGATATGGACCAAATCATCTGTACCTTTTTGGGACCAAGTTTGCTCCCCACCAAATAAAACACACATAAAACAAAATAGTCTATTAGATTCACCACAACCGCACACACCGCACATAAATATTTCTATTAAATTTACGCAATCCCACTTTCTGTCCGCCCTGAGTTTTTTCTATATTTAAATCTAGTAACGGTCGTCCTAATTCCTTAATTTCCAATTTCTGTTCTAAAGAAATGGTAGAAAATGGAGTTTCCTTTAAAAATCTAATAGTATTCATTATGTATTTCTAAAAAAAAAGTTCGTTAACATACATTAAATCAGCCGGCCGAACGAAAATTATTTAGTTTACAAACAACCTAATACAAACAAATCGCGACGCGACGCGGACAACTGTTTAGAACGTCTAACGTCAAACGGTCAAAGGGCCTGGCCACGCAGATATTTTTTCCTGCTTGCATTCAAGGTAATTTTCCAATGTTTTTTATTGATGTGTTATGGCGATTTCGTCATAACTTCGGGCCTCCGCCGTGTGCCTCGTCGCTTGGCGCGAAAGCTACGTTACCGTTTTACGCATAATCGCTTCCTTAAAAGATGGAAATTTGCACCCGACTGTGTTCCATTTTTAAATTATTTTGCTAATTGCTTTAAAAACGAGAATATTAATTTTAATAGGTTTTGGCAATTTGTAAAGGGCAGGACGCTGGACAGGAGGGCAGGTAGTGCCATGGCACTGTGGCTCTACCCCACGAGCCGCCACTGATTTCAAAGGGTAAAATCCATTTCAAATCATTGTAAGCCAATTCATTACCTTTTCAAAAAACCTTTACCTTCATATCAAGGTTCACTGAAACATGATTAACAATATTTATACAGTCGTTGGTCAAATCTAAACTATAAAAATATATTTTCGAGTCACTTACAATTTTTACTTCCCAAAATTCAGAAGTATTATTTTTTGTGAATAATTACTGAGATCGTCCAAACTTTTTATAAAATCCGATTGTTCGAAAGCTTGATTGTTCGAAAGCTTGATTAAGTTGAAATGTACGCTATTGTTGTTCCTCGTTTATCTCCGCTGGACTTTTTCTAGGAAGGAGAACAGTTTTTGACAAGTGCCATCAGGAAAAAGATAAATATCCTCACGGCTAATGTCACTGGGAACATAATGCTTGGCACTAACTACAGAATACTGTGGGCGACCAATTAGCTCTTTGAATGGCTTTTAGCCATAGAATTTTCAGATTTTCATCTTTTGGGAAGTGAAAAACTGATACACTCTCTTCACCTGCCTTTAAAACACTTTTATAGTTACAGTTACACCCAGGAATACAGCAGGGGCTTGGCATGTTGATAAATAAACAAACTAAAAGAAAGAAATAGTGCTCACCTAAGTACCGAGGTATCTAGAGGTAACGATACCTAACGATATACCTTCAAGCTAAATAAACACTTCAATATTTAATAAATTAACTGTAGCCACAAAACAATAAAGTTTATCCCAAACAGCTAACTAGAATACAAGAAACACAACTTTTAAATTAATACAAATAAAATTCTACCGCCACTTTTATAAAACCAGTAAACAAACTGTCAGGCCGGCCAGACTGTTGGATTTTTCACTTTATTAATGCTATTATAGCAAACACGCACCACAAATTTTTACTAGTATTTTGTAGAGGTTCTTAGCAATCATGTCACTTAAATTTTCTATTAGATACCTATCAATCGAAAACCGGATAAAAATACAAATTAATAGAACAACTACACCTACTTCCCGCGAAAAGTATATACTAAACCATAAATAACCTCAAAAAAGTCACATGACACGTGGATCTTTAAAGCAGTGTTGTCGATGTTTCTGTTGCACGGCTTGGAAGTTAAGAGGGTTGTGGTTTAGCTATCCAGTGATTGGTTAAACGTTATAAAGGCAAGGCGCGAGTGGAGAATTCCCAACAGCGATTCTACCTAATGGACCCTTAAGAGCAACACAAATTTTAAATAGTTAAAATAGGGGATTTTTCTGTTAAAAAGTTAACATGATATTTTTACCTAATACTAAGATACAACTAGGTACCTATCTTCAATGCCTGAAAGCCGTTACTGGTTATGTTCGTTTGATATCGTAAGGCCCGATATAAAGAAATGAATAAAGGGTTCATAGCGACCTTGCCACGGACCTGATGATTGAACAAAGAAGCGCCATACAAAAGGCAGGCCGAATAATAAAACTGGTCTAAATAACGTTCCATTGAATAATTTCCATAGAAGAACGCCTTTTCCTTTTTATTTATACGTCATTTACGTCCTCGGACTTGTTGCCGCGGCAAAGAACGTACTCGGGCGATGCGGCGGCGGCGTTTTTGATGCGGTGTAATGGTGAATGGGGACGTGCTGAAGAATGTATACGAAATTGCTATTTTTAAACCCTGTATTTTCAAATATTTATATATTACAAACATTCATTAAATCCATATAATTGAAAATTTAAATACAGTTTGAGTTTGTAACTTGGAATAAATTCAGTACAGTTTTTTTTTTAAAAAAATGCTTGGACACGTGTATTAACATTTTAAGTTGTGCTCTTTTTTATAAAAAAAAATATTGATACAGTGTGTCCCAAATTACAGATATGACGATGTCGATCATTTTTTTAAAGGGCAAGACTAGTTTTTTATTGACTATTTTTAAAGTGTTAATAACAATTTAAAAAATGCGGCATTTTATCTCTAGACTTGTGTAAAGTAAGTAAATATACTGTAACCCATGATATAAGAGAAAAATTTATTGTCGGTTTGAAACTTATATATTAAAAATAGGAAACAATGCGTTAAAATAGGAAGTAATGTTAGTTCCTATCAAACAGTTAAATGGTTCTATTATTTGATCAACATTGTTTCTTATTCACATCAATTTTATCTCAAAATTAAAATTATATGGACAAATTAAACTTTTTGCAGACAGCACAAGAATTATTAATTATGCTAAACATATTACGGATACCCAGGTAAATATCAAAAAAGATTTAAACATTATATTTGACTGGTAAGAATCTTATAAAATAACTTTCAATTTTAATAAATCTTCTTTTATGTACGTACATTGCCAAACAAAGGCTAGATATCGAGAAGCGACCAATAATAAATTAATTTGGAAAATATTGATTAGATACACTAATAACATAAAGTTTTTAGGTTTATATATTAATCGAAATTTAACATAGGGAAAACACGTAGAAATTATTCGATTATATTTCTCCGTTAATTGGGATATTCTTTCAAAATCGTCATTATAGAGATCAAGATATACAGTGAGGACCTAAAGTTCGTCCCCCCCCCCCCCTCTAACTTCTAAACCGTTCGGTATATTTTAATGAAATTTTGAACGATAATATTTGAGCAAGTCTTGCACTTTTTGACATACCAATGACAGCTTTAAATGTTAAGATGACAGCTGGGTCCGCTTTTGGAATATTTTTTTAAATGGAACACCCTGTATATTTTTACATTTTTAAATTCCACATAAAATTATAATTATTTTTTATTAAATCCATTATTAGTCTCTACTTCATAGTTTCCGAGATATTGACTCTCGAAAAGTGACATTTTTGAACTTTAACAGCTTATAACCTTTTAACAGTACGTCTTAAAGCAAAACGGCTTACATGTCCCTATCTTCAATTTTTATTATCTTCCCAAAAAGATCAACTTCCAGTTAAACCGGAACAACTATATTTCCTGCTTTCGAGTTACATCCGGTTTAACCGGAAGTTTATTTTTTTTGGGAAGATAATAAAAATTGAAGATAGGGACATGTAAGCCGTTTTGCTCTAAGACGTACTGTTAGAAGGTTATAAGCTGTCAAAGTTAAAAAATGTCACTTTTCGAGAGTCAATATCTCGGAAACTATGAAGTATAGACTAATAATGCATTTAATAAAAAATAATTATAATTTTATGTGGAATTTAAAAATGTAAAAATATACAGGATGTTCCGTTTAAAAAAATATTCCAAAAGCGGACCCAGCTGTCATCTTGACTTTTAAAGCTGTCATTGGTATGTCAAAAAGTGCAAGACTTGCTCAAATATTATCGTTCAAAATTTCATTAAAATATACCGAACGGTTAAGAAGTTAGAGGGGGGGGGGGACGGACTTTAGGTCCTCACTGTATATATCTTTAAATGATTTTTAAAATATTTATCATGCGTTAGTACATATAAAAGTTCAGTATTTTATTTCTATTTGAGGTTCAGACAATTCGATAGTATTAAAACCTTTAAATAAACTACATAATAAAATTATTAAAAGTATAGAGTTCCGCACTTAGAACCAACAATATTTTTTTTTAAACCGAGTAAATACTTACATATAAGTACCACCTACATAATTATTTATATAATTTTAAAATTAGCATATTTATTCATTCTTTACTTTTAAAACGACAATTTTCAAACATAACGTTTACAAAAGTTTATGATGTTCACAGACATGATCTAACTTTCTATAAACGATTAAAATAAACAGCAATTTTGGATAACGTTTATTGTTAAATATTGGATTAATATTATATAATAATTTACCCAAACTTATTAAAACATAAAAAAACGGCACTTATTTAAATTTCATTTAAAAAAATGTTTTCTAATCTATTTTTTTCGGTTCTGCATTAAAATATATCTTATAAACCACTCGAGTTTTAAATTTTTTACCACATAAACTTCACGTACCTACGTATATGTTTCTTAAACTTTTACTTTTAATTAAATGTTCTGGACTTAATTTAATAATGTGCGATAGGTCGAGGGCTTTTATCGCAAATTATTAAGTATAGAACATTTTAAAAGTAAAAATTTTCTTTAAACCACCTACGCGAAGTTTACCAGGTAAAAATTAAAGTTTTTGTGATTTAACATATGACAAAATCTGGGAGATTTAGGTATTTTTATTTATTATTTTTTTGTGCTTTTTTATATTTTATAATGTATTTATTATTTCAAACAAATCAAGTAAAATACAACTTACGAAACGAAAAGCGGCAATGAAAATGTAAAATTAATTTTTCGCCATCACTGTGAATAGAGCTAGGAAAAAATAAAAAACGGAACGAGAATTTTCTAGGGGTGTTACAGTGGAACTGGACCTGTTCTTTTGGAATAGGTATCATCTGCCTATTCCGCGTACCTATTACCTATTACCAGGTACCTATTCCAGGTCCGTTGGCACTGTCACATGTTTGATTCTCTGGTTTCATTGTTATTCCTTTTTCAAGTTGTCAGGTACAGGTACGATATAGGGAATGGAACGGCTACAGGTTTTGCTTTAAATTCTTATAATATGTTTATAATATGGCGAATTTGCAGTTGAGAATTTTAAACGTTGCCGTTACAAGCATATTGCAATAATTAAAATAATCTCACTAAATAAAGATAAAGGGAAATAGTAATAAATAATAAATATTTCTAAAAATATTGTAATAATTTATTGGGCAACAAAATATAGAGTATTTAATGTAGGATATGCAACCAGCAATGAGGAATTGATTAAAAAGGCAACATAATATTGTGGATGTACAACCTATGCCTATTCTTCATGTTTCTTTAAATAATAGGCCTCCGTTACAATCAAATCTTCCAAAAAAGTCTGGTGCGAAAAATATTAATCTGTTACAAAAATTTATAACTAAATTTAATTCAAATAATCGGAAACTGCTGGCCACGCTGGAGTTCTAGCGGCCTTCTTTAAAAACTCGTGTCGGCCATGCAGCCGGAATAGCTCCAATCGGCGGAGCGGCGTTTAAGTTTGACCTGGAATAGTTTGGACCTGTAATAGGTATTTCAAATAGGTTCGGGTTTGGAATAGGTACAGGTCCAACTAGGTACGAGAAAAAGCTATTCCGTAACATCCCTAGAATTTTCTACTTTTTCTGAGTATCTGCGGAAGAAGTAGGAACTTTCCAAATTTTCGACGGTGCATGTTCGTCATGTCCAAATTGCGCTCGCTGTATTTTTTACCTTTTACGAGATCCCAACGTAAGCTTCGAATTTGTAAGACCCTTTACACCTAATTAAAGACAGGTGAAATGCACTAAATCACAAATAATTTTTTTATTGAGATATACACTGTGTCCCCGTATTGATGGCCCTAGAGGACAAACAGACATAAAATGACAATTATTTTCAAACGTTGTTTTGTGCGGGGCCTATACCTAATCCATATATCCATAATCAAGTAATTGGTAAGCTTTTGAGATAAAGGAATGATTATTACATAGGGTGTCCTAAAAAATATGGTCAATAATATGGGATTGAGTAGATTGGTTAAAAATAAAGTAAGAACTTCATATAAAATTGTGTCCACTGATTCCGAAGCTACAGCCCCTTAAAGGGGGCACTCCGAAGATGGTTTTTCTAAATATTTTCAAAACTTTTGTAGATGCAAATTGAAAATTTAGATATTTTGGTCAGTGGCGCAACCAGGGGGGGGGGGGGGGGGCTGCCGGGCTGCAGCCCCACCCCCCCCCGAGCTTAGAAACTTAGCCTATTCGTTTAATTGCAAACCAATTTTTCATGTCACGCGAACTATTTTCGTATGTTTTTTGCGATCTCAATGTTTTATGGATTTGTAATTTTTTTGTTTATCAATGTAACATGGAATCTTACGTTTTTTGAGTAATTAAAGTATAAATTTTAATAAATAGCTCAAAATTGTACATAATGATTTAAAAAAAAAATTCGGATTCGAGTTTTTTCCGTTTCTTTGCATTTTTTGAGAACATTTACCCTAGTAATGTATATATTTTTTTACACCATCAGAAAGTGAAGATTTCAACGAACAAAAAACCCACCGACTTTTTTAAAACAGCAGATATTTTGACGTGAGAATTTTCGATTGAAAATAAGGGTGCTTTTTCGATATAGTGTCAAAATAAGGTGAAAAAATAAATATTTTAAATCAAAATAATTACAGTGTGTTTGGGACATAAAAAGGTAAGTTATCACCAAATTTCGTGAAAACATAATTTTTTTTGTAAAAGATAAAAATAAAAAACAAAAACTTGGTTATTTGAATTTTTCACATAAATTTTGAGGTAATGTGAAAAAAGTGTTAATACAAAAGTTGTAGATCTTTTTATTACCTACAACTTTGCCATTTAACGTTTTTCCATAGGACTTGTAGTTTTCCCGGAAATCGAGATAAATCGTTTTCTAGCCTTAAAAACTCACCCCCTTCCACTTCCCGACCTCGGATCGCCCGTAAATTATTTTTTCTTTCATTTTTGTTATATTCTCTGTCTTTTCCAATGGGTTTCATCCTACTATTATTTTTTTTGTTTCAAAAATTATCGACCCTGGTCTACCTATTGATATTACCGTGGAAGAAATTCTGGACGAAATGGCAAAAACAAAACGAAGAATTTTACTTTAATATTAGTATTATTAGTGATTACTTACAACTTATTGTATAAGGCATAAGGTTTTTGTTTTGTTTTAGTATAAGTATGCTTAATATATGCGTTACTTATTTTAAATACATTTTTACTAATTAAAATAAAATATCTAAATTTTTTTTTCATAAATATTTCGTTAAGGCTAGCGGCGTATTATTGCAGAAGTTTTAGGGGGCTGTCGCTCTCGTCAATCATACGTATTTTACCCAAAAAAGGGCGTGGCACCCAAAAAAATTTACGCCTGCAGCGCAAAAAAGCGCCTTCGGCGCAAGAAGTTAAAGCCCCCCCCGAACAAATTTTCTGGTTGCGCCACTGATTTTGGTAAACTTTGTAGGCTGAATAGAACTGTGGTCTTAAAAACATTGATATTTAAGAAATGTAGCCAGAAATAGGGAACAGTGGGGTATATAGACAGACCTATTTTTACGCTAACATTTATACGTCAAATTAGAAACACCTGACCATTTTACGAAAAGAAGGTACGAGTGGTAAACCATGATGGATATTTTCTAGATAATTTTATTTAAAAATTACCTTGCATTTAAAAAAATCGCTAATTTATGTTATTTACTAGTAGATATTAACAAATCCTTAAATTTTATTGAACCACGACGACGCATCCAATAGTACATTTTTTTCGTAAATTATGTCAGGTTCTTCTAATTTGACATAACAAAGTATAAAAAAACGTAAAGAAAAGTTATGCCTATTTTTACACAGTTCTATTCAGCGTACAAAATTTACCAAAATATCCTAATTTTAAATTTGTATCTACAAAAATTATGTCCTATGTCAATTTACTACGAAGCTACAGCCCTCTAAAGGGGGTACTCTGAAGATGTTTTTTTTTCTAGATATTTTTAAAACCTTTGTAGATACAAATTTAAAATTTAGATGTTTTGGTAAACCTTGTACGCTTAATAGAACTGTGGTCTTAAATATGGCGATATTTAGGAAATGTGGCCAGAAAAGGTTTCGAAAATATTTAGAAAAACCATCTTCAGAATATCCCCTTTAGGAGGCTGTAGCTTCGTAGTAAATGGGTATAGGAGGACACAATTTTAGATCTTTATAGTTCTTACTTTTTGTTTAACCAATCTATCATCAATCCGAAATTATTGACCAAACCTTTAAGGCTGTATTATAGAGCAATTTTATGTTGTACTATTTAAAGCCCCATTTTGGAATTAATAATAGAGGCCCTAGGCGCGTAAAATAGGCCCTGCAATAATAAACTATATTAGTTATAACAGACATACCCCCGATCCACAGACAAGTACAAAAAATGTTTATATTCACCTGAGACGGAATTATAAAAAAAAAATTGTTTGTGCGTATTACTTTCCCAACTAGCAACAAATCTTTTTTCCGTTTGAATGTATATCTAAAGCTACCCCCTTTAATAAATATGGTGCGCCGCTGAGAGCTAGAAAACATTTTATAGATGTCAATGGCACCAAATGGTGGCCTTGAAAGTAATTTAATTATATGTCTCTAATGTAACGTTGATTTCTTCTTTTTGGACTCCGTAGGTATAGGGGATTGGGGGGTCAGACAGTACAATTTGTGTAGATCTAGCTATTTTAGTAAATTTACAGTTAAGCTTTTCTAATAGGTATATTATGTACTGGGTGTACAACTTAAAAGAGACGCCGGTTGTATCCTGGCAGCCGTTTACCGTACGGCTTGACGAAAAAATATTTATTACAAAAGTGATCAAGAGAAATTGCTGGAAATTATTTTTAGATTTCTAGGTTGGCCGCTAGGGGTTGTAACTATAGTGGCAAAATAAAAAGCGAATTTTCCCAAAAATCCTCATAGTGAACATGTATCAGAGATAGCATTTTTTCAAACTAAAGAAAATTCTGGATACATTTTGTCTTGAAGTTTTTGCTATACCTTTTTGTTTAAGGGGGTAGGAGGGAGCAAACATATGCAAAAATATGTACAACGTTGGATTGGCATATCGGAATTTAATAAATTTGAACTCGCTAAATAGGGATTTTTGTTTTATCAATTTAATAAAAAACGAAGTCGTTCTGAATTCCATTGCGACAGCTAGAGGGCGCTATTTAGCAGAATCAACAATTTCTTTATTTTTTTCAAAAATTTTAAATGCAATCATATATCTTTTTAAACTTCAGCAAGAAGAAAAATAAATAAGAAGAATATCAAGTACATAACTATTTTCAAAACGCGGGAATATGGAAAAAATAATATAAGAATGAGCTCCATAAGATGGAGCAGTCGTTTTAATACGGTATTTGAAGGCAAAAAGTTACAAATACCATACCATTGTGTCTTCTACAAGCTATAATCCACACATCAATACTTCTTTAAATTAATGTATTGTAAATTTAAATAATTTAGTACAAAAATAATAGAAGATTATTGCATTAATGAAACAAATTGCAGTAGGCTGTAAAACAAAAAAAAAATTAACGGAGGCTTTAATATTAAATATAAAATAGTACCTAGGTGTCACGTTTAAGTGGGTTAAATTTTGATTTATTTCCTTAACATTTTAAGCACGTCCAACGCCTCTTCGTTTAGGGTCGGCATTTTGACGTAGCACAAATTTTAAGGAAATAAATCAAAATTTAACTTACTAAAACTTTGACACGTACTATTTCATATCTTAAATCAAAGCATTCTTGCATTTTTTTGTTTCAAATCGCACTTAAAGTTTTATTGCAGTTTGTTCCATTTATGCAACCATCTCTATTATTTTTGTTATAAATAAATACTATTTACAGAACATTAATTTAGAGAAGTGCTGTGTTGATTATGGCTTTGTAACACAATGGTACGCACTAGTGCGGGAAAGTAAAATTATGCAAATTTTGACCTAATTAAATAATTTTTCACATCGGAAGTTATGTATGGTATAACTATTGTTACAATAGGTAAATAAGTATTTACGAAATCCGAAATAGTCCATCTAATAAAATCTTCCTCTTTTCTAGCTTTTTGTTGTATTTAAAATTTTTTGAAAATATAAAATAATGAAGATATTTTTATATAACCCTTTACATTTCTTTAAAGTAATGTCATAAATAATACCTACATTACGTATCAAGTTTAGAAAAGTGGAACTTTACTTGACGAGTATGGATACGAGTCAAGTAAAATCACTTTTCTGACGAGGTGCGTATACTATTTTTTCGCATTTTGTAAGTAATTAATTATTTTGTATTTCATATTAAAATCTAAAAAGAATAGTTACTGAAGAAAATCTACAAAAACTTAGTAGTATGACTTCTCGGTAACTTAGCAATATAAACAAGATGTTTTTTTGTGTTTGACGACTATTGATAGCATCCAAATAAAATCATATTTGAAGAGTGAATTTCACAAGAGTTATGGAAATGGCTAATGAAAACGACTTGGAAGATATTCTGAATGCGGCCCGCGAAGCTTCTTCAAGTTTGCTTCCAGTAAAATCCAAGGAAAGATACGAGAAAGCATATAATATGTAAAATTGTGTTTTGAATTACATTGACGTTTTATGCAGTAATGGTTGCTATGCTGTAAAGTGACCCATTACTGTACGATTTTGAGGTAATTAATCTAGTGCATTACTGTATAAAATGCGAAAAACAGCTATTAAACCAACCTGTGACGGGTGGTTTGATATAATTTGCTATGATTACCGAGCCGTGTCACTGTTACTACAACGTCAAAGTTGTTTAAAAAGCGTCTTCGAAGTGAGAGTATAGTCTTTTTCTAAATTAACCCGAATCAAAGCAATATTTAATGGATTCATCCGACAAAGAACTTCCCGAAGCCATTTTGAAGGCTGCAGATAAAGTAACTTCCGACTCTTCCGAGCTGTTACCTGCCAAATCCAGACTAAGGTATGAAAAGCAATACCAACATTTTGTTACATGGTGTAAGGAGAAATGGGCGAAAACCTATAAGGAATACTTTTACAATAACATTCCTAATTAGTAGCTTTTTAGTTAAAATTTTATATATTATAATATTATGTTGAAATAAAATATTTTTTGGAAAATAGGTATGTAACTTTTTTGTATATCTATACGGTCGTAGAAAAAATAATGTTCCTAACTCATGCGTAAAGTGTCTTTCCCACCCTTGACCGCTTGCCCGAACTCCGCTCCGCGTCGTTCGGGTCAACTGGTCAACTGCAGTCGCGTGCGGGAAAGTATGACTTTCCGCACTTGTTAGGAAAATAACCATTTCCGCAAGCCGTACGGTAAACGGTTTCCAAGATACAGCCGGCTTCCCTTTTTAGTTGTACATCCGGTAGATATACTTTCGTAATTTATTTTTACTAATCTGAGCTAAACGCGACTTGTTTATGTTAATATTAACAACTTATTGATTAAAAAAACTTGATGCGATTTCCGGTATTTTCAGTAAATAAAACTGGCGAGTTCACCATAAAATAGAGGTATTTATATAAAGAGATAGAGGTCTTTATATATTTATATACCAGATTACGTTATTCAGCCTGCTTAAAACCGGGCTTGCGTTTGTTCGGGTTTGTAAGTATATACCGTGTTGGCCAGACTGGCATTGGGAAATCCCGAGGGGCTACTAACTTACTTAAATCTGTGTACATTATGTGGTTAAATCAAATTAAATAATTTTGAATATTCTCCAGATCAGAAGATTTAAAAAAATTACTTTGGTCAATAAAATAGCTTCAATTAAATCAACTCAAACGGCTTTAAATTTGTTAAATCGGCTTACATTTGCAAAAAATCACCTACATTTGGTAAATCATCGCCGTGTTACAGCATAACGCATAACACTTTATATCTCTATTTAAATCATGTTAAATCCAGTGGCGGCATCTCCTATGAGGCAGGTGAGGCAGTGCCTCACCAATAATTTTGCAAATTAAATAAATTACAAATTTATATTACTTTACTATTTGCATAAATATATATCCATTAGAATTAATGCCGTCAATCTTAACGCGCTTCGCTAGAAATATCATCTAATCTATCATCCATCTCATTTCGGCATGCGGTCGTATATGGTAAAGCCGGTCTCGCGCTTCCTTGTCTTTTACGATCCCTTGCGTGTTTTGTTCTTATATCATCCATCTCATTTCTGCATGCGGTCGTATATGGTTAGAGGCCCGGCCTCCCGCTTCCTTGTCTAGCGTATTAGTGAAAATATCCAATGTGATGTATGATACCCGTAATAGTCCAGTCTAATCTAGCTTTAAATAGCGCATAGAAACCTTCTGAGGCCAGCCTCAACTCTCTACGTACATTTAATGCGAACGCGAGGGGACTAATCTAATCTATAAAGATCAACGCCGCGACACGGTATTTGGAGAAATGCTATTATTAGATTAACACTATTAACAGGTTGTCCGTTAAAAGTTAAAAGTTTAGAGAGAGTGCATAGTGCATTGTATTTTGTTCTCGTTTTCGGTAAATACTTTTGTGGTTTTCCGTACTGATTTTTGTTTTGCCTTTTTTCCAACAGCGGGCAGTGATTTTTCTAAAATATTAATATTACATTAGGTACTTTTATTACGTATTAGTTTATTTGTTTTGTGCTTATTAGCAAAAAATGGATTCAGCGGGACCTAGCACAGCGTCACAACTTCCCCAGGTAAATGTAAACATGCGCAATCCTACTTGTTGTCTTGTTAATTTTTTAGTAAATGAGCAGAATTCCTATGAAGATAAATTGTACATAGTAAAAGAAGTAAAGCGATCTGTTCCAGATTTGAGTAAACGTCTTGTTACTATCGGTGGGGTGGGGAAATCAAATCGGAGCTTATAAAACACTTGGTACGAAAAGTACGACTGGCTTACTTGTAGTGTAATGTTAAACATATTATTTTGCTGGCCTTGTATTCTGTTTGCAACAAATAATAGCGACAAAGTTTGGTCAAAATGTGGTTATAGCGATTAAAAAAATGTGTCTATACTTTAAAATCTAACCTTGCTAAAAAAAAATTTTCAACTGTGTCTCACCACTTTCAAATACCACGAGCCGCCCCTGGTTAAATCAGATTAAATCAAAACTGATTTAAAATCCATGTACACTTTTTTTTTTGGGAGTTGGCAGCCTCTTGGGGGAATCTTATGTAAATTTTGCTACCATCAAATATTGGCTCCTCTATTCATTTTACATCAAAATTGTATTAACAGTTCTCTGAAGGGTATTCCTTTCCAGCCAATTAACTTTTAAAATGAGTTTATTCCAAACTAACTTGTACAGTTCATTACATGGAAAATGACAATATAACATGGAAAATAATAACCATTAAAAAAAATTGTATAAATAATTTAATTTAGTAAATATCCCCTTTATTGTTATTTTGAAGTTGCCAATTTTTTAATTTTTCTGATACTTTTTGGAAGATTGTTATATTTTATTATTCCGTCGTATAAAAGCGATTTTTTTTCCGAAATTACTATTTACTGGTATAGTTTAATAATTTATACAATGTCTGGTTTTATGATAATGTAATGTCTTATTCTTCTGAAATGTTATGTTTGATTTTTTTCTTTTAAAATATTAAAGTGAATTAGAATACAAATTTATAAATGTTTCGAACTTGTAAATACTCTTTCGGTCTATATAGATTTAATAACAACTGTATTTTGCAATTTTTGTAATGGTTTTAAGTTTGATAAACAAGCAGATCTCCATACAGAAGCTAAGTATTGTAATTTTAAATATATTAATAAAAAATATATATTTTTTAAATTATTTCAAAGGAATGTAATATCTAGGTCTGTACAACACAGATACCAAAGGAGATACCGAGTTTATAATATACTGGATATGACTTTTCTAATTTAAATTTTTGTCTAAAACTACCTAATTCTAAAAATTTTGTCGTTTTTGAATATTGAAATGGTAAATAACGATCGGGAATTCTTAGGCAATGTTTGTTTTACCGACGAATGCACATTCACATTAAACAATAAACCAAATGTTAACAATTGTCATTCGATATCATAAGGGTACCTATAGGTGCTTTTGATCCATCATACAAGGAAATTCAACAAAGTAATACAATTTACATGGGATGGGAATTTACATGAGATTTTCCATGCCCAGTCATAATTTTTGCTCGCATGGTACAACAAATGCCTTAATTGACAATTTATTTATTAGGTTAAATTTCTGTCATCTGTCAATTATCCTTACAGAAAAAAAAATGGTTTCTCATCCGTTTATAGTTAGGGAACGCGATCGCAAAGCACGCCATTTCCCACCAGTTAAAAACCACGCTTGTGCAGAAAAAAATCATTGGACAGTTTGCTTGTACGAACAAAGCGATTAAAATTAAGATCCAAATTTGTTCCGATTCAGATGAGTTATTGTCCAGATTGTCCTAAAACAGCAGGAATTAGATATCGACCCCTAAGTCTTTGCAATAATAATATATGATTATTTTCTTTTCTTAAAACAAGAGTATCAAGACGTATTTTAAAACTAAACGTTAAAATTTGACCACAAAGTTAGAGGTAATTTCCCCACACTTTTATTACGGAACTTTAAAGTCTTTCCTTTACTGCAGTTTGGTGTTTTTATAGATTTCTCACAGGATATGGGTATTGTAGTGGCTCCGCAGAACCGAAATGATAGGCATAAATCGTACAAACGTGCATATAACCGCTCTCTCACGGGAATAGCGCTGTACGTGTCGAGGCTGTGCGCGCTATTAGATAGCTATCTTAAAACTTAAGTACCCAAACAATTTCAATTTTTATATGAGTTTACGATTTTACTGCAAAACCTCATTTACCTATGTAGGTACTTCAAGAAATTTAAGGAAACGTATTTAGAGTATGCATAGTTATTTATAGAGTCAAAGTCAAAATGTGCTCTAATGCCTGAAGGAAATATCTTTATCGCAGAGCTTCTGGAAAATTTAATTAACAATAAATTAAATTATACAGTGTGGTTGTTTAAGTGTACAGCATATGGTAATTTTTTTTATTACCGATTTCTCAGAAAATTTTATTCTTGATAAAAGTTGGTGCATGTTCGATAATCATATTAGGTGCACTTGGAATGGTTGCAAGTCAAACGGCGTACAGGGTAGGCCAAAAAATAGAAAACTTGTACAAGAATAAAGTTTTTGAATAAATATTTAAAATAAAAATTTTGCACTATAAATGAGAGTTTTTAATTTGCATATTAACATTACTAATGTTTTATCTTTTTAAAGAGATTTTTTAGGATATTTTAAAGTTGTGTTTAATATCGTTGCAACAAACACGAAGTTTGTGATTCCTTAGTAAATTAAAAATTCAAGTAAATTTTACAAATATGCTTGAACTTGAACAAAGATATATGAAATTGATTTGATTTTGCATGGATTCTAACTGGTTAAAAATTTTTTGCTTTGCGAACACGTTAGAATCGGATTTACAACCAACAATTTGATGCAAACGCCGGATTTTCTGCCAGCGGTTTGGGATTTGTCGTGTGCGAACGCTTTTAAACATGTGCGCCTGAGTCGTTAATTTGCTGACGGTTTCTGACCGCTGCGCGCTGTACGGACGAAGCTACTATCATCAAAATTATTATTTATGGTGTAATAAGCTTTTTCAAGTATTACATTAAAAAAAACATGTTAAAATTTGATATTTTTTTATTAGAAACTGGAAGATAATTAAAAAACAATTAGAATTAAATATTTCTTTACAAGACTTAAAGAAGGAATAATTGGGTAAACGCTCGGGTAAACGAGCATATTTTAAAGTATTGTCTTATATTATAAGTAGATAATAGCATATTAAAGTACACGTTTCATAAGAAGCGGTTTTAGCGCACGCGTTTAGTTTAAAAAACGAGCCACGAAGTGGCGAGTTTTTTAATTGACACGTGCGCTAAAACGCCTTATGAACCACGTGCTTTATACTATTTTTTCTATTTGTAGTTTTTTCAATAAAAAATACATATTTAAAAAGAAAATAAATCCGCAAATTTTTATGTCTAAATTTTATGTTGGTAATACTATTTTTTATCATAGTAACCTCTGGACAACAAAAATTATTTTGCGAACTGTCATTTTTTGATTTATTGACCCATTTTCACCACGAGATTCTAAAGTTATTTTAGCGATATGAGATTTAAAATTGGACGGAATACGTTGTGTGATCCTTGTACATTCGGTACATATACAGAGCGTTCGGAAATTCGGGCGATTTTGCTAATTTTTTTTGAATTTCAAAAGACGTGATTCTACGTCAATTTTTCAATTTTTCAATTTCAATGTTACCAACATCAAATAAAGAAAAAAACGCGTATCGAAATAGCTTCATTATGAACTTCATTTCAAGTTCATAATGAACCTATTATGAACGTCAAATAGAAAAATTAATATTATTTCTACGTTTTTATGTATCAAATAAACTGTTTCCAATATAAAAATTGAAGTTGGTGTTAAAAATGTTTGTGAGATAAATAGTGGTTTACAAGAATCTCTGAATCTAGCTTTACAAAAATATCCTATAGCCATTTTTGTAAAATAAAAATAGAATGAAGAAAACACCCTAGAGTTCGCCAGCAATAAATTCCATATCACAAAAGGATTGCTTGATAGCATCTACTTCATGAAAAAGAGAAAGTACTCTCAGGGCATAACAATCTGGAGCTTATTTTCCACATAACTTTAAAAATTTTAAGTAATATAAATTCCTAAAAATGTTTATAAATTTGTGGTTGTCAACTCTTATTAGATTTCAAAAATAATATTATTAAGTGAACATTTAGTTAATATGTTGGTTTTAGTAAAATTAAAAGAAAGTAGATTAGAGACACACCCCTCTTCAATTTTCACTAATTCTTCATTAATCAATTTAATACAATATTTACTATGCCAGAGTATTGTTCAGGAGGCATGGTAAATTTACCATTTATTAGAACTCACGCAAGGTCATTTATCTAGATTAAAATATTAAAGGGCCAAGAACTGAACCTTAAGATACTCCACAATCAATTTTATTATTTTTTTTAGTTCTTCAGATCTTTCAGCTAAGTAATGTAAATAGTAGCCAACTGAAAGAAGTATGTTCAATGACGGCTGACCGTTGCGTTACGACTACTCTCTTAACATTCGTGAACTAGGTGAGATAGTATAAGTTTGCGTCAATAATGAAAGTCGTATAATTTTACCACCTTACCAGTCCAAAAGTGTTATTGTCATTTTTGACAGTGACGTTTTAATCAACATTATTTTAAGAATATAACCGTATTGTGAAAAAGAACAAGCTTTAATTTTAAAATTATTTGATTTATTTCAAAGACAAAGTGATGCCGGAAAGACCCTTTTTTCATTTGACTCAGTTTACGAGGTAAGAAGATATAATAAATCAGGAATTGTGAAAACATTATTGTCCGACCGAAACAAGATTTTCAGCTGAAACCGAAACTTCGGCCTTGGTCTCAGTTTCGGCCGAAACCGAAACTTAAAAATTTTATTGTATTGCTGAAATTTAATTTATTTTATATAGGCAGGACGAGATCGATCTTGGGAACGGATTGAACTCTTCCCACTAAAAGAAAAACAAAAAAAAAAGTCTACAGAGAAAAAAATCTATTAGTTATATAGACAACACTGCCTACGAAAGTAGACAAATACAAATTTATTTTTGTTGTTTCAAGCATAAATTCACACGTCTCTTTATATTTTCGAAAGTGTTGACCAGCATCTCTGGAGAAATGTTACCACATTCTTGGATAATCCTTTCTTGTAATGGTTCGATATTTGCAACTGTGGTGTTTTAAAAATAATGTTCTTTAAATGAGGAAAAACGAAGTATTCCATAACCGTTAAACAAGGTGATCTAGGTGGGAATTCAATGTCTGATCGAAAAAATATGTCGTCGAAAAAATTCCGTAAGTAGTTAATAGTTTCGGCGGCAGTATGGCCGTCCTGTTGAAAATATCCAAAACGTAGTTCGTCAAGTAATTGCTCCACAAATGGATTCAAAATATTGTCTCTATACCGTTGTGCTGTAACTGTGTCATGGAAAAAAATAGGACCAACAATTCTTCTTCGGGAAACAGCTAACCAGACACCAATTTTTTGAGGGTGCAATGTGGACTCTACAAAAAAATGGAGAGGTGGAACCAGGCTTCGTCCGAAAAAAATGACAGGTCTAATAAATCATTTATTTCCAATAAATTTTGGGTAAACCATTGAGAGTAATTTCTGCGTCTTTAAAACTATGCGGCTTGTATTTCTTGGAATACTTGCACTTTATAAGGAAATACATTTAGCTGCTTCTTAAAAATAGTACTGCATGTTCCATAAGATCTTCCCACTTCTTAGGACAGGCGTCTTATACAATTTGTTGGCGTATTTTGCATTATTTCGGGAACGTTTGCAACAAGTTCCTCTGTTCTTACAGATGGTCTTCCTGCTTCTTTTTTGTGTTGTATAGAACCTGTTTCCCTGTTCAAGCAATGATAAAAATTCCCAGCAATAAAAGCAACGTTAGGAAAATGTTCGTGAAAATCGTCCATGCACAAACCCGGATTGTATTGCCACTCACCATTTACTCTAACCCCGTTTCAAAAATACGCTTCAACCATGAATGTTTTGTGCTGTTCCGTAAAACCCATTTTGTAAATTGTTCAAGAAATTGGAAAAATTAGCGATGAATCAAATTACTTGTAACGACTGTCAAAGATGACGATTGATTGTTAATTCAGGTAGTTACTGACACCCAACATGTATTAAGCTCTACGGCTAAGCATTACGTCCTTAGATGCAAGGCCCTCTTTGATGCAAATCATTTTTGCTCGCACGGTATAGGTAACGCCACCACGAGATACGAAATAGTTTGTGTATTCCCAAAAAGCGTACTTTGTATGGAAATCAAATAAATCGTTTCAAAATAATTTGAACCGTAAGGCTTTATACAATGGTACTATATTTTTTAACCTACTTGTACGTAGTGGTGAAATTGTTACTTTTTAAATTTATTTAAGCAGAAATAATTCACAATTTCTTTAATTGGGTAAGGCACCGAGCTACGACGCGACGCCTCGCAGTTTTAAACCGCGGACAAATTAAAATCGGTCCTGAACTTGACCTTTGCCGGTGTCAATGGCACTTTAGATGTTCCTACTTTTCGCCACTGAACTTGAAACTGAAACCTCGTCTGGGCGCCGCGATAATGCAAGTATGACTGTGACCGAAAGGAAGTAAAGTATGTCACTTACACTTTTCAAGGTGGCTTCATTATGTTATTGTTCGTATTATTTTTTTTTTGTTTTAACATCGGCGGCACAGAACTATAAAAAGGTAGAATGCTTAATAGGCTGTATAAACGACACACTATTATAGTATCTCTATACTAACGGGGTGTTGGTTTCATAGGTTACCATCCACTAAATTGAGTTGGCAGCATCGTTCCAATTGACTGTAACTTTCTAGCGATTGACGCGCCCCAAATTTGAAAATGGGTTTGTTGAAAGGAAAAAAACAGCTAATAAATAATATTTGGACATCAGCAGCAATTTATCACAAAATTTTTTAAATTTCTTTATGATATTTATAATATAAGTACCGTGCGAGCAAAAATTATTTGCATCAAAGAGGAGGGCCTTGCATCTAAGGACGTAATGCTTAGCCGTAGAGCTTAATACCTGTTGGGTGTCAGTATCAGTAACTACCTGAATTAACAATCAATCAGTTATTCCGTCGTCTTTGACAGTCGTTACAAGTAATTTGATTCATCGCTAATTTTTCCAATTTCTTGAACAATTCACACAATGAGCTTTACGGAACAGCACAAAACATTCATGGTTGAAGCGTATTTTCGGAACGGGGTTAGAGTAGTGGCAATACAATCCGGGTTTGTGCATGGACGATTTTCACGAACATTTTTCTAACGTTGCTTTTATTGCTGGGGATTTTTATCATTGCCTGAAAAGAACCGTGGCTGTGTTTAGGGAAACATGTTCTATACAACACAAAAAAAGGAGCAGGAAGACCATCTGTATGAACAAAATAACTTGTTGCAAACGTTCGTGAAATAATGTAAAATACGACAACAAATTGTATAAGACGCCTGTCCCAAGAAGTGGGAAGATCTTATGAAACATGCAGGACTATTCTTAAGAAGCAGCTAAATTTATTTCCCTATAAAGTGCAAGTACTCGAAGAAATACAAGCCGCAGATTTTGAAAGACGCAGGAATTACTCTCAATGGTTTACCGAAAATTTATTGGAAAGAAATGATTTATTAGACCTGATATTTTTTTCGGATGAAGCCTGGTTCCACCTCTCCTGCTATATGTATTCTCAGAATACAGGCATGTGGAGTAGTGAAAAACCCCATTTTTTTGTAGAGTCCGCATTGCACCCTCAAAAAATTGGTGTCTGGTTAGCTGTTTCCCGAAGAAGAATTGTTGGACCTATTTTTTCCATGACACAGTTACAGCACAGCGGTATAGAGGCAATATTTTAAATCCATTTGTGGAGCAATTACTTGACGACGAACTACGTTTTGGATATTTTCAACAGGACGGTGCAACCGCCCATACAGCCGCCGAAACTATTAACTACTTACGCAATTTTTTCGACGACAGATTGATCAGTTTTCGATCAGACATTGAATTCCCACCTAGATCACCTTGTTTAGCGGTTATGGATAACTTCGTTTTTCCTCATTTAAAAACACTATTTTTAAAACACCAGTTGCAAATTTAGAACAATTATAAGAAAGGATTATCCAAGAATGTGGTAACATTTCTCCATAGATGCTGTTCAACACTTTTGAAAATATGAAGAGACGTGCGAATTTATGCTTGGAGCATGGCGGTGGCCAATTTCAGCAATTTATGTAATTATTTTTCTTTTTCTTCCTGCATATTCTTACTTTGTTAATTTTGTAAACAACAAAAATAAATTTGTATTTGTCTACTTATTTTATTACTCATTAGTTTGACATACCCTGTCATAATATGAATTTGACATAATTTTAACCTAGATTTGGTTAGATATATCGTCCCCATATCGTTGTGATCTAAACCAAGCCCTACGTTTTTTAATCCAAGTCCTCTTTGATGCAAATAATTTTTGCTCGCACGGTATAATAAAACAATGCACCTATTGAGATTCATTACCTGTTGAATGAGATATCCGCTGCCGTACTTTTCTCACTATTAAAACAATTGTGCACTAAACACAATAGCATGGTTAATACCTATATTGTTTTGAAACTTTATATAACACACAAATAACCACAAATTGTTCAACAAAATTAATAAACACCACAATAAATAGGCTTGATTGGCTCGCCGTAATGCGGCGAGACTCGTGTTTTTGGTTGGCGTTAATATAATTTCAAATGGTTGTCAACTTTCTTCTAGGGAAAAAAATAATTCCCCGTCAAGACAACCTTTCTTAGAGATGCTACTTCAGTGGCGCACTCAGGGGGGGGGGGGGGCAAGGGGGCCTTGGCCCCCCCAAAACCCCCAATGAAATAAAAGTTATGAAAGTGGATAAGTATTTTAAAAAGTCAATTTTCTTAGATTTACCTCACGGGCCTCGTTTGAGGGGGGCCAGGTGGGGCATTTGCTACCCCCCCTCCCCCTGGAAGTTGACTTATTGACAAAAGTTGACATTGAGGTTTAATATGGTTTGATTGAATTTAAGAATTTATTATTTCGAGTTTTCCTTTATATTTTTGTTATTATTTTGGGGTAGTAAAGACTTATTTTAATAAAAATAAACAGTTTTAATGCCAAAACGACTATGAATGTTTGAGTAACAATTTTAGCTCATTAAGTATTGAGCAAAAAATTGAAATTAAAATTAAGGGAAGACCTAAACTCTCGAAATTAACTTGATACATACCACAAAGTGTAAATCTAGGAACTTTATTGTTATTGATAAGTTTGCTGCAAATAAAAAACAGATGAATGAACTTTACTTTTAAACAATGTACCCACTAATGAAAAATAAATTAGCCTTTCTATTTTTTATCTTCTTTCATTTTCAATAGAATAAGAAGGTAATCATGAATTTTTAAAATATTTACTATAATAATTATTGACCAAATTTGGGCGTGGTCTTAAAAAAATTTACGGCAAGCTTTTAGTACACCCCCAAGTTAACAAGTCACAAGCCGCCAATGCCCCCCCCCCCCTCTCTAAGAAACCGTTTAACGACTCCCATGACTAGGCTATTGCGATCTTCCCTGCAAGAGTACCTGTTAAAAAAGCTCCAAAGTTCTAGAAAAATGCGTAACTTAAAAGTTTATTAAAAAATTTGCTTCCAGCACTGGTTGGCGGGCCCCCCCTAACATAAAATCCTGGGTGCGCTGCTGTGCTACTTTATTAACACTACATGTCTTATGGAAATAAGCATTCTACTTTTTTTTTAATCTAGACTCTGATCGGCGGTCTGTAAGAGCATTGTGATCAAAAGCGGCCCTAAGGGGGACAACAGGCCAATTACACACGCCCTCCCTCACACGAGGACTTATTTAAAGTTCCACAGGTATATATCAGCAGTATCCCTATTTACCCTATTATTCATCGCGTTAGGAAAGCCCCCACATGCGCAGTAAAGACGCAGGAATCTCGGCAGGCGCCCTAAGTGATCATCAGATGGCTTCTTCTCACCGTGTCGGATTTTCTTTCTTTAATCAGCCGTAAATATTTTGAACTATTCGTTGACTTTGCCGTTGACCCCGATCGGTAGGTCGGTAGGTGCTAAAGGTAATTTAACATGTAATAACACTGGACAACAGCTAAAATGTTGCAGAAATAAAATCAACTAAATCTTACTATTTTAGGTGTGCTTAAATCGAAAATAAACTTTTTTTTTAAATATTAGTTCACGTTTAGGAGATACGTGACGTCATGTTCCCCTAATATATTAACACTGTAACCGCGAGAACGCACGTAGTATATTTGTATTGTAATAACAATATATGGATGTTATATTGCCAAATCTACATTTTCACCAAGTTAAGGAATGGTGGATTCTTAGGGACGATCCCCTATATTCGAAATCCTAACCCCCTATTGTTTAAAATAAGAGCGATAGCCATTGAAACCCATGTAAATCCACTTTCATGTCTGCCTTGTACTGAACAGTCCCTATATAATAAAAATCTGTTTACAAAAATAAGAGAGCGAACGAAATATTTACCTAAATAGGGATATTAACACAATGGCGACTTAGCCGGGACCACCCTTAAACAGGGATAATATTGAAATATTTAATTAAGCGGCAAATAAATAATGCTGTACTATCCGATTTTAAATAAATAAACGACTAAACGGATAAAAGGACCCTTGTTTATCCTCATTTCTATGGTTTACCTGAGCACAGTACTATAATGTAGGCCAATAAATCCATTAGTACCTGCTCAGTCGCATTGTGTCCTTTATCCCTATTTAGGTAATAACAAATAAAAAACTCATTATGTTGGTTTCATAAAATTGTATATAGACTACTTATAAGTATAATATAATGAAATGTATTTAAAAATCTATAATCCATATTTGTGGATATAAACAGGTAGGTAAGCGGAGAGGTTAGTCAGTCGAAGTTAGTAATTCAAGTCGAATAGTTAAGATTGTAAAATGCCTCGAAAGTGTGTAAACAATCCAGATCACTTCTGTTATGTTTGTGGTGAAGTGACTTTTGCGTCTCAGAAGCGATCTATGACTCCATTAATGAAAAAAGCATATCATCTTTATTTCGGTTGCAGAATAGGAGATCAAGACAAACAGTGGGCGCCACATATATGCTGTAATGCATGCGCTTCAAGTTTGACAAGCTGGTTAAATCGTAAAAACCGATCTATGCGGTTTGCTGTTCCTATGGTCTGGAGAGAGCCTACAAATCATGTTAATGATTGCTATTTCTGCATGATACCTCCTGTTGGGCAAGGCACCGGTATATCCAAGAAGAAAAAGTCTGTTATTAACTATCCAAATATACCATCTGCCATCAGACCTGTACCACATAGTGACGACCTTCCTATTCCAAAACCCCCAGAAACAGTCACTTACGAATCAGACAGCGATACAGCGTTGTGCCAAGAAGAAGATATGCCATCAACTTCAAGAGATCCCGATTTCGCACCCAGCACATCATACCGCCAACCGCACAAAATAACCCAGTCAGAATTAAACGATCTTGTGAGAGATCTAGAACTTCCAAAAAGTAAGGCTGAGTTACTAGGATCAAGATTGCAGCAGTGGAACCTGTTAGAAGAAGATGTCTCTGTAAGTGTTTTTCGTAAACGCCATAAAGGTCTAGCGACATTTTTTGACATGGAAAATAACTTAGTTTTCTGCAATAATATTGGCGGTTTATTGGAGGCTTTAAATATAAACTACAAACCAGTGGAATGGAGATTGTTTATAGATAGTTCAAAATTTAGTTTATAGGCAGTACTATTACATATTGGCAATATTCTTCCGTCCATTCCTGTCGGATATGCAGTTCACATGAAAGAATCATACGACAATATGAAGTTCCTATTGACAACCATAAAATATGATGAGCACCAATGGCAGATCTGTGGTGACTTAAAGGTTATTGCACTTTTACTTGGGTTGCAGCTAGGCTACAGCTGTTTTTTGTGTGAATGGGACAGTCGGGCAAGGTCACTTCATTACAATAGACGACACTGGCCCGTTCGACAATCATTAGAGCCAGGGCAAAAAAATGTACAACACATGCCATTGGTAGACTCCAAAAAGGTTTTGTTACCACCACTGCATATCAAATTGGGCCTAATGAAAAACTTTGTTAAGGCACTGAATCGAGATGGGCCAACATTTCAGTACCTACGTCAGAAATTCCCGAGGCTAAGTGAGGCAAAAATTAAAGAAGGTATTTTTATTGGGCCACAAATTCGAAATATTCTGAAAGGCGAACACTTTGACAGCACTCTAACAGATATTGAAAAAAACGCCTGGAAAGACTTTCGCCTCGTGGTAACTAATTTCTTGGGAAATAAAAAAGCTGACAATTACGTTACTCTGGTTGAAAATATGCTGTCGTCGTATCAAAAAATGGGCTGCAATATGTCTCTAAAGATCCATTTCCTACACTCTCACCTGGACTTTTTTCCTGACACTGCAGAGCTGTAAGTGATAAACACGGCGAACGCTTCCATCAGGACATATCAACCATGGAAAACAGATACCAGGGACACTGGAATGCTTCCATGCTTGCCGACTACTGTTGGACTCTTGTTAGAGATGCTCCAGAAACAGTTCACAAAAGAGTAGCAAAGCGACAGCGCATTTAGTGACTCTAAAGTGTAAAATTATGTAGTTTTTATTATTTTATCAAAAATAAAATATAACCACTTTTTTTTTAAAACGGCAACTAAGTTTTTAATTTCATTATCATTTTTGTATTCAGCATCCCAAAGTTAACAAAAAAAATGCATTTTGATACACGATACAACCAATAACTTAAATTTGTTGTCCAGTAATTAGCTTTCATCTACCTCACAAGATTGCCAAAAAGCTATTATTATAATAAAAAGTTATTTACATAAACCACGTATCTACGCCGGCGCCGATAAAAACTTAACTGTTTTAAATAAATAATATTTTAAGGCATCTGTTTAGACGTGATACCTCAATTAGCTGGAATTGACTCCGCCAACTACATGCGATTATATTAAAGCTTTATTCCAACTTAACAGGAAAATCGTTTCTAAACTGTAATTTCCAGCCTAGCAATTGGATTTTTAGTTTAGCAATCGATTCTTCTAATAGTAAATTAGTTGAACTGGAAACTACAGTTCAATAACGATTTTCTTGCTGGGTTAGACCAAACCTTATACTTCCCCAACTACTAATGATACAATTATCATTACCCAAAACAGTGGCCGGTTTAAGGTACGTTTGCGCCCGGTGCTACTTGTAAGCATCGCCCTTCGTATTCCTGGTTTATACCAAAGACTATTATTAATTATTCTTTGGTTTATACAATCTGAAATTATTGTATTCTTTTATTAGGTGGGTTTGAAGAAAAGGTTCGAAAATCCGAAATAACATAATTTATTATAAATAACTTCACAGAATAAATCAGTAACAAATAAAATAATCAGAAACAGCCAAAAACGAATATGAACATAAATACATACAAGCAAGAAGCGAATTACAAGAATAAAAATAAGGTTAGAAGAACGAAATGACAACATAATACCATTCTGAAACATTTTGCTATTCCTGTTTTGCTACAGTCTACATTATCTTAGTCCTATCACTAATACATTTAGGAACTGAGTGAAAATAGAACATAAAAAAACACAAAAATAAATATTTTCCGCTTAAAATCAATAAAAAAACAAAGGCAACAATATATTTTCTCTAACTATGTTCTCAAAATCAACAAGATCCAAATAAATATATTTATATTAAAAAAACAATATTGCTACATACCTAATGCCCAATATTGCACTAAATTGACATTTTTCACTAGGTACTAATATCAATAATAATAGAAACTTTGGAAATTAAGAAATAATCACATGTAACATGTGAGTTTTAAAATTCAGAAGAGGAGTTTCATTCAGTTTTACTTACAAGAGTCGCTTCTTTGCTTTTAAATTTAAAAAAAAAAATGTATGGTTAGTGTCAACTTAACAGTTTTTAAAATGTCTGAATTTATTGATAATATGGCTAAGGAATTCAGTTTTTCCTCAGCAATTAAACTTCTAAGATAGGTTTTAACTCGTTTTAGAATGGCAAATGACCTTTCCCGGCTAGCATTCGTAAACATTATGAGAAAAAAATACGAAGGCATACAGTTATATTTGGAAAAGAACATGTTAATTTATTTCCATGCAACAATTTTACTAAATCTTTGGGGTATTCAATTTCATGACTTAGTTCGTTTTTAAGAACATTTTGAAGTGAATGCACTCTTCAGGAAAATATTCGTCCATGCTAAGGTTTTTATTTTACCTATATACAAGCTTTCTCCGCGCACCGCCCTTATAAAATTTACCGCCCGGTGCTATAGCACCCAGTAGCACCCATGTAAAACCGGCTCTGACCCAAAATGGAAAAGAGACTGAATGCAAACGTCGCAACTAGTGTCCAGTCGAGAGAAATGCAGGTACACCACGAATTAGATAGGAATTGGATCGCAACGAAATTTCCATGAAATGTGAGTGTTATCTTGTTTTTGTGGCCTAGGCCTAGTTAGATGTGTTTAAATTGATCATAATAAAATAAAATTACATATCAAGAACTATCAGTACTTCATACTTAATGAATATACGAAATACCCGGTATTTTACCAGTGGCGGCTCGTTAATGAAGGGCTCTGGGGCGCCGCCCTCCCGGCAATTATTTCAAACAGAATCCAAAAATACTTTACTTAAAAAACCAATAAGGCAATCTATGTAAGCAATCCATTAAAATAATTCAAACCAAACATAGCCCTATTCCAGCGGCTAGGTTATACTAAGCGCGGGCATAAACCAAACATAGCCCTATTCCAACGGGCAGGTTATACTCATAGACAAGCGAGTTGCGCGCTCTTAGAGTTGTGTAGTTCGCGAACGAACTAGTTCAAAAGATCGAATCTGACAACTGAACTAAAAGATTCAATCAGTAATTACTGAGAGATTGAAACAAGGTGAACTAAAGTCTGTACTACGCAAGCGAGAGCGAGACGACCGAGATTATAGGTTTTGTCACCTGACCGACCGATGATCGTGACCGATGCATGCCGCGATGATTTCGGACTATTTCGGTATTGAAATGAATAAATATTGTCGGTGTCTACTGTATTGGCCGAGCGCTCTTCTCAGAAGGAGGCTGTGTTTTTAATATAAAAGCAACGTGATCGGTGGGTAAATCAAAAAAAATATTTATTTCTTTTGTATTCGTAGGTTTTTTGTTAAGTAATTTAATATAATTTAAATTTTAAAATATTTCTTTTACTTCACTATGCCAGTATAAATCAGTGAACTAAACGAACTAGTCTTTTGAACTATTCACTTTATTGAACGAGAACGAAAGATTGAAATCAGCAAAGTGAACTAAACTTCCCAGCACTACGCGCTCTCAATGTTATACTAAGCCGGGCGGGCGACCGATTATCCGTCCCGATTCAACGCGGCTTCTCGATAAGTTGCCATGACGACATAGGCCTGACGTCACCTACACATCGGACAACGAGCGGTCACTGAGGAGCTCCAATTTTCCGCGCCCAACAACAGCTGTTCACGATGCCACGGTAGAATAATCGATAATCGATATATTACGAGGCAACCTGTCGATGCCGCTAGGCGCTAATGTTTTGTTTATTTGTTTGGATTTGATTTATTAGTTACGTAATAAAGTTGAAAAATGTCGTGTAATATGAAGGTCAGTGATTTACAGAAATTGTGTTTAGTTCTCTGAGCTTAAGTGAAAAACTTGATTTAAAAAATGTAGGGCGGCCACTAGAAATTGAACATAGTACAAGTGCAATCAAAATGTAAAAGTAAGGCACAGTTTACGCGTAAGTTTGACAAAGAAATATATAATAAAAAATCCTGGATATGCGGTTGTGAGGACAAAAATATTTTTTTTTTGTTTCGTGTGTCTTCTTTTTGACGGGGATGATAATTGGACTATAAATGGGGTGCAGGACTTAAAACATCTTTTAGAAAAAATAAAAAAAAACATGAAAATAGTGCAAAACATCGTCATATAATGTGGTAAGTTTTGAGATGTTAGGACTAATATTTTAACTTGTTTAAGTAGTGCTTATGCTGATGAAATTAAAATTCACAACGAGAAAGTTAGAAAAAACAGATACGTACTTTTGAAAATAATAGACATCTTAAATTTTTTTTATTTAAAGCCAGCGCCCCCCCCCCCCCCTGACTCGCTAGTCACGAGCCGCCACTGTATTTTACCCCTATTTGGGCATAATAAAATCATACAATGATCTTTACTAGTCATTGTATCCGAGTCACTGAAGGCACAAACACAATTCACTAAACTACACAAAACCTAGAAATCCATAAATATTAAACACACACAAATTCACGATGGCAAAAAACAACAAGAAATCATATGTGTGAAGTTAGCAACGTTTATTAGCAACGTTTATGCAGCGACGACGAAGTTTTTTTTTGGGGTACGTGTCAATTCTACCTGTAGCCCGAATTTTAATTTTTTTAGTGGTGAAGATTGAAATTCTACCATTTGGACAGATCCGATAAGTGATTAGTTATTACTACTTATTACAATAATTTAGATCAGGCCATACACGAAGTGAATTTTTTAAATCCAGATATCTCAAATCAAATCAACTTTTACCATGAATACCTTTTTTAGGTTAAATACGTTGGAAAATTAGAATGTTCATTTAAAATTTCAATACAGAGTGACTCAAAAACCTATTTCGTTTTAAATGTGTGCAAGATACCACAGGTGGCGCCCTCTAAATTTTATAATAAAAATGAGAGCAGATTTTAATTTTTCACCCCACAACCCCCCTCCCCCTCTTCGAGCCGAATATTGTGACAATGCACTAATTATTAAAAAAATTATTTATAGAAAACTAAAACCAAATTGAACATTTCACACTGTATCTCCGAAATCATCCACTTTTGGACCGAGGTAAGTTGGGCTAAATCGTCATATTTAAGCCTTAGGAATCTGTGGTAGCATTTTATTATCTATGGTAGGTACCTATACAAAGAGGCTACTCGCTTGTTAAGTACAAGCGATGGTTGAAGGGTTTAGTCAATAATAATTGTATATTTCAATATAATGCTCGATATGCGCATTTTACAATTTTTGTCTCCCTAACAATGATTTTTGAACTATAGTGCACTCGTACTATAACAAGCCGATCTACCATATAACTTCTTGTGACAACATTGACAGCAACTCAGTCAACGAGCGGCAGTGAATCTACAGAACCGTCTCGCGAATGCGAATAAGAGGCCATAAATCTGTTAACAGGCAATAAACAGGCTGCCCTGACGCATATTGATTGTGAGGGCGCTTCCGTCGCCACCCGTATCTCGAGAAATGCCAATTAATTTGATCAAATTATGGGATTAATTTGTCGAAACGTGCGCGTGGATTTATGGGGAAAATGGTTCGAGTCAAGGTTAGGTTTATTGTTAAGGGTAGCGTCTTTAGAGCTGCAGCAAATATATTTGGAACTGTTCGGGGAAGCATCGATCAAGACTAGAAAAGTATGTTCCCTCACAATGACACAGACGACTTTTTCTTTCCTTTCAGGTTTATTTTTAAATTTCTAATTAAAAAAGTCCAGCCAACAAAACTAACGCTCGCGGAGAAAGGGGTTTGGCTTCTTTTTGAATTCGCGATGTTGTGTTGCCCGTAAGTATTACCGTAGGTAACTGCTCTTATTGTAATGGCCTTTATACTGACTCCTGGTTGACGTTAAAAACTGTTTCCGTGAGCTCTCCAGTTGAAGATTGCTGCAGACTTTGTTGGAGACGGAGGAGAACCCTTGTGGACCGTTTCCATGGACTCCAATTTTATATCTGTAGTCCATACATTCATGTAAGTACTCAAATCATACCGCATGTCACTACCTTTAAGGGAAAGTCAGGGTATGTTTTCAAAGAGTCCAAATTATTTTGAGAAATTTGCTGCTGCATATGCAATTTTTTAAAAGATTCTGAAAATTATTTTGAGATATTTGTGCATAAGCCGTTTTTAAAGGGTTCTTAAATTATTTTCAGAAAGTTGCTGCATGTTTTTGAAATATTCCAAATTATTTTGAGATATTTGCTGCATGTTATTGAAATATTTCAAAGTATTTTGAGAAATTTGCTGCATAGGCAGTTCGTGGAAGGTTCTCAATTATTTTGAGACATTTCCTGCTTAAGCATTTTGTGAGAGTCAAAATTATTTTAAGAAATTTGCTGCGTAACCAGTTTTTGAAAGATTCCAAATTATATCGAAAAATTTGTTGCACGTTCATGAAATATTGCAAATTATTTGGAGAAATTTGATGCATAAGGTGAAAGATTTCAAATTATTTTAAAAAATTGGCTGCATACGCAATATGAGACTCACTCGTACCTATACTATAAGTTCAATATTTTCATCAGTGACTCATCGCTTAGCACCGGGTTGTGCGACGTCAGGGGATACAATTCCAGTTAGGTATATTTTTGAAATTCTAAGAGTAGAATATTTTATTTAATAGGTAAATTATTTTCAAGGTATTAAACCTTTTTAACCGCCATGTGGTTCATGGATGGAGCCGTTTACCTGATGTACTTAAAAAATGTTACAGATTACCAAAATTTATAAGGCTGTTAAAGGTACACAAGGAAGATAAGTAATATCGTTTGATACAAGTGCTGATGTCTTTGGTTTCTGACAACTTTAACGGATTTACGACCCCACGTAAACTGGTTTATTTTGAAATGTGAAGAAACCAAGTTCCTGTTTACTGCAATCAATGGCATTGGCTCGAAAATATTTTTGATGTTACTATTTTAATCTTTTCTGAAAAGTTTTATGATAATGCAAAATGTTCCAATAGTAAAATAAGGTTCCCCCTCGCTCCCCATGGCTAGATAAGAAAAATATGATGGTGCATAAATTAAATTAACATTTTTAATCGAATTCAGAAACTTGCGTTTCTTAAATGTAACTTCTGTACAAAAGGTTTTATCTGGGATCCGGATTTGTAATTATATCAGCGCAATAAGTGAACGCCTCCAAGAGAAAATTCCCGGTGCGCTACTGTGTTGCTATTATAGAACGTTATTAGGCCAATCAATTAACAGGCACTGCTCCTACAAATAACAAGGTGGCGCCATTCATACTGTAGATCACATTCTTGCAATTATATAACCTACTTAACACGATGTGCATCGACCCATGTATGTGACATTTAAATTAAAATTAAATTAAAGCATGTCGTTGTTTGGTCGGTGTAAACGACCTGGCTTAATGATGCCCCCTGCAACAGTAGGTACTGTTTACATGTCCACAATTACAATGCCAGTAATAGAACAAACACCGTTACTATTGGGAATTGCATGCGGTAATAATAATTGAAGCGGAATTTTGATGAATTCGATAAAAAAAATTACAAAGAATTTTTCAAGTAAATTGCTCATCACAAAGTTCGACAATTTGTTTTTTAACAACTTTAGTACAGGTCTGTAGTTCGGAAACAAGATCACGTATTTTAATGCGGTTTGCAAATTTTGAAAGAGTGCGTCTTACTGGTAAATAGTGTAGTACGCCTATGACGTAGCCAATGCACTGAAATATTATACAGGGTGGAAGAGAAAGCCGTGCAAAACATTATACAAAACGACGTTAAAATATAACATGAAAAAACACAACTAACAAAATGGCACTTACCTGAAATTTTAATTTTTATAGTCTCCCAGTTGTATTTTCTTCGTGTCATTGTTTTAATACGCCATAATATGACATTTTCGCGTTAATTTGTTTTTTTTGCAATTAAATTGTTTTACCGATAAATAATTTTAATTTTTGTCATTTTAAACCTAGAACTGGCAACTTAGGACGGTTTTAAATTTATATCCCTTTAGTGAATATGGCTGGTATATCTTATTTTTTTAAATTTCTTCTTAAAGGGTGAAATAACGGAGGTATAAAAACTTCTAATTAAAAAAATATTATTTGTCGGATTTTTTTGAAACTTATTATAAGTATTATTTTTCAACGTCTGCCCCCTGCCCTTAAAGGGAAAAGGGGGATATAAAAGTTTACATTTGGAAAAATTATTTTTTATTAAATGCATTATTAGTCTATACTTCATAGTTTCCGAGATATTGACTCTCAAAAAGTGACATTTTTGAACTTTGACAGCTTATAGCTTTCTAACAGTACGTCTTAGAGCAAAACGGCTTACATGTCCCTATCTTCAATTTTTATTATCTTCCCAAAAAAATCAACTTCTTGTTAAACCGGATGTAACTCGAAAGCAGGAAATATAGTTGTTCCGGTTTAACTGGAAGTTGATTTTTTTGGGAAGATAATAAAAATTGAAGATAGGGACATGTAAGCCGTTTTGCTCTAAGACGTACTGTTAGAAAGTTATAAGCTGTCAAAGTTCAAAAATGTCACTTTTCGAGAGTCAATAAAATGTCACTTTTCGAGAGTCAATATCTCGGAAACTATGAAGTATAGACTAATAATGCATTTAATAAAAAATAATTATAATTTTATGTGGAATTTAAAAATGTAAAAATATACTGGGTGTTATATTTAAAAATATAAAATTCGTTCGAATTCCACACAAACTAAAAAGCTGGCAACAACGCGAATATCGTCATTCGGTGCGATCCTCTTACACAACTGTACCAAATTTGGTTTAAATCGGCCAGTAAATTGTGATGTTATTAAGCTGTTTCCAGACTTTATACACACACTGTATATTTTAATAAATTCTACCCCCCTAAGCTGTTTTTGAACTCAAAGTCCATGGAATGGTTATGTGATCATTATTAACGATCTAACGATTAATAAAATAGATATATATTATATACAGGGTGTATCAGCCAAATAGAATAAATTCGATAATAAAAACATGAGGGCGTGTCCGAAAAAACGCTCGGACACGTCGGTTGGTATTTGCGCATTTTTTTCCATAAACACTTTTTATACAGAGTGTGTCATGTAACAGTGGCCAATACCAACATTCTTATTTTAAATGCAACACGCTGTACCTATATTATTCAATTATTCGATTCTTCAGAAAAAAGAAAAGAAACTGTTTCGGAAATATTAAGTGTTTTCAGATTTATTGCAAAAATTAACAACGCACTTAAAAACTAAAAGTAATACTATTTATTTCTTGATAATGTGAAAAACAAAAAAAAACATTAATGTAGGAGATGTTGAAAATGCTCGCCGCGAACGTCTTGGCAACATCCTAATCTTAAATAGAAATTTCTTCTAATGTTAGTAAACATCTCAGGCGTGACCGATCTAATCGTAAGAGTTAATCGTCCTCTTAAGTCAGCTAAGTCGAGGGGTTTAGTTTTATATACACTATTTTTGACATAACCCCAAGAAGAAGTCTAATGGCGTCAGATCAGGGAATCGTGCAGGCCATTCCATCGATCCACGCCTCCCCATCCACCGATTTGAAAATACTCGGACATTGATTTGTTAATGGGGCGGTGCTCCATTTTGCTAAAACCATATCATATTCGCTGGAAGTTGTTGGTTTACTGGATCAGGATATAAGTTTGTCAAAGTTGGCAAGACATTATTTTAAAGCAATGCAAAATAATTATCGCTATTTAAATTGCCATTAATGAAAAGGGACCTATGATATGATCTCCAACTATTCCTGCCCAAACATTAACATTTTCAGGATATTATGCGGATGTTCTTCTAATCCATTGAGGATTTTTCCTAGATCAAAAGCGGCAATTCTGACGATTAGCATGACCGTGAAGTGTAAAGGTGCACTCATCAGAAAACAAAACATGTTCTAATTGCTTTACATTGTTATCTAACATTACCATCATTTGTTCACAAAAATACGTTTTTCTATCAAAATCGTCTTCCATGAGCTCATAAGGAGGTATCATTTTATAGGGATGCATTTTATTTTCTTGTAATGTTCAAGTTATCGATGAATTCAAAGCATCGAACATTGGGGCTATTTTTTATAGAAGTTTATGGGTTTTCGTCAAACTCAAGCATAATGTCTAATTTGGTATACAGCTACTTTTTTATCTGCTTTACCTGTCGAAGCTGGCGAAACTGCTTTTCTAATTTACTAATTTTCCGTTGAGTTATAGGCGGCAAATTTGGATATTTTTCATGAAATAAGCGAGCAACTTTCATTTGTGTCCGTGTTTTATCTCCAGAACCAATCATCTGTAGAATTGCTATTTTGTGCATTTCTGTTAAATAAATCATTTTTCTGATATGCAGTTAACGAACTTCAAACGACTATAACACTGACAACTATTGTCATGCAGACAGACAACAATTTGCTAAGGTCAAGAGTTTTGAACAAAAGTAAACAAAACTATTTTTATACTTTCCTTCATCAGTAAAAAGAAACGCTGAAATGCAATACATCTGAAAACACTTAATATTTCCGAAACGACGAAGATAGGTATAGGATATTGTACATGAAATATATCTTAAATTTTTTGAAGAATCCAAAAATTGAATAATATACAAGGTGTTGCATTTAAATTAAGATAGTTTGTATTGGCCACTGTTACATGGCACACCCTGTCTAAAATGTTTGTATTGAAAAAAATGCGCAACTAGAAATGCCAATCGATGTGTGTGAGCGTTTTTTCGGACACGCTTCCATGTATTTATTATCGAATTTATTCCATTTGGCTGATACACACTGTATATAATTTAATATCGATAATAAATCTATATTTTTCGTATTTTTTCATAAATGAAGCCGGCAGATAAATGATATTTTATTAAAAACAAAAAAAATAATGTAAGAATGCCCTAAAAAAATGTATTTTTAAAAATAATATGGGTAGGATTCAATAGTTCTATTGGGTAGTATATTATGTATAATGTATACGGTATTTGCTGCTTTATTTCCATAACGAATTTATAACAACTGAATTGTGCGTGCAAAGCCGCGGATATCCGCTAGTATATATATATTTTCTTTTTAAAAGTCCTGTGTCAATAAAGGAAGATTTTATTATTAGGATATATTTTTAATAGGTTATATTGAACAAGCCGATCAAAAATATATTTCAACATGGGTTACGTGTTTCGCCCTTTACGGGCCCCATCAGACCAGACTTTATAAACAGTTACATTATTCAAAATAAAGTTATTATGTTTAAAAAATAATTTTAAATAATGTTTTAACTGTTTGTAAAATCTGATGATGCTCGTATAGGACGAAACATGTCAGCCATAAAAATAGTCAAATTCTTAAGGCCCAGGTATTTTTTTCACTAAGCTGTAAAGTGTAAAGCATGTGATAATTTTTTTAAAACATGTTCTTTTATTTGGCCAATCTGTAAACCAATCTATTACAAAAATATAGTACTATTATAGGTACTTATACGATGTACGTTTCTGTATTAATATTTAAAATATCTTGACATTGATTGATCGGTCGCGACATCGAATTTTGTTGTAATTAATTCAGTTACGCCTATGCCCGATTTCGCAAACAAAATTCTGTCAATTTCAACTTGTTATTCTGCATAGTATTAACCCTGAACTTGAACTGAATATGTATCCGTTTTTCGATAGAAATGTAACCGGCTAGACGTGAAAGATTCAATTTATGAAAAGTACCAAATACTTATTAGTTTTTTAAAAGACAGGTCTATTATAAGATTGTATTTGTACAAGGTGGCCCGTTTGTTGTCACCTATATTATCTCAATAGGTCCTATGAAAATATCTTTTCCATATGGTTGGTTAGTCTACAAATTAGGACGTGCAATTTATATCAGTAGAAATATATATAATACTATAAAAAAAGTAGAATACCTAAACCCCACAAGACCTGAAGGTGTTCTTAAAGTAACGTGCGAGCAAAAATTATGTGCATCAAAGAGGGCTTGGATTAAAAACCGTGTGGCTTGGTTTAGATCACAATGATATGGGGACGATATATTTATCTAACCAAATCTAGTTTAAAATTTTGTCAAATTCATATTATGACATGATATGCCAAACTAATGAGTAATAAAATAAGTAGACAAATACAAATTTCTTTTTGTTGTTTACAAAATTAACAAAGTAATTAAAAGAAAAAGAAAAATAATTACATAAATTGCTGCAATTGACCACCGCCATGCTCCAAGCATAAATTCACATTAATCATTTATTTCCAATAAATTTTGGGTAAACCATTGAGAGTAATTCCTGCGTCATTCAAAATCTGTGGCTTGTATTTCTTGGAATACTTGCACTTTATAAGGAAATAAATTTAGCTGCTTCTTAAGAATAGTCCTGCATGTTCCATAAGATCTTCCCACTTCTTGGGACAGGCGTCTTATACAATTTGTTGCCGTATTTCGCATTATTTCACGAACGTTTGCAACAAGTTCTTCTGTTCTTACAGATGGTCTTCCTGCTCCTTTTTTGTGTTGTATAGAACCTGTTTCCCTAAACACAGCCACGGTTCTTTTCAGGCAATGATAAAAATCCCCAGCAATAAAAGCAACGTTAGGAAAATGTTTGTGAAAATCGTCCATGCACAAACTCGGATTGTATTGCCACTCACCATTTACTCTAGCCTTGTTTCGAAAATACGCTTCAACCATGAATGTTTTGTGCTGTTCCGTAAAGCCCATTGTGTGAATTGTTCAAGAAATTGGAAAAATTAGCGATGAATCAAATTACTTGTAGGAACGACTGAAAAAAAAGATGACGGAATAACTGATTGATTGGAAATTCAGGTAGTTACTGACACCCAACAGGTATTAAGCTCTAAGGCTAAGCATTACGTCCTTAGATGCAAGGCCCTCTTTAATGCAAATATTTTTTGCTCGCACGGTAGCATCTCTAAGAAAGGCTGTTTGTCGGATTTTTTTTTCCCTAGAAAAAACTTATCAACCATTTAAAATTATATTAACGACAATCAAAAACACGAGTCTCGCCGAACCACGGCGAGCCAATCAATCTTATTGTTATTAACTTGTTCCAGTGTTTTTGTGGTGTTTATTAGCGCCCCGGCGCTAGAGACGGCCCTGCAAAGCCTGCTAAACGCTAACACCTACCTGTTAGATGCAAACCTTAGATTATTAAAACAAGTTATAAATAGGCATATTTAATAAAGCCATAATAATTAAGACTTCTATAATAAGTCAGCTGTGTTTTAAATTTTGCTCTTACGCCTGTTTTGTCATAATTTGTTGTTGTTGTCACGTCAACTTGTTTCAGCAACGTTTATATATTTTTTTTTAAATTTTGGCTTTCCATAATATGCAAAACCAACCATGAGTACCGCCCACTTAATCAAGAATCGCTCGGACCCGTCAAAATTATTTTTTGGAACAGCATTTTTTTAAGAAAAAGATATTATACAGGATAGATCATAAAAATGCTACGTATATAAACTTTATTTTGTTAATGAAATATATTGTATATTTTTACATTTTTACATTCTATAATCATTTCTAGACATTTTTCATAAATCGTGCCCTATAGCGATCTTCTACCGTTTACCAAATATTAACACTTTAGTGCTGGTATTGATATGTTTCTCAACTTAGGAACGTTCTGAACTCAAGTCACAATTTTTAAGGCATTAACAATAACAATTTATTATTTAAGTTTGAGACGACAAAGAATGCCAGTGAATGTTGCTGATATTACATCCAAAATGCGCCTCGCTGAAGATGAATACATAGAAATTTTGATTATGTTGGATTGTGGAGATCAACGTAGAAGTCATAGGGACGTCCGTGATATGTTTAATAAAAATACCTAAATTACGCCCCTATTAGCCAATAAACAGTCTCTGGGGTAGCAATTAGGTGGAGAACTTCCCTTACTGTTAACGATAGTGTTAAAAGAAGTCGTTTTGGTATACCTGAGGGGAAAAATAACCATATTATTATCAATAAATGAAGATTCTCATTGCTAAAGCAGACAACTTGGACGTGACTACGATACTTATCTAACTTATCACCAAACCGCCCACCGTATGTAACTTTTTTTTAAAAGGTGCTTCATCCCTACAAACCAGTATAAGAGTTATTGGACGACGATTCTAATAGGCTAGAGCAATTTTGTGAAATAATGATTGAGCTACTAGGTAATCACACACGTTTTCTATAAATGGTCAGGTTAATTGACAGAACTACAGATACTAAAAATACAGTGTACATCAGCAAAATGATGATGATAATAATGTCTGTCTACGAATGCATTTTTAGCCAAATAAAATCGCTAATTTCACCAAAGCAACATGGTTTCTTTAATGCCCGTAGTACAGCAACTAATCTCGCCTGCTTCACCCAATGCGTGGAACAGGCTATGGATAATCGCAAGCAAGTTGATACCATTTACACTGATTTTTCAAAGGCCTTCGACAGAGTTGAACATTCCATTTTATTACGTAAATTATCTCAATTAGGTTTTAACCAACAACTTGTCTTATTCCTCGAGTCCTATCTAAAAGATCGCGTACAGTATGTTATTGAGATTCGCGGATATCAATCCTTTAAATTCAAAGCCACTAGTGGTGCTCCTCAGAGTAGCAATCTAGCCCCCTTAATATTTTTAATCTTTATCAATGACATAAGTAATAATATGTCCAGCAATGTACTGCTTTTTGCAGACGACTTAAAACTATTCAGAGTAATAAGTAATTTATTTGACTGCCTGTTATTGCAGAGGGACTTAAGCACTCTGGAAAAGTGGTGCAAAATTAACAACTTGCCCCTGAACGTAAGCAAATACTTCGCCATGACATTTATAAATAAGGTAGGCTTTATTCGCTTCAACTATAACATTGATAACACAGTCATTAAGCAGTGTGACACTTTTAAAGGCCTTGGTGTGGTTTTCGACCCAAAGCTTTCCTTTACTTTTCACATCAGTAATACCTACAGCAGTGCAATGAAGATGCTTGGAGACATTATAAGGAATTCGGCTGACTTTACAAATGCTCGAAAACCCTTTATTATAGCTTCGTGCGATCCAAACTAGAATATGGTGCAATTATATGGCACCCCATTTTCCACAAATACATTAATCTTCTAGAAAACGTCCAAAGAACGTTTATCAAATACCTTTCCTTTAAGGAAGATGGCACATATCCCCCTAGAGGCACTGATCAAAATGCCCTTTAAATAGGATTTCAGATACCATCGCTTCTCAATCGCAGATATTACTTGTTCATTCAGTTCTCGTTCAAAGTGTGCAGGTCGCTCATCGATTGCCCTATGCTACTATCCTGTATAAACTTCCATGTTCCCTCACGCACTGTCAGATCCTCTCCCGTCTTCCATCTGCCTACTCCCTCAACAAACTTTTTAATTAAAACACCAATTTATCAATCAATGTTTATTTTCAATAATACTTGCAATGACATTGATGTATTCGGTCTGTCCTCCACTCAGTTTACAAATGCAACTAAACTCAAACTATTACAACAACGTTAACTTACTGAATTTCACCATTTTCTATTTCAGAATGATTTATCAATCTTTTTTGACCTATTATTCTTTTTTTCTATGTCGCATCGTCTTGTAATTGGAATCTGTTCTGTTAGACAATAAAGATTATTATAAAATGTTGATGTACGGGCGTGCATTGTTGAAAATAGGGTAATCGGACCATTTTTGTTTCATGATAACCTCACAGCAGACCTATATCTAAATTTCCTTCGAAATGATCTGGTTCCAGCTCGTGCCACTCTGTTTCCAGATGATAATGATCCTGATTCACCAAGTTAAACCTTATGGGTTTGGCGGAGGGAAACAGACAAAACCTTTTCGAATTAAACCTTATGGTTTCAACAGGTTGATGGTGGTCCCCCGCCTTATGCTGTTTATGTAAGGGAGTATTTAAATACAATTTTTTCAGAGTGGTGGATAGGTAGACGTGGGTCAATAAAGTGGCTACCCAGATCACCCTATCTGAACCCACTGGACTTCGTTTGTGGGGCTACGTCAAAATTAAGTTTATAAATCTAATCTCATGTGGCGTTTACGACACCATGTGTTATAAATGAGAAATATTTATATTTTGTGAATTTCAATATTATATTAAGTTATTTAGTAGTAAGTAGAAAAGTGTACATCTGTAAAAAATACTCGATGGAGTCTATTCGACGAGTAATACGAGATATTTCTCCACACAAGTAGTACAAAATGTACAACAGGAATTTTTAGATCGATTGATCTACTGCAGAACAGTTGGTGGATGACAATTTTCAACATCCTATAAAATAGTTTCTTTGCACAGGAAGTAAAAATAACTACTTGTTATGTTTCACAAATTGGACCGGTATGGAAATGGGGGCGGGTTAATTAAGGGCAAGATTTTATTGACAATATACGAGTGAAGTTATCAGCAAGGGATATAATTATTTGGTATTATGTTGCCTGTAGAACGTTAATTTATAATTTGTGTACATAAAACGGTGTGATGGGTTTTTACTAGAAAGAATGTTCGACAGCAGGAATGTTTTGAGTGACCACTGCTGGACAGTTGTCGTTCGGCTTTCTAATAATATTATCGGATATAAATTGGTATCCTTAAAAGCGACTATATGAAAAACAACGCCCAGTGAAGAAGAAAAGTGACACATGCGGAAAGTGGGCGAGCTCCTAACTTTTATTGCATTTTTATAAATTATATGTTTGAAATGTCCGGCAGTAGGAATGTGTGTCCCCTACTGAAGACCCTCAGTCGCTCGGCTTTTTACTAAACTGCGTAGTACCTTTATACCAAACGTGTACGTCAATCTATAATACTAGGTACGTAACTAAAATTATAAATAATTTGAATAATCATACGTACACGAAAATGGGACAATATGTAACAAAATAAATTGCAGATTAATGGGGAACCAAAAGTAAAACAGAGTGTGGTCGCAGACCAAAGGCAATCATAAAAAAGGGGTATTTTTGGGAGGTAAAGTGTCACCATTACAGTCGCAGACGTAATTGGTAAGAAAAGGTAATACATTACTTATTGTCGCAGACATCTGATTTATTTGTTCATAAATTGTATATAGTCAAAATGCTTTTATCATAGATTAATTGTTTTTAAAAACCGCTTTAATTTTCATTTACTGGCAGTGTAATATTCCGCATCATAGGGAAACCGTCAGAAAGAGATTAAAGCTAAAAAATCTTAAAACCTGACAAACTTTTACCGTTGTACCAAACTTTAAAGGAACCTAAATATAAACACAACGTAGACAGGGTCGTACCACAAGATTTGACGATTACAGCTAGAGTGACGTATTTCTGCAGGTGATGAACGCACTGGGGGTCGGTCAGTTTTAATGGGTATAGGCAGTGGCGTATTTAGAATATTGCCACGGGGGGGGGTCTATACCTTTCGTTTTTTCTTTCTTTCTTTCTTTCTTTCTTTGCTTCTTTTTTTAAAAAAGCGCCGCAGGCGAAAAATTTTTCGGTGTCACGCCCTATTTTGAACTATCAAAATTTATAATTTCTATGTTTTGATAGCTGAACCCAAAAAAGGAAGAAATTAAGAAATTTTTAAATATAAACGCAATGATGGGAATATATATTTTTTTAAATATTTATGTTTAAAAATATATATTTCTACATAATATGACCGATTCCGAAAATTATTGGTTTTCAAGTTATTTTTGCCATTTTTTTTTTGCCAAGTTTGGCCATGTTGTTTTGTTATCTGTGACACAGTTACTTAATTATTTGTAAAAACAAAGTATTGCTAATAGTTCTAGTTTGCAAAAAAATTACAAAACTAAGTGAACATCATTTCCATTTTTTTTTTAAATTAAATAAATTAGACAGGCAGGTAAAAAACAAGAAAAAAATTGAAATAACTCGAAAACCAAGCATTTTCGGAATAGGTCATATTTAAGAAAAAATCACAAATTACCTCCTGCGAGGAATTAATCGAATTATACATTAAATGCAACAAGGCATCTGATCTGTTCTGAGTTTTTTTTAATGTTGAGCCCACGGGGGGGGGGGTCCAGACCCCTCGGACCCCCCCCCCCTAAATACGCCACTGGGTATAGGGCATGATTACAAGTTTGTTTGGACGAGAAATAGAGATGTGTTTGTCAGAAAGGATGATACATCTCGTATTATCCTAATAAAGAATAAGGATGGAATTCAGAAACTCTAGATGCCCTTCTTGTTGCTAGGTATATTGTTAATAACAATTATTTTTTTTCATAATGGCTGATAAAATATGTATCTACTATCAGAATGTGCGTGGTTTAAGGACTAAGACCGTTGACTTTTATCATGGAATAGTGTCATCAGATTTTGACTTAATATGCTTATCAGAAACCTGGTTGAACGGTCAAGTGCTATCCAGTGACCTTTTCAGTGATGAATATGATGTCTTCCAACGAGACCGTGAGAGCACTGCTTCAACAAAAAAAGACGGTGGAGGTGTTCTTATCGCCATTAGGAGTAAGTGTCAGGCCAAAAGATGTCCAGAGCTCGAATCGGATGCGGAGGACGTATGGATATCTCTGGAAACAGGAAGTGGCGAAAAGATATATTTTTGCTGCGTATACCTTCCTCCAGGTGACATTAATGCATTCTCATTGTTTCTAAATAGTTTGTATTCTAAACAAAAACTCTTTTCGGAAGGGTTTGTAACTATGGTGGGAGACTTTAATTTACCAACCATTAATTGGTTACCATTGGGAAATGAAGTATTTTTGAAGCCATCACATGGTGACGAAAGATCATGTACAATGGTTGACGCCTTTTTTTTCTTGGCTTAATGCAGTTCAATAACTTAAAAAATATTTACAATCGTATCTTAGATTTAATCTTGGCTAATAACGCTTTTATCACGGAAATAATTAAATGCGAGGATAGTATTGTGGATGAGGATAGTCATCATCCAGCCATTCAATTTAACTTTGCCAGGTGCCCACATAGACCATTACATCACAATAAGCAAAAAATTTTAAACTTTAAAAGAGCAGACTATGATGCTATTAATAGGTCCTTGTCGGCGCTTGACTGGAATAAGATATTTCTTGGTAGGAACTTGGATGATAGGGTGGACGCATTGTATCTGGAAATGGATAGGGTTGTAAATGCACATGTGCCGTCCTTTCAAGTAAGTGGAAATTATCCTGTATACTTAAAGTCTAATACTATTAAAACAATTATAGAAAAAAACAAAGTTCATAAAAAATTTAAGAAATTTTAAACTCAAGAATATTATACCATTTTTTCCAATTTACGACTTCAATCAAAACGATTAATTAAAAGAGTTTATGCTGACTATGTGAGGAGTATGGTGTATGGAAACGAAAATTGTTAGCAATAATAAAAAGTTTTGGAATTTTGTCTCGATTAAAAAAAAGAATCGGGCGTCATTGCCCCATACATACTCTTCACTACGAAGGCAGAATAGCTAAGAACGGATCTGAAGTTTCTGACGTTTTTGCGGATTTTTTTAAAAGTGTGTATATAAGTACCAAAAAATAATGTATCCGGCCCAGCTTTTCAGTGTGGAGAGTGCAGAATCTTTGTCGACGATGGTGTAGTATTGAAATTAATTAACGATTTAGAACTCAAAAAAAGTGCGGGTCCTGACGGTTTGCCCACAATCTTTATTAAAAATTGTAAGTTTGCCTTGCTAAGACCTCTCTACATTTAATTTTTGATATGTCTCTGAAAACCGGAATATTTCCAAACAAATGGAAAACGTCCCATATAACTCCAATATTTAAAAGTGGACAAAAAGATGATGTATTAAATTATAGACCTATAACCAAAATATGTATTTTTGCAAAAATGCTTGAAAAATTTGTTTATTCTGACATTTTGTCGACAGTAAAAAATACTATCGTTGAACAACAGCATGGATTTTTTTTCGAAACGATCTTTGGAGACAAATTTAATGTGCTATTCGCAAACGAATGGATGCTGGTTGATTGCATATACGCCGACTTCAGTAAGGCCTTTGATAAAATCGATCATAAAAGATTGATGGAGAGGCTTGCTGATGTCGGCGTGTGTGGCGGTCTGCAAAGATGGGTGTGGTCCTATATTTATGATCGTAAACAAATTGTCTCAGTTAATGGCTATTATTCTGATTCTTTTTTAGCAACATCAGGTGTTCCCCAGGGAAGTCACTTGGGACCTCTGTTTTTTATTATTTACATCAATGATATAATTAAATGTTTTCAAAACTCAAATTTCTTGGTATATGCTGATGACCTAAAAATCTTCAAGATTATACGAGGTCTTGTGGACTATCTGGATATCCAGGAGGATCTCAGGAGGCTGGTTGAGTACTGCGATCGGAACAGTCTGTTTTTAAATATAAAGAAATGTTTTTCCATAACATTTACCAGAAATATTAACATAATTAAATACGTATATAACATTAATAACTCTATTTTAGACAGTGTCGATCAAATAAAAGACTTGGGTGTAATATTGGATTCCAGGTGGTCATTTTGTGGACACTTTGATAAAATAATCAACGAATCAAACAGAATGTTAGGTTTTATTGTAGGAACGTGCAGAGAGTTTAGAGATCCCAGAACTTTGATTTCTCTGTACTTTGCATTTATTTATAGTAGGCTGTCATTTGCCTCGGTTATATGGAATCCTTTATATCTTACACCCACCAGACGTCTTGAAGCAGTTCAGAAAAAATTTCTTAAATCTGTTGCCTTTAAGGCTAACTGTACTGTCGAGACCGCAGTAAGGACTTATAAATTACTCCCCCTTTCTGATAGAAGGCATGTCACGGACCTTTCTTTCTTATTTAAGTTAAGTAATGCTCTTATTGATGTACCTCCATTGTTACAACAAATTAATTTAAACGTCCCTACAAGGGATCTAAGAAGATTTCATTTATATAATTTGCCTTATCAAAGAACTAATTTAGGACTGAACACCTCTCTGACCAGGCTACAGAGAACCTATAACCAACACTGTGAGAACATCGATTTGTTTAATTTAAATTTATGCCAATTTAAATTACGAGTAAGAAGATAAGTATTTCTTACAACAGATTCTTGTGTAGAATATTTACAAAGAAAAGTGCGTACTGCAGTATTTCATTTTATATTTTAGTCTAGGTTAGTTTTAGATAGTTTTAGTTTGTTTTACCTAATATCATGTAATACTAGTAAACAGTGGATGCTGTTTTTGGAACCCACGTAGTTCTGTTAGCATCCTAAACCAGTATAAATATAAATAAATAAATAAATTATTTATGAAAAATGTCTAGACTTGATTTTAGAACGTAAAAATGTTAAAATATACCATATTATGTTCAATTAAAAAATTACAATTGATAGCAGTTTTATTATCCACCATGTATAATATATTTATCATAACCCTTGTATATCTTTCAAAGAGCTAAAATGTAAAATATAATTTTATAAAAACGAATTATTATTTTAAAACAGATACACATTAAAACTAATGGCCACTAATGAGCGGTAATTAAAGAATGTAATTTGGATCTACTTAGTTGCAAGAATAAATTACAATGATTATTATCTCTGGGACACGGGTATAAAAAATCTGAGCCATTTATATACCTATTGTACATTGTACAGGGTGGCCAACTAAGAATGCGAGGTACTGTATCTGGGAAACTATCCATCGTAGAGGTTTGCGGCAAAAAAAAATTATTACTAAAACGGCCAAGAGAAAAACCTGGAAAATATTTTCAACTTTCTGAAATGGCCACTAGGGGGCGTAAATCCAAAATTTTCCATTTTTTGAAGGGTACACCCTGTAAATTTTTAAATTTTCAAATTTCACATAAAATTATAATTATTTTTTATTAAATGCATTATTAGCCTATACTTCATAGTTTCCGAGATATTGACTCTCGAAAAGTGACATTTTTGAACTTTGACAGCTTCTAACTTTCTAACAGTACGTCTTAGAGCAAAACGGCTTACATATCCCTATCTTCAATTTTTATTATCTTCCGGAAAAATCAACTTCCGGTTAAACCGGATGTAACTCGAAAGCAAGGAATATAGTTGTTCCGGTTTAACTGGAAGTTGATTTTTTTGGGAAGATAATAAAAATTGAAGATAGGGACATGTAAGCCGTTTTGCTCTAAGACGTACTGTTAGAAAGTTAGAAGCTGTCAAAGTTCAAAAATGTCCCTTTTCGAGAGTCAATATCTCGGAAACTATAAAGTATAGACTAATAATGCATTTAGTAAAAAATAATTATAATTTTATGTGAAATTTGAAAATTCAAAAATTTGCAGGGTTTACCCTTCAAAAAAATTTAAAATTTTGGATTTACGCCCTCTAGCGGTGGATTTAGAAACTTAAAAATATTTTCCAGGTTTTTCTCTTGGCCGTTTTAGTAATAATTTTTTTGCCGCAAGCCTCTACGATGGATATTTTCCCAGATACAGTACCTCGCACTCTTAGTTGGCCACACTGTACATACACTAAGGGCGTATTTATGAAGAGGGGGCGGGGCTAATTGGGGGTAGGTACATAACTTCCATTCTAGTCTAGGATGCTATGAAAATTAAATTTGAAATCCGCAAATCCTGATAATATGAAAACAAATTACAGAAATATGAATGGGATTTTTTTTTATCATTAGGTATAGGTAAAAATTGAAAAAGCAGTTAGTTTTTGCTTACCTAAAAACCAAAAATGACGTATACTGAAGCAGCTGCACGACTTGCGTTACCTGTCAAATTTGACATTTTTAATAAAATAGGTTCAAAAATGCCCTTATTTATCAAAATATCGAAAAACTTTATTCGAGAAAGTTGTTTATTTAGGCATTTTTAGTCTCTGTGCGAAATTTTGACAGTCCAATAGAATTTTTATTTTTTGCCAGGTTATTGAAAATTTAGATCAACCCTCGTAGATTAACTTTTATACATCGATGTAAAACCATTTGCCTTTACTTCATTTGTAATCTTAATGCAATTTTGTGTAAATTTTGTTTATTAAGTTCTTGTACAAACTTTAAAATGTGAATATTTGATTAATTTTAAGATAAAAAGTTTATATAAATATCGGTCCGCAACGACTTGATTCTTGAGAATCCAAAAAAGTTGTTTTATTTGGTTTTTCGATTATATTTTTGTTCGAAATTCGGGATACTGGGAGTACCTACTAATGATAATAAACTCAAGGATTTGCTTAGTTTTTTGTTTAATGTTATAGGGCGCCACACGTACAGTGTTGTACCTGGATTTAAACAACCATAACTTTTGCTGGTCTTAATATTTGTCGGTGGAAGCAGCCGTTTTGGAAAAAGTTAAACATGGGTTGGAATTTTCCAAGTTAAATCATTAAAATTTTTTAAAAAATTAGCGAAAAAATATGTCTGTTATTGGTTTATTGTGACGTGACACACTTAGATCATTTACAAGATTAAAACTAAACCACTTCTACAAATAAGTCAATAACATTTACAATAATTGTTGAAAATGCCGGCGCTCACTGCAACATTAATTCGCCTTAACATTGATTGACGAACTCTTTCGAATATACCTCGTGTCTGATTAATAATGGCACACGATTCAAATATCCTGTTTCTTAGATCTTGTTAATTTTGGACTAGAGTTTTATAAACTAGCGATCTCACAGAAAATAATCCAAAGGATTGAGGTATGGCGACCTAGGAGGGCAGGCTTGCGGTCCCGCTGTCCCTATCCAATGGTTAGGGTAATTCTCGTCCAGAAATTGACGCGCAACTAAACTAAAATGTGGCGGTGATATATCGTGCATCAACCACATTCTGATTCTGTATTCTAAACCAACTTCTTCTAAATATTCAGCTGGTGCTCCAAAAACCTTCCGTACTCTTCGCCATTAAGTCTTCGGGGAAGGATGTAAGTAATAAGATGATCACAAATATTTCCAACCCAAATAAAGTAAAAATCAAAGTTTTATTTGCTACTAACACAAACCGTTTATAGCACGTAATATATAAATTAATATGATTCAACATGTATGTATGCAAATATATAAACAATAATAATTTATTGTATAAAAACAAATTATGCACAATCAATTAAAATAAAATTAAAATTAGGAGAAACAGCAGCATCCAGACAATAATTACCAGGAGGCCAATAGGTTTAAAAGCAATGGTCTAGTACTCTAGTAAATACTTGTTAACATATTTTTTGAATCGAGCCGTCGGCGTCGCGTGCGATCTTATTATATAAATGCCAGTTAGGAGAATTGCTTTAGATTTAATTAGTCTGAATGGCTGAGCCCCTATCCTGTCTGAGCCTTGAGTGTTGTAGCTTTGAATATCTGAATGCTTAGTGAGTTTATCTCTCCAGTCGTTTGAAAAATATAAAGACAGGGCAGCGGCATTATGCCAAATTATTTTAACATAACAAAAAACCATTTTTCTGCATCCTTCAGCAGCAATGGTAATGCCACAATCAAATTCTACAGACTAGAGGCAGAAGTAATGAGAGTAGTGTCGCCTGTAAATATTGTAAATTGCAAATCCGTTGCATGTAGTAGCACAGATTATTATATACATTATAAATAGAAGGGGTTCAAGGACGGATCATGCGCTCCATATTTGGCATATGATAAATCAGATTTGACGCCTTCAATGTCCCCAAACTGCCGCCTACCAGACAAATAAGGCACACTTAGGTCATTTACAGGATTAAAACTAATCCACTTCTACAAATAAGTCAATAACATTTACAATAATTGTTGAAAATGCAGGCGCTCACTGCAACATTAATTCGCCTTAACATTGATTACTGATTAATAATGGCACACGATTCAAATATCCTGTTTCTTAGATCTTGTTCATTTTGGACTAGAGTTTTATAAACTAGCGATCTCACAGAAAATAATCCAAAGGATTGAGGTATGGCGACCTAGGAGGGCAGGCTTGCGGTCCCGCTGTCCCTATCCAATGGTTAGGGTAATTCTCGTCCAGAAATTGACGCGCAACTAAACTAAAATGTGGCGGTGATATATCGTGCATCAACCACATTCTGATTCTGTATTCTAAACCAACTTCTTCTAAATATTCAGCTGGTGCTCCAAAAACCTTCCGTACTCTTCGCCATTAAGTCTTCGGGGAAGGATGTAAGTAATAAGATGATCACAAATATTTCCAACCCAAATAAAGTCAAAATCAAAGTTTTATTTGCTACTAACACAAACCGTTTATAGCACGTAATATATAAATTAATATGATTCAACATGTATGTATGCAAATATATAAACAATAATAATTTATTGTATAAAAACAAATTATGCACAATCAATTAAAATAAAATTAAAATTAGGAGAAACAGCAGCATCCAGACAATGATTACCAGGAGGCCAATAGGTTTAAAAGCAATGGTCTAGTACTCTAGTAAATACTTGTTAACATATTTTTTGAATCGAGCCGTCGGCGTCGCGTGCGATCTTATTATATAAATGCCAGTTAGGAGAATTGCTTTAGATTTAATTAGTCTGAATGGCTGAGCCCCTATCCTGTCTGAGCCTCGAGTGTTGTAGCTTTGAATATCTGAATGCTTAGTGAGTTTATCTCTCCAGTCGTTTGAAAAATATAAAGACAGGGCAGCGGCATTATGCCAAATTATTTTAACATAACAAAAAACCATTTTTCTGCATCCTTCAGCAGCAGTGGTAATGCCACAATCAAATTCTACAGACTAGAGGCAGAAGTAATGAGAGTAGTGTCGCCTGTAAATATTGTAAATTGCAAATCCGTTGCATGTAGTAGCACAGATTATTATATACATTATAAATAGAAGGGGTTCAAGGACGGATCATGCGCTCCATATTTGGCATATGATAAATCAGATTTGACGCCTTCAATGTCCCCAAACTGCCGCCTACCAGACAAATAAGACTCAATAAGGTTTAGGGGAACACCTCTTAGGCCATAGTGGCATAGTTTTTTTTTAAAGGAGTTTGTGACAGACACAGTTGAAAACTTTTGTTAGATCGCACACATACACCAAGTTATTGACGTGAGCTCTCCAGACTCCAAGCCCTCGACTATGTCACTCATAACCTCTAGAACGGCTTCCAATGTCGATTTTTAACACGCTTTTATTAGCTTCACCTGTATGTTTGTTTGTAACCGACTTCTTTGAACCCGATTTTGACCCACTTTAAACTGTCAGATTTAATTTAAATTTTGTAGACTTATCAAGAACTGCTGACAAAACAATAATCTACACGCAAAAAATTCTCCTGTTAAATTTTGACAGCTGTCAGGTATAAAACGAAGAAGCGATTTTGTCTAAACAAATTATGGGGTCGTATAGTATTCGATGCGGAGACTTCGGGAAAAATAAGCAATAAATTCTCCTGTTAAAATTTGACAGCTGTCAATATGTCAAATCGTTTAAAAAAATATTATTAATGAAAAAACTATAAGGTCGTATGTATATTGACGGTGGAAAGTTGAAAAAAAATACGCAAAAAATTCTCTTGTCAAAATTTGACACCTGTCAATATGTCAGATGTGTTAGAATTATTACAATAACCGATAGTAATGAAACAAACGTGGGGTCGTATAGATATTGTCGCTAAGAATAGAGAAAAATTGAAAAAAAAATTCTACCCGTCAAAATAAAATTTTGACAAATTTTTTTTTTAAATTTTATAATTTTTGTCGTTTGTTCGGGATTATTCTCGTGTTTGTTTGTAACCGACTTTGAATCCGATTTTGACCCACTTTAAACGGTCAGATATAATTTAAATTTTGTAGACTTATCAAGAACCGCTGACAATAGAACAATAATCTAGCTCAATCTACTCAAAACATTTTTTTTTAACAATAACTCAAACTTAAAAATGAAAAATAAATATAATTTAAAAAAACTAAAAAACAGGCTTTAATAATTAATCAAACTAAAAAGCGGAAAATAAATATAGTTTAAAATAATTCTTGAAATTCTTAATATAGGCCGAAAATAATAATGAAGGATAAACATTAGTATTAAACAAAAAAGCGTGGGGCGCTTTGTGCTATATTTTTCGTATATCGAGCACCCCACGCTTTTTTCACAATAATACTAATGTTTATCGTTCATTATTATTTTCTGCCTATATTAAGAATTTCAAGAATTATTTTAAACTATATTAATTTTCCGCTTTTTAGTTTCATTAATTAATTATTAAAGCGTGTATTTTAGTTTTTTTTTTAACTATATTTATTGCTTCTAAACCATAGACAATTTACCTTTAGATACCTACAGCTTATCTCCTGCGCAAACAAAAGTTACGTTTTATGGGTGAAAAAATACGTCCGAGCGCATGACTCGTCGGTCAGCTGTCTTCATTCTGGGAACCTTCGTGCATGCGCACAAACCTCGTGTTATCGGCCGTCCTACTTTATCGACAATAATCGACGCGGTCAAGAATACCCTCCAGAACCGGCTCGGCCACCATTTTTGTTGTTGTGTTTTAAGGTTTCTCTTCTCTGCGGATTCCTTGTAGTTTTCTAAAGTTTTCAGCTATCGGATCGGCTATCGTGGATTGTGGGACTGGTGTTTAATATTTATGGATTTCTGGTTTTTGTGTAGTTTAGTTAGTGAATTGTGTTTGTGCTTTTAGTGACTCTGATTGTAATATAAACAATGACTAGTACTAGTTGCAGCCGTTGTATAATTGTATTATGCCCAAATAAGGGTAAAATAAACCCTCTATGGTGGCATATGAGCAAGAATTTAAATTTTAAAGCCCGGACCTGTCTATTTTCCCATTCGTCAAACGATAATGTTGCAGTGCGCATGTCTAATAGTTCCCAGTTTTGTTTACATGCGCGAGGCCATAAAACTGCCACATTCGTGATTATTGTTTGTTTATCTAAAGGTAAATTGTCTATGTTCTAAACCCATACGGAGAAGAGTGAAATAATTTATTAGTCTCAAAATAATTGTAAAGACTTTTTTAAGCAGATATTCATAAACTTTGGAAAACATTACTATTAATTATATTAGGGTTAGGTCGGTAATTTCCCACCAATACTGGGTCTTCCTTTTTATTAATGGTGTAATTTTAGCTATTTTGATATTTAGAGAAAATTTTATTTGAAAATGATTTTCTATAATTTATTAGGTTTGGGTATGCAACTAAACGCATAAATCTAATAATCTAAGAAAAAAATCTCTAGGTAATAGGTAATATGATAAGGATAAATTTGTTGAAATCTTAAAATTTGCCACACAATTGTGTGTGTAATATTAAATTCACGGGCTATTTTCCGTATACTAGTACTAGTCGCAGGTTTTAACTTTAAACCAGTTTTTTCCAAAACGGCTGCTTTCAGTGACAAATACCGTGCGAGGCAAAATTATTTGCATCCAAGAGGGCTTGGATAAAAAAAAAAACGTAGGGCTTGGTTTAAATCACAATGATATGGGAACGATATATCTAACCAAATCTAGGTTAATATTTTGTCAAATTCATATTATGACATAATATGCCAAACTAATGAGTAATAAAATAAGTAGACAAATACAAATTTATTTTTGTTGTTTCCAAAATTAACAAAGTAAGAATATACAGAAAACATACTTGGAATACTTGCACTTTATAAGGAAATAAATGTAGCTGCTTCTTAAGAATAGTCCTGCATGTTCCATAAGATCTTCCCACTTCTTGGGCAGGCGTATTAAGTCTACAATAAAATTGTTGGCGTATTTTGCATTATTTTACGAACGTTTGCAATAAGTTCTTCTGTTCTTACAGATGGTCCTCCTGCTCCTTTTTTGTGTTGTATAGAACCTGTTTCCCTAAACATAGCCACGGTTCTTTTCAGGCAATGATAAAAATCCCCAGCAATAAAAGCAACGTTAGCAAAATGTTCGTGAAAATCGTCCATGCACAAACCCGGATTGTATTGCCACCATTTACTCTAACCCCGTTTCAAAAATACGATTCAACCATGAATGTTTTGTGCTGTTCCGTAAAGCCCATTGTGTCAATTGTTCAAGAAATTGGAAACATTAGCGATGATTCAAATTACTTGTAACGACTGTCAAAGATGACGGAATAACTGATTGATTGTTAATTCAGGTAGTTACTGACACCCAACAGGTATTCCTCTACGGCTAAGCATTACGTCCTAAGATGCAAGGCCCTCCTTGATGTAAGTATTTTTTGCTCACGCGGTACTAAGGGTACCTTTTGTATGTAAAGTTACACAGAGAATAGGCCTGTCTAGTCAAAAATGACGTACAGTGTGAAACAAAAAAGTTACGGTTATTTTAATCTAGTTATAACACTGTATGTGGCGCCCTCTAATATTAAACCAAAAATTGTTTTGATTTGAGTTTCTCATCATCAGTACTCCCACTGTTCCGAATTTCGTCAAATTGCTATGATTTTAATTTACAAACCGGCAGCGTTCTGGACGTGAAATGATAACAGGCGGGTACCAAATATTAAAATTGGCCCAATCAGGTTGAATTTGCGACCACGAAAAAATCCTATTAGAACCGAACAGGTGACTAATTTCCAATTTCAATCAAAAATTATTTATACCATTGGAAAGATATATTGGAGTTCTACAAAATATTATTTTATAAATATTTTCTTTCAATATCAATAAGTCGCATTGCTGCCCCAACAAAGCAAATAGTAGTAGGTAACAAGAAAGGCATTTTTATAAAGAATTTCTCAACTGTCATCATATCATAAATTTTTCTACCATGGAAAAGTGTTTTGCAGCAAATTTAAAAAGTTTTCAGATAAATCGTTTATTTTGCAATAAGGAACCAATATTACTATTGTAGGTTAAAAATTTAATGTTGCAGTCAAAATAATCTTATCAAATAATTTCTTGCTGAAACTTTTTTCAGTGTATTTACCAAAATCTTACCTCCAGGATTATGGGCAAAACATTTGATTTTTACTTAATTTTTTTTACTAGTAAATACCTATAAATTAATTTACAAAAACTAATTTCAAAAATTTGATTTTTGAAATTTTTGGCTTTGTATCTTACTAGATATAGAAATTCTCTGTGGCTTTTATATGTAAGCATTTTTCGATATTATCCATGCTAGCGAAGAAAAATTTGACGTAAAAATTACTGGTGTGCAATCCCCTTAAATAAATAAATAAATAAATATAAATGTTTGCACGTAACTTCGACTTAGACTGGGCCTCTCTTTTCGTTGACGCTAATTTGGGCGTGTTTAAGATAAAATCAAATCATAAAAGAACAACGCCCATAAGCAGTTATGGACTCTTAACATAATAATAACCTACGATTTATTCTATTCAACCTTTTACGGTCTATTGTAAGTTTTTTTAACAGGTTCAACAAACTTCAGACAAAACAATTTTTATATATTTTTTATATTCATACGAAACATCGCGATGATGTTAATTTTATTTAAAATTTTGATTCTAGACTGAGCATGACCTTTCCCATTTTAAAAAAGTTGTTTGCATTTTAGACTGTCACGTTATAAACTGGAAATTGACATATTTGCTAATATGTACAGGGTGTCGAAATTAATGTTACACAATATAACACATTTTTTCACAAAAAATTCTCGTATCGAGATTATTTGCTAATCTCGTATCGTTAACATCTCCCAAGAAGTTTTCTTGTTTCGCAAAAGTCCCGCAATAGGACGTCACAATTTTTTTTAATTCTGCAAAATTGTCGAAGAGCCTCAGGCTAATCGCCGAGAGCGAAAAAATTTTTTGGGTACCACGCTCATAATAGTATATTAACGTACACGTTTTATAAAGCATCATTTTATAGCACGCGTCCATGTTAAAAAACGAGCCGCTTGCGGCGAGTTTTATAACGGGACAAGTGCTTAAAACTGCTTTATATAACACGTACGTTATACTATTTTTTCTAATTTGTAGTTTTTTCAATAAAAAACACATATTTAAAAAGAAAATAAATCCTTCAAATTTTGTAAATTTTTATGTCTAAATTTTATGTTGGTAATACTATTTTTTTATCATAGTAGCCTCTGGACAACAAAAATTATTTCGCGAACTGTCATTTTTTGATTTATTGACCCATTTTCACCACGAGATTCTAAAGTTATTTTAGCGATATGAGATTTGAAATTGGACGGAATACGTTGGGTGATCCTTGTACATTCGGTACATATACAGAGCGTTCGGAAATTCGGGCTTTTTTTTCGAATTTCAAAAGACGTGATTTTACGTCACGGCATTGCAATTTAGTATAGGAAGATGGAAAATTCAAATAAAGTTGAAGTTAAAATCGACATTGAAAGGTTAGTAGATTAAATTTTGGATAGGATTTGACAGAAAATGATAGCTTGAAGCATCTACCAAAAATTGATTTATAGATTTATGCAACCAACATAGATGACTGTTATCCACACAGAATAAAAAAGTAGGTTATCAAGCTATTTTTCCTCTGCGAAAAATTGGTTTTCTCGTAAATCACAAAGGCCGCGCAAGTCAATAAAATAAAACATTTAAATGTTACCAACATCAAACAAAGAAAAAACGCGTATCGAAATAGCTTCATTACGATACGCAAATGCATATCGTAATATTCGTAATAGACTTGTTATGATACCAAATTAGAAAAAAGTATTTTTGACGTAACATTTTTTGTTACCTGATAAAAAAAATTATGTAGTAAATATACTTCCTTATTTTTGTCCTTACTTGTTTGTGTAATTAATAAATTGGGTTGAGGACGACCATTTGGTTTAAATATAAATCAAAATTTAAACCAGGTATTACTGGTTTTTCAGTCTTTAATATTTAGCTGAACTTACATAAGCAACTATTTAACATTACACTCTCTAGGGGCGCGCAAATAATGTAGTCAAAAAGCCATTGCCTCCACTCGCTGATTTTTTATATGACGCTTTAGCTGCGCATTTTAAGTAATTAAATTGGCAATATTTCGAAAACTAAATATTTTTGGACTATACAATCTTACACAAACTTACTCTTATTTTTAATGCTAAATAAGAAATAATTATAAAATGTAGGAGTTTCCATTTGCAATGTAGTTTTTTTAAATTTTATTTTTAATTATATTGTTTGAACACCTGTATGAATGGTTATCAAAATATTATAAAAAACCTATTAAAGCAGGTTCTTTTCAACAGGGAATCCAAGCCAAATTAGATAATAAAAGCTTCCATATAAAAGAAATTGATAATTATTTTAGGTCCTGCAAACGTAATTTTTGACATAAAAACTTAAATATTATGTTAAAACGCTTAAACTTTGGTAGGTATGACATGATATTTACGAAATCTACATATAATCTTGCTTAGAAGCCAAAAATCTAATATTTATAGGGTATTCTATTTAAAATAAGCAAGTTGACACATACTTTCGGTATAACCGGATATACCACCATATTAAAAATATTTTAGCCGGGTTGCCCCCATCAACATTAGCATGCTGTCAAAATTCGAAGATCGAAGGGGCTCCCGGTGGGACACCCTGCAGAAGACGGGAGGTGAGGTTAAATTACATTAGAAACAATAATGTCCTGGATTTATCGTCCTCCATTGTGTTTCTCTTTTTAACCTTTTGAACTATATAGGTATATAAATTTTCACGTAATACTTGCACCATTTAAACGCCCACCGGGGAATTAACATTTGCAAATTACCGAGAAACTTTGTTATTTATGTTGTTTATACACACAAAATAGAAAATAGTACGCGCGTTACCTAATCGAAAACAGCATAAGTATTACCGGCATTGGATAAAAACATTATTGTACAAGCGACTATAAATTCTAAGCAAATCGATCAATATAACAAGTAATGCACTTTCTATTATATTTCCCATGCTCTTTATACTTTTATTTATTTTTACTAGTTTTTGTTTGCATTGAAAATTGTTCGCAAGTCTTCCTGGTGGTTACAGCTACGTTACGCTATTAACCTTTTTAAAGAATAAAATTGTCTTAATACTTGCTGTCTTATCGGATATCTACCGGGTGTCCACGGAAGGTGGTTCGTCCCCCTAACTTTTTTGTTTTTCAAGGTAATGGAATAAAATTCGGGGAATTGAACATGGAAGTGACATAAATTTTTGATTTATGCATTCTAAATACAACGATGTGTCACTTGTCACTTTTTGTCACCAAGAATAGTAATTTACGTTACAAGTCCGGAAAATACTGTTTTTTTGGACGAGTCGACAAAATTCTAGGCGAGTCCTGGAAGTCTGCGAGTCCAAAAAATCTGTTTTCGAACGTGTTGCGTACATTATTTTTTCGGCAACCGTGTAGAATAACAAATCAATGAGACACATTTCTTTATTATATTTCTTTGTAGAACAAAATTTCGAACATTTTAATTCTTATTTGTATTAAATATTGAAATTCGAACAGAAGATAGGTTCTAACAGAAACATTCTAATTCTTATTTATATTAATATTTATATTAAAATTCGAGCAATTGCTAATATTGATGTGATTCTTCCCGGCCTAGTCCGGGAAGTACGTACTTCCCGGACAATGCCGGAGAAATGCTACTTTTTCAAAGGAAAAGCGTCCGGGAAGTGGGTACTTCCCGAACGGTTGCCGAAAAAATATTTTTTTTCCAAATTTATTGTTTTGTCTAAAAGGCTATAAATACCTTAAAATCACTTATTTCAGTTCCTTAATCTTGGGAAAAATACGATTTTACTATTTTTTGTCCAATGCTATGTGCTATGTAAAATTTAATCTTTAAAGTTGTATAACTCATTTTTTTTTTAAACGACAACTTCGGCTCGTCGGGTTAAGAAAAAAAGAGGATTTTATTACGATTATTTTGATACCATACACTATTAGGTTTTAGAAAATCTGCCATTAAAAAACTTTAGGAAGTTAACTTAGAACTTTCCTAAAATGATGCATCTTTTGAAAATAAATTTAGATTTAAATGCATCAAGTAGCCTGTGACCAGCAAAACTGATAAAACGAAATCATGCCTTGAAGAAAATTGACATGCCGACAGCTTCTGCCAAAGAAAATTAGTTTCTTGTTTAAAAAACATGGAAAATAATAGTTTTACAATGGAGTAAAAAGTGGATATGTTATTAGTGTTTGGAGAATGTAGAAAGAATTCAACCGATGCTGCACGATGTTACGCACGAAGATATTTTAATAGGCGTCATCCAACCCGACACTATTAGGTAACCAAACTGGTTCCGAAAATGCGAAATGAGCCTGACAAATATTACAGGCTCATTTCGCATTTTTGGAATATTACATCAACTTTTTCACTGCTTGTAAAACTATTATTTTCCATGTTTTCTAAACAACAAACTAATTTACTTTGGTAGAAGCTGTCGGCATGTCAACTTTCTTCAAGGCATGATTTTGTTTCATCAGTTTTGCTGGTCACCAGCTACTTGATGCATTTAAATCTAAATTTATTCTCAAAAGATGCTTCATTTTAGGAAAGTTCCAAGTTAACTTTTTAAAGTTTTTTAATGGCAGCTTTTCTAAAACCTAATAGTGTATGTATGGTATCAAAATAATTGCAATAAAAGCCTCTTTTTTCTTAACCCGACGAGCCACCATGTTGCCGTTAGAAAAAAATGAGTTATACAACTTTAAAGATTAAATTTTACATAGCACATAGCATTGGGCAAAAAATAGTAAAATTGTATTTTTCCCAAGATTAAAGAACTGAAATAACTGATTTAAAGGTATTTATAGCCCTCTAGATCAAAAAAATAATTAGGAAAGAAAAAAATTTGCTTGGTGACAAGTGACACATCATTGTATTTAGAATGTCATATGTAGTCAAAAAAAGGAAAAATAGTCCCATTTAAAAATCGAAAGTTAAACCGGAAGTTCCATAATGTTGAGTCACCTGTCAAAAAATGCAGTTTTATGTCGTATACAAATATCCCGAATTTTATTCCATTTTCTTGAGAAACAAAAAAGTTAGAGGGGCGAACCACCTTCCGTGGACACCCGGTATAATAATCATAGTAGCAAAAACAATTTTGCAGGCCCTGTTATTGTTCGCTAAGTTGTAAGCTAATATTAGCTTCATTCATACAAGCATACCTATTGTCAACTGATTTCCATTTTTTTTCTGCGCAAGCGCGGTTTTTAACTGATTGGAAATTGCGTGCTCTGCGAACGGTTTCCAAACCACAAACGGATATGAAACCATTTTTTTCCTTTGAAGATAACTGACAGATTACAGACAAATAAATAGTAAATTATTTGCAACAACGATTAGAAAAATGCATTTGTTGCATGAAAAACAATACAATCTGCAAAACGCAAGTTGGAGTCTGTTGGAGAAGGTGGGTTTAACTTTATTTTTTAAGTGACATATTAACTAATTAAGAATTTCTAGTTTTGACTCAAATGCGGAGTCGACGGTTAGCTATTCCCAAAATCAGAATCTACAAAACAATACACAGGAGCTGAATTCAAATAATGTTATAGGTCTGCATTTTCTTGGATCAGAGCAAACACACTTATTTTACTAGACCTTTATAAAAAGATTCTATCTATCGTCCAAGTTTCCAAAATATTTTGGCTATCTTTTCTAAACGTCTAAACGCCATGACATGACAGTTTTAAAAATCTAAACTGCGCAAGTCTCAACCTAGAAATTCGCTTCTAATCTAATTATTCTGACAGTTAGAAACCGATCAACAACCAACAATTTGGCTTCTGCGAACGCCGGATTTTCTAGCAGCGGTTTGGGATTTATCGTGTGCGAATGCTTTTAAACACATGCTCATGCGTCGTCAGTTTGCTGACTGTTTCTGCCCCTGTACGAATGAAGCTAATGCTTGGCGGGACATAGGAAATCCCATGAAATTTTCGAGGGTTTCGATATTGGCTCCCAACGAATTCAGAACTAGAATATAAAGAAGCATGTGTATTAAATAAACTTCCTTAATAAAGATCAAGATTTCGTCTGATCTTTCTAAAATTAGACAGTGGTGTGATGCTAACCTATTGACCCTAAACTTTGACAAGACCAACATTGTGGGTTTTCGATGTGATATGGTTTGCTTGGCTGGTTTCCTAGCCTCGGCTGCGCCTCGTCTATGAAACACCAGCCGCGGCATTAAATCTTGTGCTTTTCTGCCTAGTGAAACAAATAACTATTTTTCTCCAAATGACATTAAAAGCGGTCTTTTAATGACACCTGACAGGCTCAAAAGGTGTATTTTTTCTGCCTAGTCAGAAAAAGTGGACTTTTTATGCCTAGGCAGAAAAATACACCTTTTGAGCCTGTCAGGTGTCATTAAAAATTAAAATTTGAAATGACAAGTGAACACAACAATTCAATAAGTGTCATAAATAACATACATAAATATAAAAAATACGATTTTGCGTGAAATTGGAACAAATTCGGAGAAAAAATTATATGTTTTACTAGGCAGAAACAAATAACTATATTTGTGCAGTAACTAAAATTTTAAAAAAATTGTTTTTCGCAAAATGTTTTTCTATTATACGGATTTTTTATTGTTACCATTACCATATGAGTATTATAATTGCATCCTTCTGAAACGATTTTCAAAAGCATTTCTAAAGTTAAAATCTGGCAGTTCTGGCACAGTGTTGCTAAGACTCAGGCTCACACAAAACCAAAATAAAAGTACTTAAATTATCTAACAAATACGTATGCGTCACTGGAACCGAAATTACGACTACGGTGCCATTCGCGGTTCGCGTCGTTGCCTTTAAATTTGAATAATGTTTTTAGGGTTGCATAATTATGTATACAAAAATATAATTTTAGAACATTAAAAGTAAGATAGACCCTTTTCGAGTATTCAAGGCACAAAACGGCGATGCTGGTTGCCTGCACGGGGCGGAACAGAATGCACGCAAGTGCAAAAATAGGTCAATTACCGGCGTCAGACGTTTAAAGACACGTGCCTGTTTTGTTTATCTGTCTTTTTTTGGTAAACAATGTGTATAATATGTTTTCAATATAGTGTAAATTATAGTTTAATGTTGTTTTAACTGGATAATTAAGAAGCGGGGACGTTTCCTTGTGTTTTTTCCAGAAACCATTGTGGAAATTTAAGTTTTTATTGCTCATTGTGATATTCGTTTCATATTTGTGTGTGTAATAACCTAACAGCAAAAAATAATGGTGGTGTTATTATATTGTAGTTTGCGATAATATTATTGTCTGTATGTAAATAGTGAAAATGGCGTAAGATTGTTTTGATTGACAACGGCATTATTGTAAAATAATCATACCGAAAACAAAACTGGCAGTGTTCCAGGGTGCAAATCAAATTATCATAGCTTCTAAAAACGACTTTATATACCTTAAAACTTCCATCAGCCAGTTCTGATTTATTAAAAAGAAATGATTAAAAGCAATTCCCATAGACAACTGGAAAACGTTATGAAAAAAAGTAAATTTTTTCGTTCGGTCCTTGTTTCTATTGTTTTTCGGCAGTGTCCCGATTTTTCCCTGGCTACCTTGCAATACTAGTGAACTGCGAGTGATACTAACTGGATTATTTTTAAAGTTTATCGCAAATCCTAATCAAAATCTTAGGATTTTGCTAGATTTCTTGTTGTCGCATGTTTTTGTCTCGTCTCACCGAAACACTCTCGTCTCGTAGAGAACGAGATAAGAGTGGAACATTATTTTTTATCAATCACCCTATTCCTATACAAATCGAATACCTACCGATAGACAAAGAAATAATTTTCCCAAAAAAAGATTTTTTTGTATAGTTTTTAATTACGGTTCAGAAAAGGTCTCATTACCCATATAAACTATACGGAAATATAATTTTAGAAATTATTTCATCGACCTGCCCACTTTTCTATAATATAAGTATTTACTTGTTTTTTCGAAAGTTAAAACAGAAATATTTTGACTTGTATTTTCACTATAAAACTTGCACTTACTATTTAATATGCATAAAAGAAAATCCGTGTAAATCCATAACCAACATCGCATAAATCCAGCTGATCTCGTAAGGTCCCGCGTCACCAAATTCTTGGAGACGAGACGGGACGGACGTCAGTGCCATGGTAAAATGATAATAATATTTCAGTCACTTGAAAACATAAAATATAAGTTGAAGAAATAGTCCATACTTAAAGTGGAGTTGAAAGTATGAAAAGGAAAGAAAAACACAAAGTCTTCCTCCTCAAAATTTAATAGAATAAAATTCTAGTTAGAAAGGTCTCTACATGTTTCGAACGTAGAAACGTTCATCATCAGGAGACAGAAATCTATTTTATGCTGATGTTGTTAGCAAAAGAGAAAATTAGAACCTTAATGGAGCTTTTATGGGCGTAAAATTTTTATAGAAAAACATTTTAAATGTAGAAGAAACATGGCTTGAAAAAATTGACAATGGTTGAACACTGAGCATTCAAAAACGTTGTTACAGTAGGCTTAAACCAACCAAACTAAATGAAGAAGAAGAGAAAAGAAAAAAAAAAACGGGAAAAAAAGAAACTTTCTTAAAAGGTGTCGGAATCTATTTAGTTTTAATTCTTAAAATTTATATCCAGCATAAGTAACACATTATAAGGATAGAAGTGCAGTAGCACAATAATGTTGTTAGGAAAACGTAATCCTCAGTACCCCAAAAACTTTACGTTTTCCTAACAACATTATTGTGCTACTGCACTTCTATCCTCATAATGTGTTACTTATGCTGGATATAAATTTTAAGAATTAAAACTAAATAGATTCCGACACCTTTTAAGAAAGTTTCTTTTTTTCCCGGGTTTTTTTTTCTTTTCTCTTCTTCTCCATTTAGTTTGGTTGGTTTAAGCCTACTCTAACAACGTTTTTGAATGCTCAGTGTTCAACCATTGTCAATTTTTTCAAGCCATGTTTCTTCTACATTTAAAATGTTTTTCTATAAAAATTTTACGCCCATAAAAGCTCCATTAAGGTTCTAATTTTCTCTTTTGCTAACAACATCAGCATAAAATAGATTTCTGTCTCCTGATGATGAACGTTTCTACGTTCGAAACATGTAGAGACCTTTCTAACTAGAATTTTATTCTATTAAATTTTGTGGAGGAAGACTTTGTGTTTTTCTTTCCTTTTCATAAAATATAAGGTTTTATATTTGTCCTTTTTAAAATATGTTATACCTACTTTCTTGATAAAAATATAGCTATAGAAAGCACTGTTTTCTTTTTTATTTTGGCAGCATTGATTATATCGTCTCGATAACTTTCCTGATTTTGTCAATTATTTTCACCGTACCTTCATAAGGTTTCATATAATTCTACAACTCCCTAGTTTTATAACTGGTATAAAGCCAAACACTTTAATTTGAATTAAATAGTTTATTTCAAAATAAGTTCAAAATATGTTTAATCAATATATTGAAGTAAAAACAAACCGATGCCAACGTGTTGTCATGATTTGACAAGCAAAACTATCCTAACCTCAAATTATGTAGTATTTATTTGAATTCCGTACTGCTGACTTTAAGACGTCACTTGTGGTCGATCTCGCCCCTCGGAGAGCCCCCCCCCCCCCCCTTACTCTGTCAGTGCCTTTATGAAGAGGCTAGTATATGCTGTCTCGCTCACTTCTTTAAAATCGAGAAGGCTATGATTTCACCTACAATATTTTCTTCTTTAATATGAAAACCAAAAAATGCCCAAACTTTTGTTCGCGACTGTATACTTAAAAGCCATGAAATGACAATGTATTTAGGAGTATTGACGTCATCCGTACATACAAAGTTACCCTTTTTACTAAGCGTATATTAATTTTTTAATATTGATATATAATATTCTAATTTATGCACTTATATTATGGAGGTATTACCGAAGCCATAAGAGGACTCTTAAACAAGTAAAAAAAAAGAAACAGGTTTTGATTTTCATGCCCTGAAGATTTCTTTTTGATTCCATCGAGTCCGTTGAACCTCGATATCCAAAAACAAGAATTTCGGCCCGCTTCGGCTTATACCGAGTGAGTCGATGTAATTAATAGGTGTAAATTTTTGATACGATATTATTATTACAGAGTCCGTGAAGGCGAGGGAATTAAAAACAGTGACGTAGGAATTTTTTAGGGTAACAACCTTTTTTATGTTGTGTTTGCGCTAGAAGTACCAATTTAACAGTTTCAGGGATATGCGAAAAAAGGGATGGGTTAGCAACGACGCCGCCAGGGTTGCTGCCCATTCCTTTAAGGGATACTTTTGCCCATTCCCACCACTAAATTTTTCCCAATGGGCTACATTTTGGAATTTTAAATTATAGAGGGTTACGGTAAAGAAACGAGTCAGCGGTTTATATAGATTATTTCCTTCCTATCAATTTTTACCAATCACTGACAAAAATTCGTATGTCATATTTAATTTTCAAATTGGAAAAATTGCATGTCAGCTCCTGTCAGTAATTTTTCCGGAAAAATGTTTGATAGGCACTGTCAAAATAAATTGTAACTTTAGTAAAAGTACCCAGTAAAATGCTTTGTACGGTGCTTTGATTGATTAAATTATCATATTACTAGTAAATAGGCTTTTTTGTTCAGTCAGGAAATAATCTTGCCAAACATCATTCGTGCATCTAATTTTTCCTATGAAGAAATTCAAATAACTCGTTGACAAGTAATTTGTTAAAAACTCTCTCGCGTATAAAAAGCCTCGTCTCCGATTCGGCTTTTTAATACAACGCCCGTGTTTTGTTTCAAACAAATTACTTTTCAACTCGTTTTTCCAAATTTTTTCGGAAAAATTAGAGGCACTTATGATATTACCCCCGATTAGTTCCTTCCTATCAATTTTGACCAATCACTGATAAGAATTCGTAAGTAATATTTAATTTTTAAGTGAAAAAATGGCATGACAGCTGCTCCTGTCAGTAATTTTTCCGGAAAAATGTTTTATAGGTAGGTACTGTCAAAATAGAAAATTGTTGAATTTCTATCTAGTTATCAGCGAATTACTTTAGCAAAACAATTCCACATAGCAACCTAACAAATTGTATCTTTAGTACCTAATAGTACCCAGTAAAATGCTTTGTACGTTGCTTTGATTGATTAAATTATCATATTACTAGTAAATAGGCTTTCTATGTTCAGTCAGGAAATAATCTTGCCAAACATCATTCGTGCATCTCATTTTTCCTATGAAAAAATTCAAATAGCTCGTTGACAAGTAATTTGTTTGACAAACAAATTACTTGTCAACCCGTTTTTCCAAATTTTTTCGGAAAAATTAGATGCACTTATGATATTAGTACTATTAGTTACCCCCGAATATCGCCCACTTAATCAAGAATCGCTCGGACCCGTAAAATTATTTTTTTTAAAACGGATTTAAACAAAAAAGATATTTTAGAGGGTGATCATAAAATTGCACATTAACCTTATATGATTATACTGGGTGTGACTTTCTATGAACCAGTAAGGATTTTCGTGTGCCCAGAATCTGTAGTTTTGTCTTTTAACCTATATTAACCTGACCATTTAAACAAAATGTAGTTTCATCTAAAAAAGACATTTTTTAGAAGAAAAAGTCTGATATGTTTATTTATCATAACGCTGTATTTACTTTAGTAATATCTAAGAAATAATAAATTCTGGGCTGACCCATAAATATATTTGCAAGAATTAAATTTTTTACCTAAATACATAATATTTTTTGCAATTTCATCTCAAAACTTTAAAAGTAGAGAAATCACTCTGCATAGTTAGTAAATTGGTCCTTTGAGCATCTTCAGAACACTTTAATTCTCGAGAGCCCGAAATTATTTGCATATTTATACGTTCGGTCGCTTAAGCTACGCTACGCCCGCCGGCGATGCCTCCGACTTGCCGGACGTATCAATGTCAAGTTTAAGATCAACATGTCGATGTTACAATATTTACACAACGTATAAATTAAAGTTTTTTTTAATAAAGTGTAACGTGAACAAAATTAACCGCCTATTTTATTTTTTAGCAGTATCAATAAAAAAATTTTTTTAGCATTATTCCCCCTTTAAAATTAATTTTTACAAGGGGTTAAAAACGAAGATTTTTGCAGTATACCTTTTTTATAAGGACGTTTCATGGCCTTAAAAACTAGGTTTTGTTCTGAAACAATGAAACTTATAAAAGCCTGTTTACATTAGGTGCAATCACTGCATGCAAGTTACAGTTATACATATTAAGCAAATATTGTTATGCAAGCATCTTGATAAGAGATGTAACCAACTTTAAAAACCCATCCAATATCAGCTAATTCTATTGTAAAAGTATGTTCTTGTTATTTTTTTAAATTAAACCAATGGATACAGAAGTGGCGAGGTCCGTGCACTTATCTTTACTGATCCAAATATTCACAAGAATCAACAAAAAAAAACTACACCCGACGATTCAATCCCTCAGAACTAAACTCTGAATGATAATCCTATGAATTGAAATTTAATCTTTCTGGGGCTTTAATTACTCTACCGGACTTGGTTGTTGTAGGTACAAAAATAACGTCATCGTCCAGACTTAAGCTTTAATCATATTCGCTATTCTCACAATCTAGGAAACTATCATTGTCAGAATCGGTATGAACAGAACCGTAATTATAATTTGGTTTAAAAACCAATTTTATGTCATATCTTTGCAATCTATAAACTTACCAACATGGGTAACCATTTCCAAAAATCGCAGTAAATCCTCTTTATTTTTGGGAAAAGGCATATCTGTTATTTTAGAATCATCAGGTTTAAACCCAGACCCAGATATTTCATGACCCATGTAAGTAATATTACTAAGACCGATTTTACATTTATTTTTGCTAAATTTTATATTATTTTGAAATGTAATATTAAGGACACTTCGTAAACACTCATCATGTGGAGATTTAGTAATTGTACCCCAAATTAAAATATCATCTAAATAAATTTTTACCCTTGGCAAATCAAATATTTCTTTAAATTTTTTATGGAAAACTTCTGGGGCGCAACTGATACCAAACGGAAGCCTCAAAAACCTATAGCGACCGAAAGGCGTAGCAAAGGTACACAGATCCGAGCTACACTTATCTAATACAACTTGCCAAAAACCTGACATGGCGTCCAGAGTTGAAAAAATTTTGCTCCACTAAGTTTTGATCTTATTTCCTCAAAAGTGGGAATGTTCCCTGCGGATATTTTTATTCAAATCGCTCGGGTCTAGGCAAATTCTTAAGGACTGATCTTTTTTTACTACTAATACGATAGGATTAACCCACTCTGTTGGGTAACTAACCTTACATATAATTTTATCACTTTCTAAATCATTTAATTTTAATTAATAATAATTAATTAGATATCTACCTGTGCTTATAAAAAGGGCACACAAAAGACATTTTTTAAAATTGGTGCATTTTTAACTTTATATACAAACAACATTTGAACCTTTTACCAGTGATAAATTTATAATTGTTTAATTAAATTTTACTGATATTATATGGTGACAGCCAAACAGCTGCTATAAGTACTATTTTTGAAATGTTAATAATATAGACGTAAAATGTTGAGACATGAGACAATCTTAGTAGTTTACAGATCTTGGTAAATAATTACATTGACAATGACTTACAATGCTTACCGCTTGTGCTTACATATAAAGTCCATGCTTGATTATATTTTTCTATCGCAATCATTGTCCTCTTTTTAAGTTTACATTGTTATATTTTTATTATCAAATAAATGTGAACTACAATTAAAGCACAGATATCAGTGTGTAAGTGCTTTTAGATGTATCATAGATTCAACATGATATCACAATAGAGCAATCACAAGGATAAACACCATAATCGTAGTTTAACCACCACCAAAAGAAAAACCGACACCATTACAACCATAGTCTCACCTTGCTTGATTGTGGTAGGACTGCTCGCGATGCTCCCCTGTGGGGACAAAAGGAGGGTGCTGACACCGGCTAGCTCGGGAGAGGTCGCCTGTAGGGTAGGCGGTTGAATGTGAATTGGAGTGAGCTGCGGTGGGGGTTGCGCTGGGGGAGGAGGGGGTGAGTCTCCCCCGGCCGACGCCGATTCTACTGAGCCGGGGTCGCTAAAACCTCCCTGCATGGTGGATCGTAAAAATAATCAGTTAAAAATGTTGGGAGTACGGGGAAAAGGGTTGTTGCATATTAATTTACCAAATGTTAAAATATATGGGATTTTCTTTTATTGCTTAACTTAATTTACTATTAGTTCAAATATAAATGTCAGTTTAAAAAAGCTAACTAGCGGGTGACAGAGTATACACTGGCTGACTTTATTATTTCGATTTTTAGGAAATTATAAAGACACATAATAAAAGTAATGGACCTAAAATTGTTCCTTGTGGCGCACCAGTTTTATATAATTTTTGTTTTTAATAAACATGTCCAATTTTTGTTTCTTTGAGTATGTCATTAAAATCGCATAAAAACAATTCACAAACGTATATTGAAATAATATTTTTCCAAAAGCTTTCGGTTAACTATTTAAAAAGCACAGATAGAACGATAATGTGAACGCACATCTAGGTGGAGTAGCAATAATGGTGAATAAGAAGCTAAAACACTTAGTTACAAAAATGGAAGCCATCTCAGACAGAGTCATTTTCATCATATTGATGATCAATAAAAGATACTCCTTACAAGTAACCCAAGTATATGCACCAACAAGCTCATCTCCAGACCAAGAGGTTGAGCAATTATATGAAGATGTTGAGAGGGCCCAAAAATCCGGGAAAGCTAAGTTCCAAATCATCATGGGAGACTTTAATGCCAAAATAGGTCAGAAAAATGCCGACGACCCATCAAACCTTGGACCACATGGGTTGGGAAACAGAAACATCAGAGGAGAAATGCGACTAGAATATCTTGAACAGCAAACCCTATATTGCCTGAACACCTTTTACCAAAAACCACTACACAGAAAATGGACTTGGAGAAGCCCAAATGGTCAAATACGAAATGAAATAGACTACATAATATCCAACAGAAGAGACATATGCCAATATGTTTCTGTTCTAAACCTCTTTGATACAGGCAGCGACCATAGATTAGTCAGAGCAAATATAACTATAAACACCAAAGCTGAAAGGAAAAAAATGGTTCAAAAGGGGACATATCCAACCTCGGAAATTTTAGCCTCAAAGAAGGACGAATATCAAGCCAGTCTAGACTCAAAATTACACAACTTGAGGGACCTGAAGAAGATGGGACTGGAAAAGATGGCGTCAACAATAACGACCAGTATCCAAGTGGCAACAAAAAAGATCTGCTCCAAACAAAAAACAAAAAAACCGTCAAAACTGAGCCCAAATACACTAAAACTGATCCAGCAAAGAAAAGAAGAAATCAGAGATTCAGATAGGTACAGAGAGTTGTGTAAAACAATAAACCGAGAAAGTAGAAAAGACCTAAGACACTACAACAATAACCTAGTACAAAGAGTCATAGAAAACAAATCAAATATGAAAGTGCTTAGGGCAAACATCTCTAAGGGAAGGAAGAAGCTTTTTAAAATCAAAAATAAGAACGGCGAAATTATCACAGACAAGAAAGGAATAACAAACGTCATCCAGAGTTTCTATAAGAGCTTATTTACATCGACTATAGCTAAACCAGATACAGACAGGCAGAAAATTCAAAACGTAGGATCAGAGGAAATACCGGAAGTAACCACAAGTGAACTAAGGAAAGCCCTGAAACAAATTAAAAACAGAAAATCACCGGGTGAAGACCGCATCACCGCTGAAATGTTAAAGCTGGGAGGAACAACGCTCGAACAAGCCCTCTGTGTACTCATGAACGAATGCATCAACGAGGAGAAAATACCTAAAAATTGGCAAAACGCTGACGCAGTTCTAATATTCAAAAAAGGCGACAACACCAATATTGCAAACTACCGACCGATCAGCCTCCTTTTTCACATGTACAAACTTCTAACCAAAATACTGATAAATCGTTTGACAAATAAGTTGGATTTATACCAGCCAGTCGAGCAAGCAGGATTCAGGAAAGAGTTTAGTACCATCGATCACCTACAAATTGTCCGTAATCTAATAGAAAAATGTACTGAATATAACGTGCCTCTACATTTGGCGTTCGTAGACTACGAGAAGGCTTTCGACTCGGTCGAAACATGGGCTGTTCTGAGAGCAATGGATGATGCAAGCATAGACACAAGATACTCCAACCTCATAAAACACATCTATGAGAACGCTACGCTACGCTACAAATGCTCATTGATGAACAGATAAGATCAAAATAGAAAAAGGGGTCCGACAGGGTGACACAATATCTCCTAAGCTATTTACACTAGCATTAGAGAAAGCCTTTAAAAACTTGCCTTGGGAAAATAAAGGCATCAACGTGGACGGAACTCGTCTAAGCCACCTTCGTTTTGCCGATGATGTTGTTATCATCAGTGGTGACATAGAGGAACTAAGAGCTTTGCTGGAAGAACTAAAACAGACATCAATGCAAATCGGACTTAGGATAAATCTACAAATGACAAAAATAATGACCAATGAAGACATGGATATAACTATAGACGGCAACAAAATCGAACAAGTAGAGGAATATATATATCTGGGCCACACCATCAAACTGGGAAAACAAAACCAAACTGCAGAGATCTCAAGAAGAACAAGACTATACTGGGCGGCGTTTGGTAGGCTGGGCTATGTTCTGAAATCTCAAGTCATCCCAATTAACCTTAAAAAAAAGTATATGATTCCTGCATCTTGCCGGTAGCAACATATGGACTAGAGACTATTTCTTTAACAAAAAATAGCGCAGAAAGACTGAGAATAGCCCTGAGAGCGATGGAGCGCGCCATGTTGGGATGTAGCGTAAGAGATCATCTGAGGAATGATGAGATCCGAAGAAGAACAGGGGTTACGAACGTTCTAAGAAGAGTAGCGGAACTCAAATGGAGATGGGCGGGCCATGTTGCCAGGCAGGACCCATCCAAATGGACAAATAGAATAATACAGTGGCAACCCAGAACCACAAAAAGAAAAACGGGAAGACCACAAAAGCGTTGGCGAGATGACATCCAGAAGACAGCAGGGAGAAATTGGATTTAAACAGCTCAAAACAGAAAAACATGGAAATTACTGGAAGAGGCCGACATTCAGGAGTGGATGAACACAGGCTTAGGAAGAAGAAGAAGAAGATTTAAAAAGCTTGTTTAAAATCCCTGCATATACCAATAATTTAATTTTTTTAACTCTTCCAATTGTCAATCGTGTAAAAATGATTTTAACAAATTTTATTAAATTCTAAACAACTAGTGTTTCTTAATTGAATAGCAAAATGAGGAATGTATTCGTCGATATGTAAGTTTCTCTGTTATCCAATAATATACATTTTAAAACACTTAAGTACTATTATTATTAGGGTCTGTCCATTTTATCTTTAGAAAGATGACTGAAAAATAATTGATCAACAATTCACCACGTTCGGACCAAATTACACTGCTACATATTTACAGAAGATCACATTGAAGGCATTTGATTTATCTTGATTTGTCACATTCGGCATTTTGTATTTGACCGATAAAGATAAATATATTTATTGACAAAGAAGGAGCGATATCGTTCTTAAAACCTAGGCAAGTTGATATTTTGTTAATGCGACTGTATAGTTGGTTGTGTGCCTTTGAAGAACAGGCACGCTAAAAAATCTGTAAAAACAATACCTATTATTCATCTCAGCAACTGCAGACAAATATTTTTTTTCTATCGTAATATAACATCAGAAAATGTACATTGTTTCTGACAGGTTTTTCCCTTTTTGGAATTTATTTCTCGCCTTACCTTTTCTAATGTAATAAAACCACGCGTAAAATTTGTTCGTTATAAAATGGGTTTCATATTTTATAAGATAAAATGGACATGGTATACCGGGTGTCCACGTTAGGTTGTTCGCCCCTCTAACTTCTTTGTTTTTGAGATAATGGAATAAAATTTGGGAGATTTGTATACGACATAAAACTACATTTTTTGACAGGTGACTTAACATTATGGAACTTCCGGTTTAAGCGAAACATAAACTTTCGATTTTTAAATGGGACACCTGGTATATTTTTTCTTTTTTTGACTCCATATGACATTCTAAATATAATGATCTATCACTTGTAACTTTTTGTCACCAAGAAAATATTGTGGTGTCCCATTTAAAAATTAAAAATTTATGTCACTTAATAATGTTGAGTCACCTGTCAAAAAATGCAGTTTTATGTTGTATACAAATCCCTCAAATTTTATTATAATATTATCTTGAAAAACAAAAAAGTTAGAGGGGCGGAGGGGCGAACCACCTTTCGTGGACACCCGGTATAGGTACCTCTTAAAATTTGATAATTTATTTTTAAAATGTTACAAACGGGCAATGAAACATAATCATTACTGTAGGTATTAAGTAATATTCTATTTATAACAAAATCAAGCTATTACCTGCGTGTTATTATCCTCTGGCGTATCAAAAAAACACAAATTAAACTCCGATCCTGCGTCGAACGTCACTTCCGGCGTTATTTTATCCGGTGAGGGGGCCCCGCCCAGCGTTCCGCTCAGCGATTGGTCGATTTTAAAAACGTCCATGCTGAAGTGGGGAGCGGGAGGGCGCTGTCAACATTCGCGCACTAAAATGAGGCAAATTCGAAATGGATAAGTGGTGTAAGCGGATATAAAATATCGGGTGATGTTCAGATGCAGTAAAAAAACATCATTTCATTTAACGGCATTCTAAAGTACTTTAACTCAAACGAATTTTAATAAAAAATAGAAAAATTTCGTATGGCTTGGCTATTAATCGCATAAGATAAGGAGAGAGTTACCGCAATAAATATATCTCCCTCTCTTACTAGCTCATAAAGAATTTTGTGCGTCCGCCATATCCCCAAATCAGGCCGCGATTAGCGGATTTTCACGTGCTTTATTTTGTCTAGCCGACTAGTAACAATCGGGTTAGTCCTTCGTCTTTGCTACCGCTACCAGATGACAGCTGTTTTGAATACGTGTTTAGTAATCTCCCTAGTACCTGAATTACTACCGGAAATATTTTCGAGAGCATGAATTTTAAAATTTCATTTTAAAAAAATTCATACCCAAGGAGATATTTCCGGTTATTAATTCAAAAACGTGGGAGATTCAGTAAGAAAATTGCACACCAAAATAATTTAAAAAATTAGAGCATGACATTTTCCTATAAGAATTCCATTAGGAAACTAAAACTACCAAGTAAGCTGTGCCTGTCAACAGACAGAAAACCTATCGCTGCAATTACACCGAGGGTACCCAGGAGGAAAAAACTTCCGGAAAGTTTTGTGGTTGCTATAGTAACGAGCTGTACCCGGTACCACGCCCATTACCATAGCAATTTAAAAAAATATTTATACTAATAGCACATGCCTGATATAAATCTGATACATATTGGAAATGCGACATTAATCGGCTTAATTCATTTCTTTTATTGTTTACCTTCAGTTTAACGATTCCTAATAAACTTGGGGTTTCATTTATTTCAGTCAGGGGCGGTTGCTACACAGGAGCTGCAGAGTTACAGAACTACCAACATTTTTAAGCTACTTGACTAATAGTTTTATACTTATACAGTAAATACTTAATTAAAAATTCCTTATAATAAAAATAAGTAAAATTAAATCGCAATATCCGGCCGAGAATGATATTATGACAGGCCATCGCTACTCGGCCGTGCCACTGAGCACGTACAGTGTACCAAGTAAAGTTATTAAATCTCTCGCGACGATATTTAAATGCCCTAACCTGGACTGTTGTAATTCGTGCACAGTACTTCTCAACCAAAAGAATACACACTTGTCGATTGGCATAAACAGCCGTTCATAAAATTTTAATACTAAAAATTACGCAGTCATTGAGCTGCATTTGTAGCAGCTCGCATGCGTTTTATATAGGTAATTATTGTTGTTTTTTGTTTTTATTGTTAGTCGGCTTTTGTCTTGTGTATACTGTAGACTTTAAAAAAATATAAAATGGATGTGGTACATAATTTTATGAACGTTAAAAGATCTTTTAATTACACTTTCGAGGTGTTGCAGAGGAAGATACTACACACGTCACTTAAATAAAGATATTTAAGTATTCTTGAAATGACTGGATTTGTGCAATGCAATGCGCCCCAAAAAATTACACGCTATTTATTTTGATAATTTAATTTTATTGCAGAAGTACTGCAATAGCAACTATAGACGTCCAAAAATGTTTTTTTTGGGCATGGTACCCTCCAGTGGGGTTTTTCTTATGCAGAACACCTATAATATTACCCAACAAGTCGCCACTGATTTCAGTTACAATTGAAACTGTCTATTGTGAAATATTTGGGTTTGTATAAATCTATGTACAAATAATCAGTCAGTAAAGTTTTTTAGTCATCCATAATTTATTATCAAAAAAACTGTTCCCTTAAACCTTCACCTGGTTTTCCCAATAATGAACGCCGAATCGATCGACGCAAGGCCGTATTTAATGGACAAGACAAAGACGAATAATTCTGTCCTATTATTATTTTCAGTAATTCAAATTCGCGTCAAAAAGAAGTTAGTTGTCTGAAACACAATCATTTTGGCAATAATAGCAAAAAAAATTGGAAATGAAAATTTTAACTGACGTCGACATTTTTAATACTTAGGTATATGTCTCTAAGAGGTGCGGAAAAAATGCTACCACAAATTTTTAAGGCTTGAATATGACGATCTAACCCAACATATATCAGTCCAAAAGTAGATGATTTCGGAGATACAGAGTGTCATAAGTTTTAGTTTTTCATAAATAATTTTTTTAATAATTGGTGTATTGCCCATATTCGCCTAGGGCCACTCTGCCACAATTTGAAGCGGAGGCGTTAAAAATTAAAATAACTGTTACTAAAACTAAAAAAAAACAATTTAATTTAATTTTAAAAAAATGCTTTTATCTTAGTAAATGTTCAAAATAACCTCCATTTTTTAGGTAAAAGACGTTGGAGAATAAGAGTGGTTATTAAAAAATTCAATACAGAGTGGCTCAAAAAAGTTATTTAGGTTTAAATGTGTGCAAAGTACCGCGGGTGGCACCCTCTAAATTTAACAATAAAAATGAGAGCAGGATTTTAATTTTCTAACCCACAAAACCCCCCTAGCCGAATATTGTGACAATACGCCGATTATTAAAAAAATTATTTATGAAAAACTAAAACCAAATTTCCCTTTTGACACTCTGTAACACCAATATCAACCACTTTTGGACTGAGGAATTTATTGGAATTTTTCCGCACACGCTTTTAGAGGCACTATGTATTTATTGTAAAATTCCATTTCACTTTCACTCTGTATTAAAGTTCACAATCAATATATATTTTATCGAACAAGCTTAAGAATTTGGAGAGGCGCCTTCTCCCCCTAGCTACGTGCCTGACCTTAGTTAACTAATGCCGGGTTAAACAAAAATATGAATCCAACATTAACATTTACTCAACCATAAAAATTTAAATGTTGAGTAATATTAGTCTACCTACGTCACTGATACCGCAATCAAAGTTCTCTGATTAGTTAATTTTTAAAACGTTTATTTACCTCAAATGAGTTCAACATATTCGTACACCCCAACGGTCAAATTAGAATCAATTCGGAAATTTAGACTTTATCTACAACCAGTTAATTATAGGAGCATAATACTTGTGATAGTAAGACCATCATGCCATCTATGCATAATACACCTAGGATAATTATAACTTCTCCTAAAACACCTAGGACATTATGAATTCCAGTGGCAAATTAGGTTTTTTTTTAAATATTGACACAGAGAATATAATCAATCGTTTCTTAAAATCAAAACGAAGTTATATAATAATATGTCTCTCGATGATCGTTTATTGAAATCTTTTTGAAAGTATTGCGTTTTTAATCCTGCAAATTTGGATAATGGGGTTTTCGGAGACGCTGTCTTCAAATGAATGATGACCATATGCGACTTTCGGTTATACTGGAAGTTGTCTCAAACTTGCTTATTTTAAATGGAACACCCTGTATAATATATTTCTTTGTATTCCTTTCTTTATTTCCAATCTCTTTTTATACTCTATCCGTTTCTGAGAAAAAAAAAACTGTTGTACAGACGCGAGTCATTGTAAGTTGTATAATAATATTAATACTTTGTTTATCATGGCCTTCTTGCCAAAAATCGATAAGACTGTTTCATATTTGAGGGATTTTTGGGAAACCGTAACTATTCTAGTTAGTTATAGTGACATCTTACGTGGATAGATAGGAAATGTTCTATCTAGTATATCGATTTAATAAAATAGCAACGTAGAATCGTATTTAAAAAAATAAGGATTTTTTGAAATTTGTTGATGAAAAATTATTATTTTTCCATTTCCCTGTATTTAAAATTCCATTTTTTGACAATTGATATCGAGCACAATAATATCTAATTTCACAATCGGAATTTCGAGTTTTCCTCTGTTATCTTTGAAAATATATTCCATATTAGACGACACCCTGTATTTGAGAAAAACTAATTTTTTAAACGAATCGAGTACGATACAAAAACTTTTAAAAAGTTGTTGAAAATGAAGAAAAGAGCCCAAAAAATATATTATACACAGTTTTACATTTAAAATAAGCAAGTTTGAGATAACTTCTGTTCTGATATAACCGGAAGTCGCATAATATGGTCGCTGTTATTTCATTTGAAAAGAGCGTCTCCGAAAACCTTATTATTCAAGTTTGAAGGATTCAAATTACATTACTTTCCGAAATATTCTACTAGACGATCACCGTGAGACAGCCTGCTTGTAGATAGAAGTTACGTTTTGAAAAGGTAATTCAGAGTTTTATTTGCAATTTCTCTCTTGCCTAATAAATATATGCACTAGTTATGGAGTAACATTTTTTTTTTGTATTATTGTGTTTACTTCTAAAAACCATTTGGTCGTTAGGTGCCCCTTATTCTGGATCCGCCACTGTATAATATAAATATGATAATTATATGAAGATATATCAGACAGCCGCAGTCCAATCTACAGCTGATGTTCTGTGTTCTAGCTTTATTATAACATAAGATGAATCTCATTATAACCAAAAATGAGCAACAGCGAAATATCTGACGAAAATCACTCGCAGCCTCTCGGACTATCTAATGTCATTCACGGCACCCCGCATTGCCGTAACTGCGGAAATGAGAAATGTTAATATACCTAGATATGTTAATTTAAATATAAAGAAATTAAACCCACAGTCGTCTCCACAAATACTTATATTAAAACAGTTAGATTAACTTGGTGTACATGTTTCGGTACTAGGGAGTACCATCATCAGCACCGAAGGGCCCAAGTGCCACTATTACAAGCAATGTAAACGAAATGTAAAAGATTTAAAAAATAAAAACTAAAAACTTGAATAAGACGAGGACATTTTGATTGTTGGACGAAAACAGATTAAAAAGTTTAAAGTAAAATAAAATTCTAAAGGAATTAATTTTCTTCCTCTGCCCTACATCGTAAACAAATAACAAGCTGATTGTTAATTGTTTGACAATCAGCTTGTTATTTGTTTACGATGTAGGGCAGAGGAAGAAAATTAATTCCTTTAGAATTTTATTTTACTTTAAACTTTTTAATCTGTTTTCGTCCAACAATCAAAATGTCCTTGTCTTATTCAAGGTTTTAGTTTTTATTTTTTAAATCTTTTACATTTCGTTTACATTGCTTGTAATAGTGGCACTTGGGCCCTTCGGTGCTGATGATGGTACTCCCTAGTACCGAAACATGTACACCAAGTTAATCTAACTGTTTTAATATAAGTATTTGTGGAGACGACTGTGGGTTTAATTTCTTTATATCTATACAGCTCCACTTTGAGATAATGGACTACTTCCGCAAAATTGTTAATTTAAAGTTGAGCTTTGGATGTTTAATAAGTAATAATACACATTTTGAAAAAAGTGAAAATAAAAAACGATGGATGGTTGTAGATAAAGCATAGTTTTTGACTCGTGTAAGTCGCTTATAATGAACCATTCACAAGTGTCTCACGTTATAATTATCCTCGCTTATTATGGCTTACACCTTCGTTAAATGATATACCGTGCGAGCAAAAATTATTTGCATAAAAGAGAGCTTGCATTAAAAAAACGTAGGGCTTGGTTTAGATCACAATGATATGGGGACGATTTATCTAACCGATTCTAACCAAATCTAGGTTAAAATTTTGTCAAATTCATATTATGACATGATATGTCAAACTAATGAGTAATAAAATAAGTAGACAAATACAAATTTATTTTTGTTGTTTACAAAATTAACAAAATAATAAGAATATACAGAAAGAAAAAGAAAAATAATTACATAAATTGCTGAAATTGGCCAAGCATAAATTCACACGTCTCTTCATATTTTCGAACGCGTTGACCAGCATCTCTGGAGAAATGTTACCACATTCTTGTATAATCCTTTCTTGTAATTGTTCTAAATTTGCAACTGGTGATTTAAAAATAGTGTTCTTTAAATGAAGAAAAACGAAGTAATCCATAACCGTTAAACAAGGTGATCTACGTGGGAATTCAATGTCTGATCGAGGGCTGATCAATCGTCGTCGAAAAAATTGCGTAAGTAGTTAATAGTTTCGGCGGCTGTATGGGCGGTTGCACCGTCCTGTTGAAAATATCCAAAACGTAGTTCGTCGTCAAGAACTTGATCCACAAATGGATTCAAAATATTGTCTCTATACCGCTGTACACCAATTTTTCGAGGGTGCAATGTGGACTCTACAAAAAAATGGGGATTTTCACTACTCCACATGCGTGTATTCTGAGAATTCACATGCATAACCGGAGAGGTGGAACCAGGCTTCATCCGAAAAAAAATGTCAGGTCTAATAAATCATTTATTTCCAATAAATTTTATTTGCAATAAATTTTGGGTAAACCATTCAGAGTAATTCCTACGTCTTTCAAAATCTGCGGCTTGTATTTCTTGGAATACTTGCACTTTATAAGGAAATAAATTTAGCTGCTTCTTAAGAATAGTCCTGCATGTTCCATAAGATCTTTCCACTTCTTGGGACAGGCGTCTTATACAATAATTTGTTGTCGTATTTTGCATTATTTCACGAACGTTTGCAACAAGTTCTTCTGTTCTTACAGATGGTCTTTCTGCTCCTTTTTTGTGTTGTATAGAATCTGTTTCCCTAAACACAGCTACGGTTTTTTCAGGCAATGATAAAAATCCCCAGCAATAAAAGCAACGTTAGAAAAATGTTCGTTAAAATCGTCCATGCACAAACCCGGATTGTATTGCCACTCACCATTTACTTTAACCCCGTTTCGAAAATACGCTTCAACCATGAATGTTTTGTGCTGCTGTTCCGTAAAGCCCATTGTGTGAATTGTTCAAGAAATTGGAAAAATTAGCGATGAATCAAATTACTTGTAACGACTGTCAAAGATGACGGAATGATTGTTAATTCAGGTAGTTACTGACACCCAACAGGTATTAAGCTCTACGGCTAAGCATTACGTCTTTAGATGCAAGGCCCTCTTTGATGCAAATGATTTTTGCTCGCACGGTAGGTACCTACTATTAACCAAATTTTTAAATAGTTTCTTGTAAGTATATTTTATTTATCAGTATTGGCTCATCAGTCCAGTCCGTCGCTGACTGAGAAACTACAAAATAATATAATATGCTTTTGATTACCAGTTGTACAGCACAAAATATTAAACATTTACGTACATAGGTATTGACGAATTATTAAATATCCAATAATCGATAGGTAACAATGCAGGTGACATGAGTAAATACGACGGCTATATACTTTTTTGTGAAGCAAAGTTAGACAAATAAAATATTAAATGTACATTGTTAGGAAAAATACATACAATATAGGGAGCAGACTTCATAAATTAGTTATAATATTTTGTTTTAACACAGCGCCTGTTGCTATTTCAAAATAATTAGCGATAAAAACCTAAAAAATATAAAGACTATAGAAATTGCATTGTTAAATTTACTGATGTTGTCATAAGATAACCAAGAAAAGATAGTTAGTTCTCCAATAATAATTATTATTGTCCATAAAACGTCATTATAAAAGAATTATTATAGCCCTCCCTTTATTGGGATTTTGGAGTAAGAGTTGATGTTTTAGAGCTTATAGGGTTAATATGCTCGTTTACCGATCGGCAAGGAAGCGTTAACTTTTATATTTCTATAAAAAAAAACGTTTAATTTTTTTTTTGCTTTTATATTTGCCGATCAAAAACAAACTTATATTACTATGAAAATGAGCTATTTTTAGTTCACGACCGCCTTGGTCGAGAACCTGAATGGAAAGGGTATTATATTATGTTAGTTTAGAAAAAAACATATTATTATAGGGCTGTTAAAAATATTTTCCATTTACCAGACATATCTAGTAGTTGCAAAGAATCAAGAATCTAATTTTTGTTTTGCGACCACCTGTTTAACCTTAAAATTATAAAAATGTATTGAAAATAATTTATTAAAATTGGTGGTCGAAAACAAAATTAAAATTTAGAAAGAAACAAATTAATGGAAGCTAGAAAACAAAAAAAAAATCGAAAGGAAAAAGAAGAATGACCACTGACCATATACCATATAGGAATGATAATGATAGAAATATCAGCTGGGATTAGTGGTATCACAAAAAATTCACCGAATTTTTTTAACATGCTGCTTTAAACGAGTATGTTAAGTGTAATGTTTCAGAATTTGTATTGTTTATATAATAAACGTTTTTACTTTTCCATCAATTTTTGTTTCAATTGATTACCTCTTAGTCAAGAATGACGGCCGGTGATCGTAAATAGAATAATTGCATTTTTTAACAGTTAGTTAAATTATTCAATGAAAACTCTAAACTTGTAGTTGTAAAAATGGTGGATGATGTAATATTTATTACATCTTAAAGTTGACATTTCTGTTGACTGGTCGAACCAGGCGCGGATCCAGAACTTTGCTTTAAGCGAGGTCATTATTACAGAAACGAAGTGAAAAAGCGCCGCAGGCGAAAAAATTTTGCGACCACGCCCAAAGTTTGACAGAGAATGCGCTACAGGCGAGAAAATTTCCAATGATAAACTTTACATTAAAAAGGATAATACAGGGTTCCCCATAATAGACCACCCATTTTAATATTTGAATTAAAATTTTTGTAGTTAACAAAACAAACTTTTTATTTTACTAAATTACAGCTCTTTGGGATTTATGATAACTTATAAATAACTGGCTAATTTAACTTATAAATATTTGGCTAATTTAATTCTAACTTTTAAAAATCACGTCTTCTAAATGACCTCCACCAACTTCAACACATTTTTCAATATTAGATAAAAAGTGGTTCATTACACGGCGTAGCAAACCTTCGTCTATTCCTTCAACTTGTTCACGAATTTTGACTTTCAGTTCCTCGATTGTACCTGGACGACTCGCAAACACTTTGGCTTTTAAATATCCCCACAGGAAAAATTCGAGGGACCTCGAAGGCCAAGGCAAATCTCCGAATCGAGAAATGAGTCGGCCATGAAACATTTCTCGCAGGACCCTCATTGAGTTTCTGACGGTATAAGCTGTTGCCCCATCTTGTTGGAATAGTAAGGCATTGTTTAGTAATCCTCGTCTATTTAATTCTGGAATGAGAAATGTCTCTATCATATTAACGTAGCGCTCGGATGTTACTGTTACAGCGCGGTTATTTTCATCCTCAAAAAAATAAGGACAAATAATACCAAAAGGTCCTACTCCACACCACACAACAACTTTTGGATTATGGAGGTTCTGTGTAAAGATTTCACGAGGATTTTCATTTAACCAGTATCTAAAATTCTGTTTATTGACCATGCCGTTCAAATAAAAATTTGCTTCGTCGGTCATTAATTAGGAGACGTGAATTGCTTCTTGATGTAAATCCAAAAATTCTTAACAAAATGCTAACCTCGCTCCTTTATTTTGATTGCTAAGGTGCTATGCCATTTGATATTTATAGGGATGAAATTTCAAATCCCTTTGAAGAATTCGATCTAAGCTTCCCTTCAATATTCCTAGGATAAGGGTTTGTCGATTAGCAGACTTTTTAGGACTTCTCGTAAACGCAATTCTAACTCGATCAATATTTTCTGGTGTACGAACTGTTCTTCGACGTCCAGGCTTCTTAAAATTTTGTACAGAACCATTTTCACGCCAATGACGAACCCATAACTTAACAGTTTTACGATTTGGCGCGTGACCCCTATTGTTGTTATTAAACTGACGCCGAAATGCACGCCTAACTTCGATCTTCTATCAAATTGCTTCTTATGGAAGGTTCTACACAAAACACACGTTGTTGGACTGAGTAATCCATGAAAGTTCAAACGGATGTTGAAATAATGTAAGTAATAATTATTGATGAAAACTAACAAACTTCTCGTAGAAATATGACGTTCCACGAAATTATTAATTTAAAATTTATTTGTGACAGGCGCCTACTTGATTAATAATTTACTTAAATCCCAAAGACTACCTACAGAAGATAGTCCCAGAGAGAGCAACCTATTTAGTTATCTCGTAGGGAATTTATTAATAATATAAAATGGGTAGTCTATTATGGGGAACCCTGTATATGCATGTAAATTAATGTTAAGTAATTAATTTAAGTGAATTCAAAAAAAGAAAAAAAATACAGCTAAAATTAGTATCTTTTTCTCTCCTATAATATGTTTCATCCCAATATTTTTTTTTCTGTTTTGAGGGGGGGTCATGACCTCCATGACCCCCCCCCCCTGGATCCGCGCTTGGGTCGAACAGGCACATTAACCCTAGTATGCAAAAAAATTGGCAGATTTAGGAAGTCTAAATTAGGCTATAAAACTTGGGCAGAATTATTGGTTTTGCGTTAAAAACTGGTTTTCGATAGTTAGTTCGCTGAATTTTAAAAATGTAATTTCATTTTTTTTATAAACTCAAAAAGCCCCCCATAAGCTACAAGTTAACCGCCTCCCTTACTTTATTTGGTAGACAATGGTATCTCAGGGGTACTCTCCTAAATAAAATCCGCCTCCCCAAATGTCTTTTATTAAAAAATTTTAAAAAAAGTATTATGAAATTATTTCTTTATGAGCCTACACCGTAGTTTCAAGGTCAAATATATTAGAGGTAACGATCAGAAAAATAAAATAAAGGTTTTTTCTATATATACTCAGGCAATCATTTATCGATTGACACACTTGGTCATGGGTATGTCATATTATGCCCTTGAAAATAGGACATTAGGTCTATAAATTAGAAATTAAGAACAAGCACTAATGAGGCATTCGCCATTTCATTTTCTTACATACATTTCGTTTATTTTTGGTTTTCTCTTGAAAACGGTCCAATACCTTTAAATACGTACAGCATGTCGTGCGCAAATAAAAGTTAAGTTTTACGGGTGAAAACATACGTTTGTACGCACGGCTCATTGGTTAGATCCTCTCGCGCCCAACAGGGATGGGCATGCGCACAACCCTCTTATTATTAGGTTTTCCTTCTTTATCGACATCATTAGACAGTTTTCGTTGTCTTTTAAAAGCGATTTCGATAGCCGCTATTTGACAACTTTGACATTTGAGCTATCATTTATCTTTATCGTTACGGATAAGTGGCGGGAGCTAACGGACGGAAGACAAAGCCATAGCGAAAACGGAACGCATGCGTAATGACCATTTTTTTGATCGGAAATAAAGTTTCATTCAGCATTATAGTTTTCTAAATTGAAATTTCCATACAACTGTGCTCGATACTGAATGTCCTGGCGATCAAGCACCTCCAAGAGAAGGGCATCATCCGAATCACTGGATGAGTCCAATAAAAGCAACCTTTCGTCTATCATGATGTTTTACAATTTTGGGTACTAGGAAATTAAAAGATAGCACAAAACGTATATGAAAATATGAACACAAACCATTAAAGATAGGTTATGTTATATTTGTTATGTTTACTGTCGATTCGACTTAACGTTAACGTTAAGCGAATTGAGCGAAAACTATTTTTACGATCTGTCAAATAGTGGCTTCGTATTCGTATTCGTTATGGTTAACCGTTTGAATTTGTCAATACAACGAAAACTCTCTAATAACTACACTCCAGAACCGGCTCGGCGCCATTTCTTTGTTACGTTTTCTCGGTGGATTTCTTAAATTCTTTGCTATTAGGTACTTTCCTTTTGCTTCTTTTAAACAGCATAGTAGGTACTACGTATAATCGTATGAGAAATATAGATGAGCATACTTCCGCGACAAGGGACGAGGAAAATATCTTTGCTGAGCTGATTTAAGTTTTTAAAAGGAACGCCCAACTTAGCCGTTGGCTTTGCTATTTAAAAACAACTAAAAGGAACTCGGTTACTGTTGATTGTGGGTGTTTAATATTTCGGATTTCTAGTTTTTGTGTATTGTGTTAATTTGTGCTATAAACAATGACTGGTACCGAAAACTTTTTCAAATTCTTGATCAAGAAATTGTGCTTGAAAATGTTGTTTTATACGTACCCAAGTTTTTGGCAAATTGTTAAATATTACCAACTAATATTTGGCTTAAGAGGAAGTAACCCCTTTACCACAATGAAAATTGCCGAACGTTTTGCTGGTCAAACGAAAAGAAAAAATAAAAATTGGTATTTAGAAAATAAATTCTACTTTAAATACCCCATCCAGAAAAGTAAATGACGATCGAAAATATTCCCAAAATTTTTTTTAGAAATTTTTTTTATTTTTAGTAATTTTGTAATATTTTAAACAATTCTTTATTGGTCAAAAGCAAAATGACTTTCCCGAGTGTAGAATGTTGTACCAAACAATTTTTCTTAAAGCCATTTTTCAATATCGGCCTTACTTTTTTCTCAAAAACTTTGGGCGCGTAAAGTGAATTTAAGCGTGTAAAGTGGGTTTACGCGCCCAAAGTTTTTGAGAAAAAAGTAAGGCCGATATTGAAAAATGGCTTTAAGAAAAATTGGTTGGTACAACATTCTACACCCGGGAAAGTCATTTTGCTTTTGACCAATAAAGAATTGTTTTAGATATTACAAAATTACTAAAAATTTAAAAAATTTCTAAAAAAAATTTTGGGAATATTTTCGATCGTCATTTACTTTTCTGGATGGGGTATTTAAACTAGAATTTATTTTCTAATTATCAATTTTTATTTTTTCTTTTCGTTTGACCAGCAAAACGTTCGGCAATTTTCATTGTGGTAAAGGGGGTTACTGCTCTTAAGGTTCGATTCGCGATAGCATGGAAGATTGCTGTTTTGTTTGTTTTATTTTCGATTTGATAAAGTAAGTTTAATTGACTTGTTCTCTTGTTTTTCGAACTAAAAACACGACGGCGAATAATAAAACAAAACATTACATTAAAAACGATTTTCTAACATCAAAATCCGATAAGTTCGCAGTCCCCAAAAACGCTAGAAATCAGTACATTTTCCCCAACTTGGTCAAAAAATTAGGACAAGTGCCACTTTTTTGTCAATAAACTGTGGCAATAATTTGGGCCAAATTTTAGCTGTTTACACGTGACAATAGATTGAAGATCGAGATCATCTATTAGGTAGAATTTCTTGACCAAGAACCACGTGAAATACGGGCTTAAAATCTGTGTGTTTAGCGTTTAGTAAGACATTTTAAAGCTCGGATCTGTCTATGTTTCCATTCGTTAAATGAGAATTTTGCAGTGCGCATGCCTATTTCTGTATTGCTTTGTTTACATGCGCAAGGCCATAAATTTGCCACTTTAGTGATGATTGTTGAATGATCTACAGGTAAATGTCTATGTCCAATACCCAGTGGCGTAGCTACCATAACGCCAAACACCGCGGTGGACAGGGGGCCCGTTCCCGTTCGAGCCGAAAAAAAAAAACAATAATCTTAATAAGACCTTTAAAAGCAACCCCAAACCTTAATAATATAGAATATAGTTTATTTAATTCTAGTTGGGCCCTTGTTTTTAATTTTAATTATATTTGTTGACTATTCTTTTCGACATTGTTATTAATCAATAAAACAACCGTTTTAAAGGCGTAAAGGACACAGTTATCAAATTTAGTTTCTTAAGTCCCACCATTTTGGTATCAATGACGGAGGAAGAATTATTTGAATCAGCTGAAGCTTTGCAACAATGTTACTCTCGCGATATTTTCTCAGAATTTCTATTACAAATTATTGCCTTATGTCAGCCTTATTATTCTTGACGCTCCCTGTAACCGTGGCGTCTTCAGAACGATCGTTTTCGAAATTAAAATTAATAAAAAATTATCTAAGAAATTCCTGTGTCCAAAACCGACTAAGTAATTTGTATTGCTTAGTATAGAGGCAGCGGAAGCTGCAGTAATGGACAAAACCGAAATAGTTAGGGTTTTTTCGGAAACTAAGTCCAGAAGGAAGCAATTTCTTGGATAGGTAAAAATGTTCCATTATGTACTTATTTTTTAAATATCTATGTTTTTTGTTTGTTTACTTTTTGATTTCATCAGTACTGACAAGCATGCTTTTGTAGTTGTAGCTACTTATTAATTGTTATGAATTAATGTTTTATTTAATATGTTATTAATACATGTTATTTAAGTACCCCCTCCTCTTACTTGTTTATTTTCTACCCCTGTCCAAATGGAAAAGGGAGGTTATATTTTGAATGTTATTGCTATTTTGAAACTTGACTAATTTTGGGGTGATAAAATTTTGAAGGGGGGCCCAAAAGTTAGGTTTGGCGGGGGAGTCCAAAATCTGAAGCTACGCCACTGCCAATACCCGTCTTTGGGCAACAAATACCTAAAGTTTTAAGTTTAAAAAAAGGTAATTGAAAAATTAAGCAAAACATGCAAAAGGATGCGCTATTACTTTTTATGCTTCTATTAATTTATAAATCCAACCTATTTTAACGTGAAACTGTAAGTAATTACAGTAGACTCCCGATTATCCGAAACCCGATTATGCGAACTCCGCATTATCCGAAACGACCCATGAACCGGATTATTCGAAATGATTTTTGCTATTCCTCCGCATTATCCGAAATTTCGATTATTCGAAATCGGTCCGGTCCACATCATTTCGGATAATCGGGAGTCTCATTTTATATTTAAAATAGGGATTAATTAAAAAATGTTTAAATGATGTTATGGCTTAATTCTTTGTTTTATTATAAAACTATGATATTCCTGAAGGACGTTTTCAATTGTATCATTTTTATACCTGTTACATGTACTATTACATATAATTTATTTTATTAAAAATTTCACACATCTGAATATACAGCGTGAGTTTGTAGCTTGAAATAAATTCAAAAAATACAGATTTTTTATCGGGAAGTTGCTTGGGCACTGGTACCTATTACCATTTTAATTCGTGGTATTTTTATAAAAAAAAGTATTGATATAGTGTGTCCCAAATTAGAGATAATAATATGACGATATCGAAATTTTTTTTAAACGGCAACCCTAGTTTTTTATGGACTAATTTTAAAGTGAATAAAAAATAAGGGTTGCCATTAAAAAAATTATCGATATCGTCATATCTCTAATTTGGGACACACTGTATTAATATTTTTTTTATAAAAAGACAACTTACAATGATAATACTCGTGTCCAAAACATTTTTCCAAAAAAAAACTAGTGGATTTACTGGATTTATTCCACAGTTACAGTTACAAACTCACACTGTAGATAATTAAAAAATATTATATAGTATTGCGGGAAAACTTTCAACCTACAAATTATTTATAGAAAAGATTTTTCTCTAGTCCCTTTAAAAAAAGTGTAAATATTATTTCTTTATTTTCTTCTATAACTTTATTTTTGGTAAGCATCCACTACCAGCCAAAATCATATTTTCCAAAAAAATAATTTCTGCAAATGAGAATTTAATTTTTTTTTATCACCCGATATTTTTATCCACCGCAACTTTCTAATCAGACCAATCACGAAGTAAAATACCTTAATTCCTTAATTTTTCTTTCTCAGTCTTATCCAACATATCCCCATAACTATCCCTAGAACTAATCATCCAAATTTTCAAATTGTTATCACTCAAAACATACAAGATAATTCTCAAAATCACCCGATCCGTTCGAAACCGACCCCCAGGTGACCTGGTGCGCCACTCCGTCCACGTTAAGCGTCGAGTCGTATCCGCGACGCATGACGTCGTCGTCAATCAGCGTCGGAGGCGTCGGCGTCGACCTGGACCTCGACGTCCGTCGCGTTCAAGGACTAAACCTCTTCGAAGACGACGTCCAAGAACTACGGCGAGCCGCATGGTCTGCCCCGCTCATGCTGCTGTGACTCTACGTACGACGACGGCATTGTGTAATCCTGCTACACTACTGCTGGATGGCAGTGCTGCCGTTTGGGTACAGTTGTACCAGATTCGGTACATTTTTCGTTTGGTAGTAGGGAAGACCGGGCTAACCGGGTGTTGTTGTAAAAATTTTTCGCCTGGTTGTAGGTACACCATTTTCGTAAAAGAACCCAAAGAATATTATGTATATTTTACTTTATGATTATGACATAGGTACCTACATAATGCTGCATAAGAAAAATCCCATGAAAATAATGATTTTGAAGAAGTATTTCAAGAAAGACGGGCACACATGATGATTGTGTGTCCACGAATTTCTTTTTTTATCCGTAGATATAACAATTCCTGCAAGGTACATTTTCTTATCACTTTTTGGTACAATTAGAAAATGGACGGTTTCGATTCTCTCCTGGGCTGAGAGAGAGGGAGAGGAAAACAGTTCAAAGACCCCTTACGGAGAGTGGTGTTCAAGTCGGAAGACAAGGCAAGAAATGATGGGCCTGAAGATGAGCTTTGAAGATGACTTTCAACCATATAATGATGTTGTAGCGCTAGGAAACGCGGTTTATGTGTTTTGATTTGAAAAAATCACGACCGACGACGTGAAGATGTAATTTTGCTTCAGTTGAACTCGATCCATTCACTTTGTATTTTTTTTTCTAGGGGAAGTAGTTTAAGAAACATCGTTTTTGTTTTAAGTAATTAGCGCTATCTTCTTTTCGTCACGGACTATTACCAAATTTATGGTAATGATTCTGGGCATAATTTAGTAATGGATAAATGCTCTGCTTTCGGGTATTTTAGCTCTAAATATTAGGTATAGCATCAGTAGCGTAGAAAAAATTTAAATGGGAGTATAAGAAGTGTATTTTAAATTACATACGACAGCCCATTTTACAGTAGGTGTATTTCTTTTACAAGTTTTTCATAGTTTTCTGCTTTTTTTGTTTCCTAAAAACTCCGAAATTTTTTTTTAAAACAACTTCACGCAGCTAATTCGACATCGCTTAATTTTTGATCAAACTTTTGCTCCCTAGTATTTTTCTAATTTGTGATCCAACAAAGCTACGAAAAATGTGTTTAAGGTATTTAAGGCATCTCCTTCTTTATCTAATGCTTTAACCACATTTGTCATTAATCCAGTTTAATGTGTAATGGAGGTACCTAACAGAACTATTTTGGGATCAACAAGAGGTTTTTTTTTTACATTAGCTTGACCTGGAATATATATTAATCTCTTGAGAGCCATTATTTTGCTTGGTAATAGCTCCCTGTTGCTCTACTATCCCCAAGACAAAGAAAACAGCATTACTTCGGAAATCCACCCTGAAGCCTAGTAATAGTCCTATGACTTTTAGGTCACCACCCACATATTTGTCACTTATGTCGCTTATTGCATTTAGAATAAGTGTCATACTTTCGTATGTTTCCTTCATGCCAACTGCCAGGCAAGAGGAATGGAGGGTGTTTTGTGACCATTATGAAGCAGAACTGCTTTTAAACTTATTTTAGACGAATCTGTAAATAAGCGCCATTCGTCCGGGTTATGTGCAAATCCTAATTTTTCCACAACACTATTTGCATTAACACAAACACACATTTTATCCTGCATAGTAAAAAACTAGGATAGCTCCTGGTTATGGTACCTAAATATTGTAACTCTGGTTTTAGTGGCTAGTAACTTCCATTGATGTATTTTAGAACATAATAATTATTGCAATAAAGACTTTAGTCCAATTTCCACATAATATTTATTTCATAACCCGACGCGTTTTGCTACACTGTATAGCTTTATCTAGGGATTTTTTTTTTAATATTATAGTTTCATATTTGCACGGATTTTCTTTTATGCATATTAAATAATAAGCGCATCTCCCTTGTCTATTTTATTATTTGTTAAGTTTTATAGTGAAAATGCCGTATTATTGTTGCGTTCCTGGATGCAAGTGCAACTATATAAATACAGGTGAAAATATTTATGTGTTTACTTTTGAAATAACATATATAACATATATAAATTACAGAAAAGTAGGTATAGGTATTCTATGAAATAATTTGGATTTCCGTAAATGCATATTTTATATGGGTAAAGAGTCCTTTAAGGAAACCCTGATTAAAAATCATACAAGATATTATTTTTAAATTCGATTGGTTACATTATACATTGTCTGTTCGGACATTAGACCCTTTATCACCATTTCTTTTTGGCAAAAAGTACCGACATCAATAAAAAAAATAGCCCATGAAGAGGTACAAGTTACGTTATTTTGAAATAAAAAGATCTTAATTATTTATTATTTTTTTAAATTCGTTAAGTAGGTACTTGGCAAAAATATTTTTTTTTCTGTGACAAAAATATCAAAATACAACTGCCAATTTGGTTTGCTTCTCGACTATACAGTTTGGTTTGTATCTATATTCCACGTGTTAAACTCTACTCCTCCTTAAATCTCAGAAGGCATTGGTAAATATGAACTATTTTCAATAATTTATGTAGAATCGTTCCTTAAAATTTGTCATGGTCATTTCTGGGCACCCTGCTATAAATAAACAAGATACTCCCTCGGGTCCTAGAAAACGTCATCCTCATTAAATTTCCGAGCTTTGGTTATAATCGACTCAATCGCCTGGATACTAGAAGTAGACAATATGTCTTTTTGAGAGTTATATTTTTTAATTTAATACTTTTTTATCATCGGTTTTGGCAATTTTGGCTTAAAATAAGTAATTTAATAAAATCGTTTTATGGCAATTATTGTCTTCGTTTCGTAAAACGTCCTCTTTTTGACCAAGCTCTATACCGAGTTAGGGCGATGACACACATATCGTTTTTATAGAGGTTTTCGACGAGGCGGCGGCCTACGCTTCTGCAGCAGCGACAAGACACACATAGCGGTTTTTGTAGAGGCAGCGCCATTGGCAAAACAAATTTAGATACATTTTTACTGCAAATCGGTGATTAAGTAAAATAATTAGTTTTGAGTTTCAAATACGCTTTGAAAACTGCCGTGCCTGACCAGTAGAATATAATTCCAGGTATTCTAGAACCACTTCAAGCAACAAAACAGCTAGCGGCAAAAGCTTTAGACGTTATACACAGAAGCGGTTTTAAAACCGCAAGACGTGCCCAATTTGTGTGTGTTTTGCATAATGTAATAATACATACACAAAAGTGCCGAATCGGCTGCTGCTGCGTGTGCTTAGAGGTGGGTCAAACTTTGATTACAGTAACGTAACAAGCAAAATGCAGTTTATTGCATAGTTTAGCCAAGGAATAATAAAACTATAATATTTTTTGGACTGTTAAAGTTATTGTTTTTTAATACAAGTCACAAGTACAAGCCAAAAACACAAACATAAACGAACTACATAAAGGGAAACAGTATACGGGCGATTCGGCATCGGCATACCTAATGATCTAAGGAAACAAAACTGTTTATGCAAATGTTGCAAATGCAATTTGCATATTTAGTAATTAGTTTTTCTTTGTCTAGCACACAGTTTTGCTTGCAATAATAATAATTCACGGAGCGGTTCGACTGTGTTTCCATAAATGCCTATTGAACCGCCTTCGACCAAGCACGAAACGACCCGAGATCAGGCGAAGTCGATGGCCGGCGAGCCCGTATGTTTGTTTCGCTCTTAATTGCCAATTTATTTATATAATCTTCTATTTGATATCATCCCACCAGGTCAACTTAAAATACGGTCTATAGTGGGGAGTTTTCACATGACACTTACACTTTGGCATTTTTGGAAGGATAATCATTTTTATTTGTTTAAAAAAATAAAAATAATAAGGTGGGTTATTGACCAAATGACCTTATGGACAAGCCGCGCTAGTATAAGTATGCGAATATGACGTTAAAAACTGCTGTTTTTGAATCAGGAGGTATCGACCCTACTTTTCTTCGTCAAATTACCACCAGGAAAACCGTGTTCTTTATGCAATTTAGTTGGACATTGACCTAGACCACCCGCTTTCACGGTTTCGTATTATTTGTTTACAGAGAATATCCGATTCTGTTCCGCCTATGCGGGAAAAACAAAAGAACGGCGAGATGATGAGTTTTAAAGATTTCTTCAAGATAATGGAATTGAAGTGTGTAAAGAAGAGTCTAAGAACATAATAGTTTGCGCCGAGTAGGTATATATTTGCGGTTTGTCTTGTTCTTTTTTACCTCGAGTTTAACACTTTTCCTTGCCGATTAAATAAAGACTTTATTGTGTCGTGGAGTAACTGCCAATATTTGTAAATAAATATTTTTTAAATCCTTGGTATATTTTAAAAATTCCCATTCCTAACATTAGAACATGTATTTATACGAAACAGATATACAGGGTGTCAGAAAAAACGTGTAGAACGTTTGATGACAGATTCCTGACGTTAAAATAGGTTGATTCAAGCCAACTTAGTTCTATTCGAAATAGCCTTGTTTAGCCTGCAGGAGGCGTCAAAAATATTTTTTTTTGTTTTTTCTAATTTTTTTTAAAAAGCCAATTGATTTTAAATGATTTTTAGTGTATAGTACGTCTGACATTATAATATAGACATATAACGACGTTTTCTAAGTAGAAATTTAAAAAAAGTGTTATTTAAAAAGCACGTCACGTGAGGGGCGGATTGATGATTTGATCTTAGGGGGGGTGGGGGCGCGGAGTTGCAAGCAAATTCTAAATAAGGATGTTGGATGTTGGCTTGGGGGCGCTCCAGAATTGATTGCAAAATTTATATTTTTTCAACTTTGGTATAGTCTATTAACATGAGATATGGATTTTCCTCTTAAGGTGGAATTATCAACGTCATTTAATTTATTGCCAACCTATTTCGTGTTGTTTTTTTTTAGGTTAATAATTTATTAACTAACATTTAAATAAAATCAATATCGTCGGCACATTATTAAGGTAATATCTGACATATTACAAAAATATCAATTTTTTTCAATGCTAATTTTGGGAAAATTGTATAGTGAAAGAACAATGACATAATAATGTTAAAAAAATCTTACCCAATTTTTTTTGCTATACCTACAATTCTCTTAAAATAATATATGACAATCCTTGATATTTATTTAATATGTCAATTATTATCCATAGAATATGAAGACGATATTGATTTTATTTAAATTTTGCGTAAAAGCTAGAAAAATAAATAAATCTCCGCGAGGAGGGGGGGGGGGGGGGGGCACATGACTTAAATTATTTTTAGAAGTGAATACAACAATACAAAAAAATATTAGTTCAAAACAAGTGCATTTATTAGGCAAAGATAAAATTTACAAATTGAACTCTAAATTAGGGCTAGGAATTTTAAAAATATAAGTATTCGAATAGTCGTTTGGTATGTTATTCGAATAGTCGAATATAGTCGAATAATTCGAATAGTCGAATAGATACTTGAATAGTCGAATAGTCAAATATTCGAATTTCGAATATTTAAATAGTCGAATATTCGAATAGTCGTCTATTTAAATATCGAAATACAGTCGTTTAATCACGGTAGAAGTGGTTTAACTGCTTGCTGACTATATAATTTTATTTTTGTTTTTCTTTTTTACGTTAAAATTTACAGGTTCACAGAAAACACGAATAGTCGAACATATAAATATCCGAACAAAGTCAAATAGTTAAATATTCGAATGGTCGAATATTCAAATAGTCGAATATTCGAATAGTCAAATAGTCAAATATTTGAATTTCGAATAGTCGAATATTCGAATAGTCAAATATTCGAGTTTCGAATAGTCCAATATTCGAATTTCGAATAGTCCAATATTTGAATAGTCGAATATTTAAATAGTCGAATATTCGAATAGTCAAATATTCGAATTTCGAATAGTCGAATTTTTTTAACTAACAAAAAATTCTAATTTAGAATAGTCGAATGTTCGAATATTCGAATTATTCGAATACAATTCCGAGCTCTACTCTAAATACCGTATAAAACGTAACTTCATTACGGTGACCTTCCATTAGAATATTTCGGAAAGCATTTCGATTTGAATCTTGAAAATTTGGATAATGGGATTTTCGGTGACGCCCTCTTCTAATATGCGACCGGTTATACCGAAAGTTGCCTCAAACTTGCTTATTTTAAATGGGCCACCCTGTATAAAATATTTTTTTGCGTTCCTTTTTTTCATTTTCAACAACTTTTATCAAAAGTTTTTGTATCCTACTCTAGCCGTTTCTGTGAAAAAAATAGTTTTTCTCAAATTTTGGCCTTTTACAGGGTGTCGCCTAAAATTAAATATATTTTCAAAGATAAAAAAGGAAAACCAAAAATTTCGGTTGTGAAATTAGATATTATGGTGTTCGATAATCAATTGTCAAAAAATTGAATTTTAGATACAGGGATGTGGAAAAGTAACCTCAATCATTATATTTTAAAAAACTTTATTTTTTAAATACGATGCTACGTTGCTATTTTATTCAATGGATATAAGTACGTAACCAGAATGGTAACTTGAAACAGAAAACATATTTTGTAAAATATTAACATATTGTCTTATGATATCACAGACAGTGTGTTACTTTATAAAATATTTTTTATGTTTCAAGTTTCGTTGCCTTAAAGTTTAGAAAATCTTTCAAACATGAAAATGAATGTTTTTTTAAATTTTAGTTTTTACTGATAATTGTAATTTTATTGCTTTTTCATCAACTCTTTAAATCACCAAGATTAAAATAAGAAAGATCTACCTCTATTATAATTAAAAATAATTCCTGTTAAAGGTATTTAGAAAAATCCTATAAAAGAAAAATTTACATATTTAAATATTAATCTCAAGAAATCAAGGCTTTAATTGATATATAAGAAAATGTGCAAATCGGTAAACATTGCGGAAAATATAAGATAGGAGCGCCACCACCCTCCTGAGCCTCCACAGTTATATAATATAAGTTAAATAAATGGTATAGTAGATTCTGTAACGAGGTTGGAATGAAAATTCGATCCGAGTGGACGATTCCGAACGCGAGCGTAGCGAGCGTGAGGAACCACGAGTATCGAATTTTCATTCTAACCGAGTAGCAGACTATATTTTCTCCACGACCATCCAGTTCTATATCTGATTCATCCGATTTTTCACTCATTTTTTGACTTGCACTAAAATTTGTCTGAAAATAATTATTACAACGCGGCCATTTTTATCTGACACTGACAGTTTCGAAATTCATGGCAACCTATGTCGTTTATATCAATTACAGAATATTCATTCCGTATCTTGTTATGGAATGAAAATACACGCAAAACGCATAAGAAGCAAGTGTTTCAGAATAAATATTCCAACTCAAGAGCGAGAATTTTTACATTCTATTATCAAAAATGATTTTGCATTCAGTAATGGTCGTGGAGAAAATATATTAAAATGATTTAAAATCACAGATAATATCTGTGTATAAAATATATTAATTTCTATACAAATATTATGTTTACATTTTTAGGAAAACATTTCAAGGGGGAGACTGCCCCCCTTCCAAGGGGCGCCCCCCTTAATCCGCCACTGCGTCACATGTAAACATTCCTTCTGATTTTTATGTCATCAAAGCATTTATAGGTATCTTATTGAAACGTAACTAAAGTATGTTAATAGTAACCTATACCTGTCTTTAACCGATCTAAACAAATATACAATAATTTGTATAAGTAATGTAGGTACCTATACCTAAAAACATATCAAAAAAGTTTAATAACTTTAAAACTAATGAAGCTAAACATTAAAAAAAAAGCTTTCAGCTTTTGACCAAAATATAGATCTTTTGAGTCCATGACTTCCGTAACTTATTGGTTTATTAGAATTGGTGTGCGAGTCCATGATACAAGATACAAGGACCTTCAAAAAAGTCTACTACAATTTTCATGTGAAATTAATAAGAGAGACAATATTTGAGGGTAGCAAATTTACATGGGATTTGCGATGACCGGTTTACTATCCGGTATATATTTTTAAATGGTTTTCTTTATTGGTTTCAAAGTTACCACATAACATTTCTTCCAATTACGGGTTTACGCAATAAATTTTACAATTTACTAAAATATAAAGGGTGTTCTATTTGAAATACTAACATTCGGTAAAACTGGAAGTGATGGATGTCTGTTTCCGAAAATACATAGAGTCTGTTAGAAATTTTATTTATATGAGACTTAAGAAATTTAATACGGTTTTCCTAATGATTTATAAGAGTTCACTTGAAAATTAATGTTATGTGGATTTTTTCTTATACGATTCAGTCAGACCATATCATTTATTTGGTAGTGGTCATTAGATTTCTTGGAAAGTTATATGGGTATTAAAGGACTTAATTTAATTCGGGATTTATAAGATTTTATACGAACCTATGTTTTTTTTGGATTTATTGGATATTATGGGGATATAATTTTATTCAAAACCAACCACAATAATAATAACGTTAATTATTATAAATTGTATTCCTCATCGGCACTTATAAGTCCCCATAAGCATGAATCAAAAAGATAATAGGAAATGTTTATCTTGTTTTGCTGTTTAAACGTATGAGTTCGCGCAGAAAAAGAGCACAAAAAATAGAAAAAAAAGCATAAAATATTAGGAATTACTGTTTCAATAACCAACTTAAATCTTATAAATTCTAATGCGAGTTTATGAGGTATTCTCGCTGAAGTACCTTTAAAAAATAGTTGTCAAAGAAAGTATTAAAATAATTTAAATAAATAAATTATTTTAAGAGTTGAGCACAATATTACGGAAGCGTAGAAGGGCCACAAACTAATTTTTTATATTTTTTCGACTTCTAAGTCGATTTTATCGAGTCGTAAGTCGAAATTATCTTTTTCTGACTCACAAGTCGGTTGTATCGACTTATAAGTCGATTTTATCGAGTTACAAGTCAAAATTATATATTTCCTACTTAGAAGTAGGTTCTATCGACTTGTATTCTTATATGTAAGCGAATTTTTTCATTTTCCCTGTAGTCATTGGTAAGCCCTATTTCTTGCACTTTTCGCCATAAATACTGGTTGAAGTGAAAGTTACAGCCTGTAAACTTCGCACTGGGAAAGCATGATCGGAGTGCCTGAATTATTGCTAATTCAAAGTCGATTTTAAAATTTTTCGGTACCTACTTTAGAATTTTTTGTTGGATTAACTGAAACAACCGTTGGTAGGTTTTCTGACTTTTATCTGGAAGCAATGCAAAAGCAACAGGAATGATATTGCTTTCCAGGGGTGTGCTGCCGATATCTGCATGAATGGTGTAAAGATAGTGGAATTGTGGGCTGCAGCTTTTAAAAGTACCATCTCCAAAGAAATATGAATAGTTCGTTGCACAATTTCGTTTTTTGGTGACGTAGTTACACTAACAGAACAGGATTTTTTATTCTTACAGATCCAAAAAACCGTCGAATTTTTGTTCGCCCTTTTAAAGTATTATTGGTAGCCAGATTCCAATGAAATATTACCACCTTTTGTACTTTCAATGATTTGATACTCCATGGCAAAAGCGAAAATAGTAACACCAATCACTAGTAAAATGAGCTAGAACTAATGTTACCAAAAAATTTCGGCATGCATTTTATACTATAAGTTTGGTTTCTTAATTAACCGTTTCCCTGAAATGTATAGTAATTAAAGTATTGTTGCATGCATAATGAGGTTTTAATACACCCTATACACTCTAAGGAAACGGATTAAAATAATTATTAAGAATTATAGGTAATATAGGTAAAAATGGGTCAAGTAAGAAATCGAAGGGTTCATAGAAAGGTATGAAAATAATTGCGGGGCGAAATAAGAACAGTTTTAAGTTAAGCAGGTAGAGTCTCAAAGTAAGAAGTCCCCAACTAAGAGACACCATAAAATCGACTTATAAGTCGATAAAACCGACTTGTAAGTCAGAAAAATATAATTTCGACTTGTGACTCGATAAAATCGACTTAAAAGTCGAAAGAATATAAAAAATTAGCTGGTGGCCCTTCTACGCTTCCGTACAATATAGTTTACATCAGAATGTATTAAGATTTTAAATAAAATTGGGGGAATAATACCTAATTATTAAAAAATTGCTTTTGGCTGTTTTTTTTTACTTTAGAATTTAAGCTAATCGACGTTAATTACAAAATCCCATTTTAATTTATCATCTCGTTTTCATTCTGTACGATAATAGTATTGGTGATCAACAGAGTGAATGAACTTTAGCAGCTCCACGAGATAGGCAGTGTAGAACCGGTTCGATTTACCAAAGCACCGGGTACCCATACAATCTTACACATAAACAAACACATGTAAAAAAAACACATCGAAAGAAGGAGAGATTCCCGTTTGTGACAGCTGCCCTCGGGAGAAAAACGGGATTCTGAATACCGCCCGGGGCTAAGGAATTACAATTTATATTTTCTTATTTTATAGCTATACTCTTGGAATGTTTTCTTGCAGTTCCGGCAGTGGCGCGCGCTCCCCCTCGAGATGTTTGCATAAACGATTTGATCATAATAATTGTATAGATATAATATATTTTACACCATTTTAAAATATTTACCGTTTATATAGGGTGTCCGTAAAAAGGAAGTCAATCCGTTAACCATATATTTCTTGAACTAAAATAATATGACTTTTATTTCATTTTTTACCCTCATGTTCGATATACATACATGGCGATTGGCGTCAAAGCTTGAAATTAAAAACTGATTTGTTTGAATAATGGAAGTATTAAATTTGGTACATTGCTTTACCATAAAGAGAAAAAGAAAATAAAAACAATTGTCAAATATTCAAAATAGGGTAATAATAATAGGGTAGTAGTAGTACACGCTGACCCCTAATTATTTTTTTACTCTGTTATAAAATTTCTATAAAATGATGATGTTTTGGAGATAATTTGGAAATTATGGGTCCTTAACTGAGGCTCCTGTTAAATGGTCACCCCGTTTCTCAGACCTTACTCCCTCGGACTATTCAGTCTGGGGGTGAATGAAAGATTGTGTGTATATGGTTCCGATTTTGAGCGAGAATCATTTCATGGAATAATTCTTCAAGCTGGAGAACAGTTCAGATTGAAACCACATATTTTTCAAAGGTTAAGCTCTCATGTGTAGTTAAAAAATGGAGGTGATGTTGATCAATTTCTTTAGAATATTTTAAAAAATAATTTTATGGAAATATGAATATAATATATATATGAAAATAATTTGTTTTCAATATTTATTATCTTGTTACGATGTTTCAAATTTATTTTATAAGTAATAGTATTGTCTTAAGAAAGAGTGATAACAGTGGTAACTAGAGGCAAATCATTAAGTAAATTGGGTAGTGTGTTGTGAAGAAATAGTAAAAATAAATCACTAGTCAAATGTCCTAATAAAATTACTTTTCTGTGAAGAAGATAAGCAATAGTAAGTTCTTAGTAGGGCAATAAAATTATTTAATTTAACTGGTTTGGTACTATAGGTTTTTATCTGTACGCCGCTGTTCTTTTATTATTTTTAGCTAGTCTCTTGCTTTCGGTATTGTCACCTATTGAGAAGCTTTACTTAATTATATCTTGTATCCATGGTAATGCCAGAACGGTCGACTTGATGTAGCCTTTAAAAATTCTGAGATTACCGTAAGCTGTGTTGGCATCAGTTAAGAACTCATACTTGTCAAATTATCTCTAAAACACCTCATTTTATCGAAATTTTATAAAAGGCAAAAAAATAATCAAAAACAAATGGTTATCTAAAAAATATAGTTCGGAAGTCACTGGCGCACGTACCATAGAATAGGGGGGTTACCAGGTACTGGATTGGTTTTGCATATTTGACAATTTTGTTTGTTTTGTGTTTCTCAAAAGATGTAACTCTTTATGGTGAAGCACTGTACCAAATTTGAAATGTACATTTTATTAAATACTTGAATTATTAAAAAAAATCAGTTTTTATTTCAAACTTAAATAAATATGTAGGGGAGAGTTGGTTAAAACGGCCCCCCTGGGTTGCTTTTAATAATAGGGATTTAAAAAAAAAATTAATTTGAAATTTTGTTGCTGTTTGGGGTAAAATGGTCCCCCTTGGTTGAGGTAAAATGGTCCCAGGATCCATTTTACCTCAATTTTACAAAACAAAAAAAAATAAAACCCTCAACGAAAGTCTGCTATTACTTTTATCATATTGGCGTCGAATTAAGGTTTCTTATTTATCATGGTGATCTAATTTTATAGTTTCCTTCTTAAAGAATGGTTAGGAATTACGTACGGAAAACCATAAGGCAGCAGTGGGATGCAGATTCAATGCGGCTCGCGCTCCAAGAAATTTCTAATGGCATGGCTTCCAAAACACTAAGCACTTTGAAAAGATGAGCAAAAAAGCAAAATAAATTGGTAAGAAAACAATTTAAAAGATTTTTTTAGCGTATCTTAAGCAAATTCCTATTTGGAAATGACAAGCAACTACATAAAACAGACATAAAAAATGTCTAGGCAGATTCACCACAACATTGCCTCAAGAATTGGAGACTTATCTGAAGGAGTATGTTTTAGAGATGGAAGATCGACTCTCTGGCTTAACAAAGAAAAATATTTGTGCCATGGCTCACCAGCTTGCGGAGAGGAACGGCATTAGCCACAGGTTTTCGAGATTTCTTGCGGACAAATCCTGAAAACTCATTCAGAACTCCTGAGGCCACTTCAGCTGCCAGAGCCAGAGGTTTTAATAAAGAAGCAGTAAGAAAGTTTTTTGCAATTTTGGAAGAAGTAACAACCAAAAATAATATTAATCCACCAAGAATGTACAATATGGATGAGTCCGGTATCCAGACGGTTCCTAGTAAACCACCCAAAATGTTTTGTGAAGAATTGTTCAGTGAATCTCGGTCGAAAGAGGTCTGGATTCAATGCACTTTATGCCAAAAATGGTGTCATTTACTGTGCGCATCTTCTACATCAGTGGTTCCCAAAGTGGGCGATAACGCCCCCTTGTGGGCGCTGCAGGCATAGAGGGGGCGGTAAGAGACCCAGAAAAAAAATGGGGGCGTTGTGTTGAGAATTGGGGGGCGATTTGTAATTTCATCTAGCTAGGAAGACTCTTAAGCTGCGTCCTCACCGAGTCAACACTGTCGATCGACTCTGTCTATCGACGTTGTCAACTTTGTGTGTCGATCGACAAAATAAATCGATCGACATGTCGATTTGTTTTCCATCGCCTGTCGGTAAACATGAAAGAGCAGTCGATCGACTTTAGTGTGTGGACGTGTTTTCGACGTTCGACATTCGACAAACTGTTAGTACTCAGTCGTCTTGCCTTGTTGACATTGTAGTTGTGCGGTTTCGTTGGAAAAATGATAACAAGATAAAGTCATAGCCTTTATTGAGGCATACAAACTGAAAACAAATCTATGGGATTCTAAAACCAGAAACTTGAGGCACGATGCCCTTATGGAAATTGCTAACGAATTTAACGTCGAGAAGCAAGCGGAAAAAATTAGAAATCTTCAAAGTCAATTTGCTAGAGAAGTAAAAAATATATACGGCACAAGCAACTATAATGTCATCTTCGTCAGACATGTTGATTTCGACTAATCGACAAACTGGTGTGGACAGATATGCAGTTTTGTCGATTTGTTGATCAACAATATAGATAGACAGAGTCGATCGACAGTGTCGACTCGGTGAGGACGCAGCTTAAGACACCGACTGAGCTCTCGACACTCGACTACAACTTGTGAACATCAACTAATATTAATTAAGAGATTGCTCAAACTCGGTTTGATTTTTTTTCTCCGCGTAGTTCATATATCTGTCCTGTTTTATTGAATAAATAAAATAAAAATCATGTCAATCGGTCGCTCCGTTTCGAAATGAAAGTAGACACAAACAAACAAATAAAAAGGCAACAGACACACTTTCGCTTTACTAGTTATTAGTATTCGTAGATAACAGACCGCGGGCAATCATGTTTTAACAAGTTTTTGTTAAATAACCCGATTTGTGCATTCCTGTATCAATCGGCTGGTTCATAGAATACTTGTTCTTACTTGTTGAGTACGATTGAGCGTCGAATGAGATAAACGAGTTTATGCATGTTTGGCTTATTCCTATTGGTGCGTGCTGCTTACGCAATCCTATATAAACAACGTAATATTTATTTTATTTTCATTTGCGGTTTTGCGCGTAACTCTTGCGGGTTATAGTAAAAGTCTCGTTTAGAATGAATGTTTAATCTCCGCTAATTAAGCTCACAATAATTAATTAATTTAATTTGAAGTTATAGTAATTTTTATAAGTAGATGAAAAAATGGGGGCGCTAAAAAATAATTTATTCTCAAAGTGGGCAGTAGACAAAATAAGTTTGGGAACCACTGTTCTACATGGAAGCAGAAAGTGTACATTTGCGATTGTTGCAAGTGACAATCATTCAACGTTTGTTTTTAAAGTGGGGATCATTTTACCCACGTACGGAGTCCATTTTACCCAAAGTGTGAGGTAAAATGACCCGTTTGATCATTTTTGGCCCACTTTCCTGTTAAGGGGACCATTTTGCCCCACTTTCTCCTATTGAAGATGATGGTCAAAAATGAAAAATTGCATTACAAAAGTCATATTATTTTTGCTCAAGAAATATATGGTTATTGGATTGACCTCCTTTTCCCGGACGCACTGTATTTTGTGCAATTGTGGCGGCTTTAGAAGGGGAGCTCGTGCTCATGTCTAATATTTTCCGCAATGTTTAACTATTTACACATTTTTATTGAAATATCCACTAGGACGCATCCAGGGAGGGGGGCAATGGGCGAGAAATTTCTTCCCCCCCCCCTTGTATATTTAGTTTTTTTTTAAATATGACACAGAACTATATAATCAATCGTTTTTCAAAATCAAAACATACATCACATTTTGTATTATAATAATTATTCACAAAAAGTTATATTTACACAGGGTGTCTCACGGTGATCGTTCATTGAAAATTTTTTGAAAGTAATGAGTTTTTAATCCTGCAAATTTAAAGTAACAACGACCATATGCAATTTTCGGTTATACCGTACCCGAAGTTGTCTCAAACTTGCTTATTTAAAATGGAGCATCCTGTATAATATTGTTTTTTTGTTCCTTTCTTTATTTCCAATTACGTTTAACAATAGTTATTTTATCCTACTCTATCCGTTTCTGAGAAAAAAATTGTTGTACAAACGCATGTTATTGATTGTTTGTTGCAATTAGGGTTGGGATTTTGACCGTCAAAATCTTTTGTGGTTAATTGACCAAGTCCCGGTTAAATTCCTCAGTTTTGTCAAAAGAAATGAAGCCATGAGGAATTACATAGAAACGTGTCTTTATTAAAAAAACAGCTAACAAAAAATAAAGAAACCATTTTGAGGTACAAAAAACACAAAAATGACACATAAATATTATATATAATAATAATCTAACAATACTAAGTTACTAATGAAGTAATGAGTGAGTGACTGATTGATGATAAAATGAGAGACTGCTTGCAGTACTGGCCTTGGTTGATAGCTTAGATCAACGTACATCATCTTCGTCACTGAACTGACCCCCAGCATTGCCGTTATGTTCTTCAGAATCTGAATCACTCGTTTCATCCTCACTACTGAAATTTAGCGCTGGTTAATCCGAATTTCCATTTTTTTAAATTTCCACTGCCACTTAACAGCTTTAAGTTGTACTTTATATAAACAAGCGTTCCTGAGCGAGTGGTTTTCAATCGGTTGCGAAGATTGCTATGGACAATGCCCCATGAGGACCAATTTCCCTCACAAAAGGTTGCAAAAGTTTTTGACCGAATTTGACCCGGTCAAAACTCTCCGGTCAAAATCGGTCAAAATCTCGGTCAATTGACCGCGGTCAAGTGACCAGGCACAACCCTAGTTGCAATTAATACTTTGTTTATCACCTTTTTACCAAAAATCAATTTATCTATTGGATATTTAGCGAAGTTTGAGAAAAACCGTAAATAAGAAAAACGACTTTAGTTAGTTCCAGTGATATCTTAGATGGACAGATAGGAAATGTTCTATCTAGTCTATCAGCCTATCGATTAAATGAAATAGCAACATTGCATCGTATTTAAAAAAAATAAGGATTTTTTAAAATTTGTTGATGAAGATTAAAAATTATTACAGTATTCACCTGAAGACGACTGGAGATACTTACCAGTTGAAACGTTGTGATTTAAAACGAATAAAGACAATGGAAGTCCAAAACTCTTTCATCATTCAAAAATTATTACTTTTCCTTTTCCCTGTATCTGAAATTCCATTTTCCAAATAATATTTAATATCACTACCGGAATTTCGAGTTTGTTATCTTTGAAAATATATACCATTTTAGGCGACATCCTGTAAATAGTCGAAATTTGAGAAAACTAATTTTTAAGCGGTTAGAGTACGAGGGCAATAAAAGTTATTGGAAATGAAGAAAAGAACACAAAAAAATATTATCCAGGGTTCCCCATTTAAAATAAGCGAGTTTGAGACAACTTCTGGTATAACTGGAAGTCGCATAATATAGTCGCTGTTATTTCATTTGAAGAGATCGTCTCCAAAAACCCTATTATTCAAATTTGCAGGATTCAAATTGCATTACTTTCCGAAATATTCTAATGAACGATCACCGCGAGCCTGTACATAGAAGTTACGTTTTGTAGGTATGTTATTCAGAGTTTTATTTCTAAGTTGCACTTGCTTTGCAGTAACATTATTTTGTATTATTATATTCACTTCTATATTCTTATGTTTTTTCTCATATTATAGGTTTTTTATAAACTTTTAGGTATTACTTATTACAGAGAGAATATCAGTAGAACTTCGTTATTTTACTCTTGGTGATTTTTAGAATGTGATGAAAAAGCAATAAAATTACAATTTTCAGAAAAACTAAAATTTAAAAAAATGTATTCATCTTCATGTTCGAAAAGTGTATTAAACTTTCATAGCTTTTAAATTTCATTGCCCTTTTTTGCTTTACCATTAAATTTTTCGAGCGATCTCATGTAATATAGATATTGATATTAAATATATTTTATGCCACATAAATATTAGACAGATGCCCAAACCTCCATTAGGAGCAAACACCAGTTCCGCATTCGCCATTTCATTTTCTTATCAAAATTATCTCGTTTTTTTCAAAAAGCGGCCAAATACCCGTCTTTGAGTAGCAGTTACCTATTTAAAAAAATTCAATTGATAAATTAATGAAAGCAATAAGACACGAAATTTTGTCAAATTTGCCCATATTTCTTTTTTTGCTTTTAATAAATCCAGCCTTTTTAATGTAAAACTGTAATTATACTTCGAAGATGGCCGATATTTGGATAAACTGAAAATGTAACAAAATATTGATTTAATAAATATAGTTTAAAATAATTCTTGAAATTCTTAATATAGGCAGAAAATAATAGGTAATGAACGATAAACATTAGTATTATTGTGAAAAAAGTGTGGGGTGCTCGATATACGAAAAATATAGCACAAAGCGACCCACGCTTTTTTCACAATAATACTTTTTTTAAAGTAGATTGAGCTAGATTAGTAGATTATTGTATTGTCAGCGGTTCTTGATAAGTCTACTTACAACATTTAAATTAAATCTGACCGTTTAAACTGGGTCAAAATCGGGTTCAAAGAAGTCGGTTACAGACAAACATATAAACAAACCCGAACAAACGACAAAAATTTCAAATTTTTTTTTAAAAAATTGTCAAAATTTTATTTGGACGGGTAGAATTTTTTTTTATTTTTCTTTATTTTTAGCGACAATAGGTATATAATATACAACCCCACGTTTGTTTCATTACTATCGGTTATTGTAATAATTCTGACATATTGACAGGTGTCAAATTTTGACAAGAGAATTTTTTGCGTATTTTTTTCAACTTCCCACCGTCATACGATCTTATAGTTTTTCATTAAGGTGGAAGTATCAACACGCTTGCCAACCTATAACCTATTTCGTGTAGATTTATTTATTTTTTCTAACTTTTACACAAAATTTAAATAAAATCAATATCGTCTTCATATTCTATAGGTAATAGTTGACATATTAAATATATATCACGGAATTTCATAAATTATTTTAGGAGAATTGTATATCGAAAATTATCGGTTAAGATTTTTTTTAACATTATTATGTCATTGTTCTTTCACTATCATCATTATTTACGAAAGGGGTGCAGGTAGAAACGTCTCCCAAAATTAGCAATGAAATAAATTGATATTTTTGTAATATATCAGATATTACCTAGATAATGTGCAGACGATATTGATTTTATTTAAATCTTAGTTAATAAAATAATAAACTAAGAAAAACAAGGCGAAATAAGTTATAGGTTGGCAATAAATTGAATGACGTTGATAATTCCACCTTAAATATCATTTTTTTAAACGATTTGACATTTTGACAGCTGTCAAATTTTAACAGGAGAATGTTTTGCTTATTTTTCCCGAAGTCTCCGCATCGAATACTATACGACTCCATAATTTGTTTCTTCAAAATCGCTTCTTCGTTTTATACCTGACAGTGACAGCTGTCAAAATTTGACAGGAGAATTTTTCGCGTGTAGATTATTGTATTGTCAGCGGTTCTTGATAAGTCTACAATATTTAAATTAAATCTGACCGTTTAAAGTGGGTCAAAATCGGGTTTAAAGAAGTCGATTACGGACAAACAAACAATAAACATACAGGTGAAGCTAATAAAAGCGTGTTAAAACAAACGAACTGGTGCGCCACTAGTGTTTGTTCTTAAGAGAAAAATCCATCCCCCAAAAACTATCCCAGAGTTGACGTAATATATATTTTGCAATCAGATACAGAAAAATTCTACTCTCTTTATTTCTGTCTTCTCTAAAACACAACAACAAAAATGGTGCCGAGCCGGTTCTGGAGTATATTTTGAGGATGTCGCTAAACAAAGAAAACCTAATAACAAAAGGGTTGTACGCATGCCCCTACCTGTAGGGCGGTTAGGCGTGGCACTGGTGAGCTATGCTTACAAACGCATTATTTCACCTATAAAACTTAACTTTGCGCACGAGATAAGCTGTACGGATTTAAAGGTACATGTCTATAACTAATAATTGTCAAAATAATAAAATTCTGTAGTTATCGGCAGTAATGCTCTGGTGGAAGACATATTCTATATCGGTTCGAAGCAGAAGTTCACCAGCTCATATAGGGTTTGTAATAATAGAAGATAAAAAAAAAGAAGTAACATAATATAATATTTTTAATGCACTTTCGGGATCCGTTGTTTTACTGATCCTGGTACAGACCGAACAGCCGCTACCCAGGTATTTCGCTTGCGGCAGAGCCCGCGGCCCTCTTCTTCGAGAGAGGAATAACCGCGCCGGTCGTTCACCTCCCGCATTGGTGAACGCCGCTGCTGCTGGCTGCTTTTCAGAAAAAGAAGTCTATCAGCGGGACGGATCACCAGGAAGCGCCAATAACTCATGATTGAAGACCTCGGCTTTGAACGGGGTTAATTTTCAGTTCCATTAGAACCTTATTATTTGATTATTTATTTGCTGACGTATGGAAATGTATAGGATGCTCATTCCTAAAAGAAACGATATCACAATTGGTGTAATAAAACGCTTCCCCTTCTTCTAACATGGCAAATATCAACGATGAAAGGGACAAAGGGGTGCAGGTAGAAACGTATTACCAGGAAGCGCCTAATTTTGAGTATTTATTTGTTAATGTATGGATTAGCTAGAAATGGATTTTAATTCTCTAATAATCCCCCCCCCCCCCAGGGCCGTTTCTGAGTGGTGTGCTGGGAGTGCCTCCGCACAAGGGCGGCCAAAGTTATAGGGCGGCGAAAGCCGCCTGCAGTTTCACAGAAAAAAATGTTAGACGTAAAAAAAAATTCTAGGAGTTTTCATAAATATGAAGGGTCAAATAAGAATGGTAAATTCAGTTTTCAAAAAAAAATTATGCAGTAGCTGTCAAGAATGAGGCAGCCGCGCTTTGTGTTAATTAGAGATTTCTTTTTATAGATAGATAAGTATCGGAAAAATAAAAAGAATTCTCAACGGAGGTGGCCGACCTGCAACCCACGTCAATTACATTTTGTCTTAGGTTTACTTAAAAAATTAAAACTAATTGATATTATTTGAATAATTATGTAGGTATAGTTGAATTCCCATAAACTTTTAATGCCGTGACATTTCAGTTCTGTCATACTTGTCAAATACTGCAGCAACTCATATAATATAAATTTCTAATGGCTAAAGTTAATTAGTATAATTGTACTGCACACAACGTATGTCTATCTTGTATTATTTCATACGATTAAAAAGAGATAGAAATAAAAAGAGTTGGCCGAACAATTCCAGAAAAGAAAAAGAAAAAACACTGACCAATCTCAGCTGTATAAGAAATTTAGTAAGTTGGTGAAATCTAAAGTAACTAGACAATGACAAGTCTTGACATTTGGCATTAAAACTTTATGTGAATTTAACTATAGGTCTTATTAATTTGGTAGTAGGGTAGGTGGGGGCACAAATACTCACAGGGCAAAAGAACGCACCCTATTTAAATTTGCCGCCGATGTCCGGTTTCAAATGCTGTTACAAATAACTTTTCCGACGCCGAAAAAAAGTACCCAGACATTTTGATTACGTATTAAAAGATGACCCCATCGTCGAGGCCAAACAGAGTTTCAATGTGAATTTTTATTTTTCGATTTTGGATATTTTTTTTTTGCCAGGGAGGAAACCCTTTATGGGCACCGGTTACTTGTTCTTTGGTTATTGCGATAGAATCAATTAAGGAGAGATTCGTTTCACTTAAGGAGTGTACTTTTGGGTTTTTGTCGAACTTCTTTGAAGCTAATGCCATGAATGACGAGAAATTGTTAAAATCCTGCAAAGATCTCGATATAGCGCTTCAATAGCAAGGAAGTCCCACAAGCAAAGATATTGATCGCTCAGAGCTCGACCAGGAAATTTTTCCAATAAAACGTACAATATAATAATTGTAGATACGCTAAAATTCATAGCTGAAAAAGATTTAATCTCATAATTTCCAAATCTTTGTGTTGCGCTGAGAATTTTTATTACTCTGCCGGTTACTGTTGCATCTATTGAACGTAGTTTTTCAAAGTTAATATTAATTAAAAATTACTTGCGGTCAATTATGTCCCAAGAAAGGATTAGTGGCTTGGCCCTTATCGTCATTGAAAGCCAAATTGCTGAGCCCCTCTGTAGGTTATTATGAATAAAAGAAAAATATTAAAAATAGGAACCTATTAAAGACTTATTTTTCTGACAATTGCTTTGCGCCATAATTTCAGGTAGGTAATTGTAAAATAGTAACTGATTTGATTTAAAGGGCAGCCAGTTCATATGTCGCACAAGGGCGGCCAACAGGCCAGAAACGGCCCTGCCCCCCCCCCCCTATATTTACCGCATTGACTCGGGCCGGGGCCGCTGAATTAACCCATCACATCAGGAGTTTACCACAAACTTAAAAACTAACTAGTTAATCCTCATAACCCCAGAACCCCGTAACCAAAGAAAATAAATCATCACAGGAAAACTGCATTATAGCAATGTTACAGGGGTTGAAGATTCCTTAAACCCATTTCATTAAACCTAATAAGCCCATACATTGAGTGCAATAATTTTAGTAACATGGTTATGAGGTTATAGGGTTATTAGGTTTTAGAGATGGAAAAAACGGTTTCACGTCTGGAGCGTTGCTATCGCGGACGCTCCAAAAAAATACCGCTCCAAAACAACTTTGGAGCGACAAAAATTTTACAACCAGACGTTTAGCGGCTTCGATACAAAGCAAATTTGTTGAAATCCAAAACAACCCGTTGCGATTTTATGTAACGGTGGCCATAACGTGTACGGTCACGTGATAAAAATATTTAAAGGATAACTTTATTTACGATTCGCCTACCCCACAATCCACAATAGTTATATTTCTTTAGAAATAGGTATAGAAGTTGACGTAAAAAATAGTGTTTTTACTGTTTTTTATTTAATCTTAATTTTATTTGGGTATTCTTATTCTTTTTGTAATAATTAAGAGTAAAAGTCCTCTAAATCTACTAACCTAAAGGTAATTACAATAACGGTTTACTTTAAATTAGGGCTGTGCGATTACCGAAAAAGATAATCGATTTTCGATTATTTGAAATACCTAATCGATTATTTCCTATTAATCGATTAATCGAAAATGATCGATTTATCAAAAATAATCGATTAATCGAAAATAGTTAGTTATATCCGATTAATCGAAAATCAAAAATAATCCATTAATCGAAAATACGCGATTATTTCCGATTAATCGAAAATAACCGATTAATTGAAAATAATCGATTAATATATAGAATAATAGATTATTTCTGATTAATCGAAAATAATCGAGAATAATACATTAATCGAAAATAATCGATTGATTTAATCAAAACAAATCAAAAAGTCGATTCAAATATTAGATCGTTAAGAATATTAATTTTATGAAAGGCGCACAGATTGAAACTTTGTTAAAATTATTTCGTTGATTGTCTTGCTATAATATTTTTTAAACCGATTTTCAGGGTAATAGGGGTCGCTAATAAATATGTAGACTTACAGCAATAATAAGTAACTAGCAACTTCAATCATCCAAAAACATACCTATATTTTCGAATGATCGAAAAATAGTTTTTTTGGTCAATTGATTAATCAAAAAATCGTTTTTTTTTCGAATACCTACCTAATTAATCGATTAATCGAAAAATCTTTTTTTTTGGTTAATCGATTAATCGAAAAATCTTTTTTTTTTCGGTTTTTTTTTTCAATTAGGTACTTAGTAATCGATTAATCAAAAAATCGTAAAATTATTTTTTTTTCAAACAATCGATTAATCGAAAAATATATTTTTTTTCGAATAATGAAAAAATAATTGTTTTTTTTTCGCATAATAATCGGTTAATCAATTTTAGTAGCAAAACTTAAATTAAAATGGATCGCTTAAGATTATGTTAATTTGTCTTTAATTATTTCATCTAACTAAAATCCAAGCCATTTATGCCATAAATATCTAACGAATTTATTTGCCAAAAAAGGGAAAAAATGAGATTGCATAATATAAAGAGGTATTGAAAGTATTTATTGAGCTTCATTAAGATCAAAGACTCACATTAAAATAATTAATTAATTATTATTAATATTGTTTTCATTATTGTGATAATTATTATTAATGAGTTATTATAAACAGATGGCTGTGCGTTTGACAGAATATAGCTGTAATCACACCCAGGGTACTAAGGAGGCAAAAACTTCCGGAAAATTTGGTGGTTGCTATAGCAACGAGCTGAAATAAACGCTTCTTATTGGCTAAAAATATAGGTGTGAAATTTTCCATGTAGTACCACTTAACTATTGTTATTTTTTCTTGAATACTGTAAAACATATTAAAACTTATAAAAAATAAAACGTCTAGTATAACATTTAACATTATCATAATTATTGCTGCTGCTTTTATTGAGGCATGTACCGTGCGAGCAAAAATTATTTGCATCAACGAGGGCCTTGCAGCTAAGGACGTAATGCTTAGCCGTAGAGCTTAATACCTGTTGGGTGTCAGTAACTACCTAAATAAGCAATCAATCAGTTATTCCGTCATATTTAACAGTCGTTACAGGTAATTTGATTCATCGCTAATTTTTCCAATTTCTTGAACAATTCACACAATGGGCTTTACGGAACAGCACAAAACATTCATGGTTGAAGCGTATTTTCAAAACGGGGTAAGAGTAAATGGTGAGTGGCCATACAATCCGTCGGGTTTGTGCATGGACGATTTTCACGAACATTTTTCTAAGTTGCTTTTATTGCTGGGGATTTTTATCATTGCCTGCAAGAACCGTGGCTGTGTTTAGGGAAACAGGTTCTATACAACACAAAAAAGGAGCAGGAAGACCATCTGTAAGAACAAAAGAACTTGTTGCAAATTTAGAACAATTACAAGAAAGGATTATCCAAGAACGTGGTAACATTTCTCCAGGGATGCTGGTTAACACTTTCGAAAATATGAAGTGACGTGTGAATTTATGCTTGGATGGTGGCCAATTTCTGCAATTTATGTAATTATTTTTCTTTTTCTTTCTGTATATTCTTACTTTGTTAATTTTGTAAACAACAAAAATAAATTTGTATTTGTCTACTTATTTTATTACTCATTAGTTTGGCATACTTACAATTGCATAATATGAATTTGACAAAATTTTAACCTCGATTTGGTTAAATATATCGTCCCCATATCATTGTGATCTAAACTATGCAAGCCCCACGTTTTTTTAATCCAAGCCCTCTGTGATGAAAATAATTTTTGCTCGCACGGTATCACATCAGTATTTAATATTTACAATTTTACGAAAAAAAAAATAATTTTAATTGGCTTATTAGAAAATAATTAAATTTCAAAAATACGATTTTGATTTAAAATTAAAATAGGCGAGCCTTTGACTTGAGAGTACTTATAAAAGTTTCCATATGGTTTCCCATTGTAAGTCTGGCGGTGCACCTTACTTTTTCGTTAAAAAAAATTAGCTTCAAAGTGTTTATAATCGTCCATTTTACTTCGATAACAGCACTGTTGGCTTAAGTAATTACCAATACTTAAATCGAATATCTACCAGCATCATCGTCATCAGCAGTAAAAGACGACGGATTAAAAGGCCAATGGCATCTCACTCATGATGTAATTATTTTTTGCAGGAGAAGACGCCGACTTATAAGGACAAGGAGTGGCTTGCTCGATGTTATCAAAGAAAGATAGACCAATGGCGTGACGAATGGGGTAAGGTAAAGATAAAACAATGGTCAATTATATTCTAAAAATGGATGTCTTATTTTAGGAGTTTTTTGATTTGTTAACTTTAGTAACACTGCAATCCATACAGTGTGAGTTTGTAACTTGGAATAAATTCAGTAAATCCGAAATGTTAAAAATTAAATTCACAGTTAAATAAAAACCAAGTCACGTGCAAGCGCGCAGATGCTTTGATAGTGGCGGATGACGAAGTCGCGGCCGCGCTGTTGCCGCATGCCCCTGTCTAGTTTGGTTTATTCATTATTAGCGTTGCTTGAATAATTATTCAATCAACGTTATTAGTCAGTCGCTGATTACACGCAACAGGATTAAATCACTAGTAATGTATTTACTCAGATTTGTCAGAGGGGACTATTTTTATACAAAGGGAGGCTCAGCTCCTCTGCTTTCCTTTAACTACGCCAATGCATTGATTCAATATTAAAGATTGTTCTCTTAACATAGGACCTAATGTACTGATATGATTTAAGGCATGCGCGTATCTGGAGTTGATCTTGGGGGGGGGGGGGGGGGAATGTATTTTTTTGTTAATTATACAGTTTTTTTTTACAAGAAAATCAGCGATTGCTTAAATTAATTTGAAAATCATCACTCATCTCTACATCAAAGCGCTGTCTCAGATCTCGGTCTGCGGGCTGCATGTTGACTAGCGTGTATTGTGGGTTGCGGTATGTCTTATTTCTTGCAAATGATCGTAGCTTTTTTGAGTCATGAAAGACGCCAATATTGTTCAGAGAACTGCAACTGACTGAAGTCAATCTAATCAAATGTTTACCGATTTATTGCTAGCGATTTCCACCTGTCCAATTTTTAAAAAATGTAAGCAAAAAACGAAATGGCTCATAGGAGGGGGGGGTAGCTACCCCCATTAACCCCCCCCACACATAAGTGTCTGATTTGATTTAAGGTGTCTAAAGTCGACGCTAAATATCGCCATGCGTTGCATCCTCTCAGCTATTTACGTTCCTTACCTACTCCTTTTAAGTGGTACACACTTTTTTATTTATTTTGTCGGATAGTCGGATGATCCAGCGTTGCCAACCTTTAAAGATCAAATTTTCCATGAGAAGGATGAAAATATCCCTTTTTTAAAGAAAAATCCCACGAATTGTCAAACGTTGCCAAATAATAAACATTAGGTATTTTCCTTTTGCTTCTTTTAAACAGCTAAGCAGCAAAGTAAATATATTTGCTTAGCTAAGTTGTTAATGAAACGCTCCGCGAACAACTTCGAAATAAAGGGGGGCATACTTAACCGCCGTAAGAGGGGAGGAAAAATCCTGTTGTGCTTTGCTTTGCTATTTAAAAGTAATGTAAGAGGAACTCGGCTATAAGCGTAAATAATAAAATAAAATGTCACCTCTAGTAATATGTTAAATCCCCAAATTCCTAAACTGATGACAACTTCGATTGGTAGAACGACAGCAAAAAATCTTTCTGTATTTTTCTTTTACTTGCTGTTAGAAGAATATGCAAATACACTCAGTGCGCACGACATCTACCAATGGAAATCGCAATACTCGCAATCAAGCTTGTGTTGCCAACAGAAAATCGTATTGCCAGTATGATACTATGGTTATTATGATACTCTGACTATTATCTAAACATTAATTGTATTAATTTATCAAATTGCTGTTTAGCATGCTAACTATGGAATATCCCACTTTGAGTTTAAATTTCCTTTTTCCCTTTGGGAAATGGGACTGAAACTAAAAAAGAAGCAATAATACAAGACAAGCCGAAAAAAAACGCGACTTATTTCAAACATATTAAAGCTTTTAAAAATGTAATATAATTATTAATCCAACATACTTAATATTTACAACTTGCCGACCGCGCAACTTTAAGGAGATCTTTATCGTTTTAATTTTAGAATAAAATTCCTTGCATGATAACTTAAAATTAATTTTAACCAGCAATTCACTTTTAATTAAGTCCGGTAAACAACGAGTTCTTTCGTCAAGCCAGGCAGTATTCATCAATGAAAAACTTTTTTCTGTTTTTGCATCGCTAACTGGAATACTAAATAGAAACTCCAAGCTTTAAAGATTGGGAAGCTTTTCGTTTGTTTTGAATATTCTTAGCCATTTTTTGCTGACACTTTCAGACATTTATCTGATTGAATTTAATACTGTTAAAGTCTTCATATTATATAGACCATTAAGATCGATTTCTAGCTGCAGCATTTCCACTGTGTCGATTAAAATAATTAAAATTGGTATAGAACAACAATTATGGTGAGATAAATTGGAAGTGGATTTAAAGTTTCGTGTCAAGCACCAAAAACGAGACAAATTTCGTCCCGTTAATAGCTTGCCCGGGACGCGGGACGCGGGACAAAACATTGAAAAACGAGACAATCCCAGAAAAAACGGGACCTCTGGCAACTATAGACGAAAGGCGTCTGATGATGGATCTGACGAAATTAGAAATAATTTTTTTCTGTCTTTGTAATTTGTAAGAAAATACAAGTTTTTTATGTCCCTTTTTCATTCAATGCCTTAACGTACCTAGTATGTATGGGATTTATGTCTATTGTACGTAGTACTCGTCGACGTAAAATGGACGTACATAGGACGACCACCTGATCGGAATTTTACTTCCATTCCAAAAATAGATTTAACGTACGTCCTATGTCCTATGAGTAGGTATAGGTAAGAACCTTGGGTAAGGTATACATTATATGTTTAGTTTCCTTTGTATTTACTTTCAATTATTATTTTTCTTAAAAGGGGACTTCCTAAACTCATTTGTTTTAATATTTACCTTTTATAAAATACATAAAAACTCTTTTTATACCCATAACTGAATGTTTTTCTCATCACTCTCTCTTTAAGTTTTTTATTAAATTTATTTATAATGTATCTTCTTCGAATCAACTTTTTACATATACATCAAATCATTATTCCTAGTATCAGTAATAAAGTTTTTAGTACGGGGTTCCGGGTAAATTATACATTCGTTACGCAATTATAGAAAGTTGCAAGGTATCTGCAGAATGCAAAGTAATACTGTGATTATTATTGAGACAGCAACTATTTTTTTCTTTTCTTTTCGTAGAAAATTTACATTACTCTTGATATAGGAATTACACTATCAATTATACAGGACATAGTTGCGGCACTAGTATTTTTACTAACAATATTTGAAATTGCTACGTGTGAGTCTACCATACAGCATTATAAAAATATGGAGAATACTTATTCCCTATTTTAAAATATCATCTCTAGGCAAGGCCTAATCTTTGGTGAATTAATTTTTTCCACTAGAAAAAGTTGGCAACGATTTGAAATTATGTTTGTAGACCTTTTGTCAACCTGTTTGGGTGTTTATTCAATTTGTTGTTATTTTTGTACTGTTTTGTGATATACAGGGTATATTCATTTGAAAACTTCCCACCTCGATTTTCCTGCTTTAAAATGAAAATGGGGAAAATCGCTCGGATCCGTCGATTTTTATTTCGAGGGGGACATCTTTTGCGTATATTGTCAATTTTGTTACTTCAAGCCCCTAGGAGGGAAGGGGTAAGGTCTAAATCTTAAATGGATTCCGCTATTTTATATAATTTTTTGGATTCTGCATAAAATTATGAACATTTTTTAATAAAAGCATTATTAGTCTATACTTAACAGTTTCCGAGCTATTTGCTCTTGAAATATTACATTTTTAAACTTTGACAGCGTCTAGCTTTCTAACTGTACGTCTTAGAGCAAAACGGCTTACATGTCCCTATCTTCGATTTTTATTATCTTTCCAATAGTGTAAACTTTCGGTTAAACCGGATGTAAGAAATATAGTACTTCCGGTTTGACCGGAAGTTGACACTATTGGAAAGATAATAAAAATCGAAGATAGGGAGGGACATGTAAGCCGTTTTGCTCTAAGATGTACAGTTAGAAAGCTAGACGCTGTCAAAGTTCAAAAATGTCATTTTTCAAGAGTCAATATCTCGGAAACTGTTAAGTATAGACTAATAATGCTTTTATTAAAAAATGTTCAGAATTTTATGCAGAATCCAAAAAAATTAAAATAGGGGTATCCATTTAAGATTTAGATCTTACCCCCCCTACCTCCTAGGGGCTTGAAGTAACAAGATTGACAATATACGCAAAAGACATCCCCCTCGAAATAAAAATCGACGGGTCCGAGCGATTTTCCACATTTTCATTTTAAAGCAGGAAAATCGAGGTGGGAAGTTTTCAAATGAACACCCTGTATAAACAACAAGTATTGATAATGCCATTGCGTTTAGTGCATTATTGATTTAATAGTGGGAAAAGTGCGGGAGACAAATTTCTTTTCATCGGTAAGCAATATTAATATACCGGGTGTTTCTCAAAAGACGTTCACCCCTATAACTTTTTTGTATTTATAGATATTAAAATAAAATTTTGGGATTATGCATAGGAGATAAGTCTGCATTTGTTGGCATAATTTTTAATTTTTTAGCACTTCCGGTTTGACGGGAAGTGACTTTGGTATTTTAAATGGGACCTCTTGTATATTTTTACTTATTTGGATTCAGCATGACATTCTGAGTAAAATGACACCTCACTTGTCATTTTTTGACGTTTTATAACATTTTTAAGTCTATTTTTATTTTTAATCTAGAGTGCTAGAAATTAATTAAATCTGTTAAATTTATAGTCAAGTAGTATATGAAAATTAAAATTATGTCATAATAATTGATAATTGAAGTTTCACAAGCGTTTAAAAAATGAAATTTTGTTTTCTTGACGTTTACTCCATTTTTCCAAATGGAACGATGGTTGTTCACTAGGATATTTAAAAGGAGCATTTTTTTCCAACAATTTGATACCATACACTCCTATGCTATTTTAAAATTGACATTGAAAAGTTTCCCTTAAATCCCAATCGCAAATTTAAAAGCGTTATGCATTATTGCCTATTTTCTAAAGAAATATAAAGGTGGCTTTGAAAAACAGTGGAATGGTTTTGAAAAGCAATATGGCTTTAATAATTTAAAGTTGTTATGTCATTAGTTTATAAAACATATAAAACATACAATACATACAATCTTGAGGCTTCAGAAGAATTTTTCTGGTCAGTTCAAAAATTAGGAGCATATCAATTTGTTCATTTCTAGTAAAACTAACCATTTTATCTGATTTACAATGTAAGTTTAATAAACGAATGACATTACAATTTTAATTTAAAATTAGTTCTCAAAACTATTCTACTATTAAATATATTATTATTCCATTGTTTTTCAAAGCCGCCTATTTCTTTAGAAAAGACAGGGCCGGCAATGATGCTTAACGCTTTTAAATTTGCGATTGGGACTTAAGGTAAATTTTTCAGTGTCAATTTTAAAATAGCCTAGGAGTGTATGGTATCAAATTGTTGGAAAAAAATGCTCGTTTTAAATATCCTAGTGAACAACCATCGTTCCATTTGGAAAAATGAAGTAAACGTCAAGAAAACAAAATTTCATTTTTTAAGCGCTTGTGAAACTTCAATTAACAATTATTATGACATAATTTTAATTTTCATATACTACTTGACTATAAATTAACAGATTTAATGAATTTTTAGCACTCTAGATTGAAAATAAAAAATAAACATAAAAATGTTATAACACGTCAAAAAATGACAAGTGAGGTGTATTTTTACTCAGAATGTCATGCTGAATCCAAATAAGTAAAAATATATACGAGGTCCCATTTAAAATACCAAAGTTAGGGTCACTTCCGGTCAAACCGGAAGTGCTAACAAAATGAAAAATATGTCAATAAAAGCAGACTCATCTCTTATGCATAATTCCAAAATTTTATTTTAATATCTATAAATAGGTACAAGAAAGTTATAGGGGTGAACGTCTTTTGAGAAACACCCGGTATAGGATAATATAGAAAATGTATTTGAATTTAGTAAATATTAAATTTAAATACGCCTAGCCTACACAATGGTTTCCTTTTAAATTTTATTTAAGTAATATTTTCTTGTATTTTTTGCAGCTAAAGTTTAGATTTTAGATCATTTAACAATGTCATTGGTGTTTTCTCTTATGTAAGGTATTAATTCCACTGAAGAACAGGGTTCTTACCCCTGAAACATATACGGATTAAAAATTATTAACGCTGGTCGAGCATTTTTATTCTAACAATACAAAATCGTTCTTTTGAAGGAAAAACTGACTTTTTTGGATACTTGATTCAGTGGCGCACCCAGGGGGGGGGCCAAGGGGGCCGTGGCCCCCCCCAAAACCCCCAATGAAATGAAAAATTATGAATGTGGATAAGTATTTTAAAAAGTCAATTTTCTTAGATTTACCTCACGGGCCTCGTTTGAGGGGGGCCAGGTGGGGCATTTGCCCCCCCCCCTCCCCTCCCCCTGGAAGTTGACTTATTGACAAAAGTTGACTTATTGAGGTTTAATATGGTTTGATTGAATGTATGAATTTATTATTTCGAGTTTTCCTTTATATTTTTGTTATTATTTTGGGGTAGTAAAGACTTATTTTAATAAAAATAAACAGTTTTAATGCCAAAACGACTATGAATGTTTGAGAAACAATTTTAGCTCATTAAGTATTGAGCAAAAAATTAAAATAAAATTAAGGGCTAAACTCTCGAAATTAACTTGATACATACCACAAAATGTAAATCTAGGGACTTTATTGTTATTGATAAGTTTGCTGCAAATAAAAACAGATGAATGAACTTTACTTTTAAACAATGTACCCACTAATGAAAAATAAATTAGCCTTTTTATTTTTATTTTATTTCATTTTCAATAGAATAAGAAGGTAATCATGATTTTTTAAAATATTTACTATAATAATTATTGACCAAATTTGGGCGTGGTCTTAAAAAAAAATTCGCCTGCGGCGCATTTCGTCTACTGCAAGCTTTTAGTACACCCCCAAGTTAACAAGTCACAAGCCGCCAATGCCCCCCTAAGAAACCGTTTAACGACTCCCATGACTAGGCTATTGCGATCTTCCCTGCAAGAGTACCTGTTAAAAAAGCCCCAAAGTTCTAGAAAAATGCGTAACTTAAAAGTTTATTAAAAAATTTGCTTCCAGCACTGGTTGGCGGGCCCCCCCTAACATAAAATCCTGGGTGCGCCGCTGACTTGATTCAACAACGAGTGCCTCAGACGTCAGGTTACCCCAAACTACGTTTTACTGAGAACAAGAACAAAAACGACAACAAAGACTCTTGCAAGGCTTTTAGAGTCGCTGGTAAGATCTAGACCAAGAAGATCGATAAATACTATTCCTCCCTCAACTTTAGATTTGAAGCTGAAGAAGATCTGTTTTAGACTTACATCGTTGATTCACCCGATCGAATGGAACTTAGGTAGTTACCTTAAACTTTCTGGACTATCTGGAGGACACCCAATATGTTAATTCGTCTGATTCTAGCCTCACCGATGAATCTTGATATGACGAAACGCGTTTGGGGCTGGATCTGACGAAATGAAAGGAAAAAACCACTCTCTACTTCATATTTAATTGGTTTTTGATCCAAACCGCCTATAGGCTTTCAACGCTGCCTAACACACTTGTAATAATTATGATTTGTGTTGTTATACAAGGAATTTCATCCTGGTTATTCAAACTTGAACAATTTACAGTAAGGACCGTAATAATAACAAAAGATGCAGCGCTAAGCGACATCTTAAGTCGATGTTGGACTATTCTAAAGCAACTTTAAAAACTTACATAAATAAGTAAACTGTTGGAAGGAAATCTCCTGTAAAGACACAAGTCACAATCACAGGAGTGCTAGGCCAGCGCTGGAAGCACATAGGCTCAAGTTTGAACTTTATGTTTCCTTTCTTTCGTCGGATCATAGCCTTACTGATGAGCTATGGTATGGCAAAATGCGTATGTGGATGGATCTGACGAAATGAAAGGAAAAACCGCTATCTTCTTCAGAATTCGATAATAGTAATGATTTAAATAAATCTTTTTTCTCCCAAATTATTAGCCCTTTTATTTTGGTTTGTTTAAGAGCAAACTGCAGTAGTTTCGCCATTTTGTTTTTTGGTCAATGTTTCGTTATTTTTTGTTTTTTTCTAAAAAGCAGACTTCGGTAGCGATTATTAAAAAGGTTGGATTTTTAAATTAATAAAAGCAGCAAAATAAATATGGACAAATTTGACCCAATTTCGTTTTATGATCTTAATAATTTATCAATGAAATTTTTTCAACTTTCAACTATAGGCAATTGCATCCCAAAGACGGTTATTCGATCGCTTTTTGGAGAAAACGAAAAATAAACGAGATATTGATTTTTTTTAAAAATGAAATGGCGAATGCGTCACAAGTATTTGCTCTTAATGTAATAATGTATCCGTATTTTGCAGCTCGAAAATTTGAAAAAAAAAATTGAAACCCTAATTTTTGAGTTTATTAAAATTTTTATTAAGGTTTTTGAAAAGTTAAAATAAGGTTATAAAAAGCCTTTGTAAAATTAGAAATTAGTCTTGTTAAAAAATATTTGTTTTCGATCAAGAAGGTTTGCTCAACCCTCAAAAATACAACAAAAATATTAATAAAAGGTTTTTTCAATTAGGACGGGTCGAAGTTGGCGGCCTATGGCGGCCATGTTGTTTTGACGGCATCTGTTTAACCTGTTGTTTATTATTCTGTCACTGATGCCAAATCATCACCATGACAAGTTACACGATTGAACAACACGTCCAAATGATTAAATCTTATTATCAAAATGAGTGTTCGTTAGTTCTAACGTTGCGTGCGTTGCGCCCATTTTACGACAGACGCGGTGGCCCTTCAAAGTCGACTCTCCAACGTTTGGTGGCCAAATTCGAGACGACCGGTTTCGTAAACAATGAGCCAACACCTGTACGTCAAAAAAACGCCAGATCGGCCCAGAATATCGCTGCTATCCGTGAAAGTGTGCAGGAGAACCCGAATTCCTCGCCGTGCACAAGAACTTCGCCTTTCGGAGACTTCAACTTGGCGAATTTTGCGTCTAGACTTGGGCCTGCACCCGTACAAGATCCAATTGACCCATGCAGGAGCTCAAAGTTAATGACCATAGACAACGCCGTTTCTTTGCTGAGTGGGCTTCGAAGCGTTTGGAAGAGGATCCTAATTTCGGTAGAAAAATCATCTTTAGCGATGAGGCGCATTTTTGGATGAATGGTTTTGTGAACAAGCAAAATTGCCGGATATGGAGTGACGCCAACCCACAAGAGGTTCATCAGGTGGCAATGCATCCACAAAAAGTTACCGTCTGGTGCGGATTTTGGGCCGGAGGCATCATTGGTCCGTACTTTTTTCAAAATGAAGATGGTGAAGCCATCACCGTCAACGGCGACCGCTACAGAACGATGATCGATGATTACCGATTACTTTTGGCCCAAACTGAACAATATGAACGTGAACGACTTGTGGTTCCAGCAGGACGGCGCTACGTGCCACACAGCGGACGCTACGAGGAACATTCTGCGTGAACGATTTGAGGGTATGGTTATCTCTCGTAGAGGTGATGCGAATTGGCCACCTCGATCATGCGATTTGACCCCGCTGGACTATTTTTTGTAGGATTTTCTGAAGTCTCAGGTCAATGCCAACAAGCCGCAATCGACCGATGCCCTTAAAGTGAATATAACCCAGGCTATCTCTCAAATTCAGCCGGATCTATGCGGCAGAGTCATTGAAAATTGGACCACTCGGATCCGTGCCACCATAAGAAGCCGCGGCGGGCATTTGAACGATGTCATATTCCATAAATAATGGCATACATAACCCTTTCAAATAAAAATAGAATTTGGTTAATACCTTACATGCAGTTTGTTCCATTTTAACATCGACCCGTTCTTATTGAAAGCCCCTTATAATATACCCTTATAAGAAACACAAATTCCTACAAAATGTTTCTGTCAAAATGCAAACCAATCGGTTAAATTACGCGCATGCATGCTATGGAGTATCAGGAAGTCCCGTTTTATTATCGTTCATAAAGCACCGTTAGGTTGTAGGCCAATAATTGCACACTTAATTTTTGAGCAAAAATCAGTTGTTTCGCTTACGTTATGCCACTTTGACCTTTGGTTGAGTGCGTTTTTGCGGTTTTTATTTTAATATAAATTAATTCTGTTCAAAGTTTATTAGCGGATCCATTCTGTAGTCGATCTTCCGCCGGTCGATAGTTCAGTCAAAATATTTTACTGGGAAATAAAATGTACTTAACAACTTTTTGGCTTCAGCGGTAATAAATAATTAGGTACTTGTGCACTCGTACTATCCCTCTTATAAATTTTTAAACACATTGATCGATGGTACAAAAAGCTCTTCTTATAATTTAAACGGGATAATCAGGTTCACGATACCATCAACAATTTCAATTTTAATACGCGTAGGTATGCGTATGAATGTGTAATTTTACACTCCACATCAATAATATACAGGGCGGTCGTAAAAAATGTGTACAATTATGTGTTGAAGCTTGTTGTCGTTACGTAATCGGTAGATACTTTTTGCAGGCTAGTTTAGCGATTCGGCATTATCGGGCGTTTCAAGAAAAGCTGTTGGCTAGCAGCCAATCAAAAATTTAACCCCCAGCTATAGCAAGTAAGAATAAGATATTGAAATACGACAGTTTTTGAATTTTGACATTAGAATTATAAAAAAAATGTTAGGTTATTATAAAAATAGTATTAAAATTAAAACGTTTTTACGTGGTGTATACAGAGTGTTTCTCAAAAGACGTTCACCCCTAGGTATAACTTTTCTGTATTTATAGATATTAAAATGAAATTTTGAGATTATGCATAAGAAATGAGTATGCATTTATTGGCATAATTTTCAATTTATTTGCACTTCCGGTTTGACCGGAAGTGACGTTGACTTTGGTATTTTAAATGGGACAACTTGTATATTTTTACTTATTTGGGTTCAGCATAACATTATGAGTAAAATGACACCTCACTTGTCATTTTTTGACGTGTTATAACATATTTATGTTTATTTTTTATTTTCAATTTAGAGTGCTACAAATTAATTAAATCTGTTAATTTATAGTCAAGTAGCATATGAAAATTAAAATTATGTCATAATAATTGACTTTCTAAGTTTTACCAAGCGTTTAAAAAATTAAATTTTGTTTTCTTGACGTTTACTCCATTTTTCCAAATGGAATGATGGTAGTTCACTAGTATATATTTAAAACAAGCATTTTTTTTTCAACAATTTGATACCATACACTCCAATGCTATTTTAAAATTGACACTGAAAAATTTGCCCCAATTTATGTATGTACCTATGTCCCAATCGCAAATTTGAGAGCGTTATGCATTATTGCCGCCCTCTAATTTCTAGAGAAATATAAAGGCGGCTTTGAAAAACAATGAAATGGTTTTAAAAAGCAATATGGCTTTCATTTAAAGTTGTAATGTCATTAGTTTATAAAACATATAATACATACAATCTTGCGGCTTAAGAAGAATTTTTCTGGTCACTCCAAAAATTAGGAGCTCAATTTGTTCATTTCTAGTAAAACTAACCATTTTATTTTATTTACAATGTTAGTTTAATAAACGAATGACAATGGTTTTCAAAACCATTCCATTGTTTTTCAAAGCCGCCTTTATATTTCTTTTGAAAAGACAGGGCGGCAATAATGCATAAAGCTTTTAAATTTGCGATTGGGACTTAAGGCAAAAAAATGTCGTGTCAATTTTAAAATAGCATAGGAGTGTATGGTATCAAATTGTTGAAAAAAAAATGCTAGTTTTAAAAATCCTAGTGAACCACCAACGTTCCATTTGGAAAAATGGAGTAAACAACGTCAAGAAAACATAATTTCATTTTTTAAACGCTGCTTGTGAAACTTGAAAGTCAATTATTATGACATAATTTTAACTTCTTGACTATAAATTAACAGATTTAATTAATTTGTAGCACTCTAGATTAAAAATAAAAAATAAACATATGAATGTTATAACACGTCAAAAAATGACAAGTGAGGTGTCATTTCACTCATAATGTTATGCTGAACCCAAATAAGTAAATATATACAAGATGTCCCATTTAAAGTATCAAAGTCAGGTCACTTCCGGTCAAACCGGAAGTGCTAACAAATTGAAAATTATGCCAATAAATGCAGACTCATCTCCTATGCATAATCTCAAAATTTCATTTTAATATCCATAAATATAAAAAAGTTAGGTATAGGGTGAACGTCTTTTGAGAAACACCCGGTATAACAAAACAACATTACAAGACAGTACCAGGTCTGTAAAGTAACTGATTTAGTGCCAGAATTTTCATTGTACAAACAAGTAAGTGTTCATAGACATGTTGTATGATAGATTGTCCTCTATAAACAATGAAATGTCGGATCGTCGCAAAAGTACGTGTCTGAATGAAATGAATTGTCTGTCTTTGCTTAATCATGGTTGGGAATAAAGGAACTTTACTGTGGGGAAAGATTGACAAACCTCGTATGTATGTACTTATATGACTGAACATTTTTGATATGTGATGATGTTATCTTAGGTTTTAGAGACCATGCAGTTTTTACGAAGCATAACCTTTTTTTCCTAATTTAATTTTATCTAGTGACTTGCTTTAAAACTTCTTAATAAAATAAATCATTTTGTGTTACAAAAGGAGATGTTAAATACTTACTATCCGATTAGATACAAACAAGGATAGATTTAACGAGATAAAAGAAAATCCTTTTTCCAGTAAATAATAATAATAATTTATGTTACAGTCAAAGTTGTCTGGTTGGTGAGTTATTGTCGAAAATCGTTGTGTTTTAAAGATCCTAAATAAACCTTACGTATTTCTTAACGATTAACAAATAAACGGGATTAAATCTTAATCAATACGCGGTCATAAATTGTAGAAAACTTACCTCTTATTGCTATAGAACTTGGACTTGACGCCTCCAAGGGGCTGTTCGGATTGGATCCTGGTTCTGGCTTGATACTGAAATAAAAACAATTCTTTAAATAATTTAAAATTAACTTAAAATACCTACTTATTACTTATAAACTATTGTATAGGTGTAAAAATCGATAAATCGTCCCCTATATAGGATCGTGTCCTATGTCCATGTTTGACAAATATTATATAGAAAAGAATTTCTATTCCCTTTAGCGTTTTATGGCGGCCTGAAAAATCCACATGAGATTTCCCAAAACGCAAACTGTAGAAATCGCCGAAAACTAAATTAGGAACATCGTTCGCCAACAATTTTAAATACCGGGTGTCCATTTAGTGTGCCGGTGGACGATATCACGTTAACGGTCGACTTTAGAAAAAACCTGTAAATAATAAATTTATAGCATCTAATAGATGTGCACCATTCAAAAATAATATCAAATATACTAGGTGTTTCAAATATGCAGGGTGAACCACAAATGGTTTTTTTCCAACGAAATGTCATATATATATTTTTCCATCGAGATCAGCCTTATAAGCCATGCATGCGTAAAGAGGATATGTAAATCTGATTATTTCTAACGTATGTAATATTATGTTGCTTCCTTTCATGCCTTGAAAGACACTGTTTATTGTTGAAATGTTTATAACATTCACAACATTTGTAACTTTTTGTGTTATGAACTTTTGAGAATGTTGAGGAGAAGAGTGTTTTTGGCATACGTGACGTTTCAAAGAAACCTATATACCAATATTAATAAAAAGTATTTTTCCTAATTTACAACAACCGGCTTTACATCGCTTAACTTCAAAATTACTTTCTTTAAGACGACGGCCTATGATTGGCCGGTTGAAAAGTCTATATAGTCACACTCTAGAGTCTAGACGCTTGCCATGCCGAAGGTACAGCCGAACAACAAGAGCTCCGCTGCTGTGCGGTATCGTAGTCACCAGTAAACTAGATTTCTTCCACTGTCAAACTTTTTCTCAGAGTTGTTTATTTTTACTAACAGTAGATAAGTTTACGCCAGTCAAAACATGAAAAATGATAGAAAGAAAAAGTCTGCTTACGGACACAGTGTTTCTGTCCTCCATTTTACTTCCAAAATATAATTTCCATTAAAATAGATTTCACATTTCCAATTTCCATATGACCTGTTTCAAAAGGTGCTTCGGCCATCAGCCACTTTTGGAGATGACAGAGAATAGATTTCAATTTAGGATTTATTCATGCCCCAGTTACAATTACAATTACAAAATTAAATTGGTTATTATGTACCAGGCACGTAGCCAGGATTTTTTCTCGGGGGGGGGGGGTTATTGAGATCGCCTGAAAAAAAAAACGAAATTTTTTGGGTGCCACGCCCTTTTTTGAATCATGGTGCTTGGTTTTCAAGTGGGAAAAATAAAAAACAACACAAAATCATCCATCAAGAAAAGGACAAAAACAATCCCGCTAATAATTGAGGCGCTTGGGTCGGTAGGGCAATTGCCCCCACCCCCTATACCCATGCCTGCATTAAAAAAAATATGATTTTTTTCGTATTGATGGGTTTATTTTGTATTAAAATTTTAAACAAATATGTATTTTTATTATTATATATAGGTACCATATATACTAGGTATACATGACAAACTGTCACGAAGAAAATTTAATAGTGTAGGAAATGACCGTAGTCAGGTTAGCGACGGCTTTTGAAGGCAGACTCCAAGCGGCGATCGACCGACCGCGTCTATTGCATGGCCTAAACAATCTGCAACGCGCATAATATGTTCTAGAAATTACTTATGTTTTATTGTAGTATACAAGAAAACGAAGATTTTTATTATAAAAAATGGAAAAAAAATTGTGAAAATAATTTTGTATTTGTGTATTTAATTTAGACTTAATTATTTCCAATTATTATTGTAACATGGAAAAATAAAAACAATTTTATTATCTTGTCAAAATAATCAAGGGAACGCGTCCACTACCAACGTATGTATTAGTAAATCAGGATCGACCTTTAATTAAACCAAGGGTTTATTATTTAATTTTTAATATTTTTCCATTTGCCGTCGCTGCTGGGGGTTTGTCCGGGTTTGGTAGTTTTTTTAGCTAAGAAGCGGTCGGCCTAAGATCACTCAGGGATGATAACTAAAGAAAAGTAATTGTTAAATCTATTTTTGCTTATACACATATGAAAAAGGCAGACGGAAACTTTCCCAAAAATACACTAAAAATTAATTTAATCTTTGTTAATTTCCCATTTGCCGCTGAAAAACCACCGCCGCTGGGGGTTTTATTGTTCTAAAATATAGGTACTACCTTACCAAGTATGGTTCCAATTCGATATTGAAAAGGCTGGCGTAAATTTTTCTGCAAAATTACGACAAAGTTGAAAAATCATAACAAAATTAATTTAATTTTTATTAATTTCTCATTTGTCGCTGAAAAACCACCGTCGCTGGGGGTTTTATTGTTTTAAAATGTAGGTACTACCTTATCAAGTATGGTTCCAATTCGATATTGAAAAGGCCGGCGTAAATTTTTCTGAAAAATAACGACAAAGTTTAAAAATCATAAAAAAATTAATTTAATCTTTGTTAATTTTTCATTTGAAGCTGAAAAACCACCGTCGCTGGGGGTTTTATTGTTTTAAAATGTAGGTACTACCTTACCAAGTATGGTTCCAATTCGAAATTGAAAAGGCCGGCGTAAATTTTTCTACAAAAATACGACAAAGTTGAAAAATCATAACAAAATTAATTTAATTTTTATTAATTTCCCATTTGTCGCCGAAAAACCACCGTCGCTGGGGGTTTTATTGTTCTAAAATGTAGGTACTACCTTACCAAGTATGGTTTCAATTCGAAATTGAGAAGGCCGGCGTAAATTTTTCTGCAAAATTACGACAAAGTTGAAAAATCATAAAAAAATTAATTTAATTTTTATTAATTTCCCATTTGCTGCTGAAATAGCACCGTCGCTGGGGGTTTTATTGTTCTAAAATGTAGGTACTACCTTACCAAGTATGAATCCAATTCGAAATTGAAAAGGCCGGCGTAAATTTTTCTACAAAATTACGACAAAGTTGAAAAATCATAACAAAATTAATTTAATCTTTGTTAATTTCCCATTTGCCGCTGAAAAACCACCAAATTTACGCCGGCCTTTTCAATTTCGAATTGGAACCATACTTGGTAAGGTAGTACCTACATTTTAGAACAATAAAACCTCCAGCGGCGGTGGTTTTTCAGCGGCAAATGGGAAATTAACATAGATTAAATTAATTTTTAGTGTATTTTTGGAAAACTTTCCGTCTGCCTTTTTCATATGTGTATAAGCAAAAATAGATTTAACAATTACTTTTCTTTAGTTATTATCCCTGAGTGATCTTAGGCCGACCGCTTTTTAGCTAAAAAAAAACTACCAAACCCGGACAAACCCCCAGCAGCGACGCAAATGGAAAAATATTAAAAATTAAATAATATACCCTTGGTTTAATTAAAGGTCGATCCTGATTTACTAATACATACTTTGGTAGTGGACGCGTTCCCTTGATTATTTTGACAAGATAATAAAATTGTTTTTAGTTTTCCATGTTGCAATAATAATTGGAAATAATTAAGTCTAAATTAAATAAACAAATACAAAAATTTTCACAATTTTTTTTCATTTTTTATAATAAAAATCTTCGTTTTCTTAAGTATACTACAATAAAAAAACATAAGTAATTTCTAGAACATATTATGCGCGTTGCAGATTGTTTAGGCCATGCAATAGACGCGGTCGGTCGATCGCCGCTTGGAGTCTGCCGTCGCTAACCTGACTACGGTTAGGAAATGTTAATTGTGTTCCCTGTTTTGTCGAAATCAGAGCTCTAATAAAAATATATGGATATTTCGCATAAAGTTCTGTAAGTTTTATAAGTATGGTCTCGAGTTTCGGGGGGGGGCTGCCCCCTCCCCCCCTATCTGCCTGTTATGCACTATTGTAACTCTAGTTACATATCGCGCGAACACGCGATATGTTATACGGCGCTTCGGTGAAAATAATGTGTGTATGTTGTCGGCGTCGTCGCCGTCAGTTTCGACATTTTCACATTTGTGATTTTTTTTCTCGGAAACGGTTAGAGTGGGACGATTGAAACTTTTTCAGTTTAGAGAGGAATAGTGGAGGTACGTTGTGTGAAAATTTCGAAAATACAGGGTGTGCCGGAAAAAAGTTAATAATTTTTAAAGTCGATAATTATCGGATTCTCGTTGGGATTCGATACAGTTCGTAAAAATGAGTTTTTTTGATTTAAACTTTTTCGACGCGTAGACGACCGTGGGCTACAGAACCCTATTGTTTGTAAGCGCGATCAAAAGTTTGGAAGTAATTTTTTTTATTTTTTATAAGTTGAAAATTGGTCAAAAATGGTACCTCTTGAATCGCTAATAAGTCGAATTGGGTGCATCCGATCAACATTCGGTTTTGATAATCGTTTAGGCCATCTCAAAAACTACCTTTTTCCAATATATCGTTCTATACCTAACTGGAATGGAAATTATCAAAAATTGTAAGAAACTGGAAACCACAGAGTAAGGCGTGATTTTTTCTTCGTTTTTATTTTTTTTCGTACGGAAAACGACTTTTGATCGAAACGTTGTATACTTTAGCGGCTAGAGCTCTTCAAATTGTATTTTAGAGATATTTTTTCGTTTCTTTATCTTTAATACGGAAAAAACGGCAGCCTATGAATTTTTTCCAGTAATTTCTGTTGGCGTCGCACTGGTTTGCTTAAATACTTCTGCAAGTGTCTATAAATATAACTTTTTGAATTTTTTCTTGATCCACCATATCGACCGATAAACAAGCTTTAGTTTGCATAGTAAAGGCGCTCTGAGAAAACATCATTTGTGGCTCAAAAAAAAATTAATTTATGATTTATCAAGAGATATTTTTATCCGACGTTTTACTATATCGACTAGCTTATTCAATTTTTAACAAAACCGTTTTATTTTTTCCCAAAAGACGCGCTGATTTATTCTCAACACCTCTACATATCCAAACTTATTAAAATATATTCGTAAGTTTAAGGAAAATCAAGTTTTTGAGTGCGGAAACAAGCAAAATTTGCAAATTCTAATACCATTCAATTTTGACTAGAGTGCTTTGGTTAATGTAAGTAAATTAATTCTAAAAAACCGGCTGTCAAAAATGGCGAAAAATTGGTGTTTTGAGCTTGACTTGCTAGACTAATAAGAACATTTCCATGCATCGCCACGTGGTGGGAGGCTGTTCGATATTGTGATATTCGCGAATTTTTTTCACGGAAACGGTTAGAGCAAAACGATTAAAATTTTCTGGACGTAGAGAGGAATAGTCGGGGCACGTTCTGGGAACAATTTCCAATATACAGGGTGTACCGGAAAAAAGTTATTAAAGTCAAAGTTGAAAAATATGTTTTTTTTTCGTTGTAGCGCGATACAGGTGGCAAAAATCATTTTAATCGATTTAAACTTTTTTGCGTGTAGACGACGTTGGGCTACAAAACACTGTTGTTTGCGAACGCGATCGAAAGTTGGGAAGTCAATTTTTTGATTTTTTTTAAATCAATGTAGGGTCATGTTGGATCGTTAATAAATCGAATTGGGTGCGTCTAACACACTTTTGGTTTGGAGATTAGTTTAGGTCATCTCAAATACTACTTTTTTCAAATATATTGTTCTAAACCTACCGGTAATATAAAGGGTGCAAATTAAAAAAAAGTAAGAATTACTATTTAAGACACGATTCTTTTACGGTTATCATTGTTTTTCGTACGAAAAACAACTTTTGATCGAAATGTTATATATAGTATTTGTAGAATTATACCGTTTTAATCCTAAATTGAAAATTAACTGTCAAAAGACAGCTGTCGTATAGAACTTTGTTATTTAGGAACTGAAAAATTTTTCAATTTAGGATTTTTACAGCTATAATCCTCGTTACGAAACAGCTAAAAAAAATTGACACTTACCTGTCAAAATTTGACAGCTGTCGTATGGAACTTTGTTATTTAGGTATAGAAATATTTTTAAATTTCGGATTCTTACAGCTATAATCCTCTATATGAAAAAAGCTTAAAAAAATTTACACCCGCCTGTAATTTGACAGCTGTCGTATAGAACTCGGTTATTTTGGTACTGAAAACTTTTTTAATTTAGGATTATTACAGCTTTAACCCTCACTACAAAAATGCTAAAAAAAAATTGACACTTACCTGTCAAAATTTGAAAGCTATCGTATAAAACTTTGTTATTTAGGTACTGTTTTTTTTTAAATTTCGGATTCTTACAGCTATAACCCTCGCTAGAAAAAAGCTAAAAAATAATTGACAATTACCTTTCAAAATTTGACAGCTGTCGTATAAAACTTTGTTATTTAGGTACTGAATTTTTTTTTAATTTAAGATTGTTACAGCTATAACCCTTGCTACGAAAAAGCTTTAAAAAAATGACACTTACCTGTCAAAGTGACAGCTGTCGCATAATTAAACGAACGAACTAGAACAGTGCCGTGTGCGAAGGGCTCGACACAATAATATTTCAACAAATTTATTAGCTGATAATTGATAGCTTTAATGTAAGAATAATTTTTTGCTTATGTTTTAATCGATTGAATACTTACATATTTTTATAGAGCAAATATGGAAAGTATATCCCACATTGCGAGTTTAAAGAGTACCTATAAATATCAATATCATAATATTAAATATCATATATCTCCGTAACGAAAAGTCGTAGCGAATCGAGCGAGGCGGCATTGGAAACGGGACGTCGAGCACTATACGGCGCCGTCTTCGAAAACTACCTATCTATACGAGAAAACGGAAATTTCGCACCATTGTCTAGTTTTGGTCAGTTGTTACAATGACAAATTGGCGATATGTTTCCCCTTCACGTTCCGCAGGAAGGTGAGGTAAAAAAAGCAATAGTAAATAGAAAAAAAGGAAAGAAAAGTATTTTTTTATTGTAAATTTTTTTTAGTACTAATATTAGATGTACTCTCGGCTGACGATTAGCGATATGTACCCAGTCTAGTTACATATCGCGCGAACACACGATATGTTATTCGTCTCCTACATGCGGAATCACGGCAACCCCGATCGACCCATGAAAATTTCGCACTATATCGACTGCTACATTTGAAATATGTATGTATGTTGTCGGCGTCTCTTTTGACATTTTCACTTATGCGATTTTTTTTCTTGGAAACGGTTAGAGTGGGATAATTGAAACTTTTTGGATTTATAGAGGAATAGTGGGGGTACGTTGTGTGAAAATTTCGAATATACAGGGTGTACCGGAAAAAAGTTATTAAACGTCAAAGTCGAAAAAAGTCGGGTTCACGCGGTCCACACCGTGGTCCTAGGAATGAACTTGATCGATTGAAACTTTATGGACGTGTAGAGGACCGCGAGTTACAGAAGCCTATTGTTTGTGAGCACGATCGAGAGATTGGAAGTAATTTTTTTGATTTTTTCAAAGTCGAAATTTGGTCAAAAATGGTACCTTTTGGATCGCTAATAAGTCCAATTGGGTGCATCCAATCGACATTCGGGTTGGATAATCGTTTAGGCCATCTCAAAATCTACCTTTTTCCAATACATCGTTCTATACCTAATTGGAATGGAAATTGCCGAAAATGGTAAGAAACTGGAAACCACAGATTAAGGCGTGAATTTTTCTCCGTTTTTATTTTTTTTCGTACGGAAAACGACTCTTGATCGAAACGTTGTATACTTTAGCGGATAGAGCTCGTCAAATTGTATTTCAGAGATATTTTTTCGTTTCTTTATCTTTAATACGGAAAAACGGCAAGCTTCTGGAAATTCAAATCGGAATTGAGGTGGTGCATCGCACTGGTTCGCTTAAACACGTTTGCAAGTATCTATATAACTTTTCGAGTTTTTTCTTGGTACACTATATCAACGGATAAACAAGCTTTAATTTGTATTGTAAGCGCGCTCTATGAAAACATCATTTGTTGCTCAAAAAAATTAATTTATGATTTATCAAGAGATACTTTTATCCGACGTTTTACTATATCGACTGTAGCTTATTCAATTTTTAACAAAACCGTTTTATTTTTTTTCCAAAAGACGCGCTGATTTATTCTCAACACCTCTACATATCCAAACTTATCAAAATATATTCGCAAATTTGAGCAAAGTCGCTTTTTTGGGTGCGGGAACAGGCACAATTTACAAATTCTAACACCATTCTCTTTTAACGAGAGTGCCTTGATATTGATGTAAATTATAATTCTACAAATCCGGCTGTCAAAAATGGCAAAAAATGGGTGTTTTGAGGTTGACTTGCTAGTCTTATAAGAACATTTCCTGATTTTAAATTGGATGGAGTATCTACCTTGAACCTTCTTCTAATTTTATTGACCAATATTTTTGCCCAAAATGTTTTAGAAATAGTTGGAATCTCGATTTTAAAGATGGCGTTCCGACATTGATAATCCGTCGCCACGTGGTAGGAGGTTATTCGACATTTCGATATTCGCGAATTTTTTTTTCGGAAACGGTTAGAGCAAAACGATTCAAACTTTCTGGACGTAGAGAGGAATAGTCGGGGCACGTTCTGGGAACAATTTCCAATATACAGGGTGTACCGGAAAAAAGTTATTAAAGTCAAAGTTGAAAAATATGTTTTTTTTTTGTTGTATGGCGATACATGTGGCAAAAATCATTTTAATCGATTTAAACTTTTCGACGTGTAGACGACGTTGGGCTACAAAACACTGTTGTTTGCGAACGCGATCAAAAGTTGGGAAGTCATTTTTTTGATTTTTTTAAAATCAATGTAGGGTCATATTGGATCGTTAATAAATCGAATTGGGTGCGTCCGATATACTTTTGGTTTGGAAATTTGTTTAGGTCATCTAAAATACTACTTTTTTCAAATATATTGTTCTATACCTAAACAGCATAGAAATGGTAGCAAATTATAAAAAATAAGAATTACTATTTAAGTATATATAATTTCACTGCTGTAGTATAGAACTTTGTTATTTTGGTACTAAAAATTTTTTTAATTTAGTTTTATTACAGCTATAACCCTCGCTACAAAAAAGCTAAAAAATAATTGACACTTACCTGTCAAAATTTGACAGCTGTCGTATTAAACTTTGTTATTTACGTACTGAAAATTTTTTCACATTAGGATTTTTACAGCTATAACCCTCGCTACAAAAAAGCTAAAAAATAATTGACACTTACCTGTCAAATTTTGACAGCTATCGTATAAAACTTTCTTATTTAGGTGCCTGCATTTTTTTAAATTTCGGATTCTTACAGCTACAACCCTCGCTATGAAAAGAATAAAAAATAATTGACACTTACCTGTCAAATTTTGACAGCTATCGTATAAAACTTTCTTATTTAGGTGCCTGCATTTTTTTAAATTTCGGATTCTTACAGCTACAACCCTCGCTTTGAAAAGAATAAAAAAAAATTTACACTTACCTGCCAAAATTTGACAGCTGTCGTATAAAACTTTGTTATTTACGTACTGAAAAATTTTTCACTTTAGGATTTTTACAGCTATAACCCTCGCTACGAAAAGGATAAAAAAAAACTGACTCTTACCTGTCAAAATTTGACAGCTATCGTATAAAACATTCTTATTTAGGTACCTGAAATTTTTTTAATTTCGAATTCTTACAGCTATAACCCTCGCTACGAAAAAGCTAAAAAAAAATGACACTTACCTGTCAAAGTGACAGCTGTCGGATAATTAAACGAACGAACGAGAACAGTGCCGTGCCCGAAGGGCTCGGCACCATAATATTTCTACAAATTTATTAGCTGATAATTGATAGCTTCCATGTAAGAATAATTTTTTGCTTATATTTTAATCGATTGAATACTTACATATATTTATAGAGCAAATATGGAAATTATATCCCACATTGCACAAAGGTGTGCGAGTTTAAAGAGCACCTATAAATATCAATATCATATATCTCCGTAACGAAAAGTCGTAGCGAATCGAGCAAGACGGCATTGGAAACGGGACAACGAGCACTATACGATGCCGTCTTCAAAAACTAACTATCTATACGAGAAAACGGAAATTTTGCACCAGTTATTTTTATTTTTTAGTTTCTGTCAGTTGTTATAATGACAATTTGGCGATATGTTTCCCCTTCACGTTCCGCAGAAAGGCGAGGCAAAAAAAGCAATAAAAAACATGGAAAAAAGAAACTAAGAATAATACTTTTTAAATACAAATTTTTAGTACTAATAATAGAATGCACTCTTGGCTGACGATCAGCGATATGTACCCAGTCTACTTACATATCGCGCAAACACGCGATATTTTATACGGCGCTTCGGCGCGAAATCACGACAACCCTGACTGCCTGTTGAAAATTTTGTAGAGTATACTGGAACGTTGGCTACTAAGTTGTGAATATAATTAAACCACTTATTTGTTATGGAAAACTATTTATTAAAGTAGAGCCATGTGTAACGACAAAAACATTCCATAGAACTACCTAACCTTACAATTGTCCTCTGTCAACTCATATTAACATGAAAAGCTGTGTCTACACAACCACCCGACAGCACAATAACACTACTTATTTGGATTGCTAATTTAACACCCCTTCTCAATCCAAATATTGTTATAAAAGAAACACAAAACTTCTAAATAACCAAAGTCAAGTCTATAACAAGCCTAATCCTAATTTATGTTTTCTGAACAAATCACCTGAAAGATTTTTAGTTAGTATATCAGCAATTTGTTCCGTAGTAGATATATATTCAACAACAACTTTTCATTCATTCACTAAGTCTTTAATAAAATTGAATTTTACATCAACATGTTTTAACCTTTTATGATCAAACCTTTTTGTCAATTTTATACAGGATTGGTTATCTTCAAATATAGTAAAGTTAGTTTTTGTAAAACCAAGATCACATAACAGGTTTGACAACCAAATTCCTTCTTTTGCAGCCTCTGCTAAAGCAACATACTCTGCTTCGGTAGAGGAAGTAGCTACAGTTGCTTGTTTTTTTGTAGACCAGCAAACTGTACCACCAAATACTTTAAATAAATATCCACTAGTTGATTTCCTGTCAGATTCGTCACCTGCCCAATCTGAATCTGCATATCCGACTAAATCAACACTATTTGAAGAAAAACAAAGTTCTAAATCTATAGTTCCCTTAAGATACCTTAAAATATGTTTCAGGTTATTCCAAAGCTGTTCAGTTGGCGTGCTTTGAAATCGGCTACAAAAGTTTACAGATGCACTTAGATCAGGCCTTGTAGCCAACATAAGATACATTAAGCACCCAACTAGTTCTCTAATTGGTTTATTAACAACAGGTGCGCTACTGTCATTTAGTCTTAAATTACCAACTTCTAAAGGTGTATTAACTGGTTTACATTCACTCATATTGAAACGTTTTAACAGATTATTAATATAATTCTTTTGACTTAAATACATGCAAGTTTCACTTCTTTTTACATTAATACCCAAAAACGTTTTTAAGTTTCCAAAATCTTGCATTTCGAATTCTTCTTTTAGTTTTACTTTTAAATTATTTATTTCCCAATCATCACTACTGATTATCAAAATATCATCCACATACAATAACATATAAATTATTTTAATATTTGATTGTTTAAAATAAAGACAAGGATCGTTGTTAGACCTAACAAACCTTTCCTTTTCTGCAAATTCGTTAAATCGTTTATTCCAGTAATATGGGGCTTGTTTAAGCCCATAAAGTGCTTTATTTAGTTTGCATACCATATCTTTTTCCTTAATTATAAAACCCTCAGGAATAGACATAAATATGTCTTCCTCAATACTTCCATGTAGAAAGGCGGATTTAACACCCATTTGTTGAATTTCAAATTTTTTAAAATTGGCAACAGCCAATAAAGTTCTTACTGTACTTAACCTTGCTACAGGTGCATAAGTTTCATGGTAATCAAAGCCCTCCTTTTGCATAAATCCCTTTGCGACAAGTCTAGCTTTATACTTTACTTTATTTCCTACATCATTAGTTTTAATTTGAAATACCCACTTACAATCAATTAACCTAACATTTTCAGGTCTTTTGACCAATGTCCAAGTATTGTTTTTCATTAAAGAATTAATTTCCTCTTCTACTGCATTTTTCCAAAACTTATATTCCGATGACTCTTTAGCTCTTTCCAAACTATCAGGCACATTGTTAAGAAACGTTGAAACATTCAAGGCCATATGCTCCACTTCATCATTTACAATATAATCATCATAATAAGCTGGCGTTCTCTTTGTTCTACTACTCTTTCTTACTTCAGTCTCCTCCTCACGTTTTTCTACATTTGTGTTAATCTCAAGATTTTCAATTTCACTCACATCATGCTTACTTTCATTCATTTCTTGTTTATTTGTTATTATTTCGTTTTCACTATCACTATTTTTGCTAGGATAATCATTCTCATACAAGTCAAACAGTGTAGTACCCTCTTTTAAGTTACTAATATTTTTAGACTCATCAAATATTACATTCCTAACTGTATTAACATTTTGTTTGATAGGATTCCAAACCCTATAACCATTATTCGCATACCCTATCGTTATATTAATTTCACTTTTTGAGTCAAACTTAGATTCCTGCTTTTCTTTGGGAATATGACAGTAAACCAAACTACCAAAAACTCTCAAATTTTTCAAATTAGGTTTTACTTTATAAAACATTTCAGCCGGAGTATTATTTTTCAAACAAGCAGTTGGTGTTCGATTCAACAAATAAGTTGCACAACGAATTGATTCCCCCCATAGTGATTTAGGCAAATCTGATTGTAATAATAATGCCCTACCCTTTTCCAATAGTGTTCTATTGAGTCGTTCAGCACTTCCATTCATTTCTGGGTTATATGCGACTGAGTATCTAAACCTGATTCCCCTGGATTTACAAAAACCAACAATTTGATTAGACCAGTACTCACCTCCATTATCACATTGTATAGAACCAATCCTGTAACCAGTTAGGTTTGTAACAAACGCCTCATATTCCTTAAAACAATCAAATACATCACTTTTATTTTTAACAAGATATACTACACTAAAATGGGTAAAGTCATCTAGAAAAGTGACAAAGTATTTCTTATCATCAAAAGTCGCAGGCGAAATCGGCCCACAGATGTCGCTGTGCACAATCTCTAGCACCCTTTTTGTCACCCTTCCAGCTGCCCTTTTAAATGGTAAACGAGTTATTTTTGACTGACTACAAACAGAGCAATTTTCAAGTTCTCTGTTATTTAAGTTTATATCAATTCCATCAACCATGTTTTGTTTAACTAACTTTTCAAAATTTTTATTTCCTATATGCCCTAGTCTAGCATGCCAAAGTTTATAGTTTTTGTTTACCTCACAAACATTTACTGTGTTATCAAAAACAACGTCAAATTCTACTACATACAAATTATTTTCCTTTTTTCCTTTTATAATTAACTTGTCTTTACTAAAAATACATACTGAATTTTTTTCAAAAACAACTTTTAAACTGGCTCTTTCTAATTTTTGAACGGACAATAAATTATGCCTTAAATTTTTAATATACAAAACATCTTGGATCTCACCTGAATCCATACCTTGTAGTTTTACCTTAATAACCCCTGTTTTTTGTGCGCTTAAAGTCTCACTATTTTTAGCAACTGCAATTTTAAGTTCCCCTTCTATATTCCTGGTTTTAGAAAAGTACTGATCACTATTTACCATGTGATCTGTTGCTCCAGAGTCAACAATAAACTTTACAACATTCTGGTTTCCTCGTGTCTCACAAATCATAGAGCTTCCTGTAGTTGCGATGAATGCAATGTGCTCGTTTCTCTCCTCAGAACTTGCTTCATTGGCCTGTCTTCTATCTTTATTTTGTATATTTAATCCTTGATTTAACCAACAATGTTTCCTAAAATGTCCAGGCTTACCACAATTGTGACATGTAAATTTCTTCTTTTGTTCATAACTAATATTGCTTGTGTTTTTCCATTTTCCTTGTGTACTGTATGCTGTTGTGTTTCTAGTTTCAATTTCTTCCCTTCGTGTGGTACTTCTCTTTTTTATTTCATGATCCAACAATTTTCCTTTCACAAAGTCTAGTGTTAATTTATCTTGCTCTAAGGTTTCCAGAGCTGTTACAATGGTATCATAGCTAGCAGGCAAAGTCAGTAACAAGTGACATACAATATCTATTTCCTCTAGGCTAGCTCCGACAGATTTAAGTTCCCTTACAGTCTCCTCAAATTTTATAAAGTGGTTTTCTAGCGTTTCACCTCTTTCAAATCTCAATGTCAGCAACTTTCTTCGTAGATACAATTGACTGGCAATACCTTTTCTTTGGAAGACCTTCTCTAAGGCAGACCACATCTGATATGCTGTCTTTTTATCCTTTATATACTCAAGGTGACTATTTGCTACACCCTGTACAATAATCGCTTTACATTTTTTGTCAAGCTTTATCTCCTGATCCGTTGGAGTAGCAATTTCACCTTCAATGGTAGATAGTACCCCATTTTGATCCAATACTGTTTCCATCCTAAACTTCCAGTGGTCATAATCTTTACCGTCGAATTGTCTAACTCCATACTTTTCCACAATACCACTTTCTACTCGGGACATCGCCATTTTTCACTTAAACTCTTGTTAGACAAAAACACAATTCCAAGCTTAGTTAACCTTTTCCTCTGGGCCCATAACCTGTAGAGTATACTGGAACGTTGGCTACTAAGTTGTGAATATAATTAAACCACTTATTTGTTATGGAAAACTATTTATTAAAGTAGAGCCATGTGTAACGACAAAAACATTCCATAGAACTACCTAACCTTACAATTGTCCTCTGTCAACTCATATTAACATGAAAAGCTGTGTCTACACAACCACCCGACAGCACAATAACACTACTTATTTGGATTGCTAATTTAACAAATTTTGCTCTATATAGGCGCTTCGGTGAAAATAATGTGCGTATGTTGTCGTCGCCGCCGCCGTCAGTTTCAACATTTTCCCATTTACGATTTTTTTTTCTCGGAAACGGTTAGAGTGGGACGATTGAAACTTTTTCAGTTTAGAGACGAAAAGTGGGGGTACGTTGTGTGATAATTTCGAATATACAGAGTGTGCCGGAAAAAAGTTATTAATTTTTAAAGTCGATAATTATCGGATTCGTCGCCACGTGGTAGGAGGTTATTCGACATTTCGATATTCGCGAATTTTTTTTTCGGAAACGGTTAGAGCAAAACGATTCAAACTTTCTGGACGTAGAGAGGAATAGTCGGGGCACGTTCTGGGAACAATTTCCAATATACAGGGTGTACCGGAAAAAAGTTATTAAAGTCAAAGTTGAAAAATATGTTTTTTTTTTGTTGTATGGCGATACATGTGGCAAAAATCATTTTAATCGATTTAAACTTTTCGACGTGTAGACGACGTTGGGCTACAAAACACTGTTGTTTGCGAACGCGATCAAAAGTTGGGAAGTCATTTTTTTGATTTTTTTAAAATCAATGTAGGGTCATATTGGATCGTTAATAAATCGAATTGGGTGCGTCCGATATACTTTTGGTTTGGAAATTTGTTTAGGTCATCTAAAATACTACTTTTTTCAAATATATTGTTCTATACCTAAACAGCATAGAAATGGTAGCAAATTATAAAAAATAAGAATTACTATTTAAGTATATATAATTTCACTGCTGTCGTATAGAACTTTGTTATTTTGGTACTAAAAATTTTTTTAATTTAGTTTTATTACAGCTATAACCCTCGCTACAAAAAAGCTAAAAAATAATTGACACTTACCTGTCAAAATTTGACAGCTGTCGTATTAAACTTTGTTATTTACGTACTGAAAAATTTTTCACATTAGGATTTTTACAGCTATAACCCTCGCTACAAAAAAGCTAAAAAATAATTGACACTTACCTGTCAAATTTTGACAGCTATCGTATAAAACTTTCTTATTTAGGTGCCTGCATTTTTTTAAATTTCGGATTCTTACAGCTACAACCCTCGCTATGAAAAGAATAAAAAATAATTGACACTTACCTGTCAAATTTTGACAGCTATCGTATAAAACTTTCTTATTTAGGTGCCTGCATTTTTTTAAATTTCGGATTCTTACAGCTACAACCCTCGCTTTGAAAAGAATAAAAAAAAATTTACACTTACCTGCCAAAATTTGACAGCTGTCGTATAAAACTTTGTTATTTACGTACTGAAAAATTTTTCACTTTAGGATTTTTACAGCTATAACCCTCGCTACGAAAAGGATAAAAAAAAACTGACTCTTACCTGTCAAAATTTGACAGCTATCGTATAAAACATTCTTATTTAGGTACCTGAAATTTTTTTAATTTCGAATTCTTACAGCTATAACCCTCGCTACGAAAAAGCTAAAAAAAAATGACACTTACCTGTCAAAGTGACAGCTGTCGGATAATTAAACGAACGAACGAGAACAGTGCCGTGCCCGAAGGGCTCGGCACCATAATATTTCTACAAATTTATTAGCTGATAATTGATAGCTTCCATGTAAGAATAATTTTTTGCTTATATTTTAATCGATTGAATACTTACATATATTTATAGAGCAAATATGGAAATTATATCCCACATTGCACAAAGGTGTGCGAGTTTAAAGAGCACCTATAAATATCAATATCATATATCTCCGTAACGAAAAGTCGTAGCGAATCGAGCAAGACGGCATTGGAAACGGGACAACGAGCACTATACGATGCCGTCTTCAAAAACTAACTTTCTATACGAGAAAACGGAAATTTTGCACCAGTTATTTTTATTTTTTAGTTTCTGTCAGTTGTTATAATGACAATTTGGCGATATGTTTCCCCTTCACGTTCCGCAGAAAGGCGAGGCAAAAAAAGCAATAAAAAACATGGAAAAAAGAAACTAAGAATAATACTTTTTAAATACAAATTTTTAGTACTAATAATAGAATGCACTCTTGGCTGACGATCAGCGATATGTACCCAGTCTACTTACATATCGCGCAAACACGCGATATTTTATACGGCGCTTCGGCGCGAAATCACGACAACCCTGACTGCCTGTTGAAAATTTTGCTCTATATAGGCGCTTCGGTGAAAATAATGTGCGTATGTTGTCGTCGCCGCCGCCGTCAGTTTCAACATTTTCCCATTTACGATTTTTTTTTCTCGGAAACGGTTAGAGTGGGACGATTGAAACTTTTTCAGTTTAGAGACGAAAAGTGGGGGTACGTTGTGTAATAATTTCGAATATACAGAGTGTGCCGGAAAAAAGTTATTAATTTTTAAAGTCGATAATTATCGGATTCTCGTTAGGATTCGATACAGTTCGTAAAAATGTTTTTTTTTTATTTAAACTTTTTCGTCGCGTAGAATACCGTGGGCTACAGAATCCTATTGTTTGTGAGCGCGATCGAAAGTTTGGAAATAATTTTTTGATTTTTTCAAAGTCGAAATTTGGTCAAAAATGGTACCTCTTGGATCGCTAATAAGTCGAATTGGGTGCATCCGATCGACATTCGGTTTATATAATCGTTTAGGCCATCTCAAAAACTACCTTTTTCCAATACATCGTTCTATACCTAACTGGAATGGAAATTGCCGAAAATGGTAAGAAACTGGAAACCACAGATTAAGGCGTGATTTTTTCTCAGTTTTTATTTTTTTCGTACGGAAAACGACTTTTGATCGAAACGTTGTATCCTTTAGCGGATAGAGCTCGTTAAATTGTATTTCAGAGATATTTTTTCGTTTCTTTATCTTTAATACGGAAAAAACGGCAAGCTTCTGGAAATTCATATCGGAATTGGGATGGTGCATCACACTGGTTCGCTTAAACACGTTTGCAAGTATCTATATATAACTTTTCGAGTTTTTTCTTGGTACACTATATCAACGGATAAACAAGCTTTAATTTGTATTGTAAGCGCGCTTTGGGAAAACATTATTTGTGGCTTAAAAAAATTAATTTATGATTTTTTCAGAGATATTTTTATCTGATGTTTTACTATATCGACTGTAGCTTATTCAATTTTTAACAAAACCGTTTTATTTTTTTCTCAAAACATGCGCTGATTACTTCTCAACATTCCTGCATGTCCAAACTTATCAAAATATATTCGCAAAATTTGAGCAAAGTCGCTTTTTTGGGTGCGGAAACAGACACAATTTACAAATTCTGGCACCATTCTCTTTTAACGAGAGTGCCTTGATATTGATGTAAATTATAATTCTAAAAATCCGGCTGTCAAAAATGGCAAAAAATGGGTGTTTTGAGCTTGACTTGCTAGACTAATAAGAACATTTCCTGATTTTAAATTGGATGGAATATCTACCTTGAACCTTCTTCTAATTTTATTGACCAATATTTTTGCCCAAAATGTTTTAGAAATAGTTGTAATCTCGATTTTAAAGATGGCGTTCCGACATTGATAATCCGTCGCCACGTGGTAGGGGGTTATTCGACATTTCGATATTCGCGAATTTTTTCTTCGGAAACGGTTAGAGCAAAACGATTCAAACTTTCTGGACGTCGAGAGGAATAGTCGGGGCACGTTCTGGGAACAATTTCCAATATACAGGTACCGGAAAAAAGTTATTAAAGTCAATGTTGAAAAATATGTTTTTTTTCGTTGTGGGGCGATACAGGTGGCAAAATCATTTTAATCGATTTAAACTTTTTCGACGTGTAGACGACGTTGGGCTACAAAACAATGTTGTTTGCGAACGCGATCGAAAGTTGGGAAGTCATTTTTTTGATTTTTTTAAAATCAATGTAGGGTCATATTGGATCCTTAATAAATCGAATTGGGTTTGTTCGGGTTTGTCCGATATACTTTTGGTTTGGATATTCGGTTAGGTCATCTCAAATACTACTTTTTCAAATATATTGTTCTATACCTAAACAGCATAGAAATGGTAGCAAATTATAAAAAATAAGAATTACTATTTAAGTATATATAATTTGACAGTTTTATTACAGCTTTAACCCTCGCTACGAGAAAAGTTGAAATAAATTGACACTTACCTGTCAACATTTGACAGTTGTCGTATAGAACTTTGTTATTTAGGTAACGAAAAATTTTTCAATTTAGGATTCTTACAGCAATAACCCTCGCTACAAAAAGCTAAAAAAAAATTGACACTTACCTGTCAAAATTTGACAGCTATCGTATAAAATTTTGTTATTTAGGTACTAACAAATTTTTCAATTTAGGATTTTTACAGCTATAACCCGCACTACGAAAATGCTAAGAAAAAAATGTACCCTTACCTGTCAAAATTTGACAGCTGTCGTATAAAACTTTCTTATTTAGGTACCTGAAATTTTTTAAATTTCGGATTCTTACAGCTATAACCCTCGCTATGAATAGGCTATTAAAAAATTGACACTTACCTGTCAAAATTTGACAGCTATCGTATAAAACTTTCTTATTTAGGTACCTGAAATTTTTAAATTTATGATTCTTACAGCTATAACTCTCGTTATGAAAATGCTAAAAAAAATTGACACTTACCTGCCAAAATTTGACAGCTATCGTATAGAACTTTGTTATTTAGGTACTGAAAACCTTTTCAATTTAGGATTTTTACAGCTATAACCATCGCTACGAAAAGGATAAAAAAAATTGACACTTACCTGTCAAAATTTGACAGCTATCGTATAAAACATTCTTATTTAGGTACCTGAAAATTTTTTAATTTCGAATTCTTACAGCTATACCTAACCCTTGCTACGAAAAAGCTAAAAAAAATGACACTTACCTGTCAAAGTGACAGCTGTCGTATAATAAAACGAACGAACTAGAACAGTGCCGTGCCCGAAGGGCTCGGCACAATAATATTTCTACAAATTTATTAGCTGATAATTGATAGCTTCCATGTAAGAATAATTTTTTGCTTATGTTTTAATCGATTGAATACTTACATATTTTTATAGAGCAAATATGAAAAGTATATCCCACATTGCACAAAGGTGTGCGAGTTTAAAGAGCACCTATAAATATCAATATCATATATCTCCGTAGCGAATCGAGCGAGGCGGCATTGGAAACGGGACGTCGAGCACTATACGGCGCCGTCTCCGCAAACTACCTATCTATACGAAAAAACGGAAATTTTGCACCATTGTCTAGTTTTGGTCAGTTGTTATAATGACAATTTGGCGATATGTTTCCCCTTCACGTTTCGCAGGAAGGTGAGGCAAAAAAGCAATAGTAAATAGAAAAAAGAAAAGAAAAGTATTTTTTTATTGTAAATTTTTGTAAATTTTTTTTTAGTACTACTATTAGATGCACTCTCGGCTGACGATTAGCGATATGTACCCAGTCTAGTTGTAGATAATTTTTATTTCCAAAAGTAGTTATAATTTGGGTTCATAGAAAAATTTAGAAATTTCCAAATGTTCCGAAATTGTTCGTGTCTCCCACATATATTTCTCGTTTTAAAAGGAGAGTGAGACAACAGTTCTAGCCGTTTGGTTAGTTTTGTTTGTGAAGTCATGACAAAACGTTGACATCCGTTTGTTTATTAATTAAATATTATAAGGTTAGTTTTGCTTATTATTGATCATACCAGGACACCTGACTTTGGCAGATTACTGGAGGGCACACATATCGATTATTTCACGTTTAATCATTGTCACAAAATATATAGCTACGCAAAGCTCCTATTCTCTGCAATTGTGTTTTCGATAGCTCTTGTGAAATATTTATATTAAACTATACATTTTTACATTTAAAAGCATGTAATTAAGTTCGACTACTGACAACTGGCGGTGTGCCCTCCAGCAAACATCGCTGGATATGTACATGACGTCATTACAGAACGGTTATGAAGTGACCATTAAGACGTTGACAGAGAGCGTATTTATGGGATGTAGGTATAGAGCAGTTGAACACGTTACCATTCGCTCAAATTGACTGAATTAATTTACGACGTACCATATTATATGGAGAATATGAACTTCAAATTTTTACGTGTTTTTTTTATGAACAGGATTAGGGTCCGATGCTTGAAACGTCCTTTATATACAAAAGTGCACTCTTTTACCTCACAGTCGCCTTTGAATATTAACATATTTAAATCGTTCGCATACAATGTACTACCTCGGTAGGCCTTGGCCAAAAATTAAATGCTCGAAATGGCCGCCTTAATTTTATGGAGCAGAATTAATGAACAAGGTCTCACTTCGTGTAATAATATTTACGATAATCGATGCCTTCCAAAGTTACGTTCATCGTGAAGATATTATGCTATTAAACAAATTTAATAAAAAGAATCAATCGTTCTTTGTATTTTAAGGAAGAAATTTCGAGCATTTAATAAAATGATATTGAGAGGTTACGTGTTCCTATCCCACGGCCGTTTGCTTCTAATAGCTGAGGATTATTCTTATAGAAGCCCACGTTAAATCGTAGGTCCCTTCGGGAATGGCCCTGGTAGCGAGCGAAGAGGAAAATTAAAATTATAGGTATCCCAATGAAACAAAATGATATTAAAGGTACCTACCTACTAAAAGTCTAAAAATATTTTTTTTACGATATTTTGATTTAATACAAATTTCTAAGTTAGGTAGTTAGTTTGGTAAACACGGTATTTTTTACTGTTTTTTATTTTGTTTTAATTCTTATCATCATAGCCATAATGTAAATATTTTTAAAATTTTGCTCATTATGTAGAATTTAGGGAGCAAAGTAAGTAAATAAGAGTGATATATTATTGGAGTAAACGCAGGTAAGTAGGTCCAAAATATCAAATAAAAAAATCCATATAAAACACTAGAAAAAATAAACTTAGCATAATGAGGACATTCGCTTAAATCACAACATATAAAATAAAATGTATTTCCCGAAATTCTAAAGAAAAACATATAGGTACTAACTTCTACTAAGGATACTTTAGGATTTTGATTATGTACGTCTTATAAATGGGGTAATACCTGTTAGACATGTGCTTAAATCTTAACATAGTATAAAACAAAGTTGCTGTCGCGTCTGTCTCCAGCTATATGTGCTTAAATCTTTAAAACTACGCAACGGATTTTGAAGCGTTTTTTTTTAATAGATAGAGTGATTAAAGAGGAAGGTTTTTATGTATAATACATGCATAATATTGTAGAGAAACACTGATAAATTTAGAAGTTTGTTCGGGTTTGTATTTATAAATTTTGACGTGATGGTGAACTCGCCTTATTATTATCTTAAAGGCGTATAATGCCGCATTGCAACGCAGGCCGGGTACACGCTAGTAAATAAATAAATACGTCATTTTGTATATGTGTAGGTACATATTAGACCAATATTCGACGTTAAATTGGCGTGCCTTGACGTTACTGGTTACCTGGGTATTAAATTTTTTATTGACATACACAAGTAAAATATTGATATTCTTAAAATTTTAAGTACAAAAGAAAAGTGTGAATGTCAGTATCAAACGGAACGATTTGATGATTTAATCAATTCTACAACTGATGTTCTACTTCGAAAACTCCCCAACAACATTATGAAAATAGTTGCTAATTATTATTTTGCCCTAACTTTACCTTGGTTTTCCATATGACCTATTTAAAGGGGAACCACCGTCATCAGCAGCTTCCCACTTTCGGGAATGACAGAAAATAGATTCCAATTTGGGATTTAGTCATGCCCCAATTATCTAAACACGAAAGCGATTTTATCGTGCGATTACAACGTTAAAATTTTATTAACGTGTCAAGTCGATTCTGACGCTTTATATTCTAGGGCCGAGGGCCTAGGGTAATTCAATTTATTTAATAATATATTGTGACGATTTTAACTTCATTTCATTACAATTTATTAGTATTTTTATTTATTTTATCATATTTTTAACATTGACCTTACTTTGTATGATGTATTTGAAAATATTATATTACAGGAAAAAGTGACATTATATTACCTAACTAGTAATATATTTTTTTTATAAAAAAAACACTATACAGGTTGTCCGAAATTGGTAAACAGTATTGCGATCTAGGAAACTATAAGAGATAGAAAGATGGTTAAATGGGAAAAGTTTTAGATGTTAGCAGATGCTTGCGGATCGATTCTGGTACTTTTGGTTTTTAAAATTTTTTTAATAAACTAAAATGTTGCATTTTCTTAGATCGGTTGTAACTATATTATGTTATTTCCCAATATTTTTTAAATCTGTAAACACATTTTCATAGCAACTTTTTACATAGAATATGCTTATTTGGTAATATTTTAGTTACAACGTTTTTGGTTTTCTGGAACCATCATCAATTGTTTTTTCTTATGACCGCAATATTAGATTTTTTATGTATAAAAAAGTACTTAATTTTTCATATAACATGATAATGGTAATAAAATACTGGTGATGATGATGAAATTTCTAAAGCTTAAAAGTCCCTAAAACATTATTTAAAATTCCAGATACGTATTATTTAAAAACATTGACTTGACGGCGATGTCTAAAGAACGAAATTTGAACGAAACTGATTTTTCGCCATCTTGTAGAATATAAAAAACGGCTATGAAAAAGAATTTTTTCTCAAAGTCAAAAATTAATACGCAAAATATTAAAAACCATACCTACCTACTGAAAACTTTGGGTTTTTTTCGGATACCTTCGAAGGTATTCGGAACATTTACTAATTTCTTTTAACTAATTATTAAGCACTAGAAAACGCAACTTTGTCCCAATTTAATAATCGTCATATCTCTTACGGTTTTCAAGATCCTCTCCTTGTACGCACACGAATTTGTAGCACCCTGTATAGAGAAATTCCTCCAAATATACAGGGTGTTATTTAAGTATGTGGCCAAACTCCAAGGGGTGCTTCTTTAAGTGATTTTAAGAACAAAAGTTTATATAAACATGGGTCCGAAAATGCATACTTTTTACTATACAGGGTGTCAAACTTTAAAAAAAAAATCGGATGTTCGTAGATACTCTTTTATTCGATATTGTTGAAATTGGGCAATTCCGTTTGTAATAACAAGAGGATAATTTAGCCTCAATTAGATTAAAATTATTAAGTCCGGTAGCGTCCCAGAAGACAGTCCAACTAATATTTTTGTAAAAAAAACGACGCGTCACTGAATTTTTAAAATTACCTATTTTTTTCGAATTAAGCAATTACAAATACAACTATTTTATCTTTTGAGTTTTTTTCATATCTTGCTTTGTTTTCGAGAAAAAATATAAAAACCACTTTATTGCATGTCCCCGGGACAATAACAGTAAAAAGTTTAAACTAAGTAGGTACCAAACTATTAAATAATTAAAATTACACGAAAGTCCTGTTTAAAATTTAAATATTCTAAATTTTATGCGCATTTTACCATTTGTAGTTGCTTAATTCGAAAAAAATACATAATATCAAAAAAAGTGAGTGGCGCGCCATTTTTTTGTCAAAAATATTAGTTGGGCTTTCTTCCGGGACGCTACTGGACCTAATAATTTTATTCTAATTAAGGCTAAATTATCCTCTTGTTATTACAAACAGAATTGCCAAATTTCAACAAAATCGACTAGAAGAGTATTGAGATTTTTACGAACATCCGATTTTTTTTTAGTTTGACACCCTATCGTAAAAATTATGCATATTCGGACCCATGTTTATATGAACTTTTCTTCCTAAAATCACTTAAAGAAGCACTCCTTGGAGTTGGGCCACATACTTAAATAATACCCTGTATGTTAATTTACATAACTGGAAGGCCCAATTGCCAGTGGCGGTTGCTCTATAAGGCCGCGTGGCCGCGCGCCCCTCCTAGGAATTTTAACATAACACACAAATTAAATGTTTATTTAAATATTTATTATTACTGTCCATTTTAATACTAATATTATTATTATTATTATTATTATTATTATTATTCATATATAGGTAGTTAAAATTTCTAAATTTTAAAAAACCATAGCAACTCACCAGTTCTGAACTCATATCTCTAATTGTCCGTTTCGTTGACCAACAAAAAGCAAGCCTCCTCGTGTGCATTTTAGATAATTGAATCCCGTCGTTGAAACGCTGCGACGGACGGTGAATCTCGCCTGGCGTATATAAATTTCGCCGAACGAACCCGAACGTCACCCGGTTATATCCGATTTATTTAGGGACTCTACGGCCGCGGTATTTTAGCGCCTGCATTGCTTTATACATTTCGGACGTTGTTGTGGCGTAAGCGCGCGTCGAGTTCGAACTAATAAAAATGAATTTCGTCAATAATATAATTCAAATAAATTTTTGTAGGCTGCCATTAGCGGATAAACTTAAAATTAAAAAATAAAAAGAACTGGGGAGGCCGTTGCCAGATATAAAGTTATCACAAACTTGTGAACGACGGGCCGAAAACCGATCTTTTACGCGTCGGTTTTCAAAAGACATTTATAAATGTATATATTTATTAATTTACCTACATTTTTTTTTATAAATAGATACTTTTTCGAGCAATTTGCTTATATGTCATTTGGTATTGGATTTCTATTGCGCCCCTCCAAACACAAACCCCACGACACGCCACTGCCAATTGCCCTTCAATAGCTACGCCACTACTTTATTTAAGACTGTCTGTAATAAATTATTGATAAAGTGGAATAATTATTACTTTTTAAATATTTATAAACGTTCGAGTCGATATCAGAAGAAGTTTTAAAGTAAGCAGCCTCCGAAAAGAAAGAAAACTAGGTCAAAGGGAAAATAAATATGCCTCGCCAAGCCCTTTCCTAAAACGAGCGTTCTTTGTTAAGAATTCGGGGATCCCATTTAATTCAGTATGTTCAAGAAAAATATAGAATTTATTGATTTTAGAATTTAGAGAAAGGTAAACGTCGGAGTTCCGGGTTGGTAGAATACTTAGGTTTTTTAAATTGGATAATAGACAGTTTTTGCAAAACACGCTAATTAAATCTTTAAACATGAATATCTACACAATTTCTCTCTCGTATTCAGAAGAATACACTTTTCAGCAAACCAAAGCTTGTTTCAGGAGCTAGCCATTTCCAAGAAATTTGCGATTAAAGAATTGGTTCGAGAGTGTTTGCAAAACTTGTCGATTATTTAGAAGAAATCTCTCTATTTACGATTATATATTATTGCCGTTATTAAGTAATTCATAAATTAAAGCATCCCAGAAAAATTTGTTATAAGTAAACAACTCTTAAAGGGTTGTGTTATAGGTAATATGTTTTACGTTGTGGCTATGTCACACGGTGATCGTCCATTAGAATATTTCGGAAAGTAATGCGATTTGAATCTGCAAATTTAGAGAATGAGGTTTTTAGAGATGCTCTCTTCAAATGAAATAACAGCGATTTCCGGTTTTACTGGAAGTTGTCTCAAACTTGCTTATTTTCACTGGATCATCTTGTATAATATTTTTTTGTGTTCCTTTCTTCATTTCCAATAACTTTTATTTAAAATTTTGGTATCCTACTCTATTCGTTCCTCAGCACAAACAGTATTTATCAAATTTTGACATTTAACAGGGTGTCGCCTAAAATTTTTATTATTATTTATTTTATTTATACTTCTTTTTTTTCAAGTTTAAAATTTGTTTCACAAAATACAAACTGAAATGACGTCAACAAAAAGCACAATTAAATTTACTTAGGTTAAATGGTAATGTAATATAACAGTTAATGTTACTTTAAAAAGTCATCCACACTATATGGTTCCAAGGCAATTAAAAACTTTTTGAGTTTCCATTTGAAAATTTTTAAACTTTGAATTGTTTTGAAGTTCTCGGGTAGCTTATTATAAAATTTTAGACACATATAATGTGGACTTTTCTCACTAAGTGTAAGACGATGTATGGGATATGTTAAATTTCATGTTCTGTTGGTGTAAAGATGGAGTTTCAAAACAATGTTTGTTTTTAAAAAAGAACATTAAGCATTCATAAATATAAAGACCATAAAGAATACCAGCGTCCCTAAATACTGTCCTACACGATTCATAATTCTTAGTTTTTTAAATTATTCTTAATAAAAGTTTTTGGATGATAAAGATACGTTGAGCTTATTTACTGTGTGCACTCCAAAAAATAATGCCATAGTGAACTGTAGTTTCTTCGTTCGTATATTTACTGGTGACTCGGATTCCATAACAGATCGAACTTATTTTTTTAGAGAGAAATTCTATAATATAATATAACAACTTAGCGTGTTCCGAAAAGGTTATGGAATTTTCCTCTTCGTTTTTAATAAATAGTGGTGTTTCTACTCATAGGCGTAGCTAGCCTATTTTTTCTAGGGGGGCTTAAGCCCCTGAAAGAATCGTAACAAGCGCCAAACGGGAAGCGCCGCATGCAAGCGCCGCCGCCGGCGAAAGATTTAACCAAACTAGTTTGTTTACTAATATTATACTTAAACCTATAAATAACCTATAAATATAAAACGAAAGCCAGGAAAAAAAACGTTCAATCTAAGCTAATGTGAGGTAGGTGTATTTTAATTATTATTATAGCGGAAAAATATTAAAAACGTCGGTAAAACAACAACATAAACTGTATTAGGATTACAATAACATACTAAAAAATCTGAGAACAGCTACCATCAATTGGGTAAAAGTAGCTAGGTACTATCAAAAATAATCATTACTCTTTATAAACTTAAAAACAGTAAATATAATGAAATTGGGACTAAACACTAAAGTACGTCTACTTTGCGATTTTTTTGCTTGACAAACTGTTTAAGAATATCTTCAAATTACTCATCATTTTACTTTCTATATGTTAATTAAGGATACATTTGAAAATCGATCCTGCGACATACGACTCCGTATGGTAGAATTTGTCAGAGGGGGCTATTTTTATACCAGAGGGGGCTTAGCCCCCCCCCCCAGCCCCCCCTTAGCTACGCCTATGTTTCTACTTTTGATTGCTTTGTTCTTAAAAGTATAACATTTGTCTTGGACTCGTTTAAAATTAACTTATTTTGGCTAAACCAGGCATTGACCATACCTAAAAAATTCTTGCCGGTGACCAAAATATCATTTAAATTACTACCCCCAATGAGTAAGTTAGTGTCATCAGCATATTTTACCAAATTCTTGGACAAATCTGAGCTGTGGTTCAAATCATTAGTAAATATAGCAAACAGAATAGGACACAGCTCACTTCCTTGTGCAATGCCAAGTTCATTTTTTAGGAGTTTCGATTTATGGATCCGACCGTCCTTTAAAGCACTGACAGTTTGAAATCTTTCATTTAAGTATGACACTAACCATTTGTGAGTATTTCCCCTTATCCCGTACATTTCAAGTTTTCAGCTCAACAAATCCCTGTCCATCAGGCAATCATAGGCTTTCGAAAGGTCTAAAAACATCCCCAAAGCTAAGTTACCATTTTCCAAATAATCCAAAACTTCCTTAATAAATTGAAATATTGCTGTTTCGGTTGATTTTCCCTTTAAATACCCATGCTGGCTATCGCAAAACAGATTACATTCATTCATAAAGTTTATAAGCCTTTCACTCATTATTACTATAGTTCAAATAACTTCAACTTCAAAAAACCGGGTAATAAACTGATTGGTCTATGGCTGTCCATATTTTTTGGGTCACCTTTTTTATAAAGTAGCTTTATAAGGGCATTCTTCAAATCTTCTGGAAATATTCCATCAGATAACTTAAGATATCTTTACATACATTTATCGACTACTTTACAATACTCGTTGGAATCTCATCACTTCCGCTGCTATTTTTATTTTTTGGGCGATGTCACATACTTCTTTGGGTGTCTTCTTCTTTCTTCTTCCTTAGCCTGTGTTCATCCACTCCTGAATGTAGGCCTTTTTTAGTAATTTCCATGTTTTTCTGTTTTGAGCTGTTTGAATCCAATTTCTCCCTGCTGTCTTCTGGATGTCATCTCGCCAACGCTTTTGTGGTCTTCCCGTTTTTCTTTTTGTGGTTCTGGGTTGCCACTGTATTATTTTATTTGTCCATTTTGATGGGTCCTGCCTGGCAACATGGCCCGCCCATCTCCATTTGAGTTCCGCTACTCTTCTTAGAACATCCGTAACCCCTGTTCTTCTTCGGATCTCATCATTCCTCAGGTGATCTCTCAGGCTACATCCCAACATGGCGCGCTCCATCGCTCTTTGGGCTATTCTCAGTCTTTCTGCGCTATTTTTTGTTAAAGAAAGTCTCTAGTCCATATGTTGCTACCGGCAAGATGCAGGAATCGTATACTTTTCTTTTAAGGTTATTTGGGATGACTTAAGATTTCAGAACATAGCCCAGCCTACCAAACGCCGCCCAGGATAGTCTTGTCTTCTTGAGATCTCTGCAGTTTGGTTTTGTTTTCCCAGTTTGATGGTGTGGCCCAGATATATATATTCCTCTACTTGTTCGATTTTGTTGCCGTCTATAGTTATATCCATGTCTTCATCGGTCATTATTTTTGTCTTTTGTAGATTCATCCTAAGTCCGATTTGCATTGATGTCTGTTTCAGTTCTTCCAACATAGCTCTTAGTTCCTCTATGTGACCACTGATGATAACAACATCATCGGCAAAACGAAGGTGGCTTAGACGAGTTTCGTCCACGTTGATGCCTTTATTTTCCCAAGGCAGGTTTTTAAAGGCTTTCTCTAATGCTAGTGTAAATAGCTTAGGAGATATTGTGTCACCCTGTCGGACCCCTTTTCCTATTTTGATCTTATCTGTTAATGTGTATCTTCATCAATGAGAATTTGTAGCGTAGCGTTCTCATAGATGTGTTTTATGAGGTTGGAGTATCTTGTGTTTATGCTTGCATCATCCATTGCTCTCAGAACAGCCCATGTTTCGACCGAGTCGAAAGCCTTCTCGTAGTCTACGAACGCCAAATGTAGAGGCACGTTATATTCAGTACATTTTTCTATTAGATTACGGACAGTTTGTAGGTGATCGATGGTACTAAACTCTTTCCTGAATCCTGTTTGCTCGACTGGCTGGTACAAATCCAACTTATTTGTCAAACGATTTGTCAGTATTTTAGTTAGAAGTTTGTACATGTGAGAAAGGAGGTTGATCGGTCGATAGTTTGCAATATTGGTGTTGTCGCCTTTTTTGAATATTAGAACTACTTCAGCGTTTTGCCAATTTTTAGGTATTTTCTCCTCGTTGATGCATTCGTTCATGAGTACACAGAGGGCTTGTTCGAGCGTTGTTCCTCCCAGCTTTAACATTTCAGCGGTGATGCGGTCTTCACCCGGTGATTTTCTGTTCTTCATTTGTTTCAGGGCTTTCCTTAGTTCACTTGTGGTTACTTCCGGCATTTCCTCCGATCCTACGTTTTGAATTTTCTGCTTATCTGTATCTGGTTTAGCTATAGTCGATGTATATAAGCTCTTATAGAAACTCTGGATGACGGTTGTTATTCCTTTCTTGTCTGTGATAATTTCGCCGTTCTTATTTTTGATTTTAAAAAGTTTCTTCCTTCCCTTAGACATGTTTCCACTAAGCACTTTCATATTTTAGTTGTTTTCTATGACTCTTTGTACTAGGTTATTGTTGTAGTCTCTTAGATCTTTTCTACTTTCTCGCTTTATTGTTTTACACAACTCCTGTACCTATCTGAATCTCTGATTTCTTCTTTTCTTTGCTGGATCAGTTTTAGTGTATTTGGGCTCAGTTTTGTTCTTTGTTTGGAGCAGATCTTTTTGTTGCCACTTGGATACTGGTCGTTATTGTTGACGCTATCTTTTCCACTCCCATCTTCTTCAGGTCCCTCAAGTTGTGTAATTTTGAGTCTAGACTGGTTTGATATTCGTCCTTCTTTGAGGCTAAAATTTCCGAGGTTGGATATGTCCCCTTTTGAACCATTTTTTTTCTTTCAGCTTGGGTGTTTATAGTTATATTTGCTCTGACTAATCTATGGTCACTGCCTGTATCAAAAAGGTTTAGAACAGAAACATCTTGGCATATGTCTCTTCTGTTGGATATTATGTAGTCTATTTCATTTCGTATTGACCATTTGGGCTTCTCCAAGTCCATTTTCTGTGAAGTGGTTTTTGGTAAAAGGTGTTCAGGCAATATAGGTTTTGCTGTTGAAGATATTCTAGTAGCATTTCTCCTCTGATGTTTCTGTTTCCCAACCCATGTGGTCCAAGGTTTGATGGGTCGTCGGCGTTTTTCTGACCTATTTTGGCATTAAAGTCTCCCCTGATGATTTGGAACTTAGCTTTCCCGGATTTTTGGGCTCTCTCAACATCTTCATATAATTGCTCAACCTCTTGGTCTGCAGATGAGCTTGTTGGTGCATATACTTGGGTTACTTGTAAGGAGTATCTTTTATTGATCTTCAATATGATGAAAATGACTCTGTCTGAGATGGACTCCATTTTTGTAACTAAGTGTTTTAGCTTCTTATTCACCATTATTGCTACTCCACCTAGATGTGCGTTCACATCAGCGTTCTTCTGATAAAGTAGGTGACCGAATTTAAGGACAGTCGATTCCTCTCTCCTTGAAGTCTAGTTTTGCTCAGACCGAGTATGTCCCAGTTGATGTGCTCCAGTTAATTTTCTTTGGGTGTAGTAAGTCTTAAGTAGATGGACTTATTATTTCTAACTATAATAGTGGTAAACGGTATCTATATCTAGTAGGTTTTTCTTTTAAAGATTTGGTATGACTTTTAGTAGGTACGAGTTATACTCGTTTGCTATTTCTTTCGAAATTCATTTAATTCTAATATCAGAGTTACAAAAAACACTAGTCTTACCCGTAACCTCTTTGCATAATGCCCACATGCATTGATTTTGTTATCAGAGCTATTAACTTTATTTTCATAATATTTGGCACGTGAGGCTATTAATAACTGATCCTAATCTTCTTTTGTTTCCTTATAAATATTTTGAAATCTATGATTGTTCCTGGATAAATTTAAAAGAATGTCTAGCCTCGATTTACATTCCGCTAACTCATTATAGATATAAAGGCTCCGGAAAATTTTGTTCAAAAATATTTTTAAATGTATTCATAAAGACACGCCATTGCTTATTAACATCGCTTTTATCAACAGAATATACACCTATCCAGTCTTGTTCTTCCAAATTGCCCAAAAAATCCCTTTTTTTTTCGTTACAAAAATAGCGTTTATATCTAAGAATATATTAAATTTTATTATCCAACTCAAAAATTATGATTTTTTGTGCCATGTGATCAGATACAAAATTTTCAAAAACGAAAGTTTCCAAATAATCACCGTTGGTAAAAATGTTATCAATACAACTGGCGGTGTTACTAGTGATTGTATGACTCCCTATTATTGTCGGACTAAAATTATAAGAATGCATCAATGACAAAAAATCGGTTTTTGATTTATTTTCCTTAATCAGTTCTATATTAAAATCACCAGCTATAAAAGAAAGTTTGTTTTCTTCACATATTTTGGATATAAGCTGTTCAATTTTTAAGAGAAATGTTTTTTGATCACCAGTTGGGGGTCTGTCTATACACACTACAATTATATTTATGCTACCTAGTTGACATTCGATTGCTGAACAATGAATATGAAATTAATGAAAATTGAATATCTTTTTAAAGATGAAAGAGTAAAACTCGAAATTTCGGTTGTGGAATTGGATATTATTGTGCTTGATAATGAATTGTAGGAAAATGGAATGTTAAATGTGGAAAAGTAATAATTTTTTATATTTATCAGAAAACTTTATTTTGCTGGTTCATTTAATGGATAGGCTAGAAGATTTCCTTTCTGTCCACATAGGTTGTCCCTATACCTAACTATAATAATTTTAAATTTATTTACGGATTTTCGCTAAATCCTCCAAATATCAAACGTATTATTGATTTGTCGCAAGAAGGCCATGATAAACTAAGTATTAATTGCAACTGACATTAGGTGCCCACAGACGAAGCGACAATTTGCGCGACCTGGTATGCAACAGACAACAAACCCATGAGAGCAATTTTTTTGGTTCATTTTTTACTACACAGATTTCAGTATTTCACCGACTAAAGAGGTATTTTAGACCAGCTTAAAATACGCAGTCGCACTACCCAGTAGGTGGAAATGTAAAATATCTGTCAACTAATTGACGGACAGCGTAGGTGCAGGAACCGATCGTTTGACAAATCGCGGACTAAGTATGTTCGTGTGTGGACACGACAAATCTGATCGCTCACAGACCAAGTCGGCGGATCTGGTATGGCAGTTCTGGTCGGTCGACACAGTCGGCTATCGCCGACCGACTAGGTCGCTTCGTCTGTGGGCACCTAATGGCACGCTTTTGTAGATACATATTATTACTTTGTTTATCCAGGTCTTCTTCCTTCTTGCCAAAAATCAATATTCAATGTTTGATATTTGGAGAATTTTGGGAAAAGCCGTAAATAAGTTAAAAACTATTGAAGTAGTTATATAGGACATCTTATGTGGACAGATAGGAAATGTTCTCGTCTATGCATTCAATGAACTAGCAACGTAGCGACATAAAATGTTTTTCATTTTTTAATAAATATCAAAAATTGTTAGTTTTCCAATTCCTTGTATCTAAAATTTCATTTTTCGACAATTCATTATCGAGCACAAATATCTAATTCAGCAACTGGAATTTCGAGTTTCCTTTTTTATTCTTTGAAAATATAGGTATTCAATTTTATTCGACGCCCTGTTAAGTCAAAATTTGAGAAAAACAACATATTTTCTCAGAAACAGTTAGAGTAGGACACCAAAACTTTAAATAAAAGTTATTGGAAATGAAGATAGAAACACAAAAAATAATATACAGGTTGCTCCATTTTAAATTAGCAAGTTTGAGTGGTACATGGTCGTTGTTACTTTGAAGAGAACGTCGTCGAAAACCCCATTATACAAATTTGCAGGATTAAAATCGCATTACTTTCCGAAATATTCTAGAGAACGGTCACCGTGAGACACCCTGTAGAGTCTCGACTCAGAATCTAGAGCCAGCCCGAATAACGTCATAGTTAAAATATATTTGGCCTATATCTGTGGCGTAGTTTTTATGGTAACTATTTTTGTGAACGTTTTATATTTTATGCCTTTTTCGGCGTTGTATTTCCCACAATCTGCCACTGGCTTGTGTAGCGACAATTTTGGTCAATCGTGGTAATAAGAAGGAGGGTTTGTGGCCTTGTGGGTTCGATCCCCATGACCGACAAACCGGTTCAAAATAGATGATTTTAGTGGTAAATAGAGGATTGTAAGTAGAGATTTCTATTTGGCGTCATCTAATAAGGCGCGAAAGGGATGGTCGATTCCAGCGTCGGACTGGCCATATCGTCAAGGTGGCGTTTGCCAGCCGGGCCCCAGCCAAACGCGGGCCCCTACGGGCTAGAAAAAATTTCTTAAAAAGGCTTATGTATTAACACTATTAACTGGGAAGTAACACTAATTTGACTAAAATGTTTATTTAAAAAATCATAAAAAAAAAGTAATCATTTAAAATTTTTGAGTTTTCAAAAATCTCCTAACAGGGGCATTGGCGTATTTAGGATTCGCCCCCTCCCTTCCTCGGCTCAATAGTAATGAGAAAACTTAAAATTAAATTATTCATCTTTCATTCATTTGCAATAATTAAAAACAGAATCAATATTTCAAATTTAATACATCGACAGAAATACTACCCCACTTAAAAAAAAAAATATTGGCGTTTATATTTAGAAATTTCTTTATTTCTACGTTTTCTCGGGTTGGGCTATCGAAAAGTAAATTTCTAGATTTTAATAGTCCAAAAAAAAGGACGTGGCACCTAAAAAAAGTGTGCCTGCGGCGCTTTATTTAAGAAAGAAAGATAGTAATGGTAGAGGGGCCCCCCATACCTAAAGGCGGCCCTGGCCACCCGGGCCCTTCCGGCCCAGTCCGACCCTGGTCGATTAATAGCTCTTGATAAATATAACGCCACCACGAGATACGATAGTTTTATCACTAAAGTCCGACTAACATCGACACAAAAAAATGGTCTTTTTTGAAATAGTAAAATACATATCTACACTTTAAACCTTCGAATATCAACGATATTCAATTACGAATTAAGAGCAAACACTAGTGACATAATAAGTTGCTTATCTTTTGTTCTCTCTAATTAGCGGCCCAATACCCGTCTTTGGGTAGCAGTAACCTATATTTTAAAAAAATTCCTAGATAAATTAATAAAAACAAAAAACGAAATTTTGTCCAATTTGGCCATGTTTCCTTTTTCTGCTTTTATTAATTTCTAAATTCAACATATTTTAACGTAAAACTTTTGCTAATTGTACTCCAAAGACTATTTGGCCGATTTTTAGATAAAACAAAGAAATAATGAAATATTGATCAAAAAACGGAATGACGAAATTATTGTTGATGCATGATTCTATATTGCGATCTAGAAAACTATAGTGGTCTTTTTATGGTCTGTTAACATTAAGTGCATACGTAAGCAAAATTGCCTGTAAGCATGCGCGTTAATGACTTTTTAATCAGTTGATGCAATTTTACTCATTTAAAAACAACCGTTTACTTGCATCGCATGAACTTGCAAGCAGTACTTGCACCTAATCTAGTACAGTGCGAGCAAACATTATTTGCATCAAAGAGCCTTGCATCTAAGGACGTAATGCTTAGCCGTAGAGCTTAATACCTGTTGGGTGTCAGTAACTACCTAAATTAACAATTTCGTCATCTCTGACAGTCGTTACAAGTAATTTGATTCATCGCTAATTTTTCCAATTTCTTGAACAATTCACAGAATGAGCTTTACGGAACAGCACAAAACATTCATGGTTCAATTCAAGCGTATTTTCGAAACGGGGTTAGAGTAAATTGTGACTGGCAATACAATCCGGGTTTGTGCATGGGCGATTTTCACGAACATTTTCCTAACGTTGCTTTTATTGCTGGGGATTTTTATCATTGCCTGAAAGAACCGTGGATGTGTTTGGAGAAACAGGTTCTATACAACACAAAAAAAAAGCAGGAAGACCATCTGTAAAAACAGAAGAATTTGTTGCAAACGCACGTATCATTGTGATCTAAACCAAGTCCTACGTTTTTTAATCCAAGCCCTCTTTGATGCAAATAATTTTGGCTCGCACGGTATAACTCCCCATAAGAAATGGAAAGATCGTTAAATGGCAAAAGGTTTATGCAATAATTATGTTAGTGGTTTTTTGGTGCTTGCGGATCGATTCTGGTTCTTTTGGTTTTCGAGATAATTTGAATGTTACATTTTCTTACGCATGGTTGTAACTTTTTATTTCCTATTAATCACCACATTTTTATGGTCAATTTGTACATAGAATAATATGACATATGGTTAAATCAAAACAATTTCCGTTGCACGTCATATCGAGTATCAGCAGTGTTGCCAGTTTGTAATCAAAATACCCCAGTAAGGAAATGCTTCGGCATTTTTCAATAAAGGTAAACAACGTACCGTAAAATGAGGTGAATCGCAACTGCTGTACCAATCGCAACAATTTTCAGGAAAAGAATGTTTTATTTTTTTTACCAATGTGTTTACTTTTCAGAACCTTAAAACTTTTTTAGTAAGTTCCTGGGACCTATCCCTAATACGTAAAGGACAAAAACGAAATTTCTAAAAAAAAGGACTTTGAGGTTATAATATTTAAAAGTGATGTTTTTTATTAAGTTTTTGTTCCTGAAAAAACTTTATCTGATAAACCTACTTAACATTTAAATTTAAAGTAAAGCGCGATAACACAGGTCCTTAGTACCATCCTACTAATAATTTTTACATTTGGTAACATCGCAACTTAAACGTAACGATTCTATGAATTTTTAAATATGATTGGTCAGAAATTAGCAAAAAGTGGGGTGAATCGCAACACGTGGAAACGCGACAGGTGGCGAGCTGTTAGTTAACATATTGAAGAAATTCTGCGATATGTTATATACAGTATGTCTCTGTAAGTTTGCATCATATGGAAAACTTTTTTATTATTCATTTTACGAAAAAAAGTTATTCTTCATAAAAAGTTCTGCATGGTCTAAAACCTAAAAAGCAACCATCAAATATCGAAATTTTCCAGTCATCTACGAGGTTTGTCAAAAAATGTGAATTTTTCACAAGAATGTGAATTTTTCCCAAGAGTAAAGTACCTTTATTTTTGACGTTATCAAAAATTCTTATTAAAAAAAGTTGATCAGAACTAAAAACTACGTCTAAATATGCAATCACACGCATTAAATTAATTAAATAATTAAAAAATTAAATAATTAATAATAAATTAATAAAATAATTTTTCAACATAAATGCGTATAATTTCATATTTAGACGTGGTTTTTAGTTCTGATCAACTTTTTTTAATAACAATTTTTGATAATGTCAAAAATAAAGGTACTTTACTCTTGGGAAAAATTTACATTCTTGGGAAAAATTCACATTTTTTTACAAACCTCGTATATGACTGGAAAATTTCGATATTTGATGGTTGCATTTTAGGTTTTAGACCATGCAGAGCTTTTTATGAAGAATAATTTTTTTTCATAAAATGAATAATAAAAAAGTTTTCCATATGATGCAAACTTACGGAGACATACTGTATATACATCCTGCACATGTCCAATTTCGTCCCTGATCGCCTCTTGAAAATTTTCGTCCATTTAAGCTGCTACATTTAAAATATGTATGTATGTTGTCGTCAGTTTCGACATTTTCACATTTGCGATTTTTTTTCTCGGAAACGGTTAGAGCAACAGTTAATTTGTAGCCTAAAATTTTTTTTTAAAACACTAAATGTGTTGCTTTTTACCTCGTAGACAGTGTGAAAGCCATTTGACGTGAAAAAAAACGGGTGTTGTTATTCACACCGGTTGTAAGGTGAATCGCAACACACCATATCTATATTATTTTTACAGTTATTTTTAAAGAAAAAAAATACATATAGGAATCCTTACAGAGGACACCGAGATCTATTATTGCCATATTACATATTTATTTTACGCATAATGCTAACCGCGGTATAGATGCATTAATGCTGAAAAGTGTTGCTATTCACCTCATTTTACGGTAATCAACACAAATGTGTATGTATCCCTTTGCTGTTCTTAAAAGAACAGTTTTTAATCCTATATATATAAAAGGATTTGAAGTTTTAGTTAAAAACGACTTAAATAAACTCACAAAAACACGAAATGAAAATAATAAACGTCAATCAAAATCCGCCAAGAAATAAACTGGCATCACCGATGCGTTGACACTACTGTTGCCAACTTAGCCCAAAAAAATCAAATGCGATATTAATCTTTAAAAGGTTAAATTTAAAAAACATTTCCTTTAAGCGGCTTAGTATCAAAGAAGAATACATTAAATTTCTTTTACATTCAATATCCCATGAAATTTATATATTTTTTGCCCAAATTTAATTTTCTTATGTTTCCTGACCGACTTTCAATTATCAGCTGATTGATGACGTGCAACGGAAATTGTTTTGATTTAACTATATAAATAATTACGTATATTAAAAACCTCACCTACACTTTTAATTTAAGAAAATGTAATTTAAACTTTTATACCTATGTCATTTTTAGACACTTGCGTTTTGCGTTTTGACATGTTGCTATGACAACAACAAAAAAATTTCGGAAATATCCCTACCTGTTGATTAATAAGTGGAAATCTCCCTGGCTTGACAGCTGTAATAGAAACAGCGAAGTATGTGTTATTATAAGGCGGAAATTTATCATTCATTTTGTACGCGTCCTTATTTAATTTATTTAATTCGTTTCCCTTGTTTCTAGTAGTATAAAATTATGGAACAAAGAATAATTTTTATTTTAGATTATTATTTAAACTTTGTTTTACTATAGCACAGAGACAGTAAAAATAATGCAATTTAAACTGCTTATGATTTACCAAAATATAGTGCCCACTGCTGTTGTTTACAACACAGGGTTGTATCATAATATCACTAATTCTATTCCATTCTATTTTGAATTAGCTTTCGCATAAAAAAAATTGCCGAATCTCGCGCGAGCTTGATTTAAAATTTTATCGGTTGCGAATTTTTAAAGAAGTTTTCAAAAAATTCTCACCTTGGAAAAATTTTTAGTAGGTCCATATGGGTATTTGGCCGATGTTTGAATAATAGAAGTAACGAATTATTGATCTAAAAACGAAATGGCGAATGCGTTACTAGGGTTTACTCTTAATCCTCCTTAATTTAAAATAGTATACACAAAGATTGTTATTTAATTAACTTTATTTTTAAGTAAAAGGATTATCCGATATGTCGGTGTTGCTAAATATGTTCGAATTTTCCCTAAAAATGTTTTTTCTAGTTATTTTGAAGTTATGCATTTTTCTTTTGTGTTTGGTAGCATACTATAGGAAAAATTAAGTGCTTTTCGTTGAGTAAAAAATCCAAAATGGCCGTCGCGTCGTAAGTAAAACGATGATGGTTCCAGGAAACCAAAACGTTGTATAACTAAAATATGGCCTATAGTAGCTATATTCTCCGTGAGGATCAAAATGTGTTTACAGAATCAAAAAATATTCGGAAACAAAAGTTATAACCGATCTAAGAAAATGCAACATTTATTCAAAATATCTCAGAAACCAACAGAAAAATAAAATAGTAACATAAAGGCCCAAAACTTTTTCCATTTAACCAACTTTCTATCTCTTATAGTTTCCGAGATAGCAATACTTTAAACCAATTTCGAGAACTCTGCGTAATTATAGAGGCTGGAATAAATGGAATTTTCGACACTTTGTAGCCAGAAGGTTCATTAGGGGTGCCATCATTTGACACTTTTTTTATTTCCGTATAAAAATATCGAAATCGATACACCGTGCTACATGGATGCAAAGATGATTTTTTTTTAATACTTTTTATTTTCTTTCATAGTTTAGCTATCACCTTCAGCGATAGCTCAACGGGAGGCTGTCCCGCTGTCCCTAATTATAATGAACGAATTACAATTAAAGTATCTATCGAAGAACTATGAATTTTATGGATAATTTTTGGAAATCATATTAATATAACCTATTAAATTTTTTTAAATTAAATATATGTTAGAAAATAATCAAAATTACATTCATTCGAAAATTGGAAAGAAACACATTAGAAATAACGACGGTACGGAAGGAAGCTTCATCCGCGAGTTACATTTGAACTTGACCGTTTATTGACTCAATGATGAAATATCTGCCCGGCAACCTAGTGCAGTCGTCGGCGCCGCCACTCACCTGGAGAAGGTCGAATCTGCATTTCCCTTCGGTGGCGGGACCTCTGCGGCTGGTGAAGACGGCGTCGATTCCGCGTCTCCTTGAGTCGTCGAGCTGGCCACGGCCTCCATGGCGTCGAGAACTGGCCTCCTGGGGGGCCATAGCGCCCCCCTACCTGGTGCAGGTAGCGCGGCGGAGCTGGAGCATCGCGGAGGAGGTCAGGACACGGGCACGGCGTTGCTGTCACGGGTAAACTGGGAAACGGGGTGTCTATGGCCCGGTTCGTAAGCCGTACGAGGTGCGCAGGCGTTCCGGAATCGAAACAGGGTTTGTAGGGAATGGGGATACGGGAAGTCATTGTTTTTGAATGCTCTGCTTCCGCGTTTGTAGTGCTCTGCATATTGCTTGCAGTTGCGTACTTTCGTTTTACGTTTATAATTTTTCAACTTTGGGTGTTGGAGAAAATAGGTACATTATATAGGATGTCCTATTATTAGATTAGTGTTTGTTTGCTTGTTTTTGTTAGTTTGTAAATGGAATTTTAAGACAGTTTATACTACACACATACTTTTATTCTTATGAAAAATTTGCTTTTACCAGCCGCCCTCTGTAAAAGGAACTTAAACGGGTACAACACATAGACATTTACCTTTAGATATAAGCAAACAATAATCACGAAAGTGGCAAATTTATGCCTTGCACATGTAAACAAAGCCACACAGGAATGGGCATGCGCACTGCAAAATTATCATTTAATGAATGGGGAAAATGGACAGGTCCGGGCTTAAACATGTTATTTTTATGGCCTAGGCCTAGTTTGATGTGTTTAAATTGATCATAATAAAATAAAATTATATATCAAGAACTATCACTACCTACTTCATACTTACCTACTGAAAATACCCGCGGTATTTTACCCCTATATTTGGGCATAATAAAATCATACAATGATTTTTACTAAGGTAGAGGAGGCAAATATGGCCCAGCGGGTAATATGGCCCAATAGCCGTAGCGCAAAAACTAAAGCATTTATCAGCGATCTGGCAACGTCAGTTAACTGCCTGTAGGTGTCACTACCAATCACTCTTCGGGCGACCGTTTGAAGCCATGCGTTTGCATGCAGCAGCTAATTAGGTTCCGACAGCCGGTTCACAAGCATGTTATTATAATTTTTTACTTGATTTCTTGACCACGTTGTCGTATTGAGGACAATAGTAAACGGTGCATGTAATTAGTAGAGGTAAGTACATCTAGTATAAATATCTACACGGAATATTTGTTCGGTAATCAAGCTTTGTCTCTTTTTTGAAGTGAAAACTTCTTTTGGCGCGTTTAGCACTTTTTGTGGGCACTAAATTAACTGAGCCGTCACGCTCGGATGTGTAACGCTCGTCTGCGCCGAACAATTGTATTTGATATTATTATTTTACCTTGTTGAAGTTTTCACTTCTGTCGTGTGGTCTTAAGCACACACAATTTTTTTTACCTATTATATTGTCTGGATGCTATTGCGGGTAATATGGCCCAATAAAATGACGGGTTATATGGCCCATGGCCATGTGGGGAACATTACTCTACTCGACCTAAAATAGGTTTTAACTTTATTTACTTACCATGAGTATGTGTTGGCCTCGATCCTCAAGATGATGAGTTTGAGTGTTATTAACTCATTTTTCAGTTTATATTTTTAGGCACAAGAATAAAAAAAATGTTTGTGGTTTTCAACTGTGTGTTGTTTAATGTTTTGGTCATGTCTGTTTATGTTCCTAACTAGCTCAGTAAACGTTTAATTGTGTTTAATTTTGTGAAACCAACTTAATAAAAATTAAAATTACATTAATCTTTCTGTTTAAAATTATTTTATCGTGGGCCATATAATCCGACCAGACTGGTAATATGGCCCAATGGTAACGCACAGAATTTTTACATATAAATCTGTTACGATTGTTTCCTGACCAAGCTATATTATTTACGTATTTTAGGCACATACGTACCTATTATGCTGATAAAAATTATTGTCCATAAAATATTAATGTTCACTGGAAAAAATTAATGAAGTTAAGGTGGGCCATATTTGCCGCCACTACCTTATTGTATCCGAGTCCGAGTCACTAAAGACACAAACACAATTCACTAAACTACACAAAACCTAGAAATTAGAGACCGACCGAAGGTTCGGTTTCGGCTAGTTTCGGCCAAAAAATCTAGTTTCGGTGACAGATTCGGTTTCGGCCAAAAACCGGCCGTGCCGAAACTCAGTGTTCGTGAAATGTCGCGGACCATTCGGCTAACTTTGGGTGGGTTCGTAAGCAGTGTTGTCTATATAAATAGATTTTTTCTCTGTCGCCCTTTTTTTTAGTGGGAAGAGTTCAATCCGTTCCCAAGATCGATCTCGTCTTTTTGTAAGCGTCGTTAACAAAGCGTCAAAATAAATTAAATTTCAGTATACAATAAAATATTTAACATGTAAGTATAAATAAGTAAGTTTCGGTTTCGGCCGAAATTGAGATCAAGGCCGAAGATTCGATTTCGGCCGAAACTGAAAATCTTGTATTCGGTCGGACACTACCAGAAAATCTAGAAATACATATACATATTGGGTAAACACCCACAATCCAGAATAGCAAAAAAAAAGGAAATGATAATATGTCTGAAGCAGAGAACACACAGCCAACGAGAAGCGACAGCTGGGCGTTTTGCGGGTCCTGTTTTGGTACGCGCATGTCGCAAAGATGTTGTGTATCGGTAAAAAACATGTGCTCGTCTAAATTGTGTTTAGTCCGTGAGCTGACGTTGCGCCTAGCTATTTTTGGTATTATTTTGTTTTTGTTGTGTGTTGTAAAATGTCTGGATATTATTGTGCCTACCCGTATTGTTCAGTAAGAACCGGCCAAGGAGTAAGTTTATTTAGTTTTCCAAAGGAGTACGAACGGTAATTATTATGATAATCAATTAATTATAATATGAATGATAGATTTAAAATTTTTAATCTTAAAGTTTTTTGGGATGTAGGTACATATTTTTAACAGACTTGATAAATAAAGTTGGAGCTTTTTAGTTTTCTTATGTTTTTATGTTTAATCGCGAATAATTGTTGATATGATAAAATAAAATAATAAGATATAAGTTGTAAAGGTCTGGTTAAAATAGTTTTTGGGTAGATTTATTTCAAAAGGGGTAGAAATAATGGATATTATGTTGCTTTAAATACAATATTTTGTTATAGTGCAAAATTGTGGATAGACGCCTGCAGTAGGCCAGATTTATTGCCAAATATAATAAATGCACACAAAAACTATCGGCTTTGTGAAAACCATTTCGAAGAAAAATATTTTTCAAGAAGTGCAACTATTAAAAAAACCTTATTTCCGCAAGCAGTACCCACAAAGTTTTCTAACCTTTCGCCAACATGTGAAGAAATGCCTGAAGAAATTATTCCTTCATTAGGAGAGCCTCCCAAAAAAATTATTATATTGTCAGGTTTGTATGCTTTATACAGTGAGTGGCAGAAAGTTCGCACCAAAGGGTTTTATTTTTATTTGAAAACTTACCATATTTTTTTGGCGGTTGAAAAGTTCTGCATGTCCTCAAGCAAAAAAGAGCATAGACAAAACTAGTAAATATTGCGCCGTATACGAGGAAGAGGTGAAAACGGTAAATTCACTCAAGAATAAATTGCCCTTATTTTTCACTGTGGAAATTTTTTTTATTAGGAAATGTTGTTTGCACTTAAAACTTATCCAAATACACCAAATTTGAGCTCGGTAGCACAAATATAAATATTTTTCATGGCTACTAGATTTAAATGAAAACGAATTTTATTGTAAGGGTTTAAACACCAGAAAAGTTGAATTATTTTTGACGTTATTTTATTAAACGTCCAGTTCTCGCGTATTTAAACAAATTTAAGTAAGTTATGTGTCTAATTGCCCAAGAGGTGTTAAAAAATTGAATTTATAGGTTGCATAGCTTCTATCAATTCGTTATACGAGGGGGCGTAAAAAAAAGTAAAAAAAACACTTTTTTTGTGGTACCGAGCTGAAATTTGGTATTTATGGATAACTTTTAAGTGCAAACAACATTTCCTTATAACAAAATTTTCTACAGTGAAAAATAAGGGCACTTTATTCTTGAGTGAATTTAGCGTTTTCACCTCTCCCTTGTATACAGCGCAATATTTATTAGTTTTGCCTATGCTCTTTTTTGTTTAGGGACATGCAGAACTTAAAAAGTTATACGAAAGCTACGAATTTTATCACATATATAAGTTTTTTTAAATAGGCAAATGTAAAACAATATGTAATTATTATTCCTCTAGTAATTTCAGAATTAACATGTATTTCTGAATAAAATTTTTGTTTTTTTACAACAGCTTTTTACTTATTAAGGGTGAATTAACTTTTTTTTAATCCCCGAAGGACCACATTTTTTTATCCATGGGTAAGTAACTATGACACTAAAGCAATTGTCAAAAACGTCACTGTAGTTTTTAAAGCACAAAAAACTGTGTAACAAATTACTGACGTTTTAATAAAATGATATTTATCTCACGCCACCCCATATCTACGTATACCTAGTCACGATATATTTTGACGTACCTAATAGTGTTCTATAATTTATGTTATAACATGTTTATAATATATAAGTACGTATTTTTGCCCGTCACAAATCGAAGGAAACTCAAACAAATCTGTAAAAGCGTTAGAAACTTAAAAGTTTTTTAATATAATAATTTTTTTCATTTTCTACTTTAATAATATTCTTAATTCCCAAGACTAACAAATTTAAAACTTTTTTTAAGTTTTTATGTTTGAAAAATAAATCAAGTTATAACATTTGCACCTGTACTAAAAAGTAATGTCGTTCAGTGTAGAAAATAAGCAAGTTTTCTCGGAGTAATATGTTGTGGATCGACCGTTATCGTTGTGTGAAGGTCATTGAAAAACGACCAGTCGATATCAAAGGTGCCGACAGGTATTGTCGCTTCTGCTTGCTGTTAATATTCTGTGGTCTGAAGTTAGCGACATTTATGCAGCAACGAATTTTTTTTTTGGGGTACGTGTCAATCCCGCCTGTAGCTTTCGTAAACAAATTTTAAGTTTTTTAGTAGTGAAGATTGAAATTCTACCATTTTGTAATTTGTGTAGGCATTTAATAACTTTATTTTGCAATTTTTGTAATGGTTTGGCATATCCCCATGCAGAAGCTAAGTATTGTAATTTTGAATATATATACAGGGTTCCCCATTTAAAACGAAACAGGCTAAATATTCCACGTTAATTAAAAAAAAAAACGCTCGGACTCGTCGATTTTTATTTCGAGGGGGACATATTTTGCGTATATTGTCAATCTTGTTACTTCAACCCCCTAGGAGGGAGGTGGGGTAAGATCTAAATCTTAAATGGATACCCCTATTTTATATAATTTTTTTGCATTCTGCATAAAATTCTGAACATTTTTTAATAAAAGCATTATTAGTCTATACTAAACAGTTTCCGAGATATTGACTCTTGAAAAATTAGATTTTTGAACTTTGACAGCGTCTAGCTTTCTAACTGTCCGTCTTAGAGTAAAACGGCTTACATGTGCCTATTTTCGATTTTTATTATCTTTCCAATAGTGTCAACTTCCGGTTAAACAGGTTGTAAAAAATATAGTACTTCCGGTTTAACCGGAAGTTGACACTAGCAAATAATTTAAGATTTTAAAAACTAAAGCCGCAGAAAATTTTATTTTTTCTTCTATCCGATAGGATAAAAATCATCAATTTAACGAATAGCCGATTCAGATAGAACAAAAGTTAATTCTAAAATTTTATTACGACGGGCATAGTCAGGGGCGGTTCTAGACCCAAAATATTGGGGGGCACCACATTGGCGCAGCCACAATTTTTGGTAGCCTTCGCTTGATTGTATTTCTCTCGAGATATTTTAAAGTTTTTTTCAGAAATGTTGGGGGTCCTGGGCCCCCCAGCCCCCCCCCCCCCCCCCCCCCCCCCCGTCCCAACAAACAATTATAGTCTAAAAAAGGTGACTTTTACTTAATATTTTAACTATAAAGCTCGACGGACCGCTTTAAATAGTCAGAAGTTAGTAATTTATACCACTTTATCACCTAGTGGGGAATAAAACCAAGGTAATAAAGTGGTAAGAAACACCTGTCATTAGGAGAATTGTTCTTCATAGACGAGGCCAAGTAGTCTTCTCCGTGGTAGTAAAGAGGTGTTTTTTACCCGTATTTTACCTATGTGGGCCTATGTTGGGCCTGTTATGGGCTATGAAGTTTATAGAAAATCATAACCACAATTTTAGAAAAAGATAAAAATAGTATTTTGTTTTTATTTGTATTAAAGCACAGGAGGCAGGAGGGTTCTTAAATCAGAACATGTCATGTCAGCCGCTATTGATTTTTAAAATGGAGTGGTAGTATATAGATAGGTATGTACTTATAAAAATCATTATTTCATCGATGTGAAGTGAAAAAATGGGTGCGCGTAAAAAATTTTCGTATAGATTTCAATTTTACCTAGAAAAACTAACCGCGCCCCAGAAAAAAGGCATTTAATTAAAAAAAACAAGGTAAATTAAAATTGAAAATACCAAAAATTTAATATGTAGCCAATATTTAGTGCTTGGACGAGTAAGTTAGCTCGTTTCTGTGCTCGGTTTTTGTAATATATTTGTTGTTGCTTTAGTGTTACAAGTAATCTAACAAAATTAATTGAAAATAATACACCATGTTAAAAAAAATATGGCGTCAGTAAAATATGTTTCCTAAAGGTCGTGATTTCCTGTGGTTTGGGCCTTAAAAAAAATTGGACCTATAAGTCAACCCGTATTAGGTTACGCTAGGAGAAAATTTCCTATTTTGTATCTTCCGTCTTGATAGGTCTAAATTAGGAGAAATATTCGTTTATATGGCATAACTTTATAATAATAAGTGTCTATGAAGCCTAATTTGGGGTTTTTAAGAATTCTGCAGGCCCTATGTATGGCCAATTACTCCATAAAATGTTTCTATCGGGGTTGCTGAATTAATGTCTCGCAACGGATTAATAGCCACTATTATAATGTAACTAACCTTACTTTTTGGAATAGTTCGAATATAAATGTACAACGTTTTTTTTCTTTGTTCCGGCGTTTTGTATAGCTCCTACGCGACCCCATTTTATTTCGCCGAAAAAATGGAAACTGATTATTTTAAAATGGAGAGGGTCAAGCTCCTCCTTGGATTATTCTTATGTTCCCCACAAGTGGGAAGATTACCACAGTGCAATAAACTTTACAATCATCATTCAAGTTTTCTAAGCCAGAATCTCTTTAAAGACATAATTTTTGGAAGATACGGCTTTATATCCGGTAAAAATCACTTTGAGGACAAAATATTGGGCTATAAAGAAATTATTTAAATCATAACTATAACCTATTTTATACTTTAAAGCCTTCTGGGCTTTAAGTACAAAATGTAAGACTAATATAGGGTATACATCACCTCAGAAAGTGTTCACATTATAACCTGACCATGAAGATATATTAAAGACAAAACGAAGTTATTTGTTCTTCATTTATGGGCCTAAAAGATTATTGGGCTTTAAGGCCCAATCTAAGGTAAAAAATAACCTGGTTGGGCGTTTATTACTGACTTTCCTTAGACCTAACTATCAAGTCGATTTACAAGGTAATTATCTACTCTTTTGGACCATCTCTTGGGCCTCTTATATTTTCCCACTTTGAACACGTATTAATAAGTTCGAATTACTTTGTTTTGACCAAACAGTTAGTCTCTTTGGCCGTTTCGTCTAAAAAGCCGATTTGGAGGTAAAAAATAGACTATTTTTTACTTAAATAGGTCATTTTCTCCAAATGAGAGGTCGCCAAGGCTTTAAATGTTTGTTGGGGTAGAACCGTCCCTGGGCATAGTGCCAATAAGTGTGATCTTTTCATCGAATTTGGAGAAACAGTGGTAACAGAAGGAATAGAAAATTGTTTACTTCTTAGGCCTTTCGGAACTTTATGAAATTTTGCCTACCGGGTGGCGCACCGCCAGACTGGTCATGGGAAACCCCATGTAAATTTTGCTACTCTCAAATATTGGCTCCCTTATTGTATTGGACGCTAGATGTCGCCATGTGCTTTATCCTCTCGGCTGATCGCCATATTTACTACATTTAAGTAGTGCACACTTTCCTTTATTTCGTTAGATCCTAGCCTTACTGATTAGCCATGATATGGCGAAACGTGTCTAGGAATGGATCTGACGTAAATTAAAAGCAACATTTTCTTCTGTATTTAATATTAATATTAGTGCTGGGAAGTTTAGTTCATTTTGCCGATTTCAATCTTTCGATCTCGTTCAATAAAGTGAATAGTTTAAAAGACTAGTTCGTTTAGTTCATTTACTTCACTGATTTATACTGGCATAGTGAAGTAAAAGAAATATTTTAAAATTTAAATTATATATTAAATTAACAAAAAATACAGTAGACACCGACAATATTCTTTATTTATTTCCATACCGAAATAGTCCGAAATTATCGCGGCATGCATCGGTCGGTCAGGTGACAAAACCTATAATCTCGGTCGTCTCGCTTTCGCTTGCGTAGTTCATTCCGTTTAGACTTTAGTTCGCCTTGTTTCAATCTCTCAGTAATTACTGATTGAATCTTTTAGTTCAGTTGTCAGATTCGATCTTTTGAACTAGTTCGTTCGCGAACTACACAACTCTAATTAATATAACACTATAAATAATAATGGACCCACAATACGTACTTGTGGTACCCAGCGTTGCCTAATTTTCTTTTAAAAATATTTTCTATATAAGGGTATCTAGTTTGAAGGTCCTTGTATGGTGGACTAGTGTTGGGAAAAATCGACTTATTTTAATAATCGACTACCGAGCATTCGAGTGATTTAAAAAATCGAATGAAAATCGATTTTTTTTCACTCAAATGCTAATATTAATTATTAATATTGGCGGTTCATCATTCATGTTGATATACAGCATTTGTATTGGGAATAACTGACTCGGTGTTGTTAATCGATTGATTTTTTGCGGATTATTAAATGTGGCGGAGATATTTGTGGATTTTTTGGCATGGTTCCCAGATCTTACAACTTACAATTTAATTTAACTAACCACTTGACTACTTGACCTTGAGATGTCACGATATTGCATAACTCATGATTTTTATGAATACTGAATACTCACCACCATAATAAATCCTATTATCCTACGCAGGCAACCCGTAATGCAGTATTTAAATCTAAATAAATCATATTTATTATCTTACGCAGGCAACCCGTAATGCAGTATTTAATATGAATTATCGCCAATAATAACCGAAAACCACTCGGTGTAGCCGCTCGCTACGAGATGGCTCTGGCCGCAGTGAGTGATTAACAGGCGGGCAGCAACTTTGGAGACGCGTTGAAAAATAAAAACCATATGTTCGTCACTCATTTCGTCACTCGAGTTATTTCCGAAGATAATCGAATAATTCAAGTGATTGAAAAAATCGAGTGATCGGTTATTTTTCGCTCGAGTGATCCCATTACTATGGTGGACTCGCCCAAATTTTATTATGTTTTAATTGCCAATTAAATAATATATTAAAGTACACTTTTCATAAGCGGTTTTAGCGCACGCGTCTATTTTAAAAAAGCGAGTTTTTTTATTGACACGTGCGCTAAAACGCCTTATGAAACTTGTGATTTATACATTTTTTTCTACTTCACCGTTTATAATCAAGAAAAATACATTTTAAAAAGAAAATAAATCCTTCAAATTTTGTAAATTTTTATGTCTAAATTTTATGTTGGTAATACTATTTTTTATCATAGTAGCCTCTGGACAACAAAAATTATTTTGCAAACTGTCATTTTTTGATTTATTGACCCATTTTCACCACGAGATTCTAAAGTTATTTAGCTTAATTTAATTTTATTCGATAATATAAATCGACATTGGAAGGTTAGTAGATTGAATTTTGGATAGGATTTGGCAGAAAATGATAGCTTGAAGCATCTACAAAAGATTGATTTATAGATTTATGCAACCAACATACATGACTGTTATCCACACAGAATAAAAAAGTAGGTTATCAAGCTATTTTTCCTCTGCGTCAGTCAATGAAATAAAACATTTAAATGTTACCAACATCAAATAAAGAAAAAACGCGTATCGAAATAGCTTCATAACGATACGCAAATGCGTATCGTACTGAGCTAATTATGAACGAGAAATAGAAAAAGTTATTTAGAACACCCCCCCCCCCCCCCCTTAGTAAAGTTTTGGATATGCCACTGCCAGTAAGCATGATAATATCCAACGTTACTACTAAACGTTTTATTTTTAGTTAGTTTCATGTGTCACGGTATCCGGAGTATTCTCTGCGATGTTTCCTACTCCTACCCTACCTGACCCATTCCAAGCAAAAAAACCGACAATATTGTTCCTAATTTTCATCATCTTTCAGCATCCCTCTACAGTACTGCAAAAATTACATAAGTAGGTATAAATTATCATACGTGTAAATATCAGGAATTGAGGGAAAGTGGTGAAATACGAAGGGAAAAGTTTTGTTTTTAAGTTTTGGAAAGGATAAATAACGATAAGGAATTCTCCCGCAATGTTTGTTTTACCGACAAATGAATCTTCACATTAAACAATGAACCAAATGTTCAAAATTGTAGATACTAGAGTATATTCATGAGCATACATTTGTACAAAAAAGGGGTTTTATCTACGACTATTTAATAATAGAAGCATAATGTGTTTGTTAGTACATAATGTGGTTCCTCATAATTTACAACCGTGGATTATGAGATTTCATAATCCACGGTCCCGCAACACTGAAGGTTATACCGGGTGGCCCACTCTCAACGCAGGATTCCATAGCATCTAAACTGTTCAACTTTTTAATATTTTTTAAAAACAGAGTTATAGGGAGGCATTGGGTCTACAATTTAAAATTATTTCAAATTGTGCAGGGTATCTCAAATAGTCAGGGTATATCAAACTTACTTTTTTTTTAATGGAACACCCTATATATTATGTAATTTTTGGATTGGTTGATCAATTCTAAGAATATTCTGTATAACATATAATATGTTTAAATTTAACAATTTTTGAGTTATTAACGATTTTTCAAAAATTTCGTGTTTGCAGCACGTAAGAATATGCACCTGTCAGTAGTAGAGACTGACAGAAATAAATAAAATTTGGGTTATGGAATATGATTGTTCAGTAGCGTCTAAAGCATATTTTAAAAAACAAAAATTTATACCGAAGTCTTTTAAAATGCCATTCTAAATGTAACAATTTTAAAAACGTAAAAATTCTTAAAAGTCTGTTATTTTAAATACATACCCTAATATTTTTTATGCCTAATCGAAAGAAAATTTTAATACAATTCTAATTATAGTAGGGTTCCCTATACCTACCTTTTATAGTTTTCTCTAAAATAGCTATTTCTTCCTTTACCATATAAACTCGGTGTTTATTTTCTCATATAGTGCCTTGAATGCCGCATCGTGTTCGTACGACGCTCTTTTTCTAGAGTGCCATGGACACCCAACTATTCATTTTATTAATCTTAAGTCATTTAAAGTTTTTCTTTAATGGAAAAAATTAATGATATTGCTTAAATTTAAAACAACAGAAATATTTTAATTTACAAATACTGAAAAATGTCACTTCAAATGACTTTAGATTAATAAAATGAATAGTTGGGTGTCCAGGGCACTCTAGAAAAAGAGCGTCGTACGGACACGGTGCGGCATTTAAGGCACTCTATGAGAAAATAAACACCGAGTTTATATGGTAAAGGAAGGAATGCTATTTCAGAGAAAACTATAAAAGGTAGGTATCGCAGGCAACCCTAGTATAATTAGAATTGTATTGTAAATATCTTTCGATTAGGCATAAAAAATAATAGGGTATGTATTTATAGTATTTAAAATAACAGACTTTTAAGAATTTTTACGTTTTTAAAATTGTTACATTTAGAAAGGCATTTTGAAACACTTCGGTATATATTTTTGTTTTTTAAAATATGCTTTAGACGCTCCTACTGAACAATCATATTCCATAACCCAAATTTTATTTATTTCTGTCAGTCTCTACTACCGACAGATGCATATTCTTTACGTGCTGCAAACACGAAATTTTTGAAAAATCGTTAATAACTCAAAAACTGTTAAATTTAAACATATTATATGTTATACAGAATATTCTTAGAATTAATCATCCAATCCAAAAATATCATAATATATAAGGTGTTCCATTAAAAAAAAAGTATGTTTGATATTACCCTGACTATTTGAGATACCCTGTATAATTTGAAATAATTTTAAATTGTAGACCCAATGCCTCCCTATAAATCTGTTTTTAAAAAATATTAAATGGTTGAACAGTTTAGATGCTATGGAATCCTGCGTTGAGAGTGGGCCACCCGGTATTGCTGATTAAAAAAAACTAAAATAGACGCTGGTAATAAAGTTTTAAAAGAAATAAACTCAAATTTATGCCCATCTACATATACCACTGTAAATAATGTTTGCTCCGAAACTTTTTCCATTACTAATAAAAACGATATGAATATAAGTAATATTCCTGCTCCCATTCATTTTCATAATTGCTCTAATGTTACAATCAATTTCATGAAAAATTAGAAATAAGTAGATCATTGTATTCTGTTTAATTATTGTTAAAATTGTTGAATTGTATTTTTTATTTAAGAAATACCATTAATAATATTACCTTGCGTTATGTAAAAATATCCTATTGTAATAAAATTTGTTGCTCTGAAAGCATTTTCTAATTTTTTGAATACTGAATAGTCGTAGATAAAGTATAGTATTTGACTCGCGTATAATGGCTATATTACACTCGGATTCTTAAAACACAAGGCTCGTGTTTTAAAATCTCGTGTAATGTGGCCAACACTATACGCTCGTTAAATTATATACTATTATGAACTCGCGTTTATTAAATTTTATAAATTAGTACAATCATTATATTTTCTTAAATACTGTGAAACATGTCTTAGAGAGAGATAGAAAATAATAAAATTTGGTATGCGTTTCCGTCATACAAGGACCTTCAAGAAAGTATTATACAATTTTTAGGTAAAATTAAAATGGGAGCCACTATTTGAGGGTAACAAAACGGGATTTCCCTTGGTCAGTGCACCCACCACCCAGAATAAATTAAAAACACATAATTTGTTATGGATTTTTTTTTAATATTAAAAATGTTTATTTTACAGTATACATTCCTTAAAACTGTTACCAAATTAATAAATAAAAGTTAAAAAATAACATTTACAATATTCTGACAATCACATGTTATAATAATTAAAAAGTATAGAGAAAATATAAATAGCATCTTTTAATATATTACAGCGTTTAAGGCAACATTAAGGCACTCCACTCACTACATTGTAAATACACAAACAATACAACTAAACTTAAGAGCACGATTTCTTCCCCAGATGTACAGTGATATCAATTTAGTTTGTCACACTTTTAAGAGCCTGTAACTTTTTTGTATTTTGAGTTAGCGAGCTCATTCAAAAAACAAAATGTACCATTTTTAGCCAAGTTTTTATGAGTGTTGTCAAAAATGACAGTAGGTGTCACATGTCACATTTAAAAGCAAAAATTTAATTTTTTTAAATGGGACACCCTGTATATTAAGGGCGCATTAGATGGTCCCTTTTCTTCCGATTTCAAAAATATAACACACATATGCATTATTTTCTTTATTCCATCAAACATTGACAAAAATATGGAAAAATATATTATTGTTAAAAAGCATCAAGATAGCTATGCAACTGTTTTGGTTGCTATGGATTTTATCTTTATTTATATTTTAGTCTGTCATTCTCCGCATTATTAATCGTTTTGAATATTGTAGAAAAGTTATTTTGTATGTAAAAATTAAAATGAGATATTATTATTCAGTGGAGGAAAGTTGGGTCACTCTGTAGTCCCTTTTATGTTTGATATTTTTCGTCAAACGGGCAGTGCAACCTTAGCACTTAGGAGGTATAGACTTCAGTTTCCCAATAGACGGGTTTCTTTCAAAAAAATATTTTATCGGCTGAAGAAGACATTTTTCGAGACTGGAGGTATAAAGAAAAAACGAATAATTAGGCGGAAAACAATTATTACGGAAGAAATGGAAATAAAATAAATGTATTAGCCTATTTTCGGGCATTTTCCTACAAATCTATACCCGATATACTACGAGAGATGCCTATATCGTATGATCCAGTAGAAACGATTTAAAAAAAAATATAAGTTTCAAAGTGTCGTGTTTCATTGATCATATAAGCTAACAACCAAAACAGTTGCATAGCTATCTTGATGCTTTTTAACATTAATATATTTTTTCATATTTTTGTCAATGTTTGATGGAATGAAGAAAATAATGCATATGTGTGTTATATTTTTGAAATTGGAAGAAAACGGACCATCTAATGCGCCTTTAATATACAGGGTGTCCCATTTAAAAAAATTACATTTTTGCTTTTAAATGTGAAATGTGACACCTACTGTCATTTTTGACAACACTCATAAAAACTTGGCTAAAAATGGTACATCTTGTTTCTTGAATGAGCTCGCTAACTCAAAATACAAAAAAGTTACAGGCTCTTAAAAGTGGGACAAACTAAATTGATAACACTGTACCATAGCATAGGACAAATAAAAATATAAAAAGAAATTCCTTTCTTCTTGTTTTGTATGACATTATGACAAACTAAGAAGTAAAAATGGGGAAGAAATGCTAGATTATTAAACCTAACCTACAGTTAAAGCTTTACAAAATGAACACAATTTAAATCCGAAGGTGTTCATTGCAACTAACACATTTAAATAAAAAGTTGTGAAAAAATAAAGATGGTACTTAAAGAAAAACTGTCTTTTAGTAAGAGTATTTTTGGTGTACATAATAATAGGTGTAAGAAGTTTCCAAGTTCATAAAAAAGAAAAAAAAAATTTTTAATTTAAAATTGGCCGAGCTCCCTTTAGTTACTTTTAAACAGGAAACTGCTAAGTTTAGCGTTCCTTTTGAAAATTTAACTTAGCACAGCAAAGATTTTTTCCTCCCCCCTTGCCGCGGTTAAGTATGCCCCTCTCTATTTACCATACGGATTATAAGAAGTTGCGTGCGAAGCGTTTCTTTAACAACTTAGCTAAGCAAAAAATTTTACTTTGCTTTGCTGTTTAAAAGAAGCAAATGGAAAGTACTATCATCAAGTAAACTCAAACTACGCTGGTTGTTTGCTAAATAATATGTAAATATTAAAAGGTATAAAAAAATAATTGCTACTAAAAAGAGCAATCCTATTCATAGTCTAAACTACTAATGGCGACTGTGAGTTAAATGAATGATTTTTTGACTTAAACATAGAGTAAGAAGCATTCTGGTGAAAAAGATAAATTTTGTGACATCAAAACGTCAAAAAGATGATCGAATTGACATTGGCAATTAATTTTTTTTTATTAAGGCGGACCTTGCTTATGATATTAGCTTTACATAATTTGTTAGAAGGATTACTAACATGACGTTTCGATTTTTGTATTAAGGATAAACCTTCATAGTAATAATTGCAAAATTTCCGATCTATTAACTAATTTTCGAATGTACAGGGTGATCCACGTTGAGTGGCTTATTAGAAGATCTCGGAAACTAGTAAAAGTAGCTTTTTAAAAAGTTGGTAATATGCGTAACTGACTTTAAACTTCTAATATAGAAGAGGACAATTATATTATATTTGACGTTTCTATCACTTGTGATTTTACCGACACAAACAATAAAATACTTTAACTAATAGATTAATACCTTGCGGTTTTCGATCATTTAACACGTTTTCATTAAATTTATGGGAATATGAAAGTAATATTGGATATTTTCGAAAAAATGTTAACAGAATTATTTTTCAAATTTTTGCATCAAACTTTGTAAACGAACATAAAATTGTAATTTAAACACCTTTTCCAAATAACTATTTTCAATATCTCGTCATTTAATTTAATACCAGTTTTCATGACATATTTTATTACTATTATACAGTATAGTATATTTACTTATAGATACTTACAGCTGTATTTCTTAGAGCCTTAGAGGGTTTAAATTTAAAACCGTATTAAATTGACAGTTATAGGATTGAAATGACAAGTGTCAGAATAAGTCAACTAAGTATTGTTTTGTAAATATTTTTGGTTTGTCTTTAAATTGTTAAAGAACATATATTTTGAGAGGTACTGTAGAGTAGTAGAGCTAAAACTATGTTATATGCTATATATACAAGTATTTATCATAGACAATTTACCTTTAGATACGTTAAGCTTATCTCATGCGCAAACAAAAGTTACGTTACGGGTGAAAAAATACGTCCGAGCGCATGACTCACCGGTCAGCTGCCTTCCCTCTGGGCACCTTCGGGCATGCGCACAAACCTCGTGTTATCGGCCGGTCCTACTTTAGCGACATGCTCAAAATACACTCCAGAACCGGCTCGGCCGCCATTTTTGTTGTCGTGTTTTAAGGTTTATCTGTGGATTCCTTGTAGTTTTCTTAGCTATTGTGGATTGTAATTATAGTTTTTGTGTAGTTTAGTGAATTGTGTCTGATTGTAAGAATATGAATAATATCAAAATTGCTGGTTGAATTTTTTGGTTAAAATCTGTACACCCATTAAGCTTCTAATAAAGCCAGTATTCCACCTGTCAAGTTCTCAGGCAACCACTTTTCAAATTCTTTAACAAGAAATTTTGCTTGAAAATGTTTTACACGTACCCAAGTTATGTACCAACTAATATTTGACTTGAGGTTAGGCACGCGATCACACCGTAGATTGGTTATTTTGCTGGTTGTGTTTGTTTTTATCTTCGATTTTATAAGACTAGTTTAATTTACTTGTTCTTGTTCTCTTCCTTTTCGAACGAAAAACACGACGAATCATTTTTAAAAAAATTTTAAAACCAAAACCTTAAAATCTGATAGGTTTGCTACTACTAAAAATGCCAGAAATTAATACCTTTTTCCGAACTTGATCAAAAATTGAGAAGAAAGTCCAATTTTTTGGCAAGAATTTAAATTTTAAAGCCCGGACCTGTATATTTTCCCATTCGTCAAACCATAATGTTGAAGGGCGCATGTCTAATAGTGTCTAGCTTTGTTTACATGCGCGGGGCCATAAATCTGCCACTTTCGTGATTATTGTTTGCTTATCTAAAGGTAAATTGTCTATGGCATTTATTGGTAGAACGATTTAATTACAAAAAATCAAAGGTACTAGCAATATCAAAATATATTTCTTAAAAGCTTAAAGCCAATTATGAATGTTACCAAATTTGTAAGATTTGCTTTTTTCTTTACTCGTGTCCGAGATCTTCTAAATACGTGAATCACCCTATGTATTTTTTTACCTGGCAGTGTTCAAAATCAAATTTACCAGACATTTCAGCAACCTAAATTAACCTTTTCAAAGTTCAAAGTCACGACGATGCAAAAAACACCTTCCGATCCACGTTCGCCCTTTAACGAGTCATTTTATCGAGTATAGGCACCACCATGTCAAACTTGGGCCTCTTTCCGGGGTCCTCGTTCATGCAGATCTTGATCAGCTTGGCCAAGTGCGAAGAAATACCGGGCTTCAGGCTTATTCTGAGCCCCTCGAGAGCGATGCGCATGCCCACTTCCATCGGGCTCTGGTCGGGGAACGGAACCTCGCGGGTGGCCAGTTCCCAGAGGAGGATTGCGAAGCTCCACATGTCCGATGCTTCCCAGTTTCTGCAAACAGAATTAGAAATAATACTAAATTCACATGTTAAAAACACACGATACTATATTTTGTTACTAGAATGGAATTGATAATTTCCGCGCGAGTAAAAAGTTTGTGGATATGTCCGTAGTCTACGGTTACGCTGGTTTATAAAAAAAAGTAGAATTCTTATTGTCCATAAGGCATGTGTATTTAAACTGGCATTTCATGGGGAGGCTGTGTGGAAGAAATTAATTGGGTGGCATGAGATAGGTGAGTCCGGGCCTCATCAGCATAAATCCAATAAAAAATTAAATCGAATTGTACAATATACTATGTTAAATTAATTTTATGCAACAATTTACGATGTGTCAGCTTACTAATATTCATATATTCCTATTACTACAAAACGAAAAAATATTCTTTATTTAATAGTCATATTCAGATTTCATTTACACCAAACCAAAACAATCACCGTCACGTAGTAACATCTATGCTCTAAAATTCCTTGCGCTGTTCTTGGCCACGCGCATGGTTTTCTCAGCAGTGTGTTTCTCCCTCCAGGACGACGTTACAGCCCACTCGAGAGAGGCCAACGTTGACCATGGCCTCGCAACGTTGCGCGTTATCGCGTGCCGAAGACACGTAAACGCCTTTTGCGTAAGGTGTATCCGGCCTGAAAAAACGCGACACGCTACTCCGCGAGGCCAAGGAATCTAAGCCTTTCGACCTTCATTTCCCGCTCGATGTGTGATTGAGAACATGGTATAGATAGCGTTAGCCACGACGTTTCAGTTGCTTGTCTATTTAAATTGTAGCTAAGTCTAAATTAATTTATAAAACATAAATGATATTTTCAATTTTATTATTTTTCTATTTATCAGAACTTTCAGTTTATTTTATATACGTTAAAGAAACAATGTTCATCCTTAACCTAAAAGGGAAAGGGTTTGTCACCGGCACCGGACACCAAGCAATAATCTTACGCCTATACTACGGAAATTTGGAAGTGGCTAAATTAATGGTAATGTGCTATCAAGACCACACTTCGGTTAACTCGAGTAATATAAAAGAAGAATTGCATAATGTTTTGCTGATCGAAAAATACGAAAAGAGGTAGAAAACAAACTTTAAGTAAAGTTTGGGTAGTTTAGGAACTGAACTATCCGTCAGTGGCCGCATCTTCCTGTCCATGTGTTCACTCGTTGGTCCGTATCTCGGTCCATAGGCATCGCTTATTAATTTTACGCCAGTCGGTTTCGATCGATATCTGGTTATGTGCCATCTCTTTTTATGCGAAAAGGGAGACAGGGACAACAATTTTTACCTTGCGTAAATCCACTAGCCCATGCATAAAGTAAATGAGCGTCAGGTCAAATTTCGGTTAAATTTAAATAAAATTCAACGTTATGATCCATGACAGGCAGAACATGTGGGCCGTTAGCAATCACCAAGATGAGCATCGAATTGAGGACATTATAGGGTCCTTGTTACCACTTACCTGTCAGTAATCCTCTTTTGCAAGGCTTCAGGAGACATCCAAGCCGGATAATAAATCCTGCCCTTCTCCTGGAAAGAGAACTTGGCATCCGCCATATTAAGTCGGGCAGTCAGATCTTCCTCGACTATGACATGGCGACTGTTGAGAAAGTACTCAGGAATAGTTCGTTCCAAACTGTGTAAAAACGCCATGCCTCTGGCGATGTCGATGGCGAACCGCAGAGCTTGCGCGTTGTCTACAACTATTCCACCACTACTTTCGTGTAATACGTTGTATAGAGAGCCTAAAACAATACAGCCTAATGAATCATCATTGCGATTAAGTGATAATTTCTACGCATTCAAAATCTTTAAAAATTTACCATGACACATAATATGCCAAAACTGTGCAATTGACTGAAAAATTATTTTGATATTAATTATCCCAGACATTTTAATTGGCGTGAGGTCAAATTTGGAAGTCAAAATATGCTTTATTGTAAATAATAATAATATCATTTATTTCCACTGGACTTACAATGTAAGCATGGGATATTGTCAGGTCAGTTACAAATATTAAAAAAATACTTCAAAAAATGTATATGATATTTAAAACAAATAATTTTATCTGCCAGCAGCCATTGATTCATAAGTTGAATAGGTAAATCTAAAATAAATATGCAGATTTTCAAGAAAACACCCTATTTAAAGCATGAAGTTAAATATTCCTGAACGAAACAGAAAGCATTTTTGCAAAGTAGCCTTTTCACATCAGACTTAAATTTATTTATATTAGTAAGCTGTTTAATGTTAAGCGGTAGTTTATTAAACAATTTGATTGACAATACGAGAGGACTGTTTGCTACAGAGCTTAATCTACGAGGAGGAATGTTTATATTACAATGTACTTTTAGGTTGTAATGTTTGTTGTTATCTCTAGCAACCCCGAAACTATGATAGTCTGATTTTACAAGATTCGCGCAATTTGATATTCGATTGAAAATTCAATATGAAAAGACATGTAAATGTAAGAATAAGAATATTTAATTGAATAAATAGATCTTTGCATGGGGTTGTTTTAGGGGAAAAAGGATCGTTCTAATTAATTTCTTTTCATGTACCAGAATTTACCCACCTCTTAAACAATTGCCCCAACCAAAAAGCATAATTAAGACATGACTGAATATAAGAATAATAATAAAATATTAACATATAATGATCTACCCCATCAAAGTATAAAACAGTGATATAATAATAATAATAATAATAATAATAATAATAATAATAATAATAATAATAATAATAATAATAATAAGTTTGTTTAAAATTTAATAATATAATAAATATGTTTATGTTGTCTTTCATAAACTTATTCTTCAATCCCCTGAAGCTGAGCTTGTTAGGGGCAAATCTTTTTTTTTGTTTTAGTATGTAAAATCATAAATCATAAATATGCATTAAAAATCAAGTTTTTTAAAGTAAAAACGGAGCTTTTTTGAAGAAATATATCACCTATAATAAAATTATTAATTTATAATTTTTAAGTAAAAAATATTACTTATATAAATTATTCAGAAGAATGTTAATTAATTAAAGCATTTCTAAAAATATTTTCAAATTGTTTGTTTTTAATATCCATGTTTTTATTTCGACTTTAAATTTTTTTAATGAAATCAATTTTTTAATTTTTGTTGGTAAATAATCGTTTAAATAAAAACATAAATATTTGAAATTTTTTGTCCTATGGACTTATTTATGGTTTTTAAATTGTATAAGGTTTTTATTTTTAAATATATATTAAGATGTTATAAATAATGTAAAGTTGTCTTATTTTCAACTTTTTTGTTTCTGAATATAATTCTTTGGAAGGATAAAGATAATCTTTATAACATAGTATAAAACATTGTATATAGTTTTTAGAAACCTTTTTTGTAATATTTCTAATTTTTTAACTAAAGTTCTATTTATTCCTCCCCAACCTAAAATTCCGTAATTTGAATGAGTTTTAACTAACGCGTAATATAATATTTCCATATGTCTTGCATTTAAAATTTTTTTAATGTTTTTAAAAAGCGGTAGTAAACTTCTTAATTTTTTAATTAAGTATTCTATGTGAAAATTCCAATTTAATTTACTGTCAAAAATAATTCCTAAATATTTTATTTTATTAACGTAAAAAATTTGAATGTCGTCATTTATTTGAATACTATTCATATTTTGTGGTAGGTTATTTAGGTTTAAAGTAAAAAGAATATAATTTGTTTTATTAAAATTAATTGTTAACAAATTGTTATCAAACCAATTTTTTATAATTTTAAAATCTTTTTTAATTTTATTATTTAAGTTTTCTCAATTTGTATCGGTATAAAAAATTGTAGTATCATGTGCAAAGCTATGAATTTGTCCATCACAATTTATACTAAATAAATCGTTAATATGAATATTAAAAAATAATCGTCCTAAAATTGTTCCTTGAGGAACACCATACTTAAATACCTTTGGATAGCTTTTTTCTTTATCTATTTGAACATAAGTTGGTCTATTTTTCAGATATGAAATTATATGAGATTTTTTTTCAAAACATGATCTATTTGGTGAGACCAAGTGAGCTTCGAGCCAAGATCAAGATCGATTTTGCATCTAACTCTACAAGAATGATATTATTTAGATCCTTTAAGGAAAATAAAATAAAATCAGTTTTTGCCTGATCACATTTTTCTGGCAATGGCGACCGTTTTATCTAAAAATCGGTCAAAGATCAATCTTGCACAAGCTACTGTTTCAAGTTAAAATGTTTGGATGTTTAAAATAATAGACACGCTTGCCATTATCCATTAATAGACTCACCTAAAGGCATATGCTGACTAATAACCACCAAATTCGGCGGGCTATTAGAACACCCGATTACAGGTAAAATATTCGGATGGGAAAATATCCTGAGTTTGGGGAACTCCTCATTGAAATCCCTTGAGATTCTGGCGGTAACCTCCCTGATGTTCAACACTTTGGCGACGATGTCATTGTTCTGCCAGCGCCCCTTATACGTTGTACCGCTGTGCGTTTCGGCCATTTTCGATTTGAGGTCGAGCTCCTTAAAGTTGATGCCCTTGTGGCGGGAGAGCGTGGCGTCTCGAGAACGAGTTTTCATTCCTAAAATAATTATACCAGATATGGGAATTCTAGTGCGTTTAAGTAAACTAAATTGTTAATGCTCGTTCACCAACAAGATTAGTTCACGGAACTAGTTTATAGTTCTTTCATTTACAAATATATCCTGATTATCTTACTTACAAATGATAGCACGTTAACATAAACGATCATAAATAAATTACAGTAAATGGGATTCATTTTTATTTTATCTGTACGCACCATAGACATTAGCCCCCCCCCATACATCAACATAAGTGGGACCGATTTGATTCGTTCGGATTTCGTCTGCCGAGCTAGGCCCGGCACGTACCAAAACTCTCATCATTTTTGGGCAGCCGAATTTAGCTCGCCGACTTAATAACCCTATTAGATTCGCCTAATTAAAATCTTCTCGTTAATGGGACAAAACTCCACGTTTTATAACAGTTTTGGTTTGGCTCGCGATCTTTTGAAATTCCTGAAAGATTTAACCAGTTGTTTTAGATCGACTCGGATTTATTTGTACTCGGTGAGTTTTAAAAATGAATACCAATCGTAAAAGACGCACTAGCCATAGTGTATGTATTTATTGCTAATAAAGAAAAATAAAAAAAAAAAACGAAGCAAGTGGGTAAAAAAATGGATTTTTCGTAGAAATGAACTGAGTTATATTATGTTACTCTTCAAAGAACTTCAACAAGACGAGCCAAATGATTTCCGTAACTATTTAAGGATGGATAATGATACTTTCAGATATTTGTTAAGTATGGTGGAAGTACATTTGAAAATTTATTCTTTTGACAAGTAACGTGAATCGGCAGACATTATTTATTATTATTATTTTAATTTAACCTCAAACCAACTTGGACGACTTGATACGCGTTCCAAATTAACCTAGCGGATCTACTGACGGGTTAAAACCGGCTGATTTCATCCGTAGCAGATATTACACGGTCCGATGAAGCTCGGCTCGCCACATACACGTAAAGTTTATCGGCGTATTTGGCTCGTGCCATATCAAATTCGTTAAGTTATCCGCTGGTGTATGGGGGGCTAATTACCTTTAGATCCGTACAGCTTATCTCATGAGCAAGCAAAAGTTATGGGTGAAAAAATACGTTTGTACGTATAGCTCGCCAGTCCCATCCCTTGGCGTACTACAGGTATGGACATGCGCACAACCCCTTTTATTATTAGGTTTTCCTTGTTTAGCGACATCCTCAAAATACACTCCAGAACCGGCTCGACGCCATTTTTGTTGTTGTGTTTTATTTCTCTGTGGATTTCTTGACATGTGTGAAGTTAGCAATGTTTATGCAGCCACACTTTTTTTTGGGGTACGTGTCAATCCCGCCTGTAGCGTTTGTAAACGAATTTTAATTTTTTTAGTAGCAAAGGTTAAAATTTTACTATTTGGACTTATCATAATTAGTAAACTACCCCAGAGGGGTTAAATCAGAGTTTGTTAACGAATTTTTATTTTGTTAGTGGCGAATACTAAAGACGATAAATCCGAATGGTAGAATTTCAATATTTTCAATCGCCACTAAAAAAATTAAAATTCGTTAAGAAACGCTACTTTTTCGAAGTTTTTATCCTGTAACGTTTTTCCTCCGGGTTTTGGGAAATTCGTATATAGCAGGTAATTTATCCCGATAAGGTAGTTCACTAATGACGATAAATCCAAATGGTAGAATTTCAATCTTCGTCACTAAAAAAATTAAAATTCCTTTACAAACGCTACAGGCGGAATTGACACGTACCCCAAAAAAAATTCGTCGCTGCATGAACGTTGCTGATAAACGTCGCTAACTTATTATATTATATATATTATGTCTTGTTTTTTTGCTACTGTGGATTGTGGGTGTTTAATATTTATGGATTTCTAGTTTTTGTGTAGTTCAGTGAATTGTGTTTGTGCCTTTAGTAAGTGACTCGGATATAATGACTAGTAAAGACCATTGTATGAGTTTATTACGCCCAAATGCGTATAAAACACCGGGTATTTCGAATTTTCAGTAAGTAGGGAGTACTGGAGTAGTGATGGATCTTGATATGTAATTTATTTTTATTATAATCAATACGCATCTAACTAGGCGCCTATTTACGTCCGTACATGTCCATTTTCCCCATTCATTAAACGATAATTTTGCAGTGCGCATGCCTATTCCTGTGTGGTTTTGTTTACATGCGCAAGGCCATAAATTTGCCCCTTTCGGGATTATTGTCTGCTTATCTAAAGGTAAATGTCTATGGTACACCTAGTTTCACGGTCAACTTCCAGGGTACATATTGAAAATATGGTGGATTGTTGATATGATACGCACCATATATGGCCGACTAAAACCGAATATTAATTCTGGGAAGAAGAGGACGGAATGCAGCGGATAAACGATGTTTTTATTATTGATAATATACAATGTTGCCAGGCATATCGTTTTTGCGGTTGATCCACCGTTTTGACGGATCTGCCGTTCTATCGCTATGCTAACAATTTCTTCCGCTAAAGATTACTCTCGCTTTAATTTACACTTTTAAATTACACATGCTAATATTTTCTCTTTTTTCCCCATTCTCTGATTACTTTTGACTTTTCGGTTTCCGTAAATCTTTCGGGACGAGGCGTTTCAATTTTTCTGGCCGTTTTGCTGTATTTATCTCCTCCGTTTAAATTGATAGATTATTCGCAACTGGTTGACGATATGTATACTTTTTTAACTAATAAAATAATTTTTAAATTTTTTCTTCATAATATATTTAGAGTGCTATTTTTAAATCTATCGCTTTTTTATGTGATACTGCTTTCCTTATTTTTGACCTTGCAACACTGATAATATATTAATTTAACCCGATTCAGTATTGCCAGAACAGCAGCCTTTTCTGCATTTAGCAATTTTTAAAGATTTTTTAATAAATAAAAAATTAGGTATTATTTGCCAAATAGATTTAAAAAATACAATATTCAATGAAAATATAAATAAAAGTAATAAATCCAAAAATAAAGTTAAAAAGAGTGTTTTTAACAAAAATGTTGATATAGGAGGTCGAGGTCGAGGTAGGGGGTAGGGGCAACAGGTAAATACAAATAATATGTCTGATACTACGCCCTTCGTGCAAAATTCGGCATATTTTTTGACACACTCAGCAGAATAATTAGTTGGCTAGTCTGGCAACACTGCTCTGATGTTTGCGCTGGCAACATAAATTGGAAGGAACAGTTCATACTTAAAATGGAGTTAAAAGTATGAGAATGTAAGGAAAACAAAAATAAAATTGTGGAGACTTCTTGTTTTTCTTTCATTCCCGAAACATTACTTTTAAAAAAATTAAGTATCTTACTTATAATTTACACTTTTTCATTTTTTTTTTGTTTCACAGCTCACTTACAATTTTACTGCAATTTGTTTCATTGATGTTTATTAATTTGTGTCTTCTTTTTGCTTAAGTTAAAAAAATATATCGCTGTATTTAAAATTTTTGAAAAAAATTAAGAAATTTTTGATTCTGCTAAATAGCGCCCTCCAGCTGTCGCAACGGAATTCAGAACGACTTCGTTATTTACAAAATTGGCAAAACAAAAGAATCTCAATCCCTATTTAGAAAGTTTAAATTTGTCAAATTCCGATATTAAAGTTGTGAATATTTTTGCATAGCAGTATTTTGTGTTCTCTCACCCTTTAACAAAAAGGTAGAGCAAAAACTCAAAAACAAAAGTTGTCAAGAATTTTTATAGGATTAATAAAACGCTACCTTTGATACATGTTTACTATGAGGAATTTTCAAAAAATCCCGCTTTTTGTGTGGCTACTATAGTTACGCCCCCTAGCGGCAACCTAGAAACTTAAATTATTTCGAGCGATTTCTTTTAGTCACACATTAGACAAACAGAACTTTTATGTATTCATTGATACCAAATTTGTAATTATTGTTTTATTAAATAAGATTTTTTTGCATATTTATCTTAATAGCACAAATGATGAATATACAAATATTACTTCATTATCTCTCAAACATCTGGAAATAAATTCGATAGCTTTAATTGTTTTTAAGTAAAAGTTATAAATGCATGGCGCGCGTAAAACATTCCCAAAAGTAATGAGTTTAATCCTAAATAAATTTTCCTACCAAGCCAACTCTGATCCTTAAACTTAATCTTCTTCAGGTCCTGTCCAGCCTCAACAGCAATATCATGGATAACCTTGGCTAAGTTCCCTTTTCCCTTGTCAAGGGGTGTATCTCCATACTTATTGGCAATTGACACTTTGGCCCCGTGGTTTACCAACTCTTCAGCTATGGCATCGTTGCCCCAGAAGCAAGCGTAATGTAAAGGTGAGTTGCCGTGTTCATTGGTGAAGTTCAGATCTGCTCTTTGGCGAAGAAGCTAAAATATTTATATAGGTTTTATTGGGTTTGTTTGGGAAAGTGCTGGGACTACAGTTCGAAGTACGAGGCTAGCACGATGAAAAGAATGCAATATAAAAAAGCCGATTTGACAAGCATACATTTCAATAAAGAAAATCTTAATATTTATAATGTTACACTACAAAAAAATTAGAATATGTTAAGAGTGTAAAATAAACATAACAAAATTATTTAGGTTTTTTATTACATCTATATCTGTCATGTAATAGAGAAATAATAATGATTTCTGCCCACGAATATCTTAATAAATCATAATTTATCCAAATTTGGCAACATGCCAACTGGACGAGGGTAAGAAGGTATAAAATTGTTTAATTGTCACAGCTTGTAGACAAGATCAAAAAATGTGTGGTGTGCTCGGGCACGTGACGTCTGGCGGAGCCATCACCTGCGAAGCGCTTGCTGTCTAGGAAGTTATTATTATTCGTCAGTTGCGTAGCATTATTATTATTGCAAAAGCCATTTTTAACATGAATGTTTATACGCGAGGAAAAACGCTTCACAGCCAAACTAGGAAAGTAATTGCCCATGTTTACAAGATTTGTGATGGAGAAGGAACAAATGATCAGTTTAAGTTGCCATTAAAACGTAAACTGATGGATAGAACAGCACTTAGTACTGTCTCTCTCACTCTGTAGATTCCGTGAAAATAATTAGAAAAGAAGACGAAAAAAGAAGGGAAGAATCTCCACATACATTGCTTTCGTCTCCCGGGAAAAAAATATTTCATCCTTGCATCTAAGATAAAATTGATGATGCCGAAAATGGGAACTGTTTGAAATTTTAAGTGCATAAACCTGCAAATGATTTTAAAAAAATGTGTTGTCGACCAAGTTTTAAGGGAACATGGCCACACGCCTCTTAGAACGCCCCCTTATATGTGTGAACTAAACCCGATTGAATTAGCATGGGCACAATTAAAATAATATATTCGAAGTCACAACGCAACAGGGGACTTCTGAATTATTAAGATTTTAAAGGAAATGGCTAAAAATGGTATTAAAGCCATAACTTCAGAAGATTGGCATGTTGTTACTATAGAAAACCAATTCTGAGAAACGGATCAGCACAAGGATGGAGGAAGTGGAACCTTTAATAATTTCTGTTAATAATAACAGCAGTGATGATGATGACAGTGACAGTAGTAACAGTGGCTCCGAAGAAGAGAATTAAGTGCCCAACATTATCTGCATATTTTTTTTAACTTTCGAAAACTACCTATTTATGCACAAGCATACAAGTTGTAGGTACTTAAGTAATAATTATTTTCATGTTTGTAAATTTATTGAAATTTACGTAAATTGCAGATAGTAGGTAATAATAGGTAATTTTGTTTTTATTATATCATTTCATATTTTCTTTTAATAAAACCTTAATTTATAGTAAAAAATCATATTAAGAAACTTTGTACGCACGCCTATGACGAGCTGCTTACAAGTGGGTTTTTACGGCATTTCCTTCCCCTTTCGCTTCAGGCGTCGTAGTGCTAGCCTCGTGCTTCGGACAATAGTAACGCATTCACATTTTAATTTTTTAAATCAATATTTCGTTTTAGCCAAATATGGCGAACTACCAATCTTTCAATAGCAATTACCACAGTTATTACAGTTGTAAGTTAAAAAAATTGTAATGGATAAATTATTTAAAGCAAAATACAAAATTTTGTCAAATTTAACCGTAGTTATTTTCCTGGTTTTAGTACTGTGCTTAGCTTTAAACTGAAAGTAATTAATTGTACTTCAAACATGGGTATTTAGCCGATTTTTGGATAAAACGTAAAATATTGATTAAAAAAATTAAATATCAAATGCTTCCTTCACTGACCTTCCGAACTTTAAGGATAAGAAATACTATACATTCACAGCCTAGGCTTTTTTCAAAGAAAGTAAAAATTTATTATTACTTTCATAAAAACTTTTTTAAATATTAGGTACCTATTTATTGTAATAAAAATCCTTGCCACACCCTACGCCGCTGGTGTTGATTAATCGCTCCGAATCCTTGAGCCATTACAATTCGGCGCGGAATCGGAAATATAACGCTATCTCTCTCTTCCGTCTTTGTTTTACACGAATGATTGATGCCAATAAACACAGGCTATTCATGAATGAATGGCTTAGTCTATTGTATCTATGTCCATGGTTACAATTAACATTGCTCTTATCACGATATCACGTCCTAATATTTCTAGTAAGAAAACTGACTTATTTTTTATTTATATTTTGGGTGTTTCACACCAAAATTATACTTCTCCTGTATATTCTATGCGTGGAAAATTATTTTTCTACATTTCTCAATTCTCCACATCTCAAGAAGTAGAAAATTCATTAGTTGTATTATTATTTGAACGGTTTCTTAAATATTTTGTTATAAAATTTGGATGAATACCGTCGCAATACTTATAAGAAATGTATAATAAAAAAGTTTTTCATTTGCAATGCAAATTCATGAGCATCGCTGAATAAGTGTAATTCTTGCCAAAATATCTAAAAAATTTGATTTAACGTTTGAATACAAAATTTGGGTATATTCTCAAAGAGAAAATTAAAAAGAATTATCTAAGTAAACATTTTTTTTTAAATGTTTGTCAAATTTTAGAAGTTTAGCTTATAATAGACATTTGATTTTAAACTAAAACTTTTACCCACCATTCCGACAATCTCTCTATGTCCATGAGCAGCAGCCAAGTGTAAAGGGGTGTCGTCACCTCTGTTAGTAGCATTGACCCGTGCACCTCTAAGAAGAAGCATTTCTACAATTTTATTGTGGCCCTTCATGGCGGCCCAATGTAACGGACTGAAGCCATGGTCATCCCTATAAAAAGAAGAGCGCTGTTATTTAACATTTCATCATTCAATCAAAAATCAAAATATGCTTTGCTGTCCAAGAAAACTCTATTGACAAATAAAATAACATCTAAAATATCGAGTCAATAATATATTATTTCAATTAAAATCTTAAGATCAATAAATAGGTATAAAATCAGTAATAAAACCCAGTCAGTAAGACAGTTTAAAAAAAATGCTTAGGATACCTATCTAAGTAACATAAAATATACCCACATACAAATTAAAAAAAAAAAACTAGAAACACAATAATATAAAATCACAAACATATTTTATCTAAAAACAAGTGATTAAAAATTATCATCAGAACATTCCTAATATGGTCTTGAAACCAATAAATTTTTTATGAAGCTTTTAAAAGCTCTATCCTCCCGAATCTGCCGCAAGGCCAAGGGCTCAGCATTAACATCCTGAATTAGAACCTATTAAAAATACATTCTACTAATAAAAATCTTCCCAGAGGGGCACAAACCGTTCCTAGAGACAATTAAAAAGCAGAAAGTTTGAGAACATGAGATCGAAACCTTATTATGTCATCCCATTCACAGTTCTTTCATTTGTCAGTCTCAATGGATTATATTGCTATCTTTGTTGTCAAATGGTAGATGCTGGCCCACCCGGCATCGCCCGGTGAGATACCATTGCATCGGCTTAGGCGGCGTGAAGTTGCTCTTGAGTTATTCTTTGAGTCAACGTTTCGTCGCTGTGCCGATGTTCCCGGTTTCCAGGGTGGGAAGAAAAAACATGATGGAAGCTCCAGGACCAAAATACTCCGGAGGTGAACTCGCCCCCCGATCGGATCTCCGGGTGGGGGCTGATCCTGTGGCCTCATCAAGCGATATTAACCAAACATCCACTGTCTCCGACAATATATTGGGTTCCCCTAACAACACTCAACGGAGAAATAGTGTGGCACCTATAGTTGCTGACACACCCAAAAACAGCAGCTTCAAAATTGATTTCTGCAATATCAGAGGGCTTAATACCAACATCAATTCAGTCCACCAGCACTTACAAACATCCAAGCCCCATGTGCTCGCACTGACCGAGACAAAGGTCAGATCGTCAACGAACACCGTCAGCTATTTATATCCTGGATACGATTTTCATTTCCGATTTAGACGCAACTTTGGGGTCTGTCTCTTTATCCGAGATGATCTTTGCTGCCAACGAGAGGACACACTTGAACCAGCAGAGTTTGATGTAATGTGGTTTAAAATATCAACGCAGAAAATCACCAAGTTTATCTGCTGCCTTTACCGTCCTCCAAGTGACACCCATTACAGAGCACTCTTCTCGTCACTAGCAAACACAATTGACTTCTTGCAAACCAACCATCCTAATGCCGAAGTCGCTATCTTTGGTGACTTTAACGTCCACAATATCAACTGGCTCAAATACTCAAATACCAACGATGAACAGGGTCGTGAGGCGGAATATTTTGCGATCAGTTCTGGTCTAACTCAACTCGTGGAAGAACCAACGCGAATTCCAGACCGAGATGGAGATTTTGCTAGTCTTTTAGATCTCTTTTTGACATCCAACCCTGACCTATACACAGTCACCGTTCATCCTCCATTAGGATCTTCCGATCACAAACTTATTTCAACTCTAAAGCGAGCTGCCAATTTGTTCTGAACAACCTCCTAAACCTCGTAAAATTTGGCACTACACATCAGCTAGTTGGGAAGACCTAAGGGACCATTTTCGCACTTTTCCTTGGCTGGAAGTATGCTTCTCTTCAGATGATCCATCCGCTTGTGCTCAAGAGGTCTCCGATGTCATTCTTACTGGCATGGAAGCCTTTATTCCTTTCTCCAAGAAGCGCCCTTCAAATGGCAAGCCCTGGTTTAGCAAGAACTGCGAGCGTGCTGTCAGAGCTAAAAATCTAGCTTACCGACAATGGCGTAAAAATCCTACCGATGTGAATCGCACCATCTTTGTTACCGCTCGAAACCAGTGCAAGCAAACGATAGATCAAAACAAAGAGGCTCACAACATGAGGATCAAAAATAAACTTCTCGCCAGTCCTAACGGATCTAGGTCCTTTTGGTCAGTCGCTAAGGCCGTCAGTCAAAATTTTACCAAATCAAATATTCCACCGCTAACACGTTCTGACGGCACAATAGCAACCACAGCTGAAGATAAAGCGAACTTACTCGCGGAACTCTTTGCTTCACACTCCACGGTAGACTTTCAGGGAAAAACACCCCCGAACATTCCAGCAGTTCGATCGGAAATGACTGATATCGTATTCCGTCAGCGTCCTGTCAAACGAATTCTGAAGGGGCTCGATGCCAAAAAAGCTTCTGGTCCAGATGAAATTCCTATTATAGTGCTCAAGAAATGCGCCGATGAACTCACACCAGTATTTTGTAGACTTTTTAACTTATCCTACAAAAAAGGAATATTTCCATCTTGCTGGAAAAAGGCGCGAGTCCAGCCTATACCAAAGAAAGGCAAGAAAACCCTGCCAAACAACTATCGACCAGTCGCATTGCTTTCAGTTATATCAAAGGTGATGGAGAAAGCTATTAACCAACAACTTATAAAATACCTGGAAGGCCTTAAAATTATCAGCGACCATCAGTATGGTTTTCGTAAGTCCAGATCAACAGGAGACCTGCTAGCCTATGTCACTCATCTTTGGAGCAACGCAATCGAACATCATGGGGAGTCCCGGGCTATTGCACTGGACATCTCTAAAGCCTTTGACCGTGTCTGGCACGAGGGGCTCCTAAGCAAACTGCGTTCTTATGGTATGCCCGGTCGATTTTGTTCATGGTTGTCTAGCTTCCTCAAGGACCGCTCTCTGCAAGTGGCAATTGACGGGTTTCTCTCAGACACCTTCACCATCAATGCTGGTGTTCCTCAAGGGTCCATATTATCTCCCACTCTCTTCTTACTGTACATTAACGACCTTCTAGCGAAAACAGAAAATCCATTATATTGCTTTGCTGACGACAGCACACTTATCTCATCTTTTACTTTGAAACCTCAAACATCGGCTACTGACGCACATCTTCGCAGACAACATGAGGTATCACGCCTCAATAAAGACCTGGAAGAAATTTTGTCTTGGGGTGACAGTAACCAAGTCGAATTTAACGCTCAAAAAACCCAGGCTGCAGTTTTCTCTAAGAAGGTCAACATTACAGAACCCGATATCGTTATGGCAGGACACGCAATTCCACTGACTTCGTCTATTAATTTGCTGGGTGTCAACCTGGGAGGAAATATGTCTTGGCATAATCACGTAGTGGCAATCGCCAGGGCAGCTTCTCAGAAGCTCGGTATACTTTTCCGTACCAAAAAGTTGTATACACCTCAACAACTTTTGACACTTTATAAAGCCCAGATTCGACCATCACTGGAATACTGCTCTCATATCTGGAGTTCTGCACCGAAGCATACCCTTCGGTTGTTGGATTCCATCCAAAGGAGAGCCGTTCGTCTAATCGGCGACCACGAGCTGACTAAGAACCTCGACAGCTTAGAACATCGAAGACAGGTTGGTGATTTGACTCTCTTCTACAGATATTTTCATGGCAAGTGTTCGACAGATATTGCCCGCTCGATTCCACCTAGAGTAATGCATAGCAGAAACACACGACGAACCACTGCCGCCCATCCCTATGTGGTTCAACTTAGTACACCCCGAACATCATTGTTTCAGAACTCTTTCATTTGGAGGACGTCATCTTTGTGGAACGGCCTTTCTGAGACCGTGTTTCCAACCGAATATAACCTCCAACGATTCAAGAAAAACGTGAATCGCTTTCTTCGCACACGCACCGCTCCCAGAGCGCCTTAAAGGATTTTCCTATAGTGCTTGTGCTCGATCATAAAAAAAAAAAACAAACATATTTTATCTAAAAACAAGTGATTAAAAATTATCATCAGAACATTCCTAATATGGTCTTGAAACCAATAAATTTTTTATGAAGCTTTTAAAATTCAATTCAATTCATCTTTATTCGTAATAGGATACAATAGTACTTTTACATGTCAGAAAATAAAAAATATATATAATAATTGGACGGATACTGTAGGTAAAAAGTACATATAAGCATTTACATTTAAAAAAAAATAAAACATACATACACACAATTTACATATTAAAACCGTAGGAGCGACGATGCAGATCCCAGATAAAGGCACTGTGAATAAAATTATAGAGTTTAAGTGGGAAGGTCAAAATTAAAGCTGCTGGAGAGGTACTCCTCGTAGGAGTAAAAGGCATGCCTCAATAGGTATCTTTTAACAGCATTCTTAAATGCAGTCTCACCCATGTCCCTGACATTTTGGGGAAGCGCGTTAAAAAAAGTAATGCCAAAGTAGTTAGCCCCACCCCTGGATCTCGAAAGTCTGTGGTAGTCAGGTCGCACGTCCTGATTATTTCTCGTGTTATGGTCGTGGAAGAACGAGTTATTATGGTAAAGGTGAATATTTTGCTTCACGAACATGAGACAATGAAGGATATATAGGCAAGGCAGGGTAAGCACTTTCAGTTGAATAAACTGCTGTCTGCAGTCATTACGGTATCCAATATTAGATATTACTCTAATACATTTCCTTTGAAGTGCGAAAATCTTACTGGAATGAGTAGAGTGTCCCCAACCCAATAGAGCATAGGAGGCCCTGGAGCTAAAGCTCGCATGGTAGGCACACATTAAGGTCTCAGTAGAGACGCAGCGAGCTAAGCTTCTTATTAAATAAATAGATTTGGATAGATCTTTAGATAGTTTGATTATATGTGCCTCCCATGTGAGCCCCATATCCAGTGTCACACCCAGAAAGACGACCTCAACATTGGTGTCGACCAGTAAATGATCGCCACCTTGGCGTAGAGAGAAGTTTATGTTTTGCGTTTTAGCTATGTTAAGGCAGAGTTTATTAGCCAGAAACCATTCCTTTATATTACCTACTATGTTTGTAATGACTGTATTCTGAAATTGGGAGGGGTGATAGCTGTTTAGCCATGTAGTGTCATCGGCAAATAGTATAAGTTCAACAAGATCCTGAAAATTGGGGAGGTCGTTTATAAAAATGAGAAATAGCACAGGGCCCAATACTGACCCCTGTGGGACTCCACATCCTATTTTCCTAAAGCTGGAGGCTCTTTGTTTGTAGTATACATATTGAGAGCGATTGGACAAATAAGATTTCAGGAGGTTTGCTGTACCATTGCCTAAGTTGTAATATGAGAGTTTTTGTAGAAGGATGTCGTGCCCAACACAGTCAAATGCCTTGGTAAGGTCTAGACAGGAGGCAAATATATCTAGCCCCTTCTCAAAACTATTCTGTATATAGTTGACTAGGCAGTTTATTGCAAGAGTTGTTGATTTTTTGTTTCTAAAGCCGAATTGTTTTTGGAAGAAGAGATTGTTGTTTTCAAAGTGACTATTTATTTGGTTTTTTAAAGCCGATTCAAAAACCTTGGACAGTATCGGAAGTATTGATATTGGCCTATAGTTAGTACAGTCATCTATCGAGCCTTTGTTTTTAAATATGGGAATAACTTTCGCAGTTTTCAGAGTATCAGGAAAAATTTCATCTGCAATAGCCATATTAATTAATTTAGTTAGGGGACTTATAAGAAGATTTTTAATTGATTTTATAATAGTTGTATTAATATCAAAGGGATCCTTACTTTTACTATTTTTTAGGTTGGAGATAATTGAACGGGTTTCGATAAAAGTGATTGGTCTGATATTTAATTCGGGACAGTTTTCGCTTTTTTTCAGATACTCTGTAAAGTCTCGAGTGGAGTTGGGTAGACTCTTGATCACTTCTTCAGCTATCGAGCAGAAGTAGTTATTAAAATCCTCCGCATTTAGGTTTACTGTGGATGGGATATTTAGTTTTTGTTTACTATTATTGATAACCTGCCACATGGCTGTTTGCTTGTTAGATGCAGAATTTATAAAATTGTCATTGGTAGCCTTTTTGGCTTTACAAATTTCCAAACGGTATCTACTTTTTAGGGCTTTGACTGTGTTTAAGGGCATTAGAGTTGGGTTGATCTTATTTAGAGCAGTGATAAAGTGTAGTCTTTCCCGCATTTCCCTTAGGTTAGCATTAAACCAGTTTGAGTTGGGTTTTTTGTTATTAACGTCAACCAGTTTGGATTTTATTGGAAAACATTTATCCATAGCAGACTGAATGATATTAATTAGTTTGGAAAATTTATTATTAATATTAACTTCATTATCCGAGATGAAATTCCAAGATTCACCAGCAATACAATTATAAAAATTAAACAGTCCTGGCTGGGTTATGGGCCTGTAGCTTACACGAATTTTTATGGATCTAGGGGAGTTAATCTCCAAAGTACACTTTATTGCGTCATGATCTGACAGGTGGTGCAGAGACAATCCTTCAGTTGTTAGGGTGTGTTCATTTACATTGGTAAAGACATTATCGATGCAGGCATTAAATCTTGTATTAAAGTTGACAGCCTTAAATAGATCAAAAGATAAGAATATATTGCAAAGCTCCAGGGCCTTGGCATCACGAGAATGAAAGTGGACATTAAAGTCCCCGGTAATAATAGTACGTTTCTTTAAGTCAATTTTTTCTAAAATATGGGTTATTTTCTCTGTAAATAAGTCGAAATCAGAGTCAGGAGAACGGTAGATTGTTATTATTTGCAAGTCATATGCAGCAATAATTATACCTGTTACCTCGCATTGTTTTTCAAGTGACAGAGATTCGAGTTTCAGGGGGGTACTCTCCAGACCATTGCGCAAATAAATGCTCACGCCACCATGCCTTTTAACAGATCTACAGAAACCTGAAGCAGCAAAAAAGCCCGCCAAGTTTATTGCCTCAAATTCGGCTTGAGAGAGCCAGTGTTCATTTACACACAGGCAATCAGCCGAAATCTCCCCCAGGAGCACCTCAAATTCAGCGAACTTTCCGCGCAGGCCCTGAACATTAGCATGAAGTAGGGAAAACTTGTTCTTTGTTAAAATATTATTTGATTTACATTTATCTGGGATCATTTTTCTAGCGGTGGTAGCTTCTCCTAGTTTGGCAGAATGGTACTCCGACTGAGGTTGTGAAAATGGTTGACCACAATACCACGGGGCCATGAGTTTGGATTCAAAAAGGTGGCTTCATATTTACCATCGATTGAGACTCTGAAAGAGCTTCTGGTGGCGTCTTTTTTAGTTCGTAGTTTAATGCAGGTACTTTCCATCTTTAGATTTACTTTAATGTAGTTTGACAGTACTTCAGAAGCAGAGCCCGGAGAGAGACCTGAGACAAAGAACCATGATTTGCTATCTGCTATTTTCAGGCCATCGGCGTTATTGAGTGATGATATATCTCTAATTCCTCTTATTGGGGCAGGTCTTTGCCGCCCAGGGTAAGGAGCTGCCGACTTCATTTCGGGAGTTTTTGGTTTATGAGTCCGTTTATTATGCACAAGTTTCCATTCGCCCTCCAATTGCTCACGCTCCTGTGCATCCTTCTGTGTTTTCGGTCGTTGTTGTTGTTGGATTGTAGTTGTGGGGTTATGTTTGTTTCTGTCAGCTTTAGATGGAGACAGAATTATTTGGTTTATTGGTTCGGGCTCTTTAAAATCGACTGGATTTTCACTGTTTAGGATTTGGATACAGTCAGTGTCATTATTATTTGCAAGTTGAAGTTCAGTGTTATCTCTTTTTCTCTCTCTCTTTCTAAAAGCTCTATCCTCCCGAATCTGCCGCAAGGCCAAGGGCTCAGCATTAACATCCTGAATTAGAACCTATTAAAAATACATTCTACTAATAAAAATCTTCCCAGAGGGGCACAAACCGTTCCTAGAGACAATTAAAAAGCAGAAAGTTTGAGAACATGAGATCGAAACCTTATTATGTCATCCCATTCACAGTTCTTTCATTTGTCAGTCTCAATGGATTATATTGCTATCTTTGTTTTAATAAATTAAATAGACAAACAGCTTAAAAATATGAAACAACTCGTTCGATATAACAGGTGAATCACTGGGGCCATGCAGATGTGACATCAGTGAGTTTATTTCCGTGTTTTTATTGAAGAGCTATCTTGTTTATTTATTTTCTCGGTAAATAATTCGGCAAATGTCAGACCACCAGCCATGAAAAACATTAAAGTGGCAGAAACACAAAAAACAAATATACAACCCATTGAACAAACACTAACTCAACTAACTAGAAAATTAAAAGCCAAACCAGAAAATCTCGAACTCATTGAAGAGCAGTGTCTAACCAGAAATAACCAAGAATCTATCTAGAGATCGATCAGCATCCAGAACAAACAATATTGGAGATTTTAAGAAATAATACACAGAGATAGAAAACTATAAAATTGCTTTAAACAATTCTGATGCGGTAATTGATTTTTTAATGTTCATGGGTTAGTTTTGGCCAGTTTAGGCTAATTGGGAGGACAAATAAAATGACACAGAAGGCAATAAGGTTTTACGGCAACACAATTATTATTTAGTCAATCGAACAAACCTAAACAAAAAAAAAACCAACTAAATCGGGATATCTGGCAGCTCATGTATTTCTAAACTACTGGTTACTTAACTTACACGTTAAGTTTTTAATTACTATGTAATTTATCGAGTAATTTATTAAGCATCGAAAAATATTTTATTAAGCAAATAATTTTAAAAGTTCATCTAAAGATAACTGGCCTATCCCTACCAATAACAACCACAGACAATAACCAAATATGGTGATGTGATTAGGTTTGGCCTTCACACACTTTTAACAGGAAATATTACCCTTGATTCATGTCATGCTCAGGCTCATCTAGCCATACTCTAACTTGTAAGGCATTTCCTTCCTTGCACCACTGAAAAATATCCTCCATCGCGAAAATTAATTTAGAATGAGAACAAGTCTTGAACTATAAATAAACAACTGGGCGTTTACTATACAACTTTCTCTTTGGTAGTTAGAAGAGGAAAATTTTGTTTTAGGTGAATACTCGACGAAACCAAAATTTTGTATGAGTAAACGCTTGCCAAAAACACTTTTTACAACTAAATTTTAAAAGAATATAAAATATTTAATTTTTAAAAAACAATTAATATTTATTTTTGGCAGTGACATCGATTATGTCACTTGCTCGCGTCAATGTCACTTTTCAACTTTTTTTTCAATTTGTAGCGTTTGCTTCGTTGCAATATAATAGGTACATACATTCCTTTTGCTTCTTTAAATAGCAAGTTAGCTAAGTTTAACGCTTCGCAAACAACTTCGTATAATCCTAGAAATATAAAGGGGCATACTTAAAAGTGACAAGGGGGGAGGAAAACTCTTTGCTGAGCTTTTCTATTTAAAAGTAAGTATAAAGGAACTGTAGTTGCAGTAGCTCCAGTAAAGATTTTTTCTTCCCCCCTCATTACGGTTCAGTACAATGATCTGCTAGTTCAGTATGCCCCTCTACATTACTCATACGAAGTTGCTCGAGAAGCGTACAACAAAGATTTTTACTTTGCTAGGGTGTTTAAAGGAACCAAAAGGAAAGTACCTATTTTTTTTGTGGCACAGAAGATTTATAGGTCGTTCGCAGTTTCTGAACTTTTGTTGGTGTTTTGTGCTTTGAACTTTGCTTTGAAGTAAACTCCAGCAACAGGATTGATCAAAGACCACTGGACGTCTATTCTCGAACTAGGTGAATGATCATTTCAAGAGAAGTAATTACTTTCTTGAAAATGTTTAAACTGTATTCTTGAAACTTAAAATGGCTATTCATTTCCAGAGGTGGGTAAAATGGTTTTAAAAATGCATTTAAAATGAAAATACAAAATAGATGCCTCAAAAGCCATTTAAGATAAAAAATAGAAAATGGTTTTTAAAATTTCATTTAAAATATAAAATGGAAAATAGGTATTTTAAATAAGTTTCTATGGAAAATGCTTTCTCTTTATTAATGTACTTTACATATTATGTAACACCGAAGGTTCTACGTTCCTAAAAACATTGTTAGCTTTAATTATTAATAATAGGCTTCGGCGGACGATTTTTTAAATTTAATTTCAGTTGTTTCGTGCCTCTTTACTCTTTACGGATTTCACAATTTTTCCCTCGCAATTTGACAATTTCTCACAACGTCATCATAACCACAATTCAATTGTCGAATGTCAATCATTTGTCAGCTGACAATCGTTAGAGACGGCGAATCTCGTTCGTTAATCAGGTAAAATCGGGTGTACGAAATTGACCAATCAGAGCATCTATTACCTATAACTATTTTAAATAGAAAATTGTTCATTTATTCTATTTCAAATATAAAATGAAAATACTTTTTTCGAAAGTATTGAAGATAGACAATAGAAATGCCATTTTCTATTTTGCATAGCCATTTGAAATAATTTCATTTCAAATAGTTACCCACCTCTGTATCATTTCCATACGATGTGAGCATATGATGTGAATTGTCTCTTCTCTCGAGAGAGCATTCACTTCTCTTAAGTTGGAGAATAGGGGTCCTGGACGTCTATTCTCGAACTAGGTGAATGATCATTTCAAGAGAAGTGATTACTTTTTCTCTTGAAAATGTTTAAACTGTATTCTTGAAACTTAAAATGGCTATTCATTTCCATACGATGTGAGCATATGATGTGAATGGTCCCTTCTCCCGAGAGAGCATTCACTTCTCTTAAGTTGGAGAATAGACGTCCAGTAAATGAAGTTGGGATTGCGGATTGATCGATTTGTCACACGTGAATGAGCTGGGAGTAGTGATGGGAAAAACCGAGTAATTTTAATAACCGACTACCGAGAATTGAAGTAATTTTAAAAACCGCATTAAAATCGGGTTTTCACTAGAATTCTATATTATAGGAATATGGGCGGTAGTTCGTCGAACAACACTGCTGACTTCTAAAAAAAACAAGAAAGGTCGCCAGTTCCGTGAATTAGTAAAAAACCGATATACATAAACCTACTCAGGCACCGAGGCACTACCAATTAAAAAACCGGCTATAACTATAATTCGGGTCGCCAGTTCCGTAAACTAGTTTGTCTAGCCGCAATGAGTGATTGGTATGAATGGCATGCGGGTCATTGGAAAATAAAAACAAAAAAAAAACGAATTTTCGTCGCACTTGAATGATTGCCAATGATAACCGAATAATTCAAGTGATTGAAAAAACCGAGTTATAAGTTATTTTTTACTCGAGCGATCTCAACACTAACTGGGAGCCAATTAGGGGTGGGAAAAAGCGTGATTTTCCTGTCACAGCTCCAAGCTGTGATTTTCCTGTCACAGCTCCAAGCTGTGACAGCTCCATGTCGTGACAGCTCCATGTCGTGACAGCTCCATGTCTGAACCTGTGACTGGAACCTGTGACTTTCTCACAGCTCCGGACTTGCAATTTGCAGGGATGCTGGCTGCGAAAGCACAAACGAATGGCAGCGTACCAGCGCGGTAGCGGTTTCACACTTATTTATATTCCGCTCCGCCAACAAGCTCCTTCTGCGCTTCGACACAGCACAGCGCGTGATTAAATATTTTATAGAAGCGGTGGAGGCGGCGGCGCGAATTACTTTTTGAACAAGTTCCGCGAAATGTTTATTTTTCTTTTATTAAATTGGTATTTTCTATTTTATTATAATATTATACGGTGTGGTGTAAGGTATCCAGCGCGGTCACGTGAGTCACGTCGTCACAGCTCCTTTAGTCGAAGCGGAACTGGTCGCGACTGTGACAGGCCCGGAGCTGTGACAAAATCACAGGTCGTGAAATCACACCACACCCCTAGAGCCTAGATCTGCTATCTACTAGCTAGCTAGCAGATCATTGCTGGGAGCTGGGACTGGAGTTCTGTGGCTGGGAGCTGGGACTGGGAAGGACACTGACCAATCACAATGAAGAACTTAATTTCTGTTGTTGGTTGTTTACACTTGGTTTACACATACCTATATGGATTTATTAGAGTTCTGTGGATTTAGTCAGAGTAGAGATGGGTCCGACCCGCTATTTTTGTTTAGCAGCTGCTTCTGCTATCGCTAAACAAAAATAACAGTTAGAAATAGCTGCTATTTTAATAGCAGTTGCTATTTTAGCATTATTCGTCTCGTAACAATAATGCCACAAAATAGTCTACGGTTCGATTGGCCCGACTCCGAACCGAACTGGCGTTCGCACTTCGCAGTAAGTAAATAGGAATAGCAGTTCGAAATAGCATAGCAGCGATAACCAAAATCACCTAACCTGACAACAGTTCATTTCGCTCTGTCAGCGCCAGTTCACAGTAAAGTAAATATTAGGTGCTAAAAATTAGCAGCTAATTTTAAAGCATTTAGCATTATACCGAATCAAATAGCAGTTTAAAAAAAGCAGGCTGCTATTTAGCAACCCATCTCTAAGTCAGGGACCGCACGGGCCAGACGAGGTGAAAGGAGGGGACGCGGCATGCGCATCACTACATTCTACAGCGACAGAAGCGAAGTGTGACTAAAGTAAAAATCGATAGCGGCCATTATTCTGGTGCCAAACATCCTATTGATTGTCACCAAGCGGGTTTTTCGCGTTTTTAATTGCAAGGGAATGAAACTTATTAGTAGTATTTATCTTTGAATAAAATGGTCGTTTGTTCATCTTACGGGTGCAAAGGTCGTAGCGAACGAAAGGAGCCAGGAATAAGCTTTCACAGGTAATAAATGGTAGACCCTATATTTTTGCAAACTATAAATTTTGAGTTTTTGTTCTTTAGAAACATATAGAGATTTAATTTTATTATGTTATTGTTGATATTGTCTAAGGTGCATGGATTCATAGTCGCCGTAACTTAGGGTATGGTCCGAATATCACCACCAGTAACCACGGTTAACTTCGACAAATGACAGATCAACCATAAAAATCCGGTTATATTCGGGACGAAAAATCACCATGTTCGTTAAAATCATAACCTTTAATTTTGAAAAGTTCACAACAGACTGATAATTTACAGAAATGCTAAATACACTTACTTATAATTTCATTGAGATTCATTCTCTTAATAAATTACCAACCATCGGCCAAATATTTTGAAATTAAATTCATAACAATATTTTATAATGACAAGTGACGGGAGAAACCACTTGTAACCGGCGTTTAAAGCCGGTGAGCATTTTGACATTTGGGTGACGTCGTATCCGAAAACCGTGTTCCAAAATAAACCTATTTTTTGGTTACCGCTATCATTTGGTTAAATACGGAACGCTAAACCACGACACTAGTTACTTATTTCGGACCATACCCTTAAGCTGTAAGACGTAAGCGAGTTAAGACGTAAGAGAAAACATCAGTGGCGTAACTAAGGACATGTGCGCCCCCCCGCAAAATTTTGAAAGCGCCCTGCTATTTTGCACCTGTCATACCATAGTAAAAAATATTGTCATTTGTAAGCGTTGTTTAATATACAGTGACCGGCAGAAAGTGCGCAGCATATGGGAAAGTTTTTTACCTTTAAGTTTAGAAAATTAATTTTATTATAGATAGGTTCATCTGCATGTTCTCAAACCAAAATAACACCCATTAAATCCGGTAAAAGTCTTATGGTATACGAGGTAGGATCAAAAATTTGAAATTCCGCTAAGAGTAAAAGTACCACCATCTTTCATTTTAGAATATTTTTTTACAAAGAATTATTGTTTTAATTTCAAAGTTATACCCAAATTCCAAATTTCACGATTAAATCAATTTTTTTGTCCAAAATAAGCGAAATTTGGAATTTGGGTATAACTTTGAAATTAAAACAATAATTCTTAGTAAAAAAATATTCTAAAATGAAAGATGGTGGTACTTTACTCTTAGTGGAATTTCAAATTTTTGATCCTACCTCGTATACCATAAGACTTTTACGGGACTTAATGGGTGTTATTTTGGTTTGAGAACATGCAGAACCTATCTAAAATAAAATTAATTTTCTAAACTTAAAGGTAAAAAACTTTCCCATATGCTGCGCACTTTCTGCCGGTCACTGTAGAAAGATCTCGAGAAAGATATAGAACATTGTAGAGAACAATTTTTGTTGTAAAAATAATGTACTACTACGAATTTCAGGTTATTGCTGCGCGCCAAAATATGAATTTTCGAGTTCTCTAGATTAGTAAGGTGCTCTAATTCTCTAGATTAGATTAGTAAGGTGCTTAAAGTGGCCCGATCCGTCTCCTGGCGGGTTTTCAACAAATGCTGTGTGTGATTGTAGCGGCGCCCACGCGGGGTTTCTAGCGCGGATATTTGTAGGAACCTTAATACTGTTATTGGGGTAAAATTGTTAATTATGATTTACGTTACCCCTATTTTATATAGGGGACTCATATTAGTCATATTTCATTGTTTCTCATTCATTATTGTTAATTTTTAACTTTAATATTGTGATAATGAAACAATTATTTTATTATTTCTTGATTTTTTTTATATATAACGTCGCTTTTCATTTGTTTTATTTTTTCATCAAGGAACTTGAGGGCGCCCCTGGCTTTGCTGCGCCCCCCCCCCCCCGCAATGCGGGGTCTGCGGGGGCGTTAGTTACGCCACTGGAAAACATACCATTCATAGTCAAAAGTTAAGACGTAAGAAATTTCAAAATTGTAGGTTATGATTTTTTGTTGTTCCTCAACTACCTCACTCATTTTAACCGTTAATATATTATAATATTACTGTAATAACAAAACTGGAAAATGCAAATACGCTAGACAAAAAAGCAAAATGGCGTTAAGGTGGGAGTATCAACATGCTTGCCAACCTATAACCTATTTCGCGTAGATTTATTTATGTTTTCTAGCTTTTATACAAAATTTAAAGAAAATCAGTGTCGACTTGATGTTCTATAGGTAATAATTGACATATTTAATAAATATCAAGGAATTTCATAACTTATTTTAGGAGAATTGTATAGTGAAAAATATCGGGTAAGATTTTTTTTAACATTATTATGTCATTGTCACTCATTGTTCTTTCACTATACAATTCTCCCAAAATTAGCAATGAAATAAATTGATATTTTTGTAATATATCAGATACTACCTAAATAATATATCGACGATATTGATTTTCTTTAAATGTTAGTTATTAAAATAATAAACTCAAAAAATCAACGCGAAATAGGTTATAAGTTGGCAATAGATTGAATGACGTTGAGAATTCAACCTTAAATCTTTGCGACAAAATAAATTTAGGTTCCAATGTTCAAAACAATGGAATGATTATTTACCATTGTCAAATGTCAAAAAATCATAACCTACAATTTCGAAATTTGTTATGTCTTAACTTTTGACTATGAATGGTATGTTTTCTCTTACGTCTTAACTCTTACGGCTTACGTCTTACGGCTTACGTTACGGCGACTATGAATCCACCTTTTTTACTTAGGTAATATCTGATATATTACAAAAATATCAATTTATTTCATTGCTTATTTTGGGAGAATTGTATAGTGAAAGAACAATGACATAATAATGTTTAAAAAAATCTTAACCGATATTTTTCGATATACAATTCTCCTTAAATAACCTATGAAATTCCTTGATATTTATTTAACATGTTAATTATTACCTATAGAATATGAAGACGATATTGATTTTATTTAAATTTTGTGTAAAAGTTAGAAAAAATAAATAAATCTACGCGAAATAGGTTATAGGTTGGCAAGCATTACTCCCACCAATTGTATAGTGAAAGAACAATGACATAATAATGTTTAAAAAAATCTTAACCGATATATGCAGGTAATTTGAGACAATTTGCAGTGGCGTCGGCAAGATTTAAAAAAAAAACAATATTTTCTCTTGCCTTACCTAATAAAACGTTTTAATCTAGTTTATAAAATAATACCACCATATTATTTTTGTGTTTGATTATAATAGGTTCCCTACGAAATATCCGGAAATATGTAATATTTGGGTCAAAAATATGCATAGAGCAAACTGGACTCCAGGTGAAAATGATAGGCTTTGTTCACAACATTTTGAAGCCCGTTGGTTGTACCAAAGTGGAAACAAGACTTTGCTTTTACATGAAGCTGTGCCGACTGTATTTCCTGATTTACCAGAAGGTTTACAAGTAACCATACAAGAAAGAAGGGTATGTACATAAAGGTTATTCTGATTTTGCGGAAATACTTATCTTAATATATTAGTGACAGACTTTATTTACACCTCCATTGTATATATTTCTTTTTGTCACTACGATTCACCTGGTAAACATCTCAAGTTGTCTGCAGGTAAATACTAGGGCTCGGAATTTTTAAAATATAAGTATTTGAATAGTCGTTTGGTATGTTATTCGAATAGTCGAATAGTCAATTATTCAAATTTCGAATATTTAGATAGTCGAATATTTAAATACTCGAATTTTCAAATAGTCGTCTATTTAAATATCAAAATACAGTTTCATCATGGTAGGAGTGGTTTAACTGCTTAAACATAATAAGGGAACATTTTTAAGTATTAGTCATTTTTAATATCTAAATTATCTAATAATAATAATGTGCATTTTGTCAAAGAAAGTAAGATGACAAATAAATAATTCTGTTAAATATTTTCAAGATAATTATGAGAACTTGAGAACTCTGTAATAAATAAAAAACTCTTAAACAAAATAATTATTTATTGAACACAAAAAATCCAACATTTTACACAACGAAAATAAAATTATGAAAGTAAACCTGGTGTTTTATTTAACATAAAACAGAAACAACAAAAACTGGAACAAGAAGTTCAACAAATTCATATAAGATTCGAATAGTCGAATAGTCAAATATTCGAATTTTGAATATTTGAATAATAGAATATTCGAATATTTGAATAGTCAAGCTTTTTAACTAACAAAAAATTCGAATTTAGAATAGTCGAATATTCGAATACAATTCCGAGCCCTAGTAAATACCAGGCGCGTATTGAGCTGTCAGTTATGGGGGGGGGGGGAATATAAAGAAACAGCGCCGCAGGCGAAAATTTTGTGGGTGTGACGCCTTTTTTACTGGTTTGTCAGTGTTTATTTTTTGGGATGGGGGGGTAACTACCTCCCCCCCCCCCCAAATATGCGCCTGGTGAATATATACTGACGACTGGAAATGGGTACTAGTTAAAATGTAGCGATAAGAAGAAAAATAGACAATAAAAGTCCAGAACACACGTATTACGTCGATCATTAATGATACATCATTGTTTCCAAGCTCTAGACACTATCCTAATATTGTTGTAGATTGCGGATACCTTGTTAAATTACTTATATACAGTGTGTCCACGGATGGACCTAACTATACTTGTAAAAAACTTTATTTTCAATTTTTCGAAATAAGTCATTCTTCATCATTTCTTTGGCTTATTAAATAAATATAATTCACGTAAGAAAATTTCCATTTTTTTATACAGGGTGCACAAAAAATGTAAAAATGTAGATTTGCAAAATTAAAAATTTTTGATCCAACTTTTTTGAATAATCAAAATAAAAGAGATTGAAAAGAGAATTCGAAAAGCCGAATAAAGTTTTGAGATATGAACTGTGGTCACTACGATATTTTATGTTAAAACTTTAATCTGAAGGAAAATATCAATAATTAATTTAACTTTAATATAAAATATGGTAGTTACCAAAGGTCATATCTCAAAACTTTATTCGGCTTTTCGAATTCTCTTTCCAATCTCTTTTATTTTGATCATTCAAAAAAGTTAGATCAAAAATTTTTAATTTTGCAAATCTACATTTTTACATTTTTTGTGCACCCTGTATAAAAAAATGGAAATTTTCTTACGTGAATTATATTTATTTAATAAGCAAAAGAAATTATGAAGAATGACTTTTTTTCGAAAAATTGAAAATAAAGTTTTTTACAAGTATAGTTAGGTCCATCCGTGGACACACTGTATACCTATAGCTAGCAGAAACTTTTTGTTACAGGCTTTGAAAATATCTATATCCGGAAGCCCTATTGCCTCAACTTCTACGCAAGAGTGTGAAGAAGAAACACCACGCAAGAAAACGCTGCGCAAAAAATTGTTTCAGGTAGTACAGAAAAGCAAACAGAAGTCTAAGACGATAAAGGTCTTGGGCCAAAAGCTTAAAAGGTACAAAAGAAAAGTTTTGTGTATGAAACAAATTATAAAAGACTTAAAAAACAAAAACTTGTTATTATCTGAGCATTCACTTCTATTAGAATCAATGCCTCAGATAGGTATAGAGCTAAGTTAAATCTATTTATTTGTACTAGGTATAAAAAATCTATATATTTTGAGTTTCATTAACACATTCACTGCCCACAACGCGCCTGGCGCGTTCACCATGCATGATCACAATGTGGTCCCCAGCCCGCGCCAGGTGCGGAATACTACGCTGTGTTAACACGAGGAGCATAGCCAGGTTTGCACGAATAACTGCTGGGACTTCAGTATGGATTTAGGTACTATGTTTTTGTTTTTTTTACATAAAAATTTGCAAAAATTTAGTTATATTTATTTTAATAACAATTCACTCCTATTATGTTCAATATGCAAAAAGTTACGGGGCACGTGGCAGAACACAGCTTTTTCCCAAGGGCAGTGAGTGTGTTAAAACAAATAATTTAGGTCACTTTAATAAACTTATTTATTTTTGCTACGCCACTGGTAAAGTTTGCCTGGTGCCATCTGGTCACAATCGCAAGGTTTTGATGCCGCGTCCCCTCCTTTTAACTCGTCTAAGCCACAGGCAGTATATGAGGCCATTATTTGCAAAACTTGCTATTTGCTCAAAAGCCATTTTTTGGGAAATCGAAAAAAACTATTAACGGCCGAGTAGTGTTTTTCTTGCAAGGTAAAGAATTTTATTAGTGTTGCATAGAGTTTTTAGGAATGGAAATTAGAAGTTTTAGCCTAACATATTTACAGATTTTTAGAAAAAAAATGTTTATTGCAAATAAATATCTTAAATAAAAAAAAAAACAATATTTAGTTCAATAACAAACGTAAGGGATTTATTCACGAAAATCAAACTTTCACATTTTTAATATAAAGAAAATATTTAAAAAAAAAAACTGTTTCTAATGCGACAAAAAACCACCTGTTTAGTCGTTTGAATACAAACTACTGAAGGTCTGTTTCTTGTAAACAGTAGTTGGTTCGACGTGGATCAACGGGCAAATGTCATTGGTGGCAGAGCAAGCAGCGAGTTTTGCAAGTGAAACGTCAAAGCAAAGAGCGAGTTCTGCATATAACTGTAATTTTCTCGACTTATTTGCATGCTAAAGAGAGAGTTTTTGGAAATTCTGATTTTATCATTCGATTCCTCTTTAAAATTGAAATAACCCTTGCGATGACTGAATATTTTGAGGTATCAATAACTTAAAGTAGGTGAATATTCTGTTATTATTATTATTTATTGATTACGTCGACTGTTGTGTGTTGTGTAGCGCTGGTTGAAACTAAACGGCCAGCTTCCAGCTGCTATATTGAGGAATTTTAAGTGTAGTTGTGTTCTGACTCTTACAATGTATCTAATTAATTTAAGACTTTTTATTTAATTTCACGTTAAATTTAAACAATGCTTTGTCAATGAGTATATTCTTGTGATAATAAAGCTGTATTTGACTTTGACTTTGACAAACAAAACAATTTTTTAAGATCTTGTCGATTAGCGAGTTTTGCAAATATTGGCCTCATATGACAGCGTAAGTATGACGTGATTCGTTAATTAGGCGGCCATTTTAAAAAAAACGGCTGCTAATCAACCAATGAAGTTTTAGAAAATAGGTAAACGGTCACGCTTACGCTGGCAAATTTACGGTCTAAAGTGGCACCATGTTCATGGCACTAGGGAGACACTCCACCACCTTCAAAATTTTTGAAGTGTACACTTCGGGTTTTCATCAAAAGGGTCATGTGAAATTTGTTGAAATGTCCATTACTGTAGAAAGCAACTCGACTGTCAAGGTTGAGGGACGCCCAAAGCTAGCTTTTCAAACGAACATTTTGAAACATCTTGTCAATTTGACTTTGTTTAACGGAGCTAGAGCGTCCACGTTTTTTCTTGCAAAAAGCACTCCTCACCAAAAATGCAGCATATGTTTGTAACGTAGGCTATAAGGAAAATTAAAGGCAGTCTAAAGCACATAATATTTATTTCGTAATTTTTAGTTTTACACAATTTTTGGAAGTAAATATAATATTTACAAGTCCTGTTAGCGAGACCAGCTACTAAAACAAAAAGTAACAATAACAAAATTTATTTATGATTTCCATTTAAAAGGTTAAAGCACCATTTTTGTCAACTTCCATGCTTAAATAAATTTATAGAGAGCTAAATTAGATTTCACAAAGTTAAATACGGACGTCTACATAATCAGCTTTGAATGAAAAATTTTGAAATGTGGGAGAAAAAAACCAGCTACAAGAAGAATCTACCCTTTGTTAAATACAACAATTTCTAATATTTAACATACTCCGATTATATCAAAACGATTATTAAAATATTTAATATAGTATGCCCTATAAGTTGGCAGTTTAAATACTACTTCTAGTACATTCTATGTTTTTAAAACATATATTATTGTATAAATATAGCTATTGACCATTAATTTTGAAAAATAATTAATCACAAACACATTGAGCTCCCAGTACCATTTTTTTTTTCAGCAAAGACTGAACCAACCTAAGTTTACATAGCAGTTGTAACTTATTGGTGAAATAATTTATTTTGTTTGTGTTACTGTTCTGTTAGAGAAAACGTTAAAATTAACTTTATTTATTCAGTAGAGGGGTTTAGAATTATTAGAATGTTTTGGCGACAACAACTTCAATAGTTCCTCGAACTATTCAAACTTTATTGACGTCAACATCGTCAAATGAAAATAATTTTTTTTTAATTTACTTTTATTAGTTTATTTAGTGGATGAACACCCTCCATTTTGGTTTTCGAAATCATGAAGTTTGACGGACATCTTCTAAGTCAGCATGAAGGTCTTAATTAAATAGAAAAATGTAAAATCCAGCAAATAAAACTAGTGTTTGCTAGACGCCGAGAACAAAACATTACAGCTTAGGTTTGTCATCAAAATTTCCTTTAAGTCACAACTTAATAGTTAAATGTAGTTTTTAATACCAAATTGGTAAATTAAAAGCTACTCCTATCCAGCAAAATTTCGCTTGTTCAGTCTTTAATGAATATTTGACATACACAAACATTTTTATCCCCAAAAACACGCGTGCCGATATTTGCCAAAGAAAAAAATAAATAAAGAAGTATCTATGATCTCACTGACAGAAGCAGACTGACCTAGGGGTGCTGTAAATTTAGGAAATACACTATTACAAAATAGCTTCCCGACCCGTTGCGGTCAAGGGTTTACAGTGTCTATAAGTTAAAAAACAATCTAAAATAATTAAAAAAAAGTATCACTTTGTAACAATAAAACAAAATAACATTTACACAGACGCTCGGGTTGTTTTTGTCAGAGAGGCTGTTCCATTTTTTTTAGGTTAAAGTCTATGGGCAGTTTCAATTCACTTAACATCGTTTCAATCCTTTTATACTGTTCAATATGTACAAAATACACGCGGTCGCCCTTTAGCTCAAACGCAACCCGAGCTACAGCTTCTCACAGCTCTTAAAAGCAAAACTGCTCAGACCTATCAATATAATTCATAAAGGTTCCTGGAATATTTTCTAAAATTGCGATTGTGCAACTAATTTTTCAGCGCTGGCGCTGTTAAGTTTATAAGTGCAATTAGAACGAATATGAACATGACGGCTAGTTGTCACAGTCCTCTCGGAAAGTTCACCGAAACGGTCTCCTACTTCACTGTGAATATTTGAACTTATGGTTCCGCAATTTTAAACCCTCTAGAAGCTTGAAAAAAATAATTTCTTATGACCATACATACCTATAAATTATGTTTTTTTCAGTTAACATTTTTGAGAAAAAAATGTATATTTTTAAACGGCAGAAAATTAGATGGTTCTGCAAATTTAGTTGTTTGTATCTTACAGTTAAAATATAAATATTGCTGTTTTCTTTTAGTACCGGTGGTTACCAGTTACAAGCTTAAGTTTAATTCTAGTAACGACAAAAATAAACTTGCTTTTTAAAAAATCGTTCACAATAGACAGTTTTCGTTGTATTGGCAAATTCAAACGGTTAACCATAACGAATACGAATACGAAGCCGCTATTTGACAGATCGTAAAAATAGTTTTCGTTCAATTCGCTTAACGTTAACGTTAAGTCGAATTCGACAGTAAACATAACAAATATAACATAACCTATCTTTAATGGTTTGTGTTCATATTTTCATATACGTTTTGTGTTACCTTTTGGTTGGTTTTAATTTCCTAGTACCCAAAATTCTAAAACATCATGATAGACGAAAGGTTGCTTTTATTGGACTCATCCAGTGATTCGGATGATGCCCTTCTCTTGGAGGTGCTTGTTCGCCAGGACATTCAGTATCGAGCACAGTTGTATGGAAATTTCAATTTAGAAAACTATAATAATGCTGAATGCAAACGTTATTTCCGATTTGAAAAAAAAAAATCACTTAAGAAGACTGGCTGATAAAGCACTTAGGATTCCCAATAATGTAATAACAGAAAGCAACCATAATGTTTCTGGCGTGGAAGGGCTTTGCATTTTGTTAAGAAATGGTCATCCGTCCGTTAGCTCCCGCCACTTATCCGTAACGATAACGATAAATGACAGCTCAAATGTCAAAGTTGTCAAATAGCGGCTATCGGAATCGCTTTTAAAAGACAACGAAAACTGTCTATTATTTACTGTCTAAAGTCCCAATGAGAGGTCTTACTTGCGGTAATGTCGTTTAGGATTAGACCGTGGTATAAATGTACGACTTTTTTTTTATCACAACCCTGTAGATATTAAAATACTGGTGTTATTCTTGCACTTGTATACTTATTCATAATATAACCCACCTATTCTGCAATAATAATTACATTGCATAAGACAGTGTTCTAAATAAAATATTATTTCAAAAACCTGTTTCTCGGCTGGTAGTTGCGTGAAAATGTAATTTTTGAAAATATTCCACGGGCCCGATACATAAAGACCCTGCTTTTAAAAACTAACCACCTTTATTTGGTAGCGGAACAATTTAGATCAATAAATTGCGGTGGCCGGTTTTCACAAGCGGCAATCCCGAGTAAAGCTATCAAGAAAAAGATAAATTCATTTAGTTCTTCTTGGGGGTACCCCTCTGCGTCAAGCCCTCGAATCTTTTAAACGTGTAGTTGATGAACACCCAATCCTTGTATGTTACGTCGCCCTCCTGTGTTTCTGGGGCTGCCGCTGAAATAGATTAAAAAATTGTAAGCTTTTAGGAGTGTTAAGAGTCAATAACGCTCTACTTTGAATTCGCGAATTATACATTTTTCTATTCGCATTGTCAACATTCCTTTAATACACCACAAAACAACTCGCACGCCAAATTTTATTATTTTCTAAGCCAATTAAAGTTATTTACAAAAAAACCCTTCGTTAAATTCTTTAAAATTAAATACGGCTCTGATACATACCTGAATGATAATATCAACTAGACGTTTTTTTATTAGTGTTTTAGAGCATTCAAGAAAAAAAAAGAGATTTTACTAATTTATTAAACACAATTACTTAGGCTCCTTTTATACTGGGATTCTGAATCTCGGATTCCGGAATCTTGGCTTCCCATTTAACGTAGCGCTTAAGCAAAGCGTTTAGACGGACGTCTTCTCGAAAACAGAATCGCGATTCTAAATTTCGGAATCGCACTAATTTCAGCCGCCCGGATACGGGATTCGAATCGGCGACAGGTCTAGCATTGGTTTATATCTAAGCATTTTCACTGCGATTCTCGTTCAGTAGCCTCATGCCAGCTCCGTATTAAGGATCGTTTCTGTTTACGAATAAAGAATTCAGTATGGATGTTTTAAAAACTCTTTTCGACACTGACAAGTTCATATCGTCAATACAGGCACGTCCAAGCTTATGGGATACTTCGGCAGAAGAGTATTAAAATAAAACAATAAAACAGGCACGCTGGGTGGAAGTGGCTAAAGAAATTTTGTCGTTTAAGATATTGTGTAGCTTGTCAAAAGACCGAATTGACATTCTGAAACAGTTAAAAAATTTCTCAGAGTGTTCTGTTAAATTTTTACACAGTAAAACGTATTCTCTTGCTATATTACGTTCGCTGATTATTGGATGAACCCACATTCTACGTTTCCCAAGTTTTTTTTTTTTTTTACACACCATCTGATAATAATACAGCAACTTCTTCTACTGCATTCATTTTAACACTGAACAGAAGCGTCCGGCCCTGGAATTAATCGCCTCTCCACAAAATTGCCGAAACCGCGCAAGATTAGAAAAGTATGCATTCCGAATATCGTTAGAATTCACGTGAGATTCTGAATCCCAGATACTGAATCTCGCATTCAGAATCCCAGTATAAAAGGAGCCTTAAAGCGAAATAATGAGAACTTTAGTTATTTTAACATTTGGAGTGAAAAACAACACTTTTTAAATAAATACCTACTAAGACAAAAATTAACTTAAATGACAAATTAATGTTTTTTAATCAGACGCTCAAACAGTCCTCCGTTTACTACCAAGCAACATTCTGAACGGTCATAAAATTCAGTTTTTTCTTACATTAGTTGATACACAGAGATTCGATTGCATACCCCCGAAATTGCAATATTTAGTTCTTCTAAATTTTGATAACGCACATTTGTATAAATAACACTTTTAATGTGACCCCACAGGAAAGAGTCGTTTGGTGAAAAATCAGGATCGGAAGACCTAACTGGCCAATTTATGATGTAATTTAATCCTATTGTGCGTCTATCGAAAACGTTTTGGACATATTTCCTTACTTCTCGTGCATTGTGCGCAGGACTACCGTCCATTGAAATCAAATTAATGCGGATGATATTTATACTTATGTAATTTGAGCAGTACTGTGGAGTAATACTAAACTGAAAATAAAAATAATTTTGAGTCTCGAAATAAGTTCCCCAATGAGAAATCCAGAAATCTGCAAATTTTAAATAGTTTTTGAACTATTTAAAAAAGTTGCACTATCCCCTATACATTTTTTACTTACGAATTTCTAATTTAACATCAGGGAAATCATCAAAGTTGGACGTGTCATCGATCGACCGAACTTCGACAGGAATAGCTGCCGGCCTCTCCCTGATGTGCTCCCAATCGACGCCTCTGAAGAAGGATACAAGCTTAAGGTCTTCCAAACCTTTCTGCGACCCAAGTCTTCTTTCGGCTTCACAACAAAATCTAAAATGGAATAAAAATGAAAAAGTACACTTAATTTAACCAATTTAAGTAATGCATTAGAGACATTTATGTCTGGGAGATTGGGTCTTCGCCATTTTTCTGAAAATATAAATTGTTGGCCATGCAGCACAGAAGGTTTTTGCAATGCGTCCTACTGGACATTACTGTACATTTTATTGTAAAGTACGCTTAAACGATACTTACTTAACTATCGTATCTTTTGCTTCCTCCGAAATGGGCACTTCGGCGGGAAAAACTAGAGTCTCGCGCCAGTTCATCACCTTGCGATAGGTGTCCTGTGGGTTCTCTGAACAAAACGGCGGATAACCGATAAGCATTTCGTACATGATCACTCCCAGCGACCACCAGTCGCAGGCCGCACCGTAGCCGGTCTGCAGGAAAACCTCGGGCGCTATGTAGTCGGGCGTCCCCACCGTACTGTATGCTAGGGCGCGTCTGTTTTTCTTCCAGCTCTCTGCGCGTCGTTTGGAGTCCATCGGTGATGAGGTTATAACTGTAAGAAGACAATAACTTTTTAGTATTTGGAAAATGATCTAAAATATAAGCATCAGGAAATCGAATACTGTTTCCTAAGTTTTTTTCGTTGTCACGGATCGTATAACTAAAAAATATACATGTCTGGTAGATATTCTGTTAGGTGAGCATTTACGTGAACATAAGTGAACATTATGTTCTTTAAAAAAACGGCAGAACATTTTTTATCTTCTCAGTATTCTCATTATTAAAACGTGCCATATGAAACGGGATTTTTTCCTTTTATACAGAGCCTACTATACTATAGAATTGAAAAGGTATTTTAGTTTCAAAGTATGATGTTTAGGTTTAGAGATCGCTGATACACAAATTTTTACGGATCAGTCCGAAACTGATCCCAAACTAACAACTATTCAATCCTGGGATCAGTTTCGAGTTCGATCGGACCACCTTGACGCTTCAGAGCGACGCTGAATCACCGAGCCCGTGCGTCGGGCTGGGGCCGATTCAACTCCGACTAGTCCAATTACTGCCGTTTGCTGTTCGGAAATCGTTGTCGTCATTGCAGATACTCGATTATACAGAATTGGATTAATATAATACTGGGATTAATCATCCGAATTCGTATCAATGACGGCAAGCGTCAACATATTGTGACAGCCATCCTGTCCAGCAATCAGCAGTGCGAATCGATTGGGGATCACGGGAACAAATAATATTTCGAATTCAATTCGATTAGCTGTTTGTGTTTACTAATTTCGTTTTCAGTGTAAGCACGAGGTACAAGTGCAACGAGATTTCAAATCGAGTTGGAATTTGAAATATTCGGATGAATTAGAATATTTCCATACCAGGATTCAACGATCGCTGTCGCCGCGTCGCGTCCAGAAGTCTGAAGAGATTGGCCGGTTTCATACCCGTACCTATTTTAGATTTTGATCAGGATCAGTTTCACGAGTCCAGGCTTAGAGAACAGTTATTCCTTGTCATTTATAGGATGATAAACAAAAATTAATTTTATTCGCTTTAAAATTAAAAAAATAAACATTCAGTAAAGAAGGTAGTTGTTTGTTTACATTTTTGTGTCAATTTAATGCAACACGTTTTTACATTTCTTGAAAAAATAAGTAATGACATAATATCGTATTTTAAACACTAGTACGCAACACATCCTAAATACGAAGACTTTTTTGTCCAACTTAATAACTGAAAAACACAAGATTGAATATTTCAGGATGATTGGATAAAAAGAAATGACAAGAACACAAAATGAAGTTATTCATTTATTCAGAGAGAAATATCCCGATTTACCCATCATATCCCAAGGTACTGCAAGCAAGATTGAAATATAGTTTCGAAAAAACGGCTAGCACACAAAACACAAAAGAGGAGCAAGCATTTTTACAATACCTTATGTAAAGGGGATTTCTGAAAAGATTAAAGCGAAACCGAAACTATAATATCAACAGCTTTTAAATCCGAAAATACGCTTAGAAGCTTTCCTACAAACGTAAAACCCTCACGTAATGAAGACACAAAAAACTGCATCTATCGAATCCCTTGCGAGTGTGGCGAATCGTACATTGGAGAAACAAAAATACCTCTTCCCGCACGAGTGAAAGAACATCTGAAACATACTCAAAGAGGTGAAACTTCGAGATCAGGTATAGCGGAACATGTATGGACCAACCAACATAATATACATAATAGAGGCGAAACTTCGAGATCGGGTATAGCGGTCAGAAGCGAAGGTTATGGACAAGGAACAGCACTGGTGAAAATGCAAATTTAAAGAAGCAGCTTTTATGAGCTAAAATACCCACACATTTAGCAAACCACGTATAGGTATCCCTAATATCTGGAAGCCTCTCCTTGTCCAAAACAAACAGCTCAAACTTCACATTCTAATAAGCAGGCAGGCGGAGTCATCAAGCTTCATTGTACACGGATAGCATTTAAGACAGCAGCCTTAGAATAATTATAATTTAGTTTACACTTGAAAACGGTTATAAAATCTCAAGAAAAGAATCACATCAATAATTAAGTGTCTACAGTTACATCCATCAATGAATCACATCATTTCTAATGGGTATACTTACTAAAATCTGAAGGTTTAGCTTGACTTAAATCCCTATAAAAGTCCGTCCGGTGCGACTTCTTCAAACCGGTACACAGCCCAAAATCGGAAAGCTTCAGGTGTCCCTTCGCGTCCAATAGTAAATTATCCGGTTTGATATCCCTATGAATAAATCCTAACTTATGTATCGAGTCTATCGCTAGTGCCGTCTCGGCGATGTAGAACTGCGTGCATTCTTCTGAAAGCGTGTCTTTTTTCATCAGAAGCGTCATCATGTCGCCACCCGGCAAGAATTCCATTATTAGGTAGAGGTTTATCGGATCTTGAAAACTGAAAGGGAAAAACAAAATTAGTTATAAATTACCAAATATTCATAAAAAATAAAGATAGTAAAATAGCGGTGCAGGCAAAAGTTTTCAACAAAATGAGTAAATAAAGAATCTAATTGTTTTTATTGAGCTAAGACTGGAAGGGGCAGCCTCCCCTAGGGCGCAAGTGTCTTCTCCGCTGTAAGTTTTTTCCATATATACGGGCAATGCCCAATGAAATACAATGTATAATTATAATTACAATTATCGGCATATACAATACATTATATTGGCAACATCATAATAACATAAAAAATCTATTTAACCTTAAATGATGTTTTTTAATGACGCTTCAAACTGAGGGATTGAGACGCATTAAAATCATCGCGTCGGTACCTAATCGTATTATTACAGTTACTCATCATTATGTTCACCCCCACTGTTTTAACCATATCGATCGGGTTCAATGGTCCCAAGGCTTAAAAGTCTCGGTAAAACATAAAAACTAAACTTGTATAAATCTGGATAATTACGTAAACCATTAATCAATTTAACACAAATAGAACATACATGTTATTTTGTCTAAATTTTAACGAGTCTATAGTAGTGAGATCATCATCATCATCATCAGAATAAGTAGTGTATGTTTTTTCTAGCTTTATATTTAAGAATTTTCCTTTGAACACCGTTTAGCATAACTATTATAATAAGGGAACTCCCACACACACTGTATCCGCTTTCTAGAAGTGGTCACACCAGTGAGGTATACAGCAATATTTCCCTTGACATCAGAGTGGTGTTCCTAATTATAAATCATTTTCACAGCCTTACAAACCTCAATGTATTAACTAAAACTTAATTTATTATCAAAGATCATCTCTAACAACTTTTCTGATATTTTAATATTACCATCCATAGAATATTTAAAGACCAGTTATACAGGTAATTTCCTTCATTTTAGCCCAAGAAACTCCATACTTTGAACTTCAAATTTACGCAAAAATACGCAATGAACAAAAAATGTTAGCAATTATACAGATATAAGTATATTACAAAAAACTAATTTATATTAAAAATATCAACGATTTATGCCAGTTAAAAAAAAAGGTGTTGTGTATTGTGTATAATGTAATATAAACATAAATACAGCCAAATAAAATGTATATCCGCCCTCCTGCCGAACGTCAACAAGGAGACCGTAAGTCCATAGAAGTTAAAAAGAAAGAAATTATATCATAAACTAGAATCTTAATATAATTAACCTTTTGACCCTGATTTAATCCAAATTGATTTTTGAATGCATTTCATCATCGGACTTTTCTTAAATTTGATGTAGTTATTTTTATCAAAAACTCCTACCTAAATGTCGGAAAACTATAAACTAGTAACATGCAGTAAAGTGGATACTACAAGTCAGCTAATCATCAATATTTATTCCTGTTCCATTTTGACTCTACTGCCATTTGTGATTTTGTTATTAAAACAAAAAATAACTTCTTGAGTTTTACTAAGATTTAATTGAGATTTATTAAAAATAAACTAGGTGTTGCTTTATTCTCCTAATTTAGAGATTCAGGCCTTAAAAGATCAACACGAAGCCCTTGACGCACAAGAGCTGCGTAAAATTTACCCCGCTCGGGAATAAGATAATAACAGGGATCATTGGTATACTATGATATATAATAGATGCCCCATGACCAGGACAGAGCTTTGAGGTACTCCATAACTGATGAATTGTTTTTTGCAGGCCCAACATTATTTTATGTTGTATGATGAATGATTTTATGAACTCTTCATAAAACGCAATTTTTCACAACCTAACAGTTGCAGTTAAAGGCCTTTAATAAGACACCCATCCTAGTCAATATTTTTAGCAGATTAAGAAACTAATAAAAATGTTAATAGTTTATTGATGGTGATACCTGCGACTGACTATACGCGGATGACTTACCTTTATTACTGCAATCCATAGAACAATATACTATTTCTAATCATACTGGATTACTGTCATTAACACGCTTGTTGATACCTATCGTTACTCATTCATTAGGCAAATACATTTAGTAATGATTTAATTATTTTTATATTAGCATTATTAAAGCCAGCGCTTAGGGTGCTAAAAGTTTATTTCAGATATCAAACTAGATAACAATTTAAGCCCGCCACACAAAGTTTATTAATCTCAACTTTTAAAAACCGAACGGGCAACGCCAAGCATAAAGCACAATAATTACTTCGCCGCGTTATAATATCATTTAAAATCTCTTAGATAAACTTTTCCCTCTTTAGTGCAAGTTCTATAGAAAATAATTAAAGAAAATTGAGAGATATCCGTGCAAGTCAGCGATACCAACCAGAAAACTTTTTGACACATAACGGAGTTTATTAAAAAAAGTTTTTTCTAAAGACAGGATATCGGATAAAGTAGGAAATGTCGATGTCAATTCTTATTTTTGCAATAATTTGTTATTCCCAAAGAAAGAGGGAAGCTGAAAATTACTCCAAAAATAGGAAGTCTATCAATTTAACTTATAACAGACTTGCAAGAGATATAGATGTGGTTTTAGTTAGTTTTGGACAATTTACTAAGCTTATTAATAACAGGTTACATGATAATTAGTATTTTGTATTAGAATCTATCATATACATTTATACCTCAATTAAGGGTCTCTGTTATTGGTAGTAAATTATTATTGATTATTTAATAAAAGAACTAATTTACTGGTTTTTTAATTTCTTATATATTTTATGTCTAAATACGTGGCATAATTAATTCAAGGTATTTTCACATTTTTGACAACTTTGAAAACTTACAATGGCTATACTTTCAACACTACAGCTAAATCAAAAAACCAAAAATACGAAAATTTTATTGCGCCAAAAAGATTAGATAGAGGAATTGGCAAAAAAAGTCGTTACATCATCCCGAAACTCAAAATAAAGATCCCCTTTCATTAAACACAATTTTTTTGAATAAATCCATTTGAATTTACTGGCGATTTACATAAACCAGTGAAAAAGCTCTTTTGGCCAATCAATAAAAGTTTTCCTTAAAATCTTTTACATAACGTTTTATTTTAAATGATGTGGGTCAGCAACTTTTTTGTCTCTCTGTCTCTCTATTTAAGAGCCTGTCTATCGACGAGCTGCTATGGCTAATAATAAGTCCTTAATCTTTACCCTAGCTACCCTTGGGGATGAGGTACATGTCCTCGGGTTTAGGCAATTTAAACTTTTACTTTTTTAATCTTGTTGAATTAATTGAATTACTTAACTTGACGTTATTCTCACTAATTTGACACTATGATCCCTTGATTTTACGTTATAAGGTTTTATCTATTTATTTTATTATAATATGGTAGTGATGGGTCACCCTCGCCGTCTCGATTTTAAAGAAGTGACTGAGACTGCATATACCTACTAGCCTTTTCACAAAAGCATTTTGACGGATCCAGCTTAAATGGCGTCTCCGAGGGGTGAGGTCCACCACATGCGGTGTCTTAAAGTCAGCGGCACGGAGTTTAACTTAAATGATTCGCTTGCAAATTATAAAAAGACGTTGACATCCGTTTGTTTATTTTTTAATTTGTTAATTTAATTTTTTTAGGTTAGTTGTATGACGTTGATATCGGTATATTTTTAGGTTTAATTTGTTTGTCAAATGACGTCATAATATCAAAAAATCAACTGCCATTTTGGTTTGCTTCTCGACTATACAATTGGTTTAAATCTTTACTAGACTATAGTACCTACGTAGTCCACGAGTTAAAATCAAAATGTCACGTGATTTCTTTAGTGAACAGGCCAGTATTGTGTTTCACTTACTTACTACTCTTTAAATATCAAAAAGTCTTGAAACATCGATGTTTAACCCTCGATGTATGACGGTGCGTTTTGATAGTTGACGCAAACATCTTCACACCATCAGCCGTTGCCAGCGCCAGATTCGTGGCGGTTGACCTTTTTTTTGGAAGTTTAGAAGAATTTTTACAAAAATAAACACTGCGGTGATTTAGCGCAAGTGACTTTGGTAAATTACAGACTTATCTTCACCAGAAATCGATCTTTCAAGTTATCAATTAACAAACATGTTTTTGGTTGACAATCGATGCTTGCTTTAATGTCCCACACTAGAATATAACCCAGAATTGTTTGTCATATTTCAACTATGATGTTTAAGACACAGGCCACGGCAACAGGCCGCTTTGACGAATCCCGGGGTCGGGAAAGTTGAGGGGCTGGGCGACGCCCGGAGCTCGCTTATCAAATTGACAATTAATAATAAACAAAGCGAATGTCAATTTGACTTTGATTCACAAACCACGGGCGTCTCTCATACCCCAACCTACCCCTGATACCGTGCGAGCAAAAATTATTTGCATCAAAGAGGGCCTTGCATCTAAGGACGTAATGCTTAGCCGTAGAGCTTAATACCTGTTGAGTGTCATTAACTACCTGAATTAACAATCAATCAGTTATTCCGTCATCTTTAACAGTCGTTACAAGTAATTTGATTCATCGCTAATTTTTCCAATTTCTTGAACAATTCACACAATGCGGGTTTTACGCAACAGCACAAAACATTCATGGTTGAAGCGTATTTTCGAAACGGGGTTAGAGTAAATGAAGAAGAAGAATTGTTGGTCCTATTTTTTTCCATGACACAGTTACAGCACAGGTATAGACAAAATATTTTGAATCCATTTGTGGAGCAATTACTTGACGACGAACTTCGTTTTGGATATTTTCAACAGGACGGTGCAACCGCCCATACAGCCGCCGAAACTATTAACTACTTACGCAATTTTTTCGACGACAGATTGATCAGTTCTCGATCAGACATTGAATTCCCACCTAGATCACCTTGTTTAACGGTTATGGATTACTTTGTTTTTCCTCATTTAAAGAACACTATTTTTAAAACACCAGTTGCAAATTTCGAACAATTACAAGAAAGGATTATCCAAGAATGTGGTAACATTTAAACATTTCTCCAGAGATGCTGGTCAACACTTTCGAAAATATGAAGAGACGTGTGAATTTATGCTTGGAGCATGGCGGTGGCCAATTTCAGCAATTTATGTAATTATTTTTCTTTCTGTGTATTTGTCTACTTATTTTATTACTCATTAGTTTGGCATATCCTGTCATAATATGAATTTGACAAAATTTTAACCAAGTTAGTTAGATATATCGTCCCCATATCATTGTGATCTAAACCAAGCCCTACGTTTTTTAATCCAAGCCCTCTGCAAATAATTTTTGCTCGCACGGTACAACTGGTACTATTTGTCGTGGCCGGAGAATTATGTCTTCGTTTACACGTACATCGTAGACGGCCATGCTAATCCCAATGTGATTTTGAAACAAAAAAGTAACAGCCGGTTAAAAACATGAACCTAATACAAGATATAGACGCCTTTTAGTTGACAAGGTTATGGGACATAAAAATGACATCAGCAACTATTGCAAGTTAGTTGGTAATGCAAATCAATATGCCTATAAACTAATTACTGCTATCGAATGATATTTTTAAAATTACATAAACTGACGTACACATGTCACCTATATTAAAAGATTAACGATTAGATAACAGACGTGTTCCTGTTATCAGAAAAACAGTAAACTTTGCACTAAATAAAATTAAACTGTAAAAAAACATCCCTCACGACACCGGTTATACCGGAAGTTGTTACAAAATTGATTATTTTAAATAAAACACCCTGCATAAAATATTTTTTGTGTTCCTTTCTTGATTTCCAATAACTTTTATTAAACGTTTTTTGTCCTACTCAATCAATTTCTGAGAAAAAAATGTTTATTTCTCCAATTTTGACCTTTAACAGAGTGTCGCCTAATATTGGGTAGTTTTTCAAAGATAAAAAAGTAAAACTTGAAATTCCGGTTGTGGAAATATTATATATATTATGTTATGTTGTATATATTATGTGCTCAAGAATGAGTTGTTGAAAAATGGAATTTTAGATACAGGAAAGTGGAAAAGTAACAATTTTTGATCTTTATCAAAAAAATTTAAAAAAACATTTTTTTACGTTGCTGGTTCAGTAAATGGATAGGCGAGAACATTTTCTATCTTACCATATAGTGTCCCTATAACTAACTAGAATACCTACTTTTAAACTTATTTACGGGTTTCCTTCCTCCAAATACCTTTTTGATTTTTGGAAGGTAATGATAAACAAAGTTATATGTTTCTACAGACGTGTGTCATTGTCAGTTGCAATTTATACTTTGTTTATCATGGACTTCTCGCCAAAAATCAATAATAAGTGATTGATGTTTGGAGGATTTTGTAAAAAACAGTCAATAAGTTTAAAAGCATTCTAGTTAGGTATAGGGGCACCTTATGTGGACAGATAAGAAATGTTCTCGCCTGTCCATCGAATGAACCAGCAATACAGCACAGTACTTTTGAGAGACCATCATTCGAGAGGCTAGAACAAATTGAGGCTAAAAGCATCGAGGGTCAATTTGAGTGTGCGGGAATTCAGGATAAGATGAATAACATTTTGATTATTTGTATATATCGCACTAATTTGGGTAACAGTGACATATTTTTTAAAAGTTTTGAGGAGGTAATCTTGTATGTTCAGTTACATTTTAAACACTTTAGAGTAGTAATTTGTGGTGATTTTAATTTTGATCTCTTGCACAAAAAGTCATTTCATGGATCTTTTGAGGTCAAATAACTTAATTCAAACCATTTTTCAGCCGACACGAAAAACAAAGAGAACGTCAACTTTGCTGGATAATTTTTTTATTAATTTTGATGATTTTAAAAGCTTTAATGTAGATACTGCACTCTTTGATCATTACGCCCAAGTTTTAAATATTAATTTTAACAGGGGCGTTAAAGGGCAATACATAAAGCGGAGGTTTTTTTCAAGACCTAAACTCACTCAGTACAGGCAGGAACTTCAGGCAGAGGGATGGGAGGAAATATTAGAAAATCAGGATGGGAACAGGGCATATACAATTTTTAGGGATAGGATGGTGGAGGTTATGATTATGAACATGATTACATCATGATTATGAAACAATTGTTTCATGAGAATATTATTTGCAATTCTGACAATAAAGCTAAAACTACTTGGTCTATAGTAAAGAAGGTTACAGGTAGGGCCACGGGTAATAGTAATATCTTTGACAATTTTGAAGACGACATGAGCTCACACAAAAAAAGGCTGGATGATATGAATGATTTCTTTATTATTGTGTGTCCAGATGTCACTAATGAGCCACCGGATTTGTCCAAAATCCATACATGCTAACCTTCTATATTTCTGTATCCAGTAACTGAGACAGAGGTAAATAACTGCATACGAAATTTAAAAAACAAAAAGTCTGTGGGTTATGACGAAATTCCAACAGCATTGTTAAAAGAGGTGTCCGATTTAATTGCTGCCCCTCTGACTCATATAATAAATCTATGTTTCTCTTCTGGTGTGTTTCGGAATGACTTAAAGATTGCTCGTGTTAAGCCTGTGTTTAAAAATAAAGGATGCAAGAATGAAAGGAAAAATTATAGACCGATTTCACGGTTGCCGAATATCAGTAAAATTTTTGAGAGATTGCTTTATGAAAGATTGGGGTAAATCAACAATTATGGCAGTATATCGAGGGATAACAAAAATCTTAGATTCAATAAATGAGGGAAACAGTACAATGGCTGTATGTCTGAACCTTTCTAAGGCATTTGATAGTGTGGATCACTCTCTTCTCATTAAAAAACTGGATAAATATGGTATTAGGGGTACTGCTGGGGATTTAATAAAATCTTATTTGTTTAAAAAAAGTCAGTGTGTGATTGAGACTGAAAGTGAGGGAAATCTTATAGAATCTAAGTACCTGGCGATAAGGAAAGGGGTGCCGCAGGGCTCCATTCTGGGTCCCCTCTTGTACATTTTATATACGAATGAATTGCCAGCAGTTGTTCAAGAGGATCTCGTTATATATGCAGATGACACGACAATGCTTATTAGTGAAAAAAACAGTGAGGACGCTGCTGATGCAGTAAATGAGGCCGTTCGCACGCTTCAGGCATGGTTCTCTACCAATAACATGCTTATGAATGTTGATAAAACTCAGGTAATTTGTTTTGGGGTTAGAGGGGGAGACCTGGCTGAGGCACGTGTGCGCGGGGTCGCGATGGAAGTGGGCAAATCTATATATTTTATGGGAGTAAAGATCGACGAGCATCTTGATTGGAGAGCCCATATCGACAATCTAAGTGGCAGCCTTTCTAAATATGGCTACGCTCTGAGAATTGTCAAGGAAAAGGTAGGTCTCAAGGCGGCTCCTACCCTCTATCATTCGTGTGTGGTCTCCAGAATTAGGTACGGAATTATTTTTTGGGGAAACTCTGTGGATGTTGGAAGAGTGCAGACTTTACAGAAGAGATGCTTACGAACAATATTTGGACTCAGGTTTCGGGACAGTTGTAAACCGACTTATGAGGAGAGTGGTCTGATGACGGTTACGGGAATATATTATGTTTATGAAGTAGTAAAGTTTGTTTTCGAAAATCTATCTTTATTTACAACAAGTGAACGAACACATTCGTACAATACAAAGAACAAACAAGATTTACTCTTAGATAAAACTAAACTTAGCTTTATACAGAAAAATTGTCACAACACCATGATAAATATTTGGAATAAATTTCCGCTATAAATGAGAACCATGCCTAAGTCTAAATTTTTTTTAATGGTCGGCTGGTTACACAGTTTTATTCATCTCCTGATTTAGGAATAAACAGTGAAGTCTGCAAATGTTCCTTTTTTGTTGTAATCCCCTCAGGGGAATGTGATGAGTTTTTATTGTGTTTTTTTATTATTTAAGTATTCTTCTTTTAAATTGTATACATTATTTTATCGTAAATTTGTCAAGTTTTAAACCATATATATTTTGATTATAGTGTTTTTTTGACACGTTTTATATGCCTTACTGGCATCCTTATGAAACAAATAAACGTTTATCTATCTATCTATCCATTTTTAAAAAATGAAGTTTTTTAAAAAAAATTAATAAAGGTGTTATCGGGGGCGTTACTTTTTCACTTCCCTGTATCCAAAAGTTCATTTTCTGACAATTCATTATTACGCACAATAATATCTAATTCCCCAGCCCGAATTTGAAGTTTTACTCTTTTATCTTTGACGATATTCAATTTTATTCGACACCCTGTTAAAGCTTATAATTTGAGAAAAACAATTTTTTTGTCAGAAACCAATAGAGTAGGACAAAAACTTTTAATAAAAGTTATTGGAAATGAAGAAAGGAACACACAAAATATATTACAGGGTGTTCTATTTAAAATAGGCAAGTTTGTGACAACTTTCGGTATACCCGAAAGTGCATACGATCGCTCTTATTTCATTTGAAGAGAGCGTCTCCGAAAACCCCATTATTCAAATTTGCAGGATTCAAATCGCATTACTTGCCGAAATATTCTAATGAACGCTCACCGTGAGACACACTGTTTAAGCCTGTAGGCGCAGAGTTTTTTTTTTATTTTACGTCGGCCTATTTCTGCAACGAGGCCAATCACCGACGCCAGGGAATTTGTCACACACTATCTGGTAATTTTGCCGAATCCTTCTTTGTCGAGGGTAGGGTTCTTTAACGTGCCAACATCCATGACACGGGACCCACAGTTTAACGTCTCTTCTGAAAGACGGTGCACCTCTTAAAACCAAATCAACGTTGCCGGTCCCGGGGATCGAACGCGGGACCTTCGATCCGTGAGGCCGCTGCACTGACCACTAGACCACAACGCCGATAGGCGCAGAGTTGTTTTACTGGACGTGGGAAACGAACTCACAATCTCTTGTCCGTTCACGACTTACCTATAATACATTTTAACCACCCACTGATGATCAGCCTCGACTAAGATGTCTCTCTCGGCCCGCACATGCGCCACCTGCTCCTTCTCCAGCATGTCGGCCTTCCGAAGGATCTTCATGGCGTAGACGTGGCCCGTGTCCTTTTTTTGTACTAATCGGACCTCGCCGAAGGCCCCTCTGCCTATCACTTTGAGGGGCTCGAAGTCTTCTACTCCTAACCTGAAATAAATTGTCGATTATTTTGAAATACTGGAAGAAAGTGTACCTACTATTAACTTATCTATGAAAAGGAGAGTCGGTTGTACGCCGTATTTTATCAAATAAAACATTATTTTTGTATTTAGCGTAATATATTCACTATTGCCTAGCGCTTTCGGCCTATTATAAGGCCATCATCAGGGCTTAGGTTCTAAAAGAAAACACAAACAAAAGTAAAAAACAGCAGGAACAAACTACGTGAGAATACTTACTCGTCAAATTATGTCCAGGAGACAAGAAACATATTAAAAAGATATTTTGAAAATTTCTGAACAAATTTTCCTGGTACAGGTTTCAAATTATAAACAACACCTGATTGACATTTCATTTGACACATGGACACAAAGTGGCCAGGGACATCTCAGATTAAAACGTAGTTAATATACACAGAATTACGAAAATAAAAACAGAAAGGTGGTATAAAAACTTTAAATGAGTCATAATGAATAAAATTGTATAAAAAGGTAGGTAACTCCGTCAATTGTTTAAAAGAAAATAATTTAAACAAGATTTTTAAATTATGATATCTGTATTCTGCAAAACCGTCCTGTTGTTATTAAAATGGGAGGAGTCAACTAGGGGTGTGGTGTGATTTCACGACCTGTGATTTTGTCACAGCTCCGGGCCTGTCACAGTCGCGACCAGTTCCGCTTCGACTAAAGGAGCTGTGACGACGTGACCGCGCTAGATATGAGGTAGTCTTTCGCGGACCGGCCGGTGCGCGCTGCGGCTTCCGCTTCGACTAAAGGACCTGCGACGACGTGACTCACGTGACCGCGCTGGATACCTTACACCACACCGTATAATATTATAATAAAATAGACAATACCAATTTAATAAAAGAAAAATAAACATTTCGCGGAACTCGTTCAAAAAGTAATTCGGAGAATTCATTTGAGCGTCGCCGCCGCTTCTATAAAATATTTAATCACGCGCTGTGCTGTGTCGAAGCGCAGAAGGTGCTTGTTGGCGGAGCGGAATATAAATAAGTGTGAAACCGCTACCGCGCTGGTACGCTGCCGTTCGTTTGTGCTTTCGCAGCCAGCATCCCTGCAAATTGCAAGTCCGGAGCTGTGACAAAGTCACAGGTTTCAGTCACAGGTTCAGACATGGAGCTGTCACAGCTTGAAGCTGTGACAGGAAAATCACGCGTTTTCCCACCCCTAGAGTCAACAGTCCACAAGCGTAGGTTAAGGTAAACAATAAATTCTTATCGCTGAAAGAGTCTAAAAATTGGATTTCGGTTGTTAGTTTCGTTGAGTCTTAAATTTAGACATGAATCTGGATAGTTAATTGAATGTCTATGGATTTCAAGGTCCTCGAGATAGTCCAACTCTCTGAAGTTTTTATGATCAAATTGATGTAAAATTTTGCTGTTAGAAGTTGGTGAGAAACTGTGATTATTAAATTTTAGGTGCTGTCCAAATACAGATGTACCTGGTCGGTTGACGTGTTCTTTTATTCTTGTTCCGAGTTTTCTTACGGTTTTTCCAATGTATAGAGCTGGGCAACTACCACATGATAATTTATAAACTCCGCTTTTGTCAAGATGTGAAACGTTTTCTTTATTTCTGACTAAATGAGACTGAATATTGTTTTTTGTTTTAAAGGAGATTGTTGTATCTTTTACGTTTTTATTAAGTATTTTGGCTATCTGAGTAGAAATTGGACCTTTGTAAGATAAAGAAATATATTTTTTATGTAAGTTATTTTGCTGAGGGTTAAATGCAGTTTGTTGATCTTTTTTTAATTGTATTTTATTCTTAGTCCTATCAACAATTTCATGTGAATAGCCGTTGTTGATTGCTATTTGTTTAATGGTATTCAATTCTTCGTCACGGTCATTCTGTGACATAGGGACGTTAAGAGACCTGTTGATATAGCAGTTAAGGGCAGCCATTTTGTGATTGAGGGGGTGGTTTGAGTTAGAAGGAATCATGTGATCAGTTTGTGTATCTTTTCTGTATATTTTAAAATGTAGTTTGCTGTTTAATTTGTGAATATTTAAGTCTAAGAAGTTGATACTATTATTTTCTTCTATTTCAACTGTAAATTGAATGTGATTATGTAATGTGTTGAGAAAATTGAGGATTTGATCAACATTGGATTTGTTACCGGGGACTATAGTAAAACAGTCGTCGACATAACGATGCCAAGTAATTAGTTTTTTGTCTTTAATTAATTTAGATATATGTACAACTTCCAGTTTATTAAGGAAAAAATCTGCTAATAATGGAGACAGAGGGTTGCCCATTGCTAGACCTGAAGGTTGTGAATAGAATTGGCCCTTAAAAACGAAGAAGTCTTGTGATAAACAGAAATTCAACATTGTCAAAATATTGGTTCTATCATCACGAGAAACGTTGTTTGATGATAATAACTCGGAAATTATAGGGATAGTCTCAGATTTAGGGATTGATGTGAAAAGGTTTGTCACATCGAATGAAACTAAGAGGGAGCCCTCTGGAACTGTTAAATTTTCTAGCTTATTGATCAGTTGATGGGAATTTTTAACTGTATATTGAGGACAACCAATTGTTATTAAGTTAGTTAATAAATTATTTAGGAAACTGGATATATTGGCAGTAGGGGTATTGATGAAGCTGACAACTGGTCGGATGGGGATGCCTATCTTGTGTATTTTTGGAAGCCCATATAGTCTGGGCATAGAAGGATTGCTAGGAACTAGTGATCTGGGGTTCTTTTTGTATTTGCAGAATAAGTCCTGACACATATCAATATAAGTTTTTGTACTTTTAATAAATTTGGGTAATGGGTTGTTGTCTAAAATTTTTTTTTGAAGTTGTTATTGGTAAGAAATTCTTCAACCTTGTTGATGTAATCAATCTCATACATGACAACTACACAGTTACCCTTATCAGCTTTGGAAATCGTTAGTCCTTCAGAGTTGAACTTATCTTTTAAACCCTTGATAGTTTTATTGTAAGTATTTGGTATTCTAGATTGATTATGCAAGTGTTTTTCTAAAAGAAGAAAACATTGTGTTTTAAGTATGGTTTTCGTTTCATAGTTATTATGTGCTATTCTATCAATCACAGAATCAATCTCAGTGGAATACTTCTCCAGAGAACTCTTATCAAGAGTTTCAGGCAAAGAGAACTTTAAGCCATGATTCAGGAGATTAGACTCTTCAGTAGTAAAAACATCGGAAGAAAGGTTTATCAACCTGTCGTGAAATTTATGATTAGAGAAAGATTTTACAGAAAGTTTATTATTTTTTATTTTGATTAAATTTTTAAGTTTTTTATTTAGTCTTTGGAATTTAACTTCCTTATGAAATGAAGCTGAATCGTGTGCATAATTAAGGAAATCTGTCAATATAAATTGAGGAGTTACCTGACAATTTATTATTTATTCATTATGACTCATTTAAAGTTTTTATACCACCTTTCTGTTTTTATTTTCGTAATTCTGTGTATATTAACTACGTTTTAATCTGAGATGTCCCTGGCCACTTTGTGTCCATGTGTCAAATGAAATGTCAATCAGGTGTTGTTTATAATTTGAAACCTGTACCAGGAAAATTTGTTCAGAAATTTTCAAAATATCTTTTTAATATGTTTCTTGTCTCCTGGACATAATTTGACGAGTAAGTATTCTCACGTAGTTTGTTCCTGCTGTTTTTTACTTTTGTTTGTGTTTTCTTTTAGAACCTAAGCCCTGATGATGGCCTTATAATAGGCCGAAAGCGCTAGGCAATAGTGAATATATTACGCTAAATACAAAAATAATGTTTTATTTGATAAAATACGGCGTACAACCGACTCTCCTTTTCATATATACTTACACAGTATGGTGTTCCCGGTGGATCCCAGGTTCTTGTACAGGAAATACATTATCAAGAGGGAAGAACTCCAAGTGGACATTTGGTTTCTACACAGATGCCTGAATTTACAAATAACACCCAATTTTGCAAAGTTCAAAACCTCAAAGAACTTTAACAACAACTTGAAGAACGAAATTGAAAGGAAATTAATAAGAAAATCAATATGCACGCACTATTCTACACTTAATAAGTTGAATATACATCTTAAAAATATTTATGACGGAATTTGTCAATTGTCAATTTATATTGACAGATTTCCTTAATTATGCACACGATTCAGCTTCATTTCATAAGGAAGTTAAATTCCAAAGACTAAATAAAAAACTTAAAAATTTAATCAAAATAAAAAATAATAAACTTTCTGTAAAATCTTTCTCTAATCATAAATTTCACGACAGGTTGATAAACCTTTCTTCCGCTGTTTTTACTACTGAAGAGTCTAATCTCCTGAATCATGGCTTAAAGTTCTCTTTGCCTGAAACTCTTGATAAGAGTTCTCTGGAGAAGTATTCCACTGAGATTGATTCTGTGATTGATAGAATAGCACATAATAACTATGAAACGAAAACCATACTTAAAACACAATGTTTTCTTCTTTTAGAAAAACACTTGCATAATCAATCTAGAATACCAAATACTTACAATAAAACTATCAAGGGTTTAAAAGATAAGTTCAACTCTGAAGGACTAACGATTTCCAAAGCTGATAAGGGTAACTGTGTAGTTGTCATGTATGAGATTGATTACATCAACAAGGTTGAAGAATTTCTTACCAATAACAACTTCAAAATTTTAGACAACAACCCATTACCCAAATTTATTAAAAGTACAAAAACTTATATTGATATGTGTCAGGACTTATTCTGCAAATACAAAAAGAACCCCAGATCACTAGTTCCTAGCAATCCTTCTATGCCCAGACTATATGGGCTTCCAAAAATACACAAGATAGGCATCCCCATCCGACCAGTTGTCAGCTTCATCAATACCCCTACTGCCAATATATCCAGTTTCCTAAATAATTTATTAACTAACTTAATAACAATTGGTTGTCCTCAATATACAGTTAAAAATTCCCATCAACTGATCAATAAGCTAGAAAATTTAACAGTTCCAGAGGGCTCCCTCTTAGTTTCATTCGATGTGACAAACCTTTTCACATCAATCCCTAAATCTGAGACTATCCCTATAATTTCCGAGTTATTATCATCAAACAACGTTTCTCGTGATGATAGAACCAATATTTTGACAATGTTGAATTTCTGTTTATCACAAGACTTCTTCGTTTTTAAGGGCCAATTCTATTCACAACCTTCAGGTCTAGCAATGGGCAACCCTCTGTCTCCATTATTAGCAGATTTTTTCCTTAATAAACTGGAAGTTGTACATATATCTAAATTAATTAAAGACAAAAAACTAATTACTTGGCATCGTTATGTCGACGACTGTTTTACTATAGTCCCCGGTAACAAATCCAATGTTGATCAAATCCTCAATTTTCTCAACACATTACATAATCACATTCAATTTACAGTTGAAATAGAAGAAAATAATAGTATCAACTTCTTAGACTTAAATATTCACAAATTAAACAGCAAACTACATTTTAAAATATACAGAAAAGATACACAAACTGATCACATGATTCCTTCTAACTCAAACCACCCCCTCAATCACAAAATGGCTGCCCTTAACTGCTATATCAACAGGTCTCTTAACGTCCCTATGTCACAGAATGACCGTGACGAAGAATTGAATACCATTAAACAAATAGCAATCAACAACGGCTATTCACATGAAATTGTTGATAGGACTAAGAATAAAATACAATTAAAAAAAGATCAACAAACTGCATTTAACCCTCAGCAAAATAACTTACATAAAAAATATATTTCTTTATCTTACAAAGGTCCAATTTCTACTCAGATAGCCAAAATACTTAATAAAAACGTAAAAGATACAACAATCTCCTTTAAAACAAAAAACAATATTCAGTCTCATTTAGTCAGAAATAAAGAAAACGTTTCACATCTTGACAAAAGCGGAGTTTATAAATTATCATGTGGTAGTTGCCCAGCTCTATACATTGGAAAAACCGTAAGAAAACTCGGAACAAGAATAAAAGAACACGTCAACCGACCAGGTACATCTGTATTTGGACAGCACCTAAAATTTAATAATCACAGTTTCTCACCAACTTCTAACAGCAAAATTTTACATCAATTTGATCATAAAAACTTCAGAGAGTTGGACTATCTCGAGGACCTTGAAATCCATAGACATTCAATTAACTATCCAGATTCATGTCTAAATTTAAGACTCAACGAAACTAACAACCGAAATCCAATTTTTAGACTCTTTCAGCGATAAGAATTTATTGTTTACCTTAACCTACGCTTGTGGACTTTTGACTCCTCCCATTTTAATAACAACAGGACGGTTTTGCAGAATACAGATATCATAATTTAAAAATCTTGTTTAAATTATTTTCTTTTAAACAATTGACGGAGTTACCTACCTTTTTATACAATTTTATTCATTATGACTCATTTAAAGTTTTTATACCACCTTTCTGTTTTTATTTTCGTAATTCTGTGTATATTAACTACGTTTTAATCTGAGATGTCCCTGGCCACTTTGTGTCCATGTGTCAAATGAAATGTCAATCAGGTGTTGTTTATAATTTGAAACCTGTACCAGGAAAATTTGTTCAGAAATTTTCAAAATATCTTTTTAATATGTTTCTTGTCTCCTGGACATAATTTGACGAGTAAGTATTCTCACGTAGTTTGTTACTGCTGTTTTTTACTTTTGTTTGTGTTTTCTTTTAGAACCTAAGCCCTGATGATGGCCTTATAATAGGCCGAAAGCGCTAGGCAATAGTGAATATATTACGCTAAATACAAAAATAATGTTTTATTTGATTAACTTATCTATTTAATATTTGACTTTGTGAAATTATTCCGTCATTAAACAAAATGACAACTATACTGACAATAACGAACGTTAACCATTAAAATTATGTGACTTTCACAAAACTTTAAGCAGGGGTAAGTTCTTACAATGCGACCCTCAAAACTGGTCACCCTCGACTAAATAGAATGTTAGTGGTAGATCGGATCTGAAAAGGGTTCAATGAGTCGGATCTAAATAAAAATTCGGACAGATCCGACTGAAATAAAAGGGATATATCTGACGGATCTTAAATGAAATCGGATTGAGTTGACTGTCGATATCATTCTCTCGTACAGCTTATCTCGTGCGCAAACGAAAGTTAAATTTTATAGGTGAAAAAGCGTTTGTACGCACGGCTCACGGGTCAGATCCCTTGGCGCCAAACAGGGATGGGCTTGCGCACAACCCTTTTGTTATTAGGTTTTCCTTCTTTATCGACATCATATCGGCACACTCCTTGTTACGTTTTCGCTGCGGATTCTGGTATTCTTTGCTATTAGTTACATTCCTTTTGTTTCTTTTTAAACAGCATAACCAAGTAAAAATATTTGCTTAGCCAAGTTGTTAAAGGAACGCTTCGCGAACAAATCTTATAATCGCATACTTAACCGCGGCAAGGGAGGAGGAAAAATCATTGCTGAGCTGAGTTAAATTTTTAAAAGGAACACTCAACTTAGCAGTTTTGCTATTTAAAAGAAAAGAAACTCGGTTATTCTGGGTGTTTAATATTTCGGATTTCTAGTTTTTGTGTACTTGTGCATTGTGCTCGGTATTGTGTAGTTAAGTAAATTGTGTTTGTGCTGGTACCGAAAACTTTTTCAAATTCTTGATTAAGAAATTGTATTTGAAAATGTTGTTTTACACGTAGCTAAGTTTTTGGCAAATTATTAATATTACCAAGTAATATTTGGTTTGAGGTTAGATGCGCGATAACATCGGAGACTGCTGTTTTGTTATTTTTTATTTTCGATTTGCTAAGGTAAGGTAAGGTTAATTGACTTTTTCTTGTGCTTTTCGAACTAAAAACACGACCAGGCACGTAGAAAGAGAGAGGGAGGGCTATCCCCTCTCTGCCATGCTTCTTCATGCCGCACGCCGGCAACACTAATTAGTCGTTATCCTTATTGCGGTCAGCTAAACATATTATTTACTCTCCATATTTAACTTGGAGTTGGCCAATGCTAAAGCATTTTTGAGAACACTTTTTAAAACGTTTAAACCCAATAGAAAACATTAGGACACACTTTTTTGTCCATTTCATTGAGGACTTTGATTGCGGCAAATAAATTAGTAAAAATAATATTAAACCTACCTGGAGCGTTTCAGTCTAAGGAACTCTGTTTCTTTTTGAGCATGTTGCAAGCGCTTTTCGTGCCTTTGCTCTTCCGAAAGGCTCTCATCCTTAAGGGATTCTTCTAATTTGGCTAACCTAAAAATATGCTTTTGATTAGAAGATAGTAAAGCTTTCTATAGGAATAATAAAATTTTAATACAAACTAAAATTCCATTAAAAACGATGAAAAATTAAATCCCAAGTAGATTTTAGCTAGACATCTTTATTGTTATGGTATGAATAATTATCTATTCTCTAAAACTATTTTCAAGTTATGCATTAAAAACATTACATGGAAAAATAGGGAGAATGACACCTTACATTGGCGTTATGCCTTTATATTTAAGCCCCTTTTGTAGGGGAAACCGGGGAAAATAGATTTAAAAAAACACCGCGCGGGAGAAAAACAGTCAAACCACAGCGCTTTCCGCCTTTCCTTTAGTAACCGACCAGCCATTACGGGATTTATTTGTGCGTCAGTTCTACTTATTTACTTGCTTTATTAGTAATGGAAAATTCTCGACAATAAAAAGTAGAGTAATAGCGTCCGTATAATTTATATCAACGAAAAATATTCTGAGCAGGCAGACTTTAAAGTGTGAAAAAACCTGCATTTTGCATTGAAGTACACAGGGATGCCATAAACAATGGACTCCCTGGGGCCGAGTAGACATTGACAGTTGTTTCGTCCAGAATGCCACAACGCCCACAACCCGAAGCAACTCCACCGATAACACCGCAGCGCATTTATAAGTTAAGTTATTAATATTATTTTCACGAGTTTCAGTATATCCGTTAAGAAAGGAATGTTTTTAAAAACGAAAGGGACCTTTAATATGTCTTGTTGAATTGTGTTTTTATTTTATCGGTACTTATTGAAATCAAAGTGTTTTTTCAAGTTAAGATTTTACTATTTGCTTTTAATGTGTCTTCAAGTCCTTTTTTATCAACTAATGGATTTTTAATACCCATATACTTTAATGTCCTGTAAATATAAGAATGACTGTTTTACTTGTATTACGTATGGTCGTCGCCTAAAAAAAGTTTGCTCAAGTTTTTAGCCACGAAATACGAAATCTGCTACATGTAAAAACGAAGCCAATACTTATATGGAGATATTTTGAGCAACATAATATCGTTTAATCCTTCTAAATTAGCAAATATAATTTAAAAATCTAAAATATTTTGTTTTGCAAAGTTCGCCAAAACGTCAAAGTACCTAGTGATTGTCATTAAATCATTCAGATGCAGAATAAGAATGCAAAAAGACAAAGTTGTATATGTCGTAGGCTGATGGTGAAATCCGTCATTTCATGAAAAGCCTAGTCACTTCATGAAGCGTCGGCAGATTGTGTAAAAACATGAAATTACACGATATGCCGCGTCACTTCATGAAGAGACCTTGACGTTTCGGCGTATTATTAACACAATCTGCCTAATTTTAAATATCGTCACTTCATGAAATGCCACAAAAACAAGGCATATTGTGTAATTCCGTCTAAAAGGTATATTGGCAACTGGTTTGTTCGGGTTTGTCACAACAGCATTTTTTTTATTTTTATAAAATAATATTAGTTGAAAAAATGTAATTAAAAAAAAATGCTCTGCTAATTTCATAATGCTATTGGAACAAACCAGTTGCCAATATACCTTTTAGACGGAATTACACAATCTGCCGACTGACATGACATCGTTATAGGTACTACATGAAGTGACGATATTTAAAATTAGGCAGATTGTGTTATACATAATACGCCGAAACGTCAAGGTCTCTTCATGAAGTAACGCGGCAGATCGTGTAATTTCATGTTTTTACACAATCTGCCGACGCTTCATGAAGTGACTAGGCTTTTCATGAAAGGACGGATTTCACTATCAGCCTACGACATATATACGTTTCCCAATTTCCAATTAAATAAATAACCACAGAGGCAAAGGCGATAATTGACTTGAATAATATAATAATAATAATTGCAAAAAATGTTTTTCAGCTGTTTAAAATCCATTAAATAATAATTTCATAATGGCATAATTATGATACATACCTGTGTTTCCGCTCAACATGCTGCGCTATGAGATTACTGTAATAATTTTCTAAGGTGACCTTGGCCTTGGTGGCCTTGTCCAGGGTGTGGACACTGAAACGGATGGTGTTCTCCGTGGCGGTCATGTCCAAGACCCCTGAAATTAAAAAAATATTAAATTAAAAATAAATTAAGGGTAATACACTAGAAAATTGATCGAATCACATGCCAGCGTTTGGTGATTGTATTCCTATACTTCCCAGAATTATGAACAAAGCGCGGAAATCTAATGACAATGACGTTATCCCAGGACCCGAGATGATTCTCCATAAAAATATAATAAAAAAGTTTATATTTACATAGGTCCGCTTCCATACGGAGCCACAGACCCTTAAATATGGTGTTATATTAGTGTTTTTCTTTAAATTTATTCGTATCTAGAATGATACAATACAAAAATTAACTTATAGGCGTAAGTTAGTGTTATTGGAAGTCAGTGGCGTGAGGCAAGAGGGTAGTGGCTTATAAATCACTAACACAAATCACCAAGAAATTTGAGAGCATAAGGCATTCTACTTTTAGTTCCATTTTATGAGGAAACATGTTTTAAATTATTATGTTGTGATATCCCATGTTGTTTGATTTTCCCCATTCATACATATGCACTCGCAATACCTAAATACGGCTCTGGAATGTCATGAACTTTCCGGAAAGCATGTTTGTATATAATAGCCTTCTATTGCCTGATTTTTTTTAAACAAATCACCGAACAACCTGAAAGCAAACGCGAATTTGTGATAAAACATTTTAACGTTTAATAATCGGTTATTGGAATTTGTAAGAGGAAATATTAACAAATAGGAAAAGAATAACAAAGGTAGTAACATTTGACAGTGGGAACCTACTGCGGTCACAAGATAAGACTTTACGAATAGTAAAAAGTGTGTTTTCACATCGCTTTCCCTACGCACCTTTTCGATGGCGTGAATCGCGGGCGCTTCGTCTACTGCAAGAACGGATTTTTATACCCTTTTATTATTCCCGTAAAGTGGGAGATTTACTAACTTCGCAAATGCTATTCGAGCGTAATTCGACCAGTGCCAACAAAATGTGAATGGATAGCTGATAGCTTAGTCCAGTTTACTTTGTTGATGCATGGTGTTGATGTCGTCCCCCGCCCTTTCCACACCTAAAAGCTGGCTACGCCTACTACGTCACTATTTATACTGCTACAACAAACTTTCGCCGAACTATGAATATTTCTACATAATAATGTTATTTTAAAGTTGCAAACGCCCACCGGCCCACGTGCAAACAGACTTTTATATGTTCTTGACTTTGCCTGATTGTTTACAAGTTAATTTGTGGAAGTTCTTCAAGGGTAATTTATATCTACATAATTCCGAAACCGAACAGTTGTTAAAATATTACAGCTGACACAGGTTATGTAAGACTTATACCAATAACTTTTAAACATATTGGAGATTATTTAGATAGTATATATAGTCGGTTCATTAGTTAGTATATAAGAACAATTCGTAAGGTTCCTGTTGAGGTATTGGCCAATTGAAACCATAGGCTACTGATAATAATAATAATATTAATAATAATATATATCATGTAAGTCAATGTTTTCCCTCTAAATCGCTTGACGCCATCTCCAGGGTATTTATATACGTTGATGAGGTTTATGCGACAGCCACCAACTTCGCGAAAACTTTAATGGTAATAAATTATCTCACAAACCTCTGATGCTACGACAAAAATAGTAACTATTTTAGTATTGAAAATACTATTGGGATCGTGTTTACGCAAACTTTGCATTGCATGTCAATGTCGCTCATGTCGATGTCGCGGCCAACAGCGCAATATCTAGATCGGTCAAAGTATTATGTTACAATACTCTGATAAGACTTGGTAGAAATATAAATATGAATCAGCGTAAAGTCGGCAAGTAAATAATGAATAATGTTTAGTTTAGTTTGTGTTTTAAAGAACGCCATAGTAACTTTGTTAAAAAGTGTTTTATTGAGATAAGTTATAACTAAGGTAAGTTCACGTTATTTAAATCGGAATATTATATCGAAAAAAAAAAGCGGGAGGCAAAAAGTTGGAGCACAATAATTGCATATTACGCAGGGTCCGCCCAAATTTGGTTAACAAATGGGATAATTTTTTTATTATTGATTTCTCAGAAAATGTTATTGTACCGTTGGGTAAATAAGTATAATTTAAAAACATACCATAAGTAGGCTTAGACAATATGACCGATTGAATATAAGGCAATTGTTTACCTTGGTTGGTCTGCTATGTGAATATTGAATATTATTGTTTATAAACAAATTAATATTAATTATTCTTAGAAACAAAACCATACATTTAATATAATATGTTTTAGTTAATATACAGGGTGTCCCAAACGTAATGGGACACAGAGCAACAGCAGGCTCCTTAAGGCGAAATAATGCGATTTATTTAAACTTGCATTATCCCAAAATTGATAACAACCAAGATAAAGGGCGTCAAACTTTTATTTTTGTTTTCGTTTTTTTGGGATTATTTATAGTTCACCTTGGTTGGTCTGCTATGTGAATAATATTGTTTATAAACAAATTTATATTAATTATTCTTAGAAATAAAACCATACATTTAATATAATATGTTTTAGTGAATATACAGGGTGTCCCAAACGTAATGGGACACAGAGCAACAGCAGGCTCCTTAAGGCGAAATAACGCGATTTATTTAAACTTGCATTATCCCAAAATTGATAACAACCGAGATAAAGGGTGTCAAACTTTTATTTTTGTTTTATTTTTTTTGGGATTATTTATAATATGTTTTAATTAATATACAGGGTGTCCCAAACGTAATGGGACACAGAGCAACAGTAGGCTTCTTAAGGCGAAATAATGCGGTTTATTTTAAAGCTGTGTCAGGTATTTTCAATACATAGGATGCTTGCGTAAGGTGCAAGATCTGTGAATTTTTTTGTAGAGTACCTAGTAAGTTACATACAATTTTGGTGATAGGGGCACTGTCATGCAGCAAATCATTCACATGTTAGAAAAAGTACAATTATTTTGCAAACTAAAGGCGCGTGCAGACCGGGCCACAATGTCGTATGGCGAAAACTATTGATGTTGTCAACATGTTTCCCGTCAACTGGTTAATGGATATCTGTGTTTTCCAATTCAAATGAAAACCATCGCTTCGTGTGAAGGATGACGGTGTTGTCAACAAAAGTGGTGTAGTGAAATTTCACCAGGACTTTATAGGTACATTATTATTTCTAGCAAACAGGGTATGAACGAAAGAGCTAGTACTGGAGCTAATCAAAATACTGAGAGCTGATCCCGCATTGTAGGATACTAAGTGCAAGGAATATGCGAAAGGAGCTACCATCGTTCAAAAGTAACTGAGACATTAAGTTTACGCCATAGCTTGTCCCATTTTCTTAAAATTCTCTCTACAACCACCTTCTTTTTCAGTTTTGGACAGCTATTATAATGACAGCAGCACCAACAGCAACAATCTCTTCCATTTGGATTGGCAAACTCTGATGAGCTGTAACTCGTGAGCATTGTAGTCTAAGAAAATTTCTCTGGAAATTAAAACATTTATACCGGAGATCGTAAATGAGCCCCTCCAATTTATTAAATTTTTTTTGTTATTTTATCGAATTAAGCAATAATTGGCCCATTCAGAACTCAAAGCTGGAGAACCCCCAATGAAGTGTGACTGGTCTACATACCGATGATATTTCAGTTGTAAAAAATAACGCTAGAAGAAAATTGCAATGAAGAGGTTGCAACCAAACTAATCAATTGGACGATAAGATAGCGCATCATACTAAACCAAACAGAAGCAATATATTAACTTTATAAAATAAACCAATATAAATAACAACCATATTCCGTATTTGAAAACAGTGCATGAAATATGTACTTTGGCAGTATTCTAGAAGCAAAGCTGAATAAATTCCACATTGTCTGTAATGTAGGTATGTATGTATGTATGTACAAACTGTACATAACAAACTTTTATAAGCATGTGGATAGATATTCCAGATGTTGGGATATGGCTATAGCCGAAAGAAGAATGCCAACATAATTCAAAGAGTGCAGACTAACGTGTTAATGTTCTTAATTAGATTAATTAGAACTTTGGTAAAAGAGGTTCAATTTATTTCCAATTACATGACAACATCATAATTGCAAGAAAACTAAGGTTCCGTCATATTTTGACGACCTCTCCATTTGTAAGATAAGGATATGAGACAGACTGTATACTACTCGCTAGTCTCGCTCCTACTGTACAACACAGCAGACAGGTTATGTAAACAAAAGCTATAACTTCTAAGTCTATTAGAAAAATATTTTAATAAGGATGATTATGAGTAGGTATAAAGTAAAATATTAATAGATTTATTGTTTGACCAATTTATTTAAATTTACAGGGAAATAAACTAGTATGTCAAGGATTTGTGAAACACATTTACATGTAAAATATTTGTTGTAGTTGATGTGATGTCAGTACCAGTAATGTAGTAACCATTAAATTGTAATTTTTATTGAAGGTATATTATGCGGTTTTAGAAACTTAATCCATATAGCCTTAGAAGCACAGTGTTAATTTACATGTGACATTTATAGGTCACTATTAGTCAATGCTAGAAGGGTTTGGGGAAAGGGACAATGAATTTTTAAAACATAACACGCTGTAGGAATTTGAAATTTTAAAACCCTACCCTATAAAATTATTAACAAGCATCTAAGGCGATGAAATATTAAGGAGGGTCAATATTACCTACATTACCCAATTCAGTGCAGAGTGTTGTCACACGTTTCCTACAGTCAGATGTAAGTACGACCCACTTTGTAAACTTTTAGTAAAGGTAATTTTGCATCGTAAATGTTTCAGGATTATTCTAGGATTACACCTATATGCCCATGATCACACAGCATTACCAAAGATTTCCTGGATTACATCACATCATGATTTCCGTGAATTTTATAAGATTACCTTTATGGTGATACTAGATGATACTCTAGCTTTTAGCTTACCAAAAAGTACGAAAGATTATGCTAAAGTACTCGGTGCTGCTAACTGCTGCCTACCTAGGCAAAATTGTACCGATTACATCGTAATTTGTAAAGATTGCCCACGATTAAACAACAATATACCGGAGTACATCCAGATAACCAAAGATTTTATGGATCACCTATATAGCGTTATGATAAGGAAACATATCAGGCTTTTATACAAAATACGGACCAAGAATCGCTCGGACCCGTGAAATTAATTTTTTTTAAATTCATCTTTTTTTAGAAAAAAATAAATTATACAGTGTGGATCATAAAATGCTACGTCTATCAGCTTTAATTTTTTAATGAAATATATTGTATTTTTTAAATTCTACAATCAATTTTAGACATTTTTCATCACTCAAAACCATGCCGTACCTACCCAGCTTCAACCGTTTACGAAATGCTAACTTTTAAAACACAATAGACAAATGGCAGAGTATTAAAATAAACTATTATATTCTCCTCCAGCAACTGTTCTGGAATAGAGCAACCAATCTAAAAATGTATGTTGTAGGGGAACTAGGGGCAAGACGGGGCATGGGGTACCCCAGTTACTGCCAACACTGATGTGTGTGGACGGTTCTATTGCATAACCTTGGACTAGCTTGATAACAACATCGCTCAGTCTTCGCCGAACAGGCGTTCAAAGCACACCGTTCGGAAGTTATGATGGATTTTCCAGTATTACGTGTCATTGATCTTATTTTCTGGCTTAAAACAGAGTATGTCAAAAAGTGTACATCAAGTTAAAGCAAAATACGTTATTTTTCCTGGAATGTACCAGTATAGAGGCATCTTTTGGCAAAAACATTAATTTATCAAAGTCGACTGTAAAGGTAAGAAAAACTTTTTTTTTTAATCTTGCCCCAACTAATATTTTTTTGTTAAAAATCATACTAAAAAATTAATGACTTATTCATTAATGCATAATGAATTAAAATTGTTATTTTTATTTTCAGAAATGGTTCGCAAATATAAAAAAAACAGCGAGAGAAGAGTGATCCAAAGAAAATATGAAACCACGGAATGTTTATATTGTGTGACATACTCGGAGTCTACGGAAGGATGGACTGCCTGTCAAATATGTCAAGAATAGTCCTACAATTTTTATGCCATCATAGACGAAGGTGTTCCCTTAGATATCACCCACACATGTGATTTCCGTAAATAAACCCCATCATGCCCCGTACCCGGGGCAAGATGGGATAATTGTTTGTTTTTAAATAAGTATAGTTTTTAGTATTTCAGTGTAAGTTAAGCTAAACATTTTTATGCTAAACGAGTTATGGATAGAGTCCAAAGAACTTTTTGAATAAACTTTATTTTTTGATAAATTTGTTTTATTTTTATTGATATACATGTTTAGCGTCCCCGTCTTGCCCCTGGTTCGCCTACATACATTTTGTACTACTCGTGGACACATTTCTCGTATTACTCGTCGAATGGACTCCTTAAGGCCCTTAAGGGTATCTATCGGGTTGGATTCAGATTAATAAACTAATGAAGTAGCCCCACTCTATTGACCCTTTGTCAACCTATCCACCGACACCGCCCCGGAAAAATTGTATATAAATACTCCCTTACATCAGCAGTATAATCCTGTTGAAACCATAAGGTTAAACTTGGTAAACCCGAATCATTATCATCTGGAAAAAGAGTGGCACGAGGAACCAGGTCATTTCGAAGATAATTTATATATTTTTCTTTCGCTAGGCTCCAGGGGCGGCTCGTCAACAAGTGCGCTCGTGCGCGCGCACTGCCTAAGAAAGTCGAGCACCAAGCAAAAATAGAATTTATACCTATTTAAAAAAATATTTAACTGAAATAAAGAACTTGTATAATATAACAATGGCGAAAGACTTCAAGCGCGACCGCAGCGCGTGGGCAGGCTCACCTCCCGGCCCCGGCTGTCGGCTGTGTCGCTGTGTGTATTCGTTCGGCGCTCTAAAGGACGACGCGCATTGAATCGACTCGGACCGGTCGACTCGGAAAACAGCAGTCGGAATATCAAACATCATGGGGTCGAGTCGACCGATCCGAGTCGACCGGTCCGACGCAGTGCGCGGGGTCTAATTTAATTACATAAATATCAAAATTTTCCGACTGCTCTTTTCGGAGTCGACCGGTCCGAGTCGATTCAATGCGTGTACTCCTTTATGGATGGATTTTCGTGGGATTTTCCCTGTGCGGATTGATCGGGAATATTCGGTTAATCGCCCGATAAGAGGGCGTCGCCGTGCGCTGTCTGAATACACACTTCAATAATTTAATATAATTGTTTTATGAGTTTTTTGATGCGATTAGATAAGTTTGGAGTTTATTGACGGTGTTGTGGATGTTTTTGTGTTGTTTTTTAATTAATAATGGCTAGTATTTTGGATTGTGTCACACGAAGTGATATAGTTATGGACCAAAATTCTGTAGAGGACATTATAAATAACTTTTCGACATTCGATTTCCAAAGAAAAATTGAAATAAAAAGGTTAGGAAGGCCCTACACCGGATTTAAAATTAAATCAAACTTGTAAAAAGAAAAAAGAAGGTCGATCTTTTATTACACATTTTAATATTGACATTTACAAAAAAAACCCACTATAAAACTATTAAAATTTTTAAAAAATAAAAAATTTATTTGGTGCTAAAACAAAGAAAATATAAATCCCATTTAAAAACTGCGTTTTTTTTATCTTCTTGGATAAAAAGCACAAAGAAAATCGATACAAAGGTAAAAAGGGGCGTGGCACCACGAAAAATTTTCGCCTGCGGCGCACACCCTACGATAAATGTCACGAGCCGCCACTGCTGGGCTCTCATCAAAGACAAAGGGTCCGATTACCCTATTTTGCTCGTCCTGACATTATTCCTTTTCATTATACCGGGTGTGATTTTCAATTAACCTGTGATGATTTTTCTGTGCCCAGAATATGTAGTCTCATCTATTAAACTGATCATTTAAAGAAAACGTAGTTTCATCTGGTCCCGCCTATAGGTATACCAGGATCATCGTCCAATAACTCTTGTACAATTACTGGTTTGCAGGGATGAAACTTCTCTTTTTTTTAAATTTATATTCGGTGGTTTGGCGAGTATCGTAGTCGCGCCCAAGTTGTGTACTTGAGATATGAGAAACTTCGTGTAATGTTTTATGTTTATTTTCTTTTCCTCAGGTATATCAGGACTATGACTTTAACATTACGGGAAGTTTTCCACTTAATTGCTACCCTAGATATACTGTCGATTGGCTAATAGGCGGGCGATTTGGTATTTTTCATTGAACATATCACGGACATAGCAAATGGTCATTTTCAATGCCTGAAATATTGTGACTTGAGGTTGCTAAGTCGAGAAACATATCAATGGTGGATACCAGCATTAAAGTGTTAATATTTTGTAAACGGTTGAAATAGGGCATAATTTATTAAAATTGTGTGGAATTGATTGTAAAATGTAAAAATATACAATTTTTTTTTCCTTTAAAACTTAAAGTAGATACACGTAGCATTTTTATGATTCACCAAAATATATTTTTTTCTAAAAAAATGTATATCAAAAAAATTAATTTGACGGGTCCGAGCTGTTCTTGATTAGGTGGGCGGTATTTTATATAAAAGCCTTATCCGTTTATTTATCATAACGCTGTATAGCAGATTAAACTTATTCTTAGAATTACACCATACTTCGTACAATTACTTAAATATACAATAGATTACCCAGCCCTGTAACCGAAGAGGTTTTTACCAATATTTTAACTTGGACGTTCTTAAGATTGCAAAAATCAGCTTAGAGTTAATTGGAAAAAGTAACCGTTCACTGGAGGTTCAGCATTCTAGACCCAATTCTTTACATATATTCCCTATTATAATTTTTTTACTTAATTAAAACGGGACAATCAGTAATAAATATAATTAAATAAATTAACAGTACCAACGTGTTATTAAAAAAAATAGGAATGCGTCAATGGTGGCAAATCCAAACAATTACTTACACTTACATAATATATTATTATTTAAAATACTTACCAAACCAAGAAAAAAATTTAATGGTCAGTATTATGGGCGTTAAATGTATTATTTCAGCAGGCAATATAAAACACGATAGTAGGTAAACCACAAAGTCAGAAAAGCACAGTATTATTTTTTCAAAAAACACTTAAAACTTGCGTTGTTCTCGTTAGGTAGATATTATACAAGTTGTTTTTAAGGAAAAAGTAAAGGAATGGCCAGAACTTAAAGTCGTCATTATTTACTTTGCCGCCCACACGAAAGAACACACCTTCATGACATGGTTCGTATTCCTTTAAAGAAATGTGTCGACTAAATAACAAATGCTTATATAAGACAGTCATTATTTCAGAAAAAATAGAAAACTGAGTTTTTCGTTTTCGAAATAGATAGGTACATATAAGTTTAGTATAATATTTTAATAAAATAATAAAATCAAAGTCAATTAAAAATCTATTACACGACAAAGAACGTTTGAACCTTTAGTGATACCAAATTTGTAATTAATAAAATTTTACTGATGATGTAACGAAGTCGTAACTGCTTTCGAGATGGAAGAAAATTAATTATTGAAGGTAGAAACCAAAGTCTTCCTTCTCAAAGTGACAGTAGTAATCAAAGTTTTGTGTTTCTTTGATTTCTACCCTCAACAATTATGTACTGGTGATATAACGAAGTGGTAACTGCTTTCCAGAAGGGACAACATTTATTATTGAGGGTAGAAATCAAAGTCCCGTCGTTTTTCTCAAAGTGAGTGTAGTAAGTAACAACCTATATATAATTCGAACTACGAAATTTTCATTTTTTTTTCATTTTATCGACGACGCCGACGTGACGTTACCATTCCTTGACCTTTCGGATGGGGTTCATGAAAATAATTCGCTTGTTCTTGTCCATTCAAAACTTTTCTAGTTTCTAGACAAATTTTTATTGCCGCTTGTTCTACTTTTTTAATGTTCAATAAACCACTAACAAGAACATGGACGCGAAATTAATAATGTAAAAATATAGGGTTTATATTTCTCCGTATCGGTTTATTATTTAAACAGAATTGACATTGAATTAAATATTAATAAACAACTTAGTATCGGAATGCCTTGCCTTGCGACATAATTTATCACGGTTTCTTGTTAACTTGGTCACAAAACGAGCATTTAGGTCGATAATGGGGAAGATTAGGGGCCTTTTGCCAATTACTCTTATAAAAGACACGATTTGTTATTTATTTCAGTATTGTATAATATTTGTTTATTAAAGTTATCTTAATAATTTTGAGTATATTTTGATTGGTGCTATCGAACGCCAAGTTAATTATTTCAAAAATAGTTGAAAGGCGTTCGGCTATTACGAAATACCATCAGTAAAATTATTAACAAGTATAAATTTAGTATCGGATAAGTTTTTCGTTATGTAAGAAATTTTTAGTTTGGGGCTTGCTTTCATTGAGACAAAATAATTGCTAACGGTATGGTTGATTTTGCTGCTTTAGTCCAGGACGTAATATACAGGGTGCTACAAATTCTGGTGTGTGTATGGAGATCCCGAAAAAGGTAAGAGATACGACGAATAAATTGAGGCAACGTTGCGTGAGAGAAAATTGTAAATATTTCGAATACCTTCTGAAAACCCCAGATTTTTAGTTGGGGTTTTTAATTTCTGCGCCTTAATTTTTGACTTTTGAAAAAACAAAAACCACTTTTTTATAGTAGTTTTTTATGTTCTACAAGATGGCATTATTAGTTTTCAAATTCGACGTTTTGTTTTTTAAATGCAACCGTCAAGTCAATTTTTTTAAAACATGGACCTGGAATTATAAATACGGTTTTAGGGACTTCTAAGCTTTAGTAATAATGATCACAAAGATTGCGGAGCTGTCGGCGGTATAAGGTTTTTTTAAAATTTCAATTAGTATTAGAAATACTATACTAGTATAATTTTGTCACCTGAAAAAGCTACATTGAAGCGAAGCATGTAATAAACTGGAAATTTTCTAGTGAAATAGCGAACTCTATAAATATGGGCCTTTGGAACGTTATCGTTGTTAACCGTATCTCCCTAATAATAGAGCTTATTATAACAAGGACGAAGCACCATTAATAATTTTCGGTGGCCAAAAGCACACGCCATGGTTAAAACGGAAATATTGGGGTTAATTCGAGTACCGTCAAATGGGGTGAAATTGTTAGCTTTTTTGATTATTATGTAAATTACAAGAAAAGTACACCTAGTTTTCCGCCAAAAAAAATATAATGTATTTGCACTATGCCGAATGAAGACCTCCAGGCTTAAAACAAACTTCAAAAATTGTTTTTTTTTGCTAGAAAATAAATAATAACCTCATTATCAAAGTTATGCTCAAATTGGGGTGACTTTGATAGGCACTGCTTTTTTGCATTACAACGAATGCTTTGGATGTAAGAGTTATCAATGTAATACTTTTTCCCTCACTCTTAATATATTTTTTTATCAATTTTATTTGCGCTTGGGGTGACTTTGAAAATCCATAAGTTTACAGAGATTATCAAAGTCACCCCTTATCACTCAGCATAAGAATTAAATTTTAATAAACTATCCTCGCAAAAGTGAAAATTAGACTTTAGTTATGATGTCAAAAGAAAACTTTATTTCATATATAAATTACAGAACTTAAATTAACACATTTTAACACAAATTTAACCTTCAAAAACATTAACAGATTCATATATAAATTACTATCAATCTCACCCCGAAAGTGTTATCAAAGTGACCCCGCATGATATATCAACTAATAGTTTTTAACCAAGCATATTTGGCGCCGAATTTTACATGAAATGAGGTTAAGTAGAAACCACCTCATCGTAAATAACCGATTTTTTAATAAAATTGCTAAAAACTGATGAAATAACTTATAATTTTAGACAGTGTCAATTTAACCCTAATTTGCAGTAATATTATAGAATATTTACAAAAATATTATAACAAACACTTACCGGCATGCTAACAGGACACAACAATGGCGATACTTCACTCTTTCGACTGAGCATGGCGCGGATGCCCGCGGATCATAATTGCGGGATATTTAAATTTATTTAACAAAATATTACCTGTTATCAAAGTCTCCCCATAAAATCAATTTCACCCCATTTGACGGTACTCAGAACTCGGAAAACTAGTTAATATTTAAATTTTACATAACAAACTTCATATTAATTATGTGTAGGTATAAAACGCGGTTCCTTGTGTTCCTATATTACCAAGTATTGTCTGGTAAAGTCATATCAGCAAGACCTACATCTTTTTCTATAAAGAGGTAATTTTTTTCAATACATTTTTAATGCTTCTCTGATAAATTTGTGTCATATTTTAACGGTATTTGAGTTTGAATATACAGCGTGAGTTTGTAACTTAGATTAAACTCAATAAATCAAGTAAGTATAGTTATTTTTTGAAAAAGTGCTTGGACACGGTTATTCACATTGTGGTATTTTTAATTAAAAAAATATTGATACAGTGTGTCCCAAATTAGAGATATTACGATATCGATATTTTTTTAAATGGCACCCCTAGTTTTTTATTGACTCTTCTTAAAGTGCTTATTAAGTTATACATATTATAAGTACCAAATTGCATCCTTGTTATTTTAAAGATAGATATTAACAAACAAAAATTAATTTAACTGAAAAATTTAAAAAAAACCTTCTATCCATATTTAATACTTTTTCGTCAATAAAATGCTCAAGATATTGTCCATTCACTATTTGGCAAGATTCTAAACGCAAGTAAAACTCGTTTTGAACATTTCTAATTATTTCGGAAGAAAATAACCTACACTCATGCTACATTCGCGTTTTCAACTCCTTATCATTTGCCGCTTTCGTACAAGGAATATAAATTTGAAATTTGGTCATTATGGATACCTAAATATCTATTTAAAAAATAGTCATTAAAAATTACGGCTGTCATTTAAAAAAATTATCGATATCCTCATATTTTTAATTTGGGACACACTGTATCAAAATATTTTTTATAAATAAAGACCACAATTTAAAATGCTAACACCCGTGTCCAAGCATTTTTCACAAAAATGTCTGTACTGGATTTACTAAATAAATATACTGAAGTATACTTAAGTACGAAGACATGGAGACTGGAGGGGGCTATTTCAAATTATCTATCAGCAGGTACCATATATTTTTATTTTTTTTAAAAACGACAAAGAAGTTATTTTATTTTGTTGAAAAAACTGTTTTATTCTATTCCCAAAATATATATTTGACTGATAATTAATTACAGCCTAGAATGTTCGCATCGTAACCGATAAACAAAAATATTTGTGACTAAATCTAAAAATACGGCATTTCCAGCAATATTGAAAACGCACACTAAATTGATCATTTTGTTAGTGCGAGTTATGAAAATTGTTAGATACTTAAGTTTATACACAAAAAAATGTACAATAATATGTACATTATCGTGTTAAACAGAACAATTTTCATTGTATCAAAAGATAAAAATTTAAATTAACTTTGATAACCACTTCTTGGGCCACTTCCCATTTCCGGTATAACCCAAAACCAGCGGCGTAGCGTAAACGGAGGAAGGAAGTCGCCCCTGCCTAATATACAGGTATTTATGTAAATGACTTTATTTATTCAAACCCGTTATAAAGACAAATTGCAGACAAATATTATTAAATGGCGCTTTGCTATGAGCATTCATCATTTATCTTTTGAAACATATGGCCCGCCGCTACTGTGTTAACAGTATTTTGTCAGCGGCCGCTGCTATATTCTTCCCAGAGCAGGACCGTAGTTCTCGTGAACCTAGCTCAGTATGACGTGGATCCATGCCGTTTTCCTCCAATTACAGTGCCAATAATGGACAGGTAACTAACTTTTTAAGAGCCAGGCGCCCAAGACTCCCACCGATGGAAATCATTCAGTCAGTTGCTGTGGCGCGGTTCCGCTGTTGGTTCGTACATTACGAGTGCGAGTAGGTACTAAGTAATTTTCTTTCTAACTTTTCATAATTTAAAAGTTCTTAATGGACAATCCATTGTCTACAATGGACGGACGGCCGTTACACGATTTAAAAATCGAAAAAACGCGGAAATAAAATGAAATATTTATACAAAAAACAGTTTGGTGTGCCGGTGCGAGGTATTTAATAGACTATTTTGTTTTATGTATGTTTCATTTGGAGGGAGGAAACTTGGTTCCGAAAAAGTACCGATGACCTTGTGATGGACATTATTTCTCAATAAACAAATATATCTTCAAAGAAATTTTCTAGATTTAGTCGTTTTTGAGTAAACGTTGTGTGCAAGGCGCGAGTGAAAAATAATACTCAAACCCAATAGCGAGAATGACGATGAACCATTAACTGTACTAAATTTGTACAATACAACAAATTTAAACATCCCTGATCGTCATAATTTTCTGGTTATTTATTAATCGGTTGACACACTTTGCACACGCTTTTAGAAATAAAATTCCACACTTTCGCGATTCCGATTACGTATAATATGAACCACTGGTTTCGCTCATCCATGTGGGTAATTTATTCAAATGCTCACTCCTATCTAAATTATTTCTCAGATTAAAATGTTAATAGAATTTTATGGTAATGATTACGGGTCGTAAAAAAGTTAGTATACACTCGGTAATTTGAATACAAATACAGCGCGTGTCCACATTTGGTTAAAACAAAAACAATTGTCTTGCTTATACGAAAATGGATTTAATAACTTAACTACTCGTAGACAGTTTTTGCGAACGCAAATCACTCACAAACGCAATCCAGTCGACACATATTATTTGGTGATAAATTTATTTATATCCCAGTATATTATAGTATTCAAGGGGTTATAGATATACATACATACTAGATGTGTCTAAACCCAGTATTTTTGGGTAACAGGTGCGTTACGTTCCAGTTCATACCTGTTATTTCTAATCTAGAATTTTTCTAAATTGCAATATTAAGTAACACGGTATAGTATATTAAAGTACACGTTTCATAAGAAGCGGTTTTAGCGCACGCGTCTATTTTAAAAAACGAGCCACAAAGTGGCGAGTTTTTTTATTGACACGTGCGCTAAAACGCCTTATGAAACATGTGCTTTATAATTTTTTTTCTATTTCACCTTTTATAATCAAGAAAAATACATTTTAAAAAGAAAATAAATCCTTCAAATTTTGTAAATTTTTATGTCTAAATTTTATGTTGGTAATACTATTTTTTATCATGATAGCCTCTGAACAACAAAAATTATCTTGCAAACTGTCATTTTTTGATTTATTAACCCATTTTCACCACGAGATTCTTAAGTTATTTTAGCGATATGAGAATTAAAATTGGACGGAATACGTTGTGTGATCCTTGTACATTCGGTACATATACAGAGCGTTCGGAAATTCGGGCGATTTTACTACTTTTTTTCGAATTTCAAAAGACGTGATTTTACGTCCCGGCATTGCATCTTAGTATAGGGAAGATGGAAAATTCAAATAAAGTTGAAGTTAAAATCGACATTGGAAGGTTAGTAGATTGAATTTTGAATAGGATTTGGCAGAAAATGATAGCTTGAAGCATCTACAAAAGATTGATTTATAGATTTATGGAACCAACATACATGACTGTTATCCACACAGAATAAAAAAGTAGGTTATCAAGCTATTTTTCCTTTGCGAAAAATGGGTTTTCTCGTAAATCACAAAGGCCGCGCAAGTCAATGAAATAAAACATTTAAATGTTACCAACATCAAATAAAGAAAAAACGCGTATCGAAATAGCTTCATTACGATACGCAAAAATGCGTATCGTACTGAGCTTATTATGAACGTGAAATAGAAAAAATTATTTATAACTCTTTTCACGCTTTTTTTCGGTTATAATGTAAAGCTTATGTGTAGGAATAAAGCGCTTGTAGTGTCCTATTATGATAAAGCTGAGAGTTTCGACAGTTGACAACCACAGATGACATCAACATGATAGTGACAGGTTCAATCATATTATTTCCTTTTGGTTTTGGTGTTGTTTAAGTGTTTCTGTTGCTGTTTTTGTATAGTATGTGCTTTAAACATGTTACTTTTGGACTAACATTACATTTATTTTTAAAATTTTAAGAGGTAATTCTTTCCCCTTTTTCTATCTTAATTCCACCCTAAATACTAGTCAGCTTTCTTACCATTTTCCCGCAATATGACTTTTACGATACCCTCGCCTCGACTGCATCAGGGGTCAAAACTTAAAGAACGGATAGTACGTTTATAGTTCACTTTAAATACAATGACAAAATGTAACAAAGCCGATGAAAAGTAGTCCTTGGTGATATTTCCGTAAACAAATTTAATGATATTCCTGCCTTGTGCGTGGTTAGCATATAAATGATGTTAACTACTTTAAATAATAAAGGTTAGTCCACTCTAGGTTGGTATGTACAACATGCCAATCTAGTTTTGGATATAACAATAACAGTAGGGACATGCATATGCATACACATATTAATATGTTCATTTTGCACTTCAGTAAAACAATGATATTTAATAATAAAACACATGGGAATTTAATTTTAAACGTAATTTTCTGGCATATAATGTGATGTGATGTGACTTTAATCATAAACATTAATAAAAAAAATACGTTCAGTTAAAAGGGCGAGAACTGGTTGTAACTCATAAAGGGCGGCCAGGCCGGTCTCTTCAAAATGCCTGCATTGCCGACACACCCAAACAAAAATATAATATTTTAATAAATTGCAATAAATATTATGTACTTTGAGACTTAGTAGCAATGCATGTCGATTAATATAATTTCAATCACATATTTATTTTAAACCTTTATTTAGCTGTAGTTTGTTTCTACTTTTGTGTTTCTCTTGTTTGTGTTTTTCTTTTAGGAACTTAGCCCTGATGATGGCCTATTAATGTGCCGAAAGAGCAAGGCAATAATAGTAATTAAAAACTTACGCTAAATACAAAAATGTTTTCACGCTTTGTGTGTGTGTTAAAATAATTTATTATTAAGGTTAAGGCGACCAATGCATTTATATAAGAGGGAATTTTAAAGGTTAATTAGAAATTACTAAAACTGTACCCAATGTGTCTAGTAAAAATGATAGCGTGTTACAATTTTAAAATAATGGAATGAACTTTTTGTTTTCTTAAGACGACTTAAAACAGCAGTGAAGGGGCTCAAAATGGGCCTCCTTACTTGCAATTGCAAGTAAGGAGGCCAGGCAATTGCACAGAACATACAAAAACACATATAATTATAACAAGAACTTAATTATACAGTGTTAGAAAACTTACAATGGCTATATTTTCTGCACTAAAGAAGATATCAAAACACCAAAAATACCATTTCCATGAAAATGCGAAAGAATAATGGTGTTGCCGCCGAGACGAGAGATTCTCGTCTCGTCTGGCCCTCTCTCGACGAGACGAGAGAGATATTTTCTCTCGAATAAAGCTACGAGACGAGAGAAGTAACCTCTCTCGTCGAGAAATTCTCGTCTCTCTCGAGCAAAAAACGTTACTTTTTTAAGCTTTTTTAAATCATCTTAAATTCCTCTTTGCAAAAATATACATAAGGTCTATATTTAGACCAGCGGTTTTCGAGTTATTTAACTGCAAATAGTTTCATCTAGTTAGCCGTGCCTTGCCATTCAGAATAACATATCATATTATTATGACGTTTTATCGCTGGATAAAATTATTTGCAGTCAAATAACTCGAAAACCGTCGGTCCAAATATGGACATTATATATTTTTTATAAGAGGAATTTAAGAAGATTTTAAAAATCTCATAATAGACAGGGTGTCCCAAAAAAAATATTTTTTAAATTTGCTGATTCTACATAAATTTATAATTATTATTATTAAATGCATGATTAGTCAATAGTTAATAGTTTCCAAGATATTGACTTTTGAAAAATTATATTTTTGAGTTTTGACAGCCTATATAGCTTTCTAACAGTACATCCTAGAGCAAAACGGCGCATATGTCTATACCTTCCATTTTCACTATCTTCCCAAATCAATCAAACTTCCGGCTAAACCGGATGTAACTCGAAAGCAGGAAATATAGTTCTTCCGGTTTAACCGGAAGGTGATTTTTTTGGGAAGATAATAAAAATGGAAGATAGGGACATGTGAGCCGTTTTGCTCAAAGACGTACTGTTAGATATGTCGAAACTCAAAAATGTCAATATCTTGAAAATGGAAATTTCTTACCGTGCTTGTGTTTTGGAGCACCCTGTAGAGACAAAAATAATTTTATAAGAGGCACCTCTTAACCCTTAATAAGCTTCGTCAAAAGTTTTCCGCTATCTTAGTGGTACAGATTGACCTTTGTCGCACTAATGGGCCACCCTGTAGTAAAGACCTGTACATAAGAGATTTGGTTTCAAAATTTCAAGAAACTGTATCCGTTGGAAATAAATCCAAAGGTGTCAATGCGTCATTTGGCACGACGTATCCAGAGAATCTGTTAGGAAGGCACTGAAAATGCATACATTTCATCCCTACAAAATGAAAATTTTGCAACAACTTGGCAAGGATGATCAAGACAGAAGAATGAAGTTTTGTGAAACCATGTGACAGTAATAATTAAGGCAACAAAATAAAATATATAAAAAAAATTGCTTCATTGATGAGTCTTATTTTTTTCTAAATGGCCATGTGAATAAACAGAAGTGTCGCTACTGTGAAGTGAAGTCACTCCACATCTTTTTACAGAATGGCACACTCAATATTCCCAAAAAATCAATGTTTGAGCGGGAATACTGAGAGACAATATCATAAGTCCTTTTTTAATTGAAGGAAATTCCAAGGGCCAAGTTTATGCTAAAATGATAAACCAAAATATAAAGCCCTCGATTGATCATGAACTTAAAAAGCAAAGAGACTTGAGTCAAATTTAAACGACAAGGTTCTATATTTCCAGCAAGATGATGCACCCCCCAAACACGATGCTTCTGTGGCGAGAGAGTGGTTGGATCAAATTTATCCAAACCAGTGGGTTGGTAGAAGAGGTACAGTTGATTGGCCGCCAAGATCACCTGATCTCACCTCTATGGACCTCTAAAATAGTTTATGAATAGATCAAAAAACAAGTAGTTGCCCTATAGCAAGTCTTATACCAGTTTATAGATATTATCACCGCCACTGTTTAACAGTACCTACATATGCCGGCCAAATTCAATTAAGTTTCTCTAAGCAACAAACATTATCAACTATCACAGTCCACAGTAGCACTATCAACGGAACGTCCAAACAAGCTAATTTACCGTATAAGATGTTTTCTTCATTAAATACTCATTATCTTGGTTCTAGCTCGTTATTTAGTAAAACTTGAAACAGTTGTTTATCTCTAATGCACGGTTTATTATAGTTGAGTTACGCTTTTGGTTTATGAAATTAGAGGATATGTGATTCCTCATAACCATTATCATTGTAAATAATATCTCAAAGTATATCGTCTTGCCTTTTTGATATCAATTAACAAAATGCAAATTTCAAGCCAAAATGTATTATTTGCAACAGGCTAACAGGTATTTTAGGAGAAGAAATCAGTGTCGGATTAACTTTTTTTTAACTCTAAGTCCTTATAACATAACATGTGTCCTAATTAATTTTACAACACCAACAAATTAAATAATACATAATTAATAAATTTGTTTAATCTAAACCTAATTATGTTTTGTTTCAATGTCAGAGCCGTCATTTAGGTTAAGAAAATAACACTTTGAACAAGAATAGACCCATTCGGATCCTTTGGACATCGAGTCGTGTGTATCAAATCATGCTTCTTCCAGGTAAAATATAGACCTGTTTTTTGATCTATATTTCTTAATTTGTTGCAGGTCATTAAATCTCCAAGTCCGCAGTCTTTCTAATTACCACTTTAACGTAAATAACAATTGCAAACGCAATAAACTTATGGAATACGGAGTGGACGGACCTACCTGCTCGTGATAACAAGAACAATGTTTCTATGCAAAATGATGGTAAACAAGGGACATTTTTAAAATTGTAAATATGTCACCCTGTAGACCTTTCAGGTATAATATATACAGTATATACAAAAATGAGGTTTTATTAAAATAAATGTTTTTCTTTGCGACATGGCTAAATTAGCCAAATGAGAATTAAACAAAAAAAAATTAAAATAAATGCGAGGTAGCAAAAGCCAAGACGATACAGTACTTTACTTGACTTGCGTATAAAGTATATTTTACGGAAAACTAATAAACATCACATTGCTATAAAAACGATGATCTTTCAAAGGCTATTCACACGGTGGGTACGACACGATTCCAGGTACCAGCCAGACGAGCAACGGCGGCGCGGGTGCGATTATGGTACCGTACTGCCGGAGGCCGGAACGACGATGATGCACCAGTGCCATTTAATAATACCTTTCCGATAATATCGAGGGCCAATAACAGACCGGCGCGCGGCTAGTCGAGGTATAGACTTATTTGACTTATACTTACATACACTGTTATCGATGGCCGATAGGTATACCCAATAATATGGAAATAAAGAACCCCGCGCTTCTCTTATGGAAAATGGCATTCGGTTAAAGTTCCTAAATTTTTAGTATGTTGTAGAGAATGTCATTCTGATCAAAAATATCCATGGCCACAACAAAATCTACCGACCAGTTTTTAAGATACAGCGTGTCTAAGTTGCAAAATATGAATTCTTATTACATTATACAGTGTGTCCGCAGATGGAGTTGACAAGAGGAAAAAGATCCTTATTATTGATTTTACGACGAAAAGTTATTCTTTATAAAAAATTCTGCTTGTCGAGAAAATGAATTTACCATATAAAAATTTTAGATCAGATGTAACATGAAAATGCTTTAAGAGAAAAGTACCATTATTTATTATTTTAGACAAAATGTCTTTGAAACAAAGTTGTTTATAATCCAAAATAAAGCCTAAATACAAAATTTGAATTCTAATTTTTGTTTTTTTTATTTTTTACAACAGAATTTATGAACATTCAAAATGTACCATTATGGAAAAAGTTATTATTCTACATATCCTTCTCCAACATGCACACATTTCTCCAATTAGAAATAAATTAAATAAACAGGTCAGCGCTCTTAGGTTTTCATTTTGAATGTTCATAAATTCTATTGTAAAAACAAAAATTAGAACTCAGATTTCAAATTTTGTATTTAGGCTTTATTTTAGATTATAAACAACTTCGTTTGAAAAACATTTTGTCTAAAATAATAAATAATGGTACTTTTGTCTTAAAGCATTTTCATGTTTTCTTAATTTATAAACACCCTGTACATCTGATATACAATTTTTATATGGTAAATTCATTTTCTCGACAGGCAGAATTTTTTATAAAGAATAACTTTTCGTCGTAAAATCAATAATAAAGATCTTTTTCCTCTTGTAAACTCCATCCGGGGACACTGTATTTTCGTGTTTTATGATAATATTAATTCGTTTTGTTTTTCTGGATTTTTGTTTACTAAAAATAGTCTAAAATTTTTCATTATAATATATTGGGCGAGTGATGGAAATTATAGAGTATTTTTTGTTAAATCATTGTATTTTCGGCATGAAATTAAACATTAACAAATCCTGTAGATGACACTTGCTTAGAACAAGCTATTAGAATTATTTTTTTTATATTTATACAGGGTGGTTCAAAAAAGTTAATGTTTTTTTTTACAACAAATAAATAGGTACCTATTGTATATTTTTGCATTCTACGATTAATTCTAATAGATATTTTTTATGTCCAATCAATACCTATCTTTAACGGTTTACGAAATATTAGCTTTTAAAGCAAAATAGATAAACGACAAAGTATGAAAGGAAACTATTGTATAAGATTTTGAAAATGTCCTCCACCAACTGTTATGCAGTTGATTAATCGATCTAAAAATTCCTGATGGAAATTTTGTACTACTTGTGGAGAAATTTCTCGTATTACTCGTCGAATGGACTCTTTAAGCGTATCTATCGAGTTGGGTTTAGATTTATAAACTAAATTATTGACGTAGCCGCATAAAAAAAGTCCAGTGGGTTAAGATCGGGCGATCTGGGTGGATACTCATCTACTTCCCACCGCCGCGGAAAAAATGTATTTAGGTTATCCCTTATATGAGCAGCATAATGCGGGAGAGCACCATCCTGTTAAAAACATAAGATTTAATTCGGTAAATGAGGATCCATTATCATCTAAAAATAGAGTGGCCAGAGCTGGAACTAGATCATTTCGAAGGAAATTTAGTTATCTTCCTCCAGTGGAGGCTCTTATCAAAGAAAAATGGTCCGATTACCCTATTTTTAACAATTTCTCATCTTTAGCGAGGCGTATTTTGGATGTAGTATCAGCTGAACAAAATTTAAATTTGATTACCATTACTGACATTCAGTGGCGGATCCAGAAATACTCATAAGGGAGGGCCCGTATGCAAAATATCAAAATAAATCAGTATATTTATATTTTATATTGTGAAAAACGTAACACAAATTTTTGTTACAGGTAAACAAAAAATAATGTTCAATGTTTCAACGGGCTTTAGGGGGGAGCCCGGGCCCCATTGCCCCCCCCCCCCTGGATCCGCCACTGCTGACATTTCTTGACGTCTTAAACTTAAAAAGCAGATTGTCTTTGTCAATGCCCTAAAAATAATGACTTGAGATCAGAACGTTGCTAAGTCGAGAAACAAATCAATGGTGCATATACCAGCATTAAAGAGTTAATATTTCGTAAACGGGTTGAAGATAGGTATATATATTGATGAAAAATGTATAGAATTGATTGTAGAATATAAAAATGTGAAAATATTCAATATGTGTCATTAAAAAAGTTAAAGTTAATACACGCAGTAGCGTGCCGTGTAGGGGGCACGGGGGGGCATTTGCCCCCCCCCCCCTTAGCTCTAACCCGCCCTTTGCGCCCTAATGCAACCGGTCGTTTAGCAGGTTAAACAAAATTTTGATTTTCAAAGATGTTCAATGACTCAGGAAAGGACAAATAACTTATCATTACTTAGTATTGAATCAGAAAAAGAGGAATTAATCGATTATGATAAGATACTAAACACACTTAAATCTGTAAAAACAAGAAGATTAATTATTTAATTGAAAAAAAAGGTGTCACTTTAAGAACGCGAAAATACACGTTGAAACAGGAAACCATTTCGTCCAATCAACGGAGCCAATCAATTGAAATTTTGTCAATAATAGGTAGTTTTATTTGCTGTTTATAGTTTTATCTAACTCATAATATTATTAATTTTTTTTAAGCAAAAACTGTTGTTAATATGACTTCACAAGTTAGTTGGGTAATATCATGATTATTTGTTAAAAGTTTGTTTCAAAATATTTTTTTGGTAATGTACCTGTAAGTTTTTTTTGTAATAAAGTTCAACTTAAGTTTATCGTAAGACGTTTTACTTTTGAATGGTTAACTTTCAATCCTGTCTAAAAAAGTTTTGGTTATTTTTTATTTTATACTAATCGTTGGGCGCCCCCAAAATAGCTCCCCCCCCCCCCCCCCCCCGTCCCTTTACCCACGGCACGCTACGCTACGCAGTTTTATGATCCAGCCTGTATAATATATATGTTTTCTAAAAAAAATGCATTTCAAAAAAATTAATTTGACGGATCCGAGCGATTCTTGATTAAGTGGGCAGTATTCTATACAAAGGGCTGATCCCTTTCTTTATCACAAGGCTGTACAGGTATTTAAGATTTCTAGTGTCAGAGGTCCTTTCGGATTTCGTGAGTATTTCTTGGCTGAAGCGCGAGTACTAACTCTGCTGCTATATAGATGCAAAAAGCATGCGATTATATACATAAATGATCGTCTGGCTAAACATGTCGTCGTTTTACAAGAATATTTAACGTTCTTACTGGTATTATACCTGGCATTTTACCTGGAAGCGAACAATAAATTACAAACCCCCTTGTCAATCAAATTCTATTGAAGAGAAAATTCGTCGAAAAAAGCGTCAAGACTGGAAACACTTTGAATCACCGTCGGTAAGTCAATGACACACGAGTGGTTTTATTAAACCATTTTACGACATCAACAGAAGCGTAGACAGGAGGGGAAAGGGAGTCACGGAGACGCTCCAAGAGTCGTTGAATATTGAATTTCTAGAATTAACCTTACACACGCTCACGCGCATGCCGATGTGTAGTAGTTGTAGTAGGAGGTAGAAGTAATAGTAAGATCCCATGTTTTTGTTTTAAAAAATATAATTTTTTTTGGACGTTTTTAGATTTAAGTACAAGTAGGTAGACCATAGGTTTGTTCCTACAGCGATCAGAAATAGTCCTTGACAGTCAGGATTCTGCGCAATAATATAAAAGTGTTCCCACAAAGATTTTGGACAGTTTGAAAACCCAAAGTCGCTGTTCCTACACGTTTCTCTGATAGTTTGCCAACTGTCAGAGCAGTTTGCGAATCTTTTGCCAGTAAAATGTCCGGAGCATGCGCGGTTAAACGCTAGCATAACATATGACATAACCTATTTTTGTTAGACGTGTTTTTGCGGTTTTTGCTTTTGTATAAGACTTTTTCTATTATTAAATTGAGAAATGAGCGACATTGCGTCATCTGATGAAGATTCAGAAATGTCTGCTGTTAGGTTGGTGTTTAATATTTTATTTACTTCTTGAGCTAAAACTTCCCATAGTCTCTTAATACTTTTGATTTGAAAAGTGCCAATCTTTGGAGGAGATATTAACATTTTTACAACATATTATTTAATATAAGTTACTTATTTTGTTTAAGTTTATTTATTGGGCCGAGCCACACGAGTTTAATTAACGAAATAATAATAAACAATTTTGAGATTTGAGGTTATGTCCATCGTTTAAAATTTCTTCAGTTTTAAACACCGAACCGAAGTTAGTTGATTTCGAACGCCTGTTCCTACAAGAGTTTGAAACCGGTCAGAAATCAGACTTGCGCCGTAAAGTTGGTTTGAAAATTGTCATGATGTTGTCGGGGATTCGCTGTAGGAACAAACCTCATATTGGTTGATAAAAGCACATTTAAACAATATGCAGAGCATTCATTACACTCCCACGACCTATAAGTGGTGCTAATTAATTTAACCAGTTCGAACTGTTGCCATGTCGCGACGATTTTCACCATTATTCGGAAGGGTAAACTCAACGAAAATGTAAAAACCATAGACTTCTTATAGAATAGACTAAGCCATTCATTTATGAATATAGCCTGTTGGCTTGGACCAAACATTCGTACGTGCGAAACAAAGACAGAAGAGATAGAGATAGATAGCGTTAAATTTCCTACTCCGTGAGGAATTGTAATGGCTTAAGGATTCGGAGCGATTAGTCAATACTAGCGGCGTAGGGCGAGTCAAGGATTTTTAATACAATAAATAAGTAATAATTAAAAAAGTACTCTTTAAAGTAATAATAAATGTTTACTTAAGTGAAGATTAAAAGAAGCCTTTGAATAAAGCCTAGGCTGTGTGATTATTAATGAATGACATTAATAAAATTTTAGGTGAGAAATAAAAAGAAATATTTTATTTTTTATCACTACACCACTCAATGGGCAAATAATACAGACTATAATCTTACCCGGGAAAAGATAATTCCGGATTAAGAGAATCTAATTTTCCACAAATCTGACACTGTAGCACCATTTTGTTAAGCGCTTTTAACAATAAAATGAAAAATCCTTTACAAAAAACTAAAAAAAAACTCAAAACACATACAAATACGAGTTTTCCGACGACTAACCACGACACCGCAAAAACAAATACTACGAACTGTTTTAGAAATATTTACATAGGTACTAAAGGTTTTTTTCTATTGTTTGAAATAGACGAAATGTTGGATTTAATCGCACTAATGGACCATGCACCCTGTATATTTGCAAAAAAGATAAATAAAATAAACGCCATAGTGGGCGTAGCTATCTGTCAAATTAGGACGTTAAAAATGAACAAGCTTGGCGGCCAGACACTTTAAATGCAAAATAATGGACGTACCATTAATTGAATGATTATCGGATTAGTGGACGTAATTTGCGGGGCAGCAGCCAATGTTCGAAAAAATATAGTTTGTCCAAAAAATTTAAATAATATTATGTATTTTTTTCTCGGAATTTTGTTAGAAATTTTGTGTGCGTGCATGTCCTTTTAAAAGCCTTCGAATCCTAGACAGACACTATTACCTACAATAATTTTCTGCATTCCTGAAAAACAATGTTTATGAAAAGAAAATAGAATGTAAAAACTGATATTGCAATTTTTTGTATCGTTTTCTATCATAACGGCCATAGCAATTTTATTATGTTTAGGATTAAATATCATTCAATTACATTGACCTATAGTATTTGTTTATAATTTTAGATGGTTTTTTTATTATCTGTTTTAAATTTCTAGAAGTCCCTAAAACAGTATTTAAAATTCCACGTCCGAAGGTATATACTTATTTTAAAAAACTGACTTGACGGTGGTAACTAAAGAACGAAACGTTGAACTTTGAAACTAATAATTCCATCTTGTAGTAGTAGGGCGTAAATTCTTGCTTGCTTGAATTTTTCTCATTTTTAACGCGTTTCCCATGTAGTGCTAATATCTTACCTTCAAGGTATTATAATTTTTCCATTTCCAATCATTGCAAATATTTTTCACTTATTTTTCAAATTTTTAAAATAATGTAGTACCTATTACTGAGTACCAGCCTGCAGACCATCTGTCTTGCGACATACATCGACAGCTACAGTTAGGAACATTACGAATCGATAACGAAAAAGTGCTTAAAAGTAGATACAGGAAAAGGTCGGGAAAAGGCATGTTTTGTAAATATTAATTTTGTACCTAATATGGATATGAATAAAAATGATGTTTTTGAACAAATTCCTGCTTTCCTGCATAAATTTATCGTATGTGTGAAAATGAATACATTCCTGAAACAAGTGATTTAACTGCACTGAAGTCAAACACATTAAATTTTATTCTAGACTTTTGGTCTGAGAAGATCATTAGACCAAGGTATTTAATTTATTATTACGTTTCAATTCCAAGGTCTTTTTATTCGCTCACTTTCACATTTGTTTTGAAAGCACATTTAATCTAAATTAGATTCGTATACAAGGCAGACATGAATAATACAAGAACGGATTATAAAATAGAAGAGTGCAAAACCATTATTTGTCATCTTAGGATATTATTTTGTTATTCTTATAAAGTGGGATATATTCTATATAAATGGGCATGTTGGTTAAATGTACTTACCTTAAGTGTTAAGTTATGGCCATAATATGTTTCACCTAAGCAATAATACTGTTATTAAACTAAAAACAAATGGAATTTAATTTTTTATGTTAGTCACTCTGATAGCAATCTGATATCCCAAATTTTTTTTTTTACGATTACAATCCATTTTTTTTTTGGCGGTTTTGCGAAGTCATGCATTATCGTGAACAGCGAGGATATCAAAACAAAATTACATTATCTATACATACCGTGTGAGTTTGTAACTTATTTTTTATATTTATATTATATTTGTAAAGTACATAATATTAAGTTATACAAAAAGCAAATTTTAAATTTTTATTCCTTGTAATTTATAAGGTATGTTGAGGAGTTCAAATTTTTATTCCTTGTTATTTAAAACGAAACCGATTTCGACTGAGGTAGGAAGTTCAAATATTCCAGATTTCTTTAAATATAATAGTATCTAGGTGTTGACAGTGAAATGGTTTTAAAGGTATTTTTACCTTTAAAGATTGAATTAGCGTGTTTGCAAAAACTGCCTATTCATTATGCCATTACAAGAAAACGCTGGTTGCACAAATAATTTTTTTCTACGTAATATATAATTAACAATACTATTATTTTATTTTAAAATTTCTTATTCGAACAATGACGCGATTGTTATAGAAATGAAGCAATTGCCAATCTGAGTATTTGCGCAAAGTAGGTTGCGAATAACCTAGGTCAACTTTATTCACAATTTAAAACGTCAAGGTAACCCAAGTATATTTAATAATATAAACTTTTTGCCAGTGGCGGCTCGTGACTAGCAAGTCAGCGGGGGCGCTGGCTTTAAATAATGCGGATACCTATAATCAAATCGTTTATTTCTGTTAAACATACAACAAACACAAGCTTCTGTAAATCACTGACCTTCATATTAGACGAAATTTTCTTTATATATAATATAACTAATAAATTAGTCAAAACAAAACATCAGCGGCATCGACAGGTCGCGTCGAAACGAAACGCGAACAGCTGTTGTTGGACGGAAAATTTGGAGCCCATCCGTGTTATCCTAATAACTTAAGGCGATACATCACCGAACAGAAATTTCGGTGTCCGGAGGAAATCTGCAGGCATATTTCTATCTAAACCCGTTCACCCGCTGACTTATATTTTTGCACCGGCATCATCGCTGTTTAATTTCACCGGGCATGAACAATTCGCAGAACTAGACCGCTCCAAGGGCCAAAATCTCGGCCAAAACAGTTTATTTTTGTATTTATTCAATTACGACTAATAGTCCAGGAAAATTATTAGTCCAGGAAAATATTATTTTAATTTGTATGCTCATGTATATAAAGATATATTTTCGACATTTTTACTGCCAGTGTTCTTATAATATGTACAGTATCTGTTAAATATTAAAGTTTATTTACAAACAACAACAAATACTTTGTTAATTACCTACCTACCAAATTTTAACTATTAAGATGAACTAATTATTTGAAAAAGTTGTGATTTTCTTAATAAATCCAATTTAAACAAATGTATCTATTAGTAATTTGCAACATGATTAAATTATTCCACACGTAATAAGAAAAAAAAATAAGAAAAACTTAAATAATTTGATAATAATATATTAATCATCCCGAGGGGGATTCATAATCTGTAGTCTTCTTGTATATCTAGGGTCGATAATTTCAGGTGGTAAGCATTTTAAATAAAACCTTATTAAATATGGCTCCATTTTGTCTGTCCAAAGCACATAAGTTCTTTCAATCTAAAAAAATGGTGTAAATTTAAACATTTTAAGTCAGTTTAAACGGTTTTCTGCACTATATTATAGCATACACAATTTACCTTTAGATACGTACAGCTTATCTCCTGCGCAAACAAAAGTTACGTTTTATGGGTGAAAAAATACGTCCGAGCGCATGACTCGCCGGTCAGCTGCCTTCCTTCTGGACACCTTCGTGCATGCGCACAAACCTCGTGTTATCGGCCTGTCCTACTTTATCTACAATAATCGACATGCTCAAGATACTCTCCAGAACCGGCTCGGCCGCCATTTTTGTTGTTGTGTTTTAAGGTTTCTCTGTGGATTCGTTGTAGTTTTCTTAGCTGACGTGGATTGTGGGTGTTTAATATTTACGGATTTCTAGTTTTTGTGGAGTTTAGTGAATTGTGTTTGTGCTTTTAATGACTCCAATTGGAATATAAACAATGACAGTAAGAGCCGTTGTATTATTTTGTTATGCCGAAATAGGTGTAAAATATCGGGTATTTCATATTTTTAGTAAGTATGGAGTAGTGATGTATCTTGATATATAACTTTATTTTATTACGAGCAATTTAAACACATCTAACTAGGCCTAGGCTACACAAATAAGGTATGAAAATAATGAGAAACACACACCAAAACATATTATTATCCCGATGCATGCAAAGAAAAAAGTAAATACCTAGGTATGTTTATATTAATGTGAAAGTATTTTATGAGTCAAATTCTCGGGCAAACCCTTTTTCAAATTCTTGAACAAAACAAGTTTTTGCCAAATTGTAAAAATCAATACAAGTTATATACCAACTAATATTTGACTTGAGGTTACGTACGCGATAACACTGTATTCGTTATTTTGCTGGTTTTGTTTGTTTTTTATATTCGATTTTGTAAGTTTTATAGTTTAATTAACTTGTTCTCTTCCTTTTTGAACCAACAACATTTTTAAACAAATTTTAAAAACAAAACCTTAAAAACAATTTTCTATACTTAAAATCATATGTTTGCTACTACTCAAAATGCCAGAAATCACTACCTTTTTTCCCAACTTGATCAAAAATTGAGAAGAAATTCCAATTTTTTTGGCAAAAATTTAAATTTTAAAGCCCGGACCTGCCTATTTTATTTTCCCATTCATCAAACGATAATGTTGCAGTGCGCATGGCTAATAGTGTCTAGCTTTGCTTACATGCGCGAGGCCATAAATCTGCCACTTTCATGATTATTGTTTGCTTATCTAAAGGTAAATATCTATATAGATACAACAGAACAATACATTACATTTTACAAATTAGGTATTTTTTAAATTACAGATATTGTATAAAAGTATGGCACAATATCATACCTTTTCTACAAGGAATCCTAATGTAGTCCACAAAAGAAAATAGCAATATGAATTATTGGTTACACATTTTCGCTGTTAAAGGAGACTTTACTTCTATTATCCCTTCGTCTTGAGTAAGTCCATCTGGACTAGCTGCCAAGAAGCAATGTTCTTTATGGACATACAAACCACAAGGCTCGACTTTTAGATTTGTTCTTTAGTCTCAAATGCTTTTATAGCTATAGGTATAATATTTTTCTAATTTGCAAAATACATCTAAAAATGACTAGGTACTTATCCTAATAAACGCTACCGGGCTGGCATAAGCCGGGGACAAACTGTCCCACTAAGGTTTCTTACTTTATAAATAATTAACAAATTTTTAAATATCCAAATGATGTCAAAATTAAGTAACTTAATGGCAAAGTTGCCTAGCAATCCCTATTAGTTGGCAATTTTGTTTTGCATCTATATCTTGATTAAAGTAAATAACATGAATAAAATTGTTATTTGTAAATAACTTGAGAAGGAAGGAATAAAGATATCAAATTATAGTTTGCACCAGAATTTAGCTATTGCCATTCTCTTTAAGCAAGGTCATATAAAAATATGAATTTCCAGGGTTGTAGTGTTGCAAGTTTACTTTTATGAAGAAAACTGTAAAAAACAAATATTGGGAAATCAACGCCCTCTAGAAGACGCAGTATCAACATCAACTCCCCATCCCGACGGCATTCAGTATTTTAAAAAGGGTAAAATTACCTTTAAAACAATACTAAGTTGATTAAATTTGGATAGAGGGTATGGAAGATACAGCAATTTTTTACAGGATTCCCCCGTCCTTATTATTGACGATATAAATTATTAGTCTACAAAACAAATAATCGCAAAAATTATCGATCTTTCTATTTCCGTTATTAAATGATAACCGCAATAGCGCTTATTCAGAGATAAATTGGATTTTTAGTTATATCATAGTAAATGCATCCCCTAGCAGCCATTTGGAACGTTGAAAATATTTTCCGTCAATTTTTCTTGGTCGATTTATCCTGCATATTCCTTATTCTTAAAAAATTAGGGGTACCTAAATACTTTCAAAAAATGTCGAAATGTTTTCCTGTAAATGTAAAAGAACCAAAATAGTGGACACTTCCCTAAAATGATGAGCAGTTGCCCATGCCCTGCAACCCTGGAAATTGTAAAATTGCCCAAAGGCCGTGGCGTCGGATCGGCATCTTACCTTGTACCGGTGAATGGTTTATGCTAGATTCTTTTCTCCCCTTGACTTTCTAACAATTAACATTTTTTGTCGAAGACTTTTCCTTTTGGATTGAAATTGTTCTTTTTGTTTCTTTTTTCCCATATTGATAGGAAAATAAAATATAAATAATAATTAATCCGTATGTATACCACCGATCGCACTAAGTAAATCACAAAAAATAGAACACACACATATAACATTCATAAGAATATATTTTGAAATGAGAATACCTACTTACAGAACCTCGGATGAAAAAAGGTAATGTAATTTTATTACTAATAATAATTATTTAAGTAACCTAACAATATTAGGTACTTATTTACAATAATATATTATAAAGGTGTAATGAAATTTATGAGATAATCCCATAATCATTATTAATCTACCTAACAATAAACCATGCATCAACCATCAACCTCAACAAAAATAAGAACCCCTAATAAAATGTGTACGGATAACTATTATTCTTTACATGGAAAATTATGCACCTGCTAATAATAAGTTCATAGTTCCTACTATTTTCTTCGGTCGGGCACCGAATATTGACAAGGTCAATCGCGTTGCCAGCGTTTCGCCAAGATATGATTAGTGGGCTTGTCTCTAAAAAAGAACGTAGGGCGGAGGACATTTTCCGCAAAATCGTTTTTCCAGGATTTTGAACAAACTATTTACTTTTAATTTTTCATTTTTTTACCAACATGTCTAAATTAACACCCACTAGGGCGCTATAGAGCCTGTTTTTTAAAATATATTTTATTTTAAAAAATATAAATTCAGAAAAAAAAATATATAGTTTTGGGCTCTATAGCGCCCTAGATAAAGTAATTTTATGCTACTTTTATATATAATAATTTTTTGATATTATGCATATTAACGAAGAAAATTTGGAAATAAAATAATGATAGGTATAGAATCCCCTTAAAGAATTTCGTTGATATGTATGTGAGTATATTATGTTTTAGTAATATGCATGTAATATATTAATATTATATTTATCCCCACCTTATAACTATTACGACTATTATGAACCTAAAGAAAATCCAGATTCAAGAATAAAGAAATTAATTGCTTAGCAAACCTTTTTGGGCATGATTTGTTTTTCAGTCTTAACTTATTTTTGTATTATAAGTTATAATATTATAAAACTTACAAAAAATTTACATACCTACTAAGTAGGTACGACGATAAAATCACAAAATGTTCTGCAATGGTAAAACGTTTGCTTGCAAACCACTGTACTATGGCGCTATGCGTGTACAATATTAAATGTGCAAAATTTGGGTTGCTGCAATAGTTATTGCTCCAAAGGACAGGCGGTTGTTTATATTAACGAACTAGTTAGTCCATAATTTAGGGAACTTATTCTACAATTTTGTAAACACACCTCGGGTGTCCCAATATCAGGCAATTAAGAGAGGTGTCCTATAAAATAATCTATAAAAAAACGAACCTTCGTGGTTTTTATGTTTCCGATATTTATAAGTTATAAATATTAATAAACGGGTGCCAAAAGTCTCCGATCTATGAGCAAATTAAAAATTCGATTAATGACTGGTTTTACGTCAGCTAAATATTTTCTGTTATTTAACGAAATTTTAACAGTAGGTGCAAAGTTTAGCAGTTGGCAGTGGCAGTGGCAAATGATAGGTGCTCTAATTAGTTTTCATCGTACCTAGTTTGTTTGAGATTCCCATCCATAATTAAAATCGTGCGAATGTTCAGTTATATATATATAGGTTCCCCTAGTAAAATCCTTGCCTAGGCGCGCGCCCGTATTCAGTGGGGATACGTGACAAAGGGAGCAATTGCCTCCGTCCCACCCCCTCGGACTAATGTAATTTTTAAAATATGTACCTAACGTTTTTAAAATCAAGCATTGTGTGTTACTTATACCTATACGTATATACTAGTATTACCCCCTATAAATTTTTTAAATTATTTTAGCGTCCCAGCTCAGGGCTGAGCCCCCCCCCCCCCCCCCTCTCTCAGACTTTCCTCTTGCCCACTCACACAAATGGGGGAATCACTTATTGAAGTAATTCACGGATTTGGAAATGATTTTATGTACGAAAAAATACTTAATCCTTGTTCCAATAAATGTAATACTAATGAGGATGTTATAGAACCTAAACGACGTAAAAACTTAAAAACTATGTATATTGGCATTGCAAAATAAATTAATATGCCTACTCTAAATACACACTAAGCGGTCAGTTTAAAAAAAAATTAATATTTTTTGGCGCTCAAAATGTTACTTTAAATTTGCTTTATCCTTTATTTTTGAAACCTCTCTGAGTCTATTCGATACAGAGTGCACAACTAAAAATTTATACATATATTAGCCAGGGAAGTACCGACCAAAGATAAATTTTTGCCGATTTTTGTTCGTAGTTTCAGGTTTAATTTTACTGGCACATAATATTTTCTAGTCAACAACAACAACAGTTAACGAATCGTTTAATAAATGCAGTGTCGGCTGTTTCCAAGATAATACAGGCGTTTATAATAATCTCCCCTTATACATCAAGTATGGAATGACAATTGAAATGATGCAGTTAAAGAAAAATAACCTTGTAAAACGCCTCTAGACATTACAAATTTACAAATAGGAATGTCGTCAGCGCATGTATGTAAATATATAGGGTGATCCACTAAGGGTGGTGAACGGCTACTTATATTTTCAAAAGCATACATGCTATACGACTTTGCAATAAAAAATTTATTGTGTAATAGGTATGACCAAAAAAAGTGCATCTCAAAGTAAATCGTCTTGGCTTTTGCTACCTGTCAATAATTTTAATAAAACCTCTTTGTTGTAAGTATATAATATGAAAGGTCTAGAGCAGTGGTTCTCAACCTTTTTGCGGTGACGGAACACTTTTGGTAGCAATAAGAAAATGGCGGAACACCACCTTTGTGAACATATTTGCGGCGAAGTAATCAGTTTATCAAATACTATCTCGTGATTCAGATTAGTGGATATTACTAAATTATTTCGCGGAACACCTGGAAGAGGTTTGCGGAACACCGGTGTTCCGAGGAACGGCGGTTGAGAACCACTGGTCTACAGGATGACACATTTACAATTTTAATAATGTAACTTGTTTACCATTATTTTGCATAGAAATGTTGTCTTTGTTATCACGAGCAGGTAGGTCCACCACGTACTCGATAAGTTTAGGGCTTTTCCAATTAATATTTAGGTTAGGCACCCTTGTTCATTGACCCCAGGGCCGGGCCTGGTGCAGTTCTATAAAAGATATCGTAAGCCGTACAAGAACGACAAACAGGAAAAAACGCATTGATTTTCAACATCATCGTTTGGAAGAATATCAACATTTAATAACAATTTTTTCGTAGTTACCACGGTAACGGTGTGGACAAGGGTAACAATTAAAAATACTTTAAAGGCTGTAACTTTGGTCTGCGTTAACGAAATTTAACAAACTATGGTTTATTTTAAAGAACGTTTTTATCGCCATTGAACGTTTATATAAATATTATTAAAATTTGTGTTAAATGTGATTAAAAAAGAGGACATTTTTAAAAATATATATTTCAAGCTTAAATTTAAAAAAAAATTAATGTTACCATTCACTATAACTCTATTTTATAGCTAACTATTTAATAAAGAGTACTGCAAAAACAACAGGTAATTTCGTAGTCTTTTAAAAATTATCACAAAAACAGTACGAGAGTGTAATTCAAGTTTTACCAAAGTTTTGCTATTTTCCTTTTATTAAAATGGCTAAATTCTACAAGAATAGCCATTTTGGCTTGGCTATATTTATTAATTTTAGGTGGTTTAAAAAAAAAATAATGATCTCGATTATGGATTTTGTTATTAATTTTAGTTATCTAAAAAATGTAATAACAATCCAAATTGCCAATTTATTGCCAAGGCGGCCAATTACGAAATAAAAAAAACCCTGTAGTTCTATGCCGCTGATAAAAAAAATACTTTCTGATTAAAAAAAAATTAAAATGCTACCAATTATATTAATAGGAATAAATAATTAATTTATATAATTTAAAAACAATTTATTTTAAATGTTCAAATTATTTTCCATCCTTTGAAATGCGACTATTTAGTAGTCTTCTTGTAGACATTGCTGCTGCTTCTACTTTGATTCGAATAATTACATCTTCCCTACTACTTAGTTGTTCGGACTTTTTAAACACTATCTTAAATCCGAATTTACACGGTTCCAGTAGCTAAAACCAGCCATAAAAAATTTAGTATTAAAAAAGGCTGTTTTAGTACTAAATCGAGTTGTTTATAAATAACGAAAAACTCCATTTTTGGTGTGAATAACTAAAATTTTAGTAACTCGCTTTAGCTACTCGAACCTGTAAATTCAGCTTTACTCCAGTCTCATAAATAAAAATTCAAATATGTTAAGTCGGGGAACCTGGCCGGCAAGGAAAATACACCAGAAACAACTGAAAATGAATGGCCTATAGGTACCGTAGACTATTATAATAGAATAATTACTTTGTACTCTGTCGTAGGCCTCATTTGTAAAATGCATTGTTCCTTAAAAAATATTACTTATCTCACAAAAATAGCCTTAATGGTCACCACCGTAACGGTCAGATATTATATTAGACAGAACGACAATAGGGTTATTCTTTTGTTTTATTTCGTAATTGTCCACGGCCTGCCGCCTTGGCAATAAAAATGTAACATAAATTATGGATTATTAGTACATTTTTTAGATAAATAACAAAATATATAGTATAAATTATTTTTAAAAAACAACAAAAATTAATAAACATAGCCAAATAGGTTATTTTTGTAGGATTTCAACGTTTGAACGAAAATTGGTAAACTTTGGTAAAAGCCACGTTTCCACTAATTTTGCGATAACTTTTAAAAGACTCTCGAAAAGACTAGAGAAAACGACCTGCGGTTTTTGCAGTTCTCTTTACCGACTACTAAGCTATAAAATTAAGTTAAAACAATTGAAGTTAAGAAATCAAAGCTAGATAAATATATTTCTTAATGAACGAAACGAAGCTACAGCCTTAAGTACTCTTTGTTACCCTTCTCCACACCGTTCCCATGGTAAATACCAAAAAATGGTTAGTACATAATTTATAGAGGATATTACTGAGATTATAAAAACTTAATTTCTGACCTACATTGTATTGAAGATATTAGTAGAAATGAGGGACTTTATAGTGACTGGACCCTCTAGCGGTAGAATTAGGACTTTGACAGTCGTTACAAGTAATTTGATTCATCGCTAACGTTGCTTTTATTGCTGGGGATTTTTATCATTGCCTGAAAAGAACCGTGGCTGTGTTTAGGGAAACATGTTCTATACAACACAAAAAAAGGAGCAGGAAGACCATCTGTAAGAACAGAAGAACTTGTTGCAAACGTTCGTGATGAAATAATGCAAAATACGCCAACAAATTGTATAAGACGCATGTCCCAAGAAGTGGGAAGATCTTATGGAACATGCAGGACTATTATTCCTAAGAAGCAGCTAAATTTATTTCCTTAGGTATAAAGTGCAAGTAATTATTTTTTTTTTCTTTCTGTATAAAATATTCTTACTTTGTTAATTTTGTAAACAACAAAAATAAATTTGTATTTGTCTTCTCATTTTATTACTCATTAGTTTGGCATATCATGTCATAATATGAATTTGACAAAATGTTAACCTAGATTTGTGATATTATCGTCCCCATATCATTGTGATCTAAACCAAGCCCTACGTTTTTTAATCCAAGCCCTCTTTGATGCAAATAATTTTTGCTCGCGCGGTATCTATATAAAAACGCAAAAATTTATACTTTAGCTAAAGTGAATTAAATTAAGAAGTGTACGCAAGGAGACAAGTACGAAGGCGTAGAAGGGCCACATAATTTTTTTTTTAATATTCCGACTTTAAACTCGGAATTTAACTAAATTCCGACTTTAAACTCGGAATTTAACTAAATTCCGACTTTAAACTCGGAATATTACTAAATTCCGACTTTAAACTCGGAATTTAACTAAATTCCGACTTTAAACTCGGAATTTAACTAAATTCTGACTTTAAACTCGGAATTTAACTAAATTCTGACTTTAAACTCGGAATATTACTAAATTCCGACTTTAAACTCGGAATTTAACTAAATTCCGACTTTAAACTCGGAATTTAACTAAATTCCGACTTTAAACTCGGAATTTAACTAAATTCTGACTTTAAACTCGGAATTTAACTAAATTCTGACTTTAAACTCGGAATTTAACTAAATTCTGACTTTAAACTCGGAATATTACTAAATTCCGACTTTAAACTCGGAATTTTATAATCTCAAATTTTTTTGCCATTTTTTATATTTTCCTAAATACCTCCCTTATTACGGCCTTTGGAACAAAAGTCAATATAAGCTTTTATGTGGACCATAGTATAAGACAACTTTTTTATTTGAAGAGTTTCCATCTAAGTTTTATCAGTTCCGAGATATTGGCAAAAATGTGAAAACCACTTTTCAGTCAATATCTCGAAAACTATGATACTTACCAAAAATTTCTAAGAAGTAAAAGTGAAGACCTCATAGAGATGCTACTTAATAGTTATATACATTGTTGCCGTATCTCTCACAGTTTTCGAGGAAACTTGCCTTTTATGGATTTCATAATATTTTTATGACCATATATGCATGGAAAAAATGTCGAAATTTAAAATTCTGTCAAAACTTGAAAATATGACAGAATATACTTCTAATATTATATGAAAACTTGAAATACCGAAAAATAGTGTCAAAGAAATATTTTACACCATTTCAAAAAAAAATTGTAGGTAAATGTTTTTGTTTTTTTGATATTTTGGCATTCATTTCAAGGGCAGAGAGCTATCCTTTCGTTTAAATTTTCATCCATATATTTGGCTACCTATTTCTCTCTTTCTCTCATCTTTTCAATTCGTAATAAATATATGTGAACACGACACTATTCGCGTGTGTGTCATTTTTTCTACAACCTAAGATCGTTGCATACTTGTGACAATACTGTTGTGCCGAACCCTTCGGGCACGACACTGTTCGGGTGTCTGTAGTTTTTCACAATGGTATAGTTTTTTCATAACCAAAGATCGTACTATCAAATATATATAGTTTTTTCACAACCCAAGATCGTCCTATCAAATATGTATAGTTTTTTACAAATCCATTTCGTTTGTCTGGTACCGATAATTGCTGCTTAAAAAAACGAAATTTAGGAAGTTGTCAGTACCTAACTAACGAAATTTTTTACCTGAGTTGTCAAATTTTGACCGGTTGGTGTCAAATTTTTTTTATTTTTTTATTGTCTAGTATCGTAGGTGCAAGAATGTAATATCAAAAGTAAGGCAAAAAAAGTTATACTTGAACTGTCAAATTTTGACAGGTAAGTGCCAACTTTTTTTTCATTTTTTTTTCCTCCTAGATCATTACCGCAAGAATCCGATATCAAAAATCCAAAAAAAACAATTAATACTTGTCAAAATTTGACAGCTAAAGTATAAATTTTTTTTTCATATTTTTGATATCAGATTCTTGCAGTTACGATCCTGGACAAAAGAAAAAAGTAAAAAAAATTGACATGTCAGACCTGTCAAAATGTGACAGCAGTGACATAAAGTCCTTTTATGTAAATTTTTAACCTCGCAGCTATGATCCTGGAGAAGAAAAAAATATAAAAAAAATTGACACTTACCTGTCAAAATTTGACAGCTCAAGTATAAATTTTTTCCCCTTAATTTTGATATCGCTTTCTTGCAGCAACGATAGGCGACAATAAAAAATGAGAAAAAATTTGACACCCATCTGTCAAAATTTGACAGTTCAAGTATAAATTGTTTTTTTTTGGATTTTTGATATCGGATTCTTGCGGTAATGATCTAGGAGGAGAAAAAAATAAAATAAAAATTTGACACCTACCTGTCAAAATTTGACAACTCAGGTAAAAAATTTCGTTAGTTAGGTACTGACAATTTCTTAAATTTCATTTTTTTCAGCAGCAATTATCGGTACTAGACAAACGAAATGGATTTGTGAAAAAACTATACATATTTGATAGGACGATCTTGGGTTGTGAAAAAACTATATATATTTGATAGTACGATCTTGGGTTATGAAAAAACTATACCATTGTGAAAAACTACAGACACCCGAACAGTGCCATGCCCGAAGGGTTCGGCACAACAGTATTGTCACAAGTATGCAACGATCTTAGGTTGTAGAAAAAATGACACACACGCGATGTTCACATATATTTATTACGAATTGAAAAGATGAGAGAAAGAGAGAAATAGGTAGCCAAATATATGGATGAAAATTTAAACGAAAGGATAGCTCTCTGCCCTTGAAATGAATGCCAAAATATTAAAAAACAAAAACATTTACCTACAATTTTTTTTTTAAATGGTGTAAAATAATTATTTGACACTATTTTTCGGTATTTTAAGTTTTCATATAATATTAGAAGTATATTCTGTCATATTTTCAAGTTTTGACAGAATTTTAAATTTTGACATTTTTTCCATGCATAGTACAGGGTGTTTCCTTAAGGTCGAAGAGCGGTCATATCTCGGAAACTACTGGGCATAGAAACTCAGGAAAAGAAAAATGATAATAAAAGTGGCCATGAGAAAATTCTGGAAATAATTTTCAAGTTCCGCATTTTGCCGCAAGAGGGCGTAATTGAAAAGTAAATTTTTAAATTTTACATTACTCCGAAAATTCCACATTAAGGTATATGTTTAATAACACCATTTTAAAAATTGGACAATTATGCATCATTTTGGTCTTATGCTCATTGGCGTACCGACTTTAATAAGAGTGGGGGAAGCTGTTGAAAGTGTAATCATTTAAATCGCTGTAACTTATAAACGACTTATCCGATTTTAGCAAACTAAAGACTGTTTGGAAGAGAAATGTATGCACTTTGACCAGTCGTATTTAGTTGTCCATAATAGTTTTCAAAAAAAAATGCTAGAGGGCGCAATTTGCAATAACAATACATTTTTTGATTTTCCTCCGAAAAAATAAACTATACGGTATAATTATGATACCATAATCGAAAAGTAGAAAAAAAAATATTAAAACCGCAGCTCGATATCTCCGTTCGTTTCTGAGTTATTGCCAAAACAATAATTTTTAACACAAATTGCGCCCTCTAGCAATTTTATTACAAACTATCTTGTACCATTAGATACGACAATTGAAGGTTCTTCCAAACAAGCTTAAATTTAGTAAAATCGGATAAGTCGTTTAGAAGTTACAGCGATTTTAATGTTTAAACTTTCAATAGCTTCTCCCACTCTTATCAAGTGAAACTGTAAACATTAAAATCGCTGTAACTTCTAAACGACTTAACCAATTTTACTAAATTTAAGCTTGTTTGGAAGAGAAAGGTAAGTACCTTTAATTGTCGTATCCAATGTACAAGATAGTTTCTAATAAAATTGCTAGAGGGCGCAATTTGTGTTAAAAATTATTGTTTTGGCAATAACTCAGAAACGAACGGAGATATCGAGCTGCGGTTTTAATATTTTTTCTAGCAAATTTCATCTCCTTCTTGATTATGGCATCATAATTATACCGTATGGTTTATTTTTTCGGAGTAAAATCAAAAAATGTATTGTTATTGGAATTTGCGCCCTCTAGGATTTTTTTTGGGAACTATTATGGACAACTAAATACGACTGGTCAAAGTGCATACATTTCTCTTCCAACCAGTCTTTAGTTTGCGAAAATCGGATAAGTCGTTTATAAGTTACAGCGATTTAAATATTTACACTTTCAACAGCTTCCCCCACTCTTATTAAAGTCGGTACGCCAATGAGCATAAGACCAAAATGATGCATAATTGTCCAAGCTTTAAAATGGTGTTATCAAACATATACCTTAATGTAGAATTTTCGGAGTTTTGTAAAATTTAAAAATTTACTTTTCAATTACGCCCTCTTGCGGCAAAATGCGGAACTTGAAAATTATTTCCAGAATTTTCTCATGGCTACTTTTATTATCATTTTTCTTTTCCTAAGTTTCTATGCCCAGTAGTTTCCGAGATATGGCCGCTCTTCGACCTTAATGAAACACCCTGTATGGTCATGAAAATATTATGAAATCCATGAAAGGCAAGTTTCCTCGAAAACTGTGAGAGATACGGCAATAATGTATATAACTATTAAGTAGCATCTCTATGAGATCTTTACTTTTACTTCCTAGAAATTTTTGGAAAGTCCCATAGTTTTCGAGATATTGACTAAAAAGTGGTTTTCACATTTTTGCCAATATCTCGGAACTAATAAAACTTAGATGGAAACTCTTCAAATAAAAAAGTTGTCTTATTCTATGGTCCACATAAAAGCTTATATTGACATTTGTTCCAAAGGCCGTAATAAGGGAGGTATTGAGGAAAATATAAAAAATGGCAAAAAAATTTGAGATTATAAAAGTCCGAGTTTAAAGTCGGAATTTAGTAATATTCCGAGTTTAAAGTCGGAATTTAGTTAAATTCCGAGTTTAAAGTCGGAATTTAGTTAAATTCCGAGTTTAAAGTCGGAATTTAGTAATATTCCGAGTTTAAAGTCGGAATTTAGTTAAATTCCGAGTTTAAAGTCGGAATTTAGTTAAATTCCGAGTTTAAAGTCGGAATTTAGTAATATTCCGAGTTTAAAGTCGGAAATTAGTTAAATTCCGAGTTTAAAGTCGGAATTTAGTTAAATTCCGAGTTTAAAGTCGGAATTTAGTAATATTCCGAGTTTAAAGTCGGAATTTAGTTAAATTCCGAGTTTAAAGTCGGAATTTAGTTAAATTCCGAGTTTAAAGTCGGAATATTAAAAAAAAATATTTATGTGGCCCTTCTACGCCTTCGTAGACAAGAACACAAACCTTATGACTTTGTTACGCATTGATACGTCAAAGTTACGATTTTAATACTTAAATTTATTCAATTAATCAAATTATGCAGTTTAAGAAAAACTATATTATAGTGATTATTTGCATATTATGCAAATATAATGATGCCATTAACGACATAACGACTATATTATTTAATCGGATTATTAAGGATCTACCATCGCTTTGAAGTATTTTCCACTAGAGCTTTGTATTTAAACAGTTTACCTATGCACGGTCTATGATTAATTAGGCAACTGGCCACTAGCCATTAGGTCAAAAAATGTTCAATTTTTGCAGCTTCTTACTTGGGTTGTATCATTTTGCGATCAACTATATTTATGCATTTGGGGATGGCTGTACCAATATAAGAAACCAGGGGGCAGCTTTAGGCCCCCCTAAGGCTGCCCCCATTCCCAAGGGTAAACACATACGTTGAAACTAAAACCCGCTAAAACCTAACTAATTTTAATAATATGTTCCTTATTAAGTACTAAACATAATATTGGATGGGAATATACTATTTATCGAGCTATTTATAGTTCCTGTCAAATTTAATTAGACAAGTATTTAGTAATTCTGGATAACTAAATGTTCAAATGGCGCCGTCGTAGGCATGTCATAATAATATGTACCTGTTAGATTTTTAATTTAGGACTTTTATGTATTGGAAGAAAATAATTCCCAAAGTTGGTTTATATTTCTCGGAATAGATTAGGTAAAGGTAATAAAATTATTAATTTTACCTATGTTGTGTCTCAATTTGGAGAACTCCGTTAACTGCGGAGGGGAAAATAGGTTTATTTTACTTGTAGTAATGAACTCTCAATGAAACTCGCCTATGGGTTGTTAAATTTTGATTCTTGTTGCTTGTTACTTAAAATATAATTGTGTCACAATTGATTTGTTTCTACGTATCAAATCGTATTTCTGTTGCTTATTGCTTATGTCTAAAAAGAAAGGGTTTTAATCAATGCGTGTTACCGGTCATGACCTATGGAGCCGAAACGCTAACCCTAACACAGCATCTGCCAACATACTTAAAACGGCACAGCGCAAAATGGAAAGGTGAATGCTTGGCGTGTCGCTGAGAGACCATGTCAGAAATGAAGACATACGCCGAAGAACTGGCGTCACTGTCGTTACTGCACGTTGTGCCAAACTCAAATGGAACTGGGCTGGACACCTGGCTCGAAAGATGGACAAAGAGGCTGCTGGAGTGGAGACCTCGAGCTGACAAACGAAGCAGGGGAAGACCTCCAACGCGCTGGACGGATGATATAAAGAGAATCACGACCAACTGGATCCAGAGCGCTTAGGACAGAAAAGAGTGGGCAGTGAAAGGGGAGGCATATGTTCAGCAGTGGACGCAAAGAGGTTAGTTGATGATTGATATTGATTGCTTATCGCCTCATGCTTATTTTTTAATTGTGTCTCGGCCTTAACAAAACAATATCACCAAAACAATATCACAAGACAGTACCAGGTCCACAAGGTAAATGATTTGTTCCAATAATTTTTATTTTATATGTAGGTACCTACTACGTATTCACAGACCTGTCATATAATAGAATATCCGCTATGAATAGTGAGATGTCGGCTCGACGCAAGGGTACGTTTAAAAATGAAATTATTTCTCTCTTATCGCAAATTTTATCCTCCCAAGTAATAACTGTCCGTAACTATCATTTACACCCGTTGGACTGGCAAACTCCAAGCTAGAGTGGCAAAGAAGAGTAAATGTTTAGATGCCCGCAATAAGGACAATCAGTGTTTCCGGCGTGAACCACGCATGGCGATGCCAGAGAGGGGATCATTTATTTTTTCCTACAGAAATGCAGGAGGTATTCACTTTAGTAATTCAGTCATATTTGGAATTCTGTTTGGGTTGTTCTTTCTTTTGTATTCTCAGCCTTCGCGTTACATAAAATAATTTTAAGTTTTTGTTCTTGCAAATAAACAATTTCAAAATACCAGCAGAATTTCACCGTAGCTACGCTTACCTGAAAAATTCAGTCAAGATAAAAAACGAAAACATTAAACGTCGCGGTGGGTGCTTCGCTATCGACACGTATTTGTAGCTATGGAGGGGGAATGCAGCGACGGTGGAATGGGAATGAATCGCGCTTGAACAGAAGTTGGCAACGTTGAGTCTTCATCGATCTCTTCTTAACTCGTGCCAAATCCATGTTGTATTTATTTCCAGTGGCGGCTCGTGACTAGCAAGTCAGGGGGGCGCTGGCTTTAAATAATGCGGATAACTATAATCAAATCGTTTATTTTTGTTAAAAATACCAAATGATAACACTAGCAAATATTATTTTTTGAAGTGAAAGTAAAATCTTATCATTCCCGCCAAAAAGAAGACACACGAAACAGAAAAAAAATAATTTTTGTCCTCACAAAGCTCAGAGAACTAAACACAAGCGAGAACACAAGCTTCTGTAATCACTGACCTTCATATTAGACGAAATTTTCCAACTTTATAACACAACTAATAAATTAGTCAAAAGAAAACATCAGCGGCATCGACAGGTCGCATCGTCGCTTTGAAACGAAACGCGAACAGCTGTTCTTGGACGGAAAATTTTGAACCCATTAGTGCAGCTCGTTGTGCGATGTGTAGGTGACGTCACGCCTCCGTAGTCATGGCAACCGACTTAATAGTCGCATTGAATTGGGACGGATAATCGGCCGCCCGCGCTTGTGCGAATAGAAAATGCTTATTCGGTATAACTTGCCCGTTGGAATATGGCTATGTTTGGTTTGAATTATTTTAATTGATTGCTTACATACATTGCGTTATTGGTTCTTTAAGTAAAGTATTTTTGGATTTTGTTTGAAATAATTGCAGGGAGGGCGGCGCCCCAGAGCCCTTCATTACGAGACGCCACTGTTTATTTCTTTACATTAAAAGCCGCCCCCGTAACTTCAGGCTTGCCAGTAGTGTATACTCTATTATTATATGGGTAAAAAACACTTTGTTAGGTACCACACAATTTTAGCCAACGAAAAAAACTACACTATTTTCCATTATGCATCATCAGGTAGATCAAGACTATAGTTACGTTTTACCCCGTATATTACACAAGAACAAACTTGATATAATCTAGAAACTTGTTTACGTTAATCACTCGCTCCAATTAAAAATACTGTTATTCGAGTACAATCGCATACATACCAAAAGAACAAATCACTAGTACCTATATTGTGGTGCTGTGACAATGACACTCTGCGTAAATAATAGCTGACATTAAAAATGCTCCTTGAATAGTATTCTATTAGTTTATAGACAAATATTATAAATACCTTTTTTGTTTTTCGACGACACTCCTATCCTATTGCATCCGGCTTTAGCCAACGAAAAACAGTACACGAACATGCACCAGGTATGATCGTTACATATTGCAGAAGAACAAACTTAATAGAACCTAGAAACTCGATTACGTTAACAAATTACTCTAATTATAAACATATCACCATCACAACCGCAAATCCAACAAAACTGAGAAAATGATTCAACGATAAACTTCGTAAAAGTGTAACATTAACAATAAAAATTTGTTTCTTCCATAGACTACACATACACACCATAAGAAGAATTCACCAGGATATCGCGGCGCTTTGACGATGACTTCGTCGTCACGGCTATAGTAAAAGCTCGAGGCATGACAGGCACCGGCCGTGTCCGTCTCACCGCACCGACTACGTTAGAGAGTGTCGCGGTATCGTGGAAATCGAACGCGTACCGCGCACCAGGCGGTTTCGACGTGGTGCACCTCGACGGAGAAGGTCTTGGTCCGAAAAATTATTTTTATCGATTTGTCACCGTGGGCACTTTTAGGTTTGTTGTTAGTCGATTGAATGTCATGTCATCAAACAAAAATGCGAAAAAATGTTATTATTGATAGGCTGTCTGGCTTGAACGCAATAAAGCTTCGCCCTACAAACAAATTGTCAACCGATGTGAAAATGACACACTATATACCCATTGGACAACTTTTAAAAATTAAAAAGGCGCCTGAGGACCATTGGATACCCAACTCGGTGTAATAATGGAATAGCAGGGTGCGTAAAGGCATGCCACGCAAAAACACATTTGTAAAGAGCGGATATTAGGTAGTGAAAGAACCTTTAAACCAGAGTCGGCGTAAGGACTAATAATTGGAGTTGTTGGCCCAAGGCGGTTTCGATGAGGTGATGCTGAGACACCAACTCGACAAAAAAGGTTCTTGTTTAGGAACAAAAAATATTTTTATCGATTTGTCACCTAAAATATTACTTCGTGTTTTAAATTAAAAATCATTTGTTATTACAAAAGCTATTAAAAACAAATAGGCAAGAAGACAAATTAAATTACAAAATACCCCAAATATAGAACCAATAGTTCAGTGGTCAATTAGTACTTACGTCGTACATAATAATTATTGATAATGAATTAAAAATACATTCAAATTGTATTATCTGATTATTAGTGATTATATTGTAAAAGCAGCATTATGTTTGAAATAAAAATTTCAAAATAATTTTACTCGTTCAGAATGTAGCCATACTTATTATTCAAACTAGTTTTGAATTTAAAATCTGGTCATTATATGGGTAGATTGGACAAGCGTAAACTGCGTAAGCAATAGGTACTTTCCATTTGTTTCTTTTAAACAGCAAAGCAAAGTTAAAATCTTTGCTTAGCTAAGTTGTTAAAGCAACGTTTCGCAAACAACTTCCTATGATCGTATGAGAAATATAGAAGGGCATACTTAACCGTGGAAGGGGGGAAGAACAAGTCTTTGCTGAGCTGAGTTAAATTTTTAAAAGGAATGCTCAACTTAGCCGTTAGCTTTGCTTCAAAATTCGAACTTCGTCTTCTCCTTTTCAGTGGGCTTACTTGCCGATGCTGGAGCAAATTTGACGACAATTAAGCGTTAGCGTTATGGGGGGTGAAAATCTTCGGTTGCTGAGGGGTACATCGAGATTTCGTGGAAAATAAGAATTGTATTGTCCGAAAACTGCTTACAGTGGAAAAAACGTCAACTGGGAATGCGGTTATTTCTATTTCTCTTCAATTTGCCTCAACCACGGAGGAAGGAATTTAATTTTCAAGTTGTTTAAATTGTACCATTAATATTAATGTTAATAAACAGTATAAAAATGTTCTACAATAAAACCACGTGAAAATATACACCAATTTTTACCCTAGAACAATACGCCGTTGCCAAAACTCACCCACTTGCTGTAATTTTGCATAAATTTAACGTTACAGTCTGAATATTATTCGGAATATTTCACACTGGTGTAGAGTCCGCAAGACGTGGCAACGTCTACCTCCTAGCGACCGTAAGATGAAAATAGGAAAATAAAATTTAACAATTTTTAAATTTTGACCTTAGAATGATAAAACAATGTAAGGTTATGTGAAAATAGTAATGAAATTTCAACGTTTATCCCTGTGTTTTAAACATTATAACAAAACTAATTTAGTGTCCGACCGAAACACGATTTTCAGCCGAAACCGACTCTTCGGCCTTGGTCTCAGTTTCGGCTGAAACTTAAAAATTACTGAAATTTAATTTATTTTATATAGGACGAAATCGATCTTGGGAACGGACTGAACTCTTCCCACACTAAAAAAAAAAAAAAAAAGGTCGACAGAGAAAAAATCTATTATTTATAGGAGACAACACTGCCTACGAACCTACCCAAAGTTAACCGAATGGTGCGCGACAATTCACGAACACTGAGTTTCGGCATGGCCGAAGATTCGGCCGTTATTTGGCCGAAACCGAAGCTGTCACCGAAACTAGATTTTTTGGCCGAAACTAGCCGAAACTAGCCGAAACCGAACCTTCAGTCGGTCTCTAAAAACTATATTACAAGACAGTACCAGAGGTCTGTAAAGTAACTGATTTATGGCCAGGATTTTCATTTTACAAGTATGGTCATGGACATAATATATGATAAAATGTCCTCTATAAATAGTGCTTGGCGCCAAAGTCAGTTTTGAATGAGATGCGCGGTATATCTTGCTTTATCATCGTTGGTACTAAATACGTAGGCTACAGAATTCGAAAAGTAGTGACACACGAAAAGAATAAAGAATTTCATAAGAACATCGTTTTTAACCAGAATCCTATAATAATATTAATTTTTCCTTCCAGTACGGAAGACCCGATTTTACCCTCGGTCGATAATCTGACATCAAATAAACTTTTAACCCAGAGAAACCAGTCCGCAAGGAAAAATCAGGTCACAAAAATGTCACAATGTTTATTTTGAGACCCCCGATGGCTAAATAAATAATTTGTCATCATCGGACTCGAGAGGAATATCAATAGAAACGCGGGAACACATTTTGACGTAACGTGTATACAGGGTGTCCGGGAAAATGTGGGAAATCTCCCGGATATGAAAAAAACACGAGAAAAGAATACTACAAGTTCATATAAACTTCTTTCGTATCGGCCTCCTCTTCGGAGATATGGGCTCCCAAAAAGCTCCCATGGAATTAAGTTTTTGACACATAATTATTAAACCAACAGGTATATTTTCATTTTTTTTTCATATAATCTATACCATGTAAAGTTACAATCAAATTACTATCCCAGAAAGTGTTGCGAATTACTCACAGCTGCAGGGACGGACTAGCTGTAACACTAATGTGCCCATTTTTTTTACGCCCTGTATGATAAAAACTTTGGACAACGGTTTTTACATACCTTTAACTATTCACTAAAAATTAAGTACTCTTCATTCATGTCGCTAATCCTAACCGTTTTCGGAAAAACGTCATTTTATTGCGATCATGTATTAATATTAACATTTATAATTTATAGGAACAAAGATGTATCTTTTATGGAAATACGCTAAATATACATGATGTAAATATGTTAAAAATGACGCAATAAAATGACGTTTTTCCGAAAACGGTTAGGATTAGCGACATGGATGAAGAGTACTTAATTTTTAGTGAATAGTTAAAGGTATGTAAAAAACGTTGTCCAAAGTTTTTATCATACAGGGCGTAAAAAAAATGGGCACATTAGTGTCACAGCTAGTCCGTCCCCGCAGCTGTGAGTAATTCGCAACACTTTCTGGGATAGTAATTTGAAGAGTCTTACCTACCTGGTATAGATTATATGAAAAAAAAAATTGAAATATACCTGTTGGTTTCATAATTATGTGTCAAAAACTTAATTCCATGGGAGCTGTTTGGGAGCCCATATCTCCGAAGAGGAGGCCGATACGAAAGAAATTTATATGAACTTGTAGTATTCTTTTCACGTGTTTTTTTCATATCCGGGAGATTTCCCACATTTTCCCGGACACCCTGTATATGAAAAAACCGTATTTTTCTCCTTAAATATTATCATCATAGGTTCAACTGTTTTTACCGAGGTCACAGTTAAAACTTTAAAACGGAAATTGGACGTTTTTAGTCGATTATGAAAATCAAAAAACCTAAGACAGGGATGCGTAGGTAACACAGCTTAAGAGCAAACACTAGTGATGCCTTCGTCATTTCGTTTTTTGATCAATCGAACTTCAGAAGAAGAAATATGGTCAAATTTGGCCCAATTTCGTTTTATGCTTTTATTAATTTATCAATAACAGTTTTTTAACTTAAATCTCTAGGTAACTGCTACCCAAATACGTGTATTAGATTGCTTTTGGGGAAAACGAAAAATAAACAAAACATTGGTCAAAGAACGAAATGGCAAATGCGTCAGTTGTGGTTGCTCTTAAGCCTTTTTTTCCAAGTTAATAATACTACATAAATAATATTATAATAATTGTCGCCTACTAGCCTGACAAAGTGTGGCAAAAGCACATTTTCAAATGTCAATATTTCGTAACGGTAACTTTTAAATATAAAAAATATTTTAGCAAGTTTACTTGGTTTAATCCGAGGTTTAATCCCTAAAATAATATTCTATAAAATTCACTGTGTGGTGGCGAAACAACCTTTTCTGGGAGGGGCTTAAGCCCCTTAATTCCTTCCCTAAAATAAAAAAGGACCAGCGCAGATTTCAAACAAGCCCACACGCCAAAGCTAATCATGAGCCAAGCCAGGCAATCTTCGACATAGCACGCGCAGACGTGCATCGGACCATGCATTAGCAAGTCGTTCGCGATGGGATGGGCTGGCTCGGTTTGACAGCTCTAAACTGACATCAGGACCGGACGCGCGACGCTTAAAAATGTATTCAAATTTTCTGTTATACCTAACTACATACTATACCTAGTATGGTTATTTTCTTCGTAAGGCTTGTGGTGGCTTGAGGGGGGGGCTTAGTCCCCTTCTGCGCCAATGGGCGTCCGATTTAAAAAAGTAATATTTTTTTTAGATTCGCTTTTATTATAGCAACCCAGAGTCAAAAATATTTTTTTCTACTACTTACTTGAGAAATCGTCATTATTTACTTTATTCCTTTATCGAGAAGTAGCATTTCTTTACCTAGGTTAATAATAATAATAAAAAATTTTCTAGGTCAATAATGAAAAACAGCTGTTCAATGAGGTTGTTGCAGACAATTTTATAACTTAACTCACCGTTTCTTTAACATATTATTGATTTTGAGCCTTTTTTGACCATTTTAAACAAAGAAATTCTGGAAAACAGGATTAAATTATCAATAAAATAGGACTTTTTATTATAATTTTATTGGGAAGATACTTTCAGGAATGGTTCTGTGACCAGCTTTTTTTCTTACACACCAGTCCATTAATTGCGCGTATGCATTCAAGTATAGTTTCTTAGATTTCTCTGGTAACAGATCGCACTGTGCGCTATTTGCCGCCTCTCTAAGCTCGGGTGGGGTACAAATTTCCAATTCTTCACTCTCAATTTCAGACATTTTATCATTTTAACTTTATATTATTATCTAACCCGAATATTTTCTACATACTGACAGAAGATCGCATTTGACAAGTAAAATCCTAAGTGACTTGATTTTCAAATTTTTTAAAAAATTAGGTGAAAATGGGTAACAAAGATTTAAACGAATTAAAATATGTAATATTTTATTGTTAGTAGTAGAAAAAATTCTATATATACCGCAGTTAAGAAGGCTATTATATACCTTGCACATTATATCCCTCGGCGCTTCGCGCCTCAGTATATAAAAGCGCTCGCTATATAATAGCTCACTTCTCAACCTAAGTATATAATGTACTATCATATTGTAGGAAATTTCCAACTTATATTAATCTTTTTGAATAGCTATTTCGAAAAGCAATAACGTCAAAACCACTAAACTGACCGATTTTAAATGACGCGTCTGCTAGTAATTGTCTCATGCGAAATATTAAAATTATTGGAAACGAAACGAACGACAAACAAGGACGCGATTGACTTTCGTTTCGCAATATTTAATGGCCTTTTCGTATTGTTTGAATAACTGAAACGCTATCGTGGGGGCAATTAGAAAAGTGAACGTCGATAAATTGCACATTGTTCAATTTAAAATTGTTCATAAATTTTTGTTCAACAACCTAATGCATTTGCCTTTATTGATATTGCTTTCTGGTCGGCCATTGGGCTTGTTTTGATTATATCGCCAAATCAATGGTATATAATTAGTGATGCCGCCGAGACGAGAAATTCTCGTGCCTCGTCTCGTCTCGACGAGACGAGAGTGAAATTTTTTTCTCGAGAGAAGTCACGAGACGAGACGAGAGAAGACCGTTTCTCGTCGAAAAATTTCTCGTTTTTTCTCGAATTTTCTCGAATTTTCTGGTTTGTTAGAACACTGAATTTTAGGTATCTCCTAATACAGGGGGTTTTTTAAGGTCGACGAGCGGCCATATCTCGGAAACTATTGGGCATAGAAACTCAGGAAAAGAAAAATAATAATTAAAGTGGCCATGAGAAAATTCTGGAAATAATTTTTAAGTTCCGCATTTTGCCGCAAGGGGGCGCAATTGAAAAGTAAATTTTGAAATTTTACATAACTCCGAAAATTCCCCATTAAGGTAAATGTTTGATAACACCATTTTAAAGCTTCGACAGTTATGTATCATTTTGGTCTTATGCTCATTGGCGTACCGACTTTATTAAGAGTGGGGGAAGCTGTTGAAAGTGTAAACATTTAAATCGCTGTAACTTATAAACGACTTATCCGATTTTAGCAAACTAAAGACTGTTTGGAAGAGAAATATATGCACTTTCACCAATCGTACTTAGTTGTCCATAATAGTTCTCAAAAAAAAATGCTAGAGGGCGCAATTTGCAATAACAATACATTTTTTGATTTTACTCCGAAAAAATAAATCATACGGTATAATTATGATACCATAATCGAAAAGAAGATGAAATTTGCTAGAAAAAATATTAAATCCGCAGTTCGATATCTTTGTTCGTTTCAGAGTTATTGCCAAAACAATAATTTTTAATACAAATTGCGCCCTCTAGCAATTTAATTAGAAACTATCTTGTACCATTGGATACAACAATTGAAGGTACTTACCTTTCTGTTCCAAACAAGCTTAAATTTAGTAAAATCGGTTAAGTCGTTTAGAAGTTACAGTGATTTTAATGTTTACACTTTCACTTGATAAGAGTGGGAGAAGCTATTGAAAGTGTAAACATTAAAATCGCTGTAACTTCTAAACGACTTATCCGATTTTACTAAATTTAAGCTTGTTTGGAAGAACCTTCAATTGTCGTGTCTAATGGTACACGATAGTTTCTAATAAAGTTGCTAGAGGGCGCAATTTGTATTAAAAATAATTGTTTTGGCAATAACTCTGAAACGAACAAAGATATCGAACTGCGGTTTTAATATTTTTTCTAGCAAATTTCATCTTCTTTTCGATTATGGTATCATAATTCTACCGTATGACTTATTTTTTCGGAGTAAAATCAAAAAATGTATTGTTATTGCAAATTGCGCCCTCTAGCATTTTTTTTGAGAACTATTATGGACAACTAAGTACGATTGGTAAAAGTGCATAAATTTCTCTTCCAAACAGTCTTTAGTTTGCTAAAATCGGATAAGTCGTTTATAAGTTACAGCGATTTAAATGATTACACTTTCAACAGCTTCCCCCACTCTTATTAAAGTCGGTACGCCAATGAGCATAAGACCAAAATGATGCATAATTGTCCAAGCTTCAAAATGGTGTTATCAAACATATACCTTAATGTGGAATTTTCGGAGTTATGTAAAATTTTAAAATTTACTTTTCAATTGCGCCCTCTTGCGGCAAAATGCGGAACTTAAAAACTATTTCCAGGATTTTCCCATAGCCACTTTAGTTATTAATTTTTTTTTCCTGAGTTTCTATGCCCAATAGTTTCCGAGATATGGCCGCTCTTCGACCTTAATGAAACACCCTGTATATAGACAGAAAAATAATGTGTTTAACGTTCTCACTCTATCGTATTGTGAAGGCATTTACCTTAAAACAGAGAAACAGAATCAAATTGTCTAGCCTCTTTCTTCTGTCTACGGTTAGTAGTTGACATTTTTAAATAATTAACCAAATCTGAAAGAAAGCATTTTGGATTGAAAACACAATATCGAAAAGGACTCTAGTCAAATTTCATTCACAAGGCGAAAGGCGATAGATTTTGACTAAATTTAACAATTTTGTATCAAAAATTCGAAATTCGCCAAAAACTTCTCACACAAAAATCATTAATAAAAGTGTGAATTTCATTTCATATCTCTCTTACCAGTTTTAATATTTGACATTACTTTCATAACACCCTGTATATTAACCGAAACTTTATTAGGAAATCACAGATAAAGACAACGGAGGGCCATGAAACTAGTGTTATTGAAACAATAGCATTAAGTTAATAGTCTAATATAATAAGTAAAGTGACATTCAGTACGAATGACTGAAGTGTATGCCTTATTTTGCCTCATTTTATTACACAGGTCTCAGACATAAATTTGGCTATTGAAAATAATTATTAAGTGCGGTAAATGATACTTTTCCGCACGAGGTGGCAGTTGCACGAACGGCTCGAAGCAAGTCCGGGCATGCCACTAAGTGAGTGTGGAAACGGAACTTTTCGCACATGTTACTTACAATATTTTTCCTAATTGCGTAAAATTAAGCTTGTTCGTAATAAATTTTTGTATTTTTTGGGTAAAAGGAGCAAAAAATAAAGTGAATTTTTAAATTTTGATATGTCAAATAGAGCATTTTCGGAAATACTTCTTTAAGTTCTTTCTCTTGCACTTTTTATTAATGTAATAAAAAAATTAAGGTTTTTCCCCGGATGACATTCTAGGCCTGGGCTGATCCCTTTATTTAGTCGAATATTTTCCAAACTATTGCAGTTAATTATGCCCCGAATTATGCCAAAAAATAAATAATAAAAGAAGGGTAGTTCCATTATGAATCAATTATTATTATTATAAACCGTTCTCTATTCTGTATCTTTTACCACCCCGTATATTTTGGACTGAAAATACCTCGCTGCCAAGCCTATTACATTACGTGAATTATGTCTTATGGCCGCTTGCAATATTTTGTTGATCTAAGAAAAATAGTTTCTGTCACATGACTAACAAACCGACTTATATTAAACCCTTCTGCGAGACGACCAGTAGGTCTATTAATTTTTTACACCTCGTGTACACCATTAAAAGCTCCATTATTCACTTCCACATCCACTTATTATATTGTCTATTGCTAACATCATCGGCATTGTACTATTTACTTTGTTTCCCTGATGATGAGTGTTTCTACACTCGAAACATGTCGAATTATTATGAATTATTCTAGGTTCGCCTAGCTATACTTACTAATAAACTTGTGGAGAAAGACTTTGTGCTTTTCGTTTTTCTATTTAACAATTTGCCACAAACTTCGGTAGGTAGATACGTATAAAACAACATTTTCAAGCACAATTTCTTGACCAAGAATTTGAAAAGGTTTTCGGTACCAGTCATTGTTTTTAGCACAAACTACAACATACACAAGTACAAAAAGACTAGAAATCCGAAACCCACCAATCAACAATAACCGAGCTCCTTTTAGTTGCTTTTAAATGGCAAGGCCAACGATGATGAGAAAATCCCGAATTCCATAGGCATTTACTTACCTTTAGATCCGTACAGCTTATCTCGTGCGCAAATAAAAGTTAAGTTTTATGGGTGAAATAATGCGTTTGCACGCATATCTCACCAGTCACACGCCTTGCCGCCCTACAGCCTACAGGTATGGGCATACGCACAACCCTCTTGTTATTAGGTTTTCCTTGTTTAGCGACATCCTCAAAATACACTCCAGAACCGGCGCGGCGCCATTCTTGTTGTTGTGTTTTACGTTTCCTCTGTGGATTTCTTGATATGTGCGAAGTTAGCAATGTTTATCAGCGACGAAATTTTTTTGGGGTACGTGTCATTCCACCTGTAGCGTTTGCAAACGATTTTTAATTTTTTTAGTGGCAAACGTTAAAATTCTACCCTCTCTAGTTTCCTAAAGACTATATAAATCCAAATGGTAGAATTTCAATCTTCGCCACTAAAAAAATTAAAAATCGTTTACAAACGCCACAAGCGAATTGACACGTACCCTAAAAAAATTTTGTCGCTTCATAAACGGTGCTGATAAACGTTGCTAACTTCACACATATGATTTCTTGGTGTATTCTTTGCTATTTTGGATTGTGGGTGTTTAATATTTATGGATTTCTAGTTTTTATGTAGTTTAGTGAATTGTGTTTGTGCCTTTAGTGACTCGGATACAATGACTAGTAAATACCATTGTATGATTTTATTATGCCCAAATAGGGGCAGAACACCGGGTATTTCGTATTTTCAGTAAGAACGAAGTATGATGGTCCTTGATATATAATTTTCTTTTATTATGATCAATTTGAACACATCTAACTAGGAGGACACACAAACAAGATATTAAAGCCCGGCCCTGTCTATTTTTATATTCGTTTAACGATAATTTTGCAGTGCGCATGCCTATTCCTGTGCAGTTTTGTTTACATGCACAAGGCCATAATTTTGCTACTTTCGAAATTATTGTTTGCTTATCTAAAGGTCTATCTATGGTGTAATCGAGATTACATTGTTAACCGGATTATATTCGGTTTGTGTTATGCACAGTCGAAATGTAACGTTATAATCTAGATTCTAGATTAGATTAACCTAATCCCATAAAGCCGATTGTTTAAACCGGGGTTTCTAATTAAAAAAAATAGTTTTTGTCATAACCCCAACTTTCGCGATGAATACGTATTTTTTAAATCCCAGAAGAGGGTTGTATTCTGATATCTTCATCTTTTCTCAAATCCAAAATTGTCTTTATCGACTACCTAACCCGACATCTGTGCCTACAAAAATATCCAACGAAAATTAATCAAGATTAACTAATCTATATCAAACGGTAAGAAAGGTGCATTCGAGCGTAAGCCAGATGTACGAGCAACCGTTCACCGTAAAGTGACGATCATGTCAACAACAACAAATAAGCTCGAACAAACTCTATTCGAAAAAGAATGATAAAAAGTAAGGTTAGGATAGCTTGATTGCTTTGAACAGAATTAGGCCTGGCGCTTACTTGCAATTTTCGATTGCGCAACTGTTTGGTCGAAACGATTTTAGCCCATACACAAACTAAACGGTTGCAGCAATTGTCACTTGTCAGTTGCAAATCGGCGCGCTCCCATTTAACTCTGTGGACTGGAAGTCACAGGTCACTCATGCAACCAAACAAGTTGCGCAATCGAAAATTGCAAGTCAGCGCCAGGACTTACTGTTTTGATAGAATTTGTGGAAATAGACCACAACAAGTTTAACGTTGCTTGCACAATTCAAGTTGTTTAAAAAAATGTATAGCTACATCACGTAAGAAACATTTAAACGTTATTTCAATCGCTGGCTGGCTAGCTTTATGTAGCAGTAAACTCCCCTGCCCGTTTTTACAACTCCAATAAAACGTTCTGCTGGCGGAAAGGTGCTCGTTAAACTTAAATTTAACGGACGGTCGTTTATGTTTCGTTTTATTTTATAAAAAGGTTACAGGTTACGTAATCCATCAAAAAAGATTGTGTTACGGCTGTTATTTTTGATGGCAAGGTCATAGGTTATGTTTAGATTTCAAATTTATCACTTGGGCTGAGAATAAAAGGTAGGTAGGTAAGACAACAGACGACAATAATAGTATCGTAAAAAATTAGATAATTAAGATTTTTATATTTTTTTTCACCTCACTGCTATATAAAAACTGTTTTAAGTTGTTTAATAGAATACATATTATTATATATTAAGTACCTACTTGAAGAGGCGAATAAAAATTAATTTTAAATTCAATACTGATACAAAATCTATCATCTCACATCTCACTGTTTATAAAGGACAGTCTACAAGGTGGTCCAACGAAAACTTAACACCTCGATTTTCCTGCTTTAAAATGAAAATGTGGAAAATCGCTCGGACCCGTCGATTTTTATTTCGAGGGGGACATATTTTGCGTGTATTGTCAATCTTGTTACTTCAAGCCCTTAGGAGGGAGGGGGGTAAGATCTAAATATTAAAGGGATACCCCTATTTTATATAATTTTTTTGGATTCTGCATAAAATTCTGAACATTTTTTAATAAAATCATTATTAGTCTATACTTAACAGTTTCCGAGATATTGACTCTTGAAAAATGACATTTTTGAACTTCGACAGCGTCTAGCTTTCTTACTGTACGTCTTAGAGCAAAACAGCTTACATGTCCCTATCTTCGATTTTTATTATTTTTCCAATAGTATTTATATTCTACTTCCGGTTAAACCGGAAGTACTATATTTCCGAGTATATTTCTTACATCCGGTTTAACCAAAAGTTTACACTATTAAAAAGATAAAAAAAACTCGAAGATGACATGTAAGCCGTTTTGCTCTAAGACGTACAGTTAGAAAGAAAGACGCTATGAAAGTTCAAAAATGTAATTTTTCAAGAGTCAATATCTCGGAAACTGTTAAGTATAGACTAATAATGCTTTTATTAAAAAATGTTCAGAATTTTATGCAGACTCCAAAAAAATTATACAAAATAGAGGTATCCATTTAAGATTTAGATCTTACCCCCCTTCCCTCCTAGGGGCTTGAAGTAACACGATTGACAATATACGCAAAAGATGTCCCCCTCGAAATAGTCCGAGCGATTTTCCACATTTTCATTTTAAAGCAGGAAAATCGAGGTGCTAAGTTTTCGTTGGACCACCCTGTATATCATATGAACACTTACCACTAATTTAGAAATCCTGGCGTTAAAAAACATTTTTTTTTGTGTAATGTGAAAATTTAAAAAATATCATATTACATTTTCTTATTTTCACTTGCTACCGCTAGGCGGCCGACGTTGTCACGTCTTGCGTTAAATTAGTAAAGTTAAATTTAACACTGGTAATAATAAGACATGAGTGTAGGTTAATTTCTCCCGAAGTAATAATAAGAAATGTTTAAAACGAGCTTTATTTGCGTTTAGAATATTGCCAACTACATACTAAATGGACGACACTTTGAGCATTTATTCGTACAGCGGTCAGAAACCGTCAGCAAATTTACGACGCATGCGCACGTGTTTAGAAGCGTTCGCACACGACAAATCCCAAACCGCTGGCAGAAAATCCGGCGTTCGTAAAAGCCAAATTGTTGGTTGTGGATCGGTTTCTAACGTGTTCGCAAAGCAAAAAATTTCCAACCAGTTAGAAACCATGCATGCGCAGAGAAAAATTGGAAATCGGTTGACAATTTGCTTGTACGAACGAAGGTATTAAAGATCGATAGCAGGTTTTTTTATTTTTCAATCAAGTTAATTTTTGGTTGTTTAATTTGAAATTTGGTTCTTCAATCTGAATCTCAACTTGCTATAGATTTGGGCTATTCATATAGCAAATTGCCTATTCAAGGCTCTAAACCTATAACTTAATATCACAGAATATTACAGCAAACCAGAAGCGACAATACCTGTCGGTACCTTTGATATCGACTAGTCGTTTTTCAGTGACCTTCACACAACGATTATGGTCGATCCACAACTTAATACTCCGAGAAAACTTGCTTATTTTCTACACTGAGCGACCTTACTTTTTAGTACAGGTGCAAATGTAACAGAACGAAAACAAAATAATATCACAATTAGCTAGGCGCAACGTCAGCTCGCGGACTAAACACAACTTAGACGAGCACATGGTTTTTAGCGATACACAACTTATTTTGCCACATGCGCGTACCAAAACAGGAGACGTAAAACGCCGAGCTGTCGCTTCTCGTTTGCTTTGAGTTCTCTGCTTAATATGCACTTTAAAAATAGTCAATAAAAAATTAGGGTTACCATTTAAAAATATTATCGATATCATCATATCTCTAATTTGAGACACACTGTATCAATATTAAAACAAAAAAAAAACAAAAAAGGTTCAAGGCGTGTAAAAAAAACGGTATTTTATACTGAATTTATTCCAAGTTACAAACTCACACTGTGTATAATCAAGCATTTTAGATACTTATTGCCGAAAATAATGAAGGTCGGACAAAAATGGATAACCGTTTCGGTAAAAAAGGCGGAAGAACAATTGCAAACAATAATTGGAACTACAGGAAATTAAAAAGACAATGTTATAATTGCCTTGAATCATGCCGTTTTTTCTCGGACTGGTAACGATTACAGTTTTAAAGTTTAATTTATCAAGAGGAGTTTCGGTAATTCTTTAAAACTCTACCAGTAGGTACAGGGTAGCCCATCAAAAAAGTGATAAGCACTCGATAAGGAATTATTTGATTGGTTGCAGCCCCTGAAAATTAGGGCTTATGCGATTCTTCGCCTCCATGAAAGCACCTTATAAATTACAATATTGTGATTGATCGTATGTAAGGTGGGGCAATATTAAGACTGGTTGGCACTAGGTTTGACAGTTATATATTGTCAATATTATTGATCGTGTAAGGCCCACTTATACGCCTAAGTTTTTTTTAATGCCTTATTAAAGTGATTTGCACAGAATTACAGTATATTATTTAACGAGAGTATATACGAGTGGACTATAATAAGCGAGGATGATTATACATATATTATAATCAGAGTGCATTATCGTTCATTATGCGCGAGTCAAATACTTTACTTTATCTACAATACAAACAACATTGTATTTAATTTTCACTATTTTCAAAATTCATTACCTATTACTCAGTGGCGGCTCATGGTTATTTTAAATGGGGGGTCATTTAGTATTCTAAGCAAATACAAAAAGTGCTGCAGGCCAATCTTTAAAAATTTTCTGGGTCGCATGCACGTCCATAATAGTATATTAACGTACACGTTTTATAAAGCATCATTTTATAGCACGCGTCCATGTTAAAAAACGAGCCGCTTGCGGCGAGTTTTATAACGGGACAAGTGCTTAAAACTGCTTTATATAACACGTACGTTATACTATTTTTTCTAATTTGTAGTTTTTTCAATAAAAACACATATTTAAAAAGAAAATAAATCCTTTAAATTTTGTAAATTTTTATGTCTAAATTTTATGTTGGTAATACTATTTTTTATCATAGTAGCCTCTGGGCAACAAAAATTATTTTGCGAACTGTCATTTTTTGATTTATTGACCCATTTTCACCACGAGATTCTAAAGTAATTTTAGCGATATGGGATTTGAAACTGGACGGAATACGTTGTGTGATCCTTGTACATTCGGTACATATACAGAGCGTTCGGAAATTCGGGCAATTTTGCTACTTTTTTTCGAATTTCAAAAGACGTGATTTTACGTCACGGCATTGCAATTTAGTATAGGGAAGATGGAAAATTCAAATAAAGTTGTAGTTAAAATCGACATTGGAAGGTTAGTAGATTGAATTTTGGATAGGATTTGGCAGAAAATGATAGCTTGAAGCATCTACAAAAGCAAAATAGTTCTCCGTCAATAAAGTTATTATTTAATATGTGTTTTTTAATGAACTAAAACAATACATACAGATTTGTAGATCTAGGCAACCAAACATACATACGTGGGTTCGTGTAGTATTTTGCATATTTGGACTAAAACATATTAGTTATGTAGAATGCTATGCTAAACAGTGAAAAAAAACATGTCATGTACCTTTAAATAATAAAATTCGGAGTTCGAAATAGATCTGTTATGAGACAAAATTAGAAAAAAGTATTTTTTGGCCTATTAAACATTTTTGTTACCTTCATTGAAAATTATAAACATTTAGTAGAGTTCTTTATTTTTGTCCTTACTTGTTTGTGTAATTAATAGAAATTGATTTGTGGACGACCATTTGTTTTAAACATAAAACATATTTATCAAAATTCAAACTAGGTATTATTGTTTTTTAAATCTTTAATATTTTGCTCAACCGTTATTTTACACAAGCAACTATTCAACATCAAACTCTAGGGTGATGATGGCACAAGCAACAGTTTGTGCCGACTCGGCCGCCGCCGCGGCTGCCGTGTCGGCACATACGTATGTGTTATTAAAATGAATGCAAAACACACACAAAAGTAGGGCGTCGTGCGGTTTTGAAACCGCTTCGGTGCAGCGTCCAGTGCACCCACCGCTAGCTGTTTTCTTGCTTTAAGTGGTTCTAGAATACCTGGAATAATATTATACTAGTCAGACACGGCAGTATTGGTTGAGACCCAACGCAAATTATTTTATTTAATTAACGAATTGCAGTAAAAATGGATCTGCATTTGTTTTGCGAATGCCGCCGCATCGACAGAAACCGCGCCGAAACCGTACGTCTTGTCACTACTGCAGAATCGTCGGCCGTCGCCTGGACAGAAACCGCAACAAAAACGTCGTGTGTGTCATGGCCCTAAGTACTGTAAATAATACAAAAAACCTTCAAATTATCAAGCCCTTCCGGTACCCGTACGTAAATTCGATAATTAAAAATTAAATGTAAACAAAAATTAAATGTAAACAATTACAATCTGACAATGAATATTTGAATATACATTACACAATCCTCCCTATTGCAGAAATCGGTTAAGATAAGCACTCTTGAGCCAACAAATTTTCCTAGGAAATAAACTGAAAACTGCTTCCGCAATGTAACTCGTATGCTGATGCTCTTCTTGCCACAGGTTTTTGCAAAATCGGAACCTAATCGACATTTTATTTGGCTTCCACTCCCAACAGATTCTTTGTCTTTCCTATCAGTAGTGCACGCTTGCGCATTAAATTTGTCTGATAAAGGAAACGGCAGAGCCGTGGTCAAGGCTCGCTTGGACCCAATATTACGTGTAGTTTACTTGGCAGAGTGTGGTTGTGATCATAAAATCCTCATAAAATACGAGAGACCTTTGAGAGGTAATAGTAATAACACCGAACACCGAAACAAAGGAAGTTTGGCTGATAGGATTAATTTTAGACTTAATAAAGATTAAGTTATATAAAAATAGAATAATTGAGGGGAGTCATTGACCAAATGACCTTATGGAAGAGCCGTCACTGCTATTACTTATTAAACACACAAAGCGAAACTAAAATATTTAAATTAAGATACATAGGTTAGGTATATTGACATTTCTCGTTTCCATAGTAACAGCAATGCGGTGCGAAGTGAATGACATTAGATAGTCGGAGAGTTTGCGAGCGATTTTGCGCAGATATTTCACCGTAGCTTATTTGTAGTTATAATAAGATTACTTTGTTGTGATGAAGCTGGAACACCAGCGATAGGTTAAACTACGACCGACTGATGTCTTCCTATTAATTATATAACTCACCATCTGCTATGGCATTTCTGGTTATCAAAATATAGTTCGGGCTCTCGTATTATTAAGAATTCGTAATAGTCCTAGGTGTTTTATGAGAAGTTATAAGTATCCCAGGCTCTTACTATTACGGGTAGTATGCACCTAAAAAGGTCCACCCTGTAGGATATGGCATTAAAATATTGTACGTGGTGGGTAAAAAAAGCGATTGAAGATTAGACAGCTGTTTTAAAAAGGCCACTAAACGCCTACGAAAACTCTCTATTTAGTGACGTTACCGTCAGACTGTTAGACTTTAGTTAATGATGGGTGTTTCACGGATCTCGTATAGCTGTATTGTCTTTCAGCGGGAACGAGAATCATTCATCACGGAAACAGTTATTAATTGAAATAAATAAGCCGTTGAGTTACTGTATTTGATAAATAATTATACATCGAGGAGCACATGGTAATGTGATGGATTTCCACTAACCTATTAAAATTAAATAAGAGCCCACTATACAGGAACGGATTTAGATACTGGTTGAAGAGAAGAAAACAGAAAATCTAAAAAATGGTCATACAGATTAAACGCACAATTTAGACTAGAAATTAGACTAGACTAGAATCATAAAGTAAGGAATATAGGTATTTCAACTTATTACATATTTTTAACAAATCAATAACAAAAAAAAAAGTAAATGGATTGGAATATAGTTGCTTACATAACAATATTTAGTGTATCTATGGAAAACAAAATAATTGTAAACACTATTGATACAAGTAGTGTCAAACGAAATTTTAGTAATATAGAGAATTATTGTTCTAAACATGGATCTGCAAACAAGAATTCGTCTAGTACAATATTATTATGAATAATTATTACACTGCTGGAATACGAAGATTTCGTACGAAAATGGGTTAGAGAGCAGGTGAATAGGTAGTGCTGTATACAATTTGGATTGGAATTTTGGTAATTTTACAACAAAATGAAGGACATATCGAGCATTTGCGGTAATCAACATTTGACATCAGAAATCCCATTATGTGAGCAACTATAGATTCCATTTACTTTTTGTTATTGATTTTTATTATTATTAAAGATTTGTTAAAAATATATAATAAGTTGAAATATATATTTCTTACTTTATGATAACCCCATATAATAATTAAGTGGTCCATTATTTCCTTTGTAAATAACTTTTACATATACAGTATACAAAGTGTTACAAATTAGATGCTCGCCAATGAGATCTCGTGCTATCAGAGATACAGCTAAGGTTGAATTGTAGCAAAGTTGCTCAATTTGGACATGACTTAACATGCCGTCGAAAATTTTGGAAAATTTTGAATACTCGACCTTTTGATATTTGATATTCGGCCAAAAACGGGTTTTTATTTCTTCCTAGCTTTGTTTAAATAAAGATAGCGAATTAATAAAATAAAAAATAACAGATATTCATTCTGACGTTTCGTTTATCATGTACCATCATCAGGTATATTTTAAAATACGGACCTGTATTTTTATTGCAGTTTCATAGACCTTGTATCTAATAAAATAATAATGCAATACTAAATTAATTATATATCTACGTTTCGACCAAACAAGAATAACATCTGCAAACTTTATCTTAGTTAACGGTGGGTAATACTAATACATCTAATATTAAATAGCGGCAAAGTTCCACAATTTGGAGTCGACTAACATGCCTTTAAAAAAATTCATAGAGTACTTCCAAAGATATTACTTATAAAAGTCAGTGTGTTATTAACAAATAACAAAAAACAAATGTGTACTTACTTCATCTCTTTTTGAATACAGAATTGTATAGATATAAAATATTTTCAAGCTGTTTAGTACATTATTTAAACATACAGAGATAAATACACATTTTATAGGGTTTTCTCAAAAAGGCAATTTTGCAGATACGGTTCTTTTTGTTACGACGGCAGTATAAAAGTTATAGGGGCGAAACCAGCTTTTTTGTAAATGTGATCTCCTGCTTATACACTCTTTGGCATTTAAGGTAAAGGCAAAACTATACTGTAAATTGCATAAACATTTTCAATAGAAGGTTACTTTCAACCTCGGGCGCAACTAGCACAAAAACGTCATAATTTAAAGGCAATAATAATTGCATTTCTTAATGTTCATATACCTACGTACACCTACTTTACAAAACCCATCATTACCGTAATTCGATTTAGATTAAACTAGATTAAAGTTGTTTGGAAATATTTAATATTTCAGTAGTCACCCAGCTACGTTAGGTTTCTAAACGCCATGATATTTAGTCGCTAATATCATTCTTTATTATACAGGATGGCTCACTGTCAAAAGATATAAATTAGGGGAAAAAAGTGCGTCGAATAAAAAAAAATTGTAAAATTACTTTCCCGCCTTGCATACCGTTTACTCAAAAAGTTGTTTTTGTACATTTGTACTATTAACGAACGCAGATATATATTTTTTAAATAGTGTTGTTGCAAAAGTAGTTGCTTTATCAAGGTAAGCATAGTACCAATTTGTAGAAATATAGCTTAAAATTATAGACACTTATAGGTACCCCCCTCAAAATTGACTACACCCCTTTTTTCAACCCCTAAGTGAATTTTGAAAAAATAAAGCAATACGAATTTTAGTATTTTATTAAACTAATATACCAAATTTGACACCGCCACCAGTTTCAGGTTTTGAGATACAGGAATTAATATAAAAATGTCAACCCCTCTAAAATAAAGTTTAAAAGTTTAACGAATTCCTAGCTGATATAACCACCTGGTATATAGCCATGTGAATGTGAACCACCCGGTGTATAGCCTAGAATGACAATGCAAATAAAATATATGACTCAAAAAAGTTTGAACTAAATTAATTGTTTTTAACTATAGGTATATAGTTTGCGTAATTTTTAAAATAAGCGAAATTTATAAGTTCATAAGAACTTGATTGAATATTTTTTCTAAAAATGTAAAAGGACAGCATGAAATATGTTAATGACCTAGAAAATTTAATTGGTTTATAAAAAGAGCTAAACCAGGTAAACAATATCATAAACTGGGTAAAATAGTGAGTTCTCTATACAGAGTGGTTGGTTGTCAATGCGTCATATACTAGGTATCTCTAGATTCGTCGGCCTCGATTTGCGAACCCACTACCTGATTTTAATAATTCTGTACTCGAATTGCGGACCAAACCAAGAAGACCCCTCTTTTGAATCCTCCATGAATTGCGGACTAGGCTTAATATTTTACAACTAGGGTAAGGAGAGTATAAATTAGGGACTAATAAATCGGCTATAAAAGGTGTACCAATAGGTAAGCGGTTTGTTCATTGTTACCCTAAGTATTTTTTTTAGCCTGAGTGTCATTTGTTTCCCTTCAAATGTACACTCATAGTTCCCAAATTACTCTTGAATTCGCTGATTACAACCTATATAAAACAATTATATAATACCATGCCATATTTCTTATAAAAATATAAATTAGCTAAGTAGTGTATTATTGTACACAATATTATATGTCATATATTTTACGTACAATTTTATAGCTGCAAAATCAAAAAAAAAATACTTTTTTTTATTGACACCCTATTTTGCTTATTTAAAGTACGCCTCAGCGTGTTTAAATCCCACTTTCAAAAACGCGCGTGTTTTAAAGTTACCATGGCAACATCAACAACCCGTGAAACGTGAAGTCTAAATATGTCAACTTTTGAATTACTGATTTGACAGAATAACCTTTTAACGGCAAATAAAATATTTTTTTAAGCAATAGACAACCAATGTCAACGGTGACAACAAATATGTGACAGATTGGAAGGTATTTTTTGTTCTCCTCATTTTCATGACAACGACAGGTATATCACATCGCGAATTCGACCATTTCACTTACTTACTAAGTTATTATTTCCATTTTTTGGAATATAAATACCAATAAAAAAAAATAATGTAAAGTATTCGTGGATAACTGGTCTTTAAAACACTTGCTCTATTTCAAGCACTCCGGCTGCGCCGTCGTGCTTGCAAAATCGCGCGTGTTTTAAAGACCTTAATATCCACTTATACTTTAATATACTATTTTAACAAAAATTAAGTCTGAAATTAAAACATATTATGTTGGTAAGCTTGACAACGTCGACATTTATTATTGACACAGTCAATGGAAGTAAACGCGTCAATTTGCAGTCCGAACGAAGCCGATCTAAACCGATACAAAATTAGTTGTCATTCTACAAAATGTTATTTTATAAACGTCGGCCAAATCTACGGTGAATCGGGGTTTATTTGTGATTTTATTAATGTTGTAAAATGTATGGACAATGGTTAGATACAGTATTGTTTGCCGAAAATATGCTGATTTCTTCTTCAAATAATAGTTTTCACTAGCAAGTGTATGCTGACGCTTATTCAAGTGTCATTTTAGTCAACAGAGGCGGTCCACCCAGGTAATTTCAATGGCCATGCCCAAGATAATTTGTAGGGAAATATATTTTTCTAATTTCCATCTGATGTAACCAGACGTCGTTTTGTGTAAAATCTACTAAAAATTTCCAAAAACCCGAACAAACCGGAACGCTGAGTAAATAAGTAATTTTTACTTCTTGACATCCGTCACACATAATATACCAAAAAATAATAAACTCATTTAAAACGCTACGCCACGGAGGTTAGGGATAGTAACAGCTAATACTGTGAACCACTGAACCCCTCAGCTCCCTCGCCCATACTAATGTAGTCGGGAGGCGGAGTATTTTTTGTGAATGAACGTACCCGTCCATCTATGGTAGGTCGTTGGTGTTAATATGCCTTTGTACTGAAATTTCAAATTGCATATATCTCGAAAGTAGATTGGTATCCACAAAAAAAAAATACTAACAACCCTTTTCTAAAAATTAAATATTACTCTATCACAGTTTGTAGTAAAACATAAGGCGTGATGTGGATGTAGCTTGTGAAGAGTGTCGTAATAAGTCTACAACGACCTATTGGTAAAAACTGTATGCATTAAAATTTAATTTAGTCTAGTTTATTTAATAAACTAGACTATGTTCAACAAGTTTAAAGGTCATTGATTGGTCTAAATGGTTTTTCTAATTACCTAAGCATACATTTAAAACTTTCACCAATTGAAACAGAAAAAAAGGAACAACCACGCTATAAAAAGAGTTACAGGAAATAATAGAACTAATCTGAAGTGAATAAGTGAAATCTCTGATGGGAAAACAAAAACTTAATTATTGTTTTCCAATCGAGCGCAATGGCGACGACTGGCGTAACATATTTTTGTCACTGTAGAAAGCAATACAACAAGTGTTTTTAAAACGGTACACGCCTGATCACCCATTTCCAAAATACATTGTTAATTTCTAAAAGAAAAAGTACAAAAAACCTATACGTGCAAATGCATGCCACTAATTGCAATATTTTCCTGTCTTTGCCATTCTTTATAATATACAACTTTAGTCAGTTACCTAATACCAAATAATAGAGACACTTAAATACCGGGTGTATCAGGAGGAACGCTGAACCCTAACTTTTTATTGTTTAAATTACAGAAATAAAATTTGGTGGGTTTATACCGTTCAAGCAAAAATTATTTGCATCAAAGAGGGCTTGGATTAAAAAAACGTAGGGCTTGGTTTAGATCACAATGTGTGACAATGATATGGGGACGATATATCTAACCAAATCTAGGTTAAAATTTTGTCAAATTCATATTATGACATGATATGCCAAACTAATGAGTAATAAAATAAGTAGACAAATACAAATTTATTTTTGTTGTTTACAAAATTAACAAAGTAAACAGAAAAAAAAAGAAAAATAATTACATAAATTGCTGAAATTGGCCACCGCCATGCTCCAAGCATAAATTCACATGTCTCTTCATATTTTCGAAAGTGTTGACCAGCATCTCTGGAGAAATGTTACCACATTCTTGGATAATCCTTTCTTGTAATTGTTCTAAATTTGCAACTGGTGTTTTAAAAATAGTGTTCTTTAAATGAGGAAAAAACAAAGTAATCCATAACCGTTAAACAAGGTGATCTAGGTGGGAATTCAGTGTCTGATCAAAAACTGATCAATTTGTCGTCGAAAAAATTGCGTAAGTAGTTAATAGTTTCGGCGGCTGTATGGGCGGTTGCACCGTCCTGTTGAAAATATCCAAAACGTATAGTTCGTCGTCAAGTAATTGCTTCACAAATGGATTCAAAATATTGTCTCTATACCGCTGTGCTGTAACTGTGTCATGGAAAAAAATAGGACCAACAATTCTTCTTCGGGAAACAGCTAACCAGACACCAATTTTTTGAGGGTGGAATGTGGACTCTACAAAAAAATGGGGATTTTTACTACTCCACATGCATGTATTCTGAGAATTCACATAACCGGAGAGGTGGAAGCAGGCTTCCTCCGAAAAAAAGTCAGGTCTAATAAATTATTTATTTCCAATAAATTTTGGGTAAACCATTGAGAGTAATTCATGCGTCTTTCAAAATCTGCGGCTTGGATTTCTTGGAATACTTGCACTTTATAAGGAAATAAATTTAGCTGCTTCTTAAGAATAGTCTTGCATGTTCCATAAGATTTTCCCACTTCTTGGGACACGCGTCTTATACAATTTGTTGGCGTATTATACATGAACGTTTGCAACAAGTTCTTCTGTTCTTACAGATGGTCTTCCTGCTCCTTTTTTGTGTTGAATAGAACCTCTTTTTCTAAACACAGCCACGGTTCTGGCAATGATAAAAATCCCCAGCAATAAAAGCAACGTTAGGAAAATGTTCGTGAAAATCGTCCATGCACAAACCCGGATTGTATTGCCACTCACCATTTACTCTAACCACGTTTCGAAAATACGCTTCAACCATGAATGTTTTGTGCTGTTCCGTAGAGTTCATTGAGTGAATTGTTCAAGAAATTGGAAAAATAAGCGATGAATCAAATTACTTGTAACGACTGTCAAAAATGACGAAATAACTGATTGATTATAATAATTAATTCAGGTAGTTACTGACACCCAATACGTATTAAGCTCTACGGCTAAGCATTACGTCCTTAGATGCAAGGCCCTCTTTGATGCAAATAATTTTTGCTCGCATGGTATGTGATATTATTATGCATTTTATGAAATGACGGATGCCATTTTGTTACTTTTGGTTTAACCGGGAATGTTTGCTCAACTTTATTATTTCATCTAGAATGCTATATGAATTCTCTAAAATGGTTTACTTCCTAGCCAAAATCTTGATAAAAATGTAATGTTCAAGTTTTATTAAGTTTTAAAATTTTCAAAAACTTTTAAACTTTCAACAACGGCTTTTTACCAGAAAACTCTATGTTTTCAAATGGAAACATTGTCTCACTGGGGCAAAAAAAGGACTTTTTTTCAACAATTTGATATCACACACCCTTGTGTCAAGTTAAAACAGGAGAGATAATTTATTAAAAATACTAATTTATGACAAAAATACAAGCGCTTGCATTTAGGTACCCATGACGGCGGATTTCAAATTTGTAATTATGTTTATTCGTGTTTTAGCGTTATGGTGTTATCGCTTCTTGTATTTTTGTCATAAATTAGTATTTTTAATAAATCATATTTTCTTTTTTAACTTGACATAAGAGTGTGGTAATATCAAATTGTAGGAATAAAGTACTATATATCTTTTTGCCCCAGTGAGCCAATATGTTTCTATTTGAAAAAAATTAAGTTCTCTGGTAAAAAGCCCTTTTAAAAAGTTAAAAAGTTTGTAAAAAATGTAAAACACAATAAAACTTGAAAACTGCATTTCAATCAAGATTTTAACTTAAACCATTTTAGAGAGTCCGTAGCAATCTAGATGAAAAAATAAAAATGATTTAAAATGTCAAAATGTATCGTTGAATTGATTGAGTGGTGTTCTGAATCGATATAGCCAAAAATTCCATTTAAAAAACTAAAGTTGAAGCAATTTCCGGTTAAAGCGAAAGTGACAAGATGACATCCGTCATGTCTAAAATGCAAAAAAATATCACATAAACTCATCGAATTTTATTTCTGTAATTTAAACAATACAAAAGTTATAGGGTTGAGCGTTCCGCCTGAAACACTCGGTATATATACCCCGCTTTGTCGCGCTTTTACGTTCCATCGACTCGCCATGGTTCCAGTCGTAATTTTGTCAAGAAATCTATTTTTGTTATTTCTAGAACTTGTCTCGTGGTTATAAATTTGAAAATTGTTCACTACATACTAGTGGCATGATCTAGATAGGTGGAAAATTTGAACTTCCCACTTTATTTGGAAGTAGGTTTTCTTTTCCGGACAAACATAGATAAGTTACATTCAGCTTGATGTAAATATGAATGTATAGATAAATAAGCAGTTCTATGATGTATCAATCAATACCCGTTAAGATAACATCCTGTTAATTAAAATAACATACCCTACGGGTCTGCCAATCTACCATCGATTTTAGGGATTTTTCACTCAAGTAGGCAGAACTAATTTTGAGGAATTTCAATTATTGCACACAGCGGCGCACCGAGGGGGGTTTCGGGGGTTAGAACTCCTCCCAGGGCCCGGTAAAAAAATTATAGTGTATATTATATTTAGGTAACAGAAATTTAGTATGCCACTGAAAATTTAGAAAATTGCGTTTCTTCAATGTAACTTCTGTTCAGAAGACGGGTTTGTAAATGTATTAGCGCCCTGAGTGAACCCCCTCCCAGAGGGAGATTCTCAGTGCGCTACTCATTGCATAGTGATTTTAAGTAATGGTATTGATACGCAACGTGTACGGTGTTTGTATGTAATGAAAATCTGTATTTTGTCTACTACTTCTCTACCTCAACATCGCCTGGGTCTCTTTTGACGAAACGTACCGAGCGGACCGTTCCGAGTCGATTCTGTAGTCGCCCTGCTTTAGGTGGAAAATTTTCCTTGTGACCAGTGGTGGCTGGTGATAATTGAAGCAGGTTGGGCCAAAATATCAAATTAAAAAAAATCTATAAAATAAAACTAGAAAAAACACCGAATAAAGCCCATTTCTCGATATTTCAAAGAAAAATATAGGTAGAATGAACATTCCTATTAAATTTCAAAGCCGTGATTTTTGCATTATTAAAACAAACAACCTAACCTCAGATAACCCACCGACTTAACGTCATCTAACCAGCCTAACCTACAATAATATGGATAATAATAATTAAAATACACCTACCTTAGATTAGCTTAGATTAAAAGTTTTTTTTCCTGGCTTTCGTTTTTTTATAGGTTTAAGTATAATATTAGTAAACAAACTAGTTTGGTTAAATCTTGGTAAAATTAAGGCGTGGCACTGAAACTTTTTCGCTGGCGGCGCATGGCCTGCGGCGCTTCCCGTTTGGCGCTTGTTACGATTCTTTCAGGGGCTTAAGCCCCCCTAGAAAAAATAGGCTAGCTACGCCTATGTCGCTCTGTGCATTGAACCTTCTTCTCGCGAGGCCAGGGCATTCACACAAAAAATGCTGAATACTTTCCTCCTCTTCTTCATCTGCGCAACTTCTACAGAAGTCGTTAGTTGGTATTTGCATACGTTCAGCGTGTCTACCGAACAGGCAATGTCCGGTGACTACGGTAATGATGTTTCTTAGGTCCTTCCGACTGTGGTCTAATAGCGCTGCGGTTTTCCTGTTATCAAGTAAGGGCCACAATTGCCTGGAGATGCTACAAGTTGTAAGCACTGTCCATCTGCTTTGCGCAAATTGTTTAGCTATTCGATATATCTCTTCTTTGACTATTCCCAGTGGTGTAGCCACAGTATTCTCTGCTAGTTTGACAGACCTGCTTGCGGTAGCGGTAAAAAAAGACAAAGAAAAGAGAGAGAGAAAGAAAGCGAGAGAGAGAGAGAGAGAGAGAGAGAGAGAGAGAGAGGAAGCAGGAAGTATTTGCACAGTTGACAAATTTTAAATTTTTCCAAAAAAAAAATTAAGAAGCGTCGGAAGACAAAGTAATTATTATGAATATGAATAAATAGTTTGGTGTACAGGTAGGCTGGTAAGACCATGACACTGCTTGCGACTATCCTGTATTTATAGAAGTAAACACAGTATTTTCCAGCGAGAGAAACATCATGCGTGAAGATCTAGCCAATTTAAAATTATTTTTCATTGAAAGAATCGATAATCGAGTTTGCGAAAACTCTCTAATAAAAAAGAAATAGAACAATATAGATTTATGGTGATCGCCACGTCTGGTGGTAATAAAAACTATTTGTGGGTCACGAATCATGACTACATTAAACTCGGAAAGAAAAAGTTGACGCCCAAGAAACATTACGGCCCGAAGTGGATTTGCATTTTGAATGAAAACCGGGTAACCTAACCTTGTGGTTGCAATTTGTTTATATTTGGTTCTTAGAAACTGACTAATTTAAAAAGAGCAAATTTTATTGTATAGTATACCTATCCTATAACTGGGTCCGTGGCATAGACAATAATTACCTTTACCGTACAGCTTATCTCGTGCGCAAACAAAAGTTATAGGTGAAAAAATGCGTTTGAACGCACAAACAACCATCTTGTTAAGTTTTCCTTGTTTAGCGACATCCTCAAAATACATTCCAGAGCCGGCTTCGCGCCATTTTTGTTGTTATGTTTTACATTTTCTCTGGGGATTTCTTCATATTATGTGTGAAGTTAGCAATGTTTATGCAGCGACGACATTTTTTTTGGGGTAGGTATGTGTGAATTCCGCCTGTATAGTGTTTGTAACGAATGTTAATTTTAACGTTGCTAACTTCACTCATTGGATTTCTTTTTTGATTTTTTTTTGCTATTGTGGATTGTGGGTGTTTAATATTTACCTATGGATTTCTTGTGTTTGTGTGGTTTAGTGAATTGTGTTTGTGCCTTTAGTGATTTGGATATAATGAGTATAGTAAAAACCATTGTATCTATGATGTTATTATGCCCAAATAAAATACCGGGTATTTCGTATTTTCTGTAAGTATAAAGTGATAGTTCTTGATATGTAATTTTGTTTTATTATGATCAATTTAAACACATCTAACTAGGCCTAGGCCTAGGCCACACAAACAAGGTGTTTAAGCCCGGATTTGTATATTTTCCCCATTTGTAAAAGGATAATTTTGCAGTGCGCATGTCTATTCCTGTGTGGTTTTGTTTACATGCGCAAGGCCATACATTTGCCACTTTCGTGATTATTCCTTGCTTATCCACCAGGTAAATGTCTATGGTCCGGGGGCGAAGCGAAGACGTTTTTTACAACTGATGGACGTACTATAAAATCATATTAGTCACAGATTGAGATTAAGCACGTCGAAAGATGAGGGCGGAAACTTATGGTATTTCGAAGCTTGAAAAATGGCTTAAACGCCTTGGAATTTCCAACGAGGAACTCCGAGTAAAATATAGACCATGCCAATGCATCATCTAACGAGCGTTCTTTTTAAACAATATTGAAATGCTAAGAAATGTATATACAGGGTTAGGAAAAATTACCAGAACGGTCGAATATTTCAAAATATACAGGGGTTATCAAAAAACGTTTTATATAAAAAATGTAGGGCTGTTAAAAATCTACCTATCGGTGATAAATTGAAATATACAGGGTCGCCCACAAAGATGTGGAGAATGATAGTTATATTTTTTTAAATGGAATACCCGGTATATTTTTACTTATTTTGATTGTCGACTCAATTTTAAACATTTTTTATTAACCATGTGTTATACCTAAATTCATTACTTTCCTACATAAATTGATCAGCTACAAAACACAAAATAAATTTCAAGAAACAATTTATTAAGTTAACTTTAAACAAAAACTAGAGGTGTGACGATATAACTGTCACGGTTAAAACTAACCGGTTATTAAGAAATAACAGTCGCTATCGGTGATTAAATATGATCTGAAGCAGTTACCAGTTATTCAATATACCAAGCGCTCGCACATCGCACTGCCGACTGAGTTCGCCGGCTCATGGCAGCCTCCTTTCGCTGCATGCTGTTATTTTCTAAATAACTGGATAAAGAATAACATGGTTATTTTAGTAATAGGATGTGAAGCAACTACTAGTGATTAGTGCTGGGAAGTTTAGTTCACTTTGCCGATTTAAATATTTCGTTCTCGTTCAATAAAGTGAATAGTTCAAAAGACTAGTTCGTTTAGTTCATTTAGTTCACTGATTTATACTGGAATATCGCCGCATGCATCGGTCGGTCAGGTGACAAAACCTATAATCTCGGTCGTCTCGCTCTCGCTTGCGTAGTACATTCCGTTTAGACTTTAGTTCGCCTTGTTTCGATCTCTCAGTAATTACTGATTGAATCTTTTAGTTCAGTTGGCAGATTCGATCTTTTGAACTAGTTCGTTCGCGAACTACACAACTCTACTAGTGATTCATATACCAACCGATCGCACAGCACTGCCGCTGCTTAAGTCGCCGGCTCATGCAGCCTTCTCTCGCTGTTAAATAACTGGATATTAAAAAATAACATGGTTATTATTAGTAATCGGATAATTTTCATATCACTTTGTGGGCGGTAACGGTAAGGTATAATTAACTTCCAATGAACGTTATTTCTCTGATATTTGATAGTCCTGGTTTGCAGGATGCTTATGCTTAAAGGAAAGGTGTTAAATAGTTACACGAATTTCATGTCTTCACTACTCTTCACGTTTAAAATTGCGAGGGAAACAGTGGATTGGTGGATAGGTTGGCAATTATTCTGTAATTCCCCGAAGCGCGTTGTGGCATTGTAGCGTTGTAGTTAATGTATTTTCTATTTATGTGTGTGTATGTCGTGAGTCGTGACCGTCGTATTGTGTGTATATACTTAGTATATGATACTACATAGACTTTATTTTTATTGGTAATTTAACTAGAGACTAGGGTGTGTGGTATGTGATGGGTATAGTAACATAATATGCTGAAAATAAAATAGAGAAAAGGTTATTATTCAAAATAACAGCTATTTTAATTTGGCGCCAATAAAATATTTAAAAAGAGAAAAAGTCGATTATTTAAATTGACACCTTCACCTTAGTAAATCTCATTTTTTGAAAATAACTGGTAACTGTTTAAAATAACAGTTAATTTAAAATAACAGTCACCGGTATACCGGTGATTCAAAAATAACTCTTAAGCACACCTCTAACAAAAACGTATAACAAATCATGGCAAAACGGCCAAGTGTTGAAAATGACTCCCATTTACTAACTGACAATGATACAAATTATCGCAAAAATGTCTTTGGGTGTTTAAAACCATTTCCCTTGTTATTCTCGCACTTTTATTGACAATTTTCATTCTTAATTCTTCTAAATTATTGGATTTATTTTGATAAACTATGTTTTTCAGGTGACCCCAATAAAAAAAATCTAATGGCGAAAGATCGGGGGACCGTGAAGGCCATTCGATAGGCCCTCTTCTTCCTATCCATCGATTTGGGAACGTGACATCCACAAATTCTCTAACTTCGCGAGTAAAATGCGGAGGAGCTCCATCTTGCTGATACCAGGTTAAGTTAATATCAGCATTTAAATTGTTTATAGCTGGAACTATTTCTTGCCGCAGAAGCCGGAGATATCGATCACCGTTCAAATTTCCCTCGATAAAAAAGGGTCCAATTACATGTCCCGCAAACAATCCAGCCCAGACATTAACCTTTCTTGGGAACTGTGTATGCAGCTCTTCATACCAGTTAGGGTTATTTCGCGCCCAGTAACGGTAATTTTGCTTATTCACCATTCCGTGTAGTGTAAAAGTCGCTTCATCCGAAAACACAATATTGTTTGAAAAATTCTGGTTTTCTTCCATATTTCTAGTCATTATTTCGCAAAATTCTAGCCTTCGATCACAGTCAACGTCAAAAAGTTCTTGTACAACATTAATTTTGTATGGATGCATTTTCTCAGTATGAAGAACGGTTCGTACAGATTTTTGATCAATTTCATGATCCAAAGCAAGCTGATTGGTGGATTGTTTGGGATTTTCTTCTATCGCAAGCAGAATGTCCAGCTTTTTTTCCTCGGAGGTAGCAGTCCTAGGTCTTCCAGATCTTGGGCGGTTTTTTACAGTACCAGTCATTCTGTAACGCTCAATAGTTCGAAAAACTGCATTTTTTTTAATGTGCCTGTCTGGATGCAAATTATTGTAAATATTACATACCTCCTGATATGATCTCTGTTTATCGCCAAACCCCCTTAAAATTAAAATATCAATTCTCTCTGTTTCAGTAAGTAAAAATGCCATGCTATTTTCTTTTTTGTTTATTTCTGTCAGAATTTGAGTTTCAGATCTCAAACTATTAATTATTTATTAGTAACCATGGTGGTGCCTTATTTGTTGTTCACTATGTTCGAAAATCGCATCGTTATACGTTATTATTTGAAACGCCGATTTCTAGGAAAGTAATGAATTTAGGTATAACACATGGCAGTGGCGGCTCGTGCCATTTTAGTGAAGTAGGGCCAGGTAAACCCTTAGCGCCGTAGGCAAAAAAATGTTGGGTGCCACGCCCTTTTTTCTTAATAGTTCTTGCTTTTGAAGTAGGAAAAATAAGCAAAAAGGCACCTAATTCAATTTATGAATTTACAATCATACCTTGAATTTTAAGAAAATACTGTAGGTAGAGTGTACTATATAGACTGAAAGAAAGAGGGTGTATAGAGCATTAATGGGGGAGTTTTTTTTCAGAAATGTGTTGGGGGTTGGGAGTATTAACTAACCTTATTATTATTAAAGTACATGATGAACAAAGTCCATTCTTCGTTCCTTTTGGCTCACAAACTTTGTTTACTGTAGGTAGAGTGTACTATATAGACTGAAAGAAAGAGGGTGTATAGAGCATTAATGGGGGAGTTTTTTTTCAGAAATGTGTTGGGGGTTGGGAGTATTAACTAACCTTATTATTATTAAAGTACATGATGAACAAAGTCCATTCTTCGTTCCTTTTGGCTCACAAACTTTGTTATCACTTTATTATTAAAGTCACTAATTGAGTTAACAAACTGTTTTTCAGCAGATAACATACCTAGAGCACTGAGTCTGTCCTCTTTCATTGTGTTCCTCAAAAAGGTCTTAATCCTTTTTAGCATTGAGAAACACCTTTCCGCCTCGTAGACATAGGTGTTGTTATTAAAGCACTTAATAATTTTAATACTTATGTATTTCTAAAATAAAAAGTTCGTTAACCCTACATTAAATCAGCCGGCCGAACGAAAACAAATCGTGACGCGACGTGAACATCAGCTGTTTGAAACGTCTAACATCAAACGGTCAAACGAAGAGAGCCTGGCTACGCCACCGAGAATTTTGCCTGCTTGCATTTAAGGTCATTTTCCAATGTTTTTTTATTGAGGTGATGGCGTTTCGTCACCTCCCGTGTGCCTCGTCGCGCTGGGCGCGGAAGCTACGTTACCGTTTTACGCATAATCGCTTCCTTTTAGATGGAAATTTGCACCCGACTGTGTTCCATTTTTAAATTATTTTGCTAATTGCTTTAAAAACGAGAATATTAATTTTAATAGGTTTTGGTAATTTGTAAAGGGCAGGACGCTAGACAGGAGGGCAGGTAGTGCCATGGCACTGTGGCTCTACCCCACGAGCCGCCACTGACACATGGTTAATAAAAAATGTTTAAAATTGAGTCGACAATCACAATAAGTAAAAATATACAGGGTGTTCCATTTAAAAAAAAATATAACTATCATTCTCCACAACTTTGTGGGCGACCCTGTATATTTCAATTTATCACCGATATGTAGATTTTTAACAGCCCTACATTTTTTATATAAGACGTTTTTTGATAACCCCTGTATATTTTGAAATAATCGACCGACAACAACGAAACAAGAAAAAAAAGTACCGAATATTCCAATCCAATCCAAGGGACGACCCAATTCGCATAGAATATACAGTAGAAGAAGTATAATTTTGGTGTGAAACACCCAAAATATAAATAAGAAATAAGTCAGTTTTCTTACTAGAAATATTATTAAGACATGATAAGAGCAATGTCCATTGTAACCATGGACGTTTTATAGAATAGACAAATCCATTCATTTATGAATAGCCTAGACAGAAGAAAGAGAAAGCGTTAAATTTCCGGCTCTGTATGGAATTGTGACTCAAGGATTCGGAGCGATTAGTCAACACCAGCGGCGTATGGTGTGGCAAGGATTTTTAATACAATAAATAAGTAATTATTAAAAATGTTTTTAATAAATTTTTACTTTAGTGAAGATTAAAAGAGGCATTTAAAATTAAAAAAGCCTAGGCTGTAAATGTATTATTAATGAATGAAATGAATGAAATTTTAGGCGAGAGACAATAAGAAATATTTTATTTTTTATGTTTAATCATGTATAACCACGTAGAGTGTAGAGGATATTATTTGTACATACTCTGGTATGCTGCATTGCAGTAATAGGTAAAAGTACTTTAATTGTTGAAGGAGAAATATTTTTTGTTGACATGCCAGGATATAAATAGAAGTATCATTTTTTGATTCCCGCTTTTATGAGGGAGCCTTAGGTATATTTACACTTGAATGTTTCAAATTCCATACAAAATGAGTGAAATATATGCATAAGGTCAAAATTATTAATGTCCCGCTTGTACATAACTATACATAACTACCATGACAACAATAATGTTATCCTTAGAAAGTATCTCACAGATAAAAATGTTAAGAAGAATTATTTTTATTTACTTTTTCCTCATTACTATAACACTGACTAGACAGATAATACAGATTATAACCTTACCTGCGAAAAGATAATTCGGGATTAAAAGAATCTACTTTTTCACATATCTGACACTGACGCACCTTTTTGTTGTGTACTAAAATAAGAAACCTGTACAAAAACCTCAGAAAAAAATACAAAACACGTACAAATACGAGTATTTCGACGACTAACCACTATATCGCAAAAATAAATACGATTACTCAGAATTACAGAAAAGAAGAAGGGGTTGTTCGATTACTACACTTGTTGTTAATTTTATGAATCTAATATGTGACTTAACAGTAAGTTTGATAACAGCGCTTCTTATGATGCACGTGTTAAGTATAATGGACCATACAGCTAACCAGACAAATTGTGAACGCTGGAATATTTGATTTCTTTAGAACGTTAAGAAAGTAGTCTATTCTATGATAAGTATATGGACAAACCCGATTGGTATTAGATGGCTAGACAAAATTAAGCACGTGAAAGTGAAAAGTCTGGACTAAAGCCCTGCACGGGCCGGGTTTTCATCTCGGGCCTCTATGCGGCCCGACCCGACTCTCGGGTTCGGGTCGAGCCACTTAATCAATTCGGGCAGTCGGGCTCTAATAACTTTTTTTAGGCCGGTCAGGATTTGCTGGCCGGTTGGGGACAAATTTTTCCAGATGTGATATTTTACGCATGTTGTGCAGTTAAAATTTTAGAACGAATAGTCTATTATCAGTTATTAGATTTTGTAGAGGAAAATAAAATATTATCAAAATTTCAATCAGGATTTAGGAAGAAATATAGTTGTGAAACTGCTGTACAATATGTTTTAAATGATTGGAAACTTAAAATTGATAAGGGTGATATGGTGGCCGTTATTTTTTTAGATTTGAAACGTGCATTTGAAACCATTGATAGAAAAAAATTATTAGAAAAATTACGACATTACGGAATTGGTGGACAGGCACATAAATGGTTACATGACTATTTAATGAATAGATGGCAGGTAGTTAAATGTAACGAGTATGTGTCAAATAAAAAAGGTATAAATGTTGGTGTACCTCAAGGCAGTATACTTGGTCCTTTATTATTCATAATTTATATTCATGATTTGGCCTACAATCTAGACATTTGTAAATATCATTTTTTTGCTGATGATACAGTAATTTATATTTCAGATTGTAATTTAATATCTCTAACAAATAATATGAACAATATACTAGAACATATATATAAATGGATGTGTGAAAATAAATTAAAAATAAATATTGATAAAACAAAATGTTTGTTACTAAGTAAGTTAATAAATAACGAAGCTATTGAAATTGTTACTAAAGTTAAATATTTAGGAGTTATTATCGACAAAATTTAAAATTTTATGATCATATGGATTATATTTGTAAAAAAATAGGAGTACTGAATAGATTAAGCGGATACTTAAGCATTTATAGTAAAAAAATGATTTTCAATTGTATTATTTTACCTCATTTTGTTTTTTGTAGTTCAATTTTATATATATGTTCACAACAAGATAAAAACAGATTACAGATTTTACAAAATAGAGCAATGAGAATAATATTGGGTATAATAAATACACTAAAATAACGGGCATGCTAAATTGTTTACAGTGGATGAATATAGAAAATTTTTTATTATTTCGCATTTTGATTTTTATTCATAAAATAAATTAAAATATAACAGCACCATATTATGAAAATTTCTTGACAAAATTTAATGAAGTTCATATTCATGAAACAAGAGGAAAACATAACTTTATTTTGGATCATACAAATTTGAAATCGACCCAAAAATCAATATTTTTTAGTGGTGCTATAGAATATAACAAGTTAGGAAATGAAATTAAAAGGTGTAATTTAAAACTATTTGTAAAAAAATTAAAGAATCAAATTTTATGTAAAAAAGTCTAATAAAATAGTCTTTCCAGATTGTAATTACCTATCTATCAAGAGAGAAGAAAAAATTTAAAATTTGAAATGTAATGAAATAGTTCAAGGAACTAATAAAAATTTGTTATTATTATTATTATTATTATTATTATTATTATTATTCAATATATATATACAACCCGATAGAAAACCTAATGAAAAAGCCGGAAAACTGCCATGAACACACAAACTGTGATTGGTTAATTTCAAAATTTATTTTAACAACACTTGAGCTGGAATTATAAATTCACGTTGGCGCCGGCGCTGACCATTCTATAACAATTCAATATTTTAAGTTTTAACTTCTAGCACCAACGCCAGCGCTGACACCAAAGGAAACGCAGAGTTTATAATTTCAACATAAAACATTAAAATGTGCCAATTATGACAGGTGTATAAAGTTAGCACAGCAACTTGCTTTGAAAAAGATGGGAATGCGTATAATAATTGCCCATCGTATGCCCACTTTTGCCCATACAATAGATTTTTTTGCCCACAATTTGTTTAAAAATAAATCAATTATAAATTTTCGCGGGCCAACGTCCATTGAAAAAGTAAAGTAAGTATGAATGCCAATGCATCAGAAAAAAGCTTTTCGTTTGCCCATGTTTGCCCATCAATTTGTTTTTTCAAAATTAAATTTTTACAATTGGTTAAATAAACAAAATAAATTGAAAAATTAAAAAAACCGACTTTTTTTGCATTAATCCATAGATCTTTGTTGGCCCATGTTTGTCCATCAATCAGTTTTCTCAATATTAAATTTTTACAATTGTTAAATACCTAAACAAAATAAATTGCTAAATTAAAAAAGCCAATTTTTCTTGCATTAATCCATAGATTTTTGTTTGCCCATGTTTGCCTATCAATCAGTTTTCTCAATTTTAGATTTTTACAATTGTTAAATAAACAAATGAAATTGCAAAATTAAAAATCCTATTTTTTTTTGCATTAATCCATAGATCTTTGTTTGGGTTTGTTCGGGTTTGTTCAAACAAAAAAAAAACCGAACAAACCCGAACAAACCCAAACAAGCACGAACAAACCCAAACAAAGATCTATGGATTAATGCAAAAAAATTGGCTTTTTTAATTTAGCAATTTATTTTGTTTAGGTATTTAACAATTGTAAAAATTTAATATTGAGAAAACTGATTGATGGGCAAACATGGGCAAACAAAGATCTATGGATTAATGCAAAAAAAGTCGGTTTTTTTAATTTTTCAATTTATTTTGTTTATTTAACAATTATTGTAAACATTTAATTTTGAAAAAACAAATTGATGGGCAAACATGGGCAAACGAAAAGCTTTTTTCTGATGCATTGGCATTTATACTTACTTTACTTTTTCAATGGACGTTGGCCCGTGAAAATTTATAATTGATTTATTTTTAAACAAATTGTGGGCAAAAAAATCTATTGTATGGGCAAAGTGGGCATACGATGGGCAATCATTATACGCATTCTCATCTTTTTCAAAGCAAGTTGCTGTGCTAACTCCAATAAGGTAATTATGACGTACATTCCTAAACTTGCGTTTTAAGTCGTCAAAAAGAAAAAAAAAATTAATTTTACTGTTATAAAACGAGTTTCTGTCATCGTTCTTGATCGAAAAGAAAAAAGAAGAGACAATATTTATAACGAATAGTAAACTCTGTATACACTAAAACAAACCGTGTTGATCAGTTTCCTATTCTAACAAGGGTGGATATGAAAATATATCCATTCAGATGGAATAGCAAATTTATCCACTCGGTGGAAATAGAAAAAGTTAATTGCTCTATATCATTTACTTAAAAAATTAAAGTTCTACATTTAAATAATGTATGTAATTATGTCGCGACTTTTAACCTGAACAAAGTACTGCGGCACTAAAGACTATGATCGGCCCATAATAGGTACACAGCGGGTACAATTCCGGGTTAGATAACATTATGTATAATGTCACAAAGCTACGCCATGCCACTAAAACACGTGTTAAGGTACCGACTTTTGCTTATCCGGCGTGTCAGCAGATTTAAAATAGTGAAAGTAGAACTCAACAATAAACCACTAAAGAATAAGATTATACCGCCCCATTTAAAATTGTTCTAGATGTGTTAATCAAAATTAGTTTCTTTAAGCTCAATATAACCTTGAAAACCCCATGTTACAATTTAATTCTTTTAATTTAATGGCCTTAGCTGCTGACGCTGCATAGCAGAGGAATGATAGTTCAAAGATGTTTATTTTATTGTATTATCATTCCTCTGCGTGACAACGTTTCCGTGACCTATCATTCCTCTAATGTACTGTTTTACTGTACCACCCAAAATACTATCTTAACACTGACGATTCTTTTATTCATTACGGTGTACATTTTGTACCAGTCTTATGCCATGCCACTGTATTTACAAATCCGCCAGTGACGGCGTCGTATACCAGAAAAAGAAATGGTTAATTTTTTTGTTTATTATAGCAAAGCGACATTTAAGAATATTTTTCTGCAATGTGTTTTCATATCAGTCAGTATCTACGGGCGAATAAAATTGAGAGACAGTTTATAGCAATATTCAGCGATTTTTCGTCCTCCCAGAACCAATATCTAGCAACCCACATCAATTCATTAGATGGATCAACACGAAGCAGCACTAATCAATTTAAGTGCGGTATGTTGCCAGCAATATAGTTTTCTATCGGCAATTGAGTGCTTACACGAGAAATTCAGTATTGCTTTTACAAAGACTATATTTTAATTACTACACGTGGGTTTATTATTATGCATTCTAAAAAAAATAGAGCAAACAGAGAAACAGACGCTTCTTTTTTTGCCGAACTTTGCAAAATACCAATGCTTTTCTTAAAATCGGGCTTTGTTTTTGTTGTTTTCTATCCTCAAATTAAAAAACGCCTATTAATTTTACATCAAAATTGTACTACACGAAAAATAGTTCTTCGAGAGTATCCTAAATTTTCTCTGCGATGTTTCCTAACAGACCTATTCCAAATTCCAAGCAAAACAACAGTCCTGAATATTGTTTGTAATATCGAGAGTAAAGGTGCTGTAATTAATAAATACAACTGCATAGAGCAAAATAACGATGTACTCGATGGTCGAGCACAAAAAATAATGCAGATTTAGAAATTTTACTCCATGTAGAAGAAAATAATGGAATTAGTACCAGGCGTCTTGGCAAAACGGTAAGAAAACATCATCACTCCACAGTATCGGACCTTTTTTTTGAACATAACTTGTACAAAGGAATTTTTTTGGAACTTTTGCATTGGACCTGTATTAGATGAAGTTGCTCCTGAGAATGAAGATATTTGGTTTTAACTAGACAGAATGTTCTGACCACAATACACGAGAATGGAATATGTCCAAAGCGTATTTCGTGGACGCACAATAGGATTAACTTACCCCATAAATTGGCCAGCTAGGTCTCCTGATCTTTTTACAAACGACTTTTTCCTGTGGGCTGTGGGTCACAAAAAGTATTATTTATAAAACTGCGCATTATCAAAATTTAAAAGAACTAAAGATTGCAATTTATACAGGGGTATTCAATCGAATATATGCATATTAACTTATAATAATGCACCGTTTATGACATTGCTTGGCAGAAAAACAACGACTGTTTGGGCGTCTGAATAAAAATATTAATTTTCCATTTAAATAAGTTTTCTTAATATGTATTTTTTTTTAAACTATTCTTTTTTCACTTTTCTCCAAATGTTAAAATAAATAAAGTTCTCATTATTTCGTTTTAAGTACGTGCGTGGGTATTCAATTAGTACAATTAATATTTTTTCCTGAATACTGTAAAATGTGCGTCTAGTAACATTTGACATAATTATTCCTGGTGTATTTAATTTTTAAGAATTTAAAAAGTCGGTTATAAAATCTATCTTATTTTACTAATTTTTACCGAAAACTAATTTGAAAGTAAAAATACTTACACACCACCGCTAATGCTTATATATTGATGCCATACCTGAAACAAAGGAAAAAATTAGGGTGGTTTAAGTTAAGCGAAATAGTACATGTAAAATTCGGTGTCCGTAACTGCTTGTCACGTTGTTGGGGACATTTATACGACACAGCCATAGCTTTTTTTAAATAAAAATAGCCGATCATAGGTTTATCGAATCCAATCCATTTTTTTTACGGCATTGTTATGAATGTTAAATTAACTTTTTTTAAATTTACCACTTTTGCTGTTATTCCCTATAGGGATTCAATGACTTTTATTAAAAGAAAAAAACAAAGCGTTTTGACAGTTGACACCCACATGTGACATTAACAGCTGATACTGGTTTCTTCCTAAAAGTTCCCAGTTCAGTAGTGGGCAGTAGTATTAAGTTTACGAGTCAGGTTTCAGAGACTAAATTTTCTTGGTGTTTATTATTTAAGTGGAACGGTGAGTAGAATAAACCAGCTTAGGTTAATTAATTCTCTTATTTCAAACAACAAACATTTCATTTATCATTTGCTATTATAAATTTATTATTATTAATTTATCCACTTTAATAATTGTACAATAGGTTGTCAAACCGTGCGCTCACTAGGAACTAATCCAGCTGTTTGTATTTAAAAACACATGGCATTTTGGCGGCTTTGTATTACGCCGCGAACGTAAATTATAATATGGTAACGCAGCACTGAACGCGAAACTCTTGTATGTTGTCAGAGTTGTTCATTCATAGCATTTTCCATTGGTAAGTTTAGTGCACGACAAATGTTTTTCTATGTTTCACCAATGAATAACGCCATAACTTTTAATCTATCGCACGTTGAGTTCGATGTTTCATTTGTAAATAAAATTAACGATGTATTTTTGCAACCATTATGATTTTTTTTTTAAACCATTAACACAAGTACAAGTTTAAAATAAGGTGGATGCGTTGGTAAAAGACTTAGCCCAGTCCTGCTCTGTCGCCAACACATGCATCGTAAAATAGACCAGATTTCAACAGGGTGCCATAAATGACAGGTGACTACAGGCTACGATGCGGCGTGTTCTTAGAGAAATTTGACTATAGCATAAATTGCTGTATACTTTTAAAATGAACAGCTTATTTTATACTGCATTATTTCTTGAAATGTTAAGCCATCGTTAACACACTAAAGTATATTAAGGGTTTAAGTTAGCCAACGAAAATAATAACAATATGGGCGAGGCGAGGCTCTTTTAAAACACTACAGATCCGGTTGCGAAAGCTTCGCCTAAAAAAATTACCAACAAGCAAGTAATGCTCAATAACATTAAAAACCTATAATTATTCGATTAGTCAGCCTGGTTGGGCATTTGAAAACCTCCTATTAATTTTTAAATCGTGTCTAATATTTTCAAATGTCACGCGACGCTCTCATAATAAATTTGAGAGAAAATGACTGAAAAGTGACGTGGTAACGTTAGATAATTAAAATGATTAATTTTTATGTTCATTATGGGCACGACAATTATAGCTGTCAGGGTCAGGCGTTTTAAGTTTATTGGTAGAAACATTAATTTTTGAAGGTATAGGTAACTTCTGGGGTGTAAGGAGGAGTAAGTGAAACAGAATATAGCACTGTTCACTAAAAAAAGCAAATGAAATTTTGCCGTTTCACTCGTGAACTATACGTAGGTCACAGCCATGATATAAATTTTCTACAACATCAAAACACGTACTTGCTTATTTTAATAAAGTAAGCATAGTACCAATTTTTAGTAATATAGCTTAAAATTATAAAAAGTTATATGTACCTCCCTCAAAATAGACTACATCCCTTGTTTCAACCCATAGGTGGATTTTGGAAAAATTACGAAACACGTGTATTATTTTATTAAAGGAACTTATGGGTCACAACCACAGCCTTGAATTACTAGGCTAATAAAGATTCAAACCAATTGTATAGCCGAGAGGCAAACCAGGCAGGTAATTTCTTGATATTAATATTATGACGTCTTGTCCTATTTTGACAAACAAAACTAACCTCGAAATATTAAATTAATAAACAAACGTCTTGACGTTTTATCATATTTTGACAAGGAAAACTAGTATCAAATTGTTTAGTTGAATTCGTGCCCCTGACTTTAAGACGCGGCGCCGCCTGGGTCTTAATTCTCGAGCGTAAGAGAACGTGAACGATCACATCACGCAAAGGAGCATTCTCTTCCGCGGCAGTTCTCCTATGATCATAAGTTAGTAAAATTTGGTATTCTCAAACGCAGACGATATGTTCCGTGCGGGGAGGTGATAAGACAGTGTTGCCAATCATTTTCAAGGCAAGGGCCGCCACTTTTTACGAAAATATTAAAGAAATCTAAAGGTAAATTGAGGTGGAGATTGTTAGTGCGGGTTTTTCTTTATGCGTTGCGTGAGAACTCCGCCCTCATTTCTCCTGAGAACAGTGTTCCCCAGTTTCAAGAATTAGGACCCTGTGTGGCCACACCCCTCGGAGACGCCCTACCACCTAGAAACCTGGATACGTCAAACTGCCTTTGCAAGGCTAATATGCTGTCTCAGTCACTTCTTCAAAATCGAGACGGCTATGGGTATAAATTTAAAAGAAAATAATAAAATATAACAAACCTGCCAAAATTTGACAATTATTTGTTATGTCTATTTTAACTGCTAATCCTGTAAATGTTAGGTTATATTTTTTGCAATACTTTCCACATCAAGCATTTTTCTAAAAATCAATCTATCTACTTATTATAGGTACAATTCAGTTATAAAAAATGATTTATTTGAAACATTTTTTATAAGGTTTATAGTTTTTCCTGAAAAGTGGAATAATTTTTTACATTTTCTGACATTTTTCATTAAATTTTATTACCGAATGATCTATAGTCTGTAATAGTGTGGCATAAAACCTATTTTTTTCTACTACCAAATATATATTTTCTGCGTTTTCTTTACAATCTACTGAATAAATGAACTCGTCAGACACTCGTTTTACAACAGTATAATTCATTTTTTTTAAATTTTGACCACAAAAAAAAGTAAGGTTAGGAATGTAATTCAAGTGCACATTTTTATTTAAAAATCTACGTATGTCGGGTTACAAATAGATTTGAAAAAATAATTAACTAATCAAATGACATTGGCAGAAATGATTTTCTCACAACCATCAGAGCGGCCCGGATAGCTTAATTATTCTTGTTTCACTAATCAGATAACTCTGATTGTGAGTAAATATTTTTGTCAATGTTCTTTGTGTCACCGTCTAAGTTACAACTGGTCATCGCTAATGTCGAGACCGGGCATACACGTGATTCGGATTCCACGCTAAACTGTAGGGTCCAGTCTAGCTGACATGCAATGACCTCTTAGGCCTCAGTTTAAAATTGCTCTTTTGCCAACCCCTGCTTGCAAAAAAAAGTGCCTTGTTAGTTATTGGTAAAAACTATAGACATATAATATAAGGAAAGACAAAACATTCCATTCATAAAACGCCACTATTTGTTTACAATCATACATACTTCCACAGCTTCAGATAAGTTACAAGGAGATGGCTTTAAAAAATGGCAACGCTTTAAGCTGTGCGTCCACTACCAGTACGGTGGCGTGGGGTTTTTTTAAGATTATAAAAAATAAAGTTATTTTAATTAACATTTTTATTAACCTATGGATACTGTTTCACTACGTGACTTTTGTAGATTTTGAGGAAAGGTTTCTTTAATATTGCCAAGTATGCTGCAAGTAGAATTCTGAAATTCTCTCCAACCGGTTGGAAAATAAATATTTAAAAAATAATAATTGACGTAAGTCCGGAAAATACTGTTCTTCCAAAAACTACTTTTTTAAAATTAATTTCGCATTTATTTAAAAAAAAACACCGGCATACTAATCGTCAATGCCTCCCTGAACATTCCTTCCAAAATTAGATACTAATTATTTTTTTTTAATAATTGCAAGGTTCCGGAAGTTACCCCTTGCATTGAATCCCTTTATAGGTCTCTATTATACATGATTGACCTCGAGAACTGGACACTACTTAATAGGTACCTACACATGACAAATGCATCTAATATAATTAATATAAGTAACCTTTGTTTTCAAACATAGGCGGTAGATCTAGGGCAATCAGCAGAAATGTGTGATCATTGGTTTCTGTTAAAACCCATTTCTGATCGGGACAAAACGTAAACAATTTTGTCTCCCTTTACATTTTATGTATAGTATAATATGGTAAAAATATTTGTGCAAACCAAAAAAGGTATCAAAAAAGTTGAAAAAAAAAATTGTATGTGCTTAAGACCACACGACAGAAGTGAAAACTTCAACAAGGTTAATTCAGTGCCCACAAAAAACTGCTAAACGCGCCTAAAGAAGTTTTCACTTCAAAAATAACATAAACTTGGAGTACGGGATAATTTTACTGCATACGAAAAAAGATATTTCCTAAAATTGAACAACCCTTGAATTTTTACATCTTCAACAGAAGTCAGAAATCATAATAAATTAGGTCCATGGAATAAGCAATTACGGTAAAACTAATTACCTTACTTCACCCTACGTAAATATATAATTTAAAAAATGCCAGAACATACCTGAGACGCAACAAGTGTCGCACACTGTTTCCACGTCGACTGATGCGGCAGCGGCAACGTTTACGAATAAACAAACCGGAAGGTCAGGGTCAGTTCGGATTGAATATAGGAGTCGAATTCGAGCGTTACACAGCCGACATGACGCGTGACGGCGACGCGTGACGGCTCAGTTTAATTCAGTGCCCACAAAAAGTGCTAAACGCGCCTAAAGAAGTTTTCACTTCAAAAAAATTGTGTGTGCTTAAGACCACACGACAGAAGTGAAAACTTCAACAAGGTGAAATTAATAATATCGAATAAATATATTTCCTAAAATTGAACAACCCTTGAAAAAAATGCCAGAACATACCTGAGACGCAACAAGTGTCTATCTTGTGATCTTAAACACACAAACAACGCACACTGTTTTCACGTCGATACTGAATGCGACTGATACGGCATGCTCTTTCATATAACGTTCATTTGGGTCAGTTCGGATTGAATATACACGGAAAAAAGAGAACTCTTATTTCAAGAACGTACATTTTCTTGTCAATATTTGCTTAGTTTCAATGCTACCTTACTTCGTTTAAATAAATGTTTTTCGACCGATCCAATTCCAATATTTACTTTAAGTATATAATAATTTTGAATAAAATCTTATTTGAAGAAAAAATAGTTTAAAACAAATTGTTGAGATATTTTTTAAAAGAATCAGCAGGTTTTTGAAAGAAAATATTTTTTTAATTCGGATTAAGTATTTCTCATCTCGAAGAAAGCCTAAAATTCTACTTAAAAAGAGTAATGTTCAGCATTTTGAACTAACACAGATGATATTTATTTTAATAGTTTTAGGTACTAAAAGCAAAAAAAAATCTGTTTTAAATCAAAATACTTAATATTCTTGAATAAAGTAAGGACAGTGCAGCTTTGCTACTTTGGAGAACGCAGCGCTTTCTTTCAAGTATCGCTGTACTTGATTGTTCGTAGTTCTAAGAATTTCAACGGCGCGATACACGTTTTGTGACGTGACTTCTTGCTTTTCGGCGCGTAAGCGCTGCGCTGACTGGCGTTGACCGGCAGTTCGATGTTAGAAACCGTTGAAGTAGTGTGAAATAAATGATGGATATTGATATTCTATTAGAATCCTGGGGAGTTCCCCTAAATATTATTGATAATTTTAAAGGTAAGTACATTTTTATCTTGTAGATAGGTACTTTGACTTTGTGATAGGTTATGGGGGTTAAATAGGTCATGTCCAAAATAAAATACCACAAAGATATTTTTTTAAACTCTGATTCTTTCGAAGATATACGAAAAACCCAACCCATTGCCGATTCCGTTTAAATTTCAAATTTCAAATTCGTCGTTTCATTCGCGGGTTGTCATCAACATATTTTTTTAGGGTTCCGTAATATATTTTTTTCTGGGGTCGTGCGGGGTATTGCTAGAAGGTCTTTTTTTAGGGATATCAAAATATATTTTTCTAAATTTTAGGTAAAACGGATTTTAAATACTTACGTCATATAAGTTATGTTGTAGTTGTTGCTATTTTTTGTCAGTTTTTTTTTGTTATTTTTATGTATTATTAAAATAAAGTTTGGTGTGGGGCAGTTTGACAGTGTTTTTTAATCATCTACAAAGGGAGGGTCGTGCGTGAGGCCGACTCGCACGTTACTTTTTATTTAAATATGACTCCTGCAGATATACAAAATAAAGATTTTTAAAACCTTTTTAAATACTAATTTTACGCAGTATCAGGTGGTCAATAGATACTAATTATCATGTTATTTATGAAGGTTTAACTAAATTTCGGGTTCGAGGTAGCAATCAAAAATTATGCTTACCGGCATATTTCCGAATCTGAACTTCAACTCAGACTAGTTCTTCTTGAGACCTTAGATAGCATTAGAACTTAAAGTTCGACAGAGTTTTAAATCGGTCAGTTACAATACCTAATACAGTTAGAATGACTGTGTTATTGTTATGTCTGGAAAATAATGGGTTTTGCTAAATTTTCTTTAATGAATTAAAGGTTTTGTTTAATAAATTAATATTTACGATGGGCTAACCTAACCTATATTAAAATTTATTTTCAACTTTTTGCTATTTGTTTCTTTATTCAAATTAAAAATTGTACCGATATAGTTCTTGTATTGCAGAATTTTACGAAGGCGTAGAAGGGCCACATAAATTTTTTTTTTAATATTCCGACTTTAAACTCGGAATTTAACTAAATTCCGACTTTAAACTCGGAATTTAACTAAATTCCGACTTTAAACTCGGAATTTAACTAAATTCCGACTTTAAACTCGGAATATTACTAAATTCCGACTTTAAACTCGGAATTTAACTAAATTCCGACTTTAAACTCGGAATTTAACTAAATTCCGACTTTAAACTCGGAATTTAACTAAATTCCGACTTTAAACTCGGAATATTACTAAATTCCGACTTTAAACTCGGAATTTAACTAAATTCCGACTTTAAACTCGGAATTTAACTAAATTCCGACTTTAAACTCGGAATATTACTAAATTCCGACTTTAAACTCGGAATTTAACTAAATTCCGACTTTAAACTCGGAATTTAACTAAATTCCGACTTTAAACTCGGAATTTAACTAAATTCCGACTTTAAACTCGGAATATTACTAAATTCTGACTTTAAACTCGGAATTTAACTAAATTCCGACTTTAAACTCGGAATTTAACTAAATTCCGACTTTAAACTCGGAATTTTATAATCTCAAATTTTTTTGCCATTTTTTATATTTTCCTCAATACCTCCCTTATTACGGCCTTTGGAACAAAAGTCAATATAAGCTTTTATGTGGACCATAGAATAAGACAACTTTTTTATTTGAAGGATTTCCATCTAAGTTTTATCAGTTCCGAGATATTGGCAAAAATGTGAAAACCACTTTTCAGTCAATATCTCGAAAACTATAAGACTTACCAAAAATTTCTAGGAAGTAGAAGTGAAGATCTCATAGAGATGCTACTTAATAGTTATATACATTGTTGCCGTATCTCTCACAGTTTTCGAGGAAACTTGCGTTTTATGGATTTCATAATATTTTCATGACCATATATACAGGATGATTGATAGTGGATGGCCTATTAGACGTTTTGGACGAACTTACCAACGGATCACTTTGAAAATTTGGTTACATGCATAAGTGGACGTGCTCTCTCCTTCAAAAATATTTTTAACTATGCAGTGTTGCTGGTTCTACTAAAAAATGCTAGCTACTTTGATATTTTAAATGGAACACCCTATATATTATTAAATTTTTAAATTTTACATAAAATTATAATTATTTTTTAATAAAAGCATTATTAGTCTATGCGAGATATTGTCTCTTGAAAAATGACATTTTTGAATTTTGACAGCTTCTAGCTTTTTAACTGTAAGTCTGAAAGCAAAACGGCTTACATGTCCCTATCTTCAATCTTTTTATCTTTCCAAAAGTAACAACTTCCGGTCAAACCGGAAGTATTATATTTCCTACATCCGGTTTAACCGGAAGTTGACACTTTTGGAAAGATTAAAAAAATTGAAGATAGGGACATGTAAGCCGTTTTGCTCTCAGACGTACAGTTAAAGAGCTAGAAGCTGTCAAAGTTCAAAAATGTCATTTTTCAAGAAACAATATCTCGGAAACCATTAAGCATAGACTAATAATACTTTTATTAAAAAATAATTATAATTTTATGTAGAATTTAAAAATTTAATAATATATAGGGTGTTCCATTTAGAATATCAAAGTAGCTAGTACTTTTTAGTAGAACTGGCAACACTGCATATTTAAAAATACTTTTTGAAGAAGGAAGCACGTTCACTTATGCATGTAACCAAATTTTTAAAGTGATCCGTTCGTCCAAAACGTCTAATAGGCCATCCACAATTATTCACCCTGTATATGCATGGAAAAAATGTCGAAATTTAAAATTCTTTCAAAACTTGAAAATATGACAGAATATACTTCTAATATTATATGAAAACTTGAAATACTGAAAAATAGGGTCAAATAAATATTTTACACCATTTAAAAAAAAAAAATTGTAGGTAAATGTTTTTGTTTTTTAATATTTTGGCATTCATTTCAAGGGCAGAGAGCTATCCTTGCGTTTAAATTTTCATCCTTATATTTGACTACCTATTTCTCTCTTTCTCTCATCTTTTCAATTCGTAATAAATATATGTGAACACGACACTATTCCCGTGTGTGTCATTTTTTCTACAACCTAAGATCGTTGCATACTTGTGACAATACTGTTCCGGTGTCTGTAGTTTTTCACAATGGTATAGTTTTTTCATAACCCAAGATTGTACTATCAAATATATATAGTTTTTTCACAACCCAAGATCGTCCTATCAAATATGTATAGTTTTTTCACAACCCAAGATCGTCCTATTAAATATGTATAGTTTTTTCACAAATCCATTTCGTTTGTCTGGTACCGATAATTGCTGCTTAAAAAAACGAAATTTAAGACATTGTCAGTACCTAACTAACGAAATTTTTTACCTGAGTAGTCAAATTTTGACAGGTAGGTGTCAATTTTTTTTTCATTTTTTTATTGTCTAGTATCGTAGGTGCAAGAATGCGATATCAAAAGTAAGGAAAAAAAAAGTTAAACTTGAACTGTCAAATTTTGACAGGTAAGTGTCAATTTTTTTTTTCATTTTTTTCTCCTCCTAGATCATTACCGCAAGAATCCGATATCAAAAATCCACAAAAACAATTTATACTTGAACTGTCAAATTTTGACAGATGGGTGTCAAATTTTTTCTCATTTTTTTATTGTCGCCCATCGTTGCTGCAAGAAAGCGATATCAAAATTAAGGGGAAAAAAAAGCTTGAGCTGTCAAATTGTGACAGGTAAGTGTCAAATTTTTTTATAGTTTTTTTTTCTCCAGGATCATAGCTGCAAGATTGCGAGATTAAAAATTTACATAAAAATACTTTATGTCACTGCTGTCACATTTTGACAGGTCTGACATGTCAATTTTTTTTACTTTTTTCTTTTGTCCAGGATCGTAACTGCAAGAATGTGATATCAAAAATATGAAAAAAAAATTTATACTTTAGCTGTCAAATTTTGACAGGTAAATGTCAAATTTTTTTACATTTTTTTCTTGTCTGGGATGGTAGCTACATGAAGTCTAAATGAAAATTTTTATTTAAAAAAACTTTTAAATCAAATTTTTTTTATCTCTTTAAATAAGAAAGTTGATGTGACTGACACCTGTCAAAATTTGACAGATTGACATAAATTTTTTCAACTTTTTTTCTTATTAAAAAATAAAAAAAAATTTAGGTGTTTTTTGTTTTTCTCTCAAATTAACTGTAGACTCAGCTCATGTATCGTATTGAATTATTTGAATTTAGTTAAATTCCGAGTTTAAAGTCGGAATTTAGTAATATTCCGAGTTTAAAGTCGGAATTTAGTTAAATTCCGAGTTTAAAGTCGGAATTTAGTTAAATTCCGAGTTTAAAGTCGGAATTTAGTAATATTCCGAGTTTAAAGTCGGAATTTAGTAATATTCCGAGTTTAAAGTCGGAATTTAGTTAAATTCCGAGTTTAAAGTCGGAATTTAGTAATATTCCGAGTTTAAAGTCGGAATTTAGTTAAATTCCGAGTTTAAAGTCGGAATTTAGTTAAATTCCGAGTTTAAAGTCGGAATTTAGTTAAATTCCGAGTTTAAAGTCGGAATATTAAAAAAAAAATTTATGTGGCCCTTCTACGCCTTCGTAGAATTTACTGTATATTTTGCAGCAAAATAATTTGATTTAATTAGTTAAGCCAATGACATTACCATACAACAGTTAGAAGAACTTTACAGGAACAAAGATTTAATGAAAGAGCTAGTTCCATTAATTGGCGTAAGATTACGTATCCTATCTAACATAAAAGTTTGGATGTCTGAAAACAAGGTAAAAATGGGTAAAAATAATAAACATACTCGTACGTACATAGGTACTTTATACGCAGTGTGTCCACGGATGGAGTTCACTTATACTTGTAGAAAATCTTTTTTTCATTCTTCCGAAAAGACTTATTAATTTTTTTGCTTCTTATAAAAATACAATTTGCTTTGAGAAAAGTTGATTTTATTGTACAGGATGCATAAAAAAAGTAAAAAGTTTAACGAAATTGCATTTTTTTTTTATTTAAACTTTTTTGAAGCAATAAAATGAAAGAACTTAATAATACTGTTTATTTAAATTAATACATCGAGAAAAATTCTAATTTTCTAAGACTTAGATCTTAATATTACCTTCCAAGTCAGTGGCATACACTTTTGGCTTAAGATATCCCCAAAGAAAGTAACCCATTTGTTGCAGTGGGGTAACATTTTTTACTTTTGGAAAACGCACCCTGTTCAATAAAACCGCATTTTCTCTACGCCGAATTGTATTTTTATAACAAGTAAAAGAAATGATGAAGAAAACCTTCTTTTCGAATAGGTAGTCGAAAATAAAATTTTTTACTTTCGTAAAACTATATTTTACTTTTTTTTATGCACCCTGTACAATAAAATCGAATTTTCTCAACCCGATTTCTATTTTTATTACAAGCAGAAGAAATGATGAAGAATTACTTTTTTTTGAAAAAATAAAAATAAGAGTTTTTGCAAGTACTATAATAGGTAGTGACTTTCATCCGTGGACACACTGTATATTACATGAATAAAGTCAAATTAAAGGCAAAAAGTTTAAAGCACAAAAAATAATTTAAATTTATATCATTTTACTATTTTATTTAAGGTTATCGCCGACATATCAACCGACACCGAATCAGACACGCCATCATGTGGTTCAAACATTCCTATTCCTATTGGCTATGACACACCTATCGATTTAATAACAACCGATAATACCTTAGACACCAGCACAATTTTCGACCTTAGTTTATTGAAGGAAAAAATGCCAGATTTTCATCTTAAAACTCTTTTGGGGACTTCTCCTTTAGGAAACAGCGTCCTAAAATTTTACGACACTCATCAATACCTGGATGAAACAAGGAAAAACCGCCTCTCCAAAATTATTATCAGGCACCTATTTAACTATATATAGTTAAAAATTACGTCATCAGCACTTTTGTTTCATCTATATTTTTTAACTGTACGCTATAAAATATATATAGCTTTTATAGAAAATTTTTTTCAATTCACACCTTTGAAGAAATAATTTACATACTACATATAAATACAGGGTGTGTTACAATTTTGATGCAATAACATTGCTATCTCGATAACTATATGAGATAGAGAGTCGGTCAAATTGCGGCAAAGTTGCGCAGTTTATCGCTAAGTAGTTTGTAAAAAATAAAATTAAAAAATTCCGATTATCTACTTTACGTTTAAGTTTAAGAATAAAATGCTAAATTAGATTTTGTTTTTAAACAGCTATACCAAAAACCAATAATTTTTTGATATAACTTTTGTATCTATCTTTTGTTTCAATAAACATATTTTGCTATTTAACAGATCTTTTATTACTACCATTAAAATGTCCTGGTTTGCACTTTTTCAATAATTATTTTTTTGATATTATTGTGAATTTATTTATGAAAGCCTTGCTCATTACTTATTTTAAATAGTAAATTTATTCTACGTTTCATATTTTTTATTTATATATAGCTTAATTTCAAATAATAGGAGAGGTAATAAGATTTATTTAGATTCACTTTTACCTGTTCCTTAATTTTTTTAAATGAGTTCGCAGACTTCTATAAGCTTACTTAACACGAAACATATATACTGACATAGCTACGCATGGGTTCCAACGTTCCCTTGTTTATTAAGCTTATAAAATTCAGTAAACTTATATTAGAAATTTATGGAGTAGGTAAAAGTAAATTTAAATATATCTTATTAAACCAAGTAAAAAAGGTACTTATTCGAAGCAAACATGTTCTTTAAATAAGATTTTTTTTACTCGTCTCAAACTTATTGATATTTAAAACAAAATATTAACGTTCTTGTTTTAAATGGAATGTTGTCTAAATCAAGAACTTTGTAAATTAAGTGAAGAGAGGAAAATACTTGCATTAAGCATTAAATATTTCCGAGTAAGTTTCTCTTAATTAGGTTTGAAACTACCTACTTTTAGAACAAAAGAACTATTTTATTATTTAAAGATTTTCATTCCTTATATGAACTACAAAATATCTTAATTTAATGACTCTTAATCCATGTTTTAAGTAATCAGTATTTTATAATAAGTTTTTTCATGCTTAGTTTAAAAATGCAATATTTTAAAACAAGGCAAATATTTTCTTGTTTTGATATGTCTGTTCTTATTTGTAGTCGGTTGATATTTGAAAGAAATTAGGTAAGCTAATTTTCCAAGAAAATAAGTTGCTTAAAAGAATATAACAAAAATTTAGTGGAAATTAATACGATTTTGTTATGAATATATATTATTAAATACATTAATTTCTTAATTGAAGCCAATATGTCTTTGCGTATATACAATTCAAATATTTACTTAGGTTAAGTATTTTTGCCTTCGTGTAAGTATTCCTTTTTTTCCGTGTAGGAGTCGAATTCGAGCGTAACACAGCCGACCGAGCGTTACGCGTGACGGCTTAGTTTAATTTAGTGCCCACAAAAAGTGCTAAACGGGCCTAAAGAAGTTTTCACTTCAAAAAATTGTGTGTGCTTAAGACCACACGACAGAAGTGAAAACTTCAACAAGGTGAAATTAACAATATCAAATACAATTTTTCAATTTTGTTTCTTTTAGGTTAGGTTCGTAAGCAATCATAAAAATAACATAAACTTGGAATACGGGATAATTTTACTGCATACGAAAAAATATATTTCCTAAAATTGAACAACCCTTGAATTTTTACATCTTCAACAGAAGTCAGAAATCATAATAAATTAGGTCCACGGAATAAGCAATTACGGTAAACCTTACTTCACCCTACGTAAATATATAATTTAAAAAATGCCAGAACATACCTGAGACGCAGACGAGTGTCTATACAACGCACACTGTTTGCGGCATGCTCTTGCATATAACGTTCATTCGGGTCAGGGTCAGTTCGGATTGAATATAGCAGTTGAATTCGAGCGTTACACAGCCGAGTGTGACGCGTGACGGCTCAGTTTAATTCAGTGCCCACAAAAAGTGCTAAACGCGCCTAAAGAAGTTTTCACTTCAAAAAATCTTTTGATATCCCTTATTGCTGACCATGAGGTGAATCATGCATGACTGTCTATTACGTGAAGACAACGACAGAATTCTCAGGTCATGCATGGCAAATGGTATTAGCGGGGTGATTGGGGAGGATGAGTGACACTCGGGACTCGTTTGTTTATTAAAAAACGCACGTCGGGCTTAATTTACGTCCTCGTGCGATATGGACATCATATCCATTCCAGTGGCGTAACTATGATGTGGCAGTTCGGTACAAAGCACAGGGACCCCGCGAGTCTGGGAGAAGGTGGCGTTCGCACGTTGTGAAGACGAAGACATTTACTTACTTATCAGTCAAAAGAAACAGTTAAACGTTAAAAAACTATTAATTTTTAAATTTTTTATTGTCTTTGATTGTTTCATAATTTCTAACGAATCGTTTATTTATGTTATCGACTGCCGGTCCCCTGTCCTTCATGGGGGCCTTTTTTCAGACGAACATTAACTAGTATTTGTAGCGGTGGCGGCTCTTACACAGGGTCATTTGGTCAATGACCTCCCTCAATTATTCACTTCTTATGTAACTTAATCTTTATTAAGTTTAAAATTGATCCCATCAGCTAAACTTCGTTTGCTTCGGTATTATTACTATTATCACAGCTCACGCTCTGCCAAGTAAACTACACGTAACGTTACTTATCGTATGTCCCCGCAGTATAGTCAGTCCAAGCGAGCCTTGACCACGGCTCTCTGTTTCCTTTATCAGACAAATTTAAAAATAATAAACGCATGCTACTACTGAAAGAAAAGACAAGGAGATACATCTGTTGGGACTGGAAGCTAGAAGCCAAATAAAATTTCGATGAGGATCCGACGAACGTTGCCATTTTGCAGAAACCTGTGGGAAGAAGAGCGGAGTTACATTGCGGAAGCGATTGTTAGTTTATTTTCTAGGAAAATTTGTGGGCTCAAGTGCTCAACCGATTTCGGCAGTAAGAATTGTATAATGTTGTTATTGCTTAGGTACCTAAATTTAATTTTAAATTATCGAATTTACGTTCGGGTGCCGGCCGGGGTACTAAAAGTGTTATGTTAAATAGTTGCTTGTGTAAAATGCCGGTTGGGCAAAATATTAAAAACTTAAAAACAGTAATACCTTGTTTGAATTTTGACAAATGTTTTGTTTAAAACAAATGATCGTACACAACCCAATTTATTAATTACACAAACAAAAAGTAAGGACAAAAATAATGAAGTACCCACACTAAATTTTTATAATTTTTTTATTAGGCAACAAAAAATTTTAATAGGCCATACTTTTATGGGCGTAGTACCTACTATTAAAAAATTCGGCGATTGGCCTGAGGCGCTTTTCGTGTTTACTAAATGTCCTTCCATTTAAAATAACCACGAGATATGCACTCTTATAGGGGGGATCCTAATGATTATTTGCACAGGGGCCCTCTTGTTATGCCACTGGTCTACTCTTCACTCTTGTTGTACAAACTACTATTGTGTACAAAGAATTACTCATATCTAATTTCCGAAAATATTTATAAGGTATAAATCTAACACGTAGCCGATATGCCCTAGCCCTGTGCCTGTATAATTGTTTCTTTACAAATAATAAAGTAATTTTTGTACATTTGACTTTTTACTATACTATTAACGATCACGAAGATAAATATTTCAAAAATAGTTGCAGGCGTTCGGCTGTCACCAAATATCACAAAAAATGTAGTTAAACAGGTATAAATTTGGTATCACTGAGCACTGAGTAGCTAAAGGTTTAAACATTGTTTGTCTTGTAACTGATTTTTAATTTGGGCATTTCTGTGAGAGAAAATAATTTTTAAAGTTGTCCTATTTATACTAACACAAATTATAGTAAATTTTGAAAATGGAAGGATAATCGACAAATCAGCTAGATGAGAAACGGAGTTTAAGGATAGGTTTTTGAATATTCTTTGGGCTATTTATAGTAACACAAATTATAGTATACCTATTTTAAAAACGAAGGGTAATCGGAAAATCTGCTAGGTACATGAAAAACAGAGTTTAAGGATAGGTCTTTCAATATTTTTAAATTGAAATAAATCGCATGTCCAGATAAATTCTGTGGCAGCGAAGGGCAAAAATCGAGTTTACATGTGGTCAAGGACTCTTAAATCCAGAAATTTTATGAGTTAAAAATTTTAAACCAACAAGACATCGTTTTTTACTCCCCAGTGTTACGTTTCATGCAGGCTATATAGTTCATAGACAATTTACCTTTAGATACCTACAGCTTATCTCCTGCGCAAACAAAAGTTACGTTTTGTGGGTGAAAAAATACGTCCGAGCGCATGACTCGTCGCTCAGCTGTCTTCATTCGGGGAACCTTCGTGCATGCCCACAAACCTCGTGTTATCGGCCGTCCTACTTTATCGACAATAATCGACGCGCTCAATAATACTCTCCAGAACCGGCTCGGCCGCCATTTTTGTTGTTGTGTTTTAAGGTTTCTCTTCTCTGCGGATTCCTTGTAGTTTTCTAAAGTTTTCAGCTATCGGATCGGCTATCGTGGATTGTGGGACTGGTGTTTAATATTTATGGATTTCTGGTTTTTGTGTAGTTTAGTTAGTGAATTGTGTTTGTGCTTTTAGTGACTCGGATTGTAATATAAACAATGACTATTACTAGTTGCAGCCGTTGTATAATTGTATTATGCCCAAATAGGGGTAAAATAAATCCTCTATGGTGGCATATGAGCAAGAATTTAAATTTTAAAGCCCGGACCTGTCTATTTTTCTATTCGTCAAACGATAATGTTGCAGGGCGCATGTCTAATAGTTCCCAGTTTTGTTTACATGCGCGAGGCCATAAAACTGCCACATTCGTGATTATTGTTTGTTTATCTAAAGGTAAATTGTCTATGATATAGTTATGTATTAGGTAACTATTTACAACGAATTTAACAATGATCATACAGCACAGCTCCTTTATTAAAAAGCCAATATAAATATGAAACTATAAAAAGCTTTTTGCGAAATTTAGTGCAAGCATGCGAGGCCAAGCAAAGCCATATGCCGCAGCACGCGTCGTTATTTATAAAGGTGAAGACTTCGCAAAGGTTAAAGGTTCCATCCACAATAGCTAAAACAAACAGGCTAGGCCATCGATTAATATTGTTCGCCTACGTCACTGGACCATTAGGTTTGTTTGCCAAACCGGATTCCGATTATAAATTAAATTTGACAAACGTGGAGTGATATTATGAATAATGGTTATATTTGGATCGAAATAAAATTTGAATATTTGCGTGACAATGAAGCAACAATAAAATAACACGTATTGCCATGAAAACAGTTATGAGAAAATTAAAATTATTTAATGCTGGCCCAATACACTAGTCAACAAATACAAAAAAAGTTGCGACTGATGATATAATGACACTACGTAGGTACCTATAGATTTTGAGTTATAAAATATATTAGTTGTTTTCATTTTATACAAACATTTTTATATAAATAATATTTATATAAGTACATAAGTTCCAACCAAGACGAAAAAAAACGATATTTTAAGGACAATAGGATTTATTTACAAAAATCAAAAATACACATGAAAATACAATTATAGTCTTTTGTACATAACTTTTTTGCAAATGCTGACTTTCGTTTATATTCCTGATCGCTTTCTCTCATAAGAAACCAATAATAATCCCCCATCAATGCGCCTTCATCCGCCTTGCTAGCGTTGCTCCATTGTTAGTATGTCTTGGTGGAATCTTTCTTCTTCACTAACCGCACCCAAATTATTTCGTTTCGTTTTTCGTAGTTTTTTGCCTTTTTGTTTCCTAAAAACTTCGAAACAATTCTTTTGAAAGAACTCCACGCAGCTAAGTCAACATCACTTAATTTTTGATCAAACTGTTGATCCCTTAGTATTATTCTAATTTGTGGTCCAATAAATATTCCTTCCTTAAGCTTAGCATTACTTAGTTTAGGAAAAATTTGTTTAGGGTATTTAAATGCATCTCCTTCTTTGTCTAATGATTTAACGAAGTATTTCATTAATCCCAATTTAATGTGTCATGGAGGTAAAAGAACTTTTTTGGGATCAACAAGAGGTATATTTTTACGTTTGCTTGACCTGGAATATATTGTGCTCTCGGAAGCCATTATTTTACTTGGTAAAGGTGCCCACTCACACTCCGGAAATCCTCAGAGGAAAAACTGCACAGTTTTTCCTTGAGGATTTTACTGATATTGGCCTGAATACACCCGGCTCCACACACGCTCCGGCAATCCTTAAGGTCAGGCCTGTGCAGTTTTTCCTCTGAGGATTTCCGGAGTGTGAGAGGGCCCCTTTATGGGTCTCTGTTGATCTACTCTTCCAAAGACAAAGAAAACAGCAATATTTCGTAAATCCACCGTGAAGCCCTAGTAATATTCCTATGATTTTTAGGTCACCTCATATTTGCCACTTACACCTATCATAGCTTATTGCATTTAGAATAATTGACATAGTTTCGTATGTTTCCTTCATATCAACTGCATGTGCAAGAGGAATAAAGGGTCTTTTGTCGCCATTATGAAGCAGAACCGAACGATCATTTAATTCAGCCTGTTCGATTATAATGAGTGCTTTTTCTTCACTTTTAGGAAAATAGGAATAGTCCTTTTCTGAAACATTATCGGAGTCTGTCAACCTCCCCCCCACATACCCGCCGCGGTGTTGCCAAGTTGTGCACAGTTTCCCTAACTTAGGGAAAACGTAATTTTGGCACCGTTGTGCTCCTGTATATTATAAATTACTTTTTAAAATAATGTGATTAAAATACTCATTACATTAATTTTTACTAAAAAAATCATAACTAAAAAATTTTACGCGTTAAGAAGTTTTTACGATCATTATCGCATTTAAAGACAAAAAATTAACCGTAAACTGCCTTTTACATTACCTACAGTCGCAAATTGGCAGTAAACTAGTGTAATTAAAATTTCGTACGAAAATGGGAAAAACGAGACATGTTTATAGACACACCTTTTACAATAATTACGAAAGTGGACTTGTGCATGTAAATAATAAAGTCCAGCGTACATAGGCATGCGCACTGCAAAATTATCATGTAATGAATGGGAAGATAGACAGGTCCGGGCTTTAAAATTTGCAATGTACCGGGTGGCCAAATAAGAATGGACGCCGGCCATATCTTCGGAACCGTTTGTCATAGTTTTGAAATTAAAAAAATCATTATAAAATGGACCAAGAGAAATCGCTGGAAATTATTTTTAAGTTCCCAAATTTACCGCTAGAGGGCGTCTTACCAATGACTAAGAAGATTATCGGATTTTTATAGATACTATAAGCATTAAGCTAGTATGCAGAGTTGTTGAAGAATGCTTCTTTGGTAATATATTAAAATACTAGCGTGTATCCGGCATGCGTTGCAACCCGCTGGTATAAATACAAACCCGAACAAACCCGATATATTAGTACCCGGCATGCCACTTTCTGAAATTGCACCCGTGCGAAGCCGGGGCGGGTCGCTAGTTATACATAAAAACCTTCCCCTTGAATCACTCTATCTATTAAAAAAAAACGCTTCAAAATCCGTTGCTTTCTAAAGATTTAAGCATATATAGGTAGGGACGGACGGACAGACAGCGACTTTGTTTTATACTATGTTAAGAAGATTATCGAACATTATTTTATATTGTTCAACTATTTTATACACAGCAAATGATGGGGTCTTTAATAGACTCCAAGTTTTGCAAAATAAAGCTATGCGTATAATTTTAAATGTGGATAAATATACGAAAATAAATTTAATGTTAAAGAAACTTCAGTGGTTAAATGTTAAAAATTTAGTATTTCTTTTGATTTGTACTTTTATTTTTAAAATACAACATAACTTACTGCCTTCTCATTTGAAAGATTTTATAACTCAAAATTTTGGAAATCATAACTATTCAACCAGGTATAATAAAGATTTTTGTCTAGGTAGGGTATCAAAACATTTGACATATAAATCGGTTTTCTATAAAGGATGAAGTGAATATAATAACTTGAATATTTTAATTAAATCACAGACCTCTTTGAAAATTTTTAAAAAATCATTGAAAAATTATTTATTTAAAAAACAAAATAGTGACTGATAAAATTTTTTTACAGATGATATTGTTAAATTAGTTCAAATATTTTATATAACTTGTTAAATTGTAGCACTTTGCTAAATAAATCTTGTTACTACTACTACTACTACTACTACTAACAGGTAGTGTGCTTTTTGAACATAATAATATGAAATTCCAATTAACGATATTTAATTCTATAAAATAAAGAATGGTTTGATGAGATTGCCTGCCACCCTCACTAACCTTTTTATGCCAATAATACTGATGTATAATTTTAATGTCTAAAGACCTCTAGCCTAGACTAATAATTTTAAATAAAATAATTTGTTTATACTTGGATTAACATAAACATATTTAATTTTTTCTTTTAAATAAGCATATAGAGAAAAAGCTTCTTCTGAAGCAATATGCTGCAAGGAAAATAGGCGTCCCAAATTAGAATTATTGCAGTGCTGCAAATAAAATCTAAAAAAACATGCTCTATTTTTACATCTTGTTTGTGTATTATTAGGCAATAGACGTGTTTAAATTGATCATAATAAAATTTTATAATATCAAGAAATTATTACTCCTCTATACCTAGATACTGAAAATATGAAATACCCGGTATTTTATCCCTATTTGGGCAAAATATCATCATCATTCATATCTCCAAAGTGTGCCCACGAATTTGTTGCACTCGGTATACTAATGTATTATCAAATTAATATGTGTAAACTGTGGCAAGTAAATGTTTTTAGTTCACTTTCACCGATTAATTTGATACTTAATTATTATTTCATAATAATTAATAAAAAGAAAGTTTAAAAACTAACCTACCCAAAGAAAAAATCAATGTTGTCGCCTAAAGGTGGTGGCAACATATAGGGTCGGCGGAAAATAATATCACATGTAAATTTTAGAGTAGATAATCAAATATTTTCCCCCTCTTTATTTTAGAAGACTCCAAGGTGTATTTAAAGTTGTTAATATGGAAATGTAGATAAAAATATATTTACAATAATAGAATCTTAATTTAAAATATTTGACCAGTTTTATTTAATAGATAAAAATAGCTTAGGTATTTAAAAATATAAGATATTTTAAAAATGTCTAAATGTAAAAATGCAGGTTACGCGGGATCTAAATAAAAATATAAACCAATAAATAACCACTCTGATAAAAATTTTGACACTAAGAAAAATACTAGGTGGATAATATTTTGGCAGTGGCGTGGCAGGTGGGTTATTAATGTAGGGAAGCGCTCTAAAAAACAATAGTTATTTGCGAATATTAGTGTGGGTTTCCATTCATTTAGGTCCAAAAACCCACTCGAATTCCATGGAATTTTTTCACTCACATTAAAAAGTAATATATAGGTATTCGTATTTGTCATAAAAGTCCCGGTTAAAATATCCGGTAAATTTATTTGGCGATTTTTTTACCGAATAAATGGATGGACAAGGGGCATGTAACTACCTGAAGATAGAAACAATATTTTTTCCAATATATCTTTTATAATATCGTGCAGACACTTTATTACCTTACGTCTAAACGTTCTTAATTCAGTGAACTAATTTTACTCATTTATAGCAATATGAGCCTATACCGGGTGATGCATTGATGGACTCGCTTGTTTCCCAATAAGACAATTAAAAATTATTTAGACAAAACTCTTCATAAAATTAGAAAATATTAAATACTATGCGGTGATACATTACCTCAATAAAACCGCTAGTAATAATTATTATGGTAATATAAAATGTTATTATTTTTTATTAGGTTCAACATGTTTTATAGTATTCAAGAAAAAAAAACAATGATTAAGTTGTGCTAGAAGGAAAATAGTTATCGGAGAGTCCGAAGTGTTCTCTGCGATGTTTCCTGGCAGACTCAGTCCAAGCAAAACAATAATGGAGTACAGAAAATTAAGACAGATTATAGACTTAAAAGGTAAAATTTTGGGCATATTTGAACATCGGATTATTGGACTTTTTTTAACATAATTTGGGAAAATATTTTTTTTTTGAACTTTTGCATTGGACCTGCATTAGATGAAGTTGCTCCTGAGAATGGAGATATTTGGTTTCAACTAGACAGTGGTTCTGCGCACAATACACTAGAAGAGAATATATCCAAAACGTTTTCCGTTAATTTACACCATAAATTGGCCAGCTAGGTCGCCCAATCTTTTAACAAACGACTTTTTCCTATGGGGTCACATTGAAAGTGTTATTTATAAAAATGCGCGATATCACAATTTAGCAGAACTAAAGATTGCAATTTATACAGGGGTATTTAATCGAATATACGCGTATCAACCTATAATAACGCACCGTTTATGATATTGCTTGGCAGAGAAACGACGACTGTTTGTTTGGGCATCTGAATAAAAACATTAATGTTCCATTTAAATTCGTTTTCTTAATTGTACTTATGTATTTTTTTTAAAACTATTATTTTTCCTGAATATTGTAAAATGTGTTGAAACTCATAAAAATTAAAACGTCTAGCAACATTTGACATACTTATTACTGGTGTATTTAATTCTTAAGAATGTAAAAAGTCGGTTATAAAATTTATATTATTTTACTAATTTTTTACCGAAAACTAATTTAAAATTAAAAATACTTACACCGCACCGCTAATACTTATACAGTGATGCCATACCTGAAACAAGAGAAGAAAAAATTAGGGTGATTTAAGTTAAGCCAAACAGTACATGTAAAAATCGGTGTCCGTAACTGATGCTTGTCCCGTTCTCGGGGACATTTATACGACACAACCATCACTTTTTTTTTAAATAAAAATAGCCGATCATAGGTATATCTAATACTTTGCAAAACTGTAGAAAAAGTACACTCCACAAGTACTGCGCAAATTACATTACAAGTATAAAATAAATATATCATCCGGAATTGAGGAGAAGGTTATGAAATACATAAAGCAACGTTTTGTTTTGAAGGTATGAATATGAATACATGTTGTTTTGAAGTTAAGAAATAAATACATATTTGTAGATACTGAATATCCTCAATATTTGAGTCTTTTTAACAAAATTGTGGAAAAACATTTTTTCTTTGGAAGTTGGACCTGTATTAGAAGTCGCTCTTGAGAATGAACATATTTGGTTTCAAATGGACGCTTGTCCTGCGCAGAATGCACGAGAAGTAAGGGAATGTGTTCAAAACGTTTTCATTGGACGTACATACCTACTCGATATTAGAGAAAACAGATAATTATTTACAAATAACCATATTTAGGAAACACTTTTTTGGGTCATAGCAAGTAGGTATAGGGGAAACGGTGCTACCATCGCTTTTATTGACCGTGCGCCACTGTATGTTTGGAATTAATAATTTTGGTAACGTCATATTATAAAAAAATTAATTAGCGATTTTGTTCGTTTGTAAAAAATTATAAGCGCTGAAATAATATATTTCGGGTGGTTTATCGCTTCTCTCGTTTATTTTTCTATGGTCAAGTCAATGCTAGAATCGTTAGTAGACCACCCTGTATACAATAGAAAGGGTCACGTCATATCTACGTTTATGTACTGTAAGCGATATAAATTCCAGCGACACGGTGGAACAATACCGGGTTGATGATGGTCCATTTATCGTGGGTAATGGATGGTGACACGAAAGCTATTGTTTTCTAAATGAAGGTTGTTGGCATCGTTGCGGAAGCAACGTTGTCAACTATGCCATTTCTATCGGAGAGTGATTAATACTTCATCGGCGAAATAAGATTAATAGATAGAGGGTTTACGTTCTCGAATAAAAAATTTACCTCTACACAAAATTTGAAAGGAAAAACTTTTGTGTGAACATACGAAATTCAATTGCGATTACACTTTTTTAAGTATGTTTACAGTATTTACGGCTAAAAATTTGACAAATCCAGCGATAAGGTCGGCAATGCGCTTCTCCTTACATTGGACCGTATTTGAGATATAAATATAAAGGGTATAGGTACAAAAAATAGCGGAATCTCCGAAAATATACCAATATTTATTTCGTAAATATTGAGTGTAAGCAGTCACCAAGTCACCAGCACGAGATCCGAGGGGTTAATAAATTTGTACCATACGCACGCGGACTAAAACGCCCGCCTGAGAATTAAAATCCCTAAAATGCCGCGTAAAAAGGCAATGGCTTAGGTTTTCCGCGATTGAGAAAAAATTAACGACATACGAAGCCTGAAAGACAAAGCTGTAAAAAGGAGCGGATAAAGTGCCATTTAAAAAGAAATGTGCATTTTGTTGCTCTTATCGCGAAGTCGCTATTCTGAGCTTACACAGTAAAACATGTATGCATGTAAATAGTTGTTATATATAACCAACAGAAACGTCTTAAATATTATCGATTTATATAAGAAAAGGGATTGATTAATTTTGCTTATGTAACGGAAATAAGAACCAGCCGTTATTGGTCGCGCGAAAAAGATGCCAGTTTTCGGCAGATACCGCACACGCTCGTATTCTCATGCCGCCGCGCGCCGGTGACTTCTCGCCAGTAAAATTATTGTTTAATTTTATGTAAATTCGTAAATTACGATTATTGTTCATGTAGGTATACTGTGTGTTGAGTGATTTTTTTTGATTTCTAACAATAGTCTTTGTTAATAATATTATTTATATATTTTAAAATTGTTAAATTAGTAGGCGACTGTCTAACCGACTGTGACTTCAAGAAGAAGGAAATTGGTTATCATGTTGTCAATTCGACGTGTACTGGACTTTTAAGCGATTTGGATGATTCTTTTAGCATAATATGGTATATATAGAGTAGTTTATAGAGGTGGCCCAATTTTAAGAAATAAAGAAGGGTCAGGAAGATTTTTTTAAAAAATGTTTTAGTTTATTTTCGAGGTTATTGAGGTCGAAAAAGCTCATTACGACCAACAAATGACAAAAACAAAGTTAAAGGAGGTGGAGGTAAGAAAGTATAAAATAACATTTTTGACGTTGAATCATATTATATCGTTTTTAGATTAATGAATAGCTTCATATTATTTATGTAAAAGTACACAATTGTAAATAATGTTTTAAATTGTCTCGTCGTCATTGTTTGCTTGTTTATTGAAATTGTAAATACTATTCATGTTTTATTTTATTTCAAATTAGTGCCGTTTTGACCTATACTTTTGTAAGGTTGGGTCTTGATTGTCCAGTGAACAACTGAATTTTGTAATTCTATAAAATGTAACCGGTTTGTTAATGTCTTGATTACTTTTTATTAAACTACAGGTTAAACCTGATGATGGTCTTTGACCGAAACGCGTAGGCAGTAGTTATTTATATTTATATAAAAAAGAAGGTGAAGGACATACTTGATTTCTCATTCCTTTATAATGACCCTTCTGGAGAGTAGATCTGATTTTGTAGTGATTAGTTCCTTGTAAAGAGTAGATACAAAGCATAGTAATTAGTAATAATAACGAAGTGAAGTAGGCTGTGGCATAATAAAAGAAAATTGGATTTTTTTGTCGCGTCTCAAACTGTCTGTCTCAATGGGCCAAAACACTAGTTTATAATACAATTATTCAACCACACTTTAATTACTGTTCTTCATTACTAATATCATGTACTCAAGAAAATATATACAGGTTACAAGTACAACAAAATAAAGTAATGCGTTTAATTCTTAATTGTAATAAATATACCCCAATTAAAGCAATGCTGGGCACCTTAAATTGGTTGTCTGTTGAACAGGGCATTAAAAAGGCAAACATTATTTTAATATATAAAATTGAACATGGTCAACTTCCTGCCTATTTGAAGGATTTTCTTGAAAAAAGATCCAACTTTTTTGAATATAACATTCGATCAAGACATAACTACAATATTCAGTATGTAAAGTCAGCAAGTTTACAAAAATCGTTGTTCTATGAGGGTGTTTGTCTCTATAATGCCCTACCGGGTGCATTAAAGAGTGAAAATAGTCTGGTCACCTTTAGTAAAAATGTTTCGAAATATTTACAGAGTAAATAAGATTGTAACTAACAGTAGTATTATATAGTTGTATATACTTAGTTGTATTTACTAGCCAGGTGCTAAATAAAAAACCTTATTATTATTATTATTATTATTATTATTATTATTATTATTATTATTATTATTATTATTATTATTATTATTATTATTATAATATTACCCAATAAAGGCCATGAAAAGTTTACAGGGTACGTTTTTTTACCGCGTACCCTTTCTTCGTTATGAGGCCAAAGCTCCTTAAGCCAGACAACACAATCGGTTTGATGCCGAATTGAAAATAGAAAGGGCCAAGGACTGGCTAAAGACCCACATTCTCCCGAAGTATTTTTCGAATTGGGTGATTTGCGTGCCGAAGTTATCGGACGGCAAATATCTGTTAAAACAATAAAGATAAAAGGAAGGGATTTATAAAATACGATCAGAGCCAGTGGAGTGAATGTGTAAAATCAATTTTGTTCAAACATCAATATGGTATTTCGTTCGATAGATCTGGAGAGTTGGAATGAGTAACGACTTTGATAAAACAGTCAAATGAGCGAACTTAATTTTTATTTTAACTTCTTTAAATTAATACACTTTTTCTTACCGTAAATTAAGTTAAGGTTTGTCTGTAGTACAAGAACATTTTTTGTAGAAAACGTAAAGGTCCTCAATAAAGTATTGAGATACATATTACGGTAGTTAGAGTCACGATATACCGATAAACATAGTTTTACCTATATTTTGGCTCCCATGTTGATAGGGGATCATACTTAAAATTCAAAGCTTAGGATACAGGTACGTTGTAAAAAAAATGGTACTTTTGTCCGGCGTGTCCACACTTTTTCAGTAATATGCCTAAAGGCAACTATCGCAGGGATAAGGTATTCTTGTAAATATAATTGGCAGGTTAAATATTAAGGTTAATAATAGCATAAAATAGAGAGAAAGAGAGAGAGAGAAAGATATAATAAACCAAAATAAATATATCTTCCTCTCTTACTGGCTAATAAGGAATTTTGTGCTTTGGCCAGATCTTCAGTGATCAGTGTGGGTTCTCGCTCTGGAGTAGTACGATAATTTTGGCGATTTACCATAAAGGAAAAAGTAGCTTCATCTGAAAAAATGATGTTGTGTAGTTGTCTAACATACCAAAATTTCACAAAAATCGTTTCTTTTGTGTGGGTCATCTTCAGAAAGTTCTTGTACTCTCAAACATTTATAGGGATGCAACTTTTTTTTTAAATTTAGGCACTGTTATACACTCACCGATTTTAAATTCGATCCATCCAAAATTTTGTTCAAGTTTAATGTATGGTAACTTTTTTTCCGTATAGTCCGATTTAAATGATTTTTTTTCAATTGTAGATACATGCTTTAGCTTTAATTAGATTTTTTCCGTTTTTTAAAAAGCTGTATACTTGGTGAAATATACAGGGGAATAAAAAGTATGTTTTTTCCCTTTAGGTTTGTAACACCCTGTAGAGTGATTTTGCAATATTAACTTTAATAAAGAAGCAAATTTGCGAAGTTTAATCTATTCCTAACAGATTGCTTGTTTATTTGGTCCGATATCTTTTTCGGTTCAAGAGATACGAAATTTTTAAGGAAACGCTACACATTTTATTAAAGGATTTTAAATTTAACATTTTTTGCAAAATATTTTTAATTTAAAAAAATAATATACCTAGCGGTAAAGAACTAAAAAAAAACATCAATATCGGGTATTACCACCCCGAGCACGAACAACTGCCTCCATTCGCCTTGGTATTTCTTGAATGAGGTGTCTGATCTGATTTTGATCGATTTGACTCCATACTTCGATTAGTGCTTCTTTTAACTGTTCTAAGTTATTCAGAAACGGAACTCGTTTTCGAATCTTTCTACCCATCATGTCCCAGACATGCTCTATGGGGTTAAGGTCTGGGCTAAGTGATGGCCAGTCCATTTTTCGTACTTCTACGTCTTCTAAATATAAGGATGAGCATTATCTTGCATTAGTATGAAATTGTGGTGCAAAAGGAACGACGCCGACGTGTGGTGCTAAAATATCCCGAATATATCGATCAGCCTTCATGGTTCCTCCATTAACCATTACTAACTCAGTTCGAGCTTCCATATTTATGCCGCCCCACACCATTACAGAACCGCCACCAAAACTTTGTGTTGTAGAGAAATGGTTTTGTAAAAAACGCTCCTGATCTACGATATATTCTCTGACGACCATCTGAAAATCGTAGGCAAAATCTTGACTCATTAGAAAATAAAATGTTACTCCATTCCTCAAAGCCCCAATTTATATGTTCTCGCGCAAATCGGAGACGTTGTCTCCTATGATTTCTAGTTAACTCTGGGCCAGTTGCGGGACGTCTAGATAATAAATCCACCTCCTTTAATCGTCGCCGAACAGTTATTTCATTTACGTTTATCTGTAGCACCTCCACCAAACGATTTATTGCCATCATTGCGGTGGTATTTCTATCCCGTAACAAATTGAGAGTTAAAAAAAGATCATCTCGGAAATTTGTACATCGTTTTCTGCCAGATCCTATTCTCCTCGAAAAATTGCCAGTTTCGTTAAAACGTTCCACGGCTCTTTGAACACTGGATCTTGTACATCCTAAAACTCTAGCAGTATAATAATACTGCGACCTTCCATCATTTACTAAAGCTACTGCTCTTGCCGCATCAGTACATAAATACTCTGCTTTTTCTCTGTGCACAGCATAAGTTAGTTTTTGGTTGTCATTTTCAGGTTGGCAACTGTTTCTTCTTTTCTGTTTCTGTCCTTTCTTTCTTTCACTCCTTTAGCTGTCTTCGTTATTAGTGCGTTGGTTCGGCAGTTGGAATTTCTATTTTCATATAATTTGCTGGTGTTTTTAGTGATTTTTATCAAATCCACAAATTTTTAAGATGTAAGTTTTTACATAATTTTTATTTAAGCATTGTCTTTACCGACTGGGTCACAATCTTTAAAAACAATAGACCCAAGCTAGTGTAGGTGAAAGGACCATAATTTTCAACTGACAAAAATTTAAACACAACAGAATAATAATTACATAAAAACGGTCACGATATGACTTGTTTTACAAAGCCATAGAACCCTTTTTTTATGTTAAAATTTAACATTAAAATCTTTTAATAAAATGTGTAGTGTTTTCTTAAAAAAATCGTAACCGAGAAGATATCGAGCCAAATAAAAAAGCAATCTGTCAGGAATAGATTAAACTTCGCAAATTTGCTTCTTTATTAGAGTAAATATTGCAAAATCACTCTACAGGGTGTTACAAAGTTAAAGGAAAAAAACATACTTTTTATTCCCCTGCATATTTCACCAAGTATACAGCTTTAAAAAAACGAAAAAAATCTATCTGGTATAGGAGGTAAACAATTATACCAACATTTTTTGCGATTCCCTGTACATTAAAAATAGCCGACTTTAGACATGTAAAATTATTGAGTGTACCAAGAAATAAGGTGACAGGTGCTCAGTCTTCTTGACGCATCCTGTGTATTTTTTAGAAATCTTAAAACATGCAAAAAAGTAAAATGGACGTATCCGAGCGTTTTCTGCTACTCGTAAAGGTCGTAGGTTCCAATTTTGTACAGGCTATTAAACTTTTTTTTATATTAATTATTTGCTACTTGGATTAAATTAAAACAAGATTATTTATTGAAAAATAAATAAACTTGTTTTACGTAAATCATAGGATTTTTTTTTATATCTCACTAATTGGTTGCCGCAACTCTCTAATTAAAGCCAAACAAGACTTACCTAAACTAAATCTGATGTTAGGATTTTATAATTCTGAGAATTATATTATTTAATTCAAAATAAACACATGTTTGGTAATTTTTAATTGGCTACTTCTGAAAGCTCTAAAAATATAATTTAATTACAATTTAATGAAAGGATTAGGATTAAACACTGTTTAATAAGGCTTTGAAGTTTCAAAAAACCCGACGACCGTAAAAAACTTTTGAAACAATGGTCGTTTGGGTTTAAAAACAGATAAAATTCTAAACGACCAATAAAACTGATTGTTAAATAATCGTACGTCATTTTAAAGTTTGCTTAACGAATTTCGGGTGAAAAAAGTAATTTTTTTCTTTGATTAGATATTTCACTTTTAAAATAAAAATGTGGTAAAGTAACTATTAATCTGTGTTGTCTATCTTACAAAATAAGAAACATTGGCATATACATTTTTAGGCACTTTAAGGTCTATTTAAACCACATAATATATTATTATATTATAACCAGTATATCGCTAATGCCATGTTACAATATTGTGTCCCCTATGAAGGACTAAAGCGGGATGCGGGGTTTGCGCAGTTCACATAATTTTGTGGATCATGTAAATATTGAACAAGGCCGGCTTAAAATGTATTTAATTCTTTTTGGTGCTAAATTGTTGAAACGCTCGTTTATTACATAGGATAGCAAGTTACAAATCAAAAGGTAAACTAGACAACACAACCACAACACCTTGAAAGAAGCCGTGAAACAGAAACATCGCCAACACGGCTTGAAGATCCATTGTGTCACGTGACTTTTTCGAGGTTAGCCATGGTTTAGTATGTAATTTACGCGCGAACTAGGTGTATGTATCGTATTAATTTGTATTTTTATCCGGTTTTCGATTGATATCTAATAGAAAATTTTAGTGACATGATTGCTAAGAACCTCTACAAAATACTGATGAAAATTTTTGGTGCGGGTTTGCTCTAATAGCATTAATAAAGTGAAAAATCCAACAGCCTGGCGGGCCTGGCGGTTTGTTTATTATAAATGGCGGCAGAATTTTATTTGTTTTAATTTAAAAGTTGTGTTTTTTGTATTCTAGTTAGCTCTTTGGCATAAACTTTATTGTTTTGTGGCTACAGTTAATTTATTAAATATTGAAGGGTTTATTTCACTTGAATGTATATGTGAATTAGTTTACAAATATCACCAGTAGAGATAGTTCATAAGTAGGTAGGATACCTCTAGATACCTACGTACTTAGCTAAGTACTATATTTTTCTTTTAGTAATAAATTTTTACTTAAGATAAAAAGAAACCCTTGAAACAGCCTAGGCTGTGAATGTTTAGTGTTGTTATCAATTATTGAACTTTTAGACGAGATACAATAAGACATATTTTATTTATTTGTATTTAATCATCTATAACCACGTAGAGGATATTTGTACATATTCTGGTATGCTGCATTGCAGTAATAGGTAGGCCTACTTTAATTATTGTTGAAAGAGAAATATTTTTTTTCTTCAAACCTCAATAAACCTGACTTTTTCTACTAATTTTTTGACGTTTAAGTTCTGCTTTTTTGTCAGAAGGCGGTTGCTATTGGTAGCGGAAGAAAAAGTATTTTACTTCCGTTGCCAATAGCAGCTGAAGTGAAATTATGACTGTGTTCTCATGACTAAAATATATAGATTAGTTTCTTTAAATTTAAACAAAGTTGGAAGAAAAATGTTTTATGCGTACCTAGTGAAAGCAACTTCTTATGACTCGTTTGTAATTAACGGACTCACTTCGTTTCTCCGGTAAACCTGCAGACTCATCATAAAAGTTCGCTTTTCCTCCTAATAAAATAATATATGATATGTCAGGATGTAAATAAAAGCATCCAGTTTCTGCTTCCTGCTTTTATGAGGAGGTATATGTTATTTTACACTTGAATGATTCAAACTTCATTAGAAAATGAGTGAAATATATACATGGGACTAAAATAAGTAGGAACTAAATACAAAGACCTGAAATAATAATATTTATTTTCTTTAAACCAACAAAACAAAAAGTTGTACTACCTATAGTATCTTATTAACGTTCTTAATTAATCTGAATTACACTTGTAAAACGTGTATTTTATTAATTTTACGAATCTAATAATATGTGACTTAACAGTAAGGTTGGCAACAGCTATTTATTTATTATATAAAATTGAACGTGGTCAACTTCCAGCGTATTTAGGTGATTTTATTGAAAAGAGATCCAATTTTTTAAAATATAATATTTGATCTAGACAAAATTTCAATATTCAGTTTGTAAAGTCTTTAAGCCTACAAAAATCGTTGTTTTATGAGGGTGTTCGACTCTATAATGCTCTTCCCGATGAGTTAAAGAGTGCAACTAGTCTAGCAACCTTTAGTAAAAACGTTTCCAAGTATTTGCAAAGTGTATAAGAATGTAACTAGCAGTAGTTATTGATATGTATCTTTTGTATTTGTATCTACTAGCCAAGTGCTAAATAAAACACATTATTATTATTATTATTATTATTATTATTATTATTATTATTATTATTATTATTATTATTATTATTATTATTATTATTATTATTATTCTTTTGATGCCTGTTACGTATAATGGACCATACTGCTAACCAGACAAATTGTGAACGCTAGAATCGTTGATTTCTTTAAAACGTCAGTAGTCAGTAGTACATGTCGTAGTCTATTATCTAAAAGTCGATGGGTGTATACAAACTTTAGTCGACAGTGTATTAAAAGAGGAGGCAGATTACTAGGCTTCAGAAAACCCTTTGAAATAGAAGACATGCTTGGTAACCCTACCCAAAATTTTTTTAAAATATCCAATTTGTTTAATTAAAAAAACGAGTGGTATTTAGGTAAAATATACTTAATTTTATAAATATAAAACAAATTATGTCAAATCAACTTGCAAAGGATTCCATTAAATTTTTTACCGGCTCCATTTGCCAAGCTTTAATTATAAATTAGTTCTTGATATAAATAGATCGGTTATTAATAGTTTTAGGGATATAATATGTATGCCAGCAGTGCACGTGACTGGTGCATCGCAGAAATTTCTTAATTTTATTATGATGCTCATTGATGTGCCATCAGTCATTTCCCATAATACACAAACAACATTACGTACGCAGTAGCATATTATACAGGGTGGAATTTTTTACTGGAATGAATTCGGTATTAGGAAGCCACTTTATTTGCTGAAAAAATACAGAACTATGGCTGCGCTTATTTTTAGTTTTTTCGTGTCTTCGTTAAATTTGCCCCTTCTTTTTGGGTAGAAACCGCCCCCAACTATTTTTTTTGAATTTAAAGGTATGTATTAAGAGCTCGTTGGAAAGGGCATAAAAAAGCGAATACTAGCAAACACTATACTGATTGGGTTTTTTCAGTCACCATCTGATTCCTCTGTCAACATTCAGTACCTTTTTGTTGCTCTACACGTTAGTTTGTATTTATTTATTTTTTTAAAATCATGATTGTGTCGTAACTTTTATATTGTTTTGATGTTATTTGTTTGTGTGTTGACTGGGTGCGTCTCACTGTGTAGCCCTGTATGTGATTTTTCATACCTGTAAGATTTAGGACATATTTTATATTTGTTTACTGACGTTCATTATTTTCAAAATTTAAAAAAAAAAAAAATTTTATTACATAACATCATGTTCTTTACTTACAGCTGCGCCCTGATGATGGCTTATGTGAGCCGAAACGCGTAGGCAATTATATTTTATATGTAAGAAGGTAGAAAGGACTTTTCTTCCCCAACACCTTTAAACTATCTTAACCGAAAAAAAAAATGTTCGAATTATTTATGGTAGTCTAAAAATTATGGTCACCCTAGGCATAATATGAATACTGAACAGCCTATATTAAACGTGAGTTTCTAGTTTTCTGGTTTTTACCCACCACTGTATGTCATTTTGAAATTTTAAATATCGCTTTTCAGGACAAGCAAAACTTTTTGTGAGGAATGACTTTTCTTCCGAAATGCAAAACAAGACAACTATAGTTAAGTTTATCAGGATAGGGGGACACACTGTATATATAATAAAATCCGGAAAACCTTTCCAAATAAAATATTTCATGTTAGTGAAAGTTTTCTCAAAAGTCTGTTCAATAATTAATGATAGTTTAACAAGGCCAACCTTTTTTAACACATTACTTTTGTACTTGTATATACGTATGTATAGATTATTCTACTTTTACTGATCAAAATAATTAAAGAATTGCACTGAAAAAATTTCAATTTTACGGTACCTACCTAAATTCAATCTAAATTTTTTTCAGGATTTTTTTGTCCATCTATAATAATATGTTATAGTTAAATTATGTAATTTGGAAAGCGAAAGTTTATATTTACACTCTACAACTATACGCAAAGGTGCCTAATGCTTAAACGCCTATTCGCTTTTCAGAACAAGCAAAACTTTTTGTGAGGAATGACTTTTCTTCCGAAATGCAAAACAAGACAACTATAGTTAAGTTCATCAGGATAGGGGGACACACTGTATATATAATAAAATCCGGAAAACCTTTCCAAATAAAATATTTCATGTTAGTGAAAGTTTTCTCAAAAGTATGTTCAATAATTAATGATAGTTTAACAAGGCCAACCTTTTTTAACACATTACTTTTGTACTTGTATATACGTACGTATAGATTATTCTACTTTTACTGATCAAAATAATTAAAGAATTGCACTGAAAAAATTTCAATTTTACGGTACCTACCTAAATTCAATCTAAATTTTTTTCAGGATTTTTTTGTGCATCTATAATAATATGTTATAGTTAAATTATGTAATTTGGAAAGCGAAAGTTTATATTTACACTCTACAACTATACGCAAAGGTGCCTAATGCTTAAACGCCTATTCGCTTCTTTACGGTATTTTCAGTTTCTTAGATTTTTAAACTTTAAAAGCACCGGTGTTTTCGATCTTCACGCTAATTTATCAGAACTTCAACGGACTTTTCAGTTATTGATATTGATATTCGCTTTTTATTTAATATTTTCAACAACTCTATTGATGATCCAAATTTGCTTTTCAGTATAGGTTTTAATATTCCTTCACGAAATTTTCGTCATAATAATCTATTTGCAAACTGTTTTATCGAATAGAACAAATTCAGGTAAACATTCTTCCATAAATCGCTTAACTACACTTTATAATGTTTTATACTACAATATTGATTTGGTTAATTTACTTCTATTAACATTTTAAAAAGGCTTAGAAATCATGCTATTGTTCTTAATTTTAATTAATTATATTTAACTAGCGACCCGCCCCGGCTTCGCACGCGGGTCTAAAATGTGTTTATTTACGACATCACATTAGAAACCTCTAAATTTATCAGTGTTTCTCTACAATATAATGCATGTAGGTAGTATACATATAAACCTTCCTCTTGAATTACTCTATCTATTAAAAAAAAACGCTTCAAAATCCGTTGCGTAGTTTTAAAGATTTAAGCACATATAGGGACGGGCAGACAGCGACAGCGACTTTGTTTTATACTATGTAGTGATGATGAAAATATTGATTGATACAATATTGATTTGGTTAATTTACTTCTATTAACATTTTAAAAAGGCTTAGAAATCATGCTATTGTTCTTAATTTTAATTATTTATATTTAACTAGCGACCCGCCCCGGCTTCGCACGCGGGTCTAAAATGTGTTTATTTACGACATCACATTAGAAACCTCTAAATTTATCAGTGTTTCTCTATAATATAATGCATGTAGGTAGTATACATATAAACCTTTCTCTTGAATTACTCTATCTATTAAAAAAAAACCGCTTCAAAATCCGTTGCGTAGTTTTAAAGATTTAAGCACATATAGGGACGGGCAGACAGCGACAGCGACTTTGTTTTATACTATGTAGTGATGATGAAAATATTACAATCTTAGTAATGGGTGTACAGTAGGTCCGGGTAATTGTGACACTTTTTTGCAGAGTTGACTTTGGTTACTTGTGAATAATCATAGAAAATTTTGAGAATATTCACAATTTTTTATTAAATTTAGGAATACCTTCTTAACCGAATCCACGTACACAAAACGCCATTTCAAAAGTTTTATAAAACATATATATATATATATATTTATAGTTTAATGTAAGAGTCACTATTACCCTCCATGTTAGGCAAATTGTGACACTTTTTGTCGCTTAATAGTGACACCAACTAAAAATTAGCTTTGAAAATGCATAAACGTAAAGTTGTAATAGTGACATGAAAAGTGCGCTTTGTATGTGTCCAGAACATAAATGGTAATAAAATGAAATAAAAATATGAAGGCTAAAAGTGACACATTCTGTTAAAACATTAGCAACCTAAGGCAGTAAAAAAGTGACATATTGTATTTAATTTTGAATTGTTTATTATAGAAAAAAATAAAGTAGCGTAATTCAACAAATGCGTTAAAAACTAAAATTAAACATTTTAATGCTTAAAACAAAACACGTCAAACTTATTTTAATTTTTTTTTCCTTAGGCATTATTAAGTCTAAAAAGAAAAGAAAAATTTCGAATTTCACAATATCAATATTGACTGTTTTTAATGTCGGCTAATAGTGACACCATATGTAACAACCGCGACCTATAATTTTGGCTTAACACCACACATTTTAATCCATAAAAAGCATATCTAATCACTAAAAAAGCATTTTCATTGCATGCCACTATTAACCACATTTGCATGTCACTATTAACACATTTTTTAAATTGTTGTGGGTAATTGTGACACCTGGGTCCATAACCTTAAATGGCCCCCTGTTTGCATCCCTCGCGGAATATTGCTAAAACATGTCTTTAAAAATATATAATCGATTACATAACAATTAAACTACATAATCTATGTTCTCCGTGATACTTTTACGAATATCCTACACAGTTATCAAAATAAAAGAATTTTATTTACTTACCGTTTGCAGTTTCGACCGGCACGCGATGACGATTATAATTTTAGGGGTTGTCAAGTGTTACGTTACTTCCTGTGTAAGAGAGACGACGTTTTCGCGGCCTATTCAAATTTTGTAGGCTGGTGTCACTATTAACCCGTTGCCACCATTACCCGGACCTACTGTAAATCTGTACACAACATTGTAACCCGTGGGTGCCATGTCTGGGCCAGGTGGCATTTTATTGGGCAAATAAATAAATAAATAAATAAATAAATAAATAAATAAATAAATAAATAAATAAATAAATAAATAATATAACTTCGACTGTGATTAAGATAATTAAAATTCAATATTTTCAATAAGCCATGGTGGGATAAAGTAATATAAGGCCGTTGGGGCTAGAATAACAAAAAATATCCAAACTGGCAAACTTCAAGGACAACATATCAATCAGTGTTACCGCCGTGAACAACACAAGACATGCATGTCGAAGCCATCCCTCGCTTAAAGAGAGGGGTTCATTAATTGGAGCGACGACGTTTCATCAACAGAAATTCAGTTTTCTGTAATATTTGGAACTTAGTGTAGGTTGGTCCGCGCATTTATGTTATGTATTATCCATTTCATGTATAGTTAACCAATTAATTATTCTTCGCATCTCCCTCCTTCTATGATCGTATTGGTAGGTCTCATTTTATGTCATATCGCCGCACAGTTGAAGGAAGTAAACCCAAATATCCCAGCCCTTCGTCCGCATCTACCTGAATAGTGAATACCGTTACTAAGTTCATTTCACTGTGACGTCGAGTGTATGCAAAGTGAATCTTTTGTGTCACTCGTGGTGTATTTTTGATAGGTATTTATAATACATATACTTGTATTTGAATACTTTTTAAGAAAAAGAAAATACGCAAATTTCGGTGCCTTTCTTTTGTCTTTGTTTGCGTGTTATTTCTAAAAAAAAATTCTTTAAGTTCCATGAAATTAAAAAAAGACACCTGTTTGTAACGGCGTTACAATATCGACAATAAAAATTTTTTCCCTAAAAATGTTATTTTTAGTTATTTTGAGGTTATATATACATTTTTAATTTATTAGTGTTTCATCATGAAATAAATTAAGTAGATACTTTTCAATAAATAAAAAATCCAATATGACGGTCGTCATAGGAAAAAAGAACATTTAAGATGGTTCCAGGAAACTAAGACGCTGTAACTAAAAGATTACCGAGTAGGCATGTTCTATGTAAAAAGTTGCTATAAAAATGTATTTACGTCATTTAAAAAAATATTGGGAAATAACATAGTCACAACCATAGACAATTTACCTTTAGATAAGCAAACAATAATCACGAAAGTGGCAGTTTTATGGCCTCGCGCATGTAAACAAAGCTAGAAACTATTAGACATGCGCACTGCAACATTATCGTTTGACGAATGGGAAAATAGACAGGTCCGGGCTTTAAAATTTAAACAGACAAAACTCTTTTGAATTTAAAATTTAAATTCTTGCCAAAAAATTGGACTTTTTTCTCAATTTTTGATCTTGAAGTTAGGAATAAGGTAGTGATTTCTTAAATTTTTAGTAGTAGCAAAAGTATCAGATTTTATAAGGATAGAAAATTGTTTTTAAGGTTTATTTTTAAAATTTGTTTAAAAATGATTCGTCGTCGTGTTTTTAGTTCGAAAAGAAAGAGAACAAGATAATTAAACTAGTCTTATAAAATCGAATATAAAAACAAACAAAATCAGCAAAATAACCAATCTACGGTGTTATCGCGTACCTAATCTCAAGTCTAATATTAGTTGGTGTATAAGTAACTTGTATTGATTTGTACAGTTTGGCAAAAACTTGGGTACGTGTAAAATATTTTCAAGCAAAATTTCTTGTTCAAGAATTTGAAAAGTGTTTGCCCGAGAACTTGACCCGTGGAATACTGGCTTTATTAAAAGCTTAATGTCAGGGTGTACAGATTTTAACCAAAAAATTAACCAACCAGCTTTGACAGAATTAATTTTCTTACAATCAGATACAATTCACTAAACTACACAAAAACTAGAAATCCGTAAATATTAAACGCCCACAATCCACAATAGCTACGAAACCTACAAGGAATCCACAGAGAATCCTTAAATCACAACATCAAAAATGGCGGCCGAGCCGGTTCTGAAGTGTATCTTGAGCATGTCGCTAAAGTAGGACAGTGCCCAGAGGAGAGGCAGCTGACCGGCGAGTCATTCGCTCGGACGTATTTTTTCACCCATAAAACGTAACTTTTGTATGCGCAGTAAATAAGAAAGGTAAATTGTCTGTGGTCACAACTCACAACCGATCTAAGGAAATGCAACATCTTAGTTTATTCAAAATATCTTAAAAACCGAAAGAACCAGAATCGATCTGCAAGCACCAATAAATTGCACATAATTTCCTAAAACTTTTCCCTTTTAACCGTCTTTCTATCTCTTATAGTTTCCGAGATCGCAATACTGTCAGCACCAATTTCGGGCACCCTGTATTTACATTAAAAAGAGAAAATGATCCTGGATACTATAACCTTTACATCGAACCAGTTTTGTCTATATTACCAATTTTCCGCTTCTCGTTTATGAGGTCACCTATCATGACATCAACTTTAATGTTACCCGGAAAATTAACTTGATGCTCTTTTGTTACAGTGTTAATTAAATCCACCAATGTCGTCCGGTTTTGCGGGATCCATATTTTCATTATTTTAAATTTATATACAGTCGTGGGTAAAAGTAGGAAGGTCGATTTTCAAACACAAGGAAAAATATTTCACACCAAGAAAAGCACAAAAACCATTATTAGTATACAAGGTGATTCACGTTGAGTAGCCTATTAAAATATCTCTATCTATAGAAAAGAGTAAAGTTATCTTTTTCAAAATTTGGTTACAGGCATAATTGACTTTGCTCTTTTAAAATATTTTATTTTCAAGTTTGGATCACTTCCGGTTATACCGGAAATTATGGCCAACTTTGGTATTTCAAATAGAATATTTTTTGGATACCTTTTAAAACGTAGCCTACTTTACAAAAATAATCACTTACAAACAAATAGAGACTTTAAGATTTTAGTTATGGCGTTATTCATTGGTAAAACATAGAAATATATTTTATTGCACTAAACTTACCTATGAATGACCCTGACAACATACAAGAGTTTCGCCGCCAAAATTGTAGCTACGAGCCAATCAAGTGGCAAGCGGTGCGCCTGCCCTGGTGCGTTGTCATTATAATTTACGTTCGCGGCGTAGTACAGACAGAGCCGCCAAAATGCCATATGTTTTTAAATACAACCAGCTAGTGAGTTTTCAGTGACCACAGGATTTGGCAACCTAGTATAACGCAATTAAAATAAATAAACTGATAATAATGAAAGTACAAAAGTAAAATGTTTAAATGAAACACTTTTCAAACAAATAGTCACAAAAGCACTTAAAAAACACCAATATCAGAAGAAAATGATTTTGTGTCACAACCTGACGCGTGAGCTTGCTTCGGCTCACTATGTACTGAACTGGGAACTTTTAGGAACAAACTAGTACCAGCTGTTAATGTCACACTATACGTCGTGAGACGGTGGCCAAAATCGTCGCCACATAAAAATACTTCCGACCAGTTAACCGCATGCGTGTTAAATAAGGTAAACCATTCATAAAAAAAATTGTGTGTGCTTAAGACCACACGACAGAAGTGAAAACTTCAACAAGGTTAATTCAGTGCCCACAAAAAAGTGCTAAACGCGCCTAAAGAAGTTTTCACATCAAAAATAACATAAACTTGGAATACGGGATAATTTTACTGCATACGAAAAAATATATTTCCTAAAATTGAACAACCCTTGAATTTTTACATCTTCAACAGAAGTCAGAAATCATAATAAATTAGGTCCACGAAATAAGCAATTACGGTAAACCTTACTTCACCCTACGTAAATATATAATTTAATAATTTAACCCAACGCACACTGACTGTTTCCACGTCGATACGTCGATACTGAATGCGACCGATGGCGGCATGCTCTTTCATATAACGTTCATTCGGGTCAGGGTCAGTTCGGATTGAATATAGCAGTTGAATTCGAGCGTAGCACACCCGAGTCTGACGCGTGACGGCTCAGTTTAATTCAGTGCCCACAAAAAGTGCTAAACGCGCCTAAAGAAGTTTTCACTTCAATAATAATAAATCGTGGGATGGTAAACAAAATTGTATTTAGGTTCTCTTTCTCGTGACTTATCTTCGTGGAAGTAGTTAATCTGCGGTAAGTACATACATTTGCCCATCTCTGTATGTTAATACTGCATGTATACAATAACATACAACAACAGTAACATTTTTTCACCAATAAAACTAGTAAAGCTCTGACACATTATGACCTTTTATATGAATCACCTGACAAACGAACCCAATAAGGCGATTTATGCTCCGCCGAATCCCTTTATTTTTAACCATCGTGACGTCAGAGCGCGCTCATTATTTTCGTATGCCCAAACGACCGTGGCGATCGGCCATTGTTCAGTCACGACACTCCATGACCTGTGACGCTTTTCGTGCAATACCGGTAGATGAGTAGGAATGGTAATAATTATCGATTTTCTTCCTAAATTTTTTTTTTCGTATTTGGTTTTCTGCTTTTGCCTTTCAGAATAATCTTATTATATTTAAATCAGGGAATCTTGATATGAAAACAAATTGCAGAAAATATTTTTAAATATCGCTTTGCTATTATTTTAAGAGAGAAAATTTACCATTTATTGTCTTTTGAAATTTATGACCAGCCGCTACTGGTGAATTCTAAACACAGCCGCATGGGATGAAATTAGTGTGCACATTTGAGAGGTAAATAAAAATCAGTCGCCAATGGCATCCCCCGAGAGGTTTATCTGTATGCCACCAAAAAATTTTTAGTTAGAATATTTAATACAGACACTAAAAAAACTTCATTATCTGATGTAGTAATATAGGTAGTGCATTATGACGTTCGGGTGACGTTCACCTCAGTGGCGGCTCGTGCCATTTTAGTGAAGTGGGCCAGGTAAACCCTTAGCGCCGTAGGCAAAAAAATTTTGGGTGCCACGCCCTTTTTTGTTAATAGTTCTTGCTTTTGAAGTAGGAAAAATAAGCAAAAAGGCACCTAATTTAATTTATGAATTTACAATCATATCTTGAATATACCTAAACACGATAACAAGTTGAAACACACAAGCAATGTCAGTGGTTTCATCTGCGATAACAGCGATAAACGGAGAGTCCTTTATTTCTTTTATGACTTCATCATGATACACATCTAACATACAGTCCAGAAGTTCATTTTGTATGGTTTTTGATGTTCCTTTAAATACTTTCGATTTTTCAATATGATCTTTAAGAGTTTTGTCTAATTCTGAGCTGAAATTTATTAATTCACGAAATACGCCCCTATTTTCCGACGTCTCTTTTTCGTCATGACCTCTCAAAGCCAACTCAAATGCACCACAAAACCGAACGCAGTTTATAATTTGGTTTAATAGGTATCTGTTTTTTATCAATTTGTTCGTTTTTCTTCATTATTTCATTGTGATATGCAGAATTTAATTGAGTTTTATTGTTAATTTTACCAAGCATACTGAAATTAAATATATTGTTTAAATGTACCTTCGATTTTTCATGTGTCTTCATTTTGTCCCAGAAATGGACCAAACCATCTGTACCTTTTTGGGACCAAGTTTGCTTCCCACCAAATAAAACACACATAAAACAAAATAGTCTATTAGATTCATCACAACCGCACACCCAAGTATTTTTTCCATAAAGTTTCCTTTAAAAATCTAATAGTATTCATTACTTATGTATTTCTAAAATAAAAAGTTCGTTAACCCTACATTAAATCAGCCGGCCGAACGAAACCAAATCGAGACGCGACGCGAACATCAGCTGTTTGAAACGTCTAACATCAAACGGTCAAACGAGGAGCTACCCGCCGGGATTTTTGCCTGCTTGCATTCAAGGTAATTTTCCAACGTTTTTTATTGAGGTGATGGCGTTTCGTCACCTCCCGTGTGCCTCGTCGCGCTTGGCGCGAAAGCTACGTTACCGTTTTACGCATAATCGCTTCCTTTTAGATGGAAATTTGCACCCGACTGTGTTCCATTTTTAAATTATTTTGCTAATTGCTTTAAAAACGAGAATATTAATTTTAATAGGTTTGGTAATTTGTAAAGGGCAGGACGCTAGACAGGAGGGCAGGTAGTGCCATGGCACTGTGGCTCTACCCCACGAGCCGCCACTGGTTCACCTACCTACATACGTAAGCATGCTCATGTGAATTTGTGTTAACTGCAATAATTGATGTACGTTTATCCGAAGGAATAAATCACTCATACTACAAGTCTCAACCAAAAAGCCACCGAAGCTTGAGGTTTAAAATTAAAATATAATTACTAAACTCTGGCGAGTGGACGTGGAATCCGAAATAAACAATTGATATAAAGTCCGGATAAAAACCAGCTTAACTGCTTGTATTTATTTAGTATCTAAATATATATTTTTTAAAAAACTATATTTCCACGCTAAGCTTTCATTATACATCTGTAGCACGTTTTTAAGACAAGGGTAAAACACTAATTTGAAAAGCTCGAAAAGGGCCCGGAAAAGGCTTCTTTAACAGCCGTTTATTTGATAGAAAGCATGACACAAAAAAAGAAAATACAGCTTTTCAATGGTAATCACAAAGACTAGAACGGAATTACTCAACCCGTTCGTTATCTTAAGGAAATGTAAAGCGTAGTTTAAAATTAACACGAAAATCTCATTGTCGAGTCTGCAGGAAATTTTTTGTTTTTCTTTAATAACGGGCATTCCAAAATGGCTTTAATTTATCGACTTAAATAACTTAATTTTTTATAGAGTTGTGACAAAAAAAAGGCGATGACACACACGGCGTTTTTGTAGCGGTTTCTAATGAGGCGGACGCGGCTGCATCCAGTGGCAAGACACATATAGCGATTTCGACACGGTTTCTGTTGAGGCGGTGTCAATGACAAACCTAATCTAGATGCATTTTCACTGCAATTCATAATCAAATAAAATTATTTGCTTTGGGTATGAAAGACGCTCTGAAAACCGCAGTGTCTGAACAGTCGCATATAGCGCAGCTAGCGGGGGATGTGGCATACGCTACATTAGAGGCAGCTCCCCCCGGGGTAGCTGCACATGTATGTATGCCCTTGGTAAGTACAAATTGCCTGTAAAATTTTAGTCTTCTTAATAATAATAAATATAGTTTAAAAAAACTAAAAAACACGCTTTAATAATTAATCAAACTAAAAAAAAGAAAATAAATATCGTTTAAAATAATTCTTGAAATTCTTAAATAGGCAGAAAATAATAATGAACGATAAACATTAGTATTATTGTGAAAAAAGCGTGGGGTGCTCGATATACGAACCATATGGCACAAAGCGCCCCACGCTTTTTTTCACTATAATACTAATGTTTATCGTTCATTATCATTTTCTGCCTATATCAAGAATTTCAAGAATTATTTTAAACTAGGTATATTTATTTTCCTCTTTTTAGTTTGATTAATTATTAAAGCGTGTTTTTTAGTTTTTTTAAACTATATTTATTATTCATTTTTTAGGTTGAGTTATTGTTAAGAAAAAAAAAATTGAGTAGATTAAGCTAGATTAGTAGATTATTGTATTGTCAGCGGTTCTTGATAAGTCTACAAAATTTAAATTAAATCTGACCGTTTAAAGTGGGTCAAAATCGGGTTCAAAGAAGTAGGTTACAAACAAACATAGGTACATACAAACTAGGGCTGCACCGAGCCCTGTTTTTTAACTTGACCGAGTACCGAGTACTCGGCTGCCGAGCAATGATATTTTTCAAAAGGTCAACATCTCGAAAACTATTAAGTGCCTATGGACTAATAATGCATTTAATAAAAAATAATTATAATTTTATGTAGAATCTGAAAATTAAAAAAAACACAGGGTGTTCTATTTAAAAAATGGAAAATGTTTACCGTTCCGCTTTTTTGGAGCACCCTGTATAGTATAGACGGAATTAATTTTAAAAGAAGCATCTCTTAACCCTTAATAAGCCTTGTCAAAAGTTTTCCGCTATCCTTAATGGTACAGGAGCTGACCTTGGTCGCAGTAATGGGCCACCCTGTATATATTATATATCATATTATATGCTATAGATAATATAGATATTATTTAATATCTAATATAACATCATAGAAATCAAGTTAAAAGTAACACAAAACTTATTCATTGTTGATTTCGGGCAGCTGGGATTCCCCGGCTATAGGCCAATGACCTGGTTTGCCAATATCGATTCACCATTTGACTGGTGGCGAGCCAATCAAAATATCTTTCCCCATTTACTCAAGGCAATGAAACAGTACTTGTTTGCTTCAGCTTCCACCATTTTCAGTGAAAGGTTATTTTCAGAGGCGGGAAACGTCTTCGAAACAAAAAAATGCGTTGAAACCGGAAAATGGAGAGAGACTTATATATTTACATCATAATCTTCCTCTTCTAAATTATAAGTATTAAATTTATTAATGCCACTATACTTTGCATAAGTATGTAATTGAAAATTAAAATTATAAATTATATGTCTCATTTCTTACTGTTTTTGACATGGCGAAAAGGATTGCTTCTAATATTCTACTATACTGGGCCGAGTAATGAATATAAGACCGAGCACCGAGTACTCATTACTTGGTGAAAATTCTGGCCGAGCACCGAACTACTCGGTACTCGGTGCAGCCCTAATACAAACCCGAGCAAACGACAAAAAATTTCAAAATTAAAAAAAAAAATTGTCAAAATTTTATTTTGACGGGTAGAATTTTTTTAAAATTTTTCTCTATTCTAAACGACAATATCTATACGACCCCACGTTTGTTTTATTACTATCGGTTATTGTAATAATTCTGACATATTGACAGGTGTCAAATTTTGACAAGAGAATTTTTTGAGTATTTTTTTCAACTTTCCGTCAATATACATACGACCTTATAGTTTTTCCAATAATATAATTTTTTTTAAACGATTTGACATATTGACAGCTGTTAAATTTGGACAGGAGAATTTTTTGCTTATTTTTCCCGAAGTCTCCGCATCGAATACTATACGACCTCATAATTTGTTTCGTCAAAATCGCTTCTTCGTTTTCTACCTGACAGCTGTCAAAATTTGACAGGAGAATTTTTTGCGTGTAGATTATTGTATTGTCAGCGGTTCTTGATAAGTCTACAAAATTTAAATTACATCTGACCCTTTAAAGTGGGTCAAAGTCGGGTTCAAAGAAGTCGGTTACAAACATACATACAAACATACAGGTGAAGCTTGCCGACTTTGGTTTACGGTCCTTTCATTACCTGACATCCGGTACATCTAGTCATCAATATTGTGGAATAGCCTGCAACACGCGTTGCGCTCATGTTGTGCTGCTCAGCGTTCTCTGTGCTATCTGCATCTCAATATTAGCTTAGCCTTACGCTCAGGGACGGTTCTATGGGGGGGCCCAGGACCCCCCAACATTTCTGAAAAAAACTTTAAAATATCTCGAGAGAAATACAATCAAGCGAAGGCTACCAAAAATTGTGGCTGCGCGAATGTGGTGCCCCCCCCAATATTTTGGGAACCGCCCCTGCTTACGCTATACTTTTATACATTGGATGTGGCAACGTATAGTGGCCTTAAAACAGAAGCTCTAAGGTACTTCGTCTATCGAGGCCCGATTGTAGATGGTAGATGTGTTAAGCCCAGTCAATAACTTAAGCTAAGTTCTACTAAACTAAGTTTAATCCAGCCAAGTGCAAACAAAGGCCATCGTAAATAAAAGTATAATTTCTAAACCAATAAAAATTTTGAAGTGTTTTTTTTTTGTTAAGTTTTAATTTTGACCTAATACCGACGTCATCGCAAACGAACGAATATCAACTGCTGGGGTTCAGTTATAGTGAAAAAGCCCATTGCAAGAGCGATGCCTGTTTGTTCGTCGCAGTCTGTCCACAATAAAAATATGTCACGCGAAATCGACCAGGGGCTTATACAGGGTGTAACATAAAGGTTGGGAATAAATTAAACGGTGGATTCCTTGGTCAAAAATAATAGAAATTTTTCATATAAGGATATGCTCTACGGGATTTCGTTTCCAAGTTACAGGGTGTTGAATTTTTCTTAAAAATTTAGTTTTTGTTTAATATCTTTTGAACGCTGGCAGATAACAAAACGAAATTTTAGCAGTAACTTCACTTGATAATGCCCTAGGAGAAGTAAAAAAATTGTCTTCCTGGGATACTCAGTGGCGTGCATACGGATATTGCCGTAGGGTTTTTTAATGAAAAATGTGGTACGCCACTGGTAGAATTTTTTTTTTGTTAAAATTTATGATTTTCCTTTTATTCTAAACAAAATTCCCCCCTTGCGTTTTCTTTGTATCTCTTGCCATTTTCCCGTAATTAAACATTTTGTAAATATCAGTTTTTCCACAGGTTACATAGGAACAAAATCAAGCATGCCTTGGACCACGATATTTTCTGATAATGTCATTATCAGTTAAGTTATTTAATTTTGCTTAGGCTTTTTAATTTAAGTAATAAACCCATTAAAAATGGATTACTCAGTTGAAGAATTAGCAGATATGCATTTTATTTATGGCCGTGCCAACGGGAATACTGTGTTAGCTGTACGTCTGTATGTTGAACGTTTTCCAAATCGACGCATTCCGAATAGGAAGACTTTTTCAAGGTTTCACGCTCGCTTACGTGAAACCGGATCATTAAAGCCTTGCACCTCCAGTGGAAGACCACAATACGTAAGAACAGTACAGCGTGAGGAACGAATCCTTCATACTGTCGAGGCGATTTCTGAATCTAGTACTAGAGGAATTGGAAGAATGGAAAGGGTAAGCCATATGACAGTCCAACGAATCCTACATGATAATTTATTGTACCCATACCCTTTACAACGAGTGCAAGCTCTTTCTGTCGAGGATTATGCACCACGTCTTAGATTTTGTACATGTTTCTTAAATAAATGCAATTTAAACCATTCATTTCACTCATCCGTTTTATTTACCGACGAAGCTGGATTTACAAGGGATGGCATAATTAATTTTTATAATAACCATCTATGGGTTGATGAAAACCCTCATGGAATCATACAATCCCGGCACCAGCAACGATTTTCTATTAATGTTTGGGCAGGAATAATTGGCGATTATTTGATTGGTCCTGTAGTACTACCAAATAGATTAGACGGATTATCATATCTGGATTTCCTTCAAAATGGATTACAACCTTTATTAGAAGAAGTTCCAATTGAAACGCGACAGCAAATGTGGTTTATGCATGATGGCGCTCCAGCTCACTTTAGGCGAGAAGTTAGAGAATACCTCAACGAAAAGTACCACAATAAATGGATAGGTCGTGAAGGGCCAAGAGCGTGGCCTCCTCGTTCACCCGACCTTAATCCATTGGATTATTATTTTATTATTTATGGGGGCATTTAAAAAACATGGTTTATTCCGTTCCCATTTCTAACGTACAGATTCTTCGTCAAAGAGTTGAAATGGGTTGTCAGCAAATTCGAAAGATGCCTGGAATTTTTGGACGAGGAAGACAATCCATGAGAAAACGCATTGATAAATGTATTCCAGGTGAGGGGCAACATTTTCAGCACCTTTTGAAATTTTGTTTGTTGTGTTGGTTTATATACTTTATTAAAATAATTGTTTTCAATTTCTAAGTTTTTAGCATTTTAATTTTTGTAAATTACATATTAGTATGGTGTTTCAAAAATCTAAAAGTTTCAATGTCGTTTCTGCCATTTTGTAAACACTGGATCACAACGTAGGTACTCGATTTTATTACTGTTAGGTACTGAAATTGCTGAAAACTGATATTTGCAAAATGTTTAATTACGGGAAAATGGCAAAAGATACAAAGAAAACGCAAGAGGGGAATTTTGTTTAGAATAAAAGGAAAATTCATAAATTTTAACAAAAAAATAATTCTACCAGTGGCGTAGCACATTTTTCATTAAAAAACCCTACGGCAATATCCGTATGCACGCCACTGAGTATCCCAGGAAGAAATTTTTTTTTTACTTCTCCTAGGGCATTATCAAGTGAAGTAACTGCTAAAATTTCGTTTTGTTATCTGCCAGCATTCAAAAGATATTAAACAAAAACTAAATTTTTAAGAAAAATTTAACACCGTGTAACTTGGAAACGAAATCCCGTAGAGCAGCGGTTGTCAACCTTTTTGAGTGATGTACCATAAAATACTTTTTATAATTTTAGGTACCACCTAACTAAAATACCTATGTAGCTAGGTAATTTAATTTATTGTACTTCACATGCTGAAATTTTAGCCAAAAGATAAAATAAAATTAAACAATACCTAGTAAAAATACTTTTTCGGCAACCGTCCAGGAAGTACCCACTTCCCGGACGCTTTTCCTTTGAGAAAGTAGCATTCTAGTTCTTATTTGTATTAATATTTATATTAATATAATATAATATATATAAGAATTAGAATGTTTCTTTAATACCTATCTTCTGTTCGAATTTCAATATTTAATACAAATAAGAATTAAAATGTTCGAAATTTTGTTCTACAAAGAAATATAATATAGAAATGTGTCTCATTGATTTGTTATTCTACACGGTTGGCGAAAAAGTAGTGTACGCAACACGTCCGAAAACAGTTTTTCTCGACTCGCAGACTTCCAGGGCTCGTCCTAGAATTTTGTCGACTCGTCCAAAAAAACAGTATTTTCCGGACTTGTAACGTAAATTACTATTTTAATTTTATTACATTTTTATTTATCATATTTATTTCTTTTCTTTTTTTTTAAATTTTTTGTTATCTGGTGCTGATTTTAGGTCTGGCTTTTGCGTTTTAGGTCTGTTTTTGCGTACCACCGCAAATAATTAAATGTACCACCAGTGGTACATGTACCACAGGTTGACAACCGCTGCCGTAGAGCATATCCTTATATGAAAAATTTCTATTACTTTTGACTAAGGAATCCACCGTTTAATTTATTCCCAACCTTTATGTTACACCCTGTATTTATATAAATAAAGGTTAAAGCATAGAAACATAATATGACCTCTGGGATCCGTAATAGGTGCCTACAAGTCTTATCGTACTCTTACAAACAAAATTTTTGAAAAATAATTGAAATTAATAATAAATTCTAAATTTATGAAGCTACCATACAAGAAAAATACATTATTGGAGTGCCACTCGATTGAAATCCACAGTTGATGATGTATATCGTTTATTTTTTTGATTGATGACTGTGTTTTTAATATGAGGATAATAAAGTACAATCACATCAGCCAGATGTCTGCGCGTTCGTGAATAAAATATGAAATTGACGATCGCACTTAATCGAGATATATTATTGGCCTTAATGAGGCCGTGAACTTGATTCTTTTTTGGTGATAATTATTTTATATTCAGAATATATGGCGTCGCACCAGTTCACTGCCCGAACATAAATTGAAGAGGACAGGAAAATAAAAAGTGCACACTCTCAAAACACAAAAATGTTGTAGTCATTATTATACGGTCAATTTAATATGTATTAACAATGGGGACATAATTATGGAGTAATAAGTGTAAATCCCAATGCACATCGTTGGTGACCTTATTTTAAAAAATCACGGATAACAATACAAATGTTTTGTGTTAACGCGTAGCTTTGAAGAACTCTCAATATGGCACGAATGTTTTAGAGTTGGTCGCCTTGTCTTTAAAATTAATGTGGAAGTTTCTTACATAAAAATCAATTTCTTGTCGACAAGCTTTTGTAGGGCATAACTTGCATGCATTTCTGTTTTGTTTTTTCTATTTTTTATGCTTTTATACTCTAGGTAAATTCAGATTCTTACTCTGAACAATTATAGTGTAATTTAGAAGCCAATGCAGTTTTAATTTGTTTATAGCTATAAAAATAGTAAACAATTTAATAGAACGTTGCACAAGCAGGTGATCATCACCTATAGGGGCATAAAAGGTGTTACTAATTCTAAATCAATACTAGAAAAAAACCAAATTTGTAATGCATATTATGCTCGATATTATGTAAATTTTATTGTTGTTGAATAAATAAAAAAATTCAAAAATAATAAATTACTTTTTGATCGTTTCTGTTTACTTTATATTCGTATACAATTTTTATTACTTATATTTTTGCATACAGTCTTATTTTTTAAAGTTTCTTCTCTTTTTGTATTACAGCAAGTACAATTCAGTAAATATTAGATATTTTAAATTATCAATTACTAGCAGGTCCCGTCCGCTTGGGGTGTACGCCCTTTCATGTAACTATCGACTCCTGACGGTTCCCGCCCAGTAAACACACATACGTTTTTTCGACGTATAATAACAACGTGTCAATGGTTGAGAAACCGTGTACCTTAGATATGTAACCTCCAATTATAATTATTCCTTCCCAATATAATCGTTATTGTTAACTTGAAAAATATATAATTTTTACACTAAAGTTACTAGAGGCCTATCTTAATAGTATATTAACGTACACGTTTTATAAAGCATCATTTTATAGCACGCGTCCATGTTAAAAGCGGCGAGTTTTATAACGGGACAAGTGCTTAAAACTGCTTTAAATAACAAGTACGTTATACTATTTTTTTTAATTTGTAGTTTTTTCAATAAAAACACATATATTATTTAAAAAGAAAATAAATCCTTCAAATTTTGTAAATTTTTATGTCTAAATTTTATGTTGGTAATACTATTTTTTATCAAAGTAGCCTCTGGGCAACAAAAAATATTTTGCGAACTGTCATTTTTTGATTTATTGACCCATTTTCACCACGAGATTCTAAAGTTATTTTAGCGATATGAGATTTGAAATTGGACGGAATACGTTGTGTGATCCTTGTACATTCGGTACATATACAGAGCGTTCGGAAATTCGGGCAATTTTGCTACTTTTTTTCGAATTTCAAAAGACCTGATTTTACGTCACGGCATTGCAATTTAGTATATGGAAAATTCAAATAAAGTTGTAGTTAAAATCGACATTGGAAGGTTAGTAGATTGAATTTTGGATAGGATTTGGCAGAAAATGATAGCTTGAAGCATCTACAAAAGCAAAATAGTTCTCCGTCAATAAAGTTATTATTTAATATGATGTGTTTTTTAATGAACTAAAGCAATACATACAGATCTGTAGATCTAGGCAACCAAGCATACATACGTGGGTTCGTGTAGTATTTTGCATATTTGGACTAAAAAATATTAGTTATCTAGAATGCTATGCTAAACGGTGAAAAAAAACATGTCATGTAGGGCCAACCTTTAAATAATAAAATTCGGAGTTCGAAATAGATCTATTTCGAACGCGCTAGCGAGTACGAAATATATCTGTTTCGAGACAAAATTAGAAAAAATATTTTACACGGTTTTGCAAATATGTTAACACAAAATGTTAAATCCGCATTTCTGTAGATTACCGTTATAGGTACAGGATAACTTGCTGGGAACTCCGGTATAGTTGCACTAAGTAACTTCCTGCTTTTGACATATAATAAAACGATCAAAGAAACGTTTTTTAGATTTTTTTAAATTTTAACCCAACAAACTTAAGACTGGGAAATCGGATTTGTTGAAGAAAGATCACGTGTTCATATTTATTTTGTATTTTGTTTGAGTTCTAACATGTTAGTTCTTGCTTAAGTTTGTTCAGTGAGAAGTAAAAGTTAAATGTATAAGTACAACTATTATTTAAAATTAATTTATAGTACTATGACACCTCTGTTTGGTTGTTTCACGAAACAATGTAGCTGTGTAGCGGAGAAATTCTAATTTAAGTAAGCCGATTTTTCAAGAGACCAACAGAACCTTATTGATATTAAAATTTTTTCTCTGAAATAATACATTTTATATTTGAGAATGTAGTGAAAACCTTTTTTAATTAATGTTATTCTGCATTAATGCAACATTATTTTTTTTTTAGGTATAATATGTATGCATATTAGCATGTTCGCTGTTTAAGAATGTTCAGGAGGTGATGGCGTAATTCGAAGAATTATTAAATTTTAGCTATATAGTCTTTTGTAAACACTTTTAAACGTTATTTATATAAAAAAAAATATGCTTTTTCTACTCCTTACTCGGTAAGTACTTCATTTTGATACTGATTTGAGGGAAGTAAGTACGTTTTACCTCCCTAGGAAGGTAAGTAAATAAAAATTTTTTTTTTTAAATTTGAGGGAACTGGAGTAGAAAAAATATAATACAAAACTCGGGAGGCAGTATTCTTGACCAGTCGCGGACTATTTTGCAAGCCCTCGCTATCGCTCGGGCGCAAACTATGTCCTCGACCGGTAAGTATCGCCTGCCTCCCTTGTAGTGTAAATAACTATTCTCTAATTTCCCGTCTTTTTTGTCAATGCCTAGGCCGAGTTAGTGGCAAACATGCAAATGTGACGTCAAAAAGTGCACTTTTTTAATTAGGAGGTTTCAAGTAACGACCTCCAGCAGGGATCTGCAATATCTCCCAAATATAGATTTATATTATACCTAATGTTATGAGATTAAAAGATAAACGATAAAGAATTCATTGGACTGCTGTTAACAGGGCATAATCGCTTTTATAATACTCGTGACATGCATTTATACCATTTACTCGTAGCCCTCTAAACTTATCGAATTTATTTAGGCCTTACTTTGGAAGGAAATAATTTTTAAAATTGACCTATTTATACTAAGTAACACACATTTGCATTTTGAAAACGAAAGGGTAGGCGGAGAACCTGCTACATGAGAAACGGAGTTTGAGGATAGGTCTCTTAATATTTTTAAATTGAAGTACATCGTATGTACCGGGTGGTCAAATAAGCGAGGACGTCGGCTTTATCTCGGAAGCCATTAATCGTATAACTTTCGGAAAGATTTTTTTATGAGTAAAGTGGTCAAGAGAAATTGCTGGAACTTACTTTTAAGTTCCTCATTTCGCCGCAAGGGGGCACAATTAAAAATTGTTTTTTTAAATTTTAAATTTCTCCGAAAATTCCCATATTAAGGTATAACTCTGATTACATCATTGGAAAGCTTAGACAATTCTGCATCATTTTGGTTTAAGGCTCATTGGCGTACCGACCTTGATAAGAGTGGGAGAAGCTATTGAAAGTGTAAACATTAAAATCGCTGTAACTTCTAAACGACTTATCCGATTTTACTAAATTTAAGCTTGTTTGAAAGGGAAAAATAAGTATCTTCAATTGCCGTATCCAACAGAACACGATAGTGTTTAATAAAATTGCTAGAGGGCGCAATTTGTAATAATAACAGTTTTTTCGATTTTATCCCGAAAATTCAAATCATACGGTATAACTATGACATCATAATCGAAAAGTAGATGAAATTTGTAAGAAAAGATGTCAAGACCGCAGTTCGATATCTTTGTTCGTTTCAGAGTTATTGCCAAAACAATAATTTTTAATACAAATTGCGCCCTCTAGCAATTTTATTAGAAACTATCGTGTATCATTAGATACGACAATTCAAGGTACTTCCAAACAAGCTTAAATTTAGTAAAATCGGATAAGTCGTTTAGAAGTTACAGCGATTTTAATGTTTACACTTTCAATAGCTTCTCCCACTCTTATCAAGTGAAAGTGTAAACATTAAAATCGCTGTAGCTTCTAAACGACTTAACCGATTTTACTAAATTTAAGCTTGTTTGGAAGAAAAAGGTATAAGTACCTTCAATTGTCGTATCCAATGGTACAAGATAGTTTCTAATAAAATTGCTAGAGGGCGCAATTTGTATTAAAAATTGTTGTTTTGGCAATAACTCTGAAACGAACAAACATATCGAACTGCGGTCTTCACATCTTTTCTTGCAAATTTCATCTACTTTTCGATTATGATGTCATAGTTATACCGTATGATTTGAATTTTCAGGATAAAATCGAAAAAACTGTTATTATTATAAATTGCGCCCTCTAGCAATTTTATTAAACACTATCGTGTACTGTTGGATACGGCAATTGAAGATACTTATTTTCCCCTTCCAAACAAGTTTAACTTTAGTAAAATCGGATAAGTCGTTTAGAAGTTACAGCGATTTTAATGTTTACACTTTCAATAGCTTCTCCCACTCTTATCAAGGTCGGTACGCCAATGAGCCTTAAACCAAAATGATGCAGAATTGTCTAAGCTTTTCAATGATGTAATCAGAGTTATACCTTAATATGGGAATTTTCGGAGAAATTTAGAATTTAAGAAAACAATTTTTAATTGTGCCCCCTTGCGGCGAAATGAGGAACTTAAAAGTAATTTTCAGCAATTTCTCTTGACCACTTTACACATAAAAAAATCTTTCCGAACGTTGTACGATTAATGGTTTCCGAGATAAAGCCGACGTCCTCGCTTATTTGACCACCCGGTACATGTTTCGGAGAAATTCGGTGACAACAGTCAAATGGCACAAATTGGGTTTACTGTTCATGCGGTGATGCACCCTTAATTCGATAGATATAAAAAGGCCCAGTTATAAAAATAACAGAGCCGAGAACAAAAGTACAATCCGTCAAATAAATTATTTGCAACAACGAAGTCAAGATTACGAATATTACGATGCTTTACACGCACTTTCATGCACGTTTCCTGTATCAACTTTTTTCTTTTCGTTTTATTTTTCCGTTCGACTGACCCAACTCTATAAATAACGTCACGAAAGAAACCTGACACGAGAAAATTGTAATTAATTTTCGCGCTAAATAGAGCCGAAACCGAACGATAAAGGTGACTGATCAAAATATCGATGGGTTGGGAGGTGGTCTTCTTCCTTTTCTTGTTCCGTCCTTCATAGACAGCTTATAAGGGCAATCCAGCACGTACATGCCCTCGAGACATACAAATTTTAATATATTTACTAAATTTTTAATCTAAAATAAAAATTTTACCACCATCAATATTTCGTCCATTCTGGAAGACAAGAAAAACCTTCTCTTCTCCCACTCTCATGGAAAAGTATTGGGTTTACTTATAAACAACGAGTTGGTGTATTGATGAGTTGAAGCCTATCCCAATTAAAAAAAAATTCAAATTTCAGTAGCGGTTATAGTATTAAACACAGACATCTAATATAAGAAGACAAAACATTCCATTCTTTAAAAAACATTTTTGTTTACAATCAGCATACTTCGAAAGTTTTAGATAAGTACGAAAGAGATGGTTTAAAAAAATGGCAACACTGATGTAAGCTCTAAAAATTCGCTGTTATCAGTGTATTGGCATGTGGATTTCTATGATCAAAAACAATCCATATATGTATTATTATGAATAACCTCACTTACCGCCGAAATATCAATTCAAGGCTAGAATAGTCGGGTCTCTTCCACACCACGCACTAGCGAACCATTGTAAATAATAATAAATGGCACTAAATAATTCTATTTCAAAAACATACGAAAATTTATCGAAATTAATCGAAAACACACAATTGATAACAAACACGGCTTACCAAGGCTGTAACATTAGCTAATGATAAAGATCAAAAATTAGGCGTCACTCGCAGTGAAAACGTCCGTACAGCGGTGTCGTTGTGATTTTTCCTAAAACATTATAATTTGATATCATTAGGAAACTATAAGTAATTTCACAAGTAACTTTTTTTTAAATTAATTATATTAATTAATTTTATCTAAATGTTTCTTGCCAACTAGCATTTAAAAGCAAATATCTTAAAAACTTATGGAAATACAGTAGACTCCCGATTATTCGAAATGATGTGGACCGGACCGATTTCGGATAATGCGGAGATTGAGAAAAATCATTAACTATAGGAAAAGTAACTATATCTATGTACTTTTATAGATGTACATACATAATAAATTCTAATACTTATGTATGTACATTAGTATGTATTCATATTCATAAATTCAAGAAAGAGGTAATTGGTACTTGTTTTAACTTTAAAAGTATGTCGATTTTTGGCCACAACAACAAAACCAACAAAACATTTCTTAGAAATTTCGGATAATGCGGAGGAATAGCAAGAATCATTTCGGATAATCCGGTTCATGGGTCGTTTCGGATAATGCGGAGTTCGCATAATCGGGTTTCGAATAATCGCGAGTCTACTGTATAGAGATTAATAAAGTACAATTTTTTTACGTATAAAAGACCCCTAGGCTCTTTCATAGTTTTAGGTAAAGCTGTCAGGTCAAAAATATATGCGAGGATTTACCAAACCCATATTGTGGAGGCGTAGGAGGGTGTAGGAGTGTAGGGGTATTTAAACAAATTATATATAAAATCGTTTTTCTTGTCCTCAAAATAATTTTACTAAATTTGATTCATATCCGCTTAACTCATTTTTTTTTATTACCTACCAAATACACTTTTTGAATCGTGGATATTTTATAATAAGAAATCAAGCATAGGTATAATAGGACCTATTTTTAAGTCTACTATCTCCTGTTGCTGTTATGGGACACTCTGTATAGAGAATTATTATCACCATCAGATTTATTGACACATTAAAAACAAACTGATACCATATGAAATTAATTAAAATATCCAAGTAATTCAGAGCAGTGAAAGCGGTTTCGGCAATAATTATGTTTATGACAATATTACTTTTATGTATCACCTTCGATAGCTCAGTTGGTAGAGCGGTGGACTGTAGTGGAACGTGCATTTGTAGACATCCATAGGTCGCTGGTTCAAATCCGGCTCGAAGGAATACTTTTTTTTTTTTTAATTTAATTAATTTTCGCAATAAAATAAATCATCAGTGCACTGAAAAAAGAGCTCTGTTTGAGACAAAATAATTGATTCTTTTCTTCAGGACAAAGCAAATTAATAATTTAACTTATAATATTCACTCTTATAAGAACTCATCTGATTTATGGGTTAGTGGTTTTGAAGTTTTTTGGTATAAATAAAAATACTACTGCTTTGCTATATCGACGTTTCGGCGAAATTTATTGCCTTCTTCAGGCCTAAAATCCGTGCATGAGAAAGACTTAGGTACTTACTCATATAAAATCAAATATTTTAACATTAAACAATTTTTAAAAAAATTATAAAACGCAGCGATTTTTATCGCGGCGCGACAGACGATACAAAACGCGTGAAATAGAGGCCTCTAAAAAGGCTTAAAGATCTATTTCAGAGAATGGCCAGCGTGGCGTACGACTTGATTTTTTGAGATTAATTTTTAGATATGTAAATATTTATATGTGTTTTTTTCTTCGATTCATGGTTTTAATGTTGGCGATTATTAAGATTTAATGAAAAAGCTATAAAATTAGAACGTAATTTAAATAACTTGTCTTTTTTCTGCTTACTATTTAATTTTTCGAGTTATCTCATGTGATATTAATGATATTATAACAAGGTATTTTATGATACATAAAAATTTTACAGACGCATTAAACTCCATTATGTAGCCAAAACGACCATTCTTGCCTAAAGGGGCCTACAGACACACGTACATGTATTAGTACATGTACGCGCGTTGATGTTCGCTAGTGTGTAGACAAAATACCGACAACAAAACCGACGCACATGTTTACTGTTCCCGCTTGAATTTATGTACGCACGTACATAAACGCGCGCACATGTATGAAGGTGTGGAGGCGAAAGTTTGTTTGTTTCAAGGATTTTGTCATATCAGTGTCGGGTTAGTTTTGTTGTTGTAGTTTGATTTGAACATGGCGGATTTAAGAGGTTTTTCTTATAACACACACGCAAGCCACTGCCAATAAGTTTAGTTCATCGTCACGTGACACGCTGACACCGCAACGCCTAGAAGACTGACATACAAGAACCTGTGTCTGTAGAGAAATGTGATCCACATTATACATCAACGCGCGTACATGTACTAATATACATGTACGTGTGTCTGTAGGCCCCTTTTAGATAAATCGTCCCTGGATATTATGTAGGAATGTAGGTAATATGGGTTAATGGATGGGACAATAATGTCAATAATCATACTCTTCTTTACCAATCGTTTTATTCGAAATACACACACACAAACCAAATACATTTTTATCTAATTGTGATTATTTATATTATTATGAGTTTCTATATAGAATGTCGGCTTTGTTTTGACTGGCGCGGGCGGGTGAATACCGGAAATTTTTATTACTATTGTTATTTTGCAGATAAGGTGTATAATAATTATATTATAGACAGTATCTACACAATTTTAGCATCTACTGCCGCGCCGGTAACATTTTTAAAAGTGAATATGCTACGTTGTCCTGTTTTTATGAGGAATAGATGGTTTTTAATTAGTTGATGATTTTCTGATTTTTCTTCAAGTTTCAGCTAATAAGTAAATTATTTATCGGCAATAATCTGCCGTTTTGTAATATATTTTTGCATTTTTGACCCGTGATAAGTTCTTTACTCTTATTCTGAGGTTTCTTGACAAAATGAAGGGTGTTTGTGGTGCGGTTGTATAATATATATGTATAACTAGCAGTGTTGCCAACACTCGGATCATTGAGTCTGCTAGAATGACAGCCGAATTATGCCAGAAATATGCCAAATATGTCATTTTTATAATCTATAGGGAATAACGAATAATAAAATAAAGTGTTTTAAAAACAATATATATTTTTAAATAACGTATCTAGGTATATGCTTGGTTATTAACATTAACAATAATTCATCAATAAGAAATATGTACCTACATCAGGCTGTCTATTTAATAATACGTTACAGGTTATAGTAAAAGTATATAGTATATAGTGAACTCAGAAATGTCATTAATAACCAGCGTTGCCAGACGTCCCGCTTTTTAAATCAAAATTAAATGTCCCGCGCGGGACAGGCTCAGTCCCGCTATTCGGGGATAATGGCACCAGCTCTTTCAACAGTTTCCAAAAAAAGATACCAGGAATATGTTTAAACTAGTGTCTTTCATATTAAGTATCCTAACATCAAACTGCTTTCCTGAACGCGTTTTTTCCCAGATGAATTTAAAATGGTCGGATGCCAGAAATAAATGCTCCGTAAATTTAATGAAAGGAGAATTACTCATCCAGTTTAATCTACAGCTATCCTGTGAAGAGTTCTTCATCTTTATTAAGAGAAAAAAGAAACTTTAAAAGAAGTTAAATCTTTACAGAAATAGCATGAATAAGTAAATTCTTATAAATAATTATTCTGTATTAAGTTGCAATTTGTAACACTCACTCCTCAGACTATTGTTTGCAACGCGCGCCATATTTTTCTAATCGATAAAACTTTTTTGATTTCGATTTCTATTTTTTTTTATTCAGAAGACGAATAAGACTCAACTATTTATTTAACAATAGGGTAAATCTGATTTAAAATATCATATTTTTATCAAAATACATTTTCTATGGCTATTTTTGCTATCTATTGTCACGTAAACGTAATTTGAACTGAAATAAAAAGATAAATATTTAAAAACTTCTGATTAAAAACGTTTTTTTACTATGTCCCGCTTTCGACGAAAGAATCCCGGTTTTTTCACTTAAAAAGTTCCAAAATCCCGACTTGGCAAAAAAAAATGTGGCATAATAACGTAAAAGTATTATTCTAATATCTCTGCAATTTGTTTATTTTCCAAATATATTTTGTGCTGTTCCATAAATTAACTAGTTCCGATAATAAGTAAATAGATAATATTCTTTAAAACATTTTTCAACTATCAGAATCTATGATGTATTGTCTTTGGCCTATCAGCTGTTGCGTATTACCTCCGTATAAAACGTAAAAATCCGGCCGACCCGAAAAGCCCTGTCGGACCGAAAAGCCCGTTCGGCCCGAACATTTATTAGGGCCGAACATTAATTGATTAAGTGGCCCGACCCGACCCGAACCCGAGAGTCCGGCCGGGACGCGTAGATGAAAACCCGGCCCGTGCAGGGCTCTAACGGTGGGTCCAGACTTGAACATTTTAGCACGAACGAACCGAACAAACTGAGCGCGTAGGAACAAGCAGAACAAATTAATAGTCCGAACAAAAAATCGTTGCGTTTGTGCGAATATAGGTATTAATAAAATGTTCCAGTTGTTCGGAGCGTTTGTATGTGGAAAGACAAAACATGAATACTGACTTGGCAGTAGCTTTCTCAGCTCGTTTTTTATTATCTGCAAAATAGTCAAAAATAAGAAGAAACGGCGAATTCGCCAATGGGTACGAAAATTGTTATTACGAGAAATGGACTACATTTACGTGAAAAATTGTATTATAGAATGACTTGCGAAGACGTTGAGGAGTTAAGTTCAGGGTTCCAAAACACCGGGTACTATTCATAAGTGTTTATTAATTTTAAACATTTTTCTCTATCCCACTCCATTTTGAAACAATTGTCTATATTCTATCTCTATATGTATGTCTAAATAATAAACTTTTCTTCTTGGCAAAATACAGCGCGAACCACACGAACGCTGCGAACAGCACAAACTTACTAAAATTCCCGTCAATTAAATAATTCGGCGAACAATAAATCCTTTTGAGCAATTCCGATTTACCGACAAGCCCCGGAAAACGTTTGGCGCGTTCGGTTCGGCTCAGGGAAATGTCCACACTAGGCGAGTTCGGTTCGTTCGCCCTGTTTGTTCGGTTCGTTCGGGCTAAAATGTTCAAGTCTGGACCCACCTTTATACCTCATTACGCATTGTGCTTTTTTTTCGTAAACTAAGATTTCTTTGAATCAACTTTGACTAAAGAAACGTTGCCCTTAAATAAAATGTAGGTACCTACCGTTCATTTAGGAAAATGTCAGATTTAATTGATACAACTGATCTCTTTTTTCATTGTATGAGTGCACTTCTGTAAATCAGTCAAGCTTTGATGGTTCAGGTTATTGGAATACTATTAATAGGTCGCTTTCAAATGCAAAGAAAAAATATTAATAGGTCGCTTCCAAATGTAAAGAAAAAAATGTATATAGTTTTTTTTGCTCTTTAGTTTCTAATATTCCTTTTATAAAGTTAAAATATTTGACTCAAATGTTTTATATAGTTTTTGTTTCTGTTGTACCCACGTTTATATTATTCACTATTTTTCATTCATCCCGTCAGACGAACTACCTTTTTTCTGGACCGGAAAAGAAATTCGATTTATCTTTCCGTTCTACCGTTCTATTTACGTAATATTTGGATCCTCCTTCATTTTATAGACTTTATAAAAATGTACTTATAGCCATTCAGAAAATAGAATTTAAGTTTAGACTTGTTGAGTATACCAACTTAGTGTACCTCCATAATATACAGGGTAATTCACAGGGAAGATAAGTTAGATGCAAGTAAAGTGCTGAATATCGTAAGTTTCTTGACGTTTTTAAAGTAGAACCAAAGTCAGTCAAATATTTCTGTATTCGTAAATATTTCCCGAGGCTCATTGGAGGTATAGACGGGTACATTTCATTAAACTTTATACATGCTCTAGCGACAACTTTATAACACTGTCCAAATAAAATTAATAAATTCTTAAGAACTGCATTCGCATAGTTCCCTTCCATGATTTATAATGCTATTCAGTACCTGTATCGGTAATAATTAACAAAATACCACAAAAATAACGAGAGTGACATAATTTTTATGCCAAACAAGAGTTTATCATGACATAGTTACTAAAAAGTAAAAACCGAATAGAAATTAAATTGTCGAGAACATTTTACAAACAATGGCTTAAGTCGAAAACTTGACTAGTTAGATATGATACACAAAAATAAAGAGCTAATTTCAGTAGCTTTTCAAATCGGTGATAATAATATACGGGGCAGTGGCGCACCCAGGGGGGGGGCCAAGGGGGCCTTGCCCCCCCCCCAAAACCCCCAATGAAATAAAAATTATGAAAGTGGATAAGTATTTTAAAAAGTCAACTTTCTTAGATTTACCTCACGGGCCTCGTTTGAGGGGGGCCAGGTGGGGCATTTGCCCCCCCCCCACCCCCTGGAAGTTGACTTATTGAGGTTTAATATGGTTTGATTGAATTTATGAATTTATTATTTCGAGTTTTCCTTTATATTTTTGTTATTATTTTGGGGTAGTAAAGACTTATTTTAATAAAAATAAACAGTTTTAATGCCAAAACGACTATGAATGTTTTTTCAATTTTAGCTTATTAAGTATTGAGCAAAAAATTGAAATTAAAATTAAGGGAAGACCTAAACTCTCGAAATTAACTTGATACATACCACAAAGTGTAAATCTAGGGACTTTATTGTTATTGATAAGTTTGCTGCAAATAAAAACAGATGAATGAACTTTACTTTTAAACAATGTACCCACTAATGAAAAATAAATTAGCCTTTTTATTTTTTATCTTATTTTATTTTCAATAGAATCATAAATTTTTAAAATATTTACTATAATAATTATTGACCAAGTTTGGGCGTGGTCTTAAAAAAATTTCGGCTGCGGCGCATTTCGCCTACAGCAGGCTTTTAGTACACCCCCAAGTTAACAAGTCACAAGCCGACAATGCCCCCCCCCCCCCTAAGAAACCGTTTAACGACTCCCATGACTAGGCTATTGCGATCTTCCCTGCAAGAGTACCTGTTAAAAAAGCTCCAAAGTTCTAGAAAAATGCGTAACTTAAAAGTTTATTAAAAAATTTGCTTCCAGCACTGGTTGGCTGGCCCCCGTAACATAAAATCCTGGGTGCGCCGCTGATACGGGGTATTATGACGTTTAAAAAAATATACTTATGGTCACCTTTTCAAGAAACCAAATTAAATTATTTTTAAACCCCCCTTTATATCGCAATTAAGATTTGGGCATAAAGTTAAAAGTCCCCTGGTATTATTTAACTGTCTACCAAATAGCAGCGTCTTAATATTTTAGAGTTAAAAAGTATCAACATTTTTCAAGTTAACCTTTTCCGCCAAAAAAATTCAAAATTAATTATTATTTTAGAAACGGTAAGAGATAGGTATAGGATAATGTTAAAAAAAGTAGTTAAGAAATTAATGGAGGTTTCAAAAGTAAAATAAAACATAAGGTGTTTCATTTAAATTTGAAGTATCGACGTTGCTAATATTTTTGGGTGGAAGGTGGAACACTGTATCGTCGAAAATATTACATATAAATAGAGCATGTCCGTTTATGTAAATGTTGTAAATGATCAAATTTGCCGATCTAATTATTGAACAATATTAATTAGGCAAGCAATCTAATGATGTGTCAAAAATGGGGGCTGTGTACTGCTGCAGCTTGTATACATGTGATCATAAAATTGACATTGCTGGTGCAGTATTTCACAGGTACAGATAGCGCAATGCTTTTCGACCACAGCAGCTATTAAGTCACACGTGGTTTGGATCGACTAAAAGGCTGGATCCACATACATCCGTGATACGCATCCGTTCTGTACCACATGATTAATATGAACCAATGCAATTTTATGAATAAAATTGCATTGGTTCATATTAATCATGTGGTACAGAACGGATGCGTATCACGGATGTATGTGGATCCAGGCTAATGGCCAGACAGAACTTGTGACCGTGACTGACTGACAGTCTGACAGAATTCAGATAGCAGTGGTGCGGTAGTTTGATCATTCACATTTGTCACACGCGAAAGAGGGTTAAAAAAACATCCTAAATACGAATTTGTATATGTGGTTTTGGAGATACCCATTTAACTTTAAAAATTTGATTAGCGGAAACAGGTAAATTATCTTAGTTTTTCATTCCTTACCAAAAATGCGATTCCGGTTTAATTATGTTAAAGCTAATCTATAAAATGACGAGTAAGTTAAACAATAAACAGTAAAATTCTATATTAACGTCATAGTTGTATTAAATTGCATTTTTCTATATATTATAATAATATACATAAATGTACAAATCAGTACAAACAAATGAGATAAGACTTATCTTTTTCATGCTCAATGCACTGCTGATAAAATGAGTAAAGAAAAAATTAACAGGATTAGGATAGGATTTCTTATTCGATTTGTTTGTATTTAAAAAAAAAAACAAGTTACATAACGATAAGTATTTCGGATTATACGCAAATCCACGTATAGTTAAAAAAAGGGATTAGTTAGTATCACTGGCATTATGCTGTATTCTGCTAATCCCAATTTAGTTACTCAATTTGTTTTATTAGTGTGACATGCTGGCACAAAAAAAAACTGGCTCGTGAAAATATTGCGAAAAATAAGCAAATAGATGCTAATATTGAGTGACTGTTCGACGTAAAATGGAGATACCATGTCATGCATGCATCCCCACAACATATCCTGTATTTTTCCTGAAATTTTTTTTAATATACAGGGTGCCCGCAAAAAATGCGTATAGAACGCTAGCATAAATTCCCGAGGCTAAAATATGACGATTTAGCTCAATTTACCTTTGTCCAAATCTTGACAGCTTCCAAAGTACAGGGTGCCAAAGTTATAATTTTTTTAAACGTTTTTGTAAATATTTCTTCTAATAAAGGCATGAATTGCACGAAATTTGATACTTAGGATGAAAAATCAATATCTGTTTCGATAGATTGGGCGCCACCTGTAGCACTTTGCCTACATGTGCCTCGGTATATTAAATTTCTAGTTAAAAATTCTTATTCCTTGGCATCTTTTGTCCAAAATAGGTATAACAAAAAGGTGTCGCTTCGAGTAGCCGTTTCTAAGATAAGATAATCGAATTTAAATGTTTTATTGCGTACTAAAACTCATTGTTTATTTGGCGGAAAGTGGAAATTAAATATATTTTTGAAAATTATATAGGTACAGTCTTTTTAATGGCGTTTTTCACTATATAGACCAGTGCTGAAGCCTTTGAAAATGGTAAAAAGTGAAAAAAAATAATAGTAGGATGAACCCCATTGGAAAAGGAAGAGAATAGAACAAAAATTAAAGGAAAAATAAATTACGGGCGATCCGAGGTCTGGAAGGGGGGGGGGGGGGGGTTTATGGGTAGAAAACGATTTATCTCGATTTCCGGTAAAACTACAAGTCCTATGGAAAAACGTTAAATCGCAAAGTTGTAGGTAATAAAAAGATCTACAACTTTTGTATTTACACTTTTTTCATATAACCTCAAAATGTATGTGAAAAATTCAAATAACCAAGTTTTTGGTTTGTTATTTTTATCTTTTACAAAAAAATTTTTGTATCCACGAAATTTGGTGAAAACTTACCTTTTTATGTCCTTAACACACTGTAATTTTTTTGATTTAAAATATTTATTTTTTAACCTTATTTTGACTTAATATCGAAAAAACACCCTAATTTTCGATCGAAAATTCTCACGTCAAAATATCTGCTTTTTAAAAAAAGTCGGTGGGCTTTTTGTTCGTTGAAATCTCTACTTTCTGATGATGTTAAAAAATATATATATTACTATGGTAAATGTTCTCAAAAAAATGCAAAGAAACGAAAAAAACTCGAATCCGAAATTTTTTTTTTAGATCAATATGTACAATTTTGAGCTATTTATTAAAATTTATACTTTAATTACTCGAAAAACGTAAGATTCCATGTTACATTGATAAAAAAAAGTATAAATTTTAATAAATAGCTCAAAATTGTACATATTGATCTAAAAAAAAAAATTCAGATTCAAGTATTTTTCGTTTCGTTTCTTTGCATTTTTTTGAGAACATTTACCATAGTAATGTATATTTTTTTTAACACCATCAAAAAGTAGAGATTTCAACGAACAAAAAGCCCACCGCCTTTTTTAAAAAAGCAGATATTTTGACGTGAGAATTTTCGATTGAAAATCAGGGTGTTTTTTCGATATTAAGTCAAAATAAGGTTAAAAAATAAATATTTTAAATCAAAAAAATTACACTGTGTTTAGGACATAAAAAGGTAAGTTTTCACCAAATTTTTTTGTAAAAGATAAAAATAAAAAACCAAAAACTTGGTTATTTGAATTTTTCACATAAATTTTGAGGTTATATGAAAAAAGTGTAAATACAAAAGTTGTAGATCTTTTTATTACCTACAACTTTGCGATTTAACGTTTTTCCACAGTACTTGTAGTTTTACCGGAAATCGAGATAAATCGTTTTCTACCCTTAACCCCCCCCCCCCCCCCCCCCTTCCCGACCTCGGATCGCCCGTAATTTATTTTTCCATTCATTTTTGTTCTATTCTCTTCCTTTTCCAATGAGTTTCATCCTACTATTATTTTTTTTTGGTTTCAAAAATTATCGACCCTGGTCTAATAATCGAATTTAACATATTTGCATTGACATTCTAACTTGGAACCTATTAACAATATATCCCAATAATAAAAATCTTCCTAGAGGGTCACCAACCTTTTCTAAAGACAATTAAAAAGACGCGGCGAAAGTTTACATCGACAGCCAGCGATTGGTCAATTTGTTATGACGTAGACCGCTAATTTCGCGAGTTTTTATTAGACAGCGTCTTTTGTTTTTTTAGTAAATAACTCAAAATTTTAAAAAGTGTGTAACAGTCACTGTTACATGTTTTTGTAATTACTTTTTTATTGGGTATCTTTTTGATTTTGATTCACGTCGGCACTATTGTTATAATGTCGCCGTCGAAAATTGTTGCAATTACTGACATCCAGTGTCTGGTGGCCAAATTAATAACGGCGTTCATTCTCAGCGAAGGTGCGCTATGGTCAACGATGAATCGGTCTTATTGGTCAACCTTGAGATTAGGGGTGCCCTCTCGTGGCCGTAAGATAGTGGATGGTCTTGCAATATCTCGGCTTTAGCCTTTCCATTTCCGGGCTGTCGGTCTGTCAAATGACTACTCTCTGATCCAAGGGCGACAAAAGGGTGTCCTGGAAAATTGTCAGGATTTATTCCTACCATCCTTTGAAATCCAGAATTGCTGATTGCAGCAACATCCAAAATTAAGGTAAGGTATTCATCCTTGTTCGATATTTTCATGATTTTCACCATTTTCGAGTTGTTCTTTTCAAATTTTCACTTAACCTCAAATTAACGTGGTTTTCGTTTGCTGTTTTAGCCCTGGTAAAATTTATGGCTAACCACTGGTAAAATTTATGGCTAACCACTGGTAAAATTTATGGCTAAGCACTGGTAAAATTTATGGATAACGACTAGGAAATTCATGGGTTTAGCTCGAAGTGAGTCCATGTAATAATTTGAGTAGGAAGTCAAGTAATTATGTGCCCTTTGTTCCTGTCAAGTTCCAACTTCTAATTGTCCCGAGAGGGTGAAATCCGTGAGCGCGTCAAGAGGCTCAAACCCAAGCCTATGTACCAAGCCTTAGGTGCGACCAATATGGTAGTACGGCAGCCAGTGAGGTGCTAGTTCCGTGAGAGTTCCTAGGTGCTAAAGAGAGAAGTCTCAACGTCCTATGTATGGGGAAAACACTTTCAGATAAGTACCCCGTAGTTTCCGATGCGTATAAATAAATGAGCACATTTCTTTTTTATAATTTTTATTAAATAAAACAGGTTTATAACAGCGGATGTAAAAAGGTTGCAATCTTTCGCTTTTTCACATTTACCAAAAAATAAGGTAATCTTAATTTTTAAAGTTCAACTTTCAACTGAATATGTATTTCACTCTTTGCATGCATTGCATAACAATGCATTAGGTATTAAAGTGTTTTATACGCCGACATAAAGCCGAAGTTTCATGATTTTAACACTCTTGATTAAACATCAAAATCGTTTTAATAAAATCAGTTTGTGTTTTAATTAATTTCTTTAGGAAGGGAGACCTGATTCTTTTTGAGTTTGTGGTTCCCATACACCTATTTGCAGGGGTAACTGCGGTGTTCTGTATGTTGTCTTACTGAAAATTACTGCGAATGGCGCCCTTAATTAAACCTTTATTTTTGAACAAACAGAGCATGGCAGCCTAGAGAGGTGAATTTAAATTAATATATATACATCATAGCAGTCGACGAACCAGCAACTTTTAAGCCATGCCTTCTTGCCCCGCACTAAGTGAGCTAGCCGTAGGCCTTTTGCTCATTGCATAGCCCCGAAGTGACACCTTTACTTATGAGCAACTGTTATAGTGACGCTGGCAACGTGGGACCTGAAGTCTCAGTCAAATTTTTAGTGGCTTTTATTAACAATAGTAATGAGATATTGCTTGTTCGTGGACTGTTTGATATAAAATATGTATCAATTTTTTTTTGAAAATTTAAGTGAATTTTTTTTTGGAAAAGTAAAGTGAATTTTTGTGACATTTGACATTTGACTATGAATTTCGGCTTTTGATTTTGAGATTTTGAATTTACGGGTACTTTATCTGACTTTAAGTTTTATATTTTTCTGAATTGCTACATACTTGAAGTTGTTTTGAATGTTTGAGAAAATAACTTCAAGTAACTGTTATAAATAGGTCTGAGGTTTTTACAGCATTTAGTATTGTGAATTTTTTATTCACAACATACTGTTAAGGGAATATTTTTTTTCCTGATACTTTTTTTTTTCCTAAGCGACTTACAATATTTTTTTTGAAAATGTGTGACATAGTAGGAGAACTAGATCCCTGGCTTTTGACAGAAGCAGAGCTTAATTATGAAATTAGTTTGAGAAAAATTAAGTTATCGACTAGGTCAAGTGGTGACATAGAATCTAGACGTAAAATTTTAGCAGGTTATTTGGTACGCAATAAGGAGTGTGACAAATTTGTCGATGAAGATTTTAATTTACAAATTCAATCAGATTTCATAAAGAATACTTTAGTTGCATTAGAAAGATTAATTGACGGTTTTTCTGGTAAAGAATCTGATGTTTTTTGTCGGTCTTTAAGGGCTCGTTTACTATCCCTGTTCTACAGAATAAAAAGATTTCAAATTCCTGTTGATGAAAGGGAAGAATATGAGGAGTCGGTGAAGGACTGGACTTGTAAATGTTTAGAATTGAATATAACCTTACTTTTTAAAGTAAGCCCCCACCTAAAACCTGGTGCGATATATACTAATCCAACTGTAGTGCCTGTAACTGTAGCAGGTAGTTCTACTCAAACGCCAACTGTAGTGCCTATTTCGGTATCAGTTTCTTCTACGCCTGTATGTCAGTGGTCTATTAAGTTTACAGGTGATAGTAGTGTGAAAGCATTTTTAGAACGTGTGACTGAACTTGCTCAGGCTAGGTCTGTTTCTGATGACCGGTTATTCCAGTCTGGAATAGATTTATTTGATGGACCAGCACTTACGTGGTTTAGAGCAAATAAAGACAGTTTTCGTGATTGGAACGATATTAAGGATCGATTATTAAAAGATTTTTTGCCTTCAGATTATGATGAAATTTTGCTAGACCAAATTAAAGGTAGATTTCAAGGCAAAGCAGAATCAGTTAATTTATATATCGCTTGTATGCAGAATTTATTTACCAGACTTTCAATACAACCAGACTTAATTGTGCAATTAAAAATAATTCGTAGAAATTTGTTGCCTAAGTACACTAACGCACTTGTCTTGCAAGATGTCAAGTCAGTGACTGAACTTCTTGATTTTTGTAAATTAATTGACGAGGCGTCTCAGCCAAAGACACGGTTTGTGCAATCTAGTTCTGCGAATTGTTTGGAAAGCGATTTGATATTTCAAAGTAGTTCTGCAAGTTCGTCTTCTAGTAATAATAATAGCCGAAGAGTTGCTGCTTTGTGTTTTAATTGCAAAAAAGATGGCCATATTTTTAAAAATTGCTCTCAGCCTCGTAAGAAATTCTGTTTTAGGTGTGGTTTGGACAATATGACTGTGAAAAGTTGTACCAAATGTAATGTTACAAAAAACTAGCTAATGGGTTTGATTCAGGCCGCGTTCAAACTTCTGTCAAAAATATTAGTCGGTCGGTTTTCAATAGTAAAGTTTTTGTTAATAGTCGTTTAAGAAATGGAAACAATTTTTCTGTACATCCTGTTACTGATTTTAAAGATTGGAATTTATGGAAGAAAACGGTTAGAGATTTTTTTAATCACGCAGCGCCAGTTTTTGTTCAGAAACCATTAGATAATAGGCCTTATATTTCGGTTTCCCTGTACGATGAAAAAATAGTTGCTTTATTGGACAGTGGTGCCAATCAAACTTGTTTAGGTAAACTTGGCCTTAAGCTACTTGATAAGTATAAAATATCAGTTAATTATACTATGCCAAGAAAAGTGACAGTGGCTGATGGTAGAGTACAAGAAAATGCAGGTGTTTGTCAAATCCCGTTGTATATAGGCAAAGTTTGTAAAATTTTGGAAGTTTTGGTGGTACCTTCTCTTAAATATGGTCTTATTTTGGGCAGTGATTTTTGTAGGAAATTTTCATTAAATGTTAACTTTAGAAATAATACTTGGGATATTTTGAGTGAAGAAAATAATTTCTCGGTTTGTGTTTTGTCTTGTGATAAAATTTTACAGCAAGAGAAAGAGGTAGGCCTACAAATTTATTTGACAGATGAACAAAAGGTGATTGCTGATGGTGTGGTGAAGATGTTTGAAGAGTTGTCGTCTGATGTTAGGTTAGGGCGTACTAATAAGTTGGTTGTGGACATTGACACTGGCGATGCTAAGCCATTTAAAAAAAGACAATATCGTTTATCCCCGTTTATGTTGGGACATTTAAATAAGGAGATAGATGAAATGCTTCGATTAGGGGTGATTGAGAGGTCGATGAGTCCTTGGAATTCTCCCATACTTCTGACACCTAAGAAAAACGGTACATACCGCTGCTGCCTAGACTCAAGGTCACTTAACGCTGTTTCGAAAAAAGATAGCTACCCGTTGCCTAGGATAGATGACATTTTGGCTATGCTAAGGGATGCTAGGTTCATTTCTAGTATAGATTTGAGACATAGTTTTTGGCAGATTCCCTTGTCAGAGAGCTCTAAGGAGAAAACTGCTTTTTCAGTACCTTCTCGTGGGTTATTCCAATTTACAGTTCTTCCTTTTGGCGTGACTAACGCAGCACAAAACCAGATGCGCCTAATGGACCAGATTTTCGGCCCTGAATTGCAGCCAAAAGTGTTTTGTTACTTGGATGATTTGATTGTGCTGGGTAGTAGTTTTGAAGATCATATTGAAGTATTAAAGGAAGTTCATCGGCGTTTACTTGAAGCTAACCTAACAGTTAATTTGGAAAAATGTCAATTTTTTCGCGACTCTTTAAAGTATCTTGGTTTTGTTGTGGACGGTTCAGGTTTAAGGACAGATCCGTCGAAGGTTAAGGCTATGATAGAAACTGGTAGACCAAAAACAACTACTGAAGTCAAAAGTTTTGTGTCTATGTGTTCATGGTATAGGAGATTTATTAGTCATTTTAGCACTTTGGTTGCTCCTTTGAATGATCTTTTGAAAGGTCGTGGTAAAAATCAGCCTATCAGTTGGACACCAGAGGCAGAACAAGCTTTTGTGGAAATAAAGGAAAGGCTAGTCTCAGCTCCAATTCTCACGTCGCCCGATTTTTCGATCCCATTTATTATAGATTGTGATGCAAGTTCGTATGGGCTCGGGGCAGTGCTTTTACAGATTCAGGATGAAGTAGAAAAGGTAATTGCTTATGCTAGTAGAAGTCTTACTCGTCCAGAGAGAAATTTGTCAACAACTAATAGGGAGCTTCTTGCTTTACTTTTCGGTTTAAAACAATTTCGTTGTTATGTTGAGGGTCAGAAATTTCAGGTTAGAACAGACCATGCGAGTCTTCAGTGGCTTCGTAACCTAGAGGACCCCCAGGGTAAATTAGCAAGGTGGTTGACCACTATTCAGCAGTATGACTTTGAGGTTAAGTATCGTCCTGGTAAAGAGCATGTGGTTCCTGATTATTTGTCTAGATTGGAGCCTGAGAAAGAAGTGGTTGTTCTCGATGTTACTTTGGATGATTTGGATGATTGGTATGTCAATCTTAGAGAAAAAATTGCGAACAATCCTGATACCTACCCTCATTGGTCGATCAAAGACGGATATATTTACAAACATACTTCTAATAAATTGCCTTTAAAAACAAACGTTTCAGAGTGGAAATTAGTTGTTCCACAAAATCAGAGAAAAAATATTATATTTTCATGTCATGATTCACCGTCTAACGGTGCTCATTTTGGTTATTTTAAAACTTTAAAAAAGTTACAGGAGTCTTATTATTGGCCTCATCTTAGGTCTGATGTTTTAAAATATGTCCGTCGATGTGACACATGTCATAGTCAAAAAATGCCTAATTTTTCACGATTTGGTCTTATGGGTGTGCAGAAAAAAGTTTCATTTCCGTTTGAGCTCTTATCAATAGATGTAATGGGTCCATTTCCGCGGAGTAAAAATCAAAATTCGTTCTTAGTTGTTGCCGCCGATCATTTTTCGAAGTATACGCTTGTGAAACCGTTGCGTCAAGCTACAGCGCCAGCTTTAGCAACATTTTTAGAAGACATTTTTCTTACCTACGGTGTACCTCGTATTTTGGTTCTAGACAATGCACCAGCGCACACTGGTAAAATTTTTAAGAATCTTTTTAGTAAGTACAAGATTAAAAAAGTTTGGTTTAATTGCCGTTACCATCCTCAGGTTAATCCTGTAGAAAGAATCAACAGAACCATTGGCGCAGCCATTCGTTGTTATATTAAAGATTCTCATAAAGAATGGGACGTACACATCCAAGAAATCGCGTCAGCATTAAGGAGTTCTGTTTCTGAAGTCACTAATTTTAGTCCAAATTACATAGTTTTTGGTAGAAAGGTTCCGGTAACTGGCGATTTTTATGATGAAGTAGATTCTGGTAGTCTTGATCTAAATTCCTGCGATCGAGGTGCATATGTCAAAGAATTGGAAAAACTACCACCGCTTTACAAAGAAGTTCAAAAAAGACTTAATAACGCTTATAAGAAAAATTGTCATCAATATAACCTTAGGAGACGCGAACACGTTTTTCAAGTAGGCGATAAAGTGTGGAAGAGAAATTTTGTATTGTCGAATGCGGCCAACGATTTTTCAGCTAAGTTAGCGAACAGATACGTTTTATGTAAGATTAGGAAGGTACGCTCGAACGTTGTGTATGAGCTGGATAACTCAAATGGCACTGATGCCGGTGTATGGCATGTGTCTAAGTTAAAACCATATTTTGGGTCCAACTCAAACCTATCTGAGCCCTCTGATAATCCCTAAATTGACATTTAAGGATTTTTTACCTTAATAATTACAAACTATCAATTTTTGCCTTTCAGTTAGTTGGAAAATAAACGAATTAATTTTATTATTTTTTACTCTGGGTCTAGAAAAGCCCTTAAACGCCATATTGAAAATGTAAGGGGGACTTTCATTACAATTGGTCAAGAAGTTGACAATTTTTAGTTTTGATTTGTCATAAAGTTGACAATTTTTTGGTTTTGATTTGTCATAAAGTTGACAGTTTTGGTTTTGAAGTGTCAAAAAGTTGACAGTTTTTTGGTTTGCATTTGTCATAAAGTTGACAGTTTTTAGTTTTGATTTGTCATGGAATTGACAGTTTTTTGGGGTTTAATATGTCATAAAGTTGACAGTTTTTTTGGTTTTGATTTGTCATAAAGTTGACAGTTTGTAGTCTTGGTATGTCCAAAGTTAACGGTTACTCCAGTTGTGGATGACAACTGATGATGTTAGCCGTGGATGTATCATTAAGTTGACAGTTTTTTTTCTCAAGTTTTGATTTGTCAAAGTTAACGGTTGCTCCAGTTGTTGATGACAACTGATGATGTTAGCCGTGGATGTATCATTAAGTTGACAGTTTTTTTTCTCAAGTTTTTGATTTGTCAAAGTTAACGGTTACTCCAGTTGTTGATGACAACTGATGATGTTAGCCGTGGATGTATCATTAAGTTGACAGTTTTTTTTTCTCAAGTTTTTGATTTGTCAAAGTTAACGGTTACTCCAGTTGTTGATGACAACTGATGATGTTAACCGTGTAAGTACTTGTATCAAATCAGTAAATTTAAGGTTTTCGGTTTAAGTCAAAATTATTAGCTTAGAAGTAGCGTTTGACAGTCCTGTTTTGTGAGTCTGCACTAGTGTGAATCAGCAGGGTGTATGTGACACGGAAGTATCGAATGGTTGTGAGTATAGATTTTGCAGGACAGGATACTTTAGTCTTTTATGTGACCGTGAATTTTAGAGTTGGATCCTTAACAAAAATGTTCACGTATGGTTTTACTTTACATTTTGTTATTTATTACTTCGGTAATAATGTTTTCTGCCTGTCAGGGCACGGGTTTAGGTAGAATATGTCCTGAGGTCTGTCTCGACCTGCTCGTAAAAGGCGAGTACGCGAACACCACTTTAGCTTTAGATAGCAGCGGCCTTACATCAGAGTCGTACCAGGCTATATAGTTTATGTTTGAGGTTGTCCAGTAAGTACACGGGTGTCGGGAAGGATTTATAGTGCGTTTTACTAGTATCATCGATTGACTGACCAATGTAGGAGATTTAATAATTGTGCTTATTACTTTGATAGACTTTCTACGCATATTACTTTGGTATATCGATTTTTTTTAAATGTACACCTTTGGGCGGCGCGAAACGTCTTGGGGGTGTTCAGATTTTTTATCCGAAAAACAAATATGTTAATTTACTTTTTGTCCTAGTCACAAAACCTAGTTATTTCTCTATTCTTTATTAATTTTGACAAGTGGTATCTTAATGCTTGCCCTGGGAAATGCGATAGATCCATGGTAGGACGGCGCGAAACGTCCTGTGGGTGAGTGGTATTTGTCGTTTCCGGGGGCGATTCATTTAAATATTCATGATGTTCTCTCACTTTTATTTATTAATTTAAATTCATTTTATCAGTTTTTTAATTTTCAAGTAAATTTCCATCAGGTAAATTATTTACAATTTGTACTATTTTTAATTTCAATTTTTATAACGGTCATTCGATGAAACGCGGTAATGTTTTGACAGGCATAGGTAAAATAAATTTTCGGTATTTTTAGCTTTTGTAATCCTTACCAGTGTCGATAATTTTGGTTGAACTCCGTGGATTAACCCATTGCATCGTGACAGATCTATTTAGCGTGTGATTTAAAAAATAGAAAGCCTGATTATGTGTGAATGTATGTATGTGTGTAGTGTCGACAAACGGTCGATGGAGTTTATTCCACAAAGTGGAATTTGGTTAAATTTATTTAGGGACTGTTTCTTGGCGGGTGCCGGTGGATTCCGATCCGTGGGTTCCTAGTGGACGAGCAGTAGCGTGGAAGCCTCGTATAGGGCAACGGCAGGATAAATCATGTGCAATACCATGAAATGCCTGGCGTCCTGGATTATCAGGTCAGTTCCCTATTGTCATGGATCGAAAGGTCATCGGTAGTGTCTTTTTACGGAGTATCCCGTTTTTCGGTATAAATTTCTTTGCCATGGTGATTTATTACCATGTATTAGCGCGGTTTCTTGCTATAAAGAGACCGGGGAGTTGGTCAAACCCTTGGTGTAATACCAGAAGTTTTGTTTGTTAAGATTTATTATATTTGATAATTTTTGTCTAGACCCTTTGCGTTCATAACTGGGTGAATGCTTGCGCAGTTGAGACTTGAACGACAGTCACGACTGGGGATTGTTGTTTAAGATGTGGATTCATTGAGTAGGTGTACTAGTGAGTTTTGGCCGGAAGATACCGACGATCCACCATCTTACCATCTTAGTTGGAAGGTTCTTTCGTGCGCCCCTTTTGTGTCTCTTCTAGAGTCTCTTCTGATCCTGCATTCCTTCGGTTGTGTGACACATTGTTTTTGGGCGTAGATGTTTTTAAACTTGTTACGACCCTTTTAAATTTTAATTTCTGGGTACTTTTTAGTGACGTTGTAATGCTTATGAAAATTTTCAATTTTCTTTTTTTAGGAGGAGGGCAGTGTAACAGTCACTGTTACATGTTTTTGTAATTACTTTTTTATTGGGTATCTTTTTGATTTTGATTCACGTCGGCACTATTGTTATAATGTCGCCGTCGAAAATTGTTGCAATTACTGACATCCAGTGTCTGGTGGCCAAATTAATAACGGCGTTCATTCTCAGCGAAGGTGCGCTATGGTCAACGATGAATCGGTCTTATTGGTCAACCTTGAGATTAGGGGTGCCCTCTCGTGGCCGTAAGATAGTGGATGGTCTTGCAATATCTCGGCTTTAGCCTTTCCATTTCCGGGCTGTCGGTCTGTCAAATGACTACTCTCTGATCCAAGGGCGACAAAAGGGTGTCCTGGAAAATTGTCAGGATTTATTCCTACCATCCTTTGAAATCCAGAATTGCTGATTGCAGCAACATCCAAAATTAAGGTAAGGTATTCATCCTTGTTCGATATTTTCATGATTTTCACCATTTTCGAGTTGTTCTTTTCAAATTTTCACTTAACCTCAAATTAACGTGGTTTTCGTTTGCTGTTTTAGCCCTGGTAAAATTTATGGCTAACCACTGGTAAAATTTATGGCTAACCACTGGTAAAATTTATGGCTAAGCACTGGTAAAATTTATGGATAACGACTAGGAAATTCATGGGTTTAGCTCGAAGTGAGTCCATGTAATAATTTGAGTAGGAAGTCAAGTAATTATGTGCCCTTTGTTCCTGTCAAGTTCCAACTTCTAATTGTCCCGAGAGGGTGAAATCCGTGAGCGCGTCAAGAGGCTCAAACCCAAGCCTATGTACCAAGCCTTAGGTGCGACCAATATGGTAGTACGGCAGCCAGTGAGGTGCTAGTTCCGTGAGAGTTCCTAGGTGCTAAAGAGAGAAGTCTCAACGTCCTATGTATGGGGAAAACACTTTCAGATAAGTACCCCGTAGTTTCCGATGCGTATAAATAAATGAGCACATTTCTTTTTTATAATTTTTATTAAATAAAACAGGTTTATAACAGCGGATGTAAAAAGGTTGCAATCTTTCGCTTTTTCACATTTACCAAAAAATAAGGTAATCTTAATTTTTAAAGTTCAACTTTCAACTGAATATGTATTTCACTCTTTGCATGCATTGCATAACAATGCATTAGGTATTAAAGTGTTTTATACGCCGACATAAAGCCGAAGTTTCATGATTTTAACACTCTTGATTAAACATCAAAATCGTTTTAATAAAATCAGTTTGTGTTTTAATTAATTTCTTTAGGAAGGGAGACCTGATTCTTTTTGAGTTTGTGGTTCCCATACACCTATTTGCAGGGGTAACTGCGGTGTTCTGTATGTTGTCTTACTGAAAATTACTGCGAATGGCGCCCTTAATTAAACCTTTATTTTTGAACAAACAGAGCATGGCAGCCTAGAGAGGTGAATTTAAATTAATATATATACATCATAGCAGTCGACGAACCAGCAACTTTTAAGCCATGCCTTCTTGCCCCGCACTAAGTGAGCTAGCCGTAGGCCTTTTGCTCATTGCATAGCCCCGAAGTGACACCTTTACTTATGAGCAACTGTTATAAGTGAAACCTCTATGCGGTAGAGTAAGATTGCCTGGACACGTCGTGATATTAAAAATTTATTTTTTCTACAATGGCAATGAAAGGTATTAAAAAACATTGACGGAAATCGCCAAGACGGGAACAGGTGTAATCGCGCTATGGGTATTTCAACATCATGCCAGGAGCTCGGAGTCATTCTGATGCACAATTAACTCGTTTTTGAACAACAGAGCTTCTAAGTTATCTCGATAAGTTATGCGTATAGGCCTATAAAAAAAGTAGAATGCTTATACCCCATAAGACCTGTGTTATTAAAATAGCATCTCATGTATAGTCAGGAAATTAATTTTTTCCCCTAGAAAAAAGTGGGCAACCATTTGGCTCGGCGAATCGGCGAGCCCATCAAAACTATTGTTATTAACTTGTTCGGGTATTTTTTATGGCATTGTTGCACAATTTATTGCTTTTTTGTGATATACAGGGTGTTTCATTAAGGGTGACCAACGGCCATATCTCGGAAACTACTAAGCATTGGAACTTATGGAAAAAAATTTTATAATTAGTCTTTGTGCATGAGAAAATTCTGGAAATTATTTTAAAGTTCCACATTTCGCCACAAGGGGGCACAATTGAAAATTAATTTTTTAAATTCTAAATTTCTCCGAAAATTCCTATATTATGGTATATCTCTGGTTACATCATTAGAAAGCTTGGACAATTCTGCATCATTTTGGCTTAGGGCTCATTGGCGTACCGACCTTGATAAGAGTGGGGGAAGCTATTGAAAGTGTAATCATTAAAATCGCTGTAACTTCTAAATTACTTATCCGATTTTACTAAATTTAAGTTTGTTTGGAAGAGGAAGGTAAGTACTAATAATTGTCGTATCCAACAGTACACTATAGTTTCTAATAAAATTGCTAGAAGGCGCAATTTGTAATAATACCAGTTTTTCGATTTTATCCCGAAAATTCAAATAATACGGTAAAACTATGACATCATAATCGGAAAGTAGATTAAATTTGCAAGACAAAATGTAAAGACCGCAGTTTGATATCTTTGTTGGTTTCAGAGTTATTGCCAAACCAATAATTTTTAACACTTATCGAAGAAATTATACAATGCATGCCACTGTGTTTAGCGCATAATTGTGTTATAGTAAGAAAAGTGCGACAGAGGATGGATATATCTTTCAGCAGGTAGTGAATCTCAATAGGTGCATTGTTGTTTTAAGATATTATAAATAATATCATAAAGAAATTTGTAAAATTGTGTATGATAAACTGTTGTGTGGTAACGTCCAGATATTATTAGCAATTTTTTTTTAATTTTTCAACAAACCCAAATACCATAACCCTGTATTTTCAAAGTTGGCGCGGGGCGATCACTAGGAAGGTAGTTAGTTGGAATGATACTGCAAACTTAAATTACTTGGATGACAACCTATAAAAACCAAAACCCCGTAGCCATTTATGCATTCTACTTCTTGATAGGCCTGTGGTTAAGCGTGTTTTCAATTTTATTACGCGACACCAAAAATAAAAACAAATCCAAACAAATACAAAAAATCCCACTCACAGATAACCAAAATCAAGACATTTTACCTTTTCATAAAATGTTTATCGCGATGACACTTCTATTCCCAGTTTCAACGGCTTCGTGATGAAAAAATGGCACACGTGGATAAAACAAAATTGACGAAATCCCATTCGACGTTCGAGTCGAAAATTCCACGCCAACTGGGTTTTCGCGAACCTTTCATAACAGGAATCATAATTTACGTTGTCGAGAGATTGTCAGTCGATATTTTCGATATGACGTGATGCGATGTTGGCTTTATCTATTTTCACATACATTTATCAATATTGATATCACACTCACACACACACACACAATGTATAGTGACGATCCAAGGTCATTGCATGCCCACTTTGCCATTATTATTTCTAATTACATCGTTCTGTGCAATACGGTTAAATGCGTTTTTGTTCAATTTTTTGCCTCGAAACGTTACGGTTATAATACTTATAATTTATAATATAATAGTTAGAATATCTAACCATTTTAAAGAGCGTATAAGCAGTCTACACTTGTAGTGGTAGCTCTTGAAATCTTAACATAGTATAAAACAAAGTCGCTATCCTGTTCATGTCCCCTTATGTGCGTAAATCTTTAAAACTACGCAACGGATTTTGAAGCGGTTTTTTTAAATAGATAGAGTGATTCAAGGGGAAGGTTTTTATGTATAATACATGCATAATATTATAGAGAAACACTGATAAATTAGAGTAGGTAGAACGAACGACCCAACCTAACCGGTCCCCGGCCCGTTCAACGATCGATCCGAAGCCGGAATAGACGAAGACGGACTATGTTTTATGCATGGAAATTGTGGACGGGCCGGCAAACGGTTGAGTTAGAGGTTCGCCTTATTATCTCACGTCGTATAATGACGGGCTGCAACGCAGGCCGGGTACACGCTAGTAATAATAATAAATCGCCATCGGATTGTGATTAATTTCATTATAATTAAAAATAAGGTACATGAGAATATCTGTAAAATTTACTCCCAGACTATCTAATGTCATTCACTCATAGTATATGTAAATTTATATGGAAATATTGGAAACAAATTAAAGACTAAGAAACTTAAAAACTAAACATTTAATAAAAATATATCATCCAAAAAATAGAATACAAAATACATAAACACAAAGTAATGGTTACATATGGAAAACAAAGAATACAGTTAAATTCGCTAAAAAACCAATTAAGAAATAAGTCGAGCAAGAGGCATATTATCTAATCTTCATCGCTGTCATTATTACCTTCAATATTATATTCAGCTAGAATGCCTTCTTCATAAGAGTCAACTTCCTCCAAATCTTCAACAGTATCAAATCAAAAATAATAATTTATCTATTGCAACTTTCTATTTTTTTTAACAAGTTTTCGTTGTGGGACACGTATAACCGTTTAGTTGCTGTGTCATTAGTAGAGACTGACCGAAGGTTCGGTTTCGGCTAGTTTCGGTGACAGTTTCGGTTTCGGCCGTGCCGAAACTCAGTGTTTGTGAATTGTCGCGCACCGTTCGGCTAACTTTGGGTGAGTGCGTTGGCAGTGTTGTCTATATAACGTTTTTCTATCTCTGCCGACCTTTTTTTTTTAGGTGGGAAGAGTTCAATCCGTTCCCAAGATCGATCTCGTCCTATATAAAATAAATTAGATATCAGTAGATTAGATATACAATAAAATTTTTAACATGTATAAATAAGGCCGAAGAGTCGGTTTCGGCTGAAAATCTTGTTTTGGTCGGACACTAGTCATTAGTAAGCCTGTCCTTTTTTTTTAATGAATGTGACTATAAATGCTAAAACTGCGCACCGTGGCTGTTGAAGATGCTGGCATCATCAAAATCCGTGACGCTACCCTTGATAATAGAAAGATGATGAACAACGGCCTTTCCGCCAGGGGATTGTCAAATCTACTTTTCCATATAAAATTATTGCCAAACGATTTGCCGCTTCTACAATTTGCTTTTTCGTCAATTGCTTCTTGCTTTTTTATATTAACTTTACTTTTTGTTAAGTTAAGTATGCATTCTATGCAGGGCCGTAGCCAAGCTTGAATTTTAGGAAGGGCCGTTAACATTTCTGGAAGGGCGAACTTATTAAACTTTTATTTTATTTTAGTAGGTAGTATATTGGTAAGTATTTTATATAAAAACAAAAAAAAATAACATAATAAATCAAAAAATATTCTAAAACACGTTTGGATAATTACAACTGTTTTAACACTTAAAACAGTTGTAATTTTCTGTTGCCTCTTTTATTACATATTTTTAAAAATAGTTTAAAATCTAATTTTTCGGTCTGTTTTCTTTCAAAGGCCAGAAAGATCAGGTCAGCCATCCTCTGATGTTCCATTGCCATACGTTGAGGGCGATTAATGGCCGTTAAGGTGGAAAACGAGGATTTGCAGACTACTGTACTGCAGCCAAAAGTTACGCTGGTAGCAAACAGTTCGTATGTATTTTTAAAGGCCTGGCGTTGATTATACAGCTCATTGAATTAATTGGTTGTTGCTTTGCGGGCCATATAGTCTTTGACAACTAGGTACGTTATAAAATGTTCATTCAAAGTTAAAATATCCAGAAAGGGTTATTGTCATACAATTGTTGTTTTTTTTCAGGAAGGGCGAATTTTTTCTCTAGGAAGGGCGGCGCCCTGCCTGCCCCCCCCCCCCCCCCCTGACTACGGCCCTGATTCTATGGCTGAAATAATTTGTATTGTATATGTTTATAAAGAACCTGGTAACTATTCTGTAAAAAAAATAGAGAGACTTATTTTACAAAAACGTTTATTAGAACATTAGACATTTTTACGTATCTCCACAATTTGGTTCATTTATCCTCTTGTAAACCCGATCTGCGAACCTACTATAATATGATTTATAACCATTTCACTGGACTGAACTTAAACGTTGAATTTGACGTGTTAAAAATGACCTCTTTTAAACCCCCATAATTTGTTTGCTATTTCAGAAACCAAAGCGAATATAGCAGACCCTGTATTGGTGGAGCTAACTAAATATTGATAAATAATATGTTGTTTTTACAGAAAACCATTCAAATTACAATTATTATTTGAGTGACAAATTACTGAACCTAGCACTATTAGATTATTACGCACCGAGCTCGAAAATCGATTGATGTCTACGGCGGAAATTGGACAAGCGATGCATAATGGACTATATGGACATACATCCGTTCCATCAGGTGTAATGGAAATTATGTTTACAAAACTGGTGACACATAAAAAAGTATTAAAAAATAATTAAACACAGACATTGTGTTGCTCGCAAAATAAATAGTATCAATTTCCTTTACAACGAGACCTAAGTAGCTAGTAGATAGAGTAGGTAAGTCTAGCTATTTACAGCTTTACAGGGTGGTGCAACATCGGAAATCCCATGCAAAATTTAAGGTGGTTAAATATTGCTTGTTTATTTTAGCGTACCTTTTTCTCCAAGAGGTAATTGGTTTAAAATTGCGGCCAAATCGACCGATCACGTCACACTCTGACAAATTTACGTCCATAGGAACTTGGTTTAAGATAGTATGTAGGTATTGTAAGTTTTTAAATGGTCCGAATTATTTTAATGAAGATACCCGCAATCTCGCAAATATATATTGATAATTTTGTCAGTGTCAACTAATTTTGTAACTGTTATGTCATATCATGTAAATCCTTCATGTTCGTTGTTGATATTTGCTGGTGCTTTTATTAGGCCTAAAGATCGAGAGTACTTACATAACAACGTCACGATTTCTATAAACAGCGTGGCTTGAAAATTTAACAAGGAACTTAAAACTCTTATATAGTCTTTGGTTTGCTCAAGATTTAAGATTCAGCAGACACGTATCTAGTGTGGCCGCCGAGCTCTCGTCTCGTCTGGCCCTCTCTCGACGAGACGAGAGAAATATTTTCTCTCGAATAAAGCTCCGAGACGAGAGAAGTAGGTACCCTCTCTCGTCGAGAAATGCTCGTCTCTCTCGAGCAAAAAACCTTACTTTGTTGAGCTTTTTTAAATCTTCTTAAATTTCTCTTTGCAAAAATATACATAATGTCTATACAGGGTGATTCACGATGAGTGGCCTATTAGAAGATCTCGGAAACGAGTAAAGTTATATTTCTAAAAATTTGGTAGCGGGCATGATTGGCTTTGAACTTTTAAAATATTATATTTCGACGTTTGTATCACTTCCGGTTATACCGGAAGTTATGGCCAACTTTGGTATTTCAAATGGAATACCCTGTATATTTTAGCATTTTTGGATACCTTATTAAAACCTAAGTAACTTTTATTAACAATGATATATACCTATCTCTAACCGTTTTTGAGATATGAATTATAAAATACATTTTTTATGTAAAAACCTTACCGAGAAGAAAGTTCAGTAATTTTGAAATTAATAAAGCTAAACATTTAAAATTTTGTAGGCTTTTAACTAAAACATAGATCTTTAGATTGCATTACTTAAGTTTCATGTTTTGCATACAGGGGGTTTTTAAAAGTGAGCCAATGTGGCCATTTAGATAAATGTGCATAAGTCAATTTTTGCAAATGGGACACCCTGTTTTTTATCTTATTAACGTGTAGAGAATCAAATTTCCTATCTAAACGTCTAATAGTCAGTATCAATATTTTTAGTCGTTTTGGAATGATAAGCTATTTAAAAAAAAAATATCTTAAAATATGTAAGTATTTTAAGGGTAATCATAAATGAGTTTTTATATGGTATAAAGATGAATTGTCAAAATATAGTTAAAAACTATATATTATATTATAATTACCCAAACCTCGACAATACTAATTAACTAAAACGCAATTTTAAATACTCTGTCACTCAATATTTTTTGTTTTATTCGTTCAGGTTATACTAGGTAAAACACAATACCTACAGTTCAACATAACCATAAACTAATTCAATTCAGTCAGGAATTAAATTTACTGTCAAGGAAATCCCCATATTATCAGTTTTTGCCTTATTCCTGCACATACCCAAAAATAAAACTAAGTATACCTACTATTGAATTGGGTCTTACATTGATACGGTTACCTTTCTAACCCAAATACCTATATAGGCAAAACATTTTGTTAAAAACTTCAATTTAGCCAGGGATTTCATATTTCTGTCAATGGAACCCCTACTTTAACAGTTTTTGACTTACGTAAGGTACGTAGACCCGAAAGAGGTGATTATATAATAATATTTGTTCGCTATCATATTATTATTATACATTAATACGGTTATATACATTTCTAAACTAGTATATAGGCTAACATTACCTTAAGTACTTTATTTCAACCGGAATTTTGATTTTAATGTTGAAGAAACACCCATTTTCTCCCTTCTTTTTGCTTCTACTGATGTAGAAGTTGACTACATAGTCCTAAGTAAGAAAAATAATTTCTACTCGCTTTTCTTGAAACAGAAAAGGATAACCTACATATCATAATGCAAAAAATTCAAAAACTAAGCTTTCGACAAAAACCGCGTTCAGATGAAATGCACCTTGTTACTTATCGATGAAATCAACTAACGTGCAATGCACATGATAACCATAGTAATTGAACGTCTAAAAAAAATAATAAAATTTTAACCTGTAAATTTTTGGTCGCATGAATAATATGAATCAACTTGGAAACAATAGAAAAAACTTGGCAACCATTTGAAATTATGTTAACCAAAAACACGAGTCTCGCCGAACCATGGCGAATTCGCGAGCCAATCAATATTAACTGGTTCACGTGTTTATTGTGGTATTTATCAATTTTGTTGAACAATTTGTTGTTATTTTTGTGATATATAAAATTTTAAAACAATAGGTATGAACAATGCATGCCACTGTGTTTAGTGCATAATTTGTATTTTTTGTGATGTATTATAGTGATAAATGTGCCGCAGAGGATGGATATCTCTTTCAACAGGTAATGAATCTCAATAGGTGCATTGTTTTATTAAGATATAAATAATATGATAAAGAAATTTTAAAAATTGTTCATGATGTCTAGATATTATAATTAGCTAAATTCTTTGACCTTTCAACAAACCCAAATAACACAACCCTGTATTTTCATAGCTGCGCGCGTCGATCGCTATGAAGTTACAGTCAGTTGGAAATGTTGGAATGATGCTGCCAACTCAAATTAGTGGATGGCAACCTATAAAAGAGATATTATAGTGTGCCACTTATACAGCCTATGAAGCATTCTAATTTTTTACAGGCATGTGGTTCTCCCACTTCTAGATCTCTGTGCTCTGGTTGCATAGTGCAATAATGGCAGAAATAATTTTCTGTGGCCTGGTCAGCTTAATTCTTGGATTTGCTAATCAGCCAACTTTGATTGTGAGTAAATTACATCTACAAATATCATTTATGTCTCAGTCTAAGTTGCCTGGTTGGTTAATTATTTTTTAAATCCTTTGTGCAACCTAACTTTAAGATTTTAAAATGCTAATTTCTGTTATTAAACTGATGTTAGTAAACTTAAACTTAACTGACTGATTGGACATTACTAATTATTTCCAACAAATGAGTACATTTTCATAACATCCTGTAAAGTTACGACGAATTTCAAAATTTCAGATTTCTATGAGGTCAGAAATTATTAATGTTTATTTAAAGACGTACAAATTACGACAAACAAGTTAAACGCTTACTAGCTGATGCTTGATACAGGGTGTCCCAAATTAACTATTCTTTACATTAATTAATAGCGACAATAATAGTGTATTATGAAAATATATAAGTATATATATAGATATGCGTAAGTGACCTCTAAATATACAGGATGGCCCATAAATAAGGAGCAATATAACAACAGGATATAGTAGACTGGAAAATAGGTAATTTATGCTTACTTTCTTATGATGAAGTATAGACGGTTAATTTTCAAAAAGGTATGCTTCAAAGGAACGGTGTTTTTTCTGACTAAGGTAGGTACATACCTACCTATACACCCCTGGCATCACGCCAAAGAGTTAAAAAGTAAAAACAACTTTTCATATTAAATAATGCATTCCCAGGAATTATTTACCTGCTTTTCTTTAAGGTTTTCCTAGCTTTCATAGTTTTTTATGATGTGACTATTGATTAAACTATCTTAGTTCATGTCATAATAGCTATATAATTCAACATTATACAGATAGCTAGAAATTTAGGGAAGTTACCACAGTTAATGGTTTAAGTCTTCGAAGTGTTCATAAAGTGGGTATCTCTGCGATTTAAAATGAAAACACTAGTTGAATTAGGTCCAGTTTAAACTTTAATTCAAATATAAGAAGGTAAAGTAACCCTGCATGCATTATTTTTGTGTGTGAGTAATAGGATACATACCTACATAGCAACCGTACAAGCAAAAAAAGTGATAAAATGGGGTTGTTTCTTTAACATTAAAATTAAATTACCCGTTGAAATGAGTATTTAGGTAACCATATTAATATATTATAATATGATAGCAAACAAATCTACAATCACCTTTTTTGGGTCTACGTACTATGCACCTTACGTAAGGCAGATTATTAATATTACTATTTTTATTGTTTGTATGGCAATAAAATAAAGTATTTAATATTATGTTAGCCTACAGATAAGTTTAGAAAGGTAACTGTATCAGTGCATTGTATCATAACATAACCAACAAATTGTATAGAAACAATATTTGGGTCTACGTACCTTACATAGGTCAAAAACTGTGAAAGTAGGGGTTCCATTGACAGAAATATTAAATCCTTGCCTGAATTGAAGTTTTTAACTTTATGTTAGCTTATTGGGTTAGAAATGTAACTGTATCAATGCAATACTAAATCCAATAGTGTAGGCCCTATATCTTCTTTTTGGGTCTGTGTAGTAATAAGCCAAAAACTGATATAATGGGAATTTCCTTGACAGTAAATTTAATATCTGACTGAATTCAATTAGTTTATGTTGAACTGTAGGTATATTGTTTTACCTATAAGTATAACCTGATAGAATAAAAAGAATAAAACAAAAATAATTCTGCTGTAAATATGAGTGACAGAGTATTTAAAATTGCCTTCCAGTTATTATAGGGAACTTGCACACATTTTTTTTATTGCATAAATATGTTCAGCCACACCAAAAAATAATATAGATATAAAAAATATTACATTGGAAATATTACTGCTTAATCTATCTATACGATGATTTAATAACGGATAAATTCAATACAAATTAAATGGGGACGTGTTTGGAGAAACGCTTCAACCCGTCAATTTTGTTTTTAAATTGCGCATGTGTTGACATAAAATGTAGGTATACAGGGTGTACCACAAAAGTGGGGCAGGAAATTTTTTTTTTTTTAAATGGAATATTTCGTGAACAGTTGAAGATATGTTTAGGACATTATGCATCAAACATGGCTAGATTTTTACGGACAATCTGAAAATGCAATAACATACAGGGGTTTCCATTTAGGAAAAAAAAAATTCTGCCACACTTTTGTGGTACACCTACATTTTATGTCAAAACATGCGCAATTTAAAAACAAAATCGGCGGGTTCGAGCGTTTCTCCAAACACGTCCCCATTTAATTTGTATTGAATTTATCCGTTATTAAATCACCACCCTGTATAAATGAATGTCTGTCTGTCTGTCTGTCTGTATGTCCCGTATGCGTTCCTATACCATTTATCCGATTACGATGAAAATTTGGTGAGTTGTTGTGTGCAGGCCGAGGAAGGTTTCGGCATAAAAAAAAAGTGGCGCAACGCATGCCGGGTACTAATAAATAATAATATAAAATTTAGTAAGTAGCGTAGCAACGCGCGCAGGGTATAGCTAGTTATTTATAAATACAGTAGAGCTTCGCTATTCCGAACTCCACTAATCCGGATTCTCTAGTAATCCGGACAAAATTTAAATATTACTTATTTACGTTATGTATTCTATAATCCGGATTTCTTATGTATTTTATGTATTCCATAGTCCGGATCATGTGTTCTTCGATAATTTCATGTAACTTTTTCGTTGTCGTTGTTATGTCGGTAGGTGTAATAACTGCGTGTGGGTGTTCTTTTTCTTTTATTTTTTATGTGTTAGTAAATGTTTAAATTTTTTGTGTTAATAAATGCTACAACAATGTGTATTTGGTGCATTTTTATAGCTTTTAAAAAGATTCCAATGATCCGGATGTTTCACTAATCCGGATTGCCTCGGTTTTTATTAATCCGGATTAGCGAAGCTCTACTGTAATTAAAATTCGCTGTGTGACGTCACGTAGTATGAATAGCCCCCTCTCGCGCTATGTATTGTGGTACGCGTTGACGCCACAAGTAAACTTTAATCGCTTCTATTTAATCCGGAGGATTAAAAAACAAAATTTCTTTGTGAACTGTGGGTCTTTTAATGATATTAGCTACGCTAAAGAGTATTATTTTTCCAATTTAGTAATTTCAAGGTTATAGGGTAATTATAATATAATATATAGTTTTCAACTTTATTTTGACACTTTATCTTTAAAGCAACATTATAAAAACTCATGTTTATACCCTTTTTATATTTATAAAACAAAATTTTAAAAATAACTTATTGTTATTATTTATTATTATTATCATTGTTTGGCAATAGTAAGCGATAGAACTGATAAGAATATTGCATCAACTGTTCCAGAAGGTATTACATGTATAATTTTCAAGTCCGGTCCTGGAATTCATACCAAGTTATAAAAATTCAATAGACCAGAATTGACCGAGTGTCACGAAACGTGACTTGGAATCCATCTGGCGAGAGGAATTCAAATTTTTCCTATGTATAGGAAGGTAAGTACATGTTGGAGGCTTTTTGCAAACGGGTTGATCGATTCATTAAACGCAAATTTCTCGGAAACGGCTAGTTTTTGATACAAGACTTTCGGTTTGCTGAAGAGAAAAATCTATTCTTCTGAACACGAGTTAGTGTTGACAAAAGCGCTTAAGAATTTAAAAATTAGATTAGCGTATATTTGCACAAGATATCTATGTAATCAATCAAAAAATACGGCCTTACCTATAAAGGGTGAATGACAAAATAGAACATCAAATACCTTGTGACGATATTTGGAGATTTTTCTGCATCGTAAATTAAAGGGCTTTCAGAATCCCTTTAAAAGCATCGAATTTCGGACACACTGTCGATATTTATTTAAATTATCAATAAACTATTTTAAGACATTTCGCACTTTATACAATACGTACGAATTAATGCGTTGTGTTGCGTAGAATTAGAATGTGTCGGTGAATATAAATATGTATGTTAAATCATCTTAAGCTTATGAAAAGACAGCTTGTTTGCCTAAATAATAAATTAAATAGCAATGTGTAATTTTTTTTACAAACTTGGACTATACGGAAAACGTGACGTGACATAAAAAAACAAGTTGCGTGATCTTGGGATTAGAGAGTTTTCTAAAGCTTAAGAGCATTGGTGCCGGATACCTTCACAATTGCATTATTTTGATGATTATTTCAATTAGTTAGCAAAATAAACGAAGTCGTGATTGCTTTCAAGAAGGGACATAATTAATTATTGAGGGTGGAAATATGTTGCCTCTGCAACATAAAAAAAAAACTGACTAATATTTAAATAAATTTTTATAATTAGGAAGACCAGACATTTTTAAAGTCATTTAAGAAGATCCTGAACATATATTGTCTAACATTAACTTTGGTTTAAAGTTAAAACCTTACTCCAAAAATAAACGATTTTTGACATCACTTTTTTTAAATGGTTTAAAAAATATAGATAGGATAGGACTAATATTCTTAAAGTAAGCATTAAAAAGAACTAGGCGATAATTATTCGTGTTCGTGAAAAATAATTAACAGCAACATAATAGCGGCATAGCGGACAAGCGTGTAACTACCTTTTGTATTGGAATACACAGTGATCCAAGCATAATAGATACCCTGGGGCGGGTAGAGATGGCGCTATGATTTATTGAAGGCCGCTTGACTTTTGCAAAATGGCTTCGTGCGTCAACTTTTTCTAAAAACAAAGCGTTTCGACAGTTGACAACCACATAATATAACAATAAAAGCTCACTGGTTGTAGCAAGCTCATGCGCCAGGTTGCGTCATATTACTTTCTTCTAATTTTGGTATTTTTTTAAGTGATGTCTCTGTGGCTGTATTATTAGACTTTAGCCACGGTGCGGCGTGTTCTAAAAAAAATTTTACTATATCTGTGGAGTTGCATTGGGTTATGGCTGCCCGTAAAGTCCTAATAAGGACGAAACGGCCGTCGTGGTCTACCAGCCTCTGGGAATCCAGTATGCTTGGATCCCTATGTATTCCAATACAAACGATAGTTATACACTTGTCCGCTATGCCGCTATTATGTTGCTTTAAATTAAAAAGAACTTTTAAAAATAATTTCTCTAATCTAATCTCTTTAATCTAGTCTCTATACAGGGTAAGACAAAAAATAGTTTTTTTTTTCGTTTTTTCAATAGAAGACCGTAACCTCATATTCGGACATAACTTCTAATTCAAAACAACTTTTACAAATGAAAATTTTATCTGAAACGAATAATAAAAGTACTTTACTCTTGAGCAACTTTTAAAAATTTGATTCTCCCTCGTATGCACTACAGTTTTTTTCTGTTTTAATAAGCGCTTTTTTAGTTTCAGCGAATGTAGAAACTTTTATCAGGAATAAAAATCATAGAAATCAATAATAAAAAAGTTTTCCATATGGAGCGAGAAGTCGGCTGTATCGGTCACTGTACAGTGTGACCAGTAAAGTCCGCATCATATGGGATTTTTTTAATTAAGAACTTAATAACTCGAAATTTGACTTTGGCATCAAGATCAAGTTCTGCTTCGATCGAGATGAAAATTAATCAAAAAAATAGTAGTCACGTGATTCGCATTAATAACTGTCAAATTGTAATTTTTTCCAAAAAATAATTCAAAAGTGGGGTTATTTCTGAAAGTATCGAAAAAAGTTATTAGAAAAAGTTTATTTAAATGCAGTTTCTAGTCCACATGCAACATTTTAGCTATATAAGATAATTTTGATTTTTTACCCATATTTTGTAAATTGCATCACTTTTGCAAAATAAGACTCAACGCAACCTACATAAAACTTCTTAGTTTTGACAATGCTTTATTTCAGATACATTTTCTTTAAAGTAGCGCCATATTAAATGTGTGTTTTTCTACAAAATCAACATTGGGCTACTAAAATTTGGTCGCATGTGATGCAAAGTTTATTTGTTTTTGACCGGGTGTAAGGTAACTTCATAAAATAGGTATATTTGAAAACGTAGTTTGTGTCTGAAAGTAATACACCTTAATATTAAGACAAGAAAGAACATAGTGTCATCAGTAAAGTGTTCATTAAGTGGAAAATAAATTTTAGTGGTGGGTAAAAAATCAAAATTATTTTATGCAGCTGAAATATTGCATGTGGGCTAGAAACTGCATTTAAAAAAACTTTTTCTAATAACTTTTTTCGATATTTCCAGAAATAACCCTACTTATGAATTATTTTTTGGAAAAAATTAAAATTTGTCAGATAATTCGAATCACGTGACTACTATTTTTTTGCTTAATTTTCATCTCGATCGAAGCAGAACTTGATGCCAAATTCAAATTTTGAATAAAGCTATTAATAAAAAAAATCCCATATGATACGGACTTTACTGGTCACACTGTATAATAATACCTATATAAAAAAACTGAACTGGATTTACTGAATTTATTCCAAGTTTCAAACTCACTGTATAAAAAAATTGCACTAATCTCGCACCCCTTTAAGATAACTATCAAAATTGTATTCAAAATATTATATTGACAAATTAGAACGATGTATTTTTAATTTTTAAAATTAATAAGTGCAACCGCATATCAATATTTAAAGTGTTACGGGTGTAAGGCGTAACCTAACTTAACATAATAGGTTATCTATTTCAAATGAAAAAAAGGTAGAGTTAAAATGTCTCATAATATTATGGCAAATGTCAGCAGATTACAATAAAGTCGTGTTATAAGGTTACGTTAAAAAAATCACGTTTCTCTGTTCTGCATATAACAGCAAAAATAAAATACATATTAAAAAGGTATACGTACTCATGTTGCAATTTGCATGCTACACATGTGGTGGATTGATCATTTATGAATAATATGATATCATAATAATATTATGTTCGTGGCTAATGCTAATATCAAACAAAATTTTAGAATAAAATTGGTCACCGTAAATTGTTCTATATGTACCGGGTGTACAACTAAAAAGGAATGCCGGCTGTATCTCGGAAACCATCTACCGTACGGTATGCGAAATTTTTTTTATTACAAAAGTGACTAAAAGAATTTTCTGGAAATTACTAAAATTTGACATTATTATATCATAATTATTATTATTGGTGGTTTCATTGATGTATACGTATCAGAGCCGTAGCCGTTAAATAATAAAATTTGTTGTGCGAGTTCATCATAAGGGAGAGCGGGGCTGGAAGTTCCGATTTTCATATGACATGATGTTTTATTGAAAAACAAATGAAGTTTAATTATTAAATGTGCAAAAATTAAACGGATGTTTATGGTTTTTTTCAACAATCAAGTTATTTCTACTAATATCTCAATAGTTTTTTTACAGAAATCAATTTGTGTCAAATTTCGGAGCGGAACATTCAGCCCCGCTTTGGGGCGAGTTGTTCCACCTTTGAGGCAAATTCTTCCGCTTAGATTATGACAATATACTTTGAGAATAACATAGCCTGTCTTAAATAAAACAACCATTTCTAAAAATATATTATTTAATGTTTATTCTATGCACAATTAAACTTAAAAAACAACAAAATAAAATAGTACTGGTACAAAGCAGCGGCGCTAGCTGCTAGCTCTACACTCTACAGTAACCAAAGTGTCGCGCTCAGCAGACACTATAGCACCGACCTGTTTTGTACCTTTTTGGGCCACGATCTTCCTTGGCTTCAATACAGTCGTTTCCCCAGTCTCGTCCAGGTTCCAGATTCTTGATGGTGTCAATTTATGCTTTAGTAGAGTTTTACTGAGCTTGGTAAAAAATTCATTCACGTTATGTCTGTTAAATGCAGATGCATGTCCTGCACTAGTTGCTTCTGTGGTTCTTATCGATAAATCGCGGTTTTTCTTTATAAATCCAGTGAACCAGTCAGCTCCACTTTCTCGATTTTTGTGCCATAAAGGGGGAATGTTTTCTAAAGAAAATTTTACTGCACATTCATACACGAGTTTTCGCACCTCTCGCGGCAGAAGACCGAAATTGAGGAACATTTTAAAATGTCGTTTGCCAACTCTTTTTCCTGTTCCAAGGTAAACACTAGCCTGGGTTTAAAACCTATCGTAGGAACCTGCTTTCAATTTTGTCGATGTAGCGTCATGTGACAAATATCAAGATCTCTTGCAACAGTTTTAATAGGTTTTCCCTCTGACGCAACAATGTCTCGGAGGTTTTACCTCTATCTGTATTTCGTTTATAGTTTCGCATCCTTAAAATGAAAGAAAAATGGTCTTAGGAATTTTAGATACGATTAGAAGTCAATTGGGGTAAGTTGTTCCGGGGAACAACTAGCCCCGCCGGGAAGGAACTTATAGCCCCAAATGACATTGACATACGAAAACTGACATACTGGCAAACTAGTACAATTAATTACAAAACTACTTAAGCAATATGATACCCTACTAATGTCACTACAATCTAGAAAAAGTTCCGCATGAATCGGTCCATAATTAATAGAGATAGACCAACTAGTTTAAACACACAAAAATTTACTTACGTGATGTTTTGACAACGCCATGCACCCAGCCACTCAACGGCTTTCACCGAAGTAACTAAATGGACTGCCGGCGGGGCGCGCCAGCAAATGGTCTTACCGCGCACTTTACATGTATTGCTATCTCTTTTCCTCACAAAATTATTGCAGTCGGAACAACTTACCCCGGGAACTTCCAGCCCCGTTCTCCCCTATTTATAGGGACCTTCAAAAAGTCTAATACAATTTTGATGTAAAATAATAATAGAGGAGCCAATATTTGAGGATAGCAAACTTTACATGGAATTTCCCACTGCTCCACTCTAGATAAGTAAGAACGTAAAACAGCAACAACGAATAATGCATTTCAATTAATTAAAATCTTTTGTACGTTTTATTTATTTGTCTTCGTCGGATTATTTTTTCTACCATCCATCCTGTCCATTCAAGGTAATCAGGCTACTGGTATATTTAAAAAGAAAAAAAAAATGCAAGAATATCTTAGTAGGTGGATATTCAATATTATTAATAAAATAATGACTTTAAGTATGTAATTAAAATAACTAAATGGTAAACATGTTATTTTTTCTTGCAGTCTGCATTTGCATTATGAATACATGTAGTTACAGGGTCATCCAACCAGGACCAAACAGAGCCCAATTTTTTGAGTTTCCCTGTATTTTTTTTTAAATCAATGTAGCAATCTTGTTTATGTTTTACCGTAGAATCTAAAATTGCATTTTAAAAAGTTGTTTTTTTTAATGGAACATCCTGTATGTTTTTTATTTTTATGAAACATCTTTCTTCCCTGAATCCACAAATATATACTTTGTCTATACTATAGCTTAAACCGTTTTTAAGATATGAACAATCAGATTTTTAAAAAGCTATTCAATTTAGTTAGTACGTCTCGAATGCCTTGGAAAATATAAGCCATATAATAGTGGAGTTAAAAGATGTCCCTATCGTGTTATCCCGTTTGCACTTTGTTGCTAAAATGTACGACCCCTTTTATATCATTCCTTATACCTTAAGGAAGCAAAATTGACTTGTCGTCCAAAAATCGTACCATGCAGGGGGTGGTCGGGGGCGGTTTTCCAAAAAGTACCAATTTTTTTTTTTTGCCTTTTTTACATCTATAATACCTGATCATCAACCTGCTTGAATCTTATTTCAAAATCTTAATTAGAAATATATTTTTTTAAATTTTAAAAACATCGCGCGCCGTGCTTGTATATGGAGCGCTTTAATGAATAACCGCTCGCCCTGAAAACCCATAATTGTGATAATTTGTAACTCGCCATAACTCCAGAATCCTTTGACTTATCAAAAAAATACTTGCCATAAACGTTGTAGATAAAACATCAGGGATTACAATGCTTTTTTAAAATTATCAGTCCGATAAACAGTTTCGTCAAAAAATTGAAAAATGTCAAACCATATCACCGTAAGCGTGGTCAACCGTGCGGATGCGATGAAGGATCAGATTGCCGTCGTAAAGCCATGAAAAACGACCGTATGTTATATCGCGCGCATAAGTTCGATATTCGTTTAATATCGCGTTTTCAATAGTGTTTAGTCTAGAATTCCGTGCCGGGTAGCCGCCGCGCCGTTAATTTTGAAGCTAGACCAGCAAATATTGGATTGTGGATTTCCATTTTCTATCTTATAGCAATATTTTTTGACTTACTTTTATTTTAACCAACAATAGTTGTTATATTTTATTAGGGTGTGTTGTATGCTGTGGAGTTATAGTTCTTATCTATACATTGGACTTAATGGGCATTGCTAAAAGTTGAAAGTGTTTTACAGATGCCCTGCATTAAATGACTGTTGTAATATAGTTGTTATTAACCTTTCTGTGGCCGAGCAGGGTATTTTAGGTACCCCAGATGCGGTTTTTTTAAATTATCTTCCAAACAATTTTTTTGTAATGTTTTTCCCTCCAGGTAATCCTAGAAAAATATATTGCAAAGCAATTTTTTATAAAAATACTCAATTTAACTTCAATTTTACACAAAAAACTGCTTGCAGCGTATCGAAATCGTCGATCGGCCGAAAACGGCGAAAACGTAAAAAAAATTCATTTTTTTGTTACTCTTAGGGATAGAAAGACTAAAATATCATGTAGTGCATGCAATAAACCCATTTGCAACATACACAGAGAAGAAAGTAAAAAAAAATTATGTCCCGATTGTAAAAATAATGAGGAAGAGTAAATATTAATTTATTGTAAAAATTAAAAATGTTTTATTAAAAATGAATTATTAGTGTTTTATTGTACATCTTTGCACACCATCATGCATCATTGACAAAAGATCATGCAGTATTTCAATGGGGTATCATAGTTACCCCACACGGCCGAAAATGTAACTTTTTGTAGCATGACCACGGAAAGGTTAAGGAGAAAGTTTAAGTTTTCAGGTAAGATTTTTTTTTAATAACAGCATAGTGCCTTTTAATGTTTATATACGACACTTTTTATTGAAACGATTAAGCAATGGATTTTGAAAGCAGTACCAGTTCAGTGAGTGAACTACAGCCCAAAATTAAATTAAGACCACTTAAAAAAAACTATCAATCAAAACACAAGGCAACATATTTAATTCCCAATTATCTGACATTTGCCAAGAATCAGGGAATAGTTATATCCCGACCAAAATCTAAACAAAGATTTATTGAATGTACAAAGGTACTAATTGATATTTGTCAAGGAAATGATGCAAAGTTGTTGCATATATTTTTAAATTTGAATAATTAAAAAGAGCGAGAACATTTAAATTGGCATAAAACTTGCTACAAAACGTATACCAGCACGAATAATATTAAATCATATAAATCAAAGTATGCAAAAATATTTACTAACCCACTCCCAGTAGATATACCCCTGAAAAAAACATTTTTACGAACTTAATTTGATGTACAAAGGTGCATAATTTGCCAAAAACGTTTACAAAATCATAAACTATGCCAGGTAATGAGCAATAACATGGAAAATAAAATTAAAAGTATAGCGCGAGACAATCCTATATTTCATTCCAGAATTGGCGGTATAGTAGACTGTAAATATACAGATGTTTTGGTACTATTGGCTCACTTTAAAGATATTCTGACTTCAGAAATTTGGATGAAAATTGGAGCTAAAGAAAGCCAACGATCCATTGTAATTCATGAATTAAAAATGGAGAGTTCCATGCATGATCAAATGTCTACCAGCCTTTCACGCACTCACAGGTTGTGATACAACTAGTCAGTTTGTGGGACTAGGCAAAAGAACATGCTGGAAAGTCTTCTTATCACATTATAATCTACTAGCTAGAGTTGGCAAAGAACAGTACCTACTTAGAAGAAGTCTTTAATGACGTAGTTAAATTTGTAATTCGTTTATATAGGTACTACAAAAATGAAGATATCAAATGTATAAATGCTCTTAGAGGAATTTTAGCATCCTCCAAACCTGTGAGTAAATTGCCTCCAACCAAAGATAGTCTAAGACAACACTGTCGCCCTGTCCACTATCAGACCAAAATATGGCTGGACAGTACTATGCCAAGGTCACCTTTACCGGACTTATCAAGTTGTGGCTGGAATATTGCAAACGGTAAACCAGTGCCTGTATTAACAACCGACGCAATACTACCGGAGGATACTTCAGTTCTAAATACTTGCAACTGTAAAAAAGGTACCTACACAAAGTTTGTTATTTTTTACTATAGTTAAATTTTAAATTGCTACTCTATTTTAGATTGCACTGGGTCACTGTGTTCCTGTAAAAAAAACAAATAAATTGCATTGGCTCCTGCAAATGCATGGCTGACTCTGACTAAAAACTCTAAGAATCTTTCTTTTGGAATAAATATGTTTATTAATAAATAGATTCTTTAGGGGAAGATGTTACCCAAGCCTTTTATTATTAGGTATATAAAGAGCATTTGTCTGTTTTTCGATTTCTATACTTGTTCCTTTAAATAGGTTCAACAAAAAAATCTTCTGTAAGTATCACCCTTTTTTCTTTATTTTCGTTAAATAACACCCGCGGATTCTCCCCGATTAATAGTAGTGATATTTTCAGGTATCCTGCAACACGCTGATACACACAATCAAAACCACAATGAAATTTTAAGGTTATTCTCTATCTCTACTGAGCAACCATGACCTTAACACCTGAAAAAACACTAGTATAGGTACTCTAGGTAGATCAGGTACCTACTTATAGACAAATCCCGAACGTATAAAGCCTGTTTTCTGTTTTTCTTTATAAAAAAAATTAAATAGTACCATTTTTCATTTTTTGTAAACATCCTATATGTACAAAAACTTGGACAAATACCAATTTTTCTAATAAAAAAAAAGTTCCTTTTAGTAACAACTTATTAATTAATATTAATATTGAAAAAATTTAGAGAAACATACATTAATTTCAAATTAAATTATTCAAAACAACATTACTTACCGTTTACAAAATATAATCCCTTAATTTTATAAGGAACTAGCTTATAATGTAATAATAGCATTCCAATCACACCAAAAGCGAAGGAAAACCGAACTTATGCGCGCGATATAACATACGGTCGTTTTTCATGGCTTTACGACGGCAATCTGATCCTTCATCGCATCCGCACGGTTGACCACGCTTACGGTGATATGGTTTGACATTTTTCAATTTTTTGACGAAACTGTTTATCGGACTGATAATTTTAAAAAAGCATTGTAATCCCTGATGTTTTATCTACAACGTTTATGGCAAGTATTTTTTTGATAAGTCAAAGGATTCTGGAGTTATGGCGAGTTACAAATTATCACAATTATGGGTTTTCAGGGCGAGCGGTTATTCATTAAAGCGCTCCATATACAAGCACGGCGCGCGATGTTTTTAAAATTAAAAAAAATATATTTCTAATTAAGATTTTGAAATAAGATTCAAGCAGGTTGATGATCAGGTATTATAGATGTAAAAAAGGCAAAAAAAAAAAATTGGTACTTTTTGGAAAACCGCCCCCGACCACCCCCTGCATGGTACGATTTTTGGACGACAAGTCAATTTTGCTTCCTTAAGGTATAAGGAATGATATAAAAGGGGTCGTACATTTTAGCAACAAAGTGCAAACGGGAATCTTTTTTAGAAGGTATTATCGGGTTGGTAAACTCTACTATAATGGCGATGCAATAAAATAACGACACGGAGGTAAAGTTTCGATATGTCTAGAATGTTATGAAAAATAAAACCATGTAGGTACCTAAATAATGATAATATGTCTAAGTCTAGAGTTTTTATAGGTATGTGTATAATAAGTTGTTTTTTAAATCTCAAATTTAGATTCTACGGTAAAATATAAACGAGAGAGATATTGGTTTTAATAAAAAATACATGTTGAAAACAGGCCACGATTCAGTCCTGGTTGCACTGAGAAAAACTCTATTAACCGAAGCTAGAAATCCATTAGTAGTAGCAAAAAATATGCATTAAATAGGCACCGAAAAAACAACAACAACAACAACAACAACAACAACAAATGTTGTTGCTACTAGGTTCATTTATTTGAAATTACTTTTTAACGTCAACATGGTTGTTTTTTAAATATTATTTTTCGCTGTTAAAAGACAACTCTATTGCCCTAATGTAATCGTAGGAGATTCCAAACTGTGTACTATCATAAAATTGAATAAGTTATATTGTGGCTGAAGTTGGTGAGATAATTAGTCTCCGTAGCGCAAATGGCAGAGCGTTCGACAGGTGATCTAGAATCTAAAGGTTCTGAACATTTTTTTATTTATATATTTAATACAGACAAGAAAATATGTAGCATTTAGTTATTTGTCGCATCTCAGATGTAAGTATATGCTTCAGATCCAGTGGCGGCTCGTGGGGTAGAGCCACAGTGCCATGGCACTACCTGCCCTCCTGTCTAGCGTCCTGCCCTTTACAAATTACCAAAACCTATTAAAATTAATATTCTCGTTTTTAAAGCAATTAGCAAAATAATTTAAAAATGGAACACAGTCGGGTGCAAATTTCCATCTAAAAGGAAGCGATTATGCGTAAAACGGTAACGTAGCTTCAGCGCCAAGCGCGACCAGGCACACGGGAGGTGACGAAACGCCATCACCTCAATAAAAAAACGTTGGAAAATGACCTTGAATGCAAGCAGGCAAAAATCTCGACGGCGTAGCCTGGCTCTCTTCGTTTGACCGTTTGATGTTAGACGTTTCAAACAGCTGATGTTCGCGTCGCGTCCCGATTTGTTTTCATTCGGCCGGCGGCTGATTTAATGTAGGGGTAACGAACTTTTTATTTTAGAAATACATAAGTAATGAATACTATTAGATTTTTAAAGGAAACTTTATGGAAAAAATACTTGGGTGTGCGGTTGTGATGAATCTAATAGACTATTTTGTTTTATGTGTGTTTTATTTGGTGGGAAGCAAACTTGGTCCCAAAAAGGTACAGATGATTTGGTCCATTTCTGGGACAAAATGAAGACACATGAAAAATCGAAGGTACATTTAAACAATATATTTAATTTCAGTATGCTTGGTAAAATTAACATTAAAACTCAATTAAATTCTGCATATCACAATGAAATAATGAAGAAAAACGAACAAATTGATAAAAACAGATACATATTAAACCAAATTATAAACTGCGTTCGGTTTTGTGGTGCATTTGAGTTGGCTTTGAGAGGTCATGACGAAAAAGAGACGTCGGAAAATAGGGGCATATTTCGTGAATTAATAAATTTCAGCTCAGAATTAGACAAAACTCTTAAAGATCATATTGAAAAATCGAAAGTATTTAAAGGAACATGAAAACCCCTACCAAATGAACTTCTGGACTGTATGTTAGATGTGTAGCATGATGAAGTCATAAAAGAAATAAAGGACTCTCCGTTTATCGCTGTTATCGCAGATGAAACCACTGACATTGCTTGTGTGTTTCAACTTGTTATCGTGTTTAGGTATATTCAAGATATGATTGTAAATTCATAAATTAAATTAGGTGCCTTTTTGCTTATTTTTCCTACTTTAAAAGCAAGAACTATAAACAAAAAAGGGCGTGGCACCCAAATTTTTTTTCCCTGCGGCGCTAAGGGTTTACCTGGCCCTACTTCACTAAAATGGCACGAGCCGCCACTGTTCAGATCTATTTCTGGTCATAACATAAGTGTGTTGTAAATAGTGTTAAATTTCTTTTTACGACGATTTTAACTATATACCTCGGGGATAAATGAATGGTAAAAATGCGTTATATTTTCTTAGGCATACAATAAATAAGAATTTCTTTACAGAATTAAAGTATTCCAGATATAGTGCACGCACCCTGTATTGTATAGGCAGGCGCAGTTTTAATATGACACCTCTTCGATTTTTCTTTTTAACAAAGTAACCTACTCATCCATCATTCCTAATTTTCTTTTTTTGTTTAAATGAATTCCTAATTCTAATAATAAAATATGATTAAAGTTGTAAAATAATGCGTGTTCTGTTCAGTATTACATAATATTATACAATGTGCGACCACTTAAGAATACGTAATTAATGGAAATTAAACACACTGAAATTGTTTTTTGCCTTGAGAGGCCACCTACATAAATATAACTCAAGAAATGTAAAAAGCTCACTCATATTATACAGTGTCACCAGTAAAGTCCGCATCATATGGGATTTTTTTTATTAATAGCTTTATTCAAAATTTGACTTTGGCCTCAAGTTCTGCTTCGATCGAGATGAAAACTAAGCAAAAAAATAGTAGTCATGTAATTCGCATTATCTGTCAAATTTTAATTTTTTCCAAAAAATAATTCAAAAGTGGGGTTATTTCTGAAAATATCAAAAAAAGTTATAAGAAACAGTCTTTTCTAATGCAGTTTCTAGCCCACATGCAAAATGTCAGCTGCATAAGATAATTTTGATTTTTTACCTATATTTTGTAAATTGCACCACTTTTGCAAAATAAGACTCAACGCAACCTACATAAAACTCCTTAGTTTTGACAATGCTTTATTTCAAATACATTTTCCTTAAAGTAGCGCCATATTAAATGTGTGTTTTTCTACAAAATCAAAATTGGGCTGTTAAAATTTGGTCGCATGTGATCCAAAGTTTATTTGTTTTTGACCCTGTATAAAGTAACTTCATAAAATAATTATTTTTAAAAACGTAGTTTGTGTCTGAAAGTAAAAAAATAAAATAAAGGGGTTTGAAATTAAATCGTTGAAAAAAGATAAACTTTACGTTAAGTTAAACTAAAATTTATTTTCCACTTAATGGACACTTTACTGATGACACTGTGTTCTTTTTTGTCTTAATATTAAGGTGTATTACTTTTAGACACAAACTACGTTTTCAAAAATACTTATTTTATGAAGTTACCTTATACAGGGTCAAAAACAAATAAACTTTGCATCATATGCGACCAAATTTTAATAGCCCAATTTTGATTTTGTAGAAAAACACACATTTAATATGGCGCTACTTTAAAGAAAATGTATCTGAAATAAAGCATTGTCAAAACTAAGAAGTTTTATGTAGGTTGCGTTGAGTCTTATTTTGCAAAAGTGGTGCAATTTACAAAATATAAGTAAAAAATCAAAATTATCTTATGCAGCTGAAATTTTGCATATGGGCTGGAAACTGCATTTAAAAATACTTTTTTTAATAACTTTTTTCGATATTTTCAGAAATAACCCCACTTTTGATCTATTTTTTGGAAAAAATTAAAATTTGACAGATAATGCGAATTACGCGACTACTATTTTTTTGCTTAATTTTCATCTCGATCGAAGCAGAACTTGATGCCAAAGTCAAATTTTGAATAAAGCTGTTAATAAAAAAAAATCCCATATGATGCGGACTTTACTGGTGACACTGTAGATACCGATTTTTCAAATTTTGTTGTTGGAAATGCATATGAAATAATCAGAAAACAAGGAGTTCTAACAATTAAAAAAAAATTAAATAGTTTTGTGTAAGAATAATAGTAGTAGTAATTAAGGGGAGGTTCCGAAAACCTGGCAAGTAGACCAACCGCGATCCTTTTTGCCTACCCCAGAGTCTTCCCCCAATCACGCTAACCACCTTGGCCCCCGCCAAAGCGTCCCGACCTCTTTATGAAGTTGAGTATGTCGCTCCAGGCCAGGGCCGTGATTTCTTCCTTCTGGAGAGCCGCTGATCCCAGGACCTGGTGCCTGAGTCTTCCCAGGGCCTCGCAGGTACCCAGAAAATGTAGTGGGGTCTCTTCCTCCTCCAGACATCCGGCACAGATTGGGTCGTCTTCGACACCAATCAGTGATAGGTGCTTCCTCAGTTTGCAGTGTCCTGTCAGTATCCCAATCAAGGGATTTAGGACACATCGTCTTCTATTTAGAATCCAATCTAGCTTAGCCTTGCTCGGCCAAGCTATAAAGTCCTTAGCTTGTCTGCACCCTTGGATCGTCCGCCATTGCTCCTTAGAGCGGCGTTCAGCCCACTCGTTGAGTGCGGATCCTACCTGCTTTTTTGTTATTCCTATAGCCGGTTCTGGTCCAAGGAATGGGGTCTCAGCTCCACCTCTGGCAAGTTCGTCTGCCAGCTCGTTACCCTGAACCCCTTGGTGTCCGGGGACCCAGACCAGGTTTACCTCTTTCCTCCTCGAGAGTCTCTCCAGGGCATCGACGCATTCGCTGACGAGGTTGGTTGTGACTCTTGGTTTACAGATGGCTTTTAGGGCAGCTTGGCTGTCGGAGCATACATATACCGCACGCTATTCGCAGTCTCTGACCTCTGCCATGCTGGCCGTCATTAAGATGGCAAACACCTCTGCTTGAAAGACTGTTGCGAGCCGTCCTAGTGGGTAGCTCTCTCGGGTGTCAGTCTTTTCAATATATACTCCGGCTCCTGAGGATTCCGTTCCGGCCATGCGCGACCCATCGGTGTAGCATACCAGGGCATCCTTTGGGAATAGAACGTCTTTTCTCTCCCATTGTTCCTTGGTAGGGATCGTGAGGGAGTACTTCCTGTTCAACCCTAACGGGTCCTCTGTCAGGGTCGCTGCGAGGTTCAGTATCGGAACCTCTGCTTCCGCTAATCGGTCTATCCTCGTGTGTCATACGTCTCCAATACCTTTCCAACAGTCAGTGCATCTCATTCTCATGTAGGTCGCCATTGCCTCCTTCTGTATCCAGAGTGGGAGCCCAGGCAGCCCAAGTAGAGTTTCAAGCGCGGCTGTAGGGGTCGTCCTCATGGCTCCGGTTATACCGAGGCCAGTCAATCTCTGCACTTTCGAGAGTTTTGCTCTAGCAGTGTTTTTTTTCTACCGCGGGCCACCAGACTATCGAGCCATATGCGACTCTCGGTCTAATGACCGCTGTGAAGAGCCAGTGCATAATGCGGGGGTTGAGACCCCAACTGGCTTCCACCGCTCGTCTAAGCTGAAAGAAGGTCGCCGTAGACTTTTTCACTACGTGGTCCACGTGCGCCGTCCATGTGAGCTTGTTGTCTAGAATAATTCCTAAGTATTTGACCTTCTGCACCAAGTCTAGGGATTTTCCGTACAGCTGTGGCGCTCTGAACTCGTCTGTTTTCTTCCTTTTTGTAAAGAGAATCATCTCAGTCTTACCTGGGTTGACAGAAAGTCCGTTCTCTCTACACCACCTTTCTACTATCCTGCAGGCCAGTTGCATTCTGTCGCACACCACGTTCAGATGTTTTCCCGTAACCAGTACGAGGCCATCATCCGCATATGCTTGTGCGTAGAAGCCGGCTTCGGCGAGCCTGACCATCAGATCGTCCATCACCAGGCACCATAGGCGTGGAGATAGGCAGCCACCCTGCGGGCAGCCGCCCCTCACCCCGATGTCCAGCTGAACGTCCCCGACGGCGGCGGTCACCGTCCGTTCCTTTAATGCTGTTCTGACCCATTCTATAATGGACGGAGCCGTCCGCCTTGCTCTCAACGAATCGCAAATTGTCGTTGGTTTTGCCTTGTCGAAGGCCCCTTCAACATCAAAGAATACTGCCAAGGCAACTTCCTTATAATGTAGGGCCCTCTCTACCTTTGTTACTACGGCGTGCAGTGCGGTCTTTGTTGATCGTCCGCGCCTGTAGGCGTGTTGATTATCGTGGATAGGACGCGTTTTTAGCACCACCTCCACGAGATACCTATCAACCAACTTCTCTAGTGTCTTCATCAAGAAGGAGGTTAAACTTATTGGCCTGAAAGCTTTGGCTATGGAGTAGTCCGTCCTTCCGTTCTTTGGGATGAACGTCACTCTTGCCGTAAGAATAATAAATATTATATTATAAAATCAGGATTATTGTCAAGAGACTAAATCAAAAACCGATAAATAAAATTTGGGGGTATTAATCGAACATGTTCATTTTTAAGCTTAGATCCCTCACTTTGAGCGTTAATAATATAAAGAAAAGAGGAAGAGAAAATGAAAGAATATACAAGGTGTATTAGAGAAACATTCCATTTTTTTTTAATCGAAAGTTTAACAAGTACCTACCGTAAAATGGGGTGAAATTGATTTTGCGGGGCGAAATTGATCCGTAAATCAAATTTCAATATTTTTGAATTTGGCGCTCGCAATATTTAAATAAGTTGGCAACCTTGTTGCATTTAGCTCAGTAAACGCCGAGTACGGGCTTGTGTTTTGTGCGGCAAAATATTCAAGTTTTCTTAAAGAAAAATAAGTTTTAAAGTGATCCTACATTTTGATCCTTTTTGGTACCCCGAGAGCTTTATAAGGAAACACAATCCGTGGAAAAGTCAGCAGGGTTCCGCGAATCAATTAAAAACCGAAGCTTTCTTCAACTCAAATACGCTTTTTTTTAATTGTAGGTACATAATAATATTTGAAGGAAAATAAAAAAATAATTTTGAAAATCAAGCATCTAAAGCAGGAACCAAGCATTATATCATCGTACCTTACAAATAATAAATAATAATAATAGTTGTTAGTTGTTATATGTTTCAAGAATCAATAAACATCTCATTTTATGTCGTAATAAAAAACACATTCGGCGTTGGATACGTGTGGAAAAATCCACGTGTCTGGGTCTATAGAAATTAATGTATTTATAGTACATCGTCGATGCATTGAAATGTTTTTATTGGGCTTATCTCTACCTACATAAACAAGGAAATCCGTAAATAACAATAAACAAAAATATGTTTTGTGCCAATTAAGTAAATTTAAAACTATATAAGTATTTTTAGGTAAAAAGAAATTGCATTCAAGTGAACTAATCTGGCATATACAGGGTGTTCCAGATAAGAATGCACTCTACAGGGATCTCGTAAACCATAGGAGATACAGAGATAGTTAAATTAGAGAAAAGTTGCGCATTACTGAATCCTGTAACGTCATGTTTTCAAATTTAAAAAATTCCGAACATATTTGGATAAAACCGAATTTTCGCGATTTCGTTTTATTTGATTTATGATTTTATTTGAGAAGACATGTTAAAATAAATTTGACATTCTCATTGCCACTTTTTCTCCCCTACAAAATGGTTTAATTACATTTTTGATCCGATGTTTCGTTTAGTCACAACCATCATCAACTTTGTTATTTTAAATGGTAGGAAAATTTTATTTTATGCTTAATAAATTCTACGCTAGATAATAAGTGTGATACCCCGTTGGATTAAGAATAAAGCGTACAATTTATTAATTATAAAATAAAATTTTCCTATACTATTTAAAATAACAAAGTTGATGATGGTTGTGACTAGACGAAACGTCGAATCAAAAATGTAATTAAACCATCTTGTAGGGGAGAAAAAGTGGCAATGAGAATGTCAAATTTATTTTGACATGTCTCCTCAAATAAAATCATAAATCAATTAAAACGAAATCGCGAAAATTTGGTTTTATCCAAATATCTTCGGAAGCATTCGGAATTTTTTAAATTTGAAAACACGACGTTACAGGATTCAGCAATGCGCAACTTTCCTCTAATTTAACCATCTCTGTATCTCCTATGGTTTAGTGCTGGGAAGTTTAGTTCATTTTGCCGATTTCAATCTTTCGTTCTCGTTCAATAAAGTGAATAGTTCAAAAGACTAGTTCGTTTAGTTCATTTAGTTCACTGATTTATACTGGCTAAGGCCCGGTTTAATAATGTGCTGGCAAAACCTCTGGCATAGTTATTCTGCTGTTAATGAAAAAAATTTGTTTTTTGATCTTCTGGTAGCGTTAACAGCAAGATAAACAATTATTGCCAGCAGGATAATTTACCCAGCAAAATACTCGGCTGTTAATGGTTTACCAGTGGGTTAAATCAAAAGCCATAACCTCAAATTTGATTATTTTTGGCATTCTTTAGGTAGAGTTCACTGTTTTTAGCAATTGTAAAAAAATGAATGTGCTTTTTGATGTTAAAGTGTTTTCAAATGAATCGGATTCAGATGATGATTTGGAAGATTATGTTAACATTTTATTTAGAAGGCCAAGGATTTTTCACGACCCCCCAAATCACATAAATTACTGGGATGATACGGATTTTGTCAATCGTTTTAGACTGTCTAACGATACGGTACAGCTTTTTTTACATCGAATAGAAAATATGATTTGCTATATATCCTACAGACTATTGTTATAATAAACTATATTTGAATTTGACAATTTTTTTTTATTTTATAGGAACTGTGCTCTAAGCCCCTTGCAACAATTCCTGCTGTGTCTGTGTAAAAAATTTGCAGACCTTTTTTTTAATTTTTCGTTTTCTTTCTTTATATTCATTTTCTTGAACTTATAATAGAATAAACTCAAACGTATATAATATATAGAAAGAATGTAAAACACACATTTAAAACATAACGTATCAATCATGATATATAACCCTATAATATCTCCTTTAATTTGGTGGATTTTGCTACCACATGTTGCCAAATTGTATAGCTTCGGTTACCTATCCTTTGGTTAAAATTTTGTTGATAAACTGATCAGAAGTTTTCCGGCGGTTTACCAGAGAGATAAAATTTATTCTCTTGGTAACAATCAGAGACCTTATCAGCAGATTATTAAACCGGCCCATAGTGAAGTAAAAGAAATATTTTAAAATTTAAATTATATATTAAATTAACAAAAAATACAGTAGACACCGACAATATTTTTTATTCATTTCCATACCGAAATAGTCCGAAATCATCGCGGCATGCATCGGTCGTCTCGCTCTCGCTTGCGTAGTTCATTCCGTTTAGAGTTTAGTTCGGCTTGTTTCAATCTCTCAGTAATTACTGATTGAATCTTTTAGTTCAGTTGTCAGATTCGATCTTTAGAACTAGTTCGTTCGCGAACTACACAACTCTACTATGGTTTACGAGATCCCTGTAGAGTGCATTCTTATCTGGGACACCCTGTATATGTAATAAATGATAAAGAAAAACAAACCATTTTTGTATAGATACGAAGAAAAACAAAAATAAAAAAATTAACAAAAAAAAAAATGTTCGAATTGAAAATTAAGTTACAAAAGACAAATTTAAACAATACAGGGCATGTAAAAAGTAACCACTTTCGGAGAAACTCCGTGTCACCTTAAATTCGCCCGAATTATCTACACAAGTACCTTTTTTGTGTTTTATTAAGAGTGTACCATGGCTTTAACTCGCGACATGCATTTATACCGTCTGCGTCTATTACCGATCGCCAAGATAAATATTTCAAAAATAGTACTGTCACTAAATAAATATTACCAGTAAGCTAGTTAAACATGTATAATGTATAAATTTGAGATCACTGGATAGCTAAAGGTTCAAACGTTGTTTGCCTAGTAACTGATTTTTAATTTAGACCTTTCTGTGGGAGAAAATAATTAATAAAGTTGGTCCATTTATACTAACACAAATTATAGTATATTTTGAAAACAAAAGGATAATCGGAAAATCTGCTACATGAGAAGCAGAGTTAAAGGATGTCTTTCAATATTTTTAATTTAAAGAAAACCGTATGTGCGCTTTCGGACAAATTCGTTTTAAGGGCAAGAAAAACGATTTCATAATTAGTTTTAAGAGACCTCCTATAGCATACACAATATGGGTGTGGTGGATTCTCGCATATATTCTTTGTCTCCCCCATTTCTGACCGCTTTCACAAATTATGAAAGATAAGTAAAAAAAAGTTGTACGTCATTAATCTCGATATTTTAATTAGCTTTTCAGTTATTTGCGTTCGAATGCTAAATGACAAGAAGCATTTAAATAAACACCTTTCTTAACGAAACATAATTTATTGAAAATTAACTGGGGAAATTAAGCATAAATAATACCTATTTTCAAGTCTATTATCTCCTGTTGCTGTATGGTCTCGTAAAGTTATGGGGCAACCTGTATAGGTATTGTCCGAGGTAATGTGCCAGAAAAAGATCTAGTTCTATAACAATATCTTTACTGACATTAGGGTGCTTTTCCGCACACTCACAGGAAATAATCTTTAAATGAGCTATTACAATAAACCCGAACAACGTTGCACAATAATTAGTGCACTTACCAGCGGGAGGTCATCTCTCTCAGCTGATCAGAAAGCAAAGCACAAGCACATGCACATGCATTTACGATACGCACACACCAGCATCATAGAAACTGGAGAAAAACAATATTGCCGCATTTCTGAAGTTTCGTCAAATACGAAAATGGGGGTTTTTTAATGGTGGTGTTAGGATAAGGGGTTACTTGGTTAGTTCCGATTTTTCCTTCTCCTCCTAGGTCATTCTAGAAGGGACCTACGGCTTAAAGTGGGCACCGAACCACGATCTTCAGTATTTGAACCACCCACTAAGGAAAGGCTACCAACTTTTGGTTTTGCGGTTCCATGACCTACCGATTGGGGACTGTGTTCCTTCCCCCGCCGGCACCTCACGAGATATACGATCTCATCCGGCCTGGTTACCGGCCTGAATGGGGAGGGATTGGGGTAGGATACCAATCTTCTCGCTTTTTTTTTAACTTATTCGACTAAAATTCATCGGACTCGAAACAGTTTGCCGGCGGTGGGATACGAACCCACAAACTCTCGTCCTAGAGTTCTCAGTGACTGCCGCATTAACCACGGAGCCACCGATCCGTAGGATAAAGGGGGTATTATTATAACAGGTGTGAAAGCATATATAGGGATTATTATTTGCTTCCTCAATTTTGGCGGCCAATGAATTGGTTGATAATTCCGTTCGCATTGAATGGCTGCTTTTGACATACATTTTTAATTTAAGCTTTGCCCCTTTGTGCGATTTTAATCATTTTTAAATGAGATCATCTGCTTACAATGCGAATTTCATCAAAATTTGTTCGGCGGTTGTTTAATTGGGCCTGTGACAGGAAGTAGAATACTGTAAAATTTATTATTTACACCAAAGTTTTCAATTGAAATAATAACTCCAAAGTAGTGTTTTTCCACTTCACGCGCTTGGCTTTTACCTTCAAGCCGTGATGTTTCGACCAAGTTCGAAAGTGTTAATGGTAATTACCATTCATTTCTGCTAGGCGATTTTTGTGAAAAAGTGTTTCTGTATGTTAATTCTATTTTATTTCATTAGGTTCCAGTTTTTTTTATTAGTGATCCAGAACGGGATGCACCTAATGATTTTGATATTTACATCTTGAAACCTTTTACGCTTTTAAATCGGTTATTTTTATTATTAAAAAATGTTTAACGCTCATAAAAATTAATTCGACTTGGTGCTCCCCTGTTCTTTATTTGTTTCTCTCATTAAAAAGGCTTGTTGTGAATCTTACTCTACTTTCTAACACACAAATTTACGCGTACACTTGGCAACACTGTCAAAGTGTCTTTAGTACACGTGTCTTGGGACTAGTGTCCGACCGAAACAAGATTTTCAGTTTCGGTGTTCTTCGGCCTTGGTCTCAGTTTCGGCCGGAACCGAAACTTATTTATTTATGTTAAAAATGTAATTGTATGCTGAAATTTAATTTATTTTATATAGGACGAGATCTATCTTGGAAACGGATTGAACTATTCTCACTAAAAAAAAAGTCGACAAAGAAAAAAATCTATTTATATAGACAACACTGCCTACGGAACCCACCCTATGCAAAGTTAGCCGACGGTGCGCGACAATTCACGAACACTGAGTTTCAGCATGGCCGAAGGTTCGGCCGGTTTTTGGCCCAAACCGAAATTTTCACCGAAATTAGATTTTTTGGCCGAAACTAGCCGAAACCGAACCTCCGGTTGGTATCTACTTGGGACCAAGGCAACAACTCCAACAGGAGGACAGAACGTTAAGTAAACTGTGTTTGTGCTTTTTTTAATTGATTACTTATTAACTCTGGAATATAAACAATTACCAAATTATTCAAAGTTGTATGATTTTGTTTTACGCAAATGGGGATAAAACACCGGGTATTTCGTATTTTCAGTAAGTATGGAATAGTGATAGTCCTTGATATGTAATTTTATTTTATTATAACCAATTTAAACATATCTATTGTCTAATAGGTTACAACAAACAAGATGTAAAATTAAAGAGAAATACAGAGGCAGATTATGCTCATGCATGTTTTGGTAGATTTTATTTACAGCACTGCAATAATTCTAATTAGGTAAGCCTTTTTTGTGCAATATGCTTCACAAAGATACTTTTCACTATACTGATATTTATAAGAAAAAGTAAATAGGTATGTTTATATTAATCCAAGTGCGAACCAATTATTTTATTTGAAATTATTAGTCCTTAGGCATTAAAATTATACATTAGCATCATTGTAATCGGCCTAGAAAGTTAAGTGAGGGTAGGAGGGGATCAACCCCATTCGTTAAATGAGAATTTTGCAGTGCGCGTGCCCATGTGTACTGGGACTGGGCTTTATTTACATGCGCAATACCGTACATTTGCCACTATCTTGATTATTGTTTGCTAATCTAGAGGTATATGTCGATGGTGTATAGAAGAAAAATAATTAAATTAAAGTCGTATCAAGCAAACAAATAGAAAAAATATAGCTTATCACATTCATACGCCGCGGTCGGAGTCGCTAAAGCTTGTAACTGATGTGTAAAGTTCGTTACAGAATCGGTTTTCTTTTATTGTTTTTCTTATCCTTCGTATTAATTTCTTAGTAAATGTGTTTCTACGCGTCACGTCGGTATAGTAGAATATGGTAGGTAGCTGTTCTCGTTGTATTATTAAAATTAGTAGCGGTTTTAGTTTTAATATTAATTTTGTTTTCATAATTAATGAGGTTCAGTGTTCTAAGTTTAAAAAATTTGCATAAAAACGTGATTACGATTTTAAACAGAATTGATTATTTAAATATTTTAGCACATTTAAAGTTAAACAATAATTAAACATGTTCAGTGAGTTAATTTTGATTATATAGGTATTTTATTCATGACAACAACGACCGGGTTATATTTTGTCCTTATAAAAGAACTGCATTTTTTGGTAAATACAAAAAATGTCCCAAGATGATTGTTGGTTATAGGGCATATATTATGGTCAAATACGCCTCTCCGGGGTCGTCCTATTTACAGAACGCGGCGTACACGTACGCCTGTTAGCAAAAATTATATGGTAGGCTGAAACCACTGAAAATTTTCTGTAAGTAAGGCATAATACAATTTTTGTAAATAGTTCATTCCAGTGGCGCAGCGAGGGGGGGTTTTAGGGGTTAACCCCCCCCCCCCCCCCCCAGACGCCCAAACTAAGATGGTTTTTTACGGTTTAGACCAGGCCTGAAGCCTTTCAAAATGGTAAAAAGTGAAAAAAAAATAATAGTAGGATGAAACCCATTGGAAAGGAAAGAGAATATAACAAAAATGAAAGGATAAATAAGTTACGGGCGATCCGAGGTCGGGAAGTGAAAGGGGGAATCTCGATTTCCGGCAAAACTACAAGTCCTATGAAAAAACGTTAAATGGCAAAGTTGTAGGTAATAAAAAGAAAGAAAGAACTTTTGTATTTACACTTTTTTCACATAAACTCAAAATTTATGTGAAAAATTCAAATAACCAAGTTTTTGTTTGGGTGGTGGTAATGTATATTTTTTTACACCATCAGAAAGCAGAGATTTCAACGAACAAAAAGCCAACCGACTTTTTTAAAAAAGCAGTTATTTTGACGTGAGAATTTTCGATTGAAAATCAGGGTGCTTTTTCGATATTAAGTCAAAATAAGGTGAAAAAATCAATATTTTAAATCAAAAAAATTACAGTGTGTTTGGGACAAAAAAAGGTAAATTTTCAACAAATTTATTTTTCTTGTAAAAGATAAAAATAAAATACCAAAAACTTGGTTATTTGAATTTATCACATTAATTTTGAGGTTATGTGAAAAAAGTGTAAATACAAAAGTTGTAAATCTTTTTATTACCTACAACTTTGCCATTTAACGTGTTTCCATAGAACTTGTAGTTTTGCCGGAAATCGAGATAAATCGTTTTCTACCCTTAAAAACTCACCCCTTTCCACTTCCCGACCTCGAATCGCCCGTAAATTAGTTTTCCTTTCATTTTTGTTATATTCTTTTCCTTTTCCAATGAGTTTCATCCTACTATTATTTTTTTTGGTTTCAAATATTATCGAGCCTGGTTTAATTTTAGTTTTTAAAATTTTGAAATCCGGTTCTTTTTTTGAAAACCCCTCTAATACAAAATTCTGGCTGCGCCACTGGTTCATTCCGTCGGAATAAAACCAAACAGTTGTGAAAATACGGTTCTTAACCTATAAAATGCTAACTATGCCGTGTTCGTAGATATTATTAGTGTTGGGATCGCTCGAGTGAAAAACCGCTCGAGTACTCGATTATTGAAATAACCGACATCACTCGGTTATTGACACGACTACTCGAGTTATAATTTCAAGCGAAAATCGTCGCTTAACAAGCAGTCAAGCACTAACCACTGAGCGAAAGTTCGTTCATTCGATATCCGCTCGGCCATCGTCGCTTGACGGCTTTCAAGTTAATGCTCCGAAGTCTCACACGACATACGTCTTTGTTAACGGCACATAAACATAAAAGAGTAGGCGCTATCGCGACATGCGTTTCGTTAAATAGAATCACCTGTAAACGTAAACATCTGCGACGCCTGGCCTGGCCTTCAAAAAGCAATCGGTGGTGATCGCTTGCCCTCGGCGTCATTCGCTATCGAATCGAATCGAGCGGCAAGCGATCAACCACTCGCTCAATGCGCTATTCATTGAATTTAGTGGTGGGCAAGACGGATCTATTTTGGGATTCGGGTCACCAAATCCCAATCAGCACAAAGATCCGACTCAATGAGCCGGATCCCGGGTCTTGTCCCAAAAATCATAAAGAAAATCTTCTCGGTTCGGTTATTCTGAGTCACGATCCGTGTCATTGAACATTATTTTAAACGATCTTACGCGGTAGCGCCATTTAACATTATTCAAAAAATAAGAACCCCCAGTGATTACAGAAATGGACAAACATTTAAATGAACCGCTTATTAAAAGATACGAAGATTCTTTAATATGATGGTTTCATAGAAAAAACTTACATTCCAGACTCTATGAAATCATCAAGAAATAAGTGACGCAACCCACAATACAATAAACACAACAGTAATAAATCGCCACGCTTCGTTTTCTTTTCCAACGCTGCGACCCGCATGTCAGGCATCGGAACGACTTTAAAAAATCTTTTAACGGATCCGAGAGCCACGAGCCACTCTCCATCGCATCGCAGCTCGTAGCGCCGCGCGCCGTAGCAGCGAATTCTACCCCTACGCCGAACGTGAACCTAGCGGTCGACAATCAAATCAAATAGATCCGTCAGATCCGTGATCCGTCTATTTTATTTTGAGAGTCGGATCAGTATAAATCTTTCTTAAGATCCGACTCACCGATCCGGCTCAGATCCGATCCGCCCATCGCTGATTGAATTCATTCACTACTTGATACTTGAACCGAAATTTCGAGTGATAAATCGCTCGAGCGATCGCTCGATTATTGAAATCGCTCGAGTAGTGACTACTCGATTATTAAAATCATCGGTTTTTCCCAACACTAGATATTATAACCAATTGTTCCGCCTCACCATGATATTGGGTAAAACGCCCCATATTATGATTTCTACTTTTTTAAGTCAGACTAACAGTGGTATTTTGTTATTATAAATGGGTAAAATATACGAGAGAGAGGTACTATGGCAACGAAGCGCTACAGGAAGCTATGAAAAAGTAGTGAAGATGGCGAGCATTGTATTCAGTATGGAGTTATTATTTTTCAACAAAATCTAAAGTTGACTGGATCCAATATGTAGCTTGTAATCGCAGGCTTTATGAAACTTGTACGCAGAATAAAAACCTTTTTTGTGATAAAAATATTAAATATTATTATCATATTATTATTATAATTTTTTTTCATAATAATAATAATTATTATTATTTTTATTTATTTCCTTTTTTTCGCACTTAATTTTAAGTGGTGTTTATTTCCTGGCATGACGGGCTGTACCAAGTCGTCTCAGAGTTTATTGCTTGAATTGAGGAATGATCGCACTATATTGCATGTTTTAAGGATGACATACTTTTGTATGTTTGTATGGATATTTGGATTGAGAATTGAGACCGATTTCCTCAAGATGTGTCCTGAAGACGATGGGGTGATGCCTGTGGTTGAAATGGTGAATGGTATGATCGTAACTTTTTTCTGTTTCCAAAGTCTCTGAACTTCCATGGCTAATTCCGAATACTTTGCTATTTTCTCTCTATATTTTGTTTGAATGTTGGGGTCGTTAGGTATGGATATATCTATAAGATAGGCAATTAGTTCTTTTTTGTTTTAGAAAACGATGTCTGGTCTATTGCATGTTATTGTTTTGCCTGTATGGATTTCTACGTCCCAGTATAGGTTGTATTCGCTGGGATCTATGATGGTGGTTGGCGAGTATTTGTAGTATGGTATTTCTTCTGTGATTCGTTTGTAGAGGTCTTTGCGAGTTCCTGGTGAATGATTTTTCCTGCCATGTTGTGTCTTTCGGTATATTGTGTGCCTGCTAAGATATTATTTATTACTATTATTATTCAAGCAGTAGGCGGCAAAGCCGATGAACCTGGTATTGCACATTTTATTTAGATTGTCATTCTAAATTAAATTTGGTTTAATTATTACACTGTGGCAAGCAGACATCACAGTAATCATCTATCACTGTATCGGGATGTCGAAGGCTCTATCACATGTAATGTACCAAGACAGTGTTTATAGCTTTGATGTCCTGATGATTCACTAGATTTTTAAACCTGATGATAGACATAGCAGAAACTGTTTGCTCTTTTACTGCATTTCTGGAATGACAACCATGGGTAGACAACCCTATTTCCAATAATATTCTTTTACGGTAATCTCACATTTTTCTTTTGATAGTTTTAGTGCATGCCCTCTAAGATCTACGTTCTGGTGAAGTCGTAAAATAGGAAGTTCCACAGCGTAGTGGCCATTCGATACTTTATGTTTCAATAAGGTCACCTCTCGAGCGCCTATTTTGAAGGGTAGGAGTTTTGAAAGCCTTAAGACGGTTTTCGTAGGGCATGTTTCTAGTTTCTGATGAAATATTTGTAGCTCGACGTTGAGTCTTTTCCTATAATTCAGTATCCTCTATGTCAGTCTATGTAATACGGGTTCCAATGGCTGTGACCGCGGGAAAAAAAAATTATAAGGCGTTTTTGACACTACTATGCTAAAAAATACCCCAATTAAACTTTTTTTATGTTTTTTTTCAATCACCTCGCTTCGTCAGAAATAGTGATGTAAATAGGTACTGGGATTATTTAGATACTCGATTATACGGAATCGGATTAATCATCCAATTCCGGATTCACATAGCGGCATCAGCGCTGCGGTAACACGGTCTGCCCGGAGTCTGCCGAAATAAGCCGTCTCTCTCCGATTCCGACTTCAATAGCGTCACTCGCCAACACCATCTAAATTCACTACCTGATATCCGGACTATAATAGTGTACTTCGCGTAGTGCGCAAATAAGCACCCTAAATACGTTTCTATCTACACCACTGGCGAGGCGATGTTAATTGTCGCGCATTTCCATGTGACATGAATTAGTTTAACATACCGTTGATCGGTACCGTACCACATGTCATTAAAATAAATGAATTAAAATTTGTTGGGCGTTTTCGGAATAAAACTTTGTTATTATTATCTCTGCAGTTCAGGTTTATATTATTGACGTTAACGAGGATTATAATAGTCGAAAAGGGGTATTTATGGTTAACGATGTGTTTGTATAAGTTGATAAGATAAAAAATAAAGCTATATAACTTTTTAATAAATTGTATTAAAATAGTAATAGTTGAGCGAGCATAGTTACTCAATAATTATACTATGCTGATAATACCGTGCGAGCAAAAATTATTTGCATCAAAGAGGGCCTTGCATCTAAGGACGTGATGCTTAGCCGTAGAGCTTAATACCTGTAGGGTGTCAGTAACTACTTGAATTAACAATCAATCAGTTATTCCGTCATCTTTGACAGTCGTTACAAGAAATTTGATTCATCGCTAATTTTTCCAATTTTTTGAACAATTCACACAATGGGCTTTACGGAACAGCACAAAACATTCATGGTTGAAGGGTATTTTCGAAACGGGGTTAGAGTAAATGGTGAGTGGCAATAGAATCCGGGTTTGTGTATGGACGATTTTCACGAACATTTTCCTAACATTGCTTTTATTGCTGGGGATTTTTATCATTGCCTCAAAAGAACCCTGATTGTGTTTAGGGAAACAGGTTCTATACATCACAAAAAAGGAGCAGGAAGACCATCTGTAAGGACAGAAGAACTTGTTGCAAACGTTCGTGAAATAATGCAAAATACGCCAACAAATTGTATAAGACGCCTGTCCCAAGAAGTGGGAAGATCTTATGGAACATGCAGGACTATTCTTAAGAAGCAGCTAGATTTATTTCCTTATAAAGTGCAAGTATTCCAAGTAATACAAGCCGCAGATTTTGAAAGACGCAGGAATTACTCTCAATGGTTTACCCAAAATTTATTGGAAAGAAATGATTTATTAGACCTGACTTTTTTTTCGGATGAAGCCTGGTTCCACCTCTCCGGTTATGTGAATTCTCAGAATACACGCACGTGGAGTAGTGAAAATCCCCATTTTTTTGTAGAGTCCACATTGCACCTTCAAAAAATTGGTGTCTGGTTAGCTGTTTCCCGAAGAAGAATTGTTGGTCCATTTTTTTCCATGATACAGTTACAGCACAGCGGTATAGAGACAATATTTTGAATCCATTTGTGGAGCAATTACTTGACGACGAACTACGTTTTGGATATTTTCAACAGGACGGTGCAACCGCCCATACAGCCGCCGAAACTATTAACTACTTACGCAATTTTTTCGACGACAGATTGATAAGTTTTCGATCAGACATTGAATTCCCACCTAGATCACCTTGTTTAACAGTTATGGATTACTTTGTTTTCCTCATTTAAACAACACTATCTTTAAAAAACCAGTTGCAAATTTAGAACAATTACAAAAAAGGATTATCCAAGAATGTGGTAACATTTCTCCAGAGATGCTGGTCAACACTTTCGAAAATAATATTTTCGAAAGTGAAGAGACGTGTGAATTTATGCTTGGAGCATGGCGGTGGTCAATTTCAGCTTATTTTTCTTTCTGTATATTCTTACTTTGTTAATTTTGTAAACAACAAAAATAAATTTGTATTTGTCTACTTATTTTATTACTCATTAGTTTGGCATATTATGTCATAATATGAATTTGACAAAAGTTTAACCTAGATTTGGTTAGATATATCGTCCCCATATCATTGTGATCTAAACCAAGCCCTACGTTTTTTAATCCAAGCCCTCTTTGATGCAAATAATTTTTGCTCGCACGGTAGTTTTTTTTTCATATATAATATCACAAGAGATAAAATTTTGTCGGCAAAATTTTCGAAAGGTATGAAAGTTTGTTGCTTGGCAATTTCGCGAATGACATTTTTGACAAAATCACGAGCCGTCAGGCGAGTGATTTTGTCGAAAATGTCATGAGCGAAATTGCTTAAAAGCAACAAACTTAAATAAATCCTTGAGAACAATTTTGCTTACACAATTTTTTCTCGAGTGGTATTCGACATGACTATTTAACTAGAAAAAAGACAAAATTTTGCCGCGGCAAAAATCACATGTGAATTTTGTCCAGGTAGGTGCAGGTAGTAATTTTGCCAGTAGAAGACCGGCCGTTGCTATGACATTTTGCCAGTGTAAAACACTCTAGTTAAATAGTCATATATAATATCACAAGAGATAAAATTTTGTCGGCAAAATTTTCGAAAGGTATGAAAGTTTGTTGCTTGGCAATTTCGCGAATGACATTTTTGACAAAATCACGAGCCGTCAGGCGAGTGATTTTGTCGAAAATGTCATGAGCGAAATTGCTTAAAAGCAACAAACTTAAATAAATCCTTGAGAACAATTTTGCTTACACAATTTTTTCTCGAGTGGTATTCGACATGACTATTTAACTAGAAAAAAGACAAAGAACAATAAAATTAGAAAACTTTTATTTAAGAATAAAACAAAAAAATTACAAATTTTGCCGCGGCAAAAATCACATGTGAATTTTGTCCAGGTAGGTGCAGGTAGTAATTTTGCCAGTAGAAGACCGGCCGTTGCTATGACATTTTGCCAGTGTAAAACACTCTAGTTAAATAGTCAAAATAAAAAAATATATTTAAAAAATCTCCCTCGGTGAAACATCGATTTTTATGACAAATTTCGCAATTTCTCGTTGTCGCAATATGAAGTCTTTTAATTCACAAAAATCGCTACCTATTTAATTTAGAAATTGGGGATAACCAGTTTTGCTCATTGGTTGGTTACAAGCTCGGTTACAAGCAGTTCATCGCTGTTTTGGTGTTTTTACCCAATGAACGCAAATTTGATTGACAAAACTAATTGTGGATTCTCATTACAGGAAGCTATACAGGGTGGGGATAGCGGCTCTGAGCAAGAGATTTCTATAAAATCCAAAAATACGTCCTCAAAGATTTTTTATGGACCTCGCTTTTGTCATGCAAAAAAAGTTGGGCGCAGCCGCCAAAAAATTTCTGGTAATTCTGAAGGAGAAACTGAAAATTCTCGTTTCGGTTTATATTTTTTCCTAGGGTTGGAGTTGTCGAAAAACTAATTTTTTTAGATTTTCATGCCACTGTCTATTTTTTATAACATGCTACTAATATCAACGTTTCGACCCAACAATAACATCTTCACACTTTATTTTCGTTAACGGTGGGCGATTCATTCTAATAGTCAATGGCGGTAACAATTTGCGACTAACAAACATGTCTTTAAAAAAATATATTTCCGAAGATATTCGAAAAAAATCAAAAATGAATGTTTTGCGGCCATATTAGTTTTATATTAATGTCGCGCTTAAACATGAGGTTTACAAAAATGCAAGGAAAGATATAAGGACTTATTTCAACAACAAACCTGATGATAGCTCACAGAAAACGAAACATCATACTCAAAATCTAGGCACGCCAACTAATCGAAAATGAAAAGTGACAATATAAATGGAAATTTATTTTGTTATGCGTCATCTTTGTAACTATTTTTGTAGAATTTTTCGGTATTTTACGAATATCTCAGGAAATACTCGGAATTTTTCAAAGGCTTCTTTGAAAGTACCTAATTGGAATATTCCAAATTTCTCGACGACTTGTTAGTCATGTCCAAATTGTATCTCTCACCGCTTACAAGATTCGACTGGTGAGCGTCGAATTTGTTGCATGCTGTATAGCTACGCAATTATGTGGTATAGTGTTTCTTAGGTCAATTTAATGACATAAAACAGTATGAAACTCCTAACCATAGGCGTCCCAAACAAATAATTAAAATGCTGTATATATAATAATATTAAGTATATTAAAATAATAAATATAAGGTAACTCAAAGATTCTATACACAAAACTAAAACCAGAAAAATAAACCTGACACGGCACGACACTGCTCAGAAAATGCTTTAATTTTTTTACCAGAACTTCATAAGTTCCAAATCACGTATATTTTATCTTCGTCTCTTCCACGCCATCGGCGGTCACTGGCCTATCTCTGTCTGACAGAATCGATCGTTGAACGTGTTGGAGACCGCTTCAGCTTATACCAGCCGCTTTAACTGGCGCTTATCACCCCTGACAACGTGCATAAATTGTGAACGGTTGCCAGTTCTACCAAATTTTCTGGTTTGTGTTATGTATAAGTATACGAGAAACAAGGGTTTGTTAATTAGTTGTTTTTAAACACTGAAAACACTTTTTGTCTTGATTTCAGTTATATTGTTTCTTAAGGACTAAAGAATGTATTATTATAACAATGAATGGATTGTTATTTTTTTCTGTCACACTCAAAACTCCTCGGTTTAAAGTATATTTGCAAACTAGCTTTCAAAGAAAGTTACTGACTAACAATTGAATACTGATATAAATGAAACATATTTAATAAAAAAACTTAAAGAATTGAAGAAGAAAGATCTAACAACCCTGGTTGTGAGGTCGGTCTCTTTGAGACTGTTTACCGCTGATGGAATGATTGGAATGTCCTCAAACTTAGTTTGGATAAATTATATATGTTTTGAGAAAACGTCATAATTGCAAGGTAAGGTGTACGTAAAAAATACCTAACAGCGGTAAAGGACTCTTAAAACTCAATTCATTCAGTTTTACGATAAAAAAGATTATCTAACCATTGTTATAATATTTTAAATGATAATTAATGTATATTATGTATTCATCGAGGGAAAAATAACTTATAGTCTATCGGCGAAACAATCTTAGCTAAAATTTGGAGAATATTTGGTTAAAGTATAAACACTTAAAAAAAAATGAACTATAAATACTTACGTCGGCGTCGATTCATGGAATAATTGAGAAGCATACGTATCAAGCAGATCGCTAGAACAACTTGCGCTAATGATTCTTACCTGAAAAAAAAGGAAAATAAAATAATAAAAATTTTTCGTTTAAACTTTAAAGCATCTCTTAGATAATACAGCTTTGTAAAGTCAAATTTCCCTAAAAACACGCCGCATCGTGGTTATGTCACTAGTCATTTATGGCACTCTGTTGATGTCTGGTCTATTTTATACGTTAGGATGTTGGCGACAGGACTGGGCTAAGTTCTGGTGTCATCGTATTCACCATATTTTAAACTTATACGGGGGTCTAAATGGTTTATTAGCATAAGGGCTTGCAAAAATAAACGTTAATTTTATTTACAATGGAAATATCGAACTCAACTCACCTCAATAGATTAAAAGTTATGGCGTTATTCATTGGTCATAGAAATACATTTGACATATACTAAACTTATCAATGGAAAATGCTATGAACAACATGCTCGTTCAATGCTGCGTTGCCAAATTATAATTTACGTTCCCGGCGTAGTAGAAAGCCGCCAAAATGCCAAGTGTTATAAAATACAAACAGCAGGATTAGTTCTGAGTGAGCGCACGGTTTGACAACCTATTATACCGTAATTAAAATAGATAAACTAATAATATTAAAAGCATAAAAGATAGCAAATGGGGATAAATAAAATGTTTGTTATTGAAAATAGGAGAGTTAATTAACTTAAACTGGTTTATTCTACTAAGGTGACCATTTTTTTCGAACCTGAAACCAGGACAATATGAATTTTGACCAGCCACGCCCAAATTTTACAAATCTTTAAACAAAACCAGTACTTTTCGTGTACTGGTTTTGTTTATTGACTAACCAGGACTTATGCCTTGAAAACCAGTACTGTAGGTACTGTAAAATCAGTTCACCGTCCAACTTAAATAATAAACACCAAGAAAATTTAAACCTGACCCGTGAGTTTACTACGACCCAATACTGAGCTGGGAACTTTTAGGAAGAGACCAGTATCAGCTGTTAATGTAACTTCTGGGTGTCAACTGTCAAAACATTGTTTTTAGAAAAAGTTGACTTTACTTCCCTTGCAGAGAAAGTGAAAAAAATTTTTTTTGACATTATTACATCTCGACTTTTGCCTGTGACATAAATGACATTGACAGAAATTACTTTTTTCCCAATCAAAGTGGCCCGGCTAGCTTAATTCTTGATTTACTAATCAGGCCACTTTTATTGTGAGTAAATATGTTTTGTTTTTCAAGGCGAAGTTTAGCAGAGACCGCAGGGAATCTGCTATTCTTACACTTAACCTTTATTAACCTAATAATAGTACATGAAAAATCAATAAAAAATCTAATAAGTAAAAATACCTAAACAGAATATGTCAAACCATAAATTAGAAGCACACATGGTAAATATTTATTAAGTATATTATTGTTAAAAAAACAAACCTAAGATTTAATCTAAGTGGCTTAAAGTTAAGACTGTTAGTAATAATTCACTTTTTAATTTACTTTTGAATGATACAATACTTAAATTGTTTGAAAAAATTGTGAGTTTATTGTAGAGACTTACGAAACAATACGAAAAGCATCTTGGGTAATCCTGTCGTCTAGAAAGTCTACGAATAAGACAAGGTAACGTTCATAAAACCTATAATCTAATATGTTTTAGAATGTAGGTGAAATATAAAATAGAAGGGAAACTGCTACAAGGATCTTTTAGCAGAGGAAAAAATACATCTAACAATAAGTGGTTTAAACCACTTACCTAGTGCTGGAAAAATATCGATAAACAGGTATTCTACATATTTTATGGAAATTGCAAATAACGTTTAATAAGAACGTACCTACTCTGGGTAAAAGAAGATCAGATGCCAACTGTTGTTTTTTAAACATCTATAATATTTTATAGTTTTGACAGTTTTTAAAGAGTAATAAAAACAATATTTTATTAATCAATAAAATGTACTTTTCAAACAGACCTGCTTTTCACTAAGTATTATTGTCCAGCTCTACTAAATACATATTATTATGTATTTATAAATGTAATGCATTCCTGTATGTATGTTTGGCACATAATATTAAATATGCATGATACAATTATTATTCGTATCGCCACTGGAAATAACCTTAATAAAAGGAAGCCATTGCAATAACCACAGTAATATTGGGAGTAAGTGTACAATAAAATATAAAATGGAAAATAATTACCATCGATGCAACAATCCTTTACTTTAACAGCTTGTGATCTGGGAACATATTATATCAATTTCAACATCGCTATTATATATATACCTATTTATTATTTATATGCACATATTTAATATAATTTTGGAACCAGCATGCTAGAGAGCTAATTTTCAATCATTATTTATTTATTATTTAATAGAAAAAGCTTTCTTTTTGGTAGTACCATTATAATCAATCGAAATTAGCATTTTGATATGTAACACTGACAAAATAGGGCAACTTTTGCTCCCTGGCATTATTTGCTTAAATACTTACAGAATAAGACTTTTGAGGTGGTTCAAAAAATATTTTTGTCGCATATTTATATTTTCCTAGCGGGTAACCGCGGCTTTCAATAGTTTTTTAAATTATTAAATCCAATTATTCACTATCGAAACAAAGTAGTGGGTACCATACATACATTCAATACCCAATAGAACCTTTAACAGGTACTTAAATTATTTTAAAAAACGCAATTTCTTTGGTGATGCTTTCCTTCATTAATTCTTTCAATAAAAATTTAATTATCAGTGTAATTTATTAATATACATTCACATTCATTATCAAAAAAATATATTATAACCAATGATCTGGTATACCTATAGATGAAAAAATAACAAATGAGCCTAATAATTGACAAAATCGTATTCCATTCTGAAGTAAATCAATAAACAAATTTCGCCCCTCCACTTTGTTTGCCAAACTTACGCTGTTAAAAGTATTAACATGATGTGGGAAATTTATATATTTATCTAAAACCTTATGAAAAGTCTGTAGTATGGCAACGTAGCAGTAAGAGTTCCGTCCTCAAAGATGTGACCTCCACAACATTGCTCTGAGGTCATGATCACGTTGTTTCATTCATTTCTGTTTAGGGATGTCTACAGAATATGTAACGCGGAAAAACATCGAAAAATTTTTTTTAATAGAATTATGAAACAAATCAAAAATCTAATTATTCTAAGCTCACACCTTAACTGAAACCAAAGGTAAAATGTAGAATCAAGATCGAGAGGCAACGGCAAAATAATTATTTGACGAATACAATTAAGGCCTAATACATCGATGCATCGACAAATATCAAATGGTTAAAAACGATGTAGATAATTGCATTGAAAATATCGATGTTTTTCTTCGATGCGTCGAACATCCCTATTTCCGTTTAGTGTTTCTTCAACAGCGGTCTGAAATTATCTTCAGTTTATCGGTTTTGTGTAATAATTGCTGTTAGTGTCCGACCGAAACAAGATTTTCAGCTGAAACCGAATCTTCAGCCTTGGTCTCAGTTTAAAAATTTTATTGTATTACTGAAATTTAATTTATTTTATATAGGACGAGATCGATCTTGGGAACGGATTGAACTCTTCCCACTAGAAAAAAAAAAAGTCGACAGAGAAAAAATCTATTATTTATAGGAGACAACACTGCCTACGAACCCACCCAAAGTTAACCGAACGGTGCGCGACAATTCACGAACACTGAGTTTCGGCATGGCCGGTTTTTGGCCGAAACCGAAACTGTAACTGAAACTAGATTTTTTGGCCGAAACTAGCCGAAACCGAACCTTCGGTCGGTCTATAATTGCTGGGTTTTTAGCGTTTCGTGATCTTGTTTGGAGACTAATTAAGATAAGTCGCAAGTGTCAAGTATTTTTCGTAGGTAAGTAAACAGAAAGTTTAGTTATTTGTATATGCAGTACCCCCCCCCCCCCCCCCCCGAGCCAGTTTGTGTCATCAATTAATGCTTAAATTAACCCCATTATTACTATGCTACCTTTTAATATGATTTATAAAAAATTATAGCACTTTTTATGAGGGAGCACCGGCGCGGCGTAGCTAGGGGGTATAGTGGATTTCACCTTAGTTTTTAATGGCCGCCGCAAAAATTATGTGTGAACATGGGTCAATTTATTTGTAGTTGTAATTATGGATGGAAACGAGAATTACCTAAGCAATTTTTAAGATATTTCAAAAAAAAAACACTGAAGGGGAATGGAAATAGGATAGAATATCAGAAAAACAATTTCATTTAATTTTTATTCATAATATAATAAAGTGCTGTTATTTTGGTAAAAACACCCTCTTAATTTAGTACAATAAAAAATATACAAGGGGCAGTAGTGAATCTAGTATCATCAATAATTAACTACGTTTTTTATTAAAGAATTATTTCGTTTTTTAATTTGATTTTAGACCATGCAGTGTTAAGTTGAAAAAATCTATATATTATATTTAATAGCTTGTTGTTTACTTTTTTATTTTCTTATTCACGGGTAGATATTTTTTTCTTTAGACTAGGTTCTAAAGAGTTTGAAGTTTACAATAGGTCTAACTTTTCGTTGGTTTATAATAAAACAACAAAAGTTTGTAATGTTATCGAATTAGGTATTTTTTTTTAATGAATAAAGAAAAAAATAATGTAAGTAGATACTACAAAAAAAGATTTTTGTCCATGCGTTTGCAGAAGAGATACCTCAAGCACTCTTCAATACAACTGTATGTAAAACTTATTTTAGCATAATGGTTCACTGTGGTTTTCAAATTTAATTTTGTTGCAAGTTCCCTATTATTTTTGGTCTTCATCTGACAAGCTGTCAATGTCAATTATTTACTTACTTCTGCATAAAAAGAAACACGTCATACACACAGTCCGGCAGTTTAAAACCAAAAAGTCTAATACGCACAAAATATAAGCAAAATGCTGTCTGAAAAATACCAAAAACAATAACACGAACGATCAAGAATTAACAGCAGAATGCACGCGGTGCGCGGTGTGTCCCAATGCGGCTCTGTGATATTTAAAGAACGCGACGAGACAATCGAATTAATGAAGTACGAAAAGAGATATGCGAGAGCAAATGCGTAAGACAAAGATGCACATACTAACGGCATATACGAGCGATGCTGTGCTTTTGACGAGTTTGAGCTCATTGAAGGGCAACTTATTGAACTGTGTAGTGTGCATCTTCGTCATGTACATGTAACTATACGGTCAGTTATATATCCATCTCTTGTTAATCTAGCCCATGCCCGTGCCTGAAAGCCGTTTATAGAATTAGGGATTTTAAAATCACGTGTTGGCTAATATGTTTGACAAGAGAGACGTCAAAGCATTAAAAACTAAGGTGAAATCCACTATAATTAGCCTGTTAATGACCTGTTGCTTAATACATATTGTGAGTACTTAATACTTTTGCTTTTCTTCATTTTATCAAATAATTTTTCTGAAACTTACAACTGTAGGTAATTGCTACTCAAAGAGGATTTCGCCACCTTTTGAAGAAAATAAAAAAATAAACGAAATATCGATAAAAAAAATGAAATGGGAAATTCGTCACTAATGTTTTCTTTTAAATAAAGAAGTCAAAAAGCCAATTGTAGCAGTGTTTAACACCCCCCCCCCCCCCACGAAAAAAATCATAGCCACGCCAGGATAGTAGGAGTACCCCTCCCAGAAAGAAAAGCTATTTTATTTAAGCTTAAATTTACTCAATTTCTAACTATCGACTGTTGACTGGCAGCCAATGAAAAATTTAACTTTACAATTAGAACAGTAGGTGTATATTAATATTATTCGAGATTATCCCACACTGATGTAGAGTCGGCAAGATGTGGCAACGTCTGCCTCCTAGCGGTATCAAGTGAAAATAAAAAATAAGAAAATGGAATATGACAATTTATGTATTTTGACATTAGAATGATATAAAAAAGTTAGGTTATTGTGAAAATAGTAATGAAATGTAAACGTTTTTACGTGTTGTATAAACATTATAACAAAACAATACAAAACAGTACCAGGTCTGTAAAGTAACTGATTTAGTGTCAAAACGTTCATTTTACAAGTAATTGGTCATGGCCATGTCATATGATAGAATGTCCTCTATATAAACAGTAAGTAAGATGTCGGTTCGGCGCAAAAGTACGTTTATGAAAGAGATGCTTGCTTGATCGTCGTGACTCGAAACACATTGTTTATACGATGTACAAACAAACAAACAGACAAAGCGGCTACACAACAATCCATAAATATATCTGTAATTTATTTAATTACTTCGAAATGTTAATAAACGATAATAAATGAGAAATGGGTGTTTACATACATGGCAAAAAATTTCCGGGAACCCATTTTTGCGAAATTGGTATGTGGATTTGACTACGCATAACGAAGCAAGTTGATGACCGCCACGAACCGCAATTTTGTTAATTAAAAGTTAAAGATGATAATTCGAGAAGCATAAAGGTTGTTAACCCAAACAATTAGCAAATATAACAATAAAACATCAAAACAGTATTTATTATTAATTATACTTTTTTAATCGTACGAAAGAAGCATTTTTCCGCTAGCATTGGCGCAATTGAAGTACAACCAAATATTTTAATAAGATTTGGAAAACCTATAATAATCCAGGGGCAGTGTGGTAAGTGGAAATATTTCCATGGAAATGGAAATATTGGAACGTGTCTAGGAAATAATCAAAAAAATATTTAAAACTCGTTTTTTAAAAGATGCAGAATATATTTATTTTATAATGCTACGGGTTATGCAGTAGAAACATTATACAGTACAATTGCGATAATATGAATATTATGCACTCTTATGAATGAACGACTCAGTAATATGAACATAATATTTTTTGCATTGACCACTCTGTAGTATAAACAGTGTTTAATAACGGTAATATGAACAACTTGTTAAATCTTGTTTGTTCTTGTTTCGCCGCCTTAGCAACAAACCCGAAAAACTTCCAAGCCAGCCAGAACTCATTAATCCATTTAAAGTTAATTTGAGAAGGGTGATTGAAGAGTATGATTTAAATGAGCACCAGCTGTATAACGCTGATGAAACTGGGTTGTATTGGCAACTACTACCTGATAAAACTTATGTCTCTTTGGCGGAAAAAACTGTCCCTGGACTAAAGATTGCCAAACATTTCTGCTAAAAAACACAATCTAAATTAACATCTTATTTTGCTATAAAATTAGTTAAGTATCTTAAGTTAGGTTATTGTATCAATACACACTATGTAGTATGCTATATAGGTACAATAATAATATGCATTTTTTGTAAACTTCGCCAATATAAACGTTCCATTAATACTGAGATTGTACTGTACTAGAAAAATAATTTCCCAAAAAGTACGTATATTAAAAATATTTCGAGCTTGGGGATTTTCCGTCATTCACCGATTATTGGCAGCATTTCATTATATTAAAAGAGTGGTTCTTGCTCTTGCCTTCTCTCCACTTAACGACAAAAGAGAAGAATTGGTTATTAAACCCATACGTTATGCAGCAGAAATACTAAATCCAAAATCACAAGGGACTGAACTTGATGAAATACAAATTAATTCAGCCGTAGAATGCATACATAACATAACAAAAAATAAAGTTAATATAAAAGAGCAAAAGTGATCGACGAAATAGCAAATTACCTTTGTAGAAGTGGCAAATTGTTTGGCAATCATTTTATATGGAAAAGTATACTTTTGACAGCCGTGTCCTGGTGAAAAGGCCTTTGTTTATCATTAAAGGTTGCGTCACGGATTTTTATAATGCCAGATCTTCAGCAGCCACTGAGCGCAGTTTTAGCATTTATAGTCACATTCATTCAAAAGGAAGGAACATGCTTACTAATGACAGAGCACCTAAACTACTCTACGTGTCCCACAACGAAAACTTGTTAAAAAAAATAGAAAGGCTATAGAACAATTATTATTTTTGACACCGTTGAAGATTTAGAGGAAGTTGACTCTCATGAAGAAAGAAAATTGATGCTGAATATAAAAGATACCTTCGCACAGAAAAAAAAAAATTTGGATTGGTGGGATCGAGAAAAAGTTTAGATGTCCAATGTCCTCATGGTTATTTTAGTTTCTGATGACGATATTGACACTTCTGACGAGTCAAACTGCTAATTCGCCCTTTTTTTCCTTATTCACATTATTGAAAACTCTTTTTTTATAATTTCGAATAATTTCATGACGTCAGACCCGCCTTGTAAGACTGTTGTTGACTATAATAATTAAATTTTATTTATTATAGGGCCTAGCTTAATAGTAGCTGTAAATAAAATATTGAATAGGACGCGTGTTAAAAGTGTTTTTGTTTTATTCGAAGGGTTGGATCACTCGCTATACTACACTCATCCGATTTCCCTGCTTGAAAAATAAAACGACATATTTTAATCTTTGAATCGTTGAGGCCTTTACTTGATGGAAATTCATTATAACTCAATGAAAGACAATTTATTTTGTCAAATTTCCACTTTTATTTGAAAAACTTTTTCTTTATACGACGCGTTTCGCTACATTGTAGCTGCTTCGGGTGTATGATGCTAACTAATTTTATTTCAGTACAATATAGGTCTAGATACTTAATTACTCAATTCAGGTATACATAACAAGTTTAATTATTTAATTATATTTTCTTAAAACTGTTTAGGTATTGTAAACTTAAATATTATTGTCGGTATAATATATCTTAATCTTAGGGGAAATCCAAAGAACACTATTTAGATTATTGACACAGATTTAGCAAGGGGGAACTATTTAGTTCTAATTGGTCGTTTAATAATGCACCGGAATTTTTCAATCGATTTATTTCTAAACTTTCCAAAAATTTAAGTTTTTGACCTTTGTTTTCAATATGTAAAATTTTTTATTTGTTATCAAAATTATGTTGTTCCATATTTTAATCCTAATATCATAAAAAAATTGTGTGTGCTTAAGACCACACGACAGAAGTGAAAACTTCAACAAGGTGAAATTAATAATATCAAATACAATTTTTCAATTTTGTTTCTTTTAGGTTAGGTTCGTAAGCAATCATAAAAATAACATAAACTTGGAATACGGGATAATTTTACTGCATACGAAAAAATATATTTCCTAAAATTGAACAACCCTTGAATTTTTACATCTTCAACAGAAGTCAGAAATCATAATAAATTAGGTCCACGGAATAAGCAATTACGGTAAACCTTACTTCACCCTACGTAAATATATAATTTAAAAAATGCCAGAACATACCTGAGACTAGTGATGGGATAACTCGAGTGAAAAATAACCGATCACTCGATTGTTTCAATCAATTGAATTATTCGATTATCTTCGGAAATAACTCGAGTGACGAAATGAGTGACGAACATATGGTTTTTATTTTTCAACGCGTCTCCAAAGTTGCTGCCCGCCTGTCAATCACTCACTGCGGCCAGAGCCATCTCGTAGCGAGCGGCTACACCGAGTGGTTTTCGGTTATTATTGGCGATATTATTCATATTAAATACTGCATTACGGGTTGCCTGCGTAAGATAATAAATATGATTTATTTAGATTTAAATACTGCATTACGGGTTGCCTGCGTAGGATAATAGGATTTATTATAGTTGTGAGTATTCAGTATTCATAAATATCATGAGTTATGCAATATCGTGACATCTCAAGGTCAAGTAGTCAAGTGGTTAGTTAAATTACATTGTAAGTTGTAAGATCTGGGAACCATGCCAAAAAATCCACAAATATCTCCGCCACATTTAATAATCCGCAAAAAATCAATCGATTAACCACACCGAGTCAAATACAAATGCTGTATATCAACATGAACGATGAACCGCCAATATTAATAATTAATATTAGCATTTGAGTGAAAAAAAATCGATTATCATTCGATTTTTTAAATCACTCGAATGCTCGGTAGTCGATTATTAAAATAAGTCGATTTTTCCCAACACTACCTGAGACGCAGACGAGTGTCTATACAACGCACACTGTTTGCGGCATGCTCTTTCATATAACGTTCATTCGGGTTAGGGTCAGTTCGGATTGAATATAGCAGTTGAATTCGAGCGTAGCACAGCCGAGCCTGACGCGTGAGACGGTGACGCGTGACGAATCAGTTTAATTCAGTGCCCACAAAAAGTGCTAAACGCGCCTAAAGAAGTTTTCACTTCAATAACTATTAATAAAAGACGATTTTCTATTATTATTAGAAATATTATTGAATTGCACTCGTCGGCCTTGTCTGATGTGAATTTGCACTGCACTTTTCAATTCCAGTACGAAAACTCCATTTTACAGTACGCCTTTTTTACCGCGGGTGACCTAAGAACTTAATTATTTGGCAACGTGATCCACTGGCAAAGTGAACCGTCACACACGCGAAAGTGACACGCGTCGTGGGCAGAATAAACAAACGAAAGGAGGCGGATTTCGGTTACGGCTGATTCACGCTTTTTATGGGTCCTTATGTTTCTAATGGGAGTTATGATCGAAACCGAGTCACTATTTATTTAAATATGGAGCGTTTGATTTAAATTAAAACTAATAAAGAGCTCTGTAAAAAACACAACTTTTACTTATACAAAAGTGTTGACAGTTATAGATTTATTTTATCGATTTGCTTCAGTCAATCGGATTTTAAAATAATTCATTAATAAAATAGAGGTGGGTAAGTAATAATAATAATAATGAAGCCCGTTTAAAAATAAAAGTTTACTGGTGAATATGGCCCAAAAAAAGTAACATAAGAAGCTAACTCCATAATAATGCTTTGTCAGTCATTAAATGAAAATCAGGAAAATGGAAAAGATTTTTTTTTTACCTTTTAGTCTGTACCAAAAAAAAATAGCACCCGTAAGATCTGCAATAATTATTAATCCACACTCTTTAATTTAATATTGTCAAAAAATGCAAAACCTTTGCCACAACAATAAAAAAAAAATGTACGAGAACAAAACAACCTTTGAATAGTGACATATTTATTTGAAAATAATATTTGTAACATAATTTTCAGGAAAAATCGATTTTGACAACCCTTTTTCAAAACTCAAAATGGATTTGAGTTAATGTGAAAATATATCAGGTAGCCGTGATCCAACCTACCGATGGTGTTCCCGCTTCCCGCTTTATTATAACATAAAATTAATCTCAATATAACTAAAAATAACCTACGGCAAAATCTCTGCCGAAAATCAGTCGCAGGACTATATAATGTCATTTACGCCGCGCCGCATTGCCGTTTCTATGGAAACTAGAACAGTCAATATACGTTGGTATTGAAACTGACTATTCCCTGGTGTGTTCATCACCTGCAGAAATTCGCCAAATATTGTGCCAAGACCCTATCGACATTGTGTTTATATTCAGGTTCTTTTAAAGTTTGGTACAACGGTGCAGGTATGTCACGTTTAAGATATTTTTAGCTTTAATCTTATTCTGACGGTGGCCCTATGATGCGGTAAAACGCTGGCAGTAAATGAAAATTAAAGAGGCTTTTAAAAACAATATAATCTATTATAAAAGCATTTTGGCTATACACAATTTAATCAGATATACCTTAAATAACCCAATGAATAAAATCACTAATTTTTACATTTCGTAATTTAGACCGTTTGCAGCAACATCTGCCTGTGACAGAATGGTGACGCATTTCTCAGATATTACCTATTATGTCTGCGACAATAAGTAATGCTATTGGACGGTGTTCTGCAACAATGGTTTAAGTCACTCACCTGTTGTTTCGAGATAATTAGCATATTGTCGTACGTTGCTTCAGAAAATACCCCATTTTACAAAAAGTTTTTATTTATTTATTTTCTATTAAATATGCATACAACTAATCGGAAAATATTTAAATATTGAAAAAATATACATATGTTTTGACAGAAAAAAATTAAAAAGCGGGTTAGATGATTGTTGCAAAATTAGAAGTTACAAGTACTTGTTTTGCAAAAATCGACTATCCCTCCAAATAATGAAAACTTTTAACCAAAAGAAGAGAAAACTAGTGCTAAATAATGTAGTAAAGGTACGTATATAGTTTATGACAATTTCTATGCATTCGTGGTGTCATGCAATAGCTGCTCTTCATCAATATCAAAATCTAGTGTAGGTCCTAGTCTTTCCAAGTCGTCTTCAAAATTTTGAGTTTCAACTTTTCTTAAAAAACTGTAAAATGGCTTGGCGTCTTTTGGAATTAAAGTTAGGATATCCTTAAGGTCTTTTATTTTTTCCTCGGAGATCTCCTTATCACAGAAGAGGTAGTTACTTTCTATTTATCCTAATATAGGTTTTCTTCCCTTTCCAGCCTTTTCAATACTTATTTACTATTGAAAAAGTAGTATCTGTAACATGATTCTTTATGTATAAAATTGTAGGTTCTTCTTTTTTTATTGTTATAACATGTGTTTTGAACCAACTAATACTATTTTTATTTACTGCATCATACTTGCGATTTGTTATCGACTTCTCCAACATCCTAACTGAAACTATATTATCAGACACGATACGGTTTACGATAAACTTCTTCTTTTTTTGACACGATTTCATAATTTCTATATAGTCACTGTCTGTATACAATCTTTGTTGAACTTTAAGGGCACATTCAACGTCTCCAAAATGGGAATCATTGGGCAAAAAACTATGTCCAGAAAGTAAAATATTTAATGATATTTCTTCAAGGGAGGAATGATTTTGCAAGAAGTGAATAAGCATCAAGACAAGTTTAATACTTCTATTCTGACCCCCACATGAATCAGACCATAAGATAAGCTTTTTAATAGGGGCGCGTACGTTTTCGACTATATATTTGCGTAAGCAAGAACCAACCCTTTGGGTTCCCCTTCCTGCTTCATATTCCAACTATACATTAAAAACACCTCTTCCGGTACTGCCAAGGTAAATACCAAGATTTAATAAATTTAATTGTCTCTTGTAATATATTATTCCAGTGGGCAGTTTCGGCATAGAGTGAGTTTTTTGAAGATCAAATATCAACGTTTCCAGTGTTTCGTCATTTTAAGCAGCCTTTAGATCATCTTTCATTTGATTGCGTAACTCTTCTGCAATATGGAGATTAAGGTTGTGATTTGATTGTAAGGCAAACAATGTACTTTGCCTATCAACAACAAAACTATCGACATCCATAAAGTTTGTTAGTAGTATATACCCAGAATTATTCAATAATGGTTTATTCCACATGGAGTGGATTAGATCATTGTTACAGATTCTTATATTATAATGGATTGAAAAATTGTGGTTTAGAACTTCGTTCACAGATGGCACCAAAATAAAGAATGTGGCTTAAATCATTTTGGCTTATCGTAGTGTTGCTCCTGATAAATAATTCTATATGAAAATCTCGAATGTAAACAAAGTGTGGGTTGGACCATTGTTGCAGAACACCGTCCTTTACCTTTTGTTACCAATTACGTCTGCGACTGTAATGGTGACACTTTACCTCCCAAAAATCCCCTTTTTTATGATTATTTTTCAATTTTTGGTCTGCGATCACACTCTTGTTTTGATTGGTTCCCGGTTAATCTGCAATTTATTTTGTTACATATCGCTCCATTTTCGTGTAGGTACGTATTATTATTATTATTATTTGTCATTTTAGTTACAGAGTATTTTTTATAGAATTACGTACACGTTTGGTATAAAAGGTACTACGTAGTTTAGTGAAAAGCCGAGCGACAACGGTTTTCAGTAGTGGACACTCAAATCACTCCTACTGTCGGACATTTTAACATATAACTTATAAAAGTGCAATAAAAGTTAGGAGCTTACCCGCTTTCCGAATGTCTCACTTTTCTTCTCAAGCGGGCGTTGTTTTTCATATTACTAGAAAGCCGAGCGACAACGGTCTTCAGCAGTGGACACTCGAGTCATTCCTGCCGTCGGACATTCGTTCTAAGAAAAACCCATCACACCGTTTTATGTACACCAATTATAAATTAACGTTTTACAGGCAACATCAAATCAAATAATTATATCCCTTTCTGATAACTTTACTTGTATATTGTCAAATAAAATTAATTAACCCGCCCCATTTCTTTACCTAGCATTGCAGATTATTATTTACTTTATACGATGGCATTATTACTGCGTAATAACGTCCAATTTTTGTTCTTAAGTACCACAAAAACCCAGGGAGACAAGTACATCTATTACATTAAAAAAGGTCAGTGTCAACGAACCTGACCTATAATTTACGACCCTTAGAAAGCAAAAGCGTATTTATGTTTGTTACAGTTACGAATAGTACCGTTATGCTTTGGCTTTTTATTTTAAAACAATTAAGAGCCAATTTTGTCTTGCAGACGTGTTGGCTGAACTTTATTTGCAATTTAGATCCCCTCCCCCCCATTTATTTATGTCTTGATAATTTTCTGATCAGAACTTTTGAAAGAAATACTTTTTATTTTATTATGCCCTTAAGAAATTTTGTGGAAATTTTATAAATACAGGGTTCCCCATTTAAAACGAAACAGGCTAAATATCTGGTTCCACGTAATTTAAAAAAAAAAACGCTCGGACCCGTCGATTTTCATCTTTTGCGTATATTGTCAATCTTGTTACTTTAAGCCCCTAGGAGGGAGGGGGGGGGGGGGTTAGATCTAAATCTTAAATGGATACCCCTATTTTATATAATTTTTTTGGATTCTGCATAAAATTCTGAACATTTTTTAATAAAAGCATTATTAGTCTATACTTAACAGTTTCCGAGATATTTACTCTTGAAAAATGACATTTTCGAACTTTGACAGCGTCTAGCTTTCTAACTGTACGTCTTAGAGTAAAACGGCTTACATGTCCCTATCTTCGATTTTTATTATCTTTCCAATAGTGTCAACTTCCGGTTAAACCGGAAGTACTATATTTCTTACAACCGGTTTAACCGGAAGTTGACACTATTGGAAAGATAATAAAAATCGAAGATAGGGACATGTAAGCCGTTTTACTCTAAAGACGTACAGTTAGAAAACTAGACGCAGTCAAAGTTCCAAAATGTCATTTTTCAAGAGTAAATATCTCGGAAACTGTTAAGTATAGACTAATAATGCTTTTATTAAAGAATGAATCAGAATTTTATGCAGAATCCAAAAAAATTATATAAAATAGGGGTATCCATTTAAGATTTAGATCTTACCCCCCCTCCCTCCTAGGGGCTTAAAGTAACAAGATTGACAATATACGCAAAAGATGTCCCCCTCGAAATTAAAATCGACGGGTCCGAGCGTTTTTTTTTAAATTAACGTGGAACCAGATATTTAGCCTGTTTCGTTTTAAATGGGGAACCCAGTATAAATAGTTAGGTACTTATGATATTATTATATTATTTAAATATAATTAGTCATTTTTTCCATTACACCCAGTTTATCGGCTTGACCAAAAATATTATTTTGACGTCTATAATTTTATTTTTACGTTCCATGAATCACTAAATTTAATACTATAAACCTTTAAAATTACTCGAATCACGAATCGTCTATTAAGATACGATTTTCTTCTGGGCATATTGTGTATATTAAAATGATTCACTCTAATTACTTACTTAATTACCACATTTAGTATAATTACATTTAAAAATGACAAATATACCGTTTAGAAAATAAGAAGGATGTAGTATGTGTGTAATTGCACCAAAATTAGATAAAATAATATGCCGCAACGATAATTCATTCAGTAATTTTCAAGACAATGGACCTCGAACAGCATTGTTGTCATACCCATATTAAGGCAGTTATGGCACGCACCACAAGCCAAAGACGCAGTGGCGTAGCCAGGGGGAGACAAGCTGAAATTTGCATGATGCCCCTTGTATTTACCTACATTATTCCAGTTGCATTATTCATCGTTAATAAAACATTCATTATTGAATAAATTATAGCTTATTTAAAAGAGATATCTCTGCTAACCAAGTATACAAAAATGCAAGAAAATATATAAGGGCTGATTTAAACAACAAACCTGATGATAGCACCCAGAAGATGAAACGTCGGATTTAAAATCGCGGCACGATAACTGATAGAAAATGAAAAGTGATAATGGAAGCGCAACTTTGCCGCCATTTAATTGTAGATTTATCTCCTACCGTTTACAAAGAAAAAACTGAAGATGTTATTATTGGGGGCTGAAACGTTGATATTTGATGAAGTAGTATTACATTATTATTTTATTGGGAACAAGGTCTACAAAACTGCAATAAAAAATACAGGTCCTTATTTAACAATACATTATGTCGTAGGCTGATAGTGAAATCCGTCATTTCATGAAAAGCCTAGTCATATTATGCTGCACGCTAAAAGGTATATTTGCAACTGGTTTGTTCGTTGTTCCCCAGAGCATTTTTTTCATTTTTTTAAAATTTAATTTAAATTTTATTTTTATAAAATAATATTAGTTGAAAAAATTGCTCTGGGGAACAACGAACAAACCAGTTGCAATATACCTTTTAGCCACGCTTCATGATATGACTAGGCGTTTCATGAAATGACGGATTTCACTATCAGCCTACGACACATAGACGATGGTCTACCCGAAAGACGAAACATCAGAATGAATATCTGATAAGAACATGTTATAGACAATAAAAAGTGGCAATGAAAATGTAAAATTTGTTTTTCACCATCTCTGTAAAGCTAGGGAAAAAATCCGAAAAGCGAATATTCGGATTTTTTCGAAAATCTTCGGAAGTATTAGGAATTTCCCAAAATTTTCGACGGGTTATTGTCATGTCCGAATTGCGCAACTTTGCCCCAATTTAACCTTCCCTGTATCTGTTACTGTTTACGAAATCCCAATAGTAAGCAACGAATTTGTAACACTCTGTATACTGCTTTTCTTTAAATTTAATTTAACACTTTTTTCTTTGTTATATTTTTACTTTTGTTTCTAACTTTTTTTGTGGAACCTTAGCCATGAAGATGGAATCTATAGGCCGAAGCCGATAGCGCTAAGCAATAGCAAAAGAACTGTATGCCAAAAACAAAAGATGGCATTCTAACGAAAAAATGCCGCGACGCACAGTGTGACGGATTGGCAATCTAGCGGGACTTAAGTAGGAAATTTTAGGTTCATGGAATTAAGTGTCATTAAGTAATTAGCATAAAAACATTCCATTTAGGTCAAATCGGCACTAATTTTATTGTTAGGTAGAGAGGCATGGTCATAATTGCGTGTAAAACCCAAGGGAAGCAGGTATAGATTACATAGGCCTTTTTGGAAAAGCCCGTCAGTCGTGATAGTTATTTCAAAGTGGATCGTTTATTGGTGTAATATTTTGGCATTTGTGTTTTATTTGGTGTTCTAGTAAATCTTATAGGTAAGTGTTTTTTTGGTGGTAAAATTATTTATATTAAATTTCGGGAAATACTGTAAAGATGTAACAAATTGTGTATACCTTAAATTGTTTGTAGACAAGAAGTTTCTTATATGGGCGAATATGGACTTCTGCGGGTACTTAATCTTTTAGTTAGAATTTCTACTTTATGGTCAAACAAAAAAAAAATGCGTCTGCTTGCGTCTCTCTGAGAAATTTTTATTTTATTTTAGAATGGCTCCTATAATTTCCCGGCAAGAAATTTTTCAAGTTTGGGTGGACCAAAGTCAGGCAGAGCGCTATGATGCAGTGTGTGACTTTGTTATTAACAAATTTGGGCAAGTCACATTTCCCGATGATGTTGTTTTGGACTTAAAGAATTCTTTAAGAAGTGTGTGCCAACAAATGGCGTTGAGGTGGCAAAAAAGTTATCGAAACCGGAACAGATTTTTAAAGAGCAATTTTCAGTGGCTTAATGGAACAATTACTTTTCCTGACAGTATTTATCATTCGCTACCATCTACATCCGCGGATCAACCACCTTCTGTTTTGGGTAGACCACGCAAATTATTTCAAGACAGTTCGGAAAAGACAAAAAAGAGAAAGCTTACTAGCTTGGTGAAATCCACAAGTACCGAAGAACTCGCCATGGCTGCTGAAATGAAGCTGCGTAAAGAGGGGAAAAGAGATTCTGCAGCAATAGTAAAAGAGTTGTCAGCAGCATCTCCCGCTCGTGGCACCCGTATTAAAATAAGTAGGCAGTTAAGAAGAGATAATCCTAAAACATTGTCAGTTGATGAAGCTCTAGCACTAATGATCGACGCCAACCTGTCAACGCACCAATATAATGTGACAAGAGGACAGGTAAACAAAATAAGTCCTAAGCTGTTCCCATCGTATTATGCAATTAAAGAAGCAAAGAAGAACTGCTACCCTACCAATATCAACGTAACTGAAACTTCAGCAGAAATTCCTCTACAGTCGCTAATAGACCACACCATCTTAAGATTATGTGCAGCACAAGAAGAAGTGTTTGAAGTGGTTGAAGAAAGTATTACCGAGTTTAATATTATTTTTAAATGGGGCTGTGATGGAGCCCAGCAAACCCGTTATAAACAAAAATTTGCAGCTGAAGGTCAAACTGATGAAAATTTATTCAGCATATCAATGGTACCGCTTCAAGTTTATTGTATTAAAGATGACTTCAAACAAGTCATCTGGCAGAACCCATCACCTTCTTCAGTGCGGTATTGTCGACCTATACAGTTTATTTTTGCAAAAGAAACAACTGATTTGGTGGTTAGAAAAGTGAACTCTATTGAACAAGAAATTACCTCGTTAGTTCCTACTAACGTGCAAATTGCAAACAAAACTTTTATAGTTAAGCCTTTGTTAGTTTTAAGTATGATAGATGGAAAAATTTGTACCTCACTGTCTTCGTATACATCTTCACAAACTTGCTTTCTGTGTGGTGTCACACCAAAAGACATGAACAAACCGGAAGTAATTGCAACAAAAGAAATTGATTTAAAATTGGCTGCTTTTGGTTTATCACCCTTACATGCGTGGATAAGATTTATGGAGTGCCTGTTACACATTGCATATAGACTAGAAGTAAAAATTTGGCAAGCTCGTGGGCCTGAAATAAAAACAAAAGTTGCCAATCGTAAAAAATATATACAAGATAGGTTTAAAAAAGAAATGGGTATCTTGGTTGACATGCCTACACAGCAAGCAGGTAATACAAATGACGGCAATACAGCTCGAAAATTTTTTAGGAACCCTGAAAAGACGGCTGATATAACGGGTATAAATTTAGAGTTAATTATGCGCTTTCATGTGATTTTAGAAGCAATAAATTGCGGATTTTCACTAAATGCAAATGTATTTGAAGAGTATGCTATAGCCACGCGAACTTTGTATTTAAAAGAATATTCCTGGTATTATATGCCCAGTAGTATACATAAAATTTTGTTTCATAGCAAGATTGTTATTGCCTCTTGTATTCTTCCAATAGGTCAACTTTCCGAAGAAGCACAGGAGGCAAGAAACAAGGATAGCAGAAGGTATAGAGAGCAGTTTACAAGAAAGACTTCCCGTATTGAAACAAACGAAGACCTAATACATAGACTTCTAATATCATCCGATCCTCTATTAGCTACTTTTAGGCATCCTCCTAAGAGATCGCGCGGAAAAATTACAACCGAAGTACTTTCTTTGCTCTCAATACCTCAGCTGTATTCTGGTTCAAGTAGTGAGAGTTCTGAACTTGAATCAGATGACTCAGATTAATTTAGTTCATTACAATATCATTATAATACCTAATAGTAGATAAAGATTGTTTTTTTGTTATTTAAACAAAAATAAATGTACTGTTTAATACAAAACGCTTAATTTTATTTACAATATAACTATAAACCACACAAACTTTTTTTGTGCATTCTATCAGAATGCACAAAAAAACTATTTTTTTTTAAACTGAAATATTCACTTTATTCGAACTAAAAAGGGTTTCTTGTCCTCTAAAATTGCACTTGTGATTTTAATACGTAAATAACTATTAAAACATGTTTATACAATACACTATCAATAATATTAGGTAAAAAAAAATAATGAATTATGCAGGAAAACATTTCGTCCCGCTAGATTGCCGATCCGTCACACTGTGCGACGTACAGCTGACTTCACCCTTCCATGCATATTGCGATGGTTTCACAAATATTCGCGTTTAAAAAAAAGCTTTTCATGCCCAGTGTAGGCCCAGACGCTGTATGTTTTAAAAAAAACAAAACATACCTGACGGTTCATTACTGGTGACATTATGAAGAAACACTTTGCAAGGATGCCACATCTTGTCTCTTATCTGAAACGGCCAGCCACAAACATTATACACCATAATATAAAATTCAATAAATCAGAACTTTACATCATCTTTTAATTTAAAGCACTAAAAACTCGTATTATATTTAATAACCATAGAACATAAAAACACTTGTTATATTATTGTGACACCACGAGTTTAAAAATCCACGAATGCATTCATACACCTACAACTGTGAATTTTTATCTTCATTAAAAAGGAATAACTCTAGACACCAATCACAACGCGTCCAACTTCATAAGCGACATGACTTCAACTTGGGTTTCGTTTTCCAACACCAGTGTGCCTGAGATTGATAGGGAACAATCAACGCCGTGTTCAACTCCAAAAATAGGTAGTCAGATTTTGACACTAAAGCTATTCTTCTTAGTGTTCGAAAATCAAAGCTTACTATTATATGTGTTTTGCAAATTTTTTTTATAGTAAATTTTAGAATCCACTTAAAAACACTGTCACACCTAAAGTAAAGTAACTAAAATTTTAACTGTGTGGTCGACCGATCAAACCGAACTAAATAAAAATATTCAAAATTAATATCGTACGTTTTACTAATGTCAACCGTCTATTAAGGTGGGCTTACTAATCGTAGGAAGCCGCGAGTACGCGTACATAAGCTATCACCACTTATCAATTTTAATTTTAACTTATCAATATTAATTTAATTTTAATTCGAACCGATATGATAAACCGATTTTTAAATTATAAATATCATCGCTTCAATTTTTTAAGGTTCGCGTAACGCGAGCTAGGACAAATTAAGGGGAATGATATTGATAAGGGTATTATTTGTATTTGTAAGCGACGTTGTCAACTGTTTTGTAGAAAATCATTAGAGTTTGCTAAAGTTGTAATCGATAATATCTTTCTTCGTTTATTATTTAAAATATATTAATTATTAATTAGGTCCACGTTACCTTCTACAAAAAGCGTTTGAGACACTGATAAATTTGTGATTGGATATCGAGAGCCAACGTTGGGCCCAAGGAAAAATTCTACTTCCTCTTATTGATGAATTTAAAACGACACTACTATATTTAATAATGTACATTTTCACTACTCCACATGCGTGTATTCTAAGAATTCACATAACCGGAGAGGTGGAACCAGGCTTTATCCGAAAAAAATGGTCAGGCCGAATAAATCATTTCTTTCCAATAAATTTTGGGTAAATTGAGAGTAATTCCTGCGTCTTTCAAAATCTGCTGCTTGTATTCCTTGAAATACTTGCACTTTATAAGGAAATAAATTTAGCTGCTTCTTAAGAATAGTCCTGCATGTTCCATAAGATCTTCCCACTTCTTGGGACAGGCGTCTTATACAATTTGTTGGCGTATTTTGCATTATTTCACGCAACAAGTTCTTCTGTTCTTAGAGATGGTCTTCCTGCTCCTTTTTTGTGTTGTAGGTATAGAACATGTTTCCCTAAACACAGCAACGGTTCTTTTCAGGCAATGATAAAAATCCCCAGCAATAAAAGCAACGTTAGGAAAATGTTCGTGAAAATCGTCCATGCACAAACCCGGATTGTATTGCCACTCACCATTTACTTTAACCCCGTTTCGAAAATACGTTTCAACAATGTTTTGTGCTGTTCCGTAAAGCCCATTGTGTGAATTGTTCAAGAAATTGGAAAAATTAGCCATGAATCAAATTACTTGTAACGACTGTCAAAGATGACGGAATAACTGATTGATTGTTAATTCAGGTAGTTACTGACACCCAACAGGTATTAAGCTCTACGGCTAAGCATTACGTCCTTAGATGCAAGGCCCTCTTTGATGCAAACAATTTTTGGTCGTACGGTATATGAAAAATCTATGTTGGACATCATTTTCGGCGAGGAAGTCTCCGCCCTACCCCCCGCGAAGTGTAAACTTATGTATATATATAAAAAAAAGGTTTACACCGCATGTAAAATAAACCCAATTTTTGCCCTCCGCTGTCACCTAATTTTTCCAAACCCTATAGAAAGACCTATTCTTAAGCTATATTTTTCATGTGGCAGATTTTCCGATTACCCTTTCGTTTTCAAAATATACTATACTTTGTGTTAGTATAAATAGACCACCTTTAAAAATTATTTACTCCCAAAGAAAGGCCTGAATTAAAAATCAGTTACAAGGCAAACAACGTTTGAACCTTTAGCTATCCAATAATGATCTCAAATTTATACTTGTTTAACTAACTTACTGGTAATATTTATTTAGTGACAATAGAACGCCTGCAACTATTTTTGAAATATTTATCTTGGCGTTCGTTAATAGTATAGAAGTCAAATGTACAAAAACTACTTTATTATTATTTCCAAATTAACAAATATATCTTAAAATAACTTTGATAGGTTTAGAGGGTTTCGAGTAAACGTAAAAAAATACACTTGTGACAAATGAATTAAAGTGAATTTATTGCGTCTTCATATATTGTTTTTATTTTATTTTAGATATTGCAGATAATTTGAATTATTTGTTTCCCTATGGTGTCCATTTTGACATATTATTCAAATTGCGCCCTCTGAGATTTGAGATTGAACTGCCACAATTGACTAAACACATATTTTGATATTACAGTTTCGACACATTTTCGATAAAAGTTTCGATTATGAGTCGAAACAGCGAAAGTCACAGCTAGTAAAGTATATACGGAGTCAATGTAAACAGCATAAAAACTTAAACTCATATTATAGCCCCGTCCCCCTATTATTATGTTCGTGACAGACTGATCAAGTCCACCTGGACTTCTGACGAGGAGCTGTGAATAAGAATTCTAATTTTTATTTCAATGCAATAGGTCTAGTATATTGACCATGCCCCAATTTCCTTGCTGTTTCGATTAACTTTCTATAGATAGAACATACCAATCACTCGGAAACACGTGCAATAGCGTCATTTAAAATGTGTACGTTTCGAAAAGGTTTCCAAAATTGTATCCAACAGTTTCCATTTTGTGTCGGAAACAGAAACAACCTGTACCAAAATGTGTGTAAAAATGCTACTGGGATGCACTACTGTCGGCAATATGACGTGGGTATATGGATTTTAGAATGTTTTTATTAGAAATTGTGTTTTAATCATTTAAGATTTAAAAAGCTGTTCCAGTTATCTATGCCGCGAGGTCCAAATCAAAATAATACGACAGTCAGTCAAACTGAAAAGGTTTAGATTTGGTGATATTTTTTAGATCTGACAACAGCGCATTGTTGTAATTTGACCCAAGTTTTGGTCATTTGTACCGGTCTTCCTGTCGGTGTCCCTAACACAGTAAATTTGACAACGCTGTAATCAATTTAAATTTTGTACTATTACCGATGTATCTGAGACAAGAAATCTCGCACTTTTTAAAAACGAGATTTTTCCAAATCCCGCCTCGCTAACATCTCACAAGATGTTTTCTCGTCTCGTCTCGCAATTTCTCGTTCTCGCAATATGACGCCATAAAAAAAATTCTGCAAAAGCTCTAAGTATATACGGGTGTTTATTATTACTATTACCATCACCATGCGAGTATTATAAACGCATCCTTCTGAAACGATTTCAAAAGTGTTTCTAAAGTTATAATCTGACAGTTCTGGCACAGTGTTGCTAATACTCAACACACACATGAACAAAATAATAGTACTTATATTACCTAACACATACGCATGCGTGAAACACTAATCGTGCGATTCTGTTATTTGTTACCTACCATTCTAAAGTCCAAAATGTTGCATTTTTCTATGCTCTTGTGAAAACAGGAAATGTTCAAAATAAAAAATATCAGATTTGAAAAATGTATGTACGAGTACCTACTAAGGCACTATCTCACGATTACTAATGTGCAAATAATTCTCAAGGTCCCAAATTTTATCAATATTTTAGAAAAAATGTGTAATCAAATCAACCTTTGGTAAATAATTTGATTAGTGAAATTGGTTAAGTAATCGTATTTTCAAAGTGTGTATACAAACAGAAGTGTTTGATTTTGATAGTATAAAATATATTGATCAAAGGAGGGTGCTCTGCATACCAAACAATTTAGTATTACTGTGTGAGTTTAGAACTTGGAATCAATTTAGTAATTTCAGTACAGTTTTTTTTGCAATAATGCTTGGACAAGGGTATTAAATTAACATTTTAAGTTGTGGTCGTTTTTATAAAAAAAAATAGTCACACAGTGTGTCGCAAATTAGAGATATAACGATAATTTTTTTAAACGATGACCCTAGTTTTTTATTGACTATTTTAAAAGTACATATTAAGTTATACAAGACAAGTATCAAATTTCAATTTTTATTCCTGGACATTTATAAAATATTACAACAAACCCGAACAAACAAAAATTATTTTAATTAAAAAATAAAAAAAAACCTTTTACGTATATATCTTTAATACTTTTTCATCAATAAATGCCCCAAATGTGGTCCATTCGCTATTTGGCAATATCCTAAACGCAAGTAAACCATGTTATGAACATGTCTAATTATTTCGATAGAAATTAACCTAGACTCATGTCTTATGTCTGCTTTAAACTCCTCAACTTTTGACAAGGAATACAAATTTGGAATTTGCTACTTATGTATAACTTAAAAATTAAAGTGAATACAAAATTAGGGTTGTCATTTGAAAAAATGATCGATATCGTCATGTCTCTAACTTGGGACACACTGTATCAGGGGCGGTTCTTCCATAAGATCAAGTCAACTTTACGTAACGATACTTATTGTACGCCCCCGCAGTATATTGGGTCCAAGCGAGCCTTGACCACTGCTCTCGGTTTCCTTTACCACACAAATTTTAATGCGCAAGTGTGCAAGAGAAATAAACGCATGCTTTTACTAAAAGGCAAGACTAAGAAAAATAATCCGTTGCGGCACGAAGCCAAATAAAATTTCGATGAGGTTGCAGAAACGTGTGGGAAGAAGAGCCTAGGAGTTACATTGCGGGAGCAGTTCTTAGTTTAATTCCTAGGAAAATTTGTTGGTTTCAGTTCTTAACCGATTGCTGCAGTAGGGAGGATTGAATAACGTACCTATAGGTATTCAAATTAATATTCATTGTCAGTTTGCAATTGTTTACATTTCATTTTAAATTATCGAATTTTAACGTAACGGGTGCCAGTAGTGATGGGAAAAATCGAGTTATTTTAATAATCGACTACCGAAAATTCAAGTGATTTAAAAAACCGAATGATATTCGATTTTGCACTCAAATACTAATATTAATTGGCATTGGCGGTTCATCGTACATGTTGGTCGCCAAAGTAATAAAAAACAGTTTTTTTTTTAATCACTTCAATAATCAACCACATATTTTTAGACTTAAAAAAAAAAAAAAAGGTCGCCACTTCCGTAAACTAACTACTTTATGCAGCCGCAATGAGTGATTGGTGATTGGTATAAATGGCATAGCTCGTTGTAAAATAAAATAATTCGAATTTTCGTCACTCGAATTATTACCGATGATAACCGAATTATTCAAGTGATTGAAAAAATCGAGTGATCGGTTATTTTTCACTCGAGTTATCCCAGTACTAGGTGCCAGTCGGGCTTGATAATTTGTGGGGTTTTATTATTTACAGCACCAAGAGTGTTAAATAGTTGCTTGTGTAAAATGTCTGTTGAGCAAAATATTAAAGCCTTAAGTTTGAATTGTGATTGGTGTTTTGTTTAAAATAAATGGTCGTCCACAACCCAATTTAAAACACGTAAGGACAAAAATAAGGAAGTATACTATATCATTTTTTTATTAGGTAAGCAAAATCTTAATATTGAAGAAGTAGTCCATACTCAAAGTGGAGTTGAAAGATATAGGGAAAAGAAAAGCATAAAGTCTTTCTCCACAATTTTTAATTCAATAACTAGGCGAACCTAGGGTAGAATCGACATGTTTCGAGTGTAGTAGGCGAACCTAGGGTAGAATTAAAAATTGTGGAGAAAGACTTTATGCTCTTCTTTTTCCAAAATCTTAATAGTCAAAAAAATAGTTTTATGGGCTTGGCGCTTTTCATATTTGCTTACAATGTTAAATGCCCCCCCCCCTCATTTAAAATAACCACGAACAGCCACTGCACTGAATCAAAAAAGACCACAACTACAAATGTTAATACCCGTGCTGAAGCATTCTTCCAGAAAAAAAAATGTGCTGGATTTACTGACTTTATTTCAAGTTACAAACTTCTCACACTGTATATTGGAGTTTTATTAATTCCATAACTCTTCATAGTTTGTTTGGGTTAATTCAAATTTTGTCTTAGATATTGGTAGCATTATTTAGATATTATGTGAAAAATTTGATCTTTCTACCTACAGTGTGACCAGTAAAGTCCGCATCATATTTGATTTTTTTTTATTAATAGCTTTATTCGAAATTTGACTTTGGCATCAAGTTCTGCTTCGATCAAGATGAAAATTAAGCAAAAAATAGTAGTCACGTGATTCGCATTATCCGTCAAATTTTAATTTTTTCCAAAAATAATTCAAAAGTGGGGTTATTTCTGAAAATATCGAAAAGTTATTAGAAAAAGTTTTTTTTAATGCATTTTCTAGCCCACATGCAAAATTTCAGCTGCATAAGATAATTTTGATTTTTTACCCACCACTAAAATTTATTTTCCACTTAATGAACACTGTGTTGACACTGTGTTCTTTTTTGTCTTAATATTAGGGTGTATTTCTTTCAGACACAAACTACGTTTTCAAAAATACTTATTTTATGAAGTTACCTTATCCAGGGTCAAAAAAAAACTTTGCATCACATGCGACCAAATTTGAATAGCCCAATTTTGATTTTGTAGAAAAACACACATTTAATATACTTTATATACTTTAAAGAAAATGTATCTGAAATAAATCATTGTCAAAACTAAGAAATTTTATGTAGGTTGCGTCGAGTCTTATTTTGCAAAAGTGGTGCAATTTACAAAATATGGGTAAAAAATCAAAAGTATCTTATGCAGCTAAAATTTTGCATGTGGGCTAGAAACTGCATTTAAAAAAACTTTTTCTAATAACTTTTTTCGATACTTTCAGAAATAACCCCACTTTTGAATTATTTTTTGGAAAAAATTACAATTTTACAGATAATGCGAATCACGTGACTACTATTTTTTTTGTTTAATTTTCATCTCGATCGAAGCAGAACTTGATGCCAAAGTCAAATTTCGAATAAAGTTATTAATAAAAAAAATCCCATATGATGCGGACTTTACTGGTCACACTGTAGATCTTGATGTCGGTTTTCTTTTCCGAAGAAAAAAACATAGTTACATTTTAGCTTTCTCTATATAGATAATAAAACCTGTTGACAATTGTATTAAAAACTAATCTTTTAGTTCGGCCTTATTGTCTATAAGTATATCCTCATAGATCCTGGCCCGGTGCCAGCCAGTCGTTCCCCGTTTCTACGAACTCTTCTTCCTTGCCTACTTAATCAGCTTTCTTAAAGATTGTAAAAAAAATTTAAACAGGTCGAACGTTGAGATGTTATTGATTTTGGTAAAAATACGCTGGTAAAACAACAGTTCTCTTCAGCTTTTATTGTGTGAATTTAATTGGGTGTTTAATCTTTACGATATTGACTAAACGAATCAGCATGGGAAAATCGTTATCGACATGTATTTCTGTTTTGCCTTTTTATAATTTTTTATTTGCCTCAAATAAGTACATACCGTTCACCGTTCTCCTTTTGCGAATACTTTTTCTCCCTACATCGGTAAATAAAATGTACAACAGCTAATCACTTTGATTCTATTATACGGTATACCTATACAGGGTGTTATTGAACTAAATTATATTTAAATGAGTAGCTACGTGAATATCCTAAAGAAACACTTTATACATTTCTGTTTTTAGTTGGTACCCAGTCTTTTAAAAAGCCTGTCCCAAGAAGTGGGAAGATCTTATGGAACATGCAGGACTATTCTTAAGAAGCAGCTAAATTTATTTTCTTATAAAGTGCAAGTATTCCAAAAAATACAAGCCGCAGATTTTGAAAGACGCAGGAATTCAATGGTTTACCCAAAATTTATTGGAAAGAAATGATTTATTAGACATGACATTTTTTTCGGATTAAGCCTGGTTCCACCTCTTCGGTTATGTGAATTCTCAGAATACACGCATGTGGAGTAGTGAAAATCCCCATTTTTTTTTTGTAGAGTCCACATTGCACCCTCAAAAAATTGGTGTCTGGTTAGCTGTTTCCCGAAGAAGAATTGTTGGTCCTATTTTTTCCATTACACAGTTACATCAGTATAGAGCCAATATTTTGAATCCATTTGTGGAGCAATTACTTGACGACGAACTACGTTTTGGATATTTTCAACAGGACGGTGCAACCGCCCATACAGCTGCCGAAACTATTATCTACTTACACAATTTTTTCGACGACGAACACCAGTTGCAAATTTAGAACAATTACAAGAAAGGATTATCCAAATGTGGTTAACATTTCTCCAGAGATGCTGGTCAATACTTTCGAAAATATGAAGAGACGTGTGAATTTATGCTTGGAGCATGGCGGTGGCCAATTTCAGCAATTTATGTAATTATTTTTCTTTTTCTTTCTGTATATTCTTACTTTGTTAATTTTGTAAACAACAAAAATAAATTTGTATTTGTCTACTTATTTTATTAGGTACTCATTAGTTTGGCAAATCATGTCATAAAATGAATTTGACAAAATTTTAACCTAGATTTGGTTAGATATATATCGTCCCCATATCATTGTGATCTAAACCAAGCCCCGCGTTTTTTAATCCAAGCCCTCTTTGATGCAAATAAATTTTGCTCGCACGGTAGTGTGCCATTTTTACAGCATATTAAGCATTCTACTTTTTTTTATAGTTCTGTGGTTGGAACCTCAGACCCACTGGTCGGTTTGTGTATGGTGTATAGTTACGTGGATTGTGCTTGTGCTAATAATGACCGGCACCGAAAACTTTTTCAAATTCTTTGATTAAGAAATTGTGCTTGAAAATTGTTTTACGCGTACCGTAAGTTTATGGTAAATTGTAAAATGTTACCAGCTTAATATTCGGCTTGAGGTTAGGTAAGCGATAACATAGAAGATTGCTGTTTTGTTTGTTTTTTATTTTCGATTTGATAAGGTAAGTTTAATTAACTTGATATATTATATTTTGCCCTTCGAACTAACAAACACGACAAATTTTAAAAACAAAACATTAAAAACGATTTTTTTAACCTCAAAATCTAATAGACACCAGAAATCACTACCTTTTCCCCCAACTTAGCCAATAGTTAGAACAAGTTTCAATTTCCTGTCAATAAATTGTGTGCCAATAACTAGGGGCAAATTTTAGCTGTTTACACGTGAAAATAAATTACTTAACTATTACAATTTCTTGACCAAGAACTTGGCCCGTGAAATACGGGCTTAAACCGGTGTACCCGAGCAATAAGCATTTAGTATGACTTTTAAAGCCCGGATCTGTCTATCTTATATTATATCTAATATTTATCTATCTCACTAAATATGTTTTCGTAGAGCGCGCTTACTATCCAATTTAAAGATTGAATATTTCTTAATATAGTGGACCCAAAAAAAAAATTAAAAAAACTATATGCCGACGCTTTGAGACGCGTTTTAGGGTACTAGGCAAAAAAAAGTCAAACAATCGAAATTCAAAAGCTTCCCGCTTATTTCGTATAAAAGATTAAGAAACGAACAATATCTATTGTAGTTTAACGAGCTTTTTACTTTTTTACAATTTTCGACAATTTCTCTTCCAGTTAGGTATAGAACGATATATGACCTAAAAGAATATCGATAAAATAATGTTGGCGACCTGTATGCGATTTCATGGTATTATTTATCCAATCTCAGTTTGGGGACATTCCAATCATTCCATACGGCGGTAAACAGTCTCAAAGAGACCGACCGCACAACCAGGGTTGTCAGATCTTTTTTCTTCAATTCTTTAAGTTTTTTTATTAAAGATATTTCATTTATATCAGTATTCAATTGTTAGTCAGTAACTTTCTTTGAAAGCTAGTTTGCAAATATACTTTAAACCGAGGAGTTTTGAATGTGACAGAAAAAAATAACAAGCCATTCATTGATATAATAATACATTCTTTGGTCCTTAAGAAACAATATAACTGAAATCAAGACAAAAACTGTTTTCAGTGTTTAAAAACAACTAATTAACAAACCCTTGTTTCTCGTATATACTTACATTGTGCTTACAAATCAGAAAATTTTGAAGAATTGGCAACAGCATGTAATTTGTTGCGGTTGGAAGCGCCAGGATATAAGCTGAACCGGTACCGGTCTAACGATCGATTCTGCCAGACAGAGATAGGCCAGTGACCGCCGATGGCGTGGAAGAGACGGAGATAAAATATACGTGGTTATGCCTTGATGAACGGGCCGGAGTCTGGTTGACGAGAATGAAGTTCTGGTAAAAAAATTAAGGCATTTTCTGAGCAGTGTCAGGTTTATTTTTCTGATTTTAGTTTTGTATATAGAATTTTTGAGTTACCTTATATTTATTATTTTAATATAATATTATTATATATACAGTGGGTTTATAAAGTGTAGTATGTACAAACACCTAATGTAAAACAAACTTATAAGTGTGTATACGCATATTAATTATTTGTGTGGAACGCCTATGGTTAAGAAATTCCCACAGTTTAAGGTTGAATTCTCAACGTCATTCAATCTATTGCCAACCTATAACCTATGTTGCGTTGATTTTTTGAGTTTATTATTTTAATAACTAACATTTAAAGAAAGTCAATATCGTCGGTACATTATTTAGGTAGTATCTGATATATTACAAAAATATCAATTTATTTCATTGCTAATTTTGGCAAAATTGTATAGTGAAAGAACAATGAGCGACAATGACATAATAATGTTAAAAAAAATCTTACCCGATATTTTTCGCTATACAATTCTCCTAAAATAAGTTATGAAATTCCTTGATATTAATTAAATATGTCAATTATTACCTATAGAATTAGTGATGGGATAACTCGAGTAAAAAATAACCGATCACTCGATTTTTTCAATCACTTGAATAATTCGATTATCTTCGGAAATAACTCGAATGACGAAATGAGTGACGAACATATGGTTTTTATTTTTCAACGCGTCTCCAAAGTTGCTGCCCGCCTGTCAATCACTCACTGCGGCCAGAGCCATCTCGTAGCGAGCGGCTACATCGAGTGGTTTTCGGTTATTATTGGCGATATTATTCATATTAAATACTGCATTACGGGTTGCCTGCGTAATATAATAAATATGATTTATTTAGATTTAAATACTGCATTACGGGTTGCCTGCGTAGGATAGTAGGATTTATTATAGTGGTGAGTATTCAGTATTCATAAATATCATGAGTTATGCAATATCGTGACATCTCAAGGTCAAGTAGTCAAGTGGTTAGTTAAATTAAATTGTAAGTTGTAAGATCTGGGAACCATGCCAAAAAATCCACAAATATCTCCGCCACATTTAATAATCCTCAAAAAATCAATCGATTAACAATACCGAGTCAGTTATTCCCAATACAAATGCTGTATATCAACATGAACGATGAACCGCCAATATTAATAATTAATATTAGCATTTGAGTGAAAAAAAATCGATTATAATTCGATTTTTTAAATCACTCGAATACTCGGTAGTCGATTATTAAAATAAGTCGATTTTTCCCAACACTATATAGAATATCAAGTCGATACTGATTTTCTTTAAATTTTGTATAAAAGCTAGAAAACATAAATAAATCTACGCGAAATAGGGTATTGGTTGGCAAGCATGTTGATACTCCCACCATAATGTCATTAAATTGACCTAAGAAACACTATATCTGACTATGCTATCTAAAAAACGAAATGCCAAATTATAAAATTAATAAAACTTAAAAAATATTCCCCTTTTTTATATCTCTAAAATAGCATTTAAAATATTTGTGAATTTTCTTCAGTAAATTATTGAGCCTCAGGGGCGGATTCAGAACCTTATTGAAGGAAGCTCGCAAAATAAAAATAACGGTTTAATTAGGGTTCCTATTAAAATGTCCAAAAGTCATTCCGATAAGGATAAGACCTATACAAAAATTAATCTAAGAACTTGCCCCATCACTTGTAATTTATGGCACCCAGTAAAAGTCTGGTCTATTTTACGTTAAGCGGTTGGCTACAGGAACAGAACAGGACTAAGTTGTGTACCTTTGGCTTCGCCATCTTTAAATTTTATACGGGAGACTTAATATTTGTAAAGATATAGCGAAGTAATTTTATTATTTATAAAATATATTTAAACATTTAAACATTTAAATTAAATATAAAATATTGACAGACCCGTACCTGCCTACCAAAATAATTATGTGAAAATATTATAAAATTAAAGGAAAGAAGAAAACAACATTTATTTATTTATGTTTTTATTATTAAAGGGAAAAAGTAATAAATTTTTTGGCGAAGTTTAACGTTGTTAAAAATTTTAATCTATGTACTAATGTAACTGCTCAGTTAAGCTTGCTATTGTATGACCTGTTTTTATGACCTAATGTACAGAGTGCTGAGAGTGATCTGTCTATCTTATATCTTATCGTTAAATGAGAATTTTGCAGTGTTCATGCCTATTCCTGTATGGATTTGTTTACATGCGCAAAGCTATAAATTTGCCACCTTTTTTCACGGGACTAAGCGATAATATTTTTAGGAATTAAGGTAGTTTAATGGCCCTAACTCCCTTCCATGGCCCGCCATTGCACTTGTCGGTTTCATTTTAAGTTCATTATTACAAAAAATACTTCCCGACGAAGACAACTGGCACTTTCCCAAAAAGCGTTGTTGTCTTGATAAAGTAATCAAACTTAGCGACAATAATGCGAACTTCAAAAAGCTTTTTGCCGGCCCAACCCCTTAACATAATTAGTTAAGTAATAACGTCACCGCCGGTCTATTAAAAGAATGTTTTTGTAACAAATTTTCCATTATGTAATAAAATACGAAGTTGGCACGAGTAACAACTGACTGTTCCAGGTTCCAGGCGGAGGCCTTCTTCTCAGGATCGCAGGGGGAGGTCATGTGGCGCTAGAATGTCATCTAGAGATGGAAAATTGCCTTGGCAAACTTACAGTAATTCATTCTTTTATAATATAATGTCAATGTTGACAAAATGTCGTTTTTGCATATAAACACTGAAAGACAGATCATTTGTATCAATTAAATCGGACATTTTCCTAAATAAATGAATCTTTTAAATTATGCCAAATGAATGGTTTTGATTTAAGGGCAGCATTTCTTAAGTTAAATTTTAAAATAATTCATTGATTTAAAAAAATCTTAGTTTACGAGAACTCTACTTCATACGAAGTCAGTTGAGACAACGTAAATATTGGGGTACGATCAATTTACAGCATCACACTGAGAAAAAATTCCAATACCTGATATAAGAAATATTATATCAGTTATTAGATTTCCACATACGTATTTGGACAGTGCGACAGTTCGCTACTGTAACTAATCTCGCTTTGCTAACATGTGATTATAGTGGTTATAATTTACTTCTAATAGTAGTTATAACCTGTAATAGCTGCTCTTAGTAATTATATGATTAGTAGCGGCTATATGTTTTATACCTAATATAAAGCTGTTAATAACAGCTAGTGAATATGTTGTAAGTAGTATGATAGTGTTACTTGTGACCAGTATACATCGGTATACCGTTTATAAGAATTTCTAATATTAGTAATAATGTAGATAATATCGAATATTATACTGTTTTTTCCACATAACAGATAGCTTATACCCAATATAGGAAAGTTCTTATACCTGTTATAATAAGGTTCTAATACTGTGTATTAGAAAATCTGATATACTGGGTGGTCCACTTACGATGTCCGATGAAAATTATTTACCTGTAAAAAGCCAAAAGCCTAATAAATAATTATTATATGGCGTTTTTACGTTAAGGGACTCAACTAATAATTGTATTCGCTAGAATTTGTTCACAATAGACATTCTATATTATAACAAAAACAACTACCAATATAACGAACATCTTTATTGAAACTAAAATACAAAGAAACAGGTAATTATTAGTTCAAAAAATACGGTTTATAACTGTATACCTACAGGTTTTTGAAATCAACAAATAAAATATAATTCTCGAAAATATACTTTGCTATGTATTTTTGGAGCAAAAACCGTTTATAACAGTATAGATTTTTAATCTAGTTAAGTATTAACAAATAAAATATAATTCTTAAAAGTATGCTTTAACATATATTTGGCCGAGTTAAAAAAAACAACGTTTATAAAAGTATATAGAATTTAAAGCTACATATTAGCAAATTAAAGTATTTGAAAATATACTCAGTTATAAAAGCTTTTAAACAAAAACTACCCTTTAAAGGAATGACTCTAATTTTTACAGAAATAAAACTTCTAAAAAACACAACTATAAGTTTTTGAAGAAATAGATTCTGTACGTTAGAAAAACTATAGTTTTTTGAAACTAGATAAGAAATAAAATATTTTTCAGAATAAAAACTTAGCTATACCGGGTTATTGTAAACAGTGTCAGTTTTATCACTTGTTAAACACAGAATGCACAATGCACAATCATGTCCCGACGCGACGATGGCGGCATTCGAGAGCATAATGACTAATGACGATGACCAGGTGGCGTTGGGGTGAAGTATATCAACCCGGTTATTTGGGAATATAAGATTTCTAATAACACGCAATTAACAGGTCGCTGTGGATATTATGCTGTCTTTTAATAATGCCTGTATTATAAGCGCGGGAAACTGATTTGCTAAACGTATAAGCATGACTTTTAGAGAGTATAAGAAAAGTTTAAATAAGCGAGATTGTTATGGATAGAGATTTTTTTTATAACTGTTATGATTACTCTAATAGTGGTAAGCGAAAATATTGTTGTCGGTGCAAATAAGGGACTTACAAACTTTCTAATGGGTTAATTATTCTCAGTGCACACACTGAAACTACAATACAAATATAACAAAACTTGTATATTGATCGCTCCCTATACAGATGTTCGAAGATAGTCCACGTGGACTTGACAAGTCTGTCATCAAATTTTTTTTAGTTTTTTGTCTGTCTCAACTAAGATCGTATACACTTTACCTGCATTAACCATAGCTTTGAGGGAAGGGAGTACGGTGGTGTGACAAGATATGATGTTTTGTAATCAAACGTATACTGGTCATTCAATTGTTGCAAATACAGTTAGTCGTAATCTTGACCGAAAAGAACTAGTCGGTTATCAAGTTACTTTACTTTACTTTACTTGTTATATAATACTTGGATGCTTCGATTTTATGTCGTCATATTGAAGAATTAAAGAAAATCGTTTGAATTCACTGTTATTTTGTCCAGCTTGACCCTATAAATTTTGCTAGAACTAAGAATAACAATAAGTTATTAAAAATTTACCATTATGCATTTAAAAACGAAATTAAATGCAAGGAAGACGGCGTTTTAAAGGGAAATGTCGATAAACGTATGTATCTACAAAGGATTAACAAACTTATAAAAAATTTTAAATAATGATCCAACAATTATAAATATATTAGGTATATAAAAATGTTTTAAACATAACAAAAACTTTACACTTCCAGACAAACGCCTTTTGAATTCCTGTATCACTGCCGGACAGACAAAAGAAAACATAATGCGTAATGACGTAAACTAAAACTCGAACACTAATAGGGATGAGTCTTTCACGAACGATCCGTTCACAATGTCCGAATCAATCACGGTCCGTGACCCTTTCGTTCATAGGACGATCTTTCGTAAGACACATGATTGAATATTGAAGCATTCACGCTCTGTGAACCTATTGTTCATATTATGACTCTGAGGACCTGGTGTATATGTAGCGAGCAGTATAACAATATTGTACAATTGGAGAAATCTTGAACCTGTTCTAGTAACAAAGTCCGGATCGCCTCTCTTTTTTAGAACTCAAAATATCGGGTCCAGATCGCCTTTTTTTTAGAAGTCACAATTCGGTAGACCACAACTTAAATCGAAAATGGCTTTGCTTTTCTGGTTGAGTAGCCCGGTCTCCTGCGAGATGAGACGAGACTTTTTCTGCGAGAATCTTTCACGAGACAAAAATATGCGAGAACAAGAAATCTTAATATTTCGATTAAGATTTGCCCTAAACTTTAAAAATAATTCAGTTAGTATCACTCGATAAAAAAAGCTATCTTTATTACCGATATTGCAAGGTGGCCAGGGAAAAATCGGGACACGTTGAAAAACAATAAAAAAACAAAGGAAAAATGAATCTTTTTTTATAACGTTTACGGTCTTTGTCGAAATGGTCGATGCAGAGAACCATTTGATCACGATAATGGTCTTCGCGAAAATATTATGCCACTTTCAGCAAAATCAAGGGACTAAACTACATACTATTTTGGTGGTATCCAGTTGTCTCTATCAATTACAACTGGCCGGAAATTTTAGGGTAGATAAAGTTTCTTACCTTGTTTCAAGGAGCTATGGTAATTTGATTTGCACCCTGGAACACTAAGTTTTGTTTTCGGTATGATTATTTTAAAATAATGCCAATGTTAGTCAAAACAATCTAGCTTCATTTTCACTATTTAAATACAGGCAATAATATTATCTCAAACCACAATATTATAACACCGACAATTTTTGGTGGTAAGTTATTACACACACAAATACGAAACGAATATTACAATGAGCAATAAAAGCTTAAATTTTCACAATGGTTTATGAAAAAATATACAAGGAAACGTCCAGGTTTATTACTTATCCAGTTAAAACAACATTAAACTAAAATTCACACTATATTTAAAACATATTAGGTATACACATTTTTCACAAAAAAAAGACAGATTAACAAGACAGGCACGTGTTTTTAGAAGTCTGACGCCGGTAACTAACCTACTTTTTGCACTTGCGTGCATTCTGTTCCGCCACGCGCAGGCAACCAGCGTTACCGTTTTGTGCATTGAATACTCAAAAAGGGTTTATCTTAATTTTAATATTCTAAAATTCTATTTTTGTATACATATATTATGCAACCCTAAAACATGATTCAAATTTAAAGGCAACCTCAAAGAGCACTTTAGTCCGTTTTAGTTTGAATTCAGTTCCAGTGACGCATGCGTATTTATTAGCTAATATAAGTACTATTATTTTAGTTATGTGTGAGTTGAGTGTTAGAAACACTGTGCCAGAACTGCCAGATTTTAATTTTGAAGATCGTTTCAGAAGGATGCGTTTATAATACTCACATGGTAATGGTAAAATTTTTTAAAAATGTGAGACACTCGCGAGACGAGACCAGAAAACATCTTGCGAGATGTTAGTGAGGCGACATTTGGAAAAAATCTCGTATCAATTTGCGAGACGAGTTTTTTTAAAAGTGCAATATTTCTCCTTTCGGGGACAACTAGTTTCAATAAAACTTGGAGATATGGTACCATAAAGGTAATGGTTAAAGATTTAATTATTCACCAAAGCCATACCAAAATTAAAAATTAAAATACTAAAATTTTTTAATTATTTTGAAAGTATCATATCAAAGATTGCCAGAAAAGTAGGTTATTTTAAAAGAATCAGTTCTAATTTAAGTTTGTTTTCTAAAAAAACTGTATTTAATACTACTTATTATATTACCACATTTTTTTTATTATTCTTCCATTTTATATTGTGCTAGTGAGGAAATATTTGATAAATTACAAATTTTACAAAATAAGGCAATGCGGATTATTTTAAATTGTGACAAATATACAAAAATTAATTTTATGTTGAAAAATTAAATTTTTTATTTAGTATGTATCTTGATACATAAAATTAAAAATAATTTATTGCCTGATTGTTTAAAAATTTTTTGGTTCTTTTAATTATGACTATCATAATTATAAAACAAGAACTAATCAAAATTGTTATGTGCACGGAGTGTCTAAAACATTAGCTTATAAATCTATTTTTTATAAAGGTTTGAATATAATAATTTGGACTTGGAACTTTTCTGTCTGTTTTTGTTAAAAGAAGGTTGCGCTTTAAAATTTAAAAATAAATCTATAAAATCTGTTAAAAAAATGTATTAAAAAATATTTAATTGTAGCTTTTTGCTTAATAAAACATGTTACTATTACTACTACTACCGACTTGTGGCTATATAATAAACAATTTCAAAAATTCGATATAATATGGTATAGTTGTTTGTCCACGTAGTAATTCTATTAAGTTTTATGATTGAGTTTGACAATAAAGTAAATAAAAATAACACTTTTAGTCTTTCTCCACTAACATTAAGAGAGTAGTTAAATTGGGAATCCTCTACATGTTTCGTACGTAGTAATATCCATCTTCAGGAAAAAATAAAGGTGTTAGAAACAATAGTGAGTTGTATTACCCTAATAATATTTTAATGTTACGTTATGAAAACATTTTATTATATTTAAGGAAAGAAACATACTATCAACGGAAGGTAACGGTAGTGGAAAACTGAGGAAGACTTTTTCTAAATTAATTTAAAAAATTTAAGGAAAGTGAATAAAATGGCGTAAAATTTGAAGACTCCTTTTAGGAGGTTATGTAATTTAAGTAAATATAACTAATTTTTACCGATAACTCGTCTCTATAGTGTCGTTTTCTGGCCGACTTTCCCCTAAGCCATACTCTCTAGGTCACTGAAAGCAAAACCCGGCAGGAAAAACTGGCACATTCCCAAAAACAATATCCCGCTGCTGATGCGGGCTTTAGTGGCGCAGCAGGCCACGGTGGGCGCAGCGGGGGGTGGCGACGGCAACCTTGGGGTATTATTGTCTGGTAAATATTTTTTTTTAATGAAGGGCAACATGTTTAAGCTTATTACTGGTGGGTTCCTTACGTCACAGTCGTTACATCTTATATATAAATATAAATCTACTTATCAGGGGAGATATATCCCTCTCCAACACCCCAACTGACGAATGGCATCCATTGAAGCGCATACACGCGTAATTTATCACAAACTTTAGCTAAATATTCAGCGTGCTAGCGTATGATGCAGGCGTGCCCAGGATACGTTTGTATGAAAGTACCGTGTTAAAGATGATAGGGGAGAAGACCCAATTAGTGCCAAATCCAAATTATTACACTACTTGAACTTGAGAAATTAGGGGAATAAAATAAACACAACTCTAGAACACAATTGCAAAAAACAACGAAACATGTATTCTATACTAAAGCGATGGCGGGTATTACAGCCGAAACGTTGCAGGTGTTAACAGTCTAAATAAAGATACTAAAAGTCTACGTCTTAGCTTCTATAATCATGAATTCTGGGATCAACTTATTGATATGACCAAAACAGAGGCAGTCTCAGTCACTACCCCTTGTTTCTCATTTCGAAAACATCGATTATAGAAGAAATCTCGAGTCCTACGTTCCTTACATCTAATTTCGCGATGTCATCAAATGGCACATCTGCCTGGTAATTTCCATTTTCGGTACAGCATTAGCCATCTATTGTCTTCAGGAACGTTATTCTCTCCTCTTCTTCTTCATCAATATCGCTTTGGTATTCACCAGCACAGCGATTACTTACAATCAATATCGCGTTTTAAAAAAAAATATACGATGAGGGTCATCTGAAATGGATTAGCCCTAAAGTAGATTGCGAGGAAACACTTTTTTTAATTAATTAGATTCCTATAATTTTTTGTAAAATCAATTTCCATTTTCAACATTTTGACTGATTGGTATTAAACAACACTCGAGTGTTATTTTCTTTCGAACGACACCTTGTTATACAATAAAAATAAATCATGTAAAATGATGCACATTAATGAAAACAATAAACAGCAGAGGATAGTGTAACCAGAACCAGGAAATATGCGTATCTGGACCGTGATAAATCGATGCCATAAGTAACAGGTGTTTGAAACGAGTAAATAATGTTCGCATTAACACGATGTATCATTTTTGTTATATGCCGATTGTGAAATTCCGAGACTATTGTATTTAACATTTTTTTATTATATCTATTAATTTTTTGCAGATTGGGAATAGCTAGATCTGAAGATTGTATGGCTGATGGTTTTAGCAGAAGAGAACGTTTCTACGTTCGAAACATGTAGAGACCTCTGAGCAAAAATTTTTTTGTTCTATTAAATTTTGTGGAGGAAGGGCTATTAGTTTTATTTCCTTTCTATACTTTCAACTCCACTTTAAGCATGGACTATTTCTTCAAATTTAAATTATTATTTAATTTTTTAAAGAAAACTTAGAAACCGCGCACACATTTACAAAGATGTTATGTATTGCGACACAATACAATTAAATTTACACAAATATATTTGGCATTTATTAGGGTTAGTAAAAAAATCGAAATCAATAATGTTAACATTTGGAACTTCCTATTTCCTTAAAAAATGATATAAGCAAAATATAGCGTAGCTATATTAAAGGTATTCTGTGATACTCGGCTGTCAAAATAACTGAATTTGAGGTTTGAGCTGAAAGTAATAATTAGGGTGCGGAGGTAGTGATGGACCTTTAAACCACAGTCGGTATGAGGACTCATTGGAAAATATTACTATTTATTATAAAAGATACTAAAATTTTACAGGCAATTTTTACTTACCACAAAGGGAATACATACATTGGCGGCGCCCCTTTTCTCCCCTGGGGGGGGGGGGGGCTACCCCTAATGTATAACATTATTATTAAAAAGCGAAATCTCAAAAATAATAATAATATATACCGGGTGTTTTTCAAAAGACGTTCACCCCTATAACTTTTTTATATTTATAGATACCTATTAAAATGAAATTTTGAGATTATTCATAAGAGATGAGTCTGCATTTATTGGCATAATTTTCAATTTGTTAGCACTTCCGGTTTGACCGGAAGTGACCTTGACTTTGATATTTTAAATGGGACATCTTGTATATTTTTACTTATTTGGGTTCAGTATAACGGGTGAAATGACACCTCACTTGTCATTGACTTAACATAATTAAATAATAACATTTTTATGTTTATTTTTTATTTTCAATCTAGAGTGCTACAAATTAATTAAATCTGTTAATCTATAGTCACGTAGTATATGAAAATTAAAATTATGTCATAATAATTGACTTTCTAAGTTTGACGAGCGTTTAAAAAATGAAATTTTGTTTTCTTTACGTTTACTCCTTTTTTCCAAATGGAACGATAGTAGATAGTAGTTGACAAGGATATTTAAAACGAGCATTTTTTTCCAACCATTTGGAACACACTCCTATGCTATTTTAAAATTGACACTGAAAAATTTGCCTTAAATCCCAATCGCAAATTTAAAAGCATTATGCATTATTGCCGCCTCTTTTCTAAAGAAATATAAAGGCGACTTTGAAAAACAATGGAATGGTTTTGAAAAGCAATATGGCTTTAATTTAAAGTTGTAAAGTCATTAGTTTATAAAACATACAATACATACAATCTTGCGGCTTCAGAAGAATTTTTCTGGTTACTCCAAAAATTAGGAGCATATCAATTTGTTCATTTCTAGTAAAACTAACCACTTTATCTGATTTACAATCAACAATTATAATTTAAAACCATATTGGTTTTTAAAACCATTCCACTATTTTTCAAAGCCGCCTTTATATTTCTTTAGAAAATACAGGGCGGAAATAATGCATAACGCTTTTAAATTTGCGATTGTGCAAATTTTTTCGTGTCAATTTTATAATAGCATAGGACTGTATGGTATCAAATTGTTGGAAAAAAATAATCGTTTTAAATATCCTTGTGAACTACTATCGTTCCATTTGGAAAAAAGGAGTAAACGCCAAGAAAACACAATTTAATTTTTTAAACGCTTGTGAAACTTAGAAAGTCAATTATTATGACCTAATTTTAATTTTCATATACTACGTGACTATAGATTAACAGATTTAATTAATTTGTAGCACTCTAGATTGAAAATAAAAATAAACTTAAAAATGTTATAACACGTCAAAGAATGACAAGTGAGGTGTCATTTTACTCAGAATGTTACGCTGAATCACAATAAGTTCCATTTAAAATACCAAAGTTAAGGACACTTCCGGTCAAACCGGAAGTGCTAACAAATTGACAATTATGCCAATAAATGCAGACTCATATCTTATGAATAATCTCAAAATTTCATTTTAATATCTATAAATACAGAAAAGTTATAGGGGTGAACGTCTTTTGAGAAACACCCGGTATATAATATAATCAGGCAACTTTGACTGTGACATTGACAAATATAATTTACTTACAATTAAAGTGGCTCGGTTAGCTTTTGATTAATTTTTGTAGAAGTTTGGACAAGTTTGTACGCACTTATACAAGGTTGTACAAGTTTATACAAAATTTGTACAAGTTTGTACAAGTCTGCACAAGTTTGTAGAAGTTTGTACAAATTTGTACGCACTTTTACACGTCTGTATACAAGTTTATGCAGATATGTACAAACGTGTAACCGTGTACTAACTTGTACACACCGAAACAAACTTAAACTAACATGTATAAACTTGTACAAACTAGTGCAAACTTGAGCCAACTTGTACAAACTTGTACAATACTTGTACAGAAGCTAACCAAGCCAGTATCATTGTGACTAAATTATGCTTGTAAATATCATTACTGTCACAGTAAAAGTTACTTAATTAGGTAATTATTGTTAAAAACCTTTGTGGAATCCAACATAAGTGTCTTCAAAATCTCAGATTCCTGAAAGTTACCGGTTTTGAGATATCGCTTTTCAATATTGACATTAAATTACTAGCAGCTTCTCTGTGGGGAACGGGGCGGCTGTCAATGTATTTATCCACTTAGTGGTAAGTACTATAATAATTATTGTTGTAAAATTTTAGTCTCTAATAATATATAATAATAAAAAATACTATTTTTCAATTAGTCCTTATGCCAACTCTATTTTAAACGTCCTTTCATTACCTTCTAACATCTGCTGTATACTTAGTAATAATTGCTATAGAACCGTTTGTTGCTTATCGGTAGTAAACACTCACTATCTACTATTTCACTTCACTTTATATTCATAAAATTTATGGGAAAGGCGATTTTCAATTGTGCTCACTTCTTTCAAAATATCCGTCGTATAATAGGTGTGGACTACTTGTAGAGAATGTAAAGGATCTCTTCAAAAACACAAGTACCATTTTCAAGAAAAAAGGAATTTATTAATTTTTAGTGGTCCGTTCTTTTAAAATTTAAAAATGAAGACATTTGAAGAGGAACAATTCCAATTTATTATTTGTAAACGGTTGTGTTTCATCAGGTGCTCTTACGTATACAAGGCGCTAAAAAATCATGTGAGTACATGAGGATCTCGAATACGGTAAGAGATACGTAGCTGGTTAAATTATTGCAAAGTTGGTTAACTTGGGACTTAATAATTTCGCAGAAGAAAATTGTAAATATTCCGAATTCCTTCGGCGATCCTAAAAAACCAGAATTTTCAGTTTTGATTTTTAATTTTTTGCGTCTTAATTTTTTACTTGGGAAAAACAAATGTACGGTTGTCCTGCGCACAATGCATTAGAAGTAAGGGAATACGTGCAAAACGTTTTACGATGGATGCACAATAGGATTAAATTATACCATAAATTGGCCACCCAGTCTTCTGATCTTCCACCAAACGACATTTTCCTGTGGGGTCACATTAATAGTGTTATTTATAAAAATGTGCGTTATCAAAATTTGGAAGAACTAAAGATTGCAATTTCAGGGGTATGGTGGGGCAGCAAACGGAGGACTATTTGAGCATCTGATTTAAAAAACATTAACTTTCCCATTTAAACTAGTTGTTATTAGTGTTGCCACCATTGAAACTTGCTAGACTCAGTGGTTCCCAACCAGTGGGTCGCGACCCCATTGGGGGTCGCGATAATTATTTGTGGGGGTCGCCAGTCTTTGACGCTTAAAGCCCAAAATAAAATATGTCTACCAAAATTGGCCGTATTTTCAAAGAATTCTGTAAAGACCTGAACTCTGATCACGAGACTCTTCTGTTCTTCATCACTTCTTTATGGCGTCGGCTGCGGTAAGCGCCATTCGCCAGACTCTTCTGTTCTATACTGCTGGTTGTCAAAAGGGCATGTTATTGAACGTGTATTTGGGCTAAAAGGCGAACTTAAAGTTTTTTTGGAAATGCAAGGGAAACAAGATTTTATGGAACTTCTTAACAACCCAGCTTGGATTCAAAGAATTGCCTATTTATCGGACATCTTGGGTCAGTTAAACAAGTTAAATATAAGACTTCAGGGGAAGGACTTGCACCTTATCTATTTTAGAGATAATCTCCAAGCATTTATTTCCAAGCTTGGAAATTAGCGACGTAAAGTAAATCTTAAAAACTTTGCAATTTTTGAACACCTGAGCACCATGGTTGAAGCATCGGAGGCAGGAATTGGGAAGGATCTAAAAGAGGAAATTATTTATCACCTTCAATTCCTTGAAAATTAACTTCAACGTTAGTTTCCAGAGCTGTCTGACCAAGAAGCTGCAGTAGTGAGAAACCCATTTAATGCCTCGTTAAATGTTGCCGACGTTCCTGATGAACTGCAAGATGAATTTTTAGATCTTAATTCTCCTTTGTGATCTACCTGTTAAGCAAATCCAAAAAGGGTCATGACTGAAAAAAGGTTGGAAACCACTGTGCTAGACCAAGAGATTTTCAGTTGGAACGAGAAAATATTTAGTGAGTTAGTTTTTATGCACGAAACTAAACAAGATACTAAATATTAACCAACAACAAATTATTAAACCAAAATTTTATTAGATATTTTGTGTATTATACACAACACAATTAAACTGTACTAAAATTGCCAATGCACTGTAAGGATAACAGCGAGTTATTACGTCTTACAGTGTTGCCATTTTTTCGTTGCCTTCTCTTACTAACTTATCTGAAACTTAGGAAGTATACAAAACGCCATGAATTCTCACGTTTTTCGATAGATGACACCTGGAATTTGTCATCGATCAGCTAATATTGGGACATAATATCCCCATATTAGTAGTGAACCGTAATGAGCCGAAACACAGAGTTACAAATTGCGTTTTTGTGTTTTTTGTTACATTTGATTATGATTTTAAAATATTTAGTGGTTTTGGGGCTTTTTATTTTTAATTTGATTACACTTTAGTTATTTTTGTGTGGCCAGTACCTACAATCATTATTCATTTTGCCCAAAAATTTACAGTTTAAAATTTTATTGTTCTTTTTTTTACGTTAAATCATTATGGATCATAATTATTATTGGTGTGCCTTGCACGTTAGTTAATTTCATCAATAAGTAATAAGTTGCATTACATCTGAACGCCGTTTTTGTAAAAAACTTAGTTTTTGAAATCTTTTTTCTTAAAATGTCTTTGCAAAGGTTAGGTTTCTAATGGATAATTTTTGCATTGCTTTTTTTAATATCTGACTGTTAGTTTATGTTAAACTGTAGGTACCTATAGTCTTTTACCTATACCTATAGGTATAACCTGAACGAATAATGAAAAAAAAATCTGCTGTAAATATGAGTGACAGAGTACCTACTTAATATTGCGTTTCAGTTAATTAGTATTTTCGAGGTTAGGATAATAATTATAATATAATATATAGTTTTTAACTATATTTTGACATTTTATCTTTAACCCATATAAAAAGTCATGTTTATTATTACCTTTAAAATATAATATTTACAAAACGATTAGTATTAAGTATTATTATTTGGCAATAATAAGCGGTAGAGCCGATGAGACTATTTACATCATTTGTTTCAGAATTGACAGTGTCAAGTGACTTGGAATCCATCTTGCGAGAGGAATTAAAATTTTTACTATATGTCTGATTGTAAACAAATGATTTTTGATGAATGAAATGTTTTGTCTGCCTATATTACACCTAAGTACCGGTAATCTACACTAATCCCGTATACTATTATTGCATTGCATCCGATATTTTCCCCGTCATCGTTACCAAGCCGGTATTGAATAACGCCCAATCAAATAATTTCTCAATTCCTCGTCAATCCGTCCTTTGTTCCACGCTTTGCTAATTTTTACGCGTTCTACGCACAGTCAATAATTACATAAGCTCGCAACAAAATAGATCGTAAAATAAAAACAATGGGGATTCAATGACAAACATGTTTATTATCTTTCCACACCGACCGGATCGAATCGTTTTGTGCTGTGCAAAATTGCCAAAATAGAACGATTTTGAAATAATATTATAGCCGGTTTTCACTATCATGCAGGGTCGGACTAAAAGACCAAAAAAAAAAAATTGCCAGTTCCAGAGCATTATTAACAGAAAACGAAAATCAGCAGCGGACATTCGAAGAAAGTTCTTGCAACATTCCTGATCTTTCCGTTCTAGTTCTTTAAATAATATTTCCATTACGTTCTTGTTTTCTCTCCTTTTAATCCAATCTCTCACCCAATATCTGTGAGACCTTTTCGTTTGTGTACTACGGGACTTAACGGCAAGGTAATAATAACAAGCTATAGCCCTTTGTCTAGCCCTTTTTGTTGACACCTTTTTATAAAATCACTACACAACACAAAGTTTTGTTTCTTTCTGCTTGAAATGTAAATTGATTGTGGAAACAGCGCATTTATTGTCTCATGAGAGAAAAATTCATCAAATCGAGTGTTGCATAGAAATCTCGCATATTCTGTGGAAACACATCTGAGATGAATTTCTCGTGAAACAAAAATCTCAAGAGATTTTAGTCTCCTTGTGGACACCTTCCTTTAGATCCGTACAGCTTATCTCGTGCGCGAACAAAATTTTTATCGGTGAAAAAATGCGTTTCGCCAGTCACATGCCTTGCCGCCCTACAGGTATGCATGCGCACAATCCTCGTGTTATTAGGTTTTCCTTGTATAGCGACATCCTTAAAATACACTCCAGAACCGGCTCGGCGCCATTTTTGTTGTCGTGTTTTAAGTTTTCTCTGTGGATTTCTTGATACGTCTGAAGTTAGCAATGTTTATTAGCAACGCGCAACGTTTATACAGCAAAGAATTTTTTTTGGGGTACGTGTAAATTCCGCCTGTAACGCTTGTAAAGGAATTTTAATGTTTTTAGAGGCGAAGATTGAAATTTGTAAGAAAACGTGGTTGGTGGCACCCAACTTTTTCAAGCTTTCAGAAAAGTTAAAATGGAGTACTTATTTTTTTTTAAATGTTTAATAAGGACAGTCCTGACCAGCTGAATGAGAGAAGAAGAAAATATTTTCGTAGAATGAAGATTTTAGTTTGAAAGTTTAAGAGATTTTGCAAACCATTATGAATTTAAAAAAAAACACACAGTACCTCCAAACTGTTTCAATTTCAGAATATAAAAATTTTATTTAGACCAAAATTTAAAAACAAGTATTCTTTGTTCTCCCACTCAACAAGAGCACTTTAAACAATTTTCATTCATTGTGAGCCATTACGTCTCTGCTCACGTGTTTCGTTGTGGCTTTGGCACACAAACATTATGGCATGGCGTAAATAATAAACACAAAAATGATGTCAGAAACACCGGAAACAAAATTGGCGAAACGTGATTTTAGGTTAGGTAGTTCGTGCTTTTATACATTTTAATGTCTGGTACCGTACCATTATCGTAGATACGCGGGTAATTGGTAAAAGAAATTAGGTTATGATAATTTAAAAACTAGGTATTATATTAGTATAACGTTCCAAGTATTTTTAGAGGTATAATAAAATGTTTGTATAATTTTCGTATACATACAGGGTACCTACTACAAAGTCGTATATGTACAATCTCAAAAAATATGTGTTGTCTGTCTAGATTGAAACACACGGTTTTACCTAAAATAGTATATTTATTATCTGAGAAAGGTGTAATTTGACAACTCTATTTTATCAACCGCGCGCTTTTGTCTTTGTGTCTCTCAAAACTCAATTAACTAACTCCCACATGGGCGGTCAGGCAACATAATTGGCGCCGGTACCATGTCACCTCTGCGTCGGTCCTTTCCAGCCAGCCAGGGACATTCTCCAATATTTGGCTGAAGAAGACGGCATATGGTAGATCCGTACAGCTCATCTCGTGCGCAAACAAAATTTAAGTTTTATGGTTGAAAAAATATGTTTGTACGCACAGCTCGCCAGTCACATCCCTTGCCGCCCTACAGGTATGGGCATGCGCACAACCTTCTTGTTATTAGATTTTCCTTGTTTAGCAACATCCTCAAAATACACTCTAGAACCTCGGCGCCATTTTTGTTTTGCGTTTGCGTTGCTTTTAACGTTTTCTCTGTGGATTTCTTGATATTGTGTCATTGTGTGAAATTAGCAATTTTTATGCAGCAACGAATTCTTTTTTGGGAGTATGTGTGTGTACGTGTCGCCTGTAGTGTTTGTAAACGAATTTTATTTTTATAAGTGGCGAAGATTGAACTTGTAGATACCATTTGAATTTGTCATTATTAGTGAACTACCCCATAGGGGTCAAATTACCTGTTACATACGAATTTCCCAAAACCTGGAGGAAAAAGTGACAGGATAAAAACTTCCAAAAGTTGCGTTTGGTAATGAATTTTTATTTTTTTAGTGACAAAAACTAAAGCCGATAAATCCAAATCGTAGAATTTTAATCTTCGCCACAAAAAAAATTAAAATTCGTTAACAAACGCAACTTTTCAAAGTTTTTATCCTGTAACTTTTTTCCTCCGGGGTTTTGGAAGTTCGTATATAGCAGGTAATTTACCCCTATGAAGTAGTTTACCTACTAAATACTATAAATCCAGATAGTTACCAAGTAGAATTTCAATCTTCGCCACTAAAAAAAATTAAAATTCGTTTACAAACGCTAAAGGCGGAACTCTTACGAACCCCAAAAAAAAATTTCGTTGCTGCAAAAACGTTGCTAACTTCACACATATGATTTCTTGTTTTTTTGCTATTGTGGATTGTGGGTGTTTAGTATTGCTTTTGTGTAGTTTAGTTAGTGATGTGAGAGGAGAATATTCTCGAGAACGGAAATATTCTCGAGAATATTCTCTGTAAGAAAATTCTCCCGAGAATATTCTCTAAAGAAGTTTTTCTACATAATTTACACCGCCTCGATTTACACTGAAAAATTTTGCAATGATTTTAAAAATTTTGAGTTTCTCAAATTTTTCTATAACTCTGGCAACAGTGTTTTACGTCTGGCAACAGTGATTCAGGGAAATCCCCTAGAAGCGCGAACGTATACTCGTATGTTTTTAATAGTCAAATGTGATCTTTCTTTATTGGACTGTTTTTTTTGTTTAGTTTTTAGTTATTCTTGGGAAGGTATGTTATGTTTTTTAAATAAAAATTTTATTTCTTTACGTTTTGGTTGATTAACGCCGTTCGCCGTTTGACATTTTTTGCCGAAAATAAGCAGAATAGGTAATTTTTAATTTATTTTTATTGCCATTTCTAGCGGTTTTCTTACCATTCTCAGAAAATTCTCTAACTTGAGAATATTCCCGAGAATATTCTCCAAAAGATTATTACCGAGAATTTTACATCACTAAGTTTAGTGAATTGTCTTTGTGCCTTTAGTGACTCGGATAAAATGACTAGTAAAGACAAAGACCATTGTATGATTTTATTATGCCCAATCAAAACATTCGTCCCTTTTTCACAGCCTACTTAAAATTTTACTGCAATTTGTTGCCTTAATTCACTTTACAGAACATTAATTTAAAAAACTGTTATTGTGATTATGGCTCTGTTGAAAATACATGGTATGATATTTGTAACTTCTGCAGCTCACTATGCAGCTCAATTTTAAATTATATTTCCCTTATAATCTCCGGTTTAAAAAAGATATTGACTTGCCGTTTTCACAGATATTCTTGTTTTTGCTTAAGTTAAAAAAAATATGTCGTTGCATTTAAAATTTTTGAATAAAATAAAGAAATTGTTGATTCTGCTAAATAGCGCCCTCTAGCTGTCGCAACGGAATTCCGAACGACATTGTTTTTATAAAATTAACAAAATAAAAGAATCCCTATTTAGAGAGTTTAAATTTGTTAAATTTCGATAAGCCAAACCAAAGTTGTGAATTATTTTGCGCAGCTATATTATTTGTCCCCTCCTACCCCTTCTGAGACAAAAAGTAGAGCAAAAACTCACTCAAATACAAGGGTCATCCAGAATTTTCATTACATTGACAAAATGCTACCATTCATAAATGTTTACTATGAGGATTTTTTGAGAAAATTCCGTTTTTGTTTGGTCACTATAGTTACGCTTCCTAGCGACCAACATAGAAACTTAGAAATAATTTCCAGCAGTTTCTTCTAGTCACTTTGGTGGTAAATATTTTTTTCCGCAATCCGTACGGTAAACGGTTTACAAGATACAGCCTGCGTTCCTTTTAGTTGTACACCCGGGGACTTTAATATAAAGTCCAAAAAATGCCCAAAACTTAATCCGTCAAATTTAACGCAAAAAAGTTCACATTCAACAACCTTTCATATTTCAGCCGTTGTATATTGCATTTTATCGCTTCTTTAAGTGTCAACAAAGTGTAACCAATTTAAATGTTTATTTATTACTGGTTAAATGTTTATTTAGTAAATGCATATGGCGCCGTGTACTTTGTAACGACCAACATCATCGACTATCAGACAACGACGACGATAGACGCCAATTGGGTTTTAGAGTTCATCACCGTTTCTCCGAAACTGCACGTACGATTTACTTCAAATTAAAAATATTAAAAGACCTATTCTTAAACTATGTCTCTCATGTAGCAGATTTTCCGATCATCCTTTCATTTTTAAAATATACCTTAATTTGTGTTAGTATAAAACTTTAACAATAATTATTTTCTCCCAAAGAAATGCCTAAATTAAAAATCTGTTACAAGACAAACAACGTTTGAACAAAGGTACTAAGTACTGTATAATTTTATTTAAGAAGCATTATTTTTATTTTTTAATAATTTTTAAAACCAATGGTGCAAAACTGATATTTTTTATAGAAAAAGAAAAGCACGAAGTCTTTATCCACAAATTTTATTGTTCGAATAACTAGGCGAACCTAGGATCACATCGACATGTTTCGAGTGTAGAAACACTCATCATCAGGAAAACAAAGTTAAAGGTAAAATGTTGATGTTTTTAGCAAAAGAAAAAATAATAGTGAGATTGAGCCGTAATGGAGTTTTTAATGGTGTACAAGAGGTGTAAAATTGAGTAGTCAAAAGACCGAAAATGAAGACTCCAGCATACTGAAGAAACGAGCGTTAGTGCAAAAGCACACTGTGCCGTGCGGAAAATGAGGGAAGTAAAAGAAAAAATTCAAAAAATTTAGGGAGTTTTGAAAAACTTATCTGTAAAATTCATTATTACAGTAACTACTGAAAAATCTTGAGTTTTATTAAGCCCTATCAGAAACATGAAAGTATCGGAGTGAAATTGAAAGAAAAAGGTTGTTTTTTATTAAAGACGAAGCATCTTTTGGTTTAAAGTAAAATTCTGTTGGGGACCAGGCTTTTTACGGCCCAGTTACCCCCGCAGTGGTCAAATCACACACATTTGGTGCAAAAATTAAGTGATTTTTAAAAAATTTAAAAAATAAAATTTTAGTTCCCCGAGAAGTTCCACTGTAACCAGCACGTGATATTTTTTAGTTTTTATTTCTTTTCGCCTATAATACTGAATCGACTTTAATAAAATTTAAGAGGTATGTAGGTAACTATAGGAGGCACCCAAATAAGTAAGAAAATATATAGCAAGTAATCTAAAAAAATACATCCTTATTACGTCACACTTTTTTGGAATACACTGTATGAAAAAAAATATTTTCCTGAAATGCGCTCCAAGATACAGGTAAAGTCTGTAAAATATCAAAATTTCAACTTAATTAATAAGTGAGCTATAGAAGACGGGGTGAGGTGCAGGACCCTGAATAAGCAGCTGACGCATAATCCCCCATTATCTTTGCAGCTGACTTTTTATTTATTTATTGTCATCATATAAACATTTGCTGTACAAATTTTCAAGCGACCTGAAATCATTTTTAGATATATTTTTTTGACATTCTCTTACGACTAGGTCCACCATGACTCTGACAGCTTACGCTACTATCGAATACACACAAAATCAAGCGACATGAAATCACCATCAAAAATGCAACGCTGCCTCCCGGGCTGCATTTTTGTATCGAGCGTCCAGTAAGCCGCATTCGTGATGCTCGACCTCGGCACGTATCGAGCGTTCGGTACTACAACAGTCGGACTACCGTACGCTCGATTAAGCTGAAATCTTGGTTTTTTTGGTTTTTGAATTTAAAAAAAAATGCTCTGGCTAACAACGAACAAACCGGTTGTCAATATACCCTTTTAGACGGAATTTGTTCCTCTAGTTATCGCCTCCTTATAATCCTCTACTTATAAGAAAAAAGCTAAAAAAAAATTTACGCTTATCAGTAAAAAGTTGACGTCGTATGGGTAGCTTGACAATCGACGATAGACAGACCTCGGTTAATGCGAAATTACCCGAATGCGGTGTACTGGACGCTCGATACAAAAATGCTCCCGGGCTAAGTGAACAACCTATAGGGGGATTGGTTATGTACATCGCGGTGCGGCCGACTAAACATTGGCAAGTGTGCGATCGCCTTTAGTGTAACCATAATATAAATAAACAATTTATTTATTTTTTGTCTAAAGCCAGTAAACAAACCTAGTTCTTGACCCCTGGTAATATATTGAGGACTCGTCCTACATAACAAAACAACACCATTTAACGTTCTATTTTTACAACCTTGACCCTTCCTACTACAGTGACCCTAACTAATAAATTCCATATAAAATTACCTCCAATTTAATTATTAAGCCAAAAATTAGCGCAGCGTCGAAAACAACAAAGTAATTATATTGGACTCGTTTATCACTACTACGCACGGAAACTAAATTACGCAAAATTTGGGTTCGTAAATTGTGTGCGCCACATGTTGGGACATTTTAAATATTTTTTTATAATAATTCTTGTGCGTCGCAAAAAATTTAGACAAAATTGTTATTAATTAACGAACCAGACGTATGTATAGGTCAGGCGTTTATAATAATATGTATGCGCTATAAAAGAAAACAATATTAATAGAGATTTAAGAGCAAACACTACCTAGCGATGCATTCGCTATTTCATTTTCGTATCTATATTTCCTTTATTTTTTGTTTTCTCCAAAAAGCACCAAATACCCGTATGGCCATTACCTACAGTTTTAAGTAAAAAAAAAAATTGAGTGATAAATTTAAAATAGCAAACAACAAAATTTGTTCTTTAATTAAATTATTTTTTTATTAATTTATAAATCCAACAACCCTTTTTAACGTAAAACTGTAGGTAATAACTGTACTCCAAAAACGGGTACTCGACCAATTTTTGTATAAAAAGAAGAAGTAAGGAAAATTATTGAAAACACGAAATGGCGAATACGTCACTACTGCTTGCTCTTAAGGTGGCATTCTCAACGTCATTTAATCCATTACCAACCTATAACCTATTTCTCGTCATTTTTTACGTTTCTTACTTTTTTAACTAACATTTAATTAAAATCAACATCGTCTGCACATTATTTAGATAATATCTGACATATTAAGGGGCTTCTAAACGGGCCACATTTATACGGCAATGTGTTGCTGCAATAGTTTAGCTGAAACTTGCCAGAAACATTGCCGGCCATATTATGTAGAAATATATTGCAATATAATTCGGATTGCCCGGCAATATAGCCAAATATGTTTACTATTTTGAATGTGTTGCCGGATGGTTGCCGGTCGATCGCTCCTCCATCGAACATACTCGCAATATTGCCGAGCCCTCTCTCGTTTTATCTCGCTTCTTTTAATGTGCCTTGTGCGTGCATCTCTTTTTGATAGTTTTTGAAGTGTGTTGTTGTCAAATACAGTCAAACTGGCAGGTTATTTAATTAAATTATAATAATTTAAACAGGGTTTTGTGTAAAAAATGAATACATAGTCGAACAAGAGAGTTGTTGAGGTTCTCATGTTTGTATCTTCTTTTTTTATTCTTCATCCAATTTTATTTAATAGGAACTCGAAGTTACTTTTTGTCATTCTTGTAAAGTTTTTGAATAAATATTTATCAAGTATTAATTCTTGACTTAAGTTATTTATGATATCACGCCTGTTTAAGTAAGGTCGAATCCACATTCTTCTCTTTTATTTGTTATTGTTTAGGGCAGTGTTGCCGCGATGACGTGCTTGGTGTTCCGCCAAATATCTTACGTATTAGATACTAAAAAAATACCAATTAACTTATCTTAAATCACGGGACTAAAGTAAACACCGTATTAACCAATTTGACTGGACTAGAACTATTAACTAATTTGACTGGACTGGGAGATTTAGGAAACGAATATCCAGAACTTTCAAAACGTGCCATGCTTGTGATGTTGCCTTTTGTCACCACCTACCTGTGCGAATCGGGATTTTCCCGTTAGGCATGTTTTTACAAAGACAAAATATAGAAATAGTATGAATACTGCTCCTGATTTGCGTTTATAGTTGTCAACCATTAAGCTGGATATAAAAAAAATCTGTAAGAATAAAAACAAATCACACTGTTCTCATTAGTTCTTTCTGCATTGATTAGTGATTTTTTCAGTTTTTTTAAAACTTTTTCATTATTTTAAATTTGTAAACAAAATGTATTATATAATATATGACTTGTTTTTTATTGCTTTTATTATTTTCATTTCATTTTTATATGAATGGAATATCGTAATAAATATTAAATATTTTAAGTAAATAAATCCAGTCATTTTAAGTATGTAGAAAAATAATATGTAGTGTTCCGGCATTCTTGTGTCAACTTGTAAGTGTTCCGCCGTCTATTTTAATTGGGAAACACTGGTTTAGGGTAATAGTAGTAAAGCCGCTGCAACACGAATTATTTCGTCAGCCATTGTTGTCTTGACTGTGGCCCGTTTATAGGTATATAATATGGGCTATATTGTTGCAGCAATATTAACGGGATGTATAGTGCCATATATATTGTTGCAACATTGTGATGTACATATTGCCGGGCTATAGTTTGATAATATTGCAGCCATGTATTGCAAAAAATGTTGCCCGTTTAGAAGCCCCTTACCAAAATATTAATGCATTTCATTGTTAATTTGGGAAGAAACGTGTGTGAAAGAACAATGACACAATAAAGTTAAAAAAAATCTTACCAGATATTTTTCGCTACACGTTTCTCCCAAAATAATTTATGAAATTCCTTGATATTTATTTAATAGGTCAATTATTACCTATAGGGAATATGCTATCGGCATTGATTTTATTTAAATTTTGGGCAAAAGCTATTAAAAATAAATAAATCTACGCAAAATAGGTTATAGGTTGGCAAGCATGTTTAGGGTGACCAGATGTACTCTTTTTAAGAGTATTATACTCTTTTGAGTTGGCAAATACTCTATACTCTTACTTTTAGTAATATTTTGCTCATTATACTCTTACTTTTAGTAATATTTTGCTCATTATACTCTTTTTTTCAAATATGAATTTGTGCCAAAAAAATAATTAAAATCAACCCAAATAATCCGGTTGGGCGCAGCATTTTTACTGTACGAACAGAAAACAAAAAACTTTTGTGATTTTGTTGGTTGTGACTTTGAAGGGCTTTTATATCATTCAAAAACCAGATTTTTATCTTTATTACCATGTGTTGAAAAAGTTTTACGACAATACGAGGCACTAAAGGCTTACTTTTTAAGTAAAGAAAATGCTCCAATTGTTCTCGTACATTTTTAAAAAAATTAAACTACTGAATTATGGCTCTTTTTTTGCATGCACAATTACAAATTTTTAATGAGACAATTACAAAAATTGAAAGAGAGGATATCACAGGTATCATCTTTCTACTTGGATATTCTACAAAAATATAAAGATAGAGTGAATAAATCATTTTTTCCATTTACAGCAAAAAACTTACTTATAAAATTGTCAAAAGAAGGCCATGTTAATGAGGATTATGCTTATTTTGTAGCCAAAAGGTTTTGCCATGAAATTGTCAGTAACTTAGAAATTTGGTCAGCACGATTTGTTGAAAATATTAATGAAATGAAGCATTTTCTTCTTAAATCAAAAATTACCTATAAAGAATTTCAAGAATCTTTTCTTTGTTTCTTTAAACATGTAGAACAGTTTTTAATATCATTCAACGACAATGAGATTTTCGATACATACATATTGTATGATTTCCAAATGTATGGACAATCATTTTGAGAAGTGGGTTGAACAAAAATAAACTGTTCTAAAAAAGTGGAACACAATTTATAAGGATTTTATTGCTGCTAACTCTGAGTTTTTTTTTATTTATTTATTTTACGTCGGCCTTTTTCCGCAACGAGGCCAATCACCGACGCCAGGGAATTTGTCACACACTATCTGGTAATTTTTGCCGAATCCCTCTTTTAACTCTGAGTTAAAAATTATTAAAGTACTTATTGAGTTTCTTTTTACGTTACCGGGTACAAACGTATAGACTGTGAACGACTTTTTAGTATAATTAACAATTATTGGACAGATGAAAAAAGTCGAATGATTGTTTCAACACTGAAGAAAGTATAATGAAGGTAAAATTTAATATTAATTTAAGTTGTGAGGAATTTCGCTTAAAAATTAAGGACGATATAAACCTATTAATAAAAGCCAAATATTCTGTAAAATATGATTAATATAAAGTACATGCTTATAAACAAAACCTTTTTTTTTGATTAAACCTAATTTTGCTATATTATAAAACTAAAGTTATCGGATACTCTTTTTTGTCTAAAAATTTCTGGTCACCCTAAGCGTGTTGATACTCCCACCTTAAGTGGATCTAAATTATACTCCCAACAAACATTTAAAGCCTTGGCGACCTCTTATTTGGAGAAAATTACCTATTTAAGTAAAAAATAGTCTATTTTTTACCTCCAAATCGGCTTTTTAGACGAAACGGCCAAAGAGACTAACTGTTTGGTCAAAACAAAGTAATTCGAACTTATTAATACGTGTTGAAAGTGGGAAAATATAAGAGGCCCAAGAGATGGTCCAAAAGAGTAGATAATTACCTTGTAAATCGACATGATAGTTAGGTCTAAGCAAAGTCAGTAATAAACGCCCAACCAGGTTATTTTTTACCTTAGATTGGGCCTTAAAGCCCAATAATCTTTTAGGCCCATAAATGAAGAACAAATTACTTCGTTTTGTCTTTAATATATCTTCATGGTCAGGTTATAATGTGAACATTTTCTGAGGTGATGTATGTGATGTGAGTCTTACATTTTGTACTTAAAGCCCAGAAGGCTTTAAAGTATAAAATAGGTTACAGTTATGATTTAAATAATTTCTTTATAGCCCAATATTTTGTCCTCAAAGTGATTTTTACCGGATATAAAGCCGTATCTTCCAAAAATTATGTCTTTAAAGAGATTCTGGCTTAGAAAACTTGAATGATGATTGTAAAGTTTATTGCACTGTGGTAATCTTCCCACTTATGGGGAACATAAGAATAATCCAAGGAGGAGCTTGACCCTCTCCATTTTAAAATAATCAGTTTCCATTTTTTCGGCGAAATAAAAGGGGTCGCGTAGGAGCTATACAAAACGCCGGAACAAAGAAAAAAAACGTTGTACGTTTATATGGGAACTATTCCAAAAAGTAAGGTTAGTTACATTATAATAGTGGCTATTAATCCGTTGCGAGACATTAATTCAGCAACCCCGATAGAAACATTTTATGGAGTAATTGGCCGTACATAGGGCCTGCAGAATTCTTAAAAACCCCAAATTAGGCTTCATAAACACTTATTATTATAAAGTTATGCCATATAAACGAATATTTCTCCTAATTTAGACCTATCAAGACGGAAGATACAAAATAGGAAATTTTCTCCTAGCGTAACCTAATACGGGTTGACTTATAGGTCCAATTTTTTTTAAGGCCCAAACCATGAGAAATCACGACCTTTAGGAAAAATATTTTACTGACGCCATATTTTTTTCAACATGGTGTATTATTTTCAATTAATTTTGTTAGATTACTTGTAACACTAAAGCAACAACAAATATATTACAAAAACCGAGCACAGAAACGAGCTAACTTACTCGTCCAAGCACTAAATATTGGCTACATTTTAAATTTTTGGTATTTTTAATTTTAATTTACCTTGTTTTTTTTAATTAAATGCCTTTTTTCTGGGGCGCGGTTAGTTTTTCTAGGTAAAATTGAAATCTATACGAACATTTTTTACGCGCACCCATTTTTTCACTTCACATCGATGAAATAATGATTTTTATAAGTACATACCTATCTATATACTACCACTCCATTTTAAAAATCAATAGCGGCTGACATGACATGTTCTGATTTAAGAACCCTCCTGCCTCCTGTGCTTTGATACAAATAAAAACAAAATACTATTTTTATCTTTTTCTAAAATTGTGGTTATGATTTTCTATAAACTTCATAGCCCATAACAGGCCCAACATAGGCCCACATAGGTAAAATACGGGTAAAAAACACCTCTTTACTACCACGGAGAAGACTACTTGGCCTCGTCTATGAAGAACAATTCTCCTAATGGCAGGTGTTTCTTACCACTTTATTACCTTGGTTTTATTCCCCACTAGGTGATAAAGTGGTATAAATTACTAACTTCTGACTATGTAAAGCGGTCCGTCGAGCTTTATAGTTAAAATATTAGGTAAAAGTCACCTTTTTTAGACTATAATTGTTTGTTGGGCTGTTTCTATTCCCTCACACTGATAAAAATGGGTGTCTTGACCCAATGTATTTGACTGTCTTGGCCAATTTTTTCCTATTACAAGAGACATTTCTTTAAAACAAAGGAAAGTGTCTTGTCACTAGTGAACGGTGTCTCTTGATATATTTTTTTAATTCTCTTGGTTTTAATTTCTCTTCGCGTAAGTCAAAATCTCTTGAAATAAAATATATCAAAGATAAACTTAAGCAATACCTTAAACCAAGAAAGATTCTCTTTATGAGAAAGTTGCAAATTAGGAAAAATTAGGATACTTTGGATGAAATCCCGCTAGGTCTTATAAAAAGAGAAACTTTCCTCAACGCTAAATTAAAAACTCTTGGCTGTCGCCCCAAGTTTCGGTTTCAGAGAAGAGAAAATTCTTTTCCCTTGCTTACGTGCGAACATGCGGCGACGTGGCTTAGGAAGGGGGTAAACCATGATACAAAGAATTCTTTCTTTGTATCATGGGGGTAAACCATATTACTTCCCGCTTTTGCGTCACCGCGACCGCACCGCGTCGGTCTTCATTTGTCTTGTCTTTCGCTGTTCGTCGTTACTCGTTGTATCAACGTGGCGGCGCGGGCGCCAGAATTGTGCAAACGTGAGTGTTCGAGTGTATATAGATTTACGTATATAGTATTACGATATGGATATGAGTGATGTAAATGTCCTACTAAACACGTGGCGGTTAGACCACTATTTGAAGGTAAGAATAAAGTAGGTAATTAATTTGTATAACGAAGCAGGCATCCTTTTGGTACTTTTGGATGCATGGAATCAGCATTAGAAATTAACATATCGGGTACTCATTCTTTTAGGACTAGGTATAAACCTAATACAGGTTATAATGTAAAAATTATGATTTTATTTATATGTTGACACCGAAACTTTGAGAAATTTTAAGGTTTCTTAAAAGTTTTCTACATTTTGCAAAATGGCTGCAGTTATCCCTTGTTACACGTAGAACGGAATTAAAAGATTTTTCTCTCGAGACAAGTTCCTTAGGTCTTTCCATAAGAGAATAATGATTTGTAGTAATAGCATATTAATATAGTAGGAAGACCAACGTTTTATGATAAAACCCTGCGCTTTTAAGACAAAATATTAATACTTTGAGGAAAATGGTTTATGTATTGATGGTAGTCAGTAGTAAGTAGATATAGAAAAAAACGTTTTAATAAATCTTGGAACCTTATATTTTTAGTTAATAATAATTATGATTTATTATTACTTTATGGACAACTCAGTGATCGATTTTTAATTTAATTACTTATTTTTTTTAATCTGGTTCTTTTTCTCTATGTTAGTAAAATGATAATAAAAGGAAATAATATATTATTAATAAATACAGGGTGTCCAGAAATGACTTTGTCAAAGTTTAGGGGGCTATCGCATATAGCTATAGCACTTAGCATAATAAAATATTTTTAAAAAATCAATAAACTATTATGTTGTGGCTTAGTTTGTAATTTGTAATCACTTATAGGTATTGTTTTTTTTAGAGCAGAAAATTGATGATGTAGATTTCCTATAGAATTTCAAGTAATAAAGGATTTGTGATTGAAAGAAAATTTGGACCACGGAGTACATTAATCCGAGACAACAAAATATTGAGACTTAATTTTAGCATTGATGCTGTCAGTGTATCTTGGGTGAGCAACAACAATGTTTTATACAAAAAAGGTTTCTTTACAAAAGTGAGATTGAAGAGACTGATGGTAATGTAATGTTTGCTCAAATAAAAACTATTATCTTAGATCAGCAGTCTATAAGTTTTCTTTTAGTTAAGGTAAATACTATAGGTTTCAGTTCTCATTTTCAAGAATACAAAGTAGAAAGGCTCAATAGTGGGTGTTTTTTTATGCGTACTTTGCAGTCACTTAATTATATATGGGAATGTTTTTAATATTCACTATTTAGGAAATGGCTGTACTTTTATTTCTACAATAAAATAACAGAACCGTTTTATTTTATTGTACTTTAGTTTACTACATAGTACTTATTATGTATGTATATATAATATGTTCTTGTTGAAATACTTAAAACTATGTTTAACTGACTTGTTTATTACGTTATACTTTTTTAATATAAAACCAAAAAAAAAAGCCTTTTCTTTTAAATCTTTTTCGATGACGATATTGATAGTATCAAATCAATATGTTGTGATTCCAAAATTGCTTTTGCTTAAACTTTTGCTACAACTATAATGCTTAATGGTTCTAGGAAAGATGAGTGTTATTTAAAGAATACCGCTAAACGAATGATAAGATGCTTGTTCTTTCATTATCTTTGTGATATTATATTGCTATTAATTTCGTCATCTTATTATTTTAGTTTAAAAAAAACCTTATTAATTATTGATAGATCTTGCTGAGTACCATATTTTAACGATCTAAAAAAAACAAGAAAAATATATTTTTCAATAGTTCCAGCATCTGAAAAATAATAGTCGACCATTTCCCAAATTTCACTGTTAAAACAATTATTATTCTCGGCTTTTCACTGCTCTGTAATAGTTCGTTATATTAGTGATATTAATATGGTCGACCAAATTATAAAGTGGCGAATGCGCTGCTATACCTACAGGGTATCCCACCCGGAACAAAATCGATCTATATAGGGAAAACTAGATATAGAACAAATTTGAAAATTTGACAATACACTAATGTTGATGGGGGCAACTCGGTTAAAATATTTTCAAAGGGGTGGCATTTCTCGTTATATCGGAAGTAGGTGTCAACTTGCTTATTTTTTTAAATGGAAGACCCTATCTTAGAATATTTTTGGATTCTAAATAAAATTATAATTATCATAAATGCATTATTGGTCTATATGCTTAATCGTTTCCGAAATATTTGCAATGACATTTTTGAACTTTGACATCTTTTAGCTCCCTAACTGTACGACTTAGAGCTAAACGGTTCACATATCCCTACCTTTCATTTTTATTATCTTCCCAAAAAACTCAACTTCCGGTTAAACAGGAAGTACTTTGTTTCCTACTTTCGAGTAACATCCGGTTTAACAGGATTTTTTGGAAAGATAAAAATATAAAAATCAGGGACATGTAAGCCGTTTTGGTCTAAGACGTACAGTTAGAGAGCTAGAAGCTATCAAAGTTCAAAAATGTAATTTTTCAAAAGTCAATATCTCGGAAACTACTAAGATAGACCAATAATGTATTTATTAAAAGATAATTATAATTTTATGTAGAATCTAAAAATATTCCAAGATATAGGGTGTTCCATTTAAAATAACCAAGTTAACGCCTACTTCGGTACAACAGGGAGTGCCACCCTATTGAAAATATTTTAATATTCTATAAATAGTTTTCCATATTATAGATCGATCGGTTCCAGTGCATGGGACCACCTGTATATATAGTAGTTTCCTAAAAAATCTGCTCTTGAACAAAGAGCATTAAAGCTCTTACCTCAAGTACATTTTTAGTTGACTTAATGAAAAAAGTAATTGAAACAAAATATTTTGGGCATTAATTAAATAGCGTAGGTATTGAGCCAAGATTATAAAATTGAGAATACGCTACTAGAAATCTATCTCCAGAAACCTGCCTTTAAACCAATAACGCTATTCTCTTGCCCCAAGAGTATTTTAGGTTAATTCAATGGAAAAAGCAGTAGAAAAAAAAAACGGGGATTAATTCAAGACTGTGGGTCTCGAGCCAATATTGCAAATGCTTTCGTAAAAGACACTTTGGAATACTTTTCCTCTTGGAGCAAGTGCGATATTTTTAACTGAAAACCGAAGACCTTGGGCAAAAGGTTTTCGATACTGGCTTAAATAAACCTCCGATGTTGCCTGCATTACACCCATTACTAATCTGTCTTTAGGACCTTGCCCTAAACGCCATTGATCTTGTCTAAAAGAAAAGTAACGTTGGTTAAAAAGAAACGAAAGAACTTACGACAAAAGATTTCAAGTTTTGTAGCAAGAGACCGCGCATTTGGACCTATTGAAAAGCGCGAGGCTTTTAACTAAAAGTTATAGGCTTTTGGTTTAAAGTTTCCTTTTTTTCAGTGCATGTACGATGTGTACAACTAAAAAGGGACCGGCTGTATTTGGGAAACCGTTTACCGTACGGCTTGCGGAAAAAATATTTATTACAAAAGTGACCAAGAGAAATGGCTGGAAATTATTTTTAAGTTTCTACGTTAGCCGCTAGGAGGCGTATAACTATAGCAGGCAAACAAAATGCGGGATTTTCTCAAAAATCCTCTATATATTAACGGTAGCATTTTATTAATCTAATGAAAATTTTGGATAACTTTTGTTTTTGAGTTCGTGCTCTACCTTTTTGTTTAGGACGAGACAAATAATTTTATGCAAAAATATTCACAACTTTCGTTTGGCTTATCGGAATTTGACAAACATGAAGTCAATTTGAATTCTGTTGCGACAGCTAAAGGGCGCTATTTAGCAAAGTCGATACCTAATTCTTTTATTTTTCTCAAAAATTTTAAATGCAACGATATATATTTTTTTTTAAATTCAGCCAAAGGAAGAATATAAATAAGAAGAATATCTGCAAAAACCGCAAAACATTGTCTATATTTTTAAACCGGAGATATGGAAAATATAATATAAAAATGAGCTACATAAGTACAACCGATTTAATACGGTATTTGTAGGCAAGAAAGTGCAAACACCATACCATTGTATATTCTGCAAAGCTATAATTAACGTTACAGTGATTAAAATTGTTGTTCTGTTTTTTCTTTCCTTAAAATTGGTGCTGCGTCTAAATGCCGACACTAAGCGAAGAGGCGTTTGAGGTGCTTTAAAGTTTAAACGTGGCTACTCACTACGCGGCGGGACTTGCCAAGTACTCGACTTGGAATATACTTGGCATGCACTTGTCCGAGTCCATGTGAATTGTACACACTACGTGCCTACTTGAAAGTTTCAGTTTTATTTCGGGAAGTGCAAGTATAAAGACGAGTACTTGAAAATGGAATTCCTTTGGAAAATAATGGTTATATGGTTTTATTAAAAAACATGCCATTTTTTGAAAAGCAAACCAGTGAGGGAAATACATAACGCGACCATACGTCCCGTTTTGAACGGGACAGTCCTGATATTTGACACTCAGTCCCGTTGTCCCCAAAAAAAGCTTCGGGACGCCAAAATGTCCCGTTTTCGGAAAGTGGGCGAAGTTTCTTCCACACTCCGTTCGCAATTTATTGGTACAACTTCAAAAAAGCGGCTCCATGTGCATTGAAGAATATGTGAAAAATACGGCTTTAGAATTTTATAAAACAAGTCTTGAGTACTTGGAGCAGTGGACGTTGTTCAATAAAGATTTAGAGATATTTAATTGGGCCCGCTTGAATAAAATACCGACTTGCACACAAAAAAAACTACTCTCAAAACAAGCTTATAGTAATGCTCAAACAAATAGCCTTATTTTGAAACTAACTTGCTTTATTTCGTGACTAAAATATATTCATTTTTAAACTACTACTGGTTTTAAATTATATCATCAAGTTAATCAAAATTATGTTCATAAAGAGATTACATCATCATCATAACAAGATAATCTTATACTTGTTTTAAAAATAAGTATTGTGGTCAAAGTGAAATATACTATGATGGGTTTAAAAATAAGAATAAATTTGTATTCTCACAGCGAGCACAAAGACAGTCTCTATGCTTAACTTGAGTAAAATCTAAACCCTTATTATTTCTTTGATGCTATTTGCATCACGTGACCTCTTGTTTTGCGAGGAAACGACCGAAATACGTTTACTTTAGTCGTTATTTAACATCCACGCAGAGGTCACGCGTCGATGCTCACCGATGCTGGTAGTGTGTGTTCTATTTTGCGCGTTTTGTGTAATAGTGTGATGGAGGAAATTTTATATTCGTTATAGTTATGGTTTTTTATTACCTGTTTTTTTTTTAATAAAACCAAAAGCAATAAAAAGTGGTTTTATTTATCAGTTATCTGTTAGGGCTATATTCAGATCAGATACTACCTAAGGTAATATCACAATAGTATTTGTTACCTATGTCACAAAGACATTTTAACTTGACATTGTACAATTCTATTGACTGCGGTGAGCTTATCCTATCTGACCTAAATAATATAGTCCTTTCAGATCTATCTGTTTCAAAACTACATGATTTTAAATATTACTCTATCTAATAATAAACTAGTTTTAAGATGATAATAAATTGATTTGTCTAGTTTCGCTGAGAATGTAGGATAGTCACAAATTGAAGATACAAATAAAATATATGTGCTCAAATGCAACTTCGTATATTCAACTTAATAATAACTCATACTCAAAACGAAAATAACGAATATTTATTCTTAGAATACTTTGAATCAAACCAATATTAACGTATACTATATCTGCAACTAAAATTATTGATAGGTTGATCATTTATTTTTATTACCCTAAAACTAAAGTAGAGTCAAGTTAAAATAATGTAGTATTAATTTAAAACTATATTTTGATGCTAAGGTATTTTCTATTTAATTTTACTTTAGCATTGCTCCTATTCATGTATATGATAGTTTCAGTTTGAAACTTTTAGGTTCAACTGGATACTAGATTTTTTTGTGTGTGGGAAGAAGTGCAAAAATTATTAGATTCACTGATTGAAAAGAGATATATTAGCTGTAACGATGACTCAGAAGTATTTGACAAATATTCACTTATTTCAAACTAATAACACCGGAAAAATTGACTGAATGGAATAATGCAAGTGCGCCAACTGAAAATCGATGGGTTGAATTATTCAAACACTTCCGAGACAACAGTCTCAATCATAAATACTTTCGAAAAATCATCGAATACATTTTATGCTTGCCTGGTTCTAATGCACCGGTAGAGCGAATATTTTCACTCATGAACAAATTATGGACTTCGGATAAAACTCAATTGCAAGTATCAGTCCTTAAAGCGATGTGGATTATGAAGGTGAATGTGAATAAAACCTGTCAAGAATACCATTCGTTTCTAAATTCGTCACCTAATATATTAAAAAAAAATTCTTCATCTGAGAAATACCAAACTTAATTAAGCCGCCTATTATAATGATGCTTAAAAATAAATTTTTCCATTATGTTGTGCTTTACTTTAACAAACCAAACAGATTTTGCAGGGTCCCGTTTTGAGGAGAAAAATAAATGGTCACGTTAGATATACACATCATTCAAACCACCACCACTTTTTTCACTGCATTTTAGTTTGCTTTTGCAGTTACGGAAGGTGGCCACAAGAGAGTCCGTTTTCTTTTTCCTGGATGCTACATTCCAAGTCACATTCTGTGAAAAACTCGGTATGAATTAGTTTCCAGGCATCGTATACATCATTTCTACTTTTATGCTGCTCATGTGATGGGTCCCAAATCCCAAATGATAGGTTCCTTCTGATAAATATCAAGAAACTTTATTTTTCCACGCCATTTCAAGATTTAGATACACAAATCGGCCGCTAACAAACACAGAAACTTGTAGCTACTCGTCAAGTAAAGTAGTGTAGCGCAGACAAAACAAACTCTGAAATAATCGACTCGCTGCCTTTGACTTGGACCCGTTCTCCGACAACCGATGGGAAGTGCAAGTTCTTGTCCAAGTCAGTGCGAGTCGCCGTACATACTACTCGCTACTTGTCAAGTACTTCGCAAGTACTTGTCAAGTCCCGCATAGTGAGTAGCCGGCTTTAAAGAAAGAAATCAAGATATTACCGATTTAAACTTGACACGTACTATTTCATATTTTAAAACAAAGCACATTTTTTTTGTTTCACAGTCCACTTAAAATTTTACTGCAATTTGTTTCATTAATGCAGCCACTTTTATTCTAAAAGAAAAATGCATTTAAAAAAAATGTATTTGACGGGTCCGAGCGATTCTTGATCAACTGGACGGTATTCTATATAAAAGGTTAATCCGTTTCTTTATCATAACGCTGTATGTATTTAAATGTTCCAAAAAAAAAGATTTTCATTTACTAACATTAAACTAAAGTCTACATCAGGAAGGTTAACGCAGGATATTCATCTGCCATCTGTTGAGTTAGGTAAGTTTATTATTTGTTTTTATTATAGGTTTATGGAACATTTTTTATGTCTCATCTGTCATTTATTACCGCCATAAGAAGTTATTTAAATTGTGATTGTGAAATCAATGTTTATTTAACATAAAAATAAATAGATAAATATAATTTAATTAATATATCTATACAACCAGTTAATAATGGGCACATAATACTTGTTTTGATAGTAAGAGCATTATCCTATGCATAATACACTTAGGACACTTCACATAAACCAGTTAGGACTATTATGAATTCGTAATAATTCGAGGGACACAATAAAATTTTAATAACCATAATGAATAAAAATTAAGCAATTACTTACTTGAAGCAATTATTTTTAGTAAAAGCAATTGCTTGACTAGCAAATGCTATAAGAATAAGCAATTGCTAGTTCTTCACCTACAGAATTTTAAAAGCCCGGATCCGACAATTGCCGCAGAAAGACTTTCATCTTATTTAAAGGTGCCTTTTACCAGTATCAGTCAAAAAATAATTTGCCAACCACTCAGATTTGACTCGCAGTAAAATCGATATAACTTTCTGAAATTATCATATCTGGAATTTTTACGTACACTGTAGATTTTTCTTTTACGGACGTTCATAATAATATATTCAGCCATAATTGAAGACACAAATTAAGAGCAACCGAGCTAAAGTTGACTGCTACCAAGCAAATGATGCAGAGGTCGACCTATCTTAAAAAGTTGAGCAATTGCTTTAAAGTGCCGGAATTGCTTCTAGTCCATGTTTTTTTTTTAAATAGAAGCAATTGCTACCGTTTGCTTAAAATGTGATGAATAAATTAAGGAATTGCCTTTTCTAGTGTAGCGATCGCTTTCAACTTTTTAAGGTAGGTCGACCCCTGCATCATTTGCTTGGTAGCAGTCAACTTTAGTTTTCCGCGGCATACACGTGCGTCACTCTTAATTTGTGTCTTCAATTATGGCTGAATATAGGAACATCCGTAAAAGAAAAATCTACAGTGTACGTAAAAATCGTAGATATGATGATTTCAGAAAGTTATATCGATTTGACTGCGAAAATGTTGAGTGGTTGGCAAATTATTTTTTGACTGATAGTGGTAAAGGGCGAGGGAGGGGTGCACTGTCGCCTATAAATAAGATTAGAGTCTTTCTGCGGAAATTGTCGGATCCGGGCTTTCAAAATTCTGTAGGTGAAGAACTCGGTATTCACCAAACTTCTGTGTGTCAGACATACACTTCTGTAATGGATGCAGTTTTGGAGAAGGCCAATATTTTTATTAAATTTTCTACTCTGGTGAAGCTAAACGGTTGTGGTCAGAGAGATTTATTTATGTTCCTTCAATTTGTGAACGAATATCAATTGCTTGTCTTTAATTTCTTCATCACTTACTATCACTTTCCTCATTTTCACTGAAATCTGCCATATCACAAATATAAGTTTCCTATTATTCACAAAAACGTAACAGATTATTATTGTACTAAATAAATAGATCAACGTTGTTGTATTTATGTCAACTCTTTTGCAAATTAGGCACCAAACTGAACATGAAATCTATAATCTGAACAAGTGGATAAGCCACGTCTGAACTTGTGCTGAATAAGCATTTGCTACAGAGGTGTAAGAAAAACAGCAATTGCTTCAAAATTTTATTCATATCCGGATCTAGCAATTGCTTTTACTTATAGCATTTGCTAGTTAAGCAAAGATAATCTGTCAACAGCCAATAACACACCCTGCGAGTAGTGTTACTGAATTCGATAGGTACCGTTTAACAAAATGATGACGACATTTCTGACGTCACTGTGTATTCCCCTCTTACCGTTTTGATATGTCAAAACTAGTTACCGTGTTTAACCGTTTCACTATACATAAAACATGAGCACGAGGCTTGTTCCAAATACCTACAAACAAAAAACGGTGTATACTCGAAACAATGAACAGAATTAAAATGAACACGCCCGCCCTGTATAATAGTTATTCAACCGACTAACGAGTTGCCGCTATTACGCGAACGTGTCTAGTATGAAAAAATTTTCTCACAACCTACTAGCCCGAATAAGGAATTATTGTTGTAACTTTTTGTATTTTAATTTACCTCGTATCTTATATAGAAATAAATGTATTATGTGCTTTTTGTTAATTGCGTAACGTTTCTTTATTTAGTATGAAATGAACATTTTAAAAATACAATGTATAGGTACTACAAGATTTTAGGAAAAATGTTGTAATATCGAACAAACAACAACCTTCTTTCATTACCTTGGATATACGCGTGAAAACCTAGACGAAACTGACGCAATCCATCAGACAGTGAATGAGTATGTTTCACTCCATCAAGTTTATAGGAGGTGCGTTTAAGATTACCACTCTTTTCACCCTTTTCAGTAGTTTTCACCCTTTTCACTCCGAACGCACCTCTGAGTGCACTCCATCTGTTTGAGAATTACAAAGGCGCAAAGAGTGTAAATCCGCTGGCGTTCGGGTACAGAAAAAAAAAGATAGTGAAGTGTTTACCAGGGGTATGAAAGTAGGATTGGGTAACCCGCAACATTTTGCCACCTAACACACTTGTTCAAAAGAATTTTTTTTTGTGTTGAGACGTATCTAGGTGCGATTAAAATTTCACATTGTTGTTTCTACCGTGCATGCAACGGGTAAAATCTTGAATTTCTATTTTTTTTATATTAAAAATGCAGCTGAGGGACTTTTTAATCCTCTGGGTATGTACTAAATATTATATTGGTACTATTTTTGAAATTATAGAGCTGAAGGGATTGCAACCAAGAAAGTAATTTTAAAAAATTATTTGTTTACAGCACAGTCAACTTTTTCTAAAAACAAACCGGTTCGACAGTTGACACCCACATGTGACGAAAACATGCGCATGCGCACCGCTTGATTAGCTCGTATAATTTGGGCATCCTACGAAACTTGGTATTTTATCAGCGTTGTTGATAGCGTTTTCCATTGTTAAGTTTAGTGCATGTCAAATGTATTTCTATGGTTAATCTATCGCACGTTGAGTTCTATGTTTCAATTGTAAATAAAATGAACGCTGTATTTTTGCAAGCCATTATGCTAATAAACCATTGAGACCTCCGCACAAGTTTAAAATATGATGAATGCGGTGATAAATAAATGGTATCCTCCAACTTGCGTACGTCCAATTTGCGTACAAGGATTATTTCTTCCAACTTGCGTACATGGGTAGGTAGGTCCTGCGAACCAGGTAAAACTGCAAGAGTACATTATTCCAACTTGCGTACATACACAGAGTTTTAAACGGACCGTAATAATACGCCCTCTCCAATCTGTTCTAAAAGGTGTATTGGCAACCGGTTTGTTCGTTGTTATCAGAGCATTTTTTAAAGTCTTCACATACACAGAGTTTTAAACGGACCGTAATAATACGCCCTCTCCAATCGGTTCTAAAAGGTGTATTGGCAACCGGTTTGTTCAGTGTTATCAGACCATTTTTTATGTCTTCACATACACAGGGTTTGAAACGGACCGTAATAATATGCCCTCTCCAATCGGTTCTAAAAGGTGTATTGGCAACCGGTTTGTTCGTTGTTATCAGAGCATTTTTTTGTCTTCACATACACAGTTTTAAACGGACCGTAATAATATGCCCTCTCCAATTGGTTCTAAAAGGTGTATTGGCAACCGGTTTGTTCGTTGTTATCAGAGCATTTTTTTATGTCTTCACATACACAGTTTTAAACGGACCGTAATAATATGCCCTCTCCATCGGTTCTAAAAGGTGTATTGGCAACCGGTTTGTTCGTTGTTATCAGAGCATTTTTTTATGTCCTTAGTTTGTTTATAAGCAAGCTTCTAATATTTGTGTATGTACGCAAGTTGGAATAATGTACTCTTGCAGTTTTACCTGATTCGCGGGACCTACCTACCCGTGTACGCAAGTTGGAAGAAATAATCCTTGTACGCAAGTTGCACGTACGCAAGTTACATATATTCAAATAAATAGCCCAGTCCTGTTTCTGTCGCCAACATCTTAACGTAAAATAGCCCATCAGACTTCAACAGGGTGCCAGAAATGACAGGTGACTTAGCCACGATGAATACACATATTTGGGAATCGTGGTTTTAAATTTCTTAAAGTACCTACTACTGTAGAAATTGGCTCCCTACCAGGAGGTAGAAAGTATCATAACTAGGCACCCCGATACACCTACAAAGAAAAAACGGCACCAGCAAAATTCAATTAAATGGTGTTTTTAATTGGAAAAAAGTGATACATATTTAAATAGAATTATCTTTATTTAAGTTAATCCATTTTATGATTTAATTAACCAATATTTAATTAATTCGAGATTTAAAATAGTTCAACCAAAAATTATACATCTCTATATTAACAAGTAAGTGTAATAATTATATGTACAAAGAAATATAGCAGCTTGTAAATAATTTTATTTCGATTTGTTACTTACATACATCTACGACTTCATAATAATTTTTGAAATTTCATACCTGAAACAATAAAAAAATTAAATTAATTTTAACTGAAAAATTAGAGAATTAATAGGGCTTTAACAATGATGTCTAAACGATTCCCTTTTATCTATATTGATAACAGGAAATCACATTTTATTACACCTTGCTTTCATATCTGTCTCTGTAATAATGAAAGGTTGGTCATTTTCGCGTCAATTTTTTTTTTCGTGCGCCAATTTATAAAACAAGCATTGTTATCTACTTTGCTACGAAAATGTCAGTTTTATAGCCTATTTAGTACTATTTACATTAGGTGCAGTCAATGCAACTGCAAGAAAAAATTACCGCAAAGCATGCGCTTTGGTGACCTTATGATTAACTGATGCAACAAACCTGAACAAACCCAAAATATTTAATTAGAAAACGAAATTTTAACTTTTTTTTAGGCGCGTCTAGGGATGGATCTGACAAAATAAAAGGAAAAACTCAATCCTTAAACCGATAGCGCTGTCTATCGGGAGTTGACATGGAGGCATAAAAGAAGTCTACGGGCTTAGCGCTTCCTAGCAAGACTCCTGTAATTGTGACGTGTGCCTTCACAGGTGATTTCCTCCAAACAGTTTTACTAATTTTTATGATGAGAATAGTTTTTGTTTCTTTTCGTTTCGTCAGATCCATCCCCAGACGCGTTTCGCCATATCATGGCTCATCGCTAGGATCTGACGAAAGAAAGGAAACGGACAATTTAACTTAAGCCTATTTTGACTAACATCAGAGAGATGATGTAGCGAGTAGCGATATCTAGTGTGGTTGTTGGACACTTCTAAAGCATACCAGCACCTCTAAATAGCTTATACATATACTCATACTCATAACATATAATTATTTATATCTCTCACTCACTTTCGAAGAACTAAACAAAGGTAAACAATCAAATATTTCTTTATTTCTATACATTTTATATGGATACCACCAGAATAAAAAATGTTTCCATACTTTTGTTCGCCACTGTAAATGCAAATTACAATGTTAATGAAAAATTTTAATTTGTAGAATTGTATTAGTTATTCAGTAAAGAGTCGTCCATGAGAGCGACGGAATCACCGCTTCCCCTGCTTGTTATGACCCAATTTTTTTTTTTCTGGAATATGTTTATTTTCAAATAATTATCTGCCCTGTATAATCTCGGAATCGTTTGGTTGTCGACCGGCGCCGCGTACGCGCACTTGACGTTCGTTTGCCCCGCTTCTCTCGGAAAACAACAAGATATTATTTCTTCAGGTAGGCACATGCCATTCATCCATTCGAAATTTAAGTTCGAAAAATCAGCAAAGAAATTTTATATACAGTGTGACCAGTAAAGTCAGCATCATATGGGATTTTTTTTATTAATAGCTTTATTCGAAATTTGACTTTGGCATCAAGTTCTGCTTCGATCGAGATGAAAATTAAGCAAAAAAATAGTAGTCACGTGATTCGCATTATCTGTTAAATAATTTTAGTTTTTTCCAAAAAATAATTCAAAAGAGGGGTTATTTCTAAAAATATCGAAAAAAGTTATTAGAAAAAGTTTTTTTAAATGCAGTTTCTAGCCCACATGCAAAATTTCAGCTGCATAAGATAATTTTGATTTTTTACCCATATTTTGTAAATTGCACCACTTTTGCAAAATAAGACTCAACGCAACCTAAATAAAACTTCTTAGTTTTGACAATGCTTTATTTCAGATACATTTTTTTTAAAGTAGCGCCATATTGTATGTTTTTCTACAAAATCAAAATTGGGCTAGTAAAATTTGCTCGCATGTCATGCAAAGTTTACTTGTTTTTGACCCTGTATAAGGTAACTTTTTAAAATAAGTATTTTTGAAAACATAGTTTGTGTTACATTAACGTTAAGAAAATAGTTTAATAAAATGAGTCAATTGTTCTAATAAAAAATCATATAAAAATTAAGAAAACTAAGAAGTTTTATTTAGGTTGCATTGAGTCTTATTTTGCAAAAGTGGTGCAATTTACAAAATATTGGTAAAAAATCAAAATTATCTTATGCAGGTGAAATTTTGCATGTGGGCTAGAAACTGCATTTAAAAAACTTTTTTCGATATTTTCAGAAATAACTCCACTTCGGAATTATTTTTTGGAAAAAATTAAAATGTAACAGATAATGCGAATCACGTGACTACTATTTTTTTGCTTAATTTTCATCTCGATCGAAGCAGAACTTGATGCCAAATTCAAATTTTGAATAAAGCTATTAATAAAAAAAATCCCATATGATGCGGACTTTACTGGTCACACTGTATACATAAGCGGTTATGTGAAATAGGAATGGCTAACTTTGGTGAAACTATTTTGTTGGCCTTATTTATTTTATAATGAGAGCGAAAAAAATTCGATGGATCCAAACAAACAGAAAGCCGCAATTTTTCAAAGCGCTTTCCCATTTCAATATACTACGCCACTGATTACTGCCATTACTTTAATGAGGGTAACTATTATTTTGTAGTCATGTAAAGATAAAGTGAGAAATGGAACCCACTTTCTTTACAATAATTGTTAACAGAAGATAATCTAGGTATTATCATGTATGTACAATAAAATTGTACCGTGCGAGCAAAAATAATTTGCATCAAAGAGGGCCTTGTATCTAAGGACGTAATGCTTAGCCGTAAAGCTTAATGCCTCTTGGGTGTCAGTAACTACCTGAATTAACAATCAATCAGTTATTTCGTCATCTTTGACAGTCGTTACAAGTAATTTGATTCATCGCTAATTTTTCCAATTTCTTGAACAATTGACACAATGGGCTTTACGAAACAGCACAAAACATTCATGGTTGAAGCGTATTTTCGAAACGGGGTTAGAGTAAATGGTGAGTGGCAATATAATCCGGGTTTGTGCATGGACGATTTTCACGAACATTTTTCTAACGTTGCTTTTATTACTGGGGATTTTCATCATTGCCTGAAAAGGACCGTGGCTGTGTTTAGGGAAACAGGTTCTATACAACACAAAAAAGGAGCAGGAAGACCATCTGTAAGAACAGAAGAACTTGTTGCAAACGTTCGTGAAATAATGCAAAATACGCCCACAAATTGTAAGACGCCTGTCCCAAGAAGTGGGAAGATCTTATGGAACATGCAAAGAAGCAGCTAAATTTATTTCCTTATAAACTGCAAGTATTCCAAGAAATACAAGCCGCAGATTTTGAAAGACGCAGGAATTACTCTCAATGGTTTACCCAAAATTTATTGGAAAATAATTTATTAGACCTGACATTTTTTTTCGGATGAAGCCTGGTTCCACCTCTCCGGTTATGTGGATTCTCAGAATACACGCATGTGGAGTAGTGAAAATTCTGAAAATCCCCATTTTTTTGTAGAGTCCACATTGATGCACCCTCAAAAAAATGGTGTCTGGTTAGCTGTTTCCCGAAGAAGAATTGTTGGCCCTATTTTTTTCTATGACACAGTTACAGCACAGCGGTATAGAGACAATATTTTGAATCCATTTGTGGAGCAATTACTTGACGACGAACTACGTTTTGGACATTTTCAACAGGACGGTGCAACCGCCCATACAGCCGCCGAAACTATTAACTACTTACGTAATTTTTTCGACGACAGATCGATCAGACATTGAATTCCCACCTAGATCACCTTGTTTAACGGTTACGGATTACTTCATTTTTTCTCATTTAAAGAACACTATTTTTAAAACACCAGTTGCAAATTTAGAACAATTACAAGAAAGGATTATCCAAGACTGTGGTAACATTTCTCCAGAGATGCTGGTCAACACTTTCGAAAATATGAAAAGACGTATGAATTCATGCTTGGAGCATGGCGGTGGCCAATTTTAGCAATTTATGTAATTATTTTTCTTTCTGTGTATTCTTATTTTGTTAATTTTGTAAACAACAAAAATAAATTTGTATTTGTCTACTTATTTTATTACTCATTAGTTTGGCATATCATGTCATAAGATGAGTTTGACAAAATTTTAACCTAGATTTGGTTAGATATATCGTCCCCATATCATTGTGATCTAAACCAAACCCCACGTTTTTTTTTTAATCCAAGCCCTCTTTGATGCAAATAATTTTTGCTCGCACGGTACATACGTGTGTATATATATAGAAAAGTGTATAGGCTTTTACAGAAGGTTTACTATCACAAGGAGATAAGAACAACATATGTAGGGAACGGATTGGGAGTTCCTTTATCATATTTATTATTTCCGTAAACTGTCGTCATTTAAATTCAAAAAGGGGCCTAGTTCTCATGGTAGGCAAACACAAAGGTAGAAGATATACAAACAAAACGAATGCCGAACAATAGCGGACTGGAAACTGTTACAAGGAAAAAACAAACAAAGGTTTTTGTCCTTTTATAAAAAAAACTATATCTTTCGCAGTTTTGCTCGCATCGATATAACGTGTACCACAAGTGAGTAGGTATTTTATACAGTAAAAAGCGACAAAATTGAAAAACCACCTATAAAAAAAAGATTTTTTCTTATAGGTGGAGCAAATTTTGTGGGCAACTAGTAATATCAACCTAACAATGCACCCCTTATTTTACATTTTCAGAACTAATTCCATAAATATTCCATTTTCATTTGTACACGTGAAATGATATTTTTAGCTTTGCCGATCGATTGGTAAAAAAGAAACTTACTAGTTACTACCAGTTAAGCCAGCGGTTGCTTGTAAATTTACAATCAGTAAATACAATTGAGTCGTAAAAGGAACGAAGTCCCGTACCTAGTAAGTTTTATTTTTTTTTTTAATTTCTCATAATTTTAGTTTTTTGGAGTATCTAAGTTCCTTTTAATACTCAGCAATTCGATTAATATAACTTTCGTTTTTAAACGACGGTAGGTGAAGGGCATTCAGTAGATCAAACGATGCTTGATCGGAACAAAATGTAAACAATTATGTCTCTCTTTTCCTACGACCACCTACGAAAATGACAATAACAGCACGGTTAACTTGGCTAGAAAGTGCTAAATATCACACGCGTGTTGAAAAAAAATTTTTCAACACGAGTGTGGAAATACAAAGCACACTATATTTAATTTAAACAGATGTCAATTTGACAACAAAACTGTTTATTAAAAATAACAAACTTACGGGACACGTGGAGTGAATTGGGATGCTGGGTGGGGTAAAGTACATTAGGCATTACTGCAAATAAAAAAAATCCTTTTTTTTTCGTTATTTTTGGGAAGAGTATTATTTATGATAAAAATAATATTATCAAAAACAAAAAGGGAAAATATGTCAGGCAACCCACCAACTGTCATGTTTACATGTCAACTGAGTTGAACCACAGAAAAAAAAGGGGTAGCTTTAGAGCAGAAATAGAATAACCTAGGAAATAACGATTTTTAATTTTGCCATTATCTCGGATAAAAATATCCATACAATTTTTAAGGATATGGGACATGTGAATGTGCTTTATGTAGGTAAATTTATTTTAGCTATATTTAAAACAAATCGAAAAAGATTTAACTTTTACAATTAACAAGCTATCGATATTTAACTCCATCTCTATTTTTCTATAATGTTGAGCAAATGTTGAGGTTATGTTGTAGTTTTGTGTTATGTTGTTTTCGTAGGTACCTATATTATTGTTTTATTAAAAGAAGGCAAGCAACTAAAAGATCAGAAACGAAATTTATTCACTGTACATAGATAGTAGGTATGATGTGCGTAAGCAAATAGGAGAAAAAGTTAATCTTTTTATTTAAATCTAGGTAAGTTAAAATGTGTAAGTGGGCATTGTTTTTTTTTAGTTGATTAACACAATGGTGATACCTACAAACTATTAAAAACCAATCAAACTCTTTTTGATTATATTGTATGGTCGTAGGAAAAATTGTGTACATTACTCGTGTGAAAGTGATTTTCTCACACTCGGAGAATTTCCGCACTCGGCTAACGCCTCGTGCTAAATACCTCCTCGTTTGAAAAGTACCACTTTCAACACTCGTTATGTAATATACTATTTTATGTCTGAGGGTTGAACACGACACCTACTTTACAGCACGCTGATATATGTATTCGTTAAGTTCCGCCTCGCACCTGTCAGGATTATTTATTAAGTTATTATACGGTTGTATTGTGCCATCAAAATATGTAATAAAAACATAAACTTTGTCTCACATCATAAAAAAAATGTACCCAGCAATAAGCCCATTCGGTCTAAATCTAGAATTGCATGTGCGTGTCACCAGTCTGTATAAAATATATCGTGCAATGAATAACAATGAACATTGGTTTTATTTTACCTTTATAGCCGTTAGTCAAACCGCCGCCGCCGGAATTAGAGACAAAAAACTATCGATATCAGTATGTAAATCGATTTTATATCAACCCCGTTCATTTCTGTCGGATTGCAAAAATATTTTAAACAATAGTCAACGACTATCGAAATAATAACACAAACCTTACACTGATACACAGTTTTACCATCTGCCGAAGACACTGTGTGTCGAAACAATTGCTAGGGTTAATAACAATAATTAAAGATCTTATACATGTTTGGGTCATTATTTCGAAAATTTCACACCTATAATTTTTAGCCAATAAGCTTTCATTTCAGCTCGTTCCCAAAGCAACCATAAAACTATCCGGAAGAAGAAGAAGATCCGTAAGGGCGATAGTTTTTCTGTCAAACGCACTGCCATCTATTCGCTTTTTAAATAATTATTAATAATTTTCAACTTCTTCAGGTCGTCGCACAAAGTGCACAGATTATATTTTTTAAAGTTTTCCATTCTGTTTCTCGTGTTTTAAATAATATTAATTAATAATAAATAAAATTAAATACGTCAAAATAATATTTAAAATAGTAAGGTTAATGTGTTTGTTTGGAGATCATTATCTTTATTTTGTTACTTAACATAACGTTTCGGTTAGTTAGTATCTCTAACCGTTTTCAAGTGTTAACATGAAGGAATCATATTTTAGTATTTGAATTAATACGCGACGCGACGTGTGATGGTGTGTGTGTGTGTAATGATGTTTCGATGATACTATACTTCTATCACTGCAATAGCCCAAATAGTTTTGAAAATCGTCTGGGTCTCACCGTGCCGATTGCGTAAGCGGGGGTAACCGACTCTTCGGATTGCGTAAGCGGGGGTAACCGACTCTTCGGACGAAACGTACCGAGCGGCCGTTCCGAGTCGATTCTGTGGGCCCCCTGGTTTACACTACAACAAAAATAATTGTTTCTTCTTGTTTCATTTTGATTCTCGGCACCTTTAGTTCAGGAGATATGGATGGACAAAAATACTCATTATGTTGTATAGGTAAATATTGGCATGCGGTGCATTCGGTCTAATTATTGTAGGAGTCCTTACACAACATTTTATATAGTCGATTTAAAAAAGGAAGTGTTTCTCCCAGGACACCCAAGGAGTCATAATAACTCATTTCCGTAACACCATGTATAGGTGATATTCGTTGAACTATTGATATATTTTCATGTAGTATCGATAGTTTCTCAACTCTAGCCGGAATGGTATAATATAAGAATGTCGAAATCACGATGCAACTTAACCTCCTTTTTCCTCCCGCGCTTTGACCCAAAAACATATTAGTTACGATCATAATAGCCACTGTGCAGTGGGGCGTCATTTACATCGAAAAATCAAGTTATATATAAAAGGGTTGTTTGTTTATGCTGTGGATCCAGAAAAAAGCAATGTAAACTAAATCCGATTGAAAAACAACCGAAACCACCTTTTAAGAAATTTTGGTTAATCGAGCCTAAAGAGCCAAAAGCAATATGCGTCATTACTATTTTAATAATAGTTACTTATTCTTTTCCACCGTCGACATAGTTTCGTACAAATAATGAACAAAAAGTAAAACATTGCTTCTTAAGGCCTCTTTCACACTCATCAGGTTTAGCCGGTCCGGTTTCAAACCTGAAGCAAACCGGACAGGTAATGGACCATCCGTTTAAATATAGCTCTTCACACTATCAGGTTCAGGTTCGGCGACCGGTTGCAGCCGGATGGGTCGATTGGAGCATCCAGTTCCCTGACGCCGGACGAAGTGGTGGTGGGGTATTGCAGCTTATGTGCACGTTCATACACTTGTCCGGTTATGGTCTTCAGGTTTAAACTGTGGTAGTTTATTATTTGTTTTAACTCTGGCGAGGAAGGTGCGAAAGCTTACCTGATAGTTAAGCTAAGTATTTCTTTTGGACTGATACAATTCCTCATTTTTGTATTTTGACGCTGTAAAACTGGCTGTAATTTATCGTGTTTGAAGTAGAGGGTGTACCCAAAGTATCATTTTACCATTTCTTTGGTTTTTACGCTTTCTATACAAATACCACAAAGCTAAAATAGCATTACGATCCAACATCGAAACGTGGACTAAAGTTTATTAAGGACAATACCGGACCTGATGAAAACCTGATCGGGTCCGGATATTTTTATTTTTACTTCAGGATTTTGTCCGGTTTAAAACCTGACGGCGAACCTAATAGTGTGAAAGAGGCCTTAGTCTGGGATTTCTTTATTGTTCCGTATTAAGTGCATCACCACCTTTGGTATTTGATCGACATAGCTGGTTACCTTCTGCCCAAAAACTTTGGTCGCACTTGAACTTGACAGCTTTTTAGTTAAATTGAATTGATTTTCCAAGCAATCTAACTTTCAAACTTTTTCAACGTTGACGAAATGGCTAAAAGTAACATTTTTGAATTTATGTTTCAGTTGCGTCCGAAAAAACAGACTAAAAATGCACAAACAAACAATACACATCTAGAACGTGACTGCCTCGACGAGAGAAATTTCCTTTTCTGTCGGATCGGATAAAAAAAATCAGTGCTTATTTGCACTGCGTGGGATGCAGGAACAATCTGAATGCATATTTAAACCAACGGTATAACAAATGATCGCATTCGACGCGGCGCCAACGGGGTGTCCCCAAGGTCCCATTTTCACCTAGTAAAGCAAAGGATATTTTTCTTATTGGGTTTCTATTCCTTAGTTTTTTTATAAATGATACTGTGTCGACCTTAACATGAAATCGCAATGTTATGTAATTGCAGACTTCAGCTGGAACCAATCAGAAACCAATTTTGAATCAGTTCTTGCTGCTTGGAAAATGACTTGTGCTAAATGACGTCTACAAGATGACGTCCTCCTCTGAGGTCTAAGATGCTCTTGTTTTTGCAGATTCTCACTTTTTTTTTTTGTGGAACAAACGATAAGTCTTGGGTGCACCACTGCAGTTCATAAGGGTTCCCCGTCTCCAAAAAATATCCGCTTTTAAGTGAGGGTACTTGAAAGCTCAAGATCATGCACCGTATTTTGGGACCAATGAAGTAAATATGTGAAGCTTTAACCCGACTCTTACTGTTTAGTTCTATAAGGTAAATATAGTTGACACACCTGATTTTACCAGTCAGGCACCTGTATCGGTATCAGTGTCAGTGTCAGTCACGTCCAGGGGATTTTTGTTGAAGGGTTGCAGGGGCGATTCGCGGCTCTTGAAAGCTCGTCCTCGCGGCACAAGGTTGCCAGTCTTTATCATATAGTTACACATGGTGAAGTCCTAGTTTTTTCCTATATTTTATTTGGAAGTCAACCGTCACAAAAGTCAATATAATTGTTTATCGAACTGCGGGTGTATTATTTCAACCAAACCAGCGACCACAGGGACAAACGGCACACTTACATTTCATTTGAGTTTTCTTCCCCTCACAACCAGAATTCTCCTGTATAACGCTTGGTGTAAGTAATCGTTTGTATAACGGAGCTCGCCTCACCTACGCAATTACCCCAAATCATAGACCTAATTACCTCTATGTCCAAATCCATGACAATAAATAATTAGTAAACTTGAATATCAACGTATTCTTGGTTTTTTTGTGTAAAAATCGGATAAAAATTATAAATAACCACCATCTGTCAAATCTCCAAAATATACGTTCTGTCATTTGCATCTGCCATTTGCAGATGCAGACGTCTGATGCAGAGCTTCTGTAATCTCACCCTAAGCCTCTATATAATAAGCTCACTTGTTTTCCAAACAATTTAAGTGTTGTACTGTTCAAGAGGAAATTAAAGAGTGAATCATTGCTAACTCAGTTTTAACTTCAAGCCACTTAATTAAATTTTCTTTAAAAGTTATTTTTGAAATAGGAGGCTATAATTTTAAATCTGGCATAACTTTTTATTCAAAACACCTATTTTACTCTTGAACGATTTTCATATTTTTTGCCCTACCGTGTATCCTATTTGACTTGAAGTCATTCTAAGTGAATCCGAAATGGATATCGGACATGCACCAACTTGGCAGTATTAAAACTTTGGTTGTACAACTCTAATAAGTGTGCAACAAATAAAAATTCTATTTGTTGCACACTTATTAGACCACACTGTATGTATAGTGTGATAGTCAATTCAATTGTTTATTGGGGGGCGGTCCCCCGCGTTTTAGAGACGCCCCTTCTAACAATAACCGTTAACAATTGTTTTTCCTATATTGATCACAGTTAACAATAAGTAGAACAACACAATGTTGCATTTTATCTTCCTTGAAAAAAGTTAGAACTACAAAAGTGTATAAGAGTCGAACAACCGGAACTGTTTGTTTGTCTTCCACTGCCACTCCCGAAACAGAAAAACAAAAACTAAAAGCGAATCGTCAAAATCAACATGCCCTAGGACTAATTGTACGACGAGAAGCTACAAGCAAAAGCTATTTCGTCCATTGCTATAGAAAAATAAAACAAAATATTTTAAATTGTAAATTTAACAGTTTTAGCAAACTCGCAATGCAGACATGCAATACGCTTTGTACTGCAAAACTGGGTTAATGCAAATTTAATGAATTAAACGAGAAATAAGGAATCAACGTGCTTACCGTTTTCGTATCATTAAAATGCGCTTTTGATAATTTGTTCTTTCAATGTAAATGTCACTCATTATCATCTATAACATAACATTCTCAATTTTATAGAAGTAAGTGAGACAGCATATACAGGGTGTTATTTAATAATTAATAAAATTTTAATTTATTTTTGTTATTCGTTAATAATTTTTGAAATAATGTCGATATTTGGAAGAAAATTAGTATTTGTGGATTTTTTACTATGAGAAATTCAAATTTGATCTTAGTTTGGCCCTTAATTGTATGGGGCGTCACCCACAGGCCTATTTCTCTTTTTGGGAGTCACAAATTTCTTGTGCGTGTATGCATCACATTTTTTAAATGAAAAATCAATTTTTCTATAATTTTTATTCGAAAGAGCTATGCTTGTTAAACATTGCTACAAGAAGACGTTTTCTAGATATTTTGATTTAAATTAATGGATGCTTTTTTTTTAAAGTAAAATAATTTTGAAAACCTTTTCTTTTAATCATCATAGAAATATTTCAAAGCTAGCAAAGCAAAATTAAAATAAAATAAACTAAAAATTAAAAAAATAAAAATTAAATAAACCTCCTAGCCTACTTGATGTTTCTATGATGATAAAAAAAAAGGTTTTTAAAATTATTTTACATTTTAAAAAAAACATCGATTAATTTAAATCAAAATATCTGGAAAACGTCTTCTTGTAGCAATTTTTAACAAGCATAGCTTTTTCGAATAAAAATTATAGAAAAAATAATTTTTTATTTAAAAAATGTGATACATAAACGCACAAGAAATTTGTGACTCCCAAAAAGAGAAATAGGCCTGTGGATGGCGCCCCATACAATTAGGAGCCAAACTAAGATCAAATTTGAATTTCTCATAGTAAAAAATCCACAAATACTAATTTTCTTCCAAATATCGACATTATTTCAAAAATTATTTACGAATAACAAAAATAAAATAAAATTTTTAACACCCTGTATCTTAAAAATGAAAGCCTTGCGAACCCATGCTTATATGAGCTTTTCACCTTATAAATAACTGGGGAATCGTCCTGTACAATATCGGACACTTATTAAATAACACCCTGTATACTAGCCTGTTCATAAAGGCACTTTGACGGATCCAGGTGAGGGGCGTCTCCGTGGGGTGCGATCCACCTCAGATGGCGTCTTAATCAGCCGGATCCAACTATATAATTTGACGTGGGGTAATTTTGCTTCTCAAATCTTAACAACACGTTGACATCGGTTCGTTTTTACTTCAATAAATATGTAAACGTCTGCTGAACTTATTATTTTGAAATAAAACTGTTTAATTCAAATTAAAAAGTGCCTTATTGCTTTGTAAAAGTTATAAAACTAGAGAGTATAAAATCTTATGAAGGTATATTGAAAATAATTGCCAAAATCAGGAAAGTTATGGAGACGATATAACCTATGCTAAGTCCAGTATATTTTCAAGTGACTGAAATTTTATCATAGCCCTACCGTCCGTCCCGTCTCGTCACTAGGGCTGGGCAAAAATTCGATATATCGATAAACGATATTTAAAAAGTAAAATATCGATTTATCGATATTATCGATATATCGACTATATCGATATTCGATTGGAATTTCAATATCGTCCTTATAACACATTTAAGGACCAATATTTAATTCAATCTTTTTTCTTCATGTTTTCATAATTAGAGTCTCCCCTTGAAATGAAGGTACAGAGTTTTACAGGGCACATAAGAAAATATTCATATACAGTGTCACCAGTAAAGTCCGAATCATATGGTATTTTTTTTTTATCAATACCTTTATTCAAAATTTGACTTTGGCATCAAGTTCTGCTTCGATCGAGATGAAAATTAAGCAAAAAATAGTAGTCACGTGATTCGCATTATCTGTCAAATTTTAATTTTTTCCAAAAAATAATTCAAAAGTGGGGTTATTTTTGAAAATATCGAAAAAAGTTATTGGAAAAAGTTTTTTTTTTATTGATACCCTATTTTGCTTATTTAAAGTACGCCTCAGCGTGTTTAAATCCCACTTTCAAAAACGCGCGTGTTTTAAAGTTACCATGGCAACATCAACAACCCGTGAAACGTGAAGTCTAAATATGTCAACTTTTGAATTATTGATTTGACAGAATAACCTTTTAACGTCAAATAAAATATTTTTTTAAGCAATAGACAACCAATGTCAACGGTGACAACAATGAATCTTATGTGACAGATTGGAAGGTATTTTTTGTTCTCCTCATTTTCATGACAACGACAGGTATATCACATCGCGAATTCGACCATTTCACTTACTTACTAAGTTATTATTTCCATTTTTGTAATATAAATACCAATAAAAAAAAAAATAATGTAAAGTATTCGTGGATAACTGGTCTTTTAAACACTTGCTCTATTTCAAGCACTCCGGCTGCGCCGTCGTGCTTGCAAAATCGCGCGTGTTTTAAAGACCTTAATATCCACTTATACTTTAATATACTATTTTAACACATTCGCTGCCAAGCCAAATTTGTAAAAATGGTCTGCCAGGCCAAGGTTGAATCCTATAAGATACGGCAATTCCAAGACTATTGGGTATAGCAGTTTTTTTTTGATGTATTGTTTGCCTGTTTTTTTTAAATAAAACCTAAACAGACACCGGTGTCTGACATGGCGTGTTGAAACCATTTTCCCATAACGCGCCACAGAAGACACTCTGAGAAGGCATTTTTCTTACATGGTTACGCCACAGCGGACACCTTAGCGGACACGACGTAGATAGCGGACACATCAAATCCGCCCATCGTATAGAGCTATAGCCCTACTGTAAGGAGTGTAAGGAGACTTCAGTTGGAAGTAAGATAACGTTGTGTCTACTGTTAGTTCTCCGTTGCAAATTTAGGCCGATTTACGTGATTTATTTTATTACATTCTATTTTTGTGCAAAAATGAATAACAGAACCGGAAGAATTATGTATTTTGTGACCAATGAAGAACCAGGGAATGATTTCTTTATATCTGTTTATTATAATACAACACCTGATATAATGTGTTAACATTTTGATTACATTTCTTAAATTTAAATTTCTTAATACAAAACGCGCTTTAAATTTTTATTGAAATATTGGGTGTCTGCCCTGGCGTGTATGGAAATTAATTTAAAAAATTAAGTCTGCTCGCCATAGCGGACACAATAGCCGACACGTGTTATAAAATCTATTTACATTGTCCAATCAAAAAACCAAGATAAATGGACTGTGCCGCAGCGCCAATACAGACACCTCATAAGAAAACTTTTATAGAAAAGTGTGTCCGCTGGGCAGTGTCGTTGAATAACTGTAGCGGACACGGGTGTCTGACGTGGCGTGGTAAAATCATAGCTGATCAGACACCGGTGTCCGCCATGGCAGCGAATGTGTTAAATGCAGTTTTTAGCCCACATGCAAAATTTCAGCTGCATAAGATAATTTTGATTTTTTACCTATATTTTGTAAATTGCACTTTTGCAAAATAAGACTCAACGCAACCTACACAAAACTTCTTAGTTTTGACAATGCTTTATTTCAGATACATTTTCTTTAAAGTAGCGCCATATTAAATGTGTGTTTTTCTACAAAATCAAAATTGGGCTATTAAAATTTGGTTTTATGTGATGCAAAGTTTATTTGTTTTTGACCCTGTATAAGGTAACTTCATAAAATAAGTATTTTTGAAAACGTAGTTTGTGTCTAGTGTCTGAAAGTAATACACCTTAATATTAAGACAAAAAAGAACACATTGTCTTCACTAAAGTGTTTTTTAAGTGGAAAATAAATTTTAGTTTAACAACGTAAAGTTTATCTATTTTCAACGATTTAATTTAAAACACCTAGGTATATTATAATTTATTATTAAGCTATGCCATAATAACGTTTTTGTAGAAAAACACACATTTATTATGGCGCTACTTTAAAGAAAATGTATCTGAAATAAAGCCTTGTTTGCCTATTGAATTATTTTTTGGAAAAAATTAAAATTTGACAGATAATGCGAATCACGTGACTACTATTTTTTTGCTTAATTTTCATCTCGATCGAAGCAGAACTTGATGCCAAAGTCAAATTTTGAATAAAGCTATTAATAAAAAAAATCCCATATGATGCAGACTTTACTGGTGACACTGTATTTATAATATAATATTTTTATGTTTTATCGATAATATATATTATCGATATATCAAATAACGATAATTAAAAAATAAAATATCGATATATCGATATTGAAATTTCAATACCGCCCAGCCCTACTCGTCACCATGAATTCTGTGGCGCGTGACCTTACGAAATCTGCTGGATTTATTCGATGTGGGTTTTGCTTTTGCACGGATTTTCTTTCGTGCATATTGAATATTAAGTGCATCTCCCTTGTCTATTTTAATTCCTGGTTTAGGTTTTCAAGTTTTATATTAAAAATGCCATATTGTTGTTGCGTTCCTGGATGCAAATCCAGGTCGGTCAAAATATTTCTGTTTTAACTTTAAAAAAAAAAACAAGTAAGTAAATACGTAGATTACAGAAAAGTATGTCTCTAAATACATTGTTTATATGGGTCAAGATGCCTTTAAAGAGAGGTTTTTAATCTCTGATTTAAAACTATACAAAAGATTTTTTTCTATTTCACGTTCATAATAAGCTCAGTACGATACGCATTTGCGTATCGTAATGAAGCTATTTCGATACGCGTTTTTTCTTTATTTGATGTTGGTAACATTTAAATGTTTTATTTCATTGACTTGCGCGGCCTTTGTGATTTACGAGAAAACCCATTTTTCGCAGAGGAAAAATAGCTTGATAACTTACTTTTTTATTCTGTGTGGACAACAGTCATGTATGTTGGTTGCATAAATCTATAAATCAATATTTTGTAGATGCTTCAAGCTATCATTTTCTGCCAAATCCTATCCAAAATTCAATCTACTAACCTTCCAATGTCGATTTTAACTTCAACTTTATTTGAATTTTCCATCTTCCCTATACTAAATTGCAATGCCGTGATGTAAAATCACGTCTTTTGAAATTCGAAAAAAATTAGCAAAATCTCCCGAATTTCCGAACGCTCTGTATATGTACCGAATGTACAAGGATCGCACAACGTATTCCGTCCAATTTCAAATCTCATATCGCTAAAATAACTTTAGAATCTCGTGGTGAAAATGGGTCAATAAATCAAAAAATGACAGTTTGCAAAATAATTTTTGTTGTCCAGAGGCTACTATGATAAAAAATAGTATTACCAACATAAAATTTAGACATAAAAGTTTACAAAATTTGAAGGATTTATTTTCTTTTTAAAATGTATTTTTCTTGATTATAAAAGGTGAAATAGAAAAAAATGTATAAAGCACAACATGTTTCATAAGGCGTTTTAGCGCACGTGTCAATAAAAAAACTCGCCACTTTGTGGCTCGTGTTTTAAAATAGACGCGTGCGCTAAAACCGCTTCTTATGAAACGTGTACTTTAAGGTGGGAGTATCAACATGCTTGCCAACCTATAACCTATTTCGCGTAGATTTATTTATGTTTTCTAGCTTTTATACAAAATTTAAAGAAAATCAGTTTCGACTTGATATTCTATAGGTAATAATTAACATGTTAAATAAATATTAAGAAATTTCATAAGTTATTTAAGGAGAATTGTATATCGAAAAATATCGGTTAAGGTTTTTTTTTAACATTATTATGTCATTGTCACTTATTGTTCTTTCACTATACAATTCTCCCAAAATTAGCAATGAAATAAATGGATATTTTTGTAATATATCAGATACTACCTAAATAATGTACCGACGATATTGATTTTCTTTAAATGTTAGTTATTAAAATAATAAACTCAAAAAATCAACGCGAAATAGGTTATAGGTTGGCAATAGATTGAATGACGTTGAGAATTCAACCTTAATATACTATTAAAAATTCGATATGATTAATTATATATTTTCTGTTTTGGGGTGTAATTTTGATAAAGCTATATTAACACACATTCTATTACCTATATTACTGGCTTGCCATCCAAAAGAAAAGTCTTGTGGCAACCAGTATATTTCTAAATTAGCTTATTCTCGGGCCGCTCAACAAAAAACATCGTTTGAATAATTCGGATATAAGCCCCTTGATAACCATTTCTTCAAAGTCCAAAAAGTACCGACATCGATAAAAAAAAAATTGCCGCTGAAGAAGTACAAGTTATCTTTTCGTTACTTTGAAATAAAATTACACGACGCTGTGTCTGTGATCAATAATTGAGTTTTTCGATTAATTTTTAGTATTTTTTCGAAATTCAACTATTTAGTGCTATTTATTTTATTTACAATGGTCCGTCAGTGTATGGTGTGTAAGAGACCCGACTATTCTAACCCTGTATATATATTTCTGCGGTAAGTAAGGTTATTCAGGGCATGTTCTTTTAGCTTAAAAGCAATGGTCTAGAATCTAGATAATTCTTTATTTTAAGTAAATGTTGCAAAATATATGGATTGTTTTTGATCCTAAAAAAACACATGCCAATACACTGTAAGGATAACAGAGAGTTTTTAAAGCTTACAAAGTTGCCATTTTTTCAAGCCATCTTCTTCTAACTTATATGAAACTTTAGTCTGATGGCAAGCAAATGGTTTTTGAGGAATGGAATGGTTTTTCTACTTATATCTGTGGTAATAACTTACTAACGTTATTAGCGTAATGTTATGTTATTAGTCTTTTTTTTTTTCGGGATCTTTTAACTAAACTTTTCGAATATACAGTAAAACTCTTTAGTGTATCATCCCAGAATTTGAAAAGCAGAACACTAAGGAAACTCTTTGCTATCTGTCACACTCAAGAGACCGTTTAATATAGAGGGTTCGTCGGAAGTAACAAATTAAGATTTTTTCTGAAAACCACAAAAATAATAAAATAAAGTCCGCGGTCGGGTTTATGCAAAATAACAGTACGTCCACGACCGCGTCCTTTGTTAGCTAATGTTCGGTTCATCAAATTTCCTGAATATAATAACGGAAAAAAATAATAGACCGCGAAGCACTTATCCATTGTTAGATGCAAATGGTCGGGGCTTGGCCTTGCGTAAATTTTCATACCTTGTACGGAATTATATATACTACAAACTTTCACTCGCGCATTACTGAGATTACGACTTAGATAACTGGAGTACCATCGAGAGTACCATGTCTAATTTAAATAATGAAATAAAAATGTGTACGAGAAAAGAAATTTTTTTGCTTGTATATATACTTTTAAAGTCTGGTTATTGTTGACATTTGTTGGGCAATTAGAACTAATGTACTGACAAACTTCATGTACAGTCTGCACGTGCTATATTTCTAGGCTTTAGCAACACAGCAATAATTAGACAGCCAGTTATATTTTTGTTATCAGCTACTTCAAACTTAAATCTGGTTGTAAAATTGTTGTACCAGTTGAAAAAAAATCTATATATATCTTAACATAGTATAAAACAAAGTCGCTGTAGCCCGTCTGTCCCCTTTCATATGTGCTTAAATCTTTAAAACTACGCAACGGATTTTGAAGCGGTTTTTTTTAATACATAGAGTGATTCAAGAGGAAGGTTTTTATGTATAATACATGCATAATATTGTAGAGAAACACAAATTTAGAGGTTTGTATTTATAAATCTTGACGTGATGGTGAACTCGCCTTATTATCTCAGAGAAAGCGCTGCAACGCAGTCCGGGTACACGCTAGTATATATTTATATATAATAATAAATATCCTCTCGTCGTCATTGGTGGCATCACTGAATTCAAGACTCCAGTCTTCGCAATGCTTCTTATGGTCTCTAGTTTTTCTAGGATTCTTCCTCATTCTGACAGCAATGATTCTTCCTCTCAACAATCAATTTTAGGCAAAACCAGCAATGCCAACTCAGATTACAGCTACTACCTGTAAACTTTTCTAACCTTTCCTTGTTATAAAAGCACGTTATGTCAGTGTAGGTATGATGATGATACTTTCTTCTTTCCGGAGTACCCATGGATTCCTAGAATATACCATGGCGTATGTAGTGCCACAGGATGGCAATGATTTTATGATTATTTTTACTCCTGACAGCCATGTTGAGTCTTCCACCACTGTTATTTATGTCAGCTCTTCTCAGTCTAAATATACAGTTACCTCAAAAGCTACTACTTAAACCACCTGCTCCAAATCTTCCCGACCTTTTCGTGAATCTCAAAGTAATCCCGGTATAAAATGATGCTATTCTGTAGTTATGATTCCAAATAATGAATATGGTTTTGCCAGAACCTAGCTGGTAGTGGTTCCTCCTCTTCTGACAAGCCACTGATCAACGACAAGCTCTTCCTAAAGTTGCGGTGCTTTAACTGTCACATCGGGATACATAGTTTTTTCAACCATCTGCACTTTCTCCAAACTTTCTGGTTAATTTTCAGAATACTGATGTTTATCAAAATGATATCCTCCCTCAGAGTACAAGCTTGAGCCAACAAATTTTCCTAGGAGGTAAACTAAGAACTGCTCCCGTAATGTAACTTCGCTCTTTTCACGCACTTGCGGACAACGCTGGAGTCTTGTCAGTCAAAATGGCTCCGTTTTCGAGTGAAGATGATGAAAAATTAATTGAATATGTGGCTAAGAAGCCACCAAATTATGATTGCAGCCTTTCTGCATATCGTGATAACAAGGGATAATATATACGTCTACGTTCCTTAATTGCTTTTCTTTTTTTTTGTCACCAATAAGTGATGTAGGATTAAATCATCTTCTTCCTCATCCAGTAATAACTTGCAATATCTCAACCTTAACGTAGAATGCATTGTACTGTATACACCGAAAGTCTCACACAAACTGATGATAAATCGAATTATGTAGGTCGTGGCCGCACATAGTCGCAGCTCCCGAAAAGGGGGCACGGATGCGACAAGTCGCATTGGTCGGCAGTCGCAGCCGCAGCTTGTCGCGGCCGCTACCATCAAAAGTCTACCTTTGTAGGATGTTTTACTTGCCGACAGTGCGACATGCGATAGCGACGTGCGATGAACTGTGGCGACGCGGATTGCGAGTTTGCGACAAATGTGTGTTTTACCATGCGACACTTCAGTCCAGAAAAAGGTTCGGAGCAGTAAAGACTCCACTAGGGCGCTACAAGACTACTGCAGTACTGCGATGCGATGCCGTTGAGAAAACATTTTTTATTTCTCGACGGCATGTCGCAGCGACAACCGCGGTGTCGCAATGTCGTCGCCGCAAGTCGATAGGTAAAACATTACATTCATTTGACTACTGCTAGAGTTACTCGCCGACACGCAGCAGTGTCGCACGTCGCTATCGCATGTCGCACTGTCGTCAAGTAAAACATTCTACCTTTTAGAGCACCGATTGGAAGAAAATTAGCAGTTGGTAAGGAGAGACTAAACAATAAATTATACCAGGTTACTCCAGACAGGACTTTTATAGATGTTAAACGGAGTTATCAAAATAAACACCACCAAACCATGTTGTGCACGGGTTTGAGGCTAAGGCAATCGTTTTGCGAAGGAATTATTGTATGGGCTGTCGTTTTCCTATGCTTATCGTATTAAAGAAAATGATGTGCAAGTGTAACTTTTAGTGCAGCAATTTCGGAGAAATTTTTCTTACTTTATAAATGCTCGATATAGATTAATATAGCAATACATGAAGAATAATAGGTGAATCAAGGTGAAACGCCTCTTTTTGCTGTCAAACCTACGGGCGGCCTATTTTTCGATGCCAAAAGCACCTCCAGCTCATAGCTGATACTAGACCACCATTACCATGTATGTATAAGGTAAAAATCCAATTTATAATTAAGAAAAATACGCAAAACATTAAAAAATACCCACTAATTCCGCAATAACTATTGAAATTAAAAATATTGTAAAATTTAAACACATATGAGAACTGATAACAAGTATTGTAAACGTGTCACTTCTGACATCGGAAAGTAGATATTATAGTTAATACCAAACTTGTGGTTTGTGGTTTCTTATTTAAAAACGTTTTTAAATATACAAAAGTTTGATATAAAATGCTTGTTATCAAATAAAATATAAAATGTATGTTATATCTAAAATATACAGGCTGAACAAATGGGTCAGCAGGTTGAAGTTATAATACTCGTATTATATACCTCGTATATTGCAAACAAAAAGTCCGGATTGACATGACAGGACAATTGTTGACGCAACCCAGGTGGTTTTGGATCCATAGCAGTAAGTGTGTAATTTAGTTAACGCTTGCCGTGGGTCACTCCTGTTATTGCAGTTCCCTATCGTAGTCAATAAAAACGGCCCTTGGTCCAAAAGGACAGTGGCCATGCCATGAGCGATTCACCTGAAGGTTGTGTCCTCTTGTGGAGACTGACTTATCCTTACATTTTTTTCTGTATCCAAGTTTCACCTGATGTCACTATCTTCGTCACTGTCTCAGAGAAAAAGTCAGAATTTGCAGAAATTTAAAGAATACACACATGATAGCTAATTTTTTAGTACAATAGGTAACCAATTGATATAGGGGTTATTGGATATATAACAGGGATTACTTTTTCTGATAGAATAAGTTGTTGCAGCATAGGTGGCCTAAGTTTTTTGTAAAATTGATAAAGAGAAAAATTTGTCCCTCATAGCCTTTACAACAATCTTACACATTTTGAAATTTCCGGAATATGTAGTGTAAATGATAACATTATAAAAACGCGAGTACAGGGGTTTTCCGCATATTTTGGAGCACCCCTGGAGCTTTTATTTGAAGACCTAGAAAAAACTTTAAATTACCAAAGTTGCATGATTTATCCTGAACTGCCAGAATTTGTTATCGGACAAAACAAATGAACATCGTAAATTTGTTTAATAATGCCAATGTCGATTTTTTTAAATGGAACACCCTGTATATTAATTTTTTTTTAACTCCTCACTCTTTTCTGATTCCAAATATGTATTTATGTTATATGTTTACTTTAGTCGTTTAGGCAAAATTTCATTTCAAAATATTGCGGATTAGAAAATCTATATTGGTGTGAGGAAAACATGCTAGAACATAATGCTTATTCAGTAACAATAATTAATATAAATAATGATAATAATTTATGAAATAAACATATAACATATATACATATTTGGAATCAGAAAAGAGTGAGGAGTTAAAAAAAAAATTAATATACAGGGTGTTCCATTTAAAAAAATCGACATTGGCATTATTAAACAAATTTACGATGTTCATTTGTTTTGTCCGATAACAAATTCTGGCAGTTCAGAAGAAATCATGCAACTTTGGTAATTTAAAGTTTTTTCTAGGTCTTCAAATAAAAGCTCCAGGGGTGCTCCAAAATATACGGAAAAACCCTGTACAAATGTTTTACCGGGTATTTAATTAAAAACAGCAATAATCAAACAAAAATTTTAATGAGTATGAACGAAAATGATCCACGTCAAAACAATTCACAATACCAATAACCCGATGTCAGATATGTTTAAAATGTGCCGATAAAACAGAATGATGCAAAACAACTTTTATTTATTGGTGGCAAAAGTCAGAGTTATTATATGATCAAACATATCATTAAACATTTTCTGTTTAACAATTAAATGTATATGTTATGTATGTATACATTTATTATAATATATGTAGTATATTATTTAACGATCGTATAATGTAGACCATAATAAGCGAGGATGATTACATTTTTTTTAGGGTGTCCTAGGTATGGTCAGTAATTTAGGATTGAGTAGATTGGTTAAAAATAAGGTAAGAACTTCATACAATTGTGTCCTATGACCATTTATTACGAAGGCACTCTGAAGATGGTTTTTTCTTAATATTTTCGTAACCTTTGTAGATAAACATTGAAAATTTGGATATTTTTGGTAAAATTAGAATGTTGAATAGAACTGTGATATTAAAAATGTCGATATTTAAGAAATGTGGACAGAAATAGAGATAACTTTTTTTACGCTAACATTTATACTTTTTTATGTCAAATTAGAAAAACAAAAACCTGACACATTTCACGAACAAAAAAGTACTATTGCTAAGACATAATTGGATGCGCCGTTTTTTAAATAAATTTATTTAAAAATTACCTTGCATTATTATTATTAATATATTATTTATGTATGAAATTCATTTATCCAATAAAACAAATAATTTAAATATCTTGAAACGATTCAAAGTTACATATTATGAAGTGCTCTCAATAACCCATTACTACGTATGCTGTCGTATTTTTTGGATGCAAAGTGATTTTTAAATAAATTTATATAGAAAACGGCGCATCCAATTATGTCTTACTTACTAATTGTACCTTTTATTCGTAAAATATGTCAGGGTTTTCTAATTTGGCATAAAAAAGTAAAAACGTTAGCGTACAAAAAAATAATGTCTATTTTTACCCCACTATCCCCTATTTCTGGCCACATTTCTTAAATATCGACATTTTCGAAACCACAGTTCTATTCAGTGTACCTACCTACAAAGTTTACCAAAATATCTAAATTTTAAATTTGTGTCTAAAAAGGTTTCGAAAATATTTAGAAAAAAACATCTTCAGAGTACCCCGGTAGGGGGCTGTAGCTTCGTAATAAGTGGACATATTACACAATTTTATATGAAGTTCTTACTTTATTTTTAACCAACAAAGTCAATCCCAAATTATTGAACATACCGTATATAATCATCGGAGTGTATCATGGTTGATTATATGCGAGTCAAATACTTTGCTTTATCTAGAACCATCCATCGTAAGTGTATTACTAGGACTTATTAAACACTCAAAGAGAAACTTTCAACATTTATATCAAAATAGGTATATACATATTGACTTTTTTGGTTAGATAATGGCAATGCGGCGCGACGTGAATGGCATTAGATACTTAGATAGGCCGGGAATCTGCGAATGATTTTGGTCACATACTTTGCCGTAGCTCTTTTTTACTTAAAATGAGACTACTTTTATGTTAAAATGAAGAATTTTATGTTATAATGAAGCTGGAAAACTAGCGGTAGGTTGGACTACGGCGGTCTAGTAATTATAGAAATCACAATCCGCTATGGCGATTTTGATTATTAAAATATAGTTGTGGCTTTTGGATTATTAGGAATTCATAATAGTCCTAGGTGTTTTATGAGAAGTTCTAATAATGTCCTCGGCGCAGCGACTAATACATCCGGCGCTAGCTGTTTTCGTTCTTGAAACGGTTCTAGAATACCTGGAATCATATGCGACTGGTCAGATATGGCAGTTTTCAGAGCATCAAGACCAACAATAATTCTATTTGATTAAGGATCCGCAGTGCAAATGGATTTAGAATTAGTTTGAAACTGCCGCAGCCTCGACAGAAACCGCGCAGAAACAGCTATTTGTGTCTTGCCACTGCTGCGGCTGCCGAGCCGGCACAAACCGCTGTGTGTGTCAGCGCCCTAAAACGTCGACATCTCATATTTTCCCCAAATACGATATGTAGGTAGGTACTTTCTCTGCGCGGAAAGTAAAAATCTTGTAAAAAACTCACACACGCAGACACAAAAATTCGTATTACCCAACGGATTATATCCCCAAAATCAAAATTGAATACAAATTTAGATTAAATGGCATTTTCTCCGTTTTTACTTGCGAAGCCATCGCTATCCTAGAATCTATAAACTACTGCACTAAACTGGACCATAACAAGTTTTTGATCCTGTCGGACTCCTTGTCGGTTTTAAAAGCCCTTAAAAATTTGGATAGCTGGAGCTATAATGTGTGTCCAGTACTTTTTAAGATCAAACAATCCCTTAAAAAGCTTAGTCAATATAATAAATCAGTGGTGTATATGTGGATAAAAGCACATACAGGGCTTGTTTATAATGAAGCTGTAGATCAACTAGCCAAAGACGCTATTATTAGTGGCTCACCAATGAACTACTCTATTGGTATACCAGATTCTTATCTTATTTGCAAATCTAGAACATTAGAACAATGGCAACATAGATGGAGTAGATACAAAAGAGTCAATAAAACAAGATTTTCACAGATCCACCCGGACATTCCTATAAAATACTGGCACTCCACTCTTTACGTTTCGAGGAGATACATAGCCACTTTAATTAGGCTTAAATTTAGACATGCAAGTTATCCTGCTCACCTTAAAAAAATTAATGTTGTTGAATCAGAACTTTGTGAGACTTGTGCCGTTCCATGTGATTTGGATCATATATTTTTCGAATGCCGAAAATACTCCAACAACATATATAATATTCTATTAACGGAATGTCATATCATGGCTCCCCCAAACTTACTCCACGTCCTGTCGAAGGTAAACAATGTAAAGGCGCAGAAGGCTATCATGTCCTTCTTACTAGTGATGCCGCCGAGACGAGAAATTCTCGTGTCTCGTCTCGTCTCGTCTCGTCTCGTCTCGTCTCGTCTCGTCTCGTCTCGTCTCGACGAGACGAGACGAGAGTGAAATTTTTTTCTCGAGAGAAGTCACGAGACGAGACGAGAGAAGACCGTTTCTCGTCGAGAAATTTCTCGTTTTTTCTCGAATTTTCTCGTTTGTTAGAACACTGAATTTTAGGTATCTCCTAATATATAGACAGAAAAATAATGTGTTTAACGTTCTCACTCTATCGTATTGTGAAGGCATTTACCTTTGCATTTTCGATTGAAAACACAATATCGAAAAGGACCCCAGTCAAATTTCATTCACAAGGCGAAAGACGATAGATTTTGACTAAATTTAACAATTTTGTATCAAAAATTCGAAATTCGCCAAAAACTTCTCACACAAAAATCATTAATAAAAGTGTGAATTTCATTTCATATCTCTCTTACCAGTTTTAATATTTGACATTACTTTCATAACACCCTGTATATCAACCGAAACTTTATTAGGAAATCACAGATAAAGACAACGGAGGGCCATGAAACTAGTGTTATTGAAACAATAGCATTAAGTTAATAGTCTCAATTATGACATTAGTAAATAAATTAAAAATAAAAAGTCTAATATAATAGGTAAAGTGACATTCAGTACGAATGATTTAAGTGTATGCCTTATTTTGCCTCATTTTATTACACAGGTCTCAGACATAAATTTGGCTATTGAAAATAATTATTAAGTGCGGTAAATGATACTTTTCCGCACGAGGTGGCAGTTGCACGAACGGCTCGAAGCAAGTCCGGGCATGCCACTAAGTGAGTGTGGAAACGGATCTTTTCGCACATGTTACTTACAATATTTTTCCTAATTGCGTAAAATTAAGCTTGTTCGTAATAAATTTTTGTATTTTTTGGGTAAAAGGAGCAAAAAATAAAGTGAATTTTTAAATTTTGATATGTCAAATAGATCATTTTCGGAAATACTTCTTTAAGTTCTTTCTCTTGCACTTTCTATTAATGTAATAAAAAAATTAAGGTTTTTCCCCGGATGACATTCTGGGCTGATCCCTTTATTTAGTCAAATATTTTCCAAACTATTGCAGTTAATTATGCCCCGAATTATGCCAAAAAATAAATAATAAAAGAAGGGTAGTTCCATTATGAATCAATTATTATTATAAATCGTTCTCTATTCTGTATCTTTTACCACCCCGTATATTTTGGACTGAAAATACCTCGGTGCCAAGCCTATTACATTACGTGAATTATGTCTTATGACCGCTTGCAATATTTTGTTGATCTAAGAAAAATAGTTTCTAAGTCACATGACTAACAAACCGACTTATATTAAACCCTTCTGCGAGACGACCAGATACATTTAAATGTTTACCCCCTTTAAGATTCGTATAAAAAAATATTTTTTATGATTCGCTACTCACGAGAAAACACGAGACGAGACGAGACAATGGCACTCTCGAGCGAGAAAAACGCGTTTCTCGTCGAGACGAGATAAAAAAAAAACTCTCGCCTCACGAGACGAGACGAGAATGGGCCAATTCTCGTCTCGTCTCGTCTCGCGGCATCACTACTTCTTACATAGAAATAACATTAAACTGTAATCATTAAGTTATAATCGTAATTTTATATCGGAATCCTTAAGAAATGTATAGATATCCTAAATTCCTATATTGTTATGTGTTTTCCCAGGGCCCTCCTGTTTGTTTATAAAATGCTCTGATCGGCCCAGAGCGAGAAGCGAGTAACTCTGTCTCTTTCCTTTTAGGTTTATTCCTTTTCTTTTTTTTTTTCTTTTTCTTATGATTTGATGTATTATCTGTAACCCTTAAAAACTTAGCGGCTGGCTGAATGGCAGGTCTGCGAAAGCCAAAAAAAACTGATTATAATATTATTATGTAAATAACTATTTTAAAACATACCGAGATGATATTGATATTTTCATCATGGTCATGACAAGAGTTATAAGACCCGCTCTTTATTTCGTAATAAATTTCACAAGAGAGGTCTTTGAATATTCAATAGACGGAAGAGTGGATTGTAATGAAAAACGCACGTCGGCAAAGGATATTTTTAGAAAAAAATCAATATAGAACTTTGTAATTCAAGTTCTAAGCGATTATGAAAAAGGGTCTTTTTCAGTGTGATCAAATTTCTTTATTAACAGTGGCGCACCGGAGGGGGGTTAAAACCACTCCCAGGGCTTGGTGAAAAAAAAAATATGAAGGTGCATATTATTATATTAAATTAACATACAATTAGTAGGACTGAAAATTCAGAAAATTGCATTTCCTAAACGTAACTTCGGTACGAAAGGTTTTATCTGGAAGCTGGGTTTGTAAATGTATCAGCACATTGAGTGAACCGCTTCCAGAGGACGATTCTCGGTGCGCTACATTGAATTATTATTTTCTTCGAAAAAAATGTATCCTTTGCGGCAATGTTTTAAATAATATTTTGCGAATCATTGCAAAAGCTGGTGTATTAAATAATGTGAATGAATAAAAATGTTCAATCCCCACAATCGGTGGATCGACTGGCGCAATACAGGAATTCCCATGCAAAATTTCAGGAGGTCAAATATTGGATCCCTTGTTAATTTTAGAATCTTAAGTTTTTTTAAAGAATTCAATAAATTTTGTTTGTTAAGAAAGGTGTTTATTTAAATATTTCTTACCAGTGTTGTAAGTGGAAATATTGGAAATTTACGTGTCTCGGAAATATTGAAAAAAATATTTAAAACTCGTTTTAAACCATTCAAATCAAAGGTTTATATACAGGGTGTCCGGAAAAAGGAGGTAAAATATATTCCTAAAGCAAAAATAATATGACTTTTATATTGTCATTTTTAATTTTCGACCCCCATGTTCGATATACAAAGTTTAAAATTAAAAACTGATTTTTTTGAATAATTCAAATATTTAATATGATATAAATTCCAAATTTGGTACATTACTTCACCATACCATTTCCGGAAATTTTACAACCCTATTTCTTACCATCTAACATTTAAAAGCAAATATCTCAAAAACCAATTGAAATATCGAGATTAATGAAGGGGTCAGAAATCTGAGAGACAAATATGCGAGAATATACCAAAGTCATAAACTGTAATCAGCGTCCCCTAGAAAGTATCATAAAACTAATTATGAAATCGCCTTTCTTGCTTCAAAAACAGCATTACGCTAAATTTGATTCATATCCGCTTAACCAACTTTCTAAAATATTTGCTTGGATCACCATGTATCACCAGTGGATATTTTATCATAAGAAAAGAAGCCTAGATGCAGGCCTATTTTCAAGTACTATATCCTGTTGCTGTATGGCCCCTTAGATATGGGACACCCTTTATATTTCCGTCTCTCCATAAATATTAATTAAACATAATATTTAGATTGCTATGGCCGGCAAAAGTGAATTTGGCAACACTTGTTTGCATTATGTGTATCACCTTCGATAGCTCAGTTGGTAGAGCGGTGGACTGTAGCGGAACATGCATTTGTAGACATCCATAGGTCGCTGGTTCAAATCCGGCTCGAAGGATCACTTTTTTTTTACTTTCTTGAAAAGTTTTTTTTTTTAAATCACTTACTACTAGAAGATAAATTTATCAACATAACATAGCGTTGACGTAACCTTGATTTTGACCTATTCTCATGTATAACCAAGGTTTAGATATCATTTAGGTACAGGATAACATTTAAAAAATTGCCTTGGAATTATTGAAATTAAATTATTAAAAACCTACACGTTTTTTGTATTTATTTAATCTAGGTAGGTAGGTATATATTTAACAATAATAAGCGTTTAAACGATGAATACAACATTTTTTGTTGTCTAAATTAAAACTGAATGAGTGGGTATATTGAACCGGTCATTTGAAGAAAGCAGGAACTAAGCCAAGTTTTTATTTTTAGTTCACTAAAATTAACCTAAAACAATTGCCTTGCGTCATTTTTCATTTTAATATTACCAAACAAAAAAGATTTATAAATAATACACAAGAGAATAATTAATCATTATACATCAGCTGTTTTTTTTTAATAACGACAATCTTGTTCTAATAACCTCTTTTTTCAGTAATATTCAACGACTTATTCTTATAAAAGGTGAAATTCTTCATTCTCGGAACCATTTCTAATGTGTAACATACCCTTACAACCTCAGACCAGTGCTTGGTCTGAGCTTACAACTGTATGGTTTACTCTAAAACTATCGAAGTTATCAAATTTATCAAAAGTTATATACCGTTTTGGTCAACTCGAACTTACAGTGACATTTTAGGTGGGTATGAGATAACGAATAATATGTTTAGATGCCCGCAATAAGGACAACAGATCACTTAGTGTTGCCGACGTGACCAAAGCATGGCGTGTCCAACCCTCGGTTAAAGAGAGGATATAATTTGTGCTGGCGAAATCAGATTGACAGAAATTCAGTTAATATTTGGAACTTCGTTTTGGTTGTGCCGCGAATTATTTTAAGTATTTTCCATTTCATGTAGATAACTTATTAAGTATTGCATTTAAAAATGCAACAATTATTTTAAATTATTTGTTTTTATTAACCTACGGTAAAAAATAAAACGCTGGTATGAACCCCGATTTTTAAAAGCTATAAAAAATATTTAAGATACTTTTGGGACAGGTTGGTCGGGATAAAAAAAAATGCAAAACGCCTACTTTCTCTGCACTCTCAGCCTTCGCATGCAATAGAATAATTTTAATTTTTTGTTTCTGCGAACAAACTTTCAAAACACCAGCAGATATTTCACCGTACATTTACCTGAGAATTTCAGTCGGAACGTATGTGTTGCTATGGAGGAATACAGCGAGAGCGGAATGTGACTATCTCTTTTTTACGCACTGTAAAATTATTTCGTGTGAAATTACTTGCTTGATAATGGGTAATATTTCGCCTTGAAGGTTCAAGGAAGATTACTAGCATATACCTACTACTATACTATAACATTCAAAAATAATTTTAGTGACGTATAACATACCTTACTCACAGTTTGCCAGTGCGGCACTAAATTTAGCACACAGCTGCCATGTTTTAAGTGCCGCTTTCTAATTCAAGTGAAGTTGTCCAATTACGGTACTGAACATATTATTTTGGAATTTGTAGTATAGGTGGTTAAAACTAACGGTAAAAGCATGGTCATTTTATACAGGGTTAGGAAAAATTACCAGAACGGTCGATTATTTCAAAATATACAGGGGTTATCAAAAAACGTCTTATATAAAAAATGTAGGGCTGTTAAAAATCTACATATCGGTGATAAATTGAAATATACAGGGTCGCCCACAAAGTTGTGGAGAATGATAGTTATATTTTTTTAAATGGAACACCCTGTATATTTTTACATTTTTAAATTCCACATAAAATTATAATTATTTTTTGTTAAATGCATTATTAGTCTATACTTCATAGTTTCCGAGATATTGACTCTCGAAAAGTGACATTTTTGAACTTTGACAGCTTATAACCTTCTAACAGTACGTCTTAGAGCAAAACGGCTTACATGTCCCTATCTTCAATTTTTATTATCTTCCCAAAAAAATCACCTTCCGGTGAAACCGGATGTAACTCGAAAGCAGGAAATATAGTTGTTCCGGGTTAACTGGAAGTGGATTTTTTGGGAAGATAATAAAAATTGAAGATAGGGACATGTAAGCCGTTTTGCTCTAAGACGTACTGTTAGAAGGTTATAAGCTGTCAAAGTTCAAAAATGTCACTTTTCGAGAGTCAATATCTCGGAAACTATGAAGTATAGACTAATAATGCATTTAATAAAAAATAATTATAATTTTATGTGGAATTTAAAAATGTAAAAATATACAGGGTGTTCCATTTAAAAAAATATAACTATCATTCTCCACAACTTTGTGGGCGACCCTGTATATTTCAATTTATCACCGATATGTAGATTTTTAACAGCCCTACATTTTTTTTATAAGACGTTTTTTGATAACCCCTCTATATTTTGAAATAATCGACCGTTCTGGTAATTTTTCCTAACCCTGTATAAAAGTATATACTACATACATCTTCTTAAATGTAATCTTTATAATTATTAACATATACGTAGTTATAAGGTTCATGTAAATTTACATCTATACTTTATCCTAACGCAAGGGACATTTTGCGAAAACGTAAAAAAAAAATTGCATATTTTTTCATGGAAAAGTTTATGGGTACCTCCAATAGGAAATTGTAGTGTGCAAGTATGCATCCCTCTATCTCTACATAGATACCTCAGGTTTCCCCTTGTTGTTGAGGTGACAGCCTAACGCAGAGGTAGCGTTTACGCATCGCAAGCGGAAGGCACCCGTTTCGATCCTGGGTACGTTCAGCGCACTTATTTAGTTCGCTTGACCAGGTTCCCATACTAGGTAGTGTTGAAAATGCAACACACACTGGCAATCCCAATCAATGACAAATAAACTGCCACTGCAGTTAAGAGATAACCTCGATACGATACAGCTGTGAGGCTCCTGGGCTCCTCTGGTTTCATTCGGGTGTTAGTGAGCTACACCTGAACGGTCCTGAACCAAGTGAAGGATTCAGTGCGGACAGTGACCCACGAAAGGGACGTGTCTGGTACCGATCCGGATGGATTGGGGGACTCCTTGAATCAGAAGATTCGGTGGAGTGACATTTCTAATACTGATCTCGATGGATTGAGGGCTCTCCGGAAACATCCTTTAAGTTGCAGTACGCAGACGTAATGGGCTGCCCCCGTCGAGGTCTATGGTGGACAAGAAGTGTTACAACAAAACTGTGCCGAGAATAACATCTCACGGAAATTGTGGTTCGGAACTCAAGTAAAACTGTTTAGGTAATAATATATACGTACCCAAGCATTACAGCCCGAATTTACAGTGCGCAACGATAAAAACTTCAAAAATAGTTGCAGGGATTCGGCTGTTACAAAACAGTAACACCACCAGTAATATTTAAATATACAAATTTTATATTATCGGGTAGGTAGGTCGATAAACCTTTAACTACTTTAAAATGCGTTTCTCATTATGTAACGGATTAAAATAAGAGAATAATGAATTTATTATTATTTCCAAAAAGGAAAGTTAGTTTAAAAATTGAATGGTAATGCGAATGCCATTATTTTGTTAAGTACTGACAGTAATACCTTTTGATCGGGTAACTAGCATATTTTTGAAAACCTTATTTTTTAAATCATCCTACAAATTAAAGTCTAAAGGGTCGAGGTCTGGGGATCTGGCAGGCCCCTCAATTTCGCCACTCCTCCCGTTCCACTGATTGGGGAACATTTGGTTCAAAACTTGATGCACTTGAAAACCACAATTAGCAGGGGTCATCATACTGTTTCGTCAGGATAAAGAATTTCTAATTGTGGAATAATCTGTTCACGTAATAACTGGCAGTAAAGTTCGCTCGTAAGGTTTACATCAATTAAAAGCAACATATTAGTGGCATAGCGAAGAAGTGTGTGACTATCTTTTGTATCGGAATACATAGGGATCGAAGATCCAAGCATAACCTGGGGCGTGTAGACCACGACGGCAGTTTCATCCTTATTAGGCAGTTACACTGGTATAAATCGAAAGGTAGACAAAGTAAATAAACCACGAAGTGTGTGTGTAAACTGTGTCCAGTACTGTCCAGTATAGGGAACGCAACAGCCTTTTACCAAAACAGTTTGCCGTTTTGCAGATCGGAACCGGATCACGCCGCGGTACCCACTATAGAATGCGCGCAATCCGTCAAAAAGCCATGTAAATCATTAGGAGATAATTATTGTGTTCATGAAAAATAATTAAAAGCAACATATTAGTGGTGGATGATTGATTCCGCTTGGATGACGCTACGGTGTATTAAAGGCCGCTTAACTTTTGCAAAATGGCTTTAGTACTTATATAGGGTCAATTGTATAGGTATGAATTTACCTTAGAGTTAAACCTACGTTTAATCCTAGAGTTATTCCGTGAGTTAACCCAAGGTAAAATGTTTTGCCAGTTGTATGGGTTTGTGTTAAGAACGTTTTATTTGAACTAGCTGCTAACTTCAGTATGATATAAGGTCAATAATATCTAAATCATCTTCATCATCCGAAAGAAAATCATAAACAATATCCATAAAATTTTTAAATAATAAAATAAAAAATAGGAATCATTTAAATAAATTAGGTTATTGTTGTAAAATAACAAAAAAAGGCATTTTCAGGCTTCTAATCCCGAGATCGTAGGTTAACCCATACCCGATCCACGAGTGGGTTTATCCTAGAATAGGAAATAACCTCTGCCTATGCAATGTATTTTTATACTTATCCCCCGATTAACTCTCATTTTTGAGTTAACCCAAACCTATACAATTGGCCCTTAGTACATCGTGCCGCTATCTGTGGAGTTGCTTGGGTTATGGCTGCCCGTATAGCCCTAACAACGACGAAACGGACGTCGTGGTCTACCCGACCCAGGGCATCCATTATGCTTGCATCCCTGTGTATTCCAATACACACTTGTCCGGAATGCCACTAATATGTTGCTTTCAATTATTCTTCACGGACACAATAATTATCTCCTAATGTTAACATCAATAAAAAATGGTCCAATAATGCATGTTGTGGACTATTATAATACCCCAAACATTCTCTGGTTTTTGTTTGTGTACTTCGACTATCCACCGGGGATTATTAGCAGACTACTTACAGTTTTATGCCTATTGAAGGTGCCAATGCCGCTAAGCATAAAGGTAGCTCCATCAGAAAACGAAATTTTATGAGCGAAATAAGGATTTGCATTACATTTACATCTTTTCGTTTTCAAATAATTTTTGTAATTGATTGATAATATTGGTGGTTCAAGGGAGATTGTCGAAGTGATCAATTAGAAATATAATAGTAGATTAATTAAAATTTCCTTACTACCACCAGTAGCTGTTTTTGGTCTGCCTGACCTTTATTTATCTTTCACACGTCCCGTTTCGATAAAGTTGGTAACCAGTTATGACTAGGTTATTGCAGGTCGAACAGGATATATCCTTAACTTTCGTCAGATCCATCATTAGACGATGACGATCAGAGAGGCGAGAGGCAGCCGAGAGGAGGAAGCACATGGCGACATCTAGCATTGATTTTAGACACCTTTAAAGCATACCAGCACCTCTAAACAGAACTCAATAAAATTAAGTCAAATGTTAAGAGAAAATTACTTGTAAATACTAAAGTTACCATTACTAGGGTTCGGAATTGTATTCGAATAATTCGAATATTCGACTATTCTAAATTCGAATTTTTTGTTAGTTAAAAAATTCGACTATTCAAATATTCGACTATTCAAGTATCTTTTCGACTATTTGAATATTCGACCATTCAAATATATAAATGAATTTGTTGAACTTCTTGTTCCAGTTTTTGTTGTTTCTGTTTTATGTTAAATAAAACACCGGGTTTATTTTTATAATTTTATTATCGTTGTGTAAAATGTTTGATTTTTTGTGTTCAATAAATAAATCATTTTGTTTAAGAGTTTTTTATTTATTACAGAGTTCTCAAGTTCTCATATCTTAAAATAATTTAACAGAATTATTTATTGGTCATCTTACTTTATTCGACAAAATGCACATTATTATTATTCGATAATTTAGATATTAAAAATGACTAATACTTTAAAATGTTCCTTTATTATGTTTAATCAGTTAAACCACTTCTACTGTGATTAAACGACTGCCCAACAAACAGTTAAAGCCTTGGCGACCTCTCATTTGGAGAAAATGACCTATTTAAGTAAAAAATAGTCTATTTTTTACCTTCAAATCGGCTTTTTAGACGAAACGGCCAAAGAGACTAACAGTTTGGCCCAAACAAAGTAATTCGAACTTATTAATACGTGTTCAAAGTGGGAAAAAATAAGAGGCCCAAGAGGTGGTCCAAAAGAGTAGATAATTACCTTGTAAATCGCCTTGATAGTTAGGTCTAAGGAAAGTCAGTAATAAACGCCCAACCAGGTTATTTTTTACCTTAGATTGGGCCTTAAAGCCCGATAATCTTTTATGCCTATAAATGAAGAACAAGTTACTTCGTTTTGTCTTTAATATATCTCCATGGTCAGGTTATAATGTGAACACTTTTTGAGGTGATGTATACCCTATATTAGTATTACATTTTGTACTTGAAGCCCAGAAGGCTTTAAAGTATAAAATAGGTTATAGTTATGACTTAAATAATTTCTTTATAGCCCAATATTTTGTCCTCAAAGTGATTTTTACCGGATATAAAGCCGTATCTTCCAAAAATTATGTCTTTAAAGAGATTCTGGCTTAGAAAACTTTAATGATGATTGTAAAGTTTATTACATAGTGGTAATCTTCCCACTTGTGGGGAACATAAGAATAATCCAAGGAGGAGCTTGACTCCCTCCATTTTAAAATAATCAATCAGTTTCCATTTTTTCGGCGAAATAAAAGGGGGTAGGAGATATACAAAACACCGGAACAACGAAAAAACGTTGTACGTTTATATTCGAACTCGGCCAAAAAGTAAGGTTAGTTACATTATAATAGTGGCTATTAATCCGTTGCGAGGCAATAATTCAGCGACCCCGATAGAAACATTTTATGGAGTAGTAGGCCGTACATAGGGCCTGCAGTATTCTTAAAAACCCCAAATTAGGCTTCATAAACACTCAATATTATAAATTTATGCCATATAAACGAATATTTCTCCTAATTTAGACCTATCAAGACGGAAGATACAAAATAGGACATTTTCTCTTAGTGTAACCTAATACGGGTTGACTTATAGGTCCAATTTTTTTTAAGGCCCAAACCACAGGAAATCACGACCTTTAGGAAAAATATTTTACTGACGCCATATTTTTTTCAACATGGTGTATTATTTTCAATTAATTTTGTTAAATTACTTGTAACACTAAAGCAACGACAAATATATTACAAAAACCGAGCACAGAAACGAGCTAACTTATTCGTCCAAGCAAAAAATATTGGCTACATTTAAAATTTTTGGTATTTTCAATTTTAATTTACCTTGTTTTTTTAATTAAATGCCGTTTTTCTGGGGCGCGGTTAGTTTTTCTAGGTAAAATTGAAATCTATACGAAAATTTTTTACGCGCACCCATTTTTTCACTTCACATCGATGAAATAATGATTTTTATAAATACATACCTATCTATATACTACCACTCCATTTTAAAAATCAATAGCGGCTGACATGACATGTTCTGATTTAAGAACCTTCCTGCCTTCTGTGCTTTGATACAAATAAAAACAAAATACTATTTTTATCTTTTTCTAAAATTGTGGTTATGATTTTCTATAAACTTCATAGCCCATAACAGGCCCAACATAGGCCCACATGGGTTAAATACGGGTAAAAAACACCTCTTTACTACCACAGAGAAGACTACTTGGCCTCGTCTATGAAGAACAATTCTCCTAATGACAGGTGTTTCTTACCACTTTATTACCTTGGTTTTATTCCCCACTAGGTGATAAAGTGGTATAAATTACTAACTTCTGACTATGTAAAGCGGTCTGTCGAGCTTTACAGTTAAAAACGTAGGTAAAAGTCACCTTTTTTAGACTATAATTGTTTGTTGGGTGTATTTCGATATATAAATAGACGACTATTCGAATATTCGACTATTTAAATATTCGACTATCTAAATATTCGACTATTCAAATATTCGACTATTCGAATTATTCGACTATTCGAATTATTCGACTATATTCGACTATTCGAATTATTCGACTATATTCGACTATTCGAATTATTCGACTATATTCCACTATTTGAATTATTCGACTATTCGAATAACATACCAAACGACTATTCGAATACTTATATTTTAAAAATTCCGAGCCCTAACCATTACAAGAGTCAGGCTAAGCGCTGCTCTTGTAATGCGAATAGGATATGACTGGCTGAATAACTCACATACTTCCTGCTGTGTTCACCAGCGGTCACCATATCCAACTATCATTAAAATCTCAATTTTTTTTTCAGTTAAGGCTACCATACCAATTTCTAGTTGTTAAATGCATACGAATAAAGATTTGATAACTGTTCATGTATGATTATCACCTAACAATGCACCAATACCCTTAAAAATACAGAAAAAAAATCTCATTTGTAATGTCAGTGACATTGACAGATACATCGCTAATGCAAATTTATCAGGTTTTAACAATCCAGTACACGTAAGTACATTATCTTTTTGCAGTCACCGATTTTAAAACAATTTGTTATAAAAATTAGTTGAAAGTTTTTAACGCTTCGTAAACACAAGCAGTTAGTTTTTTTTTAATGATTTATGCGAGCGATAATCCTGCCAAGTTAAGAAATGTAAAAGCGTGTTTCAGTGATTTTACATCATTTACGCCACTTGCACTCCTTCACAAACACATTGTGACTGCATCACTGAACTAAATAATTATACTTATACATACAAAAACAAAATGGCGAGCGAAGGTGCATGAAGTGACTATGGACTTTTCTGAAAAGGCATGTATGTATGTGTAACTAAACTTTCGGTCAGTATGTCTTGTCCGCGCCTCTTCGTCGTTGTTCTTCCAACCGTTACTTCTTCCTACTGTTTTTTAACGCCAATTTGTCATACAAATGATCTGTCATGAAGGGGTTAGTGAAAGGTGTATGTCGCGCAAGGCAAATGCGAAAGGAAATCTCCAACACTTCAAAGCCTAAACCCCAAGGGTGAAAGCGAAGAGGCCTAAAATCCCTGTTTGTGACAGGTTTTTTTTAAATACTAAGTAAAGTATCCTGCAGGAGGTGAATACGTAAACATATAACGAAAATGTGGCTGAAAGAAACCATTTATTTAGTAATTCGTAATTGACTCCGCTCACGCAGACATACCTATAACAAAAGGTAGCTAACTGACGTACCATAAGGCATGTATGTACCATTGCGGCCAAAAATACTGGGACCAAGAAATTTGCTTTGATTTCCTGGGCTCCTATCTTATGTCAAGTTGCAGGCAGGTAAGTTTTGATTTGTCGTCATCAACTTGTCAAATAATAATATATTATATTTTGTCATTAATATTTGCAATGTTTTGCTATATATATAGAAAACCGATAATGTTAGCATTAATTGTGGAACAAAAAACTATTATTCACACCAGATGGACAGAGTATACCTATTAGAGATATTGCTGCGTTATTGAGAGTAAGCACGAATACAGCGATATCATACAAGAAAAAAAAATAGAATACGGGAAAATGATGAGAAAACCAGGTTCCTCTAGACATCAATCCTAATAAGAAAGTTTGGGAGAAATGACAAAATATATGTATAAGAATGATTTTAGACCGAGAAGCCAAGAACTACAATAGAAAATACTGGAAGCATGGACTAAAATAACTCCAGAATTTACAAAAATTGTGGTGCTAAGTAAGCATACCACGTCGTCTATAAGCCGCCTTCGACAGAAACGGTGCGATGACGAAGTATTAATTATTGTTCTTTTTATTTATTTTCCCAAATGGAGTTTAAGTATTATATAATATATTATTTGACAAGAGACAATCCCTTTCTTGTACTAATGATCTATAATAAAAAAACAACACGTAAAAAAATAAGAAAAAGACCAGAGATAGTCTAGGAGCAACATATTTTGATTTTTCTTTCTAGTGCCAGTATTTTTTGCTGCAATTTAAAATGGCACCACCCTGGAGCCCATACGGTTTAGCGTCTTACCGCTGAAGCAGATGATACAGTTGGCAGAGCCGTAATTCATCAATTGTAAAGTAAGAAGAACACATTTTATTGGACAAAAATGTTAGTTTAGATCACCTTACAAATTCATTATCGCGGAGAAAATGAACTGGTGTTATCAATATGCGGATCACTACCAATGACGAATAAGGTACCTAAATGACAGTGACTGCATGATATTATTATGTCAATATTTTTAATACGCACTAAGATTCTACCAAAACTTTTCAATTTTGTTTTTTTTTGTTCCTGTGAAAGGAAATTGACAGTTTAAAAATCGATTTTGTCATCCTTCGAGAATTTTTATTTTGCCGAGTATGTATTTTGCTAATAAAAAACGCTTCAGTTATTTAAGTGGTAACCGGTTTCATGTCTAGGAGGAACAGCAAGTCCCACAAGTCAATTACTTAACAATCCCAGATTTCCCTCAACCTTCAAACAATAATTAAATAACTATTAAAAATATACGTTTCTATTTGCTTTCTATAGAAGAGCAAGTTTTTTCAGCCGTAGGGACTAAACTATAACTATCTCTTTTAAAATGTTTGCCGAAAAAGTTTACGCATTTTAAAATATTTTGTAAATTCACTTTTCCCGCCGATATTTAAAAATAATTGTCAGTTTCGAATATTAACAAGTAGTATCACTTTTGTGAAGCCGAGCTGTAATTATAAACAAGGGTTGATCACCTAAAATATTAGTTTAAAAAATCCCCAAACCCTATTTGCTCCCTAGTGGTGCAATTTTCCTCAACGTATCAGTTATCCACCAGTTGTTTCGATGACTCCACCAAAGGCGGAATAATAATTCACTACAATAACGCTACACTTTAAAGTGTTGATATCTACACGATAATCTGAAAACTCCACGATGATACTATCCAAACTATCAGCTGGGCCTAAGTTGCTAAAGACCGTTAACAGAGAAAACAAGACAAGGTCTTCTTATTTATAAGTTGGTTAAAGGTGTTGGTATGCTTTAATAGTATCCAACATCGTTACTAGATGTCGCTTGGTGCTATATCCTACCGACGGTTTCCAATGTTCAAGTTGAACTTTAAGTTTTCTTTCTTTCGTCAGGTCCTAGGCTAACTGAAGAATGGCGAAACGCGCATACGAATTAGTCTGACGAAATGAAAGGAAAACGCTTCGTCTTTTAAAGACATTAAAGACAAGGTATGGAAGTCATTTAGAACTCTCTATTTTAAAAGCTAGTAAACATCCTCTAAATAATTCACAAAAGCCCTCGTATTTTCTATGCGATATATTGTATGGTCGATACAATGGAAGGCAACATAATAATATATGCCGTAACTTATTTGAGCCATTTCGTTTAAGCGCCATTAAAGTGGATATTAAATAAAATCTCCACAAAAGAACAGAAAAATAAAAGAGGAAACGAGAAACTACGTCATAATAATAATAATAATAATAATAATAATAATAATGTCGATGAACGTCTGATTGTTTAGGTTATTTCTTCCTTGTGCAAGATCCTTTTTAAATTTAAAAGTCACCCAATTGGTAAAAATAAAATAAAAATGGCTTTATTGTAATTCAAGCGTTCAAACTTTCAAATGGCAGAGTTGAGGCTGCCCAAATATTCTAATTTATTAATAATTATTATCTATTTATACCTGCATATGCAGCCAGGTTTGCCATGGGACATCACAATAAATTTGGCTACCCTCAAATCTTGGCGCCCCTATTAATTTTATATCAAACGAGTATTAAAATTTTTTAAAATGTTTCTATACTTTTGCTCGCCACTGTAGGTACAGAATTAGCTACCGGCAAAAGTATTTGCCGATAAGTCATTTTAGGTAAACTAAAATTATCTTAAAATCCTCCCTGTAATAACACTGTCCCATTTTCTTACACACTCACCTAATCCTGCTTTATTAACAGGCTGAGGCCCCAACTTGGAAATCCATCTCAAAAACCGACAGGCACTCTGCGCGGTTGCCGCAGTCCGACAAGCCGTAGGCGACGTTCCCGTCTGTTGTAATACGGCCGTTAAACCACCACCGCCCGCCGAGTCCGTTCCTGGCGAGAGCGGTCGGTATCGACTGTAGGGAGACATCAAAATTGTACAGAAATTTATGTACAGTTCAAAATTGTACAGAAATGTATGTACAGTTCGAAATTGTACAGTTAAATTACGGGGGACGCGAGCACATGTCCTATAAATACCGAAACGTCACTAATGATAATTGTTATTGAATTTGAATTGAAGTTTAAGTACTACGGCCACTGGACACTGCAAAAAGAGAAATAAATGATAATTATGTTGTGTTCGAGTTACAGCCTATACACCACTGCAAAATTTACATTTTAAGTTATAGCCCTTTTTCTTCCAGATTGTTTTGACACCCTGTATATTTTTTATGATAACTTTAGATTGAAATTTTGTAATAACTTTGGCTTATAGTGTTTACTTTTACACTTTCCAGCAACTTTGACGGTGACATAAGTGACATTGGCATGCATTATTTACTCACAATCAAAGCGCCTGATTAGCAAGTCAAAAATTACGCTAACCGGGACGACTGTGAGAGAATTATTTCTGCCAATGTCATGTATGTCACCGTCAATGTTGCTGGTTAGTTAATTATTATTAGAAATCTTTATGCAACCCGACATAATATGGTAAATCCTGCATGTAGTTTGACATGACCTACTTTTAAATAAAACTTTTCGCCTGCGGCGCAGCGCTAATTTAATAGTGGTTTATGAATGTTGAATATTATGGTAATTATCTGTTATATAGCTACGTCAAAGTAAAAACTATGATTTTTTCAGGATCGGCGTATTTTGACGCGTAGATCACGAATATGAAAACGAAAATTGGAGAAAATCCAGATATTTTCATCTAAAGTGCTCCTTTTTCATAGTTCTGTTACGTCGCCTTCTCATTGAATTTACACTGCTTTTTTTCAGATTTTTGCCAAAAAATATATTACACCACAAATATACTAAGTACCTACCTACCACCTTCTTCCAAAGTGTAACAAAAAAACAAACAAATAATAAAGGAAAAACAGCACTTTTTCCTCTAAAAACTAACGATTTTCTTACCAAAAATAATTAATAGTAAAAACATCTATTACGATTCTTTTTTTTAACACGCTTTTATTAGCTTCACCTGTATGTTTGTTTGTCCGTAACCGACTTTTTTAACCCGATTTTGACCCACTTTAAACGGTCAGATTTAATTTAAATTTTGTAGATTTATCAAGAACCGCTGACAATACAATAAATTACATGCAAAAAATTCTCCTGTCAAATTTTGACAGCTGTCAGGTATAAAACGAAGAAGCGATTTTGACGAAACAAATTATGGGGTCGTATAGTATTCGATGCGAAGACTTCGGGAAAAATAAGCAAAAAATTCTCCTGTCAAAATTTGACAGCTGTCAATATGTCAAATCGTTTAAAAAAAAATGATATTAATGAAAAACTATAAGGTCGTATGTATATTGGCGGTGGAAAGTTGAAAAAAATACGCAAAAAATTCTCTTGTCAAAATATGACACATGTCAATGTCAGAATTATTACAATAACCGATAGTAATGAAACAAACGTGGGGTCGTATAGATATTGTCGCTAAGAATAGAGAAAATTTTTTAAAAAAATTCTACCCGTCAAAATAAAATTTTGATTTTTTTTTTTAATTTTGAAGTTTTTTTTCGTTTGTCGGGTTTGTATGTAGGTATGTTTGTTTGTAACCGACTTCTTTGAACCCGATTTTGACCCACTTTAAACGGTCAGATTTAATTTACATTTTGTAGACTTATCAAGAACCGCTGACAATATAATAATCTACTAATCTAGCTCAATCTACTTAAAAAAAAATGTTCTTAACAATAACTCAAACTAACAAATGAAAAATAAATAAAGTTTAAAAAAACTAAAAAACACGCTTTAATAATTAATCAAACTAAAAAGCGGGAAATAAATATAGTTAAAAATAATTCTTGCAATTCTTAATACTTATAGGCAGAAAATAATAATGAACCATAAACATTAGTCAGTTGTATTATAGTGAAAAAAAAAGCGTGAGGCGCTGTGGGCTATATTTTTCGTATATCGAGCACCCCACGCTTTATTCACAATAATACTAATGTTTATCGTTCATTATTATTTTCTGCCTATATTAAGAATTTCAAGAATTATTTTAAACTATATTTATTTTCCGCTTTTTAGTTTGATTAATTATTAAAGTGTGTTTTTTAGTTTTTTTAAACTATATTTATTTTCTTTTTAAATCTATGCTTTTTACTTAAGAGCAAACACTAGTGGCGCATTAACTATTACGTTAAAAAAGGTTGGATTTAAAAATTAATAAAAACAAAAATAAATCTGCGCAAATTTGACAAAATTTTGTTTCATGCTTTTATTAACGTATCAACTAATCTTTTTTAACTTAATTCTGTAGCCGACTGCTACTCCAAGACGGGTATTTGGCCTCTTTTTGGAGAAAACGAAAAATAAACGAAATATTGATAAGAACACGAAATGGCGAATGCATCACTAGTGTTTGCTCTTATAATTAATTCCAAGGAACATCAAAAAAACATTGCCAAGCCCACTTTAATTCAAGTTTTCGTTCCATATACCTAATACCAACTTAAAAACAAACATTCCCTTACCTCGAAGTGAAAGTATTTTTTTAAGAGCGAAAATTGCGGTTGTTCCTTTAAATATATGCTTGTTTTTTGCAACATCTTAGAAGAAGATATTATACTTCATACGAAGTCAGTTGAGACAACGTAAATATTGGGGGTACGATCAATTTACTCCATCACACACTGAAACTACAATACAAATATGTATAACAAAATTTGTACTGATCGCTCCCTATACAGATGTTCGAAGAAAGTCCACGTGGACTTGACAAGTCTGTCATCAATTTTTTTTTTAGTTTTTTTGTCTGTCTTAACTAAGATCGTATATACTTTATAACCAAATAAAAACTAAAAACGCAAAGTCGTCGTCTCGTCAATCACTATTTATTTAAAAAGGTGACATGTTTCGCCCTATATGGGCATCATCAGACCTAGAAAGTTTTTTAAAACATAACATTAAATAGAAAGACCCCCTAAATGTTTCTTACCTAACATTAAAACACGAAATTAAAAGTTAATAAATAATTAAACACATCAACATTACAATTAAAAAGAAAGTAACAATAACCAAACAGTTTACGGTAGGGCCAGGGACTTGGTGGTAACTCAGTAAGAACCGCAACCCACATTCTAATGTCCCGATTCAAAATTAAAAAAGAAGAAGAAGAGCTGTCAGTCAAAGTCCTTGTACTATTTACATGAAAAAAGGCGGGAAAAATATGTGGTTAAGTATATTTACGTATTAATCGTTTATATTATTAAAAATAAAATAGGGTTCAAAATTGAAAACGTCGTTAACACATACTTTATAAGTGTGGTATACCTAATTTATTTTTTGGTGAAAATCTAAATAAAAAGCGGTGTAAATGCAATGAGAAAGCGCCGTAAACAAAACGATGGAAAATGAGCAATTTAGATGAAAATATCTGGAAAACTGAACTTTTCCGTCAGATTCTTGATCTACGAGTCAAAATACGTCGAACATGAAAAAATCATAATTTTTGGCGTGGTGTAGCTAACCCACCTAAATTGTATATTACATCTACTAAAAAATTGGAAATTGCACAATGGTGTACCTAACTGTGGGTCTGGTGCACCGTAGGACCCTCGGAATTTAACAATTTTTGAAAGTGCAATGGAAAGACCTGTTTGTATAGAACACATTACCTAACGGTAAAAAAATGATAGACGAGACTGTTTTTCTCTAAAAAAAACAAGGAAAAGAAGTTCGCTTTGACAGCTATTTTTACGCGAAAACACCCCGTTACGTTAGTCATTCCTAACAATGTTGCCAGACTTGCTATAAAATATAAATTGATTGGAAATTCATAAAAGATTTGATTTTTTTTTGGGCCAGAAAAAATGTTCTGGATACTAACGAACAAACCGGTTAGAGAGTATGACAACGTTGCTTCTCTAATATGACAACCGACAAGCTGTCGACAACTGTTTCGATATTTTGTGGTTAAATAAAGCAGTTTTGATATGAGCAATTAATATCAAGGTCGTAATTTTATATTATCATTAAAAACGATTTTTTTAAATAATAATCAGCCTTTTTTTTATCTAATTTTTGTTTTGCATATACATTTGTAATCCCTCTGGATAAGAAATGGGTAAGAAATATTCAATAGGAAAGTACGCTTGCAGTAAAAAGCATCACATACACTTCCTTGTATCACAATCTTAAATGATATTTGTTTCTACTAACTTCGTAAAAAACGGTTCATCCATAATTTTTTTACGTAGAATTACTCAAAATTAAACACTCTTTGAGTTTTTATTTCAAAATTGTGAAATTCTGAGGTTACAAAGTGCACCATCAACCATCACCCCTAACAGTTTATTTTAAAACGTATCTGGCTGTAATTCAAGCAAAATAATTACCAAAAAAAAACTTCCCGGTACGAGCCGGCACTGAACACAAAGTTTCCCACAAAAACTGTAACAATCGCGTGATAACGGGGCGCCCGATTTCGCTGTTATATCGAACAAACCGAAACGCGGAAAGATTGATTCAAAGTGTCAATGCGCCCGTGCAAAAATCAGTTAGAAATATCACGATTGTACTTTCAAGAATTAACATAAACCGTGATAGAAAAAAAAATGGATCTAGCCCAAATTAATTATTATTAAAATTAATTATTTTTAATATCAATAATAAATTGTAAATAAATTAAAAGAAAAATCACGAGTTTCAACAGTCACGATTGTTTTCTCACGTTTGTTGAACTCACTCGATTCTGTTGAACGCGTAACGATGCTAAATCCGTAAAAATCGACTGAAATTATGTCACAATGATGAGAACTATTTATAAAGTCAATTTGTGCACTCCGAAAATCGAATTATCTTTGACGCGGAAATAAAAGCACAGCGGCAGACTGCTTGATTCCCACTGAACAGAGCGCAAAAATAAACAAAAACAATGTGATTTAGAAGTACCAAAATATTTGTACACGTGCGCCGCGAATTTCGCGCGTATAATATCATAGGCCAATGGCAAATTAATTAAATCACGAGACTCAATGATAACAACAATAACACTGGGACAGCTGATGAAGCACCAAAACGAAAAAAATCCCTTTAAATATGGTTCCTTAACACGTCACTTTAAATCGCATAATCACTACTAAACGGATTAAATCATCACAATAGAATAAAACAAAGTTAGCTTGTTTCGCATCCCTCGCGAAAACAAAAGACGAATGTCATTCACAACGCGATCTATGATGGAAAGACGTCAGGCAAAGTCGAGTCACCTGTTGCACCGGGTCCGCCGCATGGCCTACTACCATATTATTTCTGTAGAATGATCGCAGATTCGCGGACTCGCAGTAAATGTTCGCTGGTGGAAATCGGTATCGCTCGTCAGTCGTGTGGCATGGATTGTGGCATGAGGTACCAATTTCTATGCGAAATCAAAAACGGTGATTGTGGTAGTACTCATAGTTGATACGAGTACGGTACTCAAAGTCGAAAGACCCCTATAATTCCAAATATAAACATAATAAAATTTTCAAATGCGATAAAAAATCAGGAATTGTAGAAATGTAGCACAATAGCGGTATGGGATATGCAGGAGGGAAAGGTTACAAGTTTGATATGTGGAATATGAAATCAAAATAGGCTATGACAATCTGGACTTTTAATGATACATATTATTTAAAACTTTTAATGCAAAACAAACGCCGTACAATTCCCTTCTACAAGCAAGAGTACTCAGATTTAGGTATAACAGTTAATCGTTTTTACTTAAGTTGATATCTGTTCTGAACAAATCGCAGTTGGAAAATTTCATGAATTTATGTTAGACATTTTTAAGTCTATTGCCATGAACTTAATAGTATGGTGACCGCCCTATGTTTGAAAATTCCAAAATTGATATTAAGTGGGAAATATACAATAATCTGATTGCATTAATATTTGTAGTATTTACATGATCGTCTTATAAATCCGAACATTCTATTCGCCCTCTGTTCTCAAAGTGATGTAAGAGCGTAAATTTGCTATCCAAAAGATCTAAAAGACCTTTAACCTTGGAGACCTAAACAAGGAGAACTCCATTAATAAAATAATAAACGGGGGCCACACCCTTTAGCCTAGAATATATGCAACTTGCGTACGTGCAACTTGCGTACAAGGATTATTTCTTCCAACTTGCGTACATGGGTAGGTAGGTCCCGCGAACCAGGTAAAACTGCAAGAGTACATTATTCCAACTTGCGTACATACACAAATATTAGAAGCTAATAAACAAACTAAGGACATAAAAAAATGCTCTGATAACAACGAACAAACCGGTTGCCAATACACCTTTTAGAACCGATTGGAGAGGGCGTATTATTACGGTCCGTTTAAAACTCTGTGTATGTGAAGACATAAAAAAATGCTCTGATAACAACGAACAAACCGGTTGCCAATACACCTTTTAGAACAGATTGGAGAGGGCGTATTATTACGGTCCGTTTAAAACCCTGTGTATGTACGCAAGTTGGAAGAAATAATCCTTGGACGCAAATTGGACGTACGCAAGTTGGAGGAAACCCTTTAGCCTACTGAATCTTATGAACTGCCATTTATGGGTATTATGTTCAATTTTGTTGCATACGACATATCAAGATATGACCGTGTCAATATTATTTTAAAGAGCTATTACGTAAAGTGAAGATAAAAATGTGTCTAAAGATTTTAAGTCGTCACCGAATAGCAAGCAATTGGAGGAAGAGAGGCAAGATCGTTAATACTTTACTCATGTGTCATGTTTTGCCTACAGGGTTTTTTTAAAAGTGTACCAATGGGACCCTTGAGACAAAACGTGCAGAAGTCAATTTTTGCAAATAAAACACCCTATTTTTTAAATTTTAGTAACGTGTAGAGATTAAAATTTCCTGTCTAAAAGTTTAGTATGTCAATATCAATATTTTTAGTCGTTTTGGAATTTTGAGCAATTAAAAAAAAATCTTAAAATATGTGTTTGTGTTAAGTTCATAAGACATTATTTTTGTAAAGAAGGCTTCGACTCCGATTTGACCTTTATTACAAATTAGTAAAGTTGGCATGTTGTCATATTCTAATTTATTTAGGTATTGAAAATTACTTTCATTCTTTATGATCTAAGAATGGCAAATAATATATAATTATTCTAATAACGATATTTTCAATTTATTTTGTGTCTACGAATCGTAAGCAAAACATGAAAAGTGTATATTGAATGATATCCAAATTTACTACCAATATACACCAATAAACACCTAAGTGGAATTGAGATCAATATTTATAAGTTTGGTCATACACAAAAGCCCAAAGGACATTTCCTATGCCTGTTTTGAACTATGATGAAAAGCAAATTACTGTTTTAGGATATTTTCATACCTATCCAGATGCGTCTATTCGATGTGCGGAAAATGATCTACATTGTTATAAATGGATTACCCTTTAAGCTTTTTTGCCTCAGGATTATACAAGGCGAGTGGAATTTTGCGAAATGATGTTATTTCGAACGCAGGAAGATGCTGATTTTTTAAAAAAGGTAATTTGGACTGATGAATCAAAATTTTCAGGTAATTTTTAATAGAAGGAATTCTCATTTTTGGGCATCCGAAAACCCAAAATTGGTTAGAGAAAGAGGATTTCAACAAAAGATTAGTTTCAATGTTTTTTGTTTATTAATGAACAATCAGTTTGTTTTTTGTATTTATGAGGAAAATTTGAATCCGTAGAAATATTTGGAAATTTTAAGAATTTTAACACCGGTAGAAACGAAACAGTATATAGAACCGAGTTAGGACTTGCATTCCGAAAATTGGATGGTAGCGAAATTTAAAGGGCAGCAATTTCCAACGTCATTAAATACTGCTTAAGAACTACTGGAAGTCATTTTAAACAAAATAATTATTAAAATAACTTTAACATAGTTCTTGTTGAAAGAAGTTAAGTAGATTGCCGTTTTATTATATTTGTTTTTGTTTTTCTGTATAAAAACTTTAAGAATATTTTGTCAAGTTACTTGGGTAATGCTATCATCAAATATTAAGATAATTTTATTAAAAAAATAAGCAGAAATGACTAAGCAACGAATAACGCAAGCAATTATATTAACAAAATGCTGCCATTAAAGCATATTTTGTCAAATCGGTAACAAAGCTGAAAGTCAAACAAAGATCGGAGTCAAAGCCTTCTTTACAAAAATAATGTCTTATAAACTTAACACAAACACATATTTTGAGATTTTTTTTTAAATTGCTCAAAATTTCAAAACGATTAAAAATAGTAAAACTGTGTTTCATTTGTAAAAATGGAATTATACACATTTATCTAAATGGCCACATTGGCACACTTTTAAAAACGCAATACATGAAATCTAAATAATGTAGTCTAAAGATCCATGTTTTAGATAAAAACCTACAAAATTTTAAATGTTTAACTTTATTAATTTCAAAATTATTGAATTTTCTTCTAGTTAAGGTTTTTACTTAAAAAATGCATTTTATAATTCATTTCTCAAAAATGGTTAGTTGTGGTTTTGTTGTTAACAAAGGTTGCTTAAGTTTTAATAAGGTATTCAAAAATGTTAAAATATACAGATTCTATTTGAAATACCAAAGTTGGCCATTACTTCCGGTATAACCGGAAGTGATACAAACGTCAAAATATAATATTTTAAAAGTTCAAAGCCAATTATGCCTGCTACCAAATTTTTAGAAATATAACTTTCCTCATTTTCGGAATCTTCTAATAGGTCACTCAACGTGAATCACCCTGTATATAATGATCTAAAAATCAAAGAAAATTTATTTAAAAGTCATTATTTCACAACAGAAAGCTTAGACAACTGTGTCACTTTTGATAGTGGCGACGGCAAGCAGAAGCGAGAAGCACAGTCAGTGGTTCAGTGATATAGAGTTTTTCAATATTTAGATGTCTATAAAGATCGATCCCGGATTATGTGTCATATCTCATGAATTCCAAATGATACCTCAACAAATGAAAAAATAAATTTGCATAAATTTAATCAAAATACCATAAGAAAGTTATTGCATATTATAACATATATAATTAAATTGAAAATTGTAATGCTCTTGATGATGGGGAATCAGCCTGTGTTGGAAGTGGGCCACCCTGTATGAAGCGAAACTTCGCACAACAGTCCATTCAAGTCCATTACAGCCATTAATAATAACTGATTTTGCTTTTACCCCTGAATAAATAATAAAAGAAACTTAAAGGTGACCTTTAAAAGTTTTTATAAAGCGAATTTTCCATGGAAACCCGGTTGCCCGACCGATGAATACATGGAACTAGGTCAGGTATTAAAAATAATGTGTTTTTAATGGTAACATGGAGGGAAGGAAATTATAGACCATAAAGGGAAATCGATCAGAACAACTGCATTGTGATTGGAAAAATAAATAACCTATAACTCGGAACGATTAATAAAAGGTCATTGTTAGATTTCCTGTTAAAACAAAAGGACGTTTTATAGAAACACTGTTTGTTTTCCAATGTCTCGCGCAGGTAAAAAGTAGTCATCGCGTCGACATAAATCTTTCGTCTATTTATCTGATCGTTACATGAAAAAAAAATTGAAGTACCTAACATGGTCCAAGTTCGGGACTATAAAGAAAATGATCTAATACTGTAATTGCCCAATGAAACTGACCTACCCCCGGTGTGTTTATCAACTGTAGAAATCCGTCACTCTAGCTGTAATCGTCAAATCTTGTGGTACGATCCTGTCTACGTTGTTTTTATATTTAGGTTCTTTTAAAGTTTGGTACAAGGTAAAAGTTTGTCAGGTTTTAAGATTTTTTTTATCTTTTATCTTATTCTGACGGGTTCCCTATGATGCGGTATATTCCGCTGCCAGTAAATGAAAATTAAAGAGGTTTTAAAAACAATTAATCTATTATAAAAGCATTTTGGCCATATACAATTTATGAACAATTTAGTCAGATATCCCTTAAATAAAATACAGAATAAAATCCATAATTATTACTAGTGTCCGACCGAAACAAGATTTTCAGTTTCAACCGAAACCGAACCTTCGGCCTTGGTCTCAGTTTCGGCCGAAACCGAAACCTATTTATACATGTTAAAAATTTTATTGTATACTTGAAATTTAATTTATTTTATATAGGACGAGATCGATCTTGGGAACGGATTGAACTCTTCCCACTAAAAAAAAAAGGTCGACAGAGAAAAAATCTATTTATATAGACAACACTGCCTACGAACCCACCCAAAGTTAGCCGAACGGTGCGCGACAATTCACGAACACTAAGTTTCGACATGGCCAAAGGTTCGGCCGATTTTTGGCCGAAACCGAAACTGTCACCGAAACTAGATTTTTTGGCCGAAACCGAACCTTCGGTCGGTCTCTAATAATAAGTAATGCTATTTTACCTTTTGTTACCAATTACGTCTGCGACTGTAATGGTGACACTTTACCTCCCAAAAATCACCTCTTTTATTATTGCCTTTGGTCTGCGACCACACTCTGTTTTAATTGGTTGCCCGTTAATCTGCAATTTATTTTGTTACATATCGTCCCATTTTCGTGTACGTATGATTATTAAAATTATTTGTCATTTTAGTTACAGAGTATTTTTATAGATTTACGTACACGTTTGGTATAAAGGTATCTACTACGTAGTTTGGTGAAAAGCCGAGCGACAACGGTCGTTAGTAGTGCATGGACACTTAAGTCGTTCCTGCTGTCGGACAGTCTTTTTAAGAAAAACTCATCACACTGTTTTATGTACACCAATTATAAATTAACGTTCTACAGGCAACATCATACCAAATAATTATAACCCTTTCTGATAACTTTACTTGTATATTGTTAATAAAATATTGCCCTTAACCCTCTCCCATTTCTTTACCTAGCATTGCAGATTATTATTTATTTTTATACGGTGGCATTATTATTGCATAATAATGTCCAATCATTGTTCTCAAGTACCACAAAATAAAAATACGCAGGGAAACAAAACAACATCTGTTATAAGTTACCTAAACAAAAGGTCTGTGTCGGCGACTTCACCGACTTGGCCCATATTTTATGATCCTTAAAAAGCAAAAGTGTATTGATTTTGTTACAGTTACAAATAGTACCATTTACCGTACCTTTTGATTTTAAAACAACTAAAAACCAAATTTGTCTTGCAGACTTGTTGGCTGAACTTTATTTGCAATTTAAATCCCTCATGTCTTAATAATTTTCTAATTAGAACTTTCTAGTAAAATATTTGCGAGAATGAAATCGAAGTAAAAGAATATTTAGATTTTTATATGGCGCGAATGAACCCGAACACCCGAACATGCCCGAACCGATCTGACTACGATACTGCTTTTCTAAAACTAAACCTCAAAAAATTAACGTTTTTAACAAATCGCCCTGTATCTCAAATCAAAAACAATTCGGCCACGCTGATATTGAATCTTAAAAAAGGTTTAAAAGGCCGTTGGAGCCTGTTCTTCCCCTAATAGTTCAAGACATGCGAGTCTGATTTAAAAAAAAAAGTTTTTTGTTCATAATATTGCTTTGGCATGTCAAGTGGAACAGCATGCATATAAAAAAAGTTTTAAAGAATTAATTTGTTCTTAATAGAAGGCTATGATTTTGTATTTCGACATATTTTTTAATAAATGCATACATATTTACACCACACACATAAACATACAAAAACGGGTAGTTTGGCCGCGTTTTAGTGAAAACGAAACGAAATATTCATAAGAAAATTAAATGGCGAATGCGTCACTAGTGTTTGCTCTTAAGTAAACTTTTTCCAGCCTATAATATTGAAATTAAAAAATTTCACCCATCGAATCAGGGCCGTAGCCAGGATTGAATTTTAGGAAGGGCCGTTAACATTTCTGGACGGGCGAACTTATTAAACTTTTATTTTTATTTTAGTAGGTAGTACATAGGTAAGTAATTTATATAAAAATGAAAAAAAAAAATAAATAACATAATAAATCAAAAAATATTCTAAAACACGTTTAGACAATTACAACTGTTTTAACACTTAAAACAGTTGTAATTTTCTGTTGCCTCTTTCATTAAATTTTTTTAAAAAGAGGTCAAAAATTTTTCGTTCTGTTTTCTTTCAAAGGCCAGAAAGATCAGGTCAGCCATCCTCTGATGATCCATTGCCATACGTTGGGGGCGATTAATGGCCGTTAAGGTGGAAAACGAGGATTCGCAGACTGCTGCACTGCATCCAAAAGTTACGCTGCGCGCTGGTAGCAAACAGTTCGTATGTATTTTTTTCTATTTCACGTTCATAATAAGCTCAGTACGATACGCATTTGCGTATCGTAATGAAGCTATTTCGATACGTGTTTTTTCTTTATTTGATGTTGGTAACATTTAAATGTTTTATTTCATTGACTTGCGCGACCTTTGTGATTTACGAGAAAACCCATTTTTCGCAGAGGAAAAATAGCTTGATAACTTACTTTTTTATTCTGTGTGGATAACAGTCATGTATGTTGGTTGCATAAATCTATAAATCAATCTTTTGTAGATGCTTCAAGCTATCATTTTCTGCCAAATCCTATCCAAAATTCAATCTACTAACCTTCCAATGTCGATTTTAACTTCAACTTTATTTGAATTTTCCATCTTCCCTATACTAAATTGCAATGCCTTGACGTAAAATCACGTCTTGAAATTCGAAAAAAAGTAGCAAAATCTCCCGAATTTCCGAACGCTCTGTATATGTACCGAATGTACAAGGATCACACAACGTATTCCGTCCAATTTCAAATCTCATATCGCTAAAATAACTTTAGATTCTCGTGGTGAAAATGGGTCAATAAATCAAAAAATGACAGTTTGCAAAATAATTTTTGTTGTCCAGAGGCTACTATGATAAAAAAATAGTATTACCAACATAAAATTTAGACATAAAAATTTACAAAATTTGAAGGATTTATTTTCTTTTTAAAATGTATTTTTCTTGATTATAAAAGGTGAAATAGAAAAAAATGTATAAAGCATATGTTAGGCGTTTTAGCGCACGTGTCAATAAAAAAACTCGCCACTTTGTGGCTCGTTTTTTAAAATAGACGCGTGCGCTAAAACCGCTTATTATGAAACGTGTACTTTAAAATAGGTTTTTATTAGAAAGGGTTATTGTCATAATGTCATACAGTTGTTGTTTTTCCAGGAAGGGCGAATTTTTCTCTAGGAAGGGCGGCACCCTGCCTGCCCCCCCCCCCCCCCTGGCTACGGCCCTGCATCGAATCCAATAAAAAATGTGATCACTGTGATCACAAAGCTCTCTCCTAACCTTCAGATGTAACGAGGAACCATAACACGGAAACGATCACTCTAATTTCATCCCATTACTCCTGATTGACATTCTGAATCATCCGAATTACGCAGAAAAAGGGCACCTAATTGAATGTAGTCGGCAGTGTTACCGTGCGTAAATTGGTAGTTTCTTGTATTCATTAACGAGCCAATACAATTAAGTATCCTTCTCTAAGTAAACGATCCGAACAAGGACAGCAAGCTGATCGGTGCACCTCTAAGAAAAAAGAACACCGTAAATTAGCCTCGACATTAGCCAGTTGTCGGCCATTTGAACTAGATTTAACCTCGTTTACTACCGACAAATAGGTTGTAAACAACGGAATTGGCGCCAGGCGGTTATGATTGAGATTTATAGAATCGAATAGGACACGGCGACAAGGAAGCTACTATGTTTAATTACATAATTACCTACTCTAGATAAGCAACAAATTGTTTTTTCTTTAATCCTCCAGATTTCTATTTAAATAAAGAATTTTGTTGCAAATAATGGTAAACAAAATGTCTTTAATAGTAACATCCATAAAGTTTTGAAAATATTAATTTACTCAAAATCAGACAGCATCAATGTAGTAGAGAGAAATCCACAAATAGGGGGTCGATAAAATAATACAAGTACAATTATAATTTTTCATAAAACATCTAGGATTATTATGAATTTGTAATAATCCGATTGCCAGAACTATATTTTAATAACCAATATCGCCATACCGGAATTTGATTTCTATAATTAATATGAAGATATATCAGACAGCCGTAGTCCAACCTATCGTTGGCGTTCCAGCTTATTGTAACTTAAAATTAATCTAATTATAACTTCACGTCGCGCCGCATTGCCATTACTATGGAAACTAGAAATGTCAATACAGCTAGGTATCTTGATTTAAATGTTAAAGTTTTACTTTGTGTGTTTAACAAATAATAATGGATTTTAAAAATAGTGAAAATAAAATACGATGAATGGTTGTAGATAAAGTATAGTAGTATAATACTTGACTAGACTAGCGTATAATGAACATAATACACTCGTTAAATAACATAGGTTGTACTATTAACTAGTGCTGGGACATCGAAACGGAACATCGATGTTAACATCGAAAGCCTACATCGGTTCTAAAACATCGATATTTAATAATGTTGTAAATAACCGACTACCGAGAATTTAAGTGATTTTAAAATTTTCACTCCTCCAATACTAATATTGGCGGTTCATCTACACTACAACTGCCCAGACATTTTTTTGACAAAAAAAAAGGTCGCCAGTTCCCTAATTATTATTATTGAGTGCTTGAAAACCGAACTTTCGAAAACCGAATTTATGATAGGTTTTTCACACTATTAAATAACCGGATGATTAATAACTTGGGAATTTTGACTTTAAAAAAAAAAGATCGCCGGTTTCATACTTATGGAGTGAATAAAAAACGAATTTTATCATTGCATTGAACATCGAAAGGTAAACATCGATGTCGACATCGATATAATGTTATTGGAGCGGGTATGCTTTAGGAGGGTTTAACATCGATACTAGATGGCGCTTAGTGCTGCTTCTTTTCGACGGCCCTCGTCCTAAAAATATGCGAAACAAAACGATTTAAAACTTTTCGAATACTTCTTTGTCTACTAACCTCTTAATCCATTAATAACTTGCTTGCAATTTTTGCCTACTCTGCTTAAAATGTCACTGCACGCCACTGAATGTAGAGAAAATTTGAAAATCCAAAATTTTTAACTAGGAGACGAGTTATAAAAGTAATAATAGGCAATATACAGGGTGTCTCACGGTGATCGTCCATTAGAATATTTCAGAAAGTAATGCGATTTAAATCCTACAAATTTGGATAATAATATGGTTTTCGGAGACGCTCCTTTTTTTTAAAAACTTCATTTTTTTAAATACGATGCTATATTGCTGATTCATTCAATGCATGGCCGAGAATATTTCCTATCTGCACACACAGTGTGTCCCTATACCAAAGTAGAATAATTTTAAACTTCTTTACGGGTTTTTGCAAAAAATATGAATCATTGATTTGTTGGCAAGAAGGCCGCATGATAAACAAAGTAATAATTATTGCAACTGACAATTCACGTGCCTATAGAAACATATTATTCCTTTGTTTATCATGGCCTTCCAAAAATTAATAAAACTGCTTGATATTTAGACGATTTTGCGAAAAACCGCAAATACGTTTAAAACTATTCTAGTTAGATATAGGGAAACCCTATGTGGACAGATAGGAAATGTTCTAGCTTATCCATTTATTGAACCAGCAACGAAGCATCGTATTTAAAAAGTGAAGTTTTTTAATTTTTTGATAAAGATCAAAAATTGTTACTTTTCCACTTCCATGTATCTAAAATTCCAATTTTCGACAATTCAATATCGACCACCATAATATTTAGTCCACAACCGAAATTTCAAGTTTCACTCATTTATCTTTGAAAAAATATTCAACTTTATTCGACACCCTGTTACAGGTCAAAATTTGAGAAAAACATTTTTTTTGTTCAGAAACGGATAGAGTAGAACAAAAAATACTGTTAATAAAGGCTATTGGAAATGAAGAAAGGAACACAAAAAATATATTATATGGGGTGTTTCATTTAAAATAGGCAAGTTTGTGACAACTTCTGGTATAACCAGAAGTCGCATATTATCGCTGTTACTTCATTTTAAGAGAGCGTCTAAGAAAACCTCATTATCCAAATTGACAGAATTCAAATCGCATTTTTATCCGAAATATTCTCATGGACGGTAACCGTGAGTCACCATGTATTTTTTGAAAAAATTGTCAACTCTGAGACCAACGGAAGGCCGGCAGCAAAGCGACGGGGGAGCCGGCTAGTGTATCATATAGTTCAAAAAAGCTTGAAAAGGTTTGAAGTAATTTATGTTATCAATTACCATTGTTCTAGACCAAATTTAGTAAAGTTCTTGTTGAGTATGTTAATAGTATATTAACGTTCACGTTTTATAAAGCATCATTTTATAGCACGCGTCCATCCTTCAAATTTTGTAAATTTTTATGTCTAAATTTTATGTTGATAAGACTATTTTTTATCATAGTAGCCTCTGGACAACAAAAATTATTTTGCGAACGGTCATTTTTTGATTTATTGACCCATTTTCACCACGAGATTCTAAAGTTATTTTAGCGATATGAGATTTGAAATTGGACGGAATATGTTGTGTGATCCTTGTACATTCGGTACATATACAGAGCGTTAGGAAATTCGGGCGACTTTGCTACTTTTTTTCGAATTTCAAAAGACGTGATTTTACGTCACGGCATTGCAATTTAGTATAGGGAAGATGGAAAATTCAAATAAAGTTGAAGTTAAAATCGACATTGGAAGGGTAGTAGATTGAATTTTGGATAGGATTTGGCAGAAAATGATAGCTTGAAGCATCTACAAAAGATTGATTTATAGATTTATGCAACCAACATACATGACTGTTGACTGTTATCCACACAGAATAAAAAAGTAGGTTATCAAGCTATTTTTCCTCTGCGAAAAATGGGTTTTCTCGTAAATCACAAAGGTCGCGCAAGTCAATGAAATAGAACATTTAAATGTTACCAACATCAAATAAAGAAAAAACGCGTATCGAAATAGCTTCATTACGATACGCAAATGCGTATTGTAATGTTATGATTACCAGATTAGAAAAAATATTTTATTTTAATCAATTTGAACAAAAAAGAAGCTTATCGCTAATGTAGCCCTAACCTAGGTCATTATGGTATCTGCAAATAAATAATGGCAGCTGTCTCATTTTTTGCCTTTTCCGCATTATTCTCCACATCCTATTACGGGCCGTTTTATTAACCATAACCATAAGAAATCGTTTCTGATAGAAAACATAGGGGAAAGTCAGGGCCGCAATAAGTTTAGGCAGTTATTATGTATAAAGGAATTTCTAACAATATACAGGATAATAAGCTCCAAAAAAGAAGACGTAAAATTTCAAATAATGTATTTTGGCCCTTTTGAAAATTAAAGTTAATAAATTTACCGCCAGAAAGCGCAATATGCAAATAACATAGTTTTGATTTGTTTCCCAATATTTTATGCTATGCAAATTACAAATAGTTCTAAACTAAAAAAAAAATTTCTCCACGACCATTACTGAATGCAATAATTCCAAAATCATTTTTGATAATAGAATGTAAAAATTCTCGCTCTTGAGTTGGAATATTTATTCTGAAACACTTGCTTCTTATGCGTTTTGCGTGTATTTTCATTCCATAACAAGATACGGAATGAATATTCTGTAATTGATATAAACGACATAGGTTGCCATGCATTTCGAAACTGTCAGTGTCAGATAAAAATGGCCGCGTTGTAATAATTATTTTCAGACAAATTTTAATGCAAGTCAAAAAATGAGTGAAAAATCGGATGAATCAGATATGGAACTGGATGGTCGTGGAGAAAATATAGTCTGCTACTCGGTTAGAATCAAAATTCGATACTCGTGGTTCCTCACGCTCGCTACGCTCGCGTTCGGAATCTTCCACTCGGATCGAATTTTCATTCCAACCTCGTTACAGAATCTACTATTATTAAATATTTTAAATAGGCAGAAAGTTTTGGTTTGTTGGTGACATATGGTGTTTAATTGATAACTGATTTACCCTAGTTTCCCCTATCCAAAGAAAACGCTCAAATGCGTCTTCGTTTTCCTGTAACAGCAAAAAACTACTAAATGGACTCTTTGGCGCGCTAATAACAGTTTTTAATCGTTTCCACAGAAGCTGCTAACGGTTTTTTTCATTACGAGGCAGCAACTAGAGGTAGCCAGGCGATTCGTTGTATCATTTTTCACTATCTCCTAAACGTGGCAATTAATTAATTAATTTATTGATCGCCGTATTTACGGCGTTTTCCGTATGTTTTTCACGTGAAATACCAGACCAAGTACCAATTTGTCTAGCCGAGCGTGAGATATACCGTGCGAGCAAAAATTATTTGCATCAAAGAGGGCCTTGCATCTAAGGACGTAATGCTTAGCCGTAGAGCTTAATACCTGTTGAGTGTCAGTAACTACCTGAATTAACAATCAATTAGTTATTCCGTCATATTTGACAGTCGTTACAAGTAATTTGAAACATCGCTAATTTTTCCAATTTCTTGAACAATTCACACAATGGGCTTTACGGAACAGCACAAAACATTCATGGTTGAAGCGTATTTTCGAAACGGGGTTAGAGTAAATGGTGAGTGACAATACAATCCGGGTTTGTGCATGGACGATTTTCACGAATATTTTCCTAACGTTGCTTTTATTGCTGGGGATTTTTATCATTGCCTGAAAAGAACCGTGGCTGTGTTTAGGAAAACAGGTTCTATACAACACCAAAAAGGAGCAGGAAGACCATTTGTAAGAACAGAAGAACTTGTTGCAAACGTTCGTGAAATAATCCAAATACGCCAACAAATAATTGTATAAGACGCCTCTCCCAAGAAGTGGGAAGATCTTATGGAACATGCAGGAAAAAGAAAGGATTATCCAAGAATGTGGTAACATTTCTCCAGAGATGCTGGTCAACACTTTCGAAAATATGAAGAGACGTGTGAATTTATGCTTGGAGCATGGCGGTGGCCAATTTCAGCAATTTATGCAATTATTTTTCTTTTTCTTTCTGTATGTTCTTACTTTGTTAATTTTGTAAACAACAAAAATAAATTTGTATTTGTCTACTTATTTTATTACTCATTAGTTTGGCATATCATGTCATAATATGAATTTGACAAAATTTTAATCTAGATTTGGTTAGATATATCGTCCCCATATCATTGTGATCTAAACCAAGCCCTACGTTTTTTAATCCAAGTCCTCTTTGATGCAAATAATTCTGTATTATAATAAGTAATTTTTGCTCGCACGATACAACTACATATTATACAACTATACATATCGGTTAATTTTTTGAGGTGCTAGACAGACTCTATTATTTGTTTTATACTTATAGTCCAAGAGCTAGTAACACCCGTTTCATGAAGTGTTTGATGCACTTCAAAATTTTGTGTCATAGTATCTACTGGATAGATGAGCAGGTAAGCAAGTGTTGGCCTGCTCTACCTGGGGACACCAGGTACTGCGCATAGGAGAAAGGTGTCCAAAAATTTTGCCCAAAAAAAGTGTTTGTTTCAGAGGCCAACAAACAGAAATCAAAATTTAAAATGACACAAAACACAAAAATTAATAAGGCAGACACTTTTGAGGGGGTTAACATTTAAAAAAACAACTTGGGGGTGTTTTTATTAAATGTTAACCCCCTCAAAAGTGTCTGCCTTTTTGTAATTATTTTTTATTATATGTAATTAAGACACTGTTAAAATGTCAGCGTGAATCAAACACTTCATTTTGTATTTTTAAAAAACAACTTGGGGGAGTTTTTATTAAATGTTAACCCCCTCAAAAGTGTCTGCCTTTTTGTAATTATTTTTTTATTATATGTAATTAAGACACTGTTAAAATGTCAGCGTGAATCAAACACTTCATTTTGTATTTTTAAAAACAACTTGGGGGTGTTTTTATTAAATGTTAACCCCCTCAAAAGTGTCTGCCTTTTTGTAATTATTTTTTATTATATGTAATTAAGACACTGTTAAAATGTCAGCGTGAATCAAACACTTCATTTTGTATTTAAAAAAAAAACAACTTGGGGGTGTTTTTATTAAATGTTAACCCCCTCAAAAGTGTCTGCCTTATTAATTTTGGTGTTTTGTGTCATTTTAAATTTTGATTTCTGTTTGTTGGCCTCTGAAACAAACACTTTTTTTGGGCAAAATTTTTGGACACCTTTCTCCTATGCGCAGTACCTGGTGTCCCCAGGTCGAGCAGGCCAACACTTGCTTACCTGCTCATCTATCCAGTAGATACAATGACACAAAATTTTGAAGTGCATCAAACACTTCATGAAACGGGTGTTACTAGCTCTCCGGCTATTACGCAATTTGCCTTATGCTGGAATTTAAAATTTTTAAGGGCCGAGGGTAAAGTAAAATTTTTGAGATCTTACAGTATCGTGGCCAAGTCATTTCTCATTTATGGCACCCTGTTAAAGGCTAGACCCCATTAAAGCTGCGGACATGCGCATTAGGTTAGATCTTTTTCGTATGTATTTGCTGTCTGTCAAAGTTCAATACATACATAACCACAGTTTACAGATAGTTCGTTATTTGACTGTTAATTTTACTAATTTTTAGCAAACGTTAGTTTGTTTTGGTGTGTAATGTACTTTCTGTGTGTGGACTGTGGGGATGTATTTATAGCATCGACAGGTTATAATAATAATAATAATCATCTTTATTTAGCACTTGGCTAGTTATTGCTAAGAAAAAAAAAATTACAAAATAGTATTTACATAATATGTTAGTTACCAAAATATAAAACCTAATCTACGTGTCCTTTAAATAATGAAATACCTTTCTTGTGTAGCGAGTTTCCACAAGAGAGGTCTTCATTTCATTATATCTAAAGGATTGTATATATTATGTATTAACGTAAATTTAATATATAAATGTGTTGCCGGATGTTTATGCAGTGTAATACGGTATATTATTATATAAGTTAATAATGTTCAAATATTCTTTATGTTTATAAAAATATACTTATAGTAGATTCTAGGAGATAGGTACCTACTTTACGTATGCAATTAGCAGCATTAGAATTACTATTATAATTTATTACTCTGCATACCTATTATGAAGGTATGCATACTATATGGGGTAAATAATACAGTATACTGCTGAGGGATCTGTAACCTGTAAAGAATTGGTTCGACTGCTTTCAGGTCTCGACTAACTACTACTAACTAAAATTGCAGGTAAATGCCAGCCATACCTAGGAATCACTATGGCTGGCCATCTAAAGTGGAACAATCACATTGATAAAATTTGCCGAGTTTCTTTTAGTTACTTTTAAACAGCAAAGCCAAGCCTACGGCTAAGTTGAGCGTTCCTTTTACAAATTTAAGTCAGCTCAGCAAAGATATTTCCTACTCCCTTATATGCAGTTATTCGTGAAGCGTTCCTTTTACAACTTAGCTAAGCAAAGATTTTTACTTTGCTTTGCTGTTTAAAAGAAGCAAATGGAAAGTACCTATTATAATGAGTTTATTGCCTACTTCTACATGCTACGAGATTTTTTGAATGAAAAACATTTAGTCTGTATTTACAAATCACTTGTTGAGCCTGTTACATACTTAAATACATAATGCTGGTCTAGGGTGGAATAAATGTACAAGACCGTGCTACAACTTGTACAGATTGTTTAGCTTATTTCAAAAATAATATTTAAAGAGCCAAAACTCCATCACACTTCATTGTACTCTAAGGATATACATATATTGAATCTAAGATATCTTTATACTTTAATTGTTGGTAAATTTATGTTAAAAATCAATAACCTGGCTATAACCTAACTCACAAATATTAACCACTAGAAATAGACCAACAGGAAACCCAATCAAAAACACTAAAATTGAAACGATAGTCTACCGATGTACTCTCCTCTCTATATAAGTTCTAAAATATACAACTCTGTCTGTGAACATTCGTTAAATAATGAAGGCTTTAACAAAAAATGCTCTAGGTAAGTATATTTTTTATAATACGAAGGTATATTATACGTTTTTGCTGATCACACTATTATATTATAGGTAATATTCCTATCCAAAACGTGCTAAATTTTTGATTTTACCTGTTGGAGGCTCGCATTTGTTTCTTACATTTTTGTACGTTTACACCTACATTGGGGTATTTTAATACATATCGTTTTTTTCTTCTGGTTATGTTGGATGTTACTATTATTATAATATACTGCAGTTCATTGTATGTAATTAAAATTAAATACATAAATATGAATATTAAAAGGAATTTCGATACTGGAACTTTTTCTTTTTTATCTCGTAGAAGAATCATGAGAACATATAAAATTTATTTCGTTTGTGTGCTATTTTAAGAACAAATACTAGGGATGCCTTCGCCATCTCGTTTAAAAAAAAATTATTATCAATAATTCGTTTTTGTCAAAAAGCGGTCAAATAACCGTCTATATCAAAAATAAAGAGCAAATAATAATAATAATAATAATAATAATAATAATACTTCTTTATTTCAAATTATGCATACATGTATGTAAAATGAAATGACGTCACAACATGGAATGGGTTCACCATTCCTTGTCCAAAAAGTCCATTACCGAATAAGGTTCAATGTCTAACACTTTTTTAAATATTTGTTTCCACTTTGACAAGCTAGTAATTGATTTAATGTTATATGGCAGGTTGTTATATAGCTTGATACACATATATAATATGTTTTTTTCTGTTATGGTTAAGCGGTGACGAGGATATACTAAGTTATTTGTTCTTGTGTTATTACTACGTATATTTACAGTTTCAATTTCAAACCTATTCTTATTCTTATACAAAAACATTAAACACTCAAAAATATAAAGACCGTACACTGTAAGTATATTAATTTTTTTAATAATACCCAAAAATTTCGTATCATTATCCAGAACAAGTTGTTTGTCACACAAATTAATTTTACTAGGTTTATCTAATTTGTTTTGTTTAGTTCTAAAAAGAATTAGTTTAGTTTTCTCGCCATTTAAAATTAATTTGTTTTGTAAAAGCCAGTTACTAGTCATGACAAAAGCAGTTTCTGCATTGTTAATAATTTCCTGGATATTTGATCCCGAAACAAGAAGATTAGTGTCATCTGCATAATTTGTTATTAAAAAATTGTTCTCCATACTACTGAGATCATTTAAAAAGATAATGAATAGTACAGGGCCCAGTATACTCCCCTGAGCTATGCCAATACTGTTCTCTTGTAAATCAGATTTGATTTCTTTGTTACTATCCTGAAACACTACTCTTTGCACTCTATCTGACAGTAGCTTTTCAAATTAGTGATAATATACAGGGTGTTACATTTAAAAACATATACTTATCACCTTTTTAAGTAGGTAACCAAATTAACTGTATTTTTTTAACCACCCTGTATATAGCCAAAAAGATTTAGGGGTATGGTTAAAAGACTGCTGCTATTAATTAACTGTTTCCCAAATTTCAGGGTCTTAACATTTCAGAGTTAAAGAATATATGAACATTTTTTTTAGTTAATGTTTTCCGTCAAAAAAAAATGGAATTTAATTATTATTTTAAAAACGGTTCGAGCTAGGTATTGGATAATAATAAAGAAAGTTATTAGGCAATTAATAGGGGGTTGGATGATAAAATAAAATACAAGGTGTTCTATTTGAAATATTGAACTTGATACTAATTTTGGCTAGAATTGACAACACTGTATCGTTAAAAATATTTTAGATAAACAGAGCTCCTAACTAGGGATGCACCGGATCGGAGTTTTTTTCGATCCGGCCGAAACCGGAATTCCGGCCATCAGCCGGACCGGATCGCCGGAATTCCGGCCGGATCAAAATCTAAAAAAGAACACCTGGCATCAATGCTTCGCGCGCCGTCGTCCAAGGTTATTACGCTAACGCTGTATCTCCCTACTGTTTGACTAGGTATTTCCCCATTTTAAACAGGGGAATCACCAAATCTGTCGACATGTCAAATATGTTGACAATAGGTGTAGGCTAACATCTGAAAATGGAGAGAAGCTTTTGTTTATTCATCACAATCTAAACAAGGTAGATTATGACTATTAGTTTTAATTTTTGATTTATATGTTTATGTTTTTAATAACTTTGTTCTCAAAACGTTCCTTACTATTTTGTTTTATTATTCTTAGTATTCTTTCTTACGTTCATATTGGTATTAGTAGTATTGATACGTTATGTTCCTATTATCTTTTGTGTTCTTATTATTTTTATTACTATTTTCGGTTTGATGTTTTTGTATTTTCTGTTCATAAATAAGTGATATCAAGCTTAATGTTTGTTATTGTACCTAAAGGAGAGTTTTCATAGTGAAATTCAATTTAATAAACTCTAAACGTTTTTTTACTTATTTTAAAGTTTAAACCATTTTAATATTAATTAAAAAAATTCCGGCCGGATCCTGGAAACAATCCGGCCGGAACGGTAGTTTCGGCCGATAGGCCGGATTTACTGGTACCGCCGGAATTCCGGTGCATCCCTACTCCTAACACTGTTTCTTCTTTAGTACTACCTTAGTTACTGCTGGGGTATATTTATTAACACATTTACTGCCCACAACGCGCCTGGCGCGTTCACCATGATCACAATGTGGTGCCCTGCCCGCGCCAGGTGCGTTTTGTATCTATCAATTATAAATCTTTATTATTAATTATTATCAATTATTATCTATTATGGGTACCGAGCATGTCTTATCAGTTGACCTGTGCCCAGAACGGGTCTAGCGCTTTTTTGTTTTTTTTTACATAAAAATTTGAAAAAATGTAGTTATATTTATTTTAATAACAATAATTCACTCATATTATGTTCAATATGCAAAAAAAGTTACGTGGCACATGGCAGAACACAGCCTTTTCCCAAGGGCAGTGAATGTGTTAATTCGATTTAGTCCAGTTTTTAAAGTTTATGTAAATGACCAAATTTTTCAGATCGATTCGTTCGCTGGTTCGTCATATAGGTCGTACTATCCACTGTGAATCACCCTGTATAATTGTCTACCTTTATTGTAAAAATAGTTTTCTCCGTATATAAATAAATTAAAATAGCCATTTTGTGTTCAAACAACTAATAATTGTGATCCTAATAATTGGTGAATGACGGAACGACCCTATTATCTACGCAATGGCGTCTACAATAATACATTTTTGGTACGCGGCGGGTTCTATGCACGTAACAAGTGAGCGTTAAACCGTTTACTGAATGCGGTTTCCGTATTGTTATTTTTCGATCGGGTACGCATTACTAGGCAAGAGTTCCTTTGTTTTTCTGGCCTACTTAGCCCGTGCAACCACAGTTTGAAACGTTTTAGTTGATGTGGAGAGAGACCTTGATTACTTCCTTTGGGTAACCAAAATCAAACCAGAACAAAAACAGTTGTAATTTTGTTTGTTTGGAAAGAACAGATTGTAGAAAGAGACGGAGCCGTAATGTATTTATCCACCATAAAATTATTATTTTTAATTTCAAGTAAGTTTACTGATTTAGATTAAATTTCAGATTGCCTTAATAGCCTAGTGGATTAGTGCGTACCCCAAAAATTATTCCCTCCAGAGTTGTGGTGTATGGCACTAAAAACAAAACTGCATAAATATATAAGAACTGTCACATACACATTAAAAATTCAAAATGGCCATTGAAGACTGTGGCGGCTCTCATTTGGTCAATGACCTCTCAAAAGTATTTGAAAATATATCAGGAAATATTATGTGTTTTATTAAATTATTTTACTCGTAAAAATATTTAATTTAACTTAATTCCCTCGTAATCAACATAGGCGTAGTTAGACGGTCAGCACTGGGGGTGCTGAAGTCCAGTGGCGGCTCGTGACATGTTAACGTGTGGGTGCACAAAAAGCCCGCCGCAGGCGAACATTTTTTAAGACCACGCCCAAATTTGGTCAATAATTTTTAGTAAATATTTTAATGTGATGTTAATAGCAGGTTTAAGTCTTTCAATGTTCTTGACAATCACGTTCTCCTCCAACGGTAACTTGCTAAAAGTTTGGGTGTATTTTATATCCGAGGACGCACTCATTGTTTTTTCGTGTTTATTTAACTTTAAACTTTAACAGAATTTAATAAAACCATATTAAACCTTAATAAACAAAAAAAATAGTCAAAATACAGGCTAAAAATTTCCGCGAATTTAAACGAGTACGGACTGGTTAAATTTAAATTATCAAATTAATGCAGAATTGCAGAACATGACATACACAAAAGCTATTATGCCGCTCTCGTATTTTACGAGATTTTTATGATCATAGACCCGCTCTGACAAGTAAACTGGGCGTGAACTACACGGTACACGGAGAGAAATTTTGAACATAACCCGCAACTACCTAAATATACTTGAATTTGTACCAGAATTCGAATGCTTGAAATATTAATATGAAAAATGTATTATACAGGGTGATTCATCAAGGGTGGCCACCGGCCATATCTCGGAAACTACTAGGCATAGAAACTTGATGAAAAAAAAATTATAATTAAAGCGGTCATGAGAAAATTCTGGAAATTACTTTTAAGTTCCTCATTTCGCCGCAAGGGGGCACAATTAAATTTTTTTTTTTAATTCTAAATTTCTCCGAAATTTTCCATATTAAGGTATAACTCTGATTACATCCTCGAAAAGCTTAGACAATTCGGCATCATTTTGGTTTAAGGCTCATTGGCGTACCCACCTTGATAAGAGTGGGGGAAGCTATTGAATGTGTAAACATTTAAATCGCTGTAACTTGTAAATGACTTATCCGATTTTACTAAATGTAAGCTTGTTTGGAAGTTAAAGGTAAGTATCATCAGTCGCTATATCCAACAGTACACGATAGTGTTTAATAAAATTGCTAGAGGACGCAATTTGTAATAATAACGGTTTTTTCGATTTCATCCCGGAAATTCGAATCATACGGTATAACTATGACATCATAATCGAAAAGTAGATGAAATTTGCAAGAAAAGATGTGAAGACTGCAGTTCGATATCTTTGTTCGTTTCAGAGTTATTGCCAAAACAATAATTTTTAATGCAAATTGCGCCCTCTAGCAATTTTATTAGAAACTATCTTGTACCACTAGATACGACAATTGAAAGTTCTTCCAAACAAGCTTAAATTTAGTAAAATCGGATAAGTCGTTTAGAAGTTACAGCGATTTTAATGTTTACACTTTCAATAGCTTCTCCCACTCTTATCAAGTGAAACTGTAAACATTAAAATCGCTGTAACTTCTAAACGACTTAACCGATTTTACTAAATTTAAGCTTGTTTGGAAGAGAAAGGTAAGTACCTTCAATTGTCGTATCCAATGGTACAAGATAATTTCTAATAAAAATTATTGTTTTGGCAATAACTCTGAAACGAACAAATATATCGACTTGCGGTCTTCACATCTTGCAAATATCATCTACTTTTCGATTATGATGTCATAGTTATACCGTATGTTTTGAATTTCCGGGATAAAATCGAAAAAACTGTTATTATTACAAATTGCGCCCTCTAGCAATTTTATTAAACACTATCGTGTACTGTTGGATATGGCGATTAAAGATACTAACCATTCCCTTCCAAACAAGCTGAAAGTTAGTAAAATCGGATAAGTCGTTTACAAGTTACAGCCATTTTAATGTTTGCACATTCAATAGCTTCCCCCACTTTTATCAAGGTCGGTACGCTAATGAGCCTTAAACCAAAATGATGCAGAATTATCTAAGCTTTTCGATGATGTAATCAGAGTTATACCTTAATACGGGAAATTTCGGAGAAATTTAGAATTAAAAATTTTTTTTTATTGTGCCCCCTTGCGGCGAAATGAGGAACTTAAAAGTAATTTCCAGAATTTCCTCATGACCGCTTTATTCATAATTTTTTTTTCTCCGAGTTTCTATGTCTAGTAGTTTCCGAGATATGGCCGGTGGCCACCCTTAATGAATCACCCTGTATAATAATGTATATTATAAAAATAGGTTAGTTCTAATATTAGCCTATATATTGTAAATTTTTTTTGGGGGTGCTAATTTAGATTTCGAGGGTGCTTAGCACCCCCAAGTACCCTCCTAACTACGCCTATGGTAATCAAACCCGAGCATTTTGCTGGCATCCGGAATTGACCTCGTGGGTTTAGAGCTAGGCGAAAATACCCAAAGAATTCACAGTGACCGAGCGGTAGCTGAACGTTAAAGCAAATTGGATTTATTAGCGCGGGTCCGGTCATCAGCCGCACCACTCCGCAGCCAACGTAGAAATAGTTCAGAGGCTGGCGAAGGTCGATGGTATTGTTTTGATTTGAGTTTCGGGTATTTTCATTGATCAAAATCGAGTTTGTCTACTACTTTTTTTGGTAATAATTTCCTACTTTTATGGTCCGTCTGTTGAGTTGTAAGTGTATGTGTGTCATTTAGAAAATTCTAAAGAACTCAGTTTAACGGTAAGATTGATTTTTTTTTTTAAATTACTACCGACTTCCCAATATAATTGACCTCCAGCCGCCACTGCTAAATAGTTAGGTAAGGGCCCCCAAAAATCAGTCTGCATGCGCCGCCAGAGACCTGCCCTGGGAAGAACATAGCGCCGCGTCGATAGCCGCCGACAAAATACTGTTACAACGGTGGCGACGGGTCGTTAATTTCAAAAGACAAATGGTGAATATTCTCCCTTATTATAGCAAAGTGGCATTTAAAAATATGGGACAATTTAGCGTCTCAATAACTTTACATTTAACGGGCAACATGCGCAGGCGTGTCCCGAGCAACCGTGGAACACGGTACGGCGTGTTTCCAATAGTGGTGGAAAAAACGGTTCCACGTCTGGAGCGTTCCAATCGCGAACGCTCCAAAAAAATACCGCTCCAAAACAACGGTACTTTGGAGCGACCAAAATTTTCCAACCGCGTGCTTATAGGCTACAATATTAAACGAACTGTTAAAATCCCAAACAACCCATTGCAATTTTATGTAAGGGTCGCCGTGACGTGTGCAGTATGATGATTTACATGATTCATGATTTTTATTATAGTATTTATATGATAACTTTCATTACGATTCATTTACACAACTAGGTATTATTTCTTTAGAAATATAAAAATCGACGTTAAAAAAGTGTTTTTACTGTTTGTTTATTTATTCTTAAATTTATAAAAAGTTGGTATTATATATTTCATTTTTACTATTCTTATTTTATTAACAGTAAAATTCGGTAAATCTAATAATCTAAAAGTAATTATAATAGCATCAGTCTTCTTTCAAATTCAAACCGCATTGCAAGACATTTTTCATAGTTCCACGTTGCAGCGCGATTCAGTATTGTTCGTTCCTGAAGTTGCTCGCTCCAGTTGGAACGTAGGTTCCGACGAGTGCAGCGTCGCTTCGACCGGAGTGACGCTCCAGTCCACTCCAAATCGCCTGATACCTTGTTTTATTATGCGTATTCAAGGGTATACAACCAGTCCAAATGATGTATTTTACGTTGCGCTCCAACAGTAGAATATAATTCAATATAGCACGTGAGCTTGCCAGATCTTACGCTCCGTTCCAATCCGTGAAACGTTGCTGCAAAGCGGCATTGAAATGTAACGCAGAATGAAGCCGTCGCGTCGCGTCCCCGATGAGCGGTCTCGACCGTTCGTTCTGTAAACTGCGGCTGACGTTTCCGTTGCCGGTGTCGCTCCACGGTAACTAGTTACTTAGTCGTTGTGGAGCGCGTTGGAGCGTTATCAAAATATACCGCTCCAAAATCGCGTTATCTAAATAACGACCCACCTCTAGTTTCCAAGCAATCAGAAATCTTTGTAGGCATTACCGCGTTTGAGTTTCTTGTGCAGAATCCTGTTCGTCACGGACTGTCCATGAAATTTGTGGGAACAAACAACAAACCTTATGGTAAGATATTTTGAAATGAAAAAAAAAAGCTGGTGATGGTGCTCTTCAGGACCCTCGGAATTTCACAATTTTTGAAAGGAAACCAGAAATAGTATTTAATTATCAGTAATTCTACATAAAAATGTCTATGGATGAACCGTTTTTCATAAAGTTATTAGCAAAAAATCATTAAGATTATGATACAATGTATGTGATGCTTTTTACATCAAACGTACTTTATTATGGAATATTAATTTCTTAGCCAGGGGTTACTAAAGGGTATATGCAAAATAAAAAGTACATCAAAAATGGCTGTTTATTATTAAAAAAATCGTTTTTAATGATAATATAAAATTACGACCTTGGTATTCATTTATTATATCAAAACCACAAAATATCGAAACTGTTTTCGACAGCTTATCGGTTGTCAAGTTAAAGAAGCAACGTTGTCAAATGTATTCTCAATTTATACATTATAAGGAACTTAACCTCTACTCCAATCGGTTCTAAAAGGTGTATTGGCAATCGGGTTGTTCGTTGTTATCAAGAGCATTTTCTTAATTACATTTTTTTCCACCAATATTTTTTTCTGAATTGGTCCAAAAAGTCAAATCCTTTATGAATTTCCTATCAATTTATATTTTATATCAAGTCTGGCAACATCGTTAGGAATGACTAACGTAACGGGAAGTTTTCGCATAAAAATAGCTGTCAAAGACGAACTTCTTTTCATTTTCTTTTTTTGAGAAAAACAGTCATGTCCATATTTTTTTGCATGTAATGCGTTCTCTATAAACAGATCTTGCCATTGCAGTATCAAAAATTGTGGAATTCCGAGGGCCCTAAAGTGCACCAGACCCAAAAGGCTTTTTGTGCCGGCTCTCCCCTGCCTAGATAAGTCAGAATTATTTAGTCATATTTTTCTCATGCCCTACTTTTTCGTAAGTGGGCTGTATTTGTCACAGGTATAATGTCTTACAATAAGCCAATTAAACGCCAACTTGGACTGCAAAAAATTACCTACTTACCTTACGGATCAATGCATCTTTAATCTATAATACTTACAACTCCTTTCACGCCATATGGGAATCGTAGTTGTAACTGTACTACGATTGTCTAACACGGAAACAAGGATACCGATGTACAGTTAAAAATGAGATGTACATTATTCTGCTAAAAAGCACTAGGTATTTCTTGTATGTATAGAAGGAACTACGAGAAATCAGTGTTTTTTTTTTAAATTTAGTTTTGTGCATTTTGTGAACATTGTTTAATTTAGTTCTCAGGAAAAAATCAATTTTTGAATTAAATTTTACATTAAGAGCAAACACGCACTAGTGACGCATTCGCCATTTCATTTTTGAAAACAATAACTTGTTTTTTAAAAAAGAGGCCAATCTTGGGTAACAATTAGGTAGATATATACAGTTTTAGGTTTAAAATTTTTTTTTATTGATAAATTTAAAAAAGCTAGAACGAAATTTTGTCAAATTTGCTCATATTTCTTTTTCTGTTTTGATTAATTTATAAATTCAACCTTTTTAGGGGAGCCGGGGTAATAAGGTTAAAAAAATCGATGGTTTGACTTTGAATAATAGTGCGGGCGCTGGATGGAGTCGAGTGTGCAAAATATGAGGACCGCATTCTGTGCATGGTTTTGTACTCAGAAAAGCTTGCAGATTATGATTCTGGATGTTGCCAGGGGGGTTATTGGTCCATTTATTTTTTACACCCCATCCCCTTAGATATCAAGTAAATAGACTGACCAAATCGAGGACCAAATGCTTTGGAACCATTTTAATGATTGTTTTAGTGACAATATCCAATTGTTTCTTATATTAAAGATTGTGATTGTGATTAATGGTAGCTAGTCAATTGAAAAAAAAAAAAAAAGGTTGAAAATGAAGACAAGAATTGTTGATAAAAAAATTATTTAATGCAAATTTCAACATAAGTAAAAAAAAAACAAATAATCAATCTTATTTATTTTGACACTCATTTTTGATACATTTGCACAACGAAATACAATATATTTTAGTTGTAATTTTTTTGCAAAAACAAGCCTTCGTTTGTCAATTTGATGTGCAGTTACAGGGCTGCATCCACAATTCTGGTAATGGGCGCTTCATCAGTTGTCATGGGAAAAATTTACCATTTTTTTTTCATACTCACTTTATTAAAGTGTAATCAATAGGCCGTAGTAGTGTTTGGCCAGCATTTATCCATATATACGTTTGTGCTGAGGCCCTTAACAAAAAATGTAAATGTAGAGCATTTGATGTGCAAATTACTTTTAATAAATTTAAGCCGAAGCCGATATTTTGAGAAATTAATTTATACCAAAGTTCATCAGCAATTAATTTTTTTTTTGGAGAAAAGATAGGCGCAAATGGTTTCCAATTCTGTTAACTGTTCGATACTTAGGTATGGATTTCCTAAATGCCTCAGAGCTTTTTGTACAAAATCCAACGATGCAGCTTTTAAAGCATTTTTTTTCGATCCCAATCTGCTGGTCGAATCGCAACCACTTAGAGAGTGTAATGCTGGCAAAATACGATAAATATTTTCTCCAAGGAATTGAGCAACAAAATAACATCCTGAAATGTATTTGTTCTTATAAGAAGCGTCGAACCATACACCTAAACAACCTAGACGCTAGCTTTACTAGCTTATTCCAGAAAAAAATTCCCAGGATGAAAACATCTGTATCAGTGCAAAGGATACCTAATGATATGGGCAGATTGGATTCTTACTGCGTGAAATATGTGACAAAACATCCTTGAATCGGCTTCTAAATGGTTCGAATTTAAGTCAGGTAGGTACTTTAAAAAATGAGGAGCCTTGTAATTTAAAACATTTTGTTGGATCATCAAATCCTCCACATATAATAATCTTCTTTTACTTGTGCATATCTAGGAGCAGCAGTACAGAGAAATCGAACGAGCTGTAACTTATTTTCTTTGCTTGAAAAGAAATTTTTACAATTAGCTGGAATTTTTGTGTGATCATTGAAAATATATGGAAGATGTAAATTTAAAACGTCCTGTTGCGTGTTTTGTACCACACTTATAGGTAATTGTTTACAGTTTCAAGAGCGAGTTCCGATTTTGGAGATTTCCTGTAAAATCCTTCTGCGTCAAAGAGGTACTTGCAGTAATTCAAAATTTTGTAAGATGCTAAAATTTGTGTGGCAAATTCACGTTGATTAGCCAGCATATGTTTTTTAAAAGAGACATCTGTTGCATCTTGCAACCTTTTATTAGAAGCACTTTTGCTTGATTTTTCAGAAGTAGGTACAGGGTTATCCAACCAAGACTAGACAAGGCGATTTTTTGACTTTTCCTGTACTTTTATAAAAAAACTGAAATAGCCATCTTAAGTCATTTTCTCCCGCGAATTCGAATATCTTCAGCAAAAAACAATTGAACATCAAACAAAAGTACTAGGCTCGGTACTAGGGGCCACTTTGATATTTTTTTAAATGGAACACCCTGTATATTTTTACATTTTTAAATTTCACATAAAATTATAATTATTTTTTATTAAATGCACTATTAGTCTATACTTCATAGTTTCCGAGATATTGACTCTCGAAAAGTGACATTTTTGAACTTTGACAGCTTATAACTTTCTAACAGTACGTCTTAGAGCAAAACGGCTTACATGTCCCTATCTTCAATTTTTATTATCTTCCCAAAAAAATCAACTTCCAGTTAAACCGGAACAACTATATTTCCTTCTTTCGAGTTACATCCGGTTTAACCGGAAGTTGATTTTTTTGGGAAGATAATAAAAATTGAAGATAGGGATATGTAAGCCGTTTTGCTCTAAGACGTACTGTTAGAAAGTTATAAGCTGTCAAAGTTCAATGTCACTTTTCGAGAGTCAATATCTCGGAAACTATGAAGTATAGACTAATAGTGCATTTAATAAAAAATAATTATAATTTTATGTGGAATTTAAAAATGTAAAAATATACAGGGTGTTCCATTTAAAAAAATATCAAAGTGACCCCTAGTACTTTTGTTTGATGTTCAATTGTTTTTTGCTGAAGATATTCGAATTCGCGGGAGAAAATGACTTAAGATGGCTATTTCAGTTTTTTTATAAAAGTACAGGAAAAGTCAAAAAATCGCCTTGTCTAGTCTTGGTTGGATAACCCTGTACAAAGTTGTCTATTTTAATTTTTTGTTCGCTAATGTAACTTGTCATACAAGTTCGATGCCATGATGAACAATTATGTTCAGTAAAGTCTGTACTATGCTTTATTTTCTCACTAATGTTATCTTTTCTCCGATCTGCGGCGCTTTGAATATTTATAAACGTTTTATCACAAAACAAACACGACATTTCGTTTAGTCTTCGCCTCTTTACATTTATCACTTGTAGCGACATTGTCCACGTTTTTGTTTACATAAAACACGTAACTACAGGAAAACTTGTTGGTATAAAAACTAACTAAATGTTGATCTAAAAACTAATTGGCGAAGGCGTCACTAGTGGTTGCTCTTAAATTACACATTTTACAGATTTTTCAAAAGTTTGTTGTTAAAAAATAATGTATAGTATGTAAGTTTTTATGTATAATACATTCATAATATCATAGAGAAACACTGATAAATTAGAGTAGGGAGACCGAACGACCCAACCTAACCGGTCCCCGGCCCGTTCAACGATCGATCCGAAGCACCGAAGCCGGAATAGACGAAGACATACTATATTTTATGCATGGATGTGAATTGTGGACGGGCCGGCAAACGGTTGAGTTTCAGGTTTGTTCGGGTTTGTTCGCCTTATTATCTCACGTCGTATAATGCCGGGCTGCAACGCAGGCCGGGTACACGCTAGTATGAATATAAAAAATTATAATAAAAAAGAAACGTTGTTTATTTATCAGGACTTTGATGTTTTCTTTTTTGGAAAATCTTTTGTGGGGGCCCCTCACTTGTGGAGGCCCGGGACTGTAGCCCCGGGCCCCTCACTTGTGGAGGCCCGGGACTGTAGCCCCGGCTGCCCCCCGTTAATCCGGCCCTGTACCCTGGCTATTTATTTGTTCTTGTTCCAGCCGATCCGTTTAAATTACTTATACAGTGACCGGCAAAAAGTTGGACCCATATGGGAAACTTTTTTATTATTGAAATTATAAAAAAAAAATTATGCCGATTGTTTCTGCATGATTCGTAACCTAAAAACTCATTGTGACATTTGTCACGTGACTACTCGTTTGGCTGGAAAATTGAATAATATTTATTTTGTCGTAGAAAACTAGTATTAGATGATGAGATATCGAAAAAAGTTATTTGAAAGAAGTGCTTAGAATTTAATTTCATGCTAGATTGCAAAATTTGAAATAAAAATACCAAAATTTTTTTTATTTTTTATTTTTAAAAAATAAATCAAATGTTACTTTTATACTTTCATCAATTAAATGAAAATGTGTTAAATGATCGTAAAACAAGGTTACAATCTATTATTTAAACATTTTTGTTATTTAGAAAAAATGTTATTTGCTGAAACACACAATTTAGCTCTTGATCATGTTACTGAGTGCGTCCAGGCCCTGTATCTAGCAACCATATTTACCAATTATAGGTATTTCTGGAACAATATGCTTACGAAAGGTAGTTCTTTCTAGTTATGAACAAAATTTACCGTGTCTCCTAAAGTTAATTCTACGAAATAAAAAATGAGAAAAAATCATTCTTGGAATTATTTTATTTATTTTTAAAAAAAATTGTCTTTATGATTATTATTTAAATAAAAATGTACATAATATTATTAAAAAAAAATTAGAACTCGACATGTCCACCATCACGGTCCATACATTTAACTGTTCTGCTTCGCATCTCTCGTAAAACATTTCTTAATATATCAGGAGATATCTGGGCAACACAATTTCTAATTACCTCTTCCAAATGGTCAATGTTTCTAAAGGGCCTTTGTTTGTATACCTTGTTTTTTAAATAGCCCCATTAAGAGAAAACCAAGGGAGTCAAATCGGGTGACCTAGCCGGCCAAGGATTCTCTGAAAAACGTCCAATCCACTTGTTACCAAAATTTTCATCTAGCCAAAACCGTACATCTGCAGTACTATGAATACTAGCCCCATCCTGTTGAAAATATAGATCCATTCTTCCTCTTAAGGATAAATTATCTAAAAATTCTGACACCTCTGTTTCAAAAAAGTTTAAATATCTTCTAGCGTTTAAATTTTCTCTGAAGAAAAAAGGACCAACAATTTGATTACTTATTCAATATTCCAGCACAGACATTTGTTTTAAAACTATACTGGTCCTTACTTTCTATGACAAAATCTGTATTCTCTGTTGCCCACCACCTACAGTTTTGCGAAGAAACAGTTCCATTTGATGTGAAAGTTGCTTCGTCCGTAAAAAGTATTTTTTGGGGGAAATTTCCATCATCTTCTAGGATTCCTTGGAACCATACACAGAAGTAAAATCGAGCATCATAATCCCTTTCTTTTAAAACTTGTACAAATTTGGGTTTATAAGGGTAGAACTTATTACTTTTCAAAATTCTTCTTACGGATCTTTCTTCCATGTTAGTAGCTTTAGAAATATCTGTAACTGCTATTTGAGGTGTTTCTGTAACTGTTAACAGCACGTTTAATGTTGCTTCTTCAGCTGTTACAGGTTTTTCATGAGAAACTTTATACTTGTTGTGAACACTAACCGTTTCTTTAAACTTTTTTAATATTTTTGATACCGTCGAATTGTTTAAACGTTTACCAGGATGCTGTCCGTTAAAAATGTCAGCAGTTTCTCTACAGCTTTTATAATTCTCACCATGAATAAGAACTATTTCTATTTTTTCTGGAAGGGAAAGACTTGGAGGCATTTTAAAATACAGTAGCTTGACATTCAATAGAATAATAATGGCGATTAATAGTGTCTGTTGTTATTTCTAAATAACATTTCAGCTGTTTTCAAAGCCTTCTTTGGTAATTTATAAAATACATACAAATTTTCTTATGAAAAGACATGTTTTTTTATGAATTTAGGGTACCAACGGACTTTCATAAAACTAAGTGAGACTATATCGACCTCGCAATTAACACATTTTCATTAAATTGATGAAGTATAAAAGTAACATTTGATTTATTTTTTAAAAATAAAAAATTTAAAAAATCGTTGGTATTTTTATTTCAAACTTTGCAATCCAGCATAAAATTAAATTCTAAACACTTGTCACGTGACAAATGTCACAATGAGTTTTTAGGTTACCAATCATGCAGAGACAATCGGCATAAATTTTTTTTTATAATTCCAATAATAAAAAAGTTTCCCATATGGGTCCAACTTTTTGCTGGTCACTGTATATCCAAGACCTTATCAAGCTGGAACACCAGCGTTAGATGTTAGATTGTCGATAATACGTCATTTAATTATATAGACAGGTACCTAAATTACAATCCGCTATGGCGATTTTAGTTATTGTTGTGGCTTTCGGATGATTAGGATAATAGTCCTAGGTGCTTTATGGGTAGTTATATTTGTCCTAGGTGTATTATGCATAGCATATTGCTCTTACTATTAAAAGTATTATTAAATTTTGTATGTAGATAAAGATTCACTTAAATTTCAGGCCGGTATTACATTTAAATTCTGCTTGTCGACAGAACATTTTTTTGAAAATTAATCCAACTCATTGATTAAATATTGTCAAAAATGTGCAAACCCTTTTACACAGTAATAAGTAGGTATATTTAAGGATATTTAATTCTATAGAAGATCTAACGTTTTATCATTCTTATAAAAATTTTAATTATTTTATCCTAAAAGTTAAAGCCAAATAGTTCAAAACATTCAACATTGGTAAAAATGCCCGTTATCCACGAAGCGACGCGACAGCACAGTGTATTGTGTTGCTCCTTTTTACCGTAGGTCATTTTTATTCCACTAATACCAAAGAAATGTTTTTGCTTTGCTATGAACTCCTATAGGAGGTAAGCATTGTGCATTGCCTTGAAGGTCTTTTATGAGATAAAGAATGAATTTATGAGTTTTATGTGATGAACGCGAGGACGAGAGCCCCGGGCGTAATATAATAATTGTTTAAGTTAATGCATAAATAAAATTTATAAAATAATTTAATATTTCGTAGAATGACTTTTACAAACCAAAACAAATTTTTAAAATACAAATTTATTTTATGCCAGTTCTATTTGAAGAGGTGCATTGCTTATTTCTATGCCCCTATATGGGTTAAATTTTCCTAAAGGAGTTTTAAGCATGCATGCACTCACTTTACTTATGTAGGTATATCCTAAAATATTAATAGTTTTAAACTTTTTAATAAATTTATGTTGTTATTTATAACAATTTGCTAAAGTCAACACAAAATTATAGACAACTAACAACCCGGGACCGATATGTGGATGGAAACTATTTCCGTTGATTTGAAAAAATAGTCCATGCTTAAGTAGTAGTAAGTAGAGAAGAGACCCCTAGAGAATTTTTATTCTATTAAATTTTGTGGAGGAAGACTTTAGGTTTTTCCTTTCTTTCCCATATTTCCATTGACTTTGACGGAATAATTACTGTGTAATTGTTTTTATAAGGCGTCCTTCGAAAAATTTTTATTAGGTTTTAAAATTCAAACTTATTGGTTGAAAGACAAAAAGACCAATAAATGAATATCTATAGATAGGTACATGAAACTTATGTTTTGTAAAATAAACAATTAATGCTACCAGTGCAGCCTACTACTAGTCTACCGAATAGCCTACTATATCACAAATTCAATTTTTTGGGTTTAATGCATTTTACTGGTGTTGCGAACAACATAAATTTCAACACAACATTGAGGTATGGGTTAAATCACCTTTTTTCTTTATTTGCATTCAATAATTAGTATTCATTTGTGAGCAGATACATTACTGGCCCATCCCAGCTGAGGCCACTAAGTATTGTTTTTAGTGATAACACATTTTTTTCTAAAAAACTACAAATATCATTATCATTCTAGGACCCCAAAAGAGTCTACCTACTGAGACCTGTATATCACATTAAAGAAATCTTGCTTATCTGATTATTAATCTCACTATCTATATCATATAATTAACAGAAATTTGAATTATTGTTTATATATTTTTCGTATTTTTATTTATTTTGTAATAACTACAACTGTTTTCTATAACCATAGTTTTAAATATCTAAGCAAAAATGTTCATCCAAAATTAGCAAATGGAGCCATCTGTGTTGCAACACAACAGGTTAGACTTTTAAGAACAAGATTCATCAGCTGGTAAACAATTTTATCCATCATTAATTCATAGTTCACTTACCACCATACATTGTTTATGGCACCATAAAACCTGGTTAAAGCCTTTATAATATCAAACCAGGACTTCTACATTTTTATTGCCCATAGTCATGAAAGGAAGCTTCGAGAATAAAGATGGAATTTATAATTGTAGACAAAAAGTTTCACAATGGGTTGCATGTTGCTCAAGCATAATTGTGCAATATTTGCCACTGAAGGTAGGTATTTTATTTTTATGGTATGAGGTAACCCTTCTATATTCGAACATATTTCTTTATGTATTGGTATATGTTACACATACACTTCTCGATTATCGATGATATATTCTCAGACAACTCAGTACTTGGGTACTTTCGATGAAAAAAAGTGACTTACCTTCTGAATTTAACGGGGTAATGGTGGTGGTTGAAGTGGGAGCCAGTGCAAGAAACTGGGGGCAAAACAAGCCCCATCCAATGATCTACCCTCGTAAAACACTACCGTCCGTTCTAAAAGAAAGAATTTAGTAAGAATATGGCCTCTTTTTCTTAAATATCCTAAATGACTTCTATTCCACTCATTTTCAAAGGAACAGCTCTTAGGATAAACCAAAGAGATAAATAAAAATAAAGAAGTCCTACGACGTGTGTGGTCAAAACATGAACACTTCACCAAATTCTACTAAACGCTAATTAAGACTTACCTACCACAAAAACGATCTTCCAAACTTTGTTCTTCCACTAAAACATGGTCCACTAAAATAATAATTAACGAATTCCAATTAACATAAACAAAGGTTTCGAGAAAAAATTAACGGAACTTCCGACGCGGCACAAAAAACTGTACGAGATAGCTATGAACGATTGAAAATATTACCGACTTTAAATTGTACTAGTTTACTGCCAAATGTAAGCACTACAAGGATTTCTAAATCATTTTTTAAATTAAAATCTTGTTTAGTTTTTCTACCGTAAACAAAAAATTGTTTTTTGTCAAATTGGAATATTGACTGATTTCTTTGACTCCCAGCGCCCTCAATCAGTTATTTGGTAACTAGATTAATTACCTTAATCACCACTAGAGGACGCTTCCAATGAAAACAGCTGTATATTCTTCTTTTTACAGAGCTGGTAGCAAGTACATCGCAACAAAAATTTTAGCACAGAGGAGATAAAGGTTACGTTATATCAAACTTCCAGATTATGATGAAAAAAAATACCAGAACCAGGGACCTGGACCGGAACCGTTAACTGCAAAGAACCGGACCGGAACAGATATTATTTTTAGTGATGGGAAAATCGAGTTATTTCAATAACCGATTACCGAGTATTCGAGTGATTTAAAAAACCGAATTATAATCGATTGTTCACTCAAATGCTATATGAGGGGCAATTTAAAAAAAATTAATTTTTTTAATCACTTAAATTATCAAGCACATATATTTTTAGACTTCTAAAAAAAAAAAAAACAAAAAAAAAAAAGGTCGTCAGTTCCATAAACTAACTACTTTGTATAGCCCCACAATGAGTGATCGGTTATTTTTTAACTCGAGTGATCCCATCACTATCAAAAAACATTATGTTCATCACCCATTTCGTCACTCGAATGATTTCCGAAGATAATCGAATAATTCGAGTGATTGAAAAAACCGAGTGATCGGTTATTTTTCACTCGAGTTATCCCATCACTAATTATTTTTGGACCGGAATCGGAACCGAACACATATTTTACTAGCAAAACAATTTTAGGTGCAAAACCGGAACCTCTGAAAATTATAACGGTTTTTTGGGTTTTTTTCGGTTTTCAGGGTGATACTTGGCCTTGGCCGGATATTGTTTAATTTTGAGTTTATTCCGTGACTTCTGTTCTGTGGGGAACACTAAGGCTGGATCCACATACATCCGTGATACGCATCCGTTGTGTACCACATGATTAATCTGAACCAATGAAATTTCAGGGCCCTAAAATTTTATTGGTTCAGATTAATCATGTGATACGCATCCGTTGTGTACCACATGATTAATATGAACCACAGAACCAATGAAATTTTATTCCCTAAAATTTCATTGGTTCATATATCAATCATGTGGTACACAACGGATGCGTATCACGGATGTATGTGGATCCGACCTAACCTTAACCTAATTTTTTTTGTTCTGTCATGAGTGTCAGAGTGTCTTTGACAATAATTTTTACCGTTGGTTTACTTGTCTTTTTGATTTTTTTCTACGAACTTACTTCTTCAAGCCACTTCAAGTACTAGGATTACAACTATACAATACAACAGGTATTTATTTATTTGCCTTTGATTTTTCGGAACCGAATCGGAATTTCCTAGTTTGTATGGAACCGGATCGGAACCCCTAAAAATTGGTAAGAGAATCGAAATAATTATTTCGGGACCGGAACTGTAACGGAACCCAAATTATTTATTTCATCTGGAATCGAAACCGGAACGGAACCGTTATTTCATTTCGGTCCGGGTCCCTGACCAGAACCACATGAAATCATGAAAATGTACTTTCCTTTCAACAGCATAGCAAAATACAAATCATTACGTACCTAAGTTGTTACAGAAACGTTTGCGAATAACTTCGTATATATAGTAAAAATCAAGTATAGTCGTATGAGAAATATACACTGGCTTATTTAACCGCGGCAAGAATATTTGCCAAGTATTTAAAGTAAAAAGACTAAAAAGACTAAAAAGGAACGCTCAACTTAATCGTTGGATTTGCTATGCTATTTAAAAGTAAGTAAAAGGAACTCGGCTACTGCTTAAATAACCTAACTTTTACCTGTCACATTTTTTTGTTTATGTTAGTGCTGGGAAGTTTAGTTCACTTTGCTGATTTCAATCTTTCGTTCACGGTCAATAAAGTGAATAGTTCAAAAGACTAGTTCGTTTAGTTCATTTAGTTCACTGATTTATACTGGCATAGTGAAGTAAAAGAAATATTTTAAAATTTAAATTATATATTAAATTAACAAAAAATACAGTGAACACCGACAATATTTTTTATTCATTTCAATACCGAAATAGTCCGAAATCATCACGGCATGCATCGGTCGGTCAGGTGACAAAACCTATATTCTCGGTCGTCTCGCTCTCGCTTGCGTAGTACATTCGGTTTAGACTTTAGTTCGCCTTGTTTCAATCTCTCAGTAATTACTGATTGAATCTTTTAGTTCAGTTGTCAGATTCGATCTTTTGAACTAGTTCGTTCGCGAACTACACAACTCTAGTTTATGTTTTCTTAAACAAATTTTGGAGTATTTACATAGAATACGGAACTGTATTCTGTGAGTATTTATAATCCCAAATTACAAAGTTTTTTCTATAATGGATGATATTTTCGAAAAAGAAATAGACCACAATAATATTCGCGCTTTAGATAATTTAAAATACAATAATTTTGAAAACACACACTCCGAAGATGAAGAGGATTTTGACGAAGTGTCTTCCCGTGATATTTCTCGAGATATAAGTATCAAATCTGAAATGGAAATAGACTTACCGGCTTCCAGTTATGTAAACATTAAACGGGAAATTAAGCAGGAAGTTTTGGATCTGGGCATAGATATTATTATGCCTCAGGCATCGAATCCTAGCTTAAGCAGTAACCTTGGTAGTAACTCTCAAAATACGGTACCTAAACCGAAAAAGGACACAAAAACTAAGAGGGAACTGGAGGAAGAGGAGAGAGAGAAGATGCAGTAAGTAATTTTGTAGTGGAATAAGAAAAATCCTTGATAAGTTATTCGGTATTACGAGTACCTATGTTATTTTTTGCTGTGGAAGTGAATAGACAATACTTACAGGTTTTAAGTTATTTAGGACAGATATTAGATTTATTTTTTATGTAATTGATGACATGCCTTGCCTACCTATAACTTTTAGGGTATTGGTGTCGAACTTTACTGAAGAGCAACTGGACAGATATGAAATGTATAGAAGATCAGCCTTTCCGAAAGCAGCTATTAAAAGACTGATGCAAACAATAACAGGCTGTTCCATTTCTCAGAATGTTGTTATTGCCATGGCTGGTATTGCCAAGGTGTTTGTTGGAGAAATAGTTGAAGAAGGTAGTACACAATAGTTTTTGTTTTATTTAGATAAGTACCTTAAAAATATATTGGTTTTATTGGGAGTTTTATGTAAGATTGAAGAGGAAACCACTGACCTCATTTTGTACCTACACTAAAATTCCCTTTTTGGAAGAAAAAATATTCACATTAAAAATACCCAAAATGTTTATCCCAGTCATTCCCAGTAAATACCTACTATTGATTTTCTAAAAAAAACACAAGAAAAACACTGTAAAAATTCCTTGTACATCTCCGTGTTTTGGCCTTGCTGTTGGACTCTGGTATTGTTTACATTTCATTTATAGTCAAATTTCTCTAAGAACATGCCGCATTGTGCCTAAGTCACCTGTCATTTATGGTATCCTGTTGAAGTATGGTATATTTAGAATGTTGGCGACAGAGACAGGACTTTGCTAAGTTCTTTTACCATCGCATTCACCATATTTTAAACTGTATGGGGGTCTGAATGGTTTATTAACATTATGGCTTGCAAAAATACAGTGTTAATTTTATTTCCAATTGAAACAATTGTCGTATCTAATGGTACACAATAGTTTCTAATAAAACTGCTATAGGGCGCAATTTGTATTAAAAATTATTTTTTTGGCAATAACTCTGAAACGAACATTGATATCGAACTACAGTCTTTACATCTTTTCTTTCAAATTTCATCTACTTTTCGATTATGATGTCATAGTTATACCGTATGATTTGAATTTCCGGGATAAAATCGAAAAAACTGTTATTATTACAAATTGCGCCCTCTAGCAATTTTATTAAACACTATCGTGTACTGTTGGATACGGCAATTGAAGATACTTATTTTCCCCTTCCAAACAAGCTTAAAGTTAGTAAAATCGGATAACGTCGCCCATATGTCAAAACCTCGTATCTCAAAAACAAACAATGTTCAGAAAATGAAAAACACTTCTTATATGTTTATCTATTTTTTATTTAATATAGTTTTCTGCCAAGTGATATATTCTAATTTGCATGGAAACAAAACAAGATGCGAGGTTTTGACATGTGAATTTTAAAGGGCGCAAGATACGAGGTATTTTAATTTAACGTTTAGCGTGCGCTTTGCTGGACTCTTGAGCACAGTTAAGTTACAAGGTTTTTAAATCGATGAAATATAAAGTCATAGTCGCAATAAAACACGTAACTCAAAACTGGTAAATTTTGAGATACGAGGTTTTGACTTATGGGCGACGATAAGTCGTTTAGAAGTTACAGCGATTTTAATGTTTACACTTTCAATAGCTCTTATCAAGGTCGGTACGCCAATGAGCCTTAAACCAAAATGATGCAGAATTGTCTAAGCTTTCCAATGATGTAATCAGAGTTATACCTTAATATGGGAATTTTCGGAGAAATTTAGAATTTAAAAAAACAATTTTTAATTGTGCCCCCTTGCGGCGAAATGAAGAACTTAAAAGTAATTTCCAGCAATTTATCTTGACCACTTTACTCATAAAAAAATCTTTCCGAAAGTTGTACGATTAATGGTTTCCGAGATAAAGCCGACGTCCTCGCTTATTTGACCACCCGGTACAGTAATTAAAATGGATAAACTAATAATATTAAATTTATAATAGCAAATGATGATAATTGAAATGTTTGTTATTGGAAATAGAGTTAATTAACCTAAACTGATTTATTCTACTCCCCCCCATTCAACTTAAAATACCAAACACCAAGAACACTTAGGCTGGGTGCCCACAGGACGGTAACGGCACGATTTGTCGCGCGCGATAAATCGTACGCGCTATCGCAACGACCAAATTTCACAAATTTGTCATACAATTAAATACAGTGTTCGCCCACTGGCCGCGAAAATATTTAATACCGTCGCGGCAGGACGTTGCCGCACAAACTCGCGATTTGGCGGTCAAAAAGCGCGCGAATTTGTGTCGCCTGACTTTTGAACGCCAATAGGATTAAATGATGTCTAGCCCACACGACGATATTACCAACGATATTTTTAGTGCTGTGTTGTCATTCAGTGCGTGCAGTCTATAAAAGTACAGGTTGTGTTTGCATCAAAAATATGCCACCGAAGAGGAGTTTCTCTAATTTTTTCAAATAATGTATAAAACGCCCCTTCCACAAATCTGAGCCTCAAAATGGGATGGACCCAATATTGCCTTTGACTTTTGATAGCTTGCCTTCTTCGGCGCCTACGTGAAACCATCGCTAATAAAATTAATTTTCTTCGATCCATCACTTCTAAGCTCATAGCAACAACTGACCAGAATCGATCTGGCAACACGGAATATTAATCTAAACAAGTTTCGCACGATATTCCGTGTAGTGGGCGAGCACTCAGTAGATGCGGCGCGATATACCGCGCGCGACAAATCGTGCCGTTACCGTCCTGTGGGCACCCAGCCTTGGTCTCTGAAAGCTGACGCGTGAGCTTGGTACGGCCCACTACTGAACTGGGAACTTCTAGGAAGAAACCAGTATCAGCTGTTAATGTCACATGTGGGTGTCAACTGTCAAAACGCTTTGTTTTTAGAAAAAGTTGACTCCATCTTAAGTGGACAAACAAAAAATTGCTTCGCCCATAGACTTTCCATAACTTATAGTGTATTTATTATAGTTTAGTAACTTATATAGCGTAGGCATATTGAGAAATCCGATTAGCATCAATTTTGTGCCTGAGAGTTCAACAACGATTACTTTACTTCAGTGCGATCAAGCGAAGACCACAAATATTTAAAGAAAATCAAAGATACTACTTTACAGACAGATATTTTATGCTTCCTTTTTAGGTTTAGATGTGATGGAAGAGCTAGGTGAGAGTGGACCCATACAACCGAAGCACCTAAGGGAATCAGTGAGAAGAATGAGATTAGCAGGCAACATACCAAGTGGGAGAGATTACAGGTCACATTTTAAACTTTAAAATTTATTGCTTATTTTTTTTTATTAGCTATTTTAAGTTTTGTATAAAGGTAATTTTAATAATAATTAAATAAATAAAAATAATTTTTACTACAATTTTTTATACATTACCTATCTACCCCTGATTGAAACTATTTGTGTAATTAGTGGCTAATCTAGGAATCTAAGGGATAGGGGCAGCCATAATAAAGGCGCCGAAAAATATAACGTCAGAAAAACAATGAAGGTTGAATTGTACAGGGTGGCCAACTAAGAATGCGAGGTACTGTATCTGGGAAACTATCCATCGTAGAGGCTTGCGGCAAAAAAAATGGTTACTAAAACGGCCAAGAGAACAACCTGGAAAATATCAAGTTTCTGAAATGGCCGCTAGGGGGCGTAACTGCAATCTTGAATCTAAAAAGTGATGTTTCTGTAAATTCCGCTATATTAACCTAATAAAAAAAATCCTGATCTTTAAAGTCGAGGATAATCTGAACCTTTTTTGTTTGTATTTCTGGTCGTAGGTTGAGTCTGAAACACGATGTCCTTCAACCGCCACCATAAATAAAAATCCAGGCAAGTTAGGTCTGGTGATCGCGGAGGCCATGAACACAGACTTCCTCTTCCAATCCACTGCTGTTGGAATACTGCATTAATATGCTCTCGCACATCAAAATGTGCTGGGCAACCATCCAACTGCAAAAACAAGTTTTGCCCTGTTTCCAAAGGCACATCTTTCAACAACAACGGTAGGTAATTGATTGGCCAAAAAGTCAAGAAAGACATTGCCACTTAGGGATTGCTCAAAAAAATATGGCCCAATAATTCTGCCTTCCAGTATGCCACACCACACATTTAAACTTCAACGTCCTTGGTGCTGAACTTCACGCAACCAGTGCGGATTTTCTGCAGACCAATAGTGCATATTATATGTCGATTGACTCTCCCGTCACTACTAAAGGTGGATTCATCGGTCCAAAGAATTTGAAATAAAAATTCTATATTTTGGCGTATCATACCTAACATCCAATGGCAATAGTCCAATCTCCGATCAAAATCTTCCCCTTTTAAGGCCTGATGCAAAACGACATGATATGGGTGCATTCTAAAAGTAATTAAAAAAAGTTTAAACGAATACCTAACTTTGATGGCCATTAGAACTTACCTATGGACCTTCAAAATATTTTGAACCGTTGCTCGTGATATGCCCAACTCAAGGGATAATGCTCTTGTGCCAACATGAGGATTTCCTTCAATATACCCTAGTACGTAGTTAATATTTTATTGTGTTCTTCCAATTCTTTGCCGTTGAAACTTAGGCCGAAAACAACCATAAACTAATCGGGGAAAAACTCTCACATCGCAAGGACTCTTTTAGCTACTGCGGCATTCTGAAGACATTCAAAATAAACCGCAAGCATACCAACAGCTTCATCATTCGTAAAATTCATTTTGTAAACACAAAAATTATTCAAAGTAACGCAAAACTGGGACAACTATTGAAAATTTGGATTATTTATGTTTTGATTAGGTATTTGTTTTGTTTCCAAGGCCAGCTTATATTAATTGTCTTTTTTGTGCATAGAACGTGATGGTCAGCATTCCTTTTATAAATCGGTCCGAAAAATATAGTTACAATAAAATGAAAATTTAAGGGATTTTCGTATAAAATTTTCTATTGCCGATATTTTCGGTTAGGAACAAGATATCGAGATGCGGTTTTCGCGAGCTAGTTTAGGCATCATTTAGCTACTTTTTCATGAAAAAAAATCATACCAATGCATTTCATTTTGTTGAGAAAATTAACCATTTCTATTGGAATGTCGAAAAAAACCCTCTAGCGGCGATATGTGAAACTTACAAAACTTCAAAAATATTGATGTTTGTAGCCCAAGAATAGCTCCTTTTAACGAGCCCAAGTTTGTTCAAATCGGCTTAGCCGTTTCGAAGATACAGGATGTTATTTACGGAAACGTTTGAATACCCCCCACCACTTTATTTTTTTAGAGATACTGCAAAAAGTGTCAAACAAAAAAGGTTCAGATTATCCTCGACTTTAAAGATCAGGTTTTTTTTTAATAGGTTAATATATAGCGGAATTTACAGAAACATCACTTTTTTAGATTCAAGATTGCAGTTACGCCCCCTAGCGGCCATTTCAGAAACTTGAAAATATTTTCCAGGTTTTTCTCTTGGCCGTTTTAGTAAAAAAAATTTTACTGCAAGCCTCTACGATGGATAGTTTCTCAGATACAGTACCTCGCATTCTTAGTTGGCCATCCTGTACATATAAAATATCATACATGTCAAGATCCAGATGGGCATGCCAAACTATGAAGGTTTCCAATAAGGGCGTGATCCTTATTATTATACTTAAGTAGTGACGTTGATCAAGGAAAGTACAACTATATAGTGGAAAATATTTACATCCTTACTGACTAAACGTACAGCGTTATAATAGTAAAATATACAGCGTGATCAGTTAAGGATACGGAGCGGCCATATCTCGGAAACTACTAAGCGTAGAAACTTAGGATAAAAAAAATTATGATTAAAGCGGTTATGAGAAAATTCTGGAAATTATTTTAAGTTCCTCATTTCGCCGCAAGAGGGCACAATTGAAAATATTTTTTTTTAATTCTAAATTTCTCCGAAAATTCCCTTATTAAGGTATGACTCTGATTACATCATTATAAAGCTTAGACAATTCTACATCATTTTGGTTTAAGGCTGATTGGCGTATCGACCTTGATAAGAGTGGGAGAAGCTATTGAAAGTGTAAACATTAAAATCGCTGTAACTTCTAAACGACTTATCCGATTTTACTGAATTTAAGCTTGTTAGGAAGAAAAAAGGTAGAAAATTCAAATCATACGGTATAACTATGACATCATAATCGAAAAGTAGTTTAAATTTGCAAAAAAAAATGTGAAGACCGCTGTTCGATATCTTTGTTCGTTTCAGAGTTATTGCCAAAACAATAATTTTTAATACAAATTGCGCCCTCGATCTAGCAATTTTATTAGAAACTATCTTGTACCATTAGATACGACAATTGAAAGTTCTTCCAAACAAGCTTAAATTTAGTAAAATCGGATCGGAGAAGTTACAGCGATTTTAATGTTCTACTTTTCGATTATGATGTCATAGTTATACCGTATGATTTGAGTTTTCGGGATAAAATCGAAAAACTGTTATTATTACAAATTGCGCCCTCTAGCAATTTTATTAAACACTATCGTGTACTGTTAGATACGGCGATTGAATATACTTATCTTTCCCTTCCAAACAAGCTTAAATTTAGTAAAATCGGATTAGTCGTTTAGAAGTTACAACGATTTTAATGTTTACACATTCAATAGCTTCCCCCACTCTTATCAAGGTCGGTACGCCAATAAGCCTTAAACCAAAATGATACAGAATTATCTACTCTTTCTAATGATGTAATCAGAGGTATACCATAATATAGGAATTTTCGGAGAAGTTTAGAATTTTAAAAATTAATTTTTAATTGTGCCCTCTTGCGGCGAAATGAGGAATTTAAAAATAATTTCCAGAATTTTCTCATGACCGCTTTAATCATAATTTTTTTTATCCCAAGTTTCTACGCTTAGTAGTTTCCGCGATATGGCCGCTCCGTACCCTTAACTGATCACGCTGTATATAAAAAATAATATAATAAAAAAAAAATTTAAATAACAATAAAATCATAAACTTAAAACCTATTAACTTTAACAATGCCTATGCTTTGTTTTAACTTGTTCAATCTCTGTTTGTCTTTTTCGTTTATTTTTTGTTTAATATGTTGTTTTTATAAATTTAGCTTATAACAAAGTGAATAACTAGGTATTGAATTATTACAAGCAAGCTTTTTAAAAGCTTAGGTACAATTAATTAATACATATTAAACCTAGTAAACGCCAATAGGTATTCACAGCATCGGAACTATTATATAGATATTAAGTAAAAGTGATAGGGCAACATGCCAAGATTGTTAAAAAAATGTAATGTAAACACAGATATTAAACTGATATTTTTGTAATATGTCCGATATAAATAATGGGCCGACAATATTGATTTTATTTAAATGTTAGTTAATAAATTTAAAAAAAAAACGCGAAAAAGGTTATAGGTTCCGTTGGCAATAGATTGAATGACGTTGAGAATTCCACCTTAAAATAAAAAAATACGAAAGACAGGCTTTGACAAATCCGGCGCAGTACGGATAATATGTACTACGTTTAGACGTAAGTTCATTCGCAGAACTTATTCCAAGTTCCATTTAATAACAAACCGGAAAGCTCATGTATGTGTCTGTTGTCTTGCGCTTATTACGAGATATAGATATCTATATTTATGCTCATTGGTTTAAAGTCGTGAAATTTTGACAAGATGACTAATTTATTTTAATAAATATTATATATTAATAATATAATCAAAGGTTCTAAACGACCTGCATAGCAAAGCAATGACATAAACAAACCTCACTTGACCTATCGACCGTTTTAATTTCCATGGATTACGTATAAAAATGATACTAAATTAAAAACCACTTTAGTGAATACCTGGGAGTTTAAATCTTTACACAACCCTGAACCCAACATGCATAATATGCCTGTCCTGTACTTAGCGGTCTTAATTTAATGTAGAATATATGCGAGGGGCAGTGTTTAAACCACGCTGATTCCCCCTTTGGCTATATTATATAGGTACTAAGATAGGCAACAAGAATTGGACAATCATAAGGGTAGTTTTTACATGTAAATTCCCATAAGAGAATTTAAGCTTCGATCTGCAAAAGTATGCCCATTTTAAGGCGTGGTCACTTTCCTACCCTTGGTCCTAACCCCCACAGGCACTTACTACCAGTGGCCCTAACCATCTTTGGCACTTACTACCATTGGCACTAGTTACCATTGGCGCAAGCTCAACCTATCATTGGTGCTAGTTACCAAGGTTGGCCAAACGTCATCTGTGTTACGCCATCTATCATATATCGCTATTACCTCACCTACCAGTGTTTTACCTTCTGTATGGGCCCAAGTCTACCATCTCTGATATGCCATCTATCAGGTATTACTGTAACCTCAATCACTTAGATATTCAATTTCGGGACCTAAGCCTACAAGTCGGGGCTCCACCTCTAAGAACAGGTACAGCATTTATTTCTAATGAATTTAAATTATTATTATTATTAAAAAAAGTTTCACCTACACTTTGGTTCGAACCTCCGACCTATGGATGTATTTCCAACGTCCTACATACGGCGCCAGCTGAGCTTATTAGATAAACTCGGTGACCAGTTGATGATATTGTAGTGACGTAGTATCTTAGGAGACGGAAAAGATTTGCACTAATTTGGTTGTGGGACAACATTCAGCATTAACCTAAAAATTTGTTAATGTTATATACATGTACGGGGCGATATTAATGACTGAAATTAAATTAGGTAGGTTACCATACATGCATTACCACTGGATATAGAATACGTATAAAAACATCTAAAAGCGCTTAGACGGGACCCTTAAACATATGAAAACGACCATTTAGCAGCCCTCGAACAGGTAAAATGTTTAATAAACTACTACAGCATGTAAAACCTATTGGGCGGTACGATAACGGCGCCTTAAGAGATCTATTTTATGGTTTAATACTAGAAAACTATGGCGTCATTTAGCATCTATTTTAAGCTTTTTACCATATCCCTAGCCCGTATTGTCAACAAATTCTTCAATCCTCTAAAGTAGTACAACGATATAAGATAGACAAAGATAGCTATAATCAGGCCCCAATACAAGTAGCATACTCTCAAAACGTGTTATGCCTGTTATAACTTAATGATTGTAGCCAAGTTCATGCATTAGTAATTTCCCGTGTGACGCAATAGCCCCAGTAGACTCGTGAAGAATAAGGGTAGGTTTAACCCCCGAACTAATACTTCCGGGTATCAATTTAAAGGAAAAAATGGTAATAACAGGGGTTCAAATGCTATATTTCTAAATGAAGTGCTGCTTAGAACCCTTGAAATAGAAAATATTTTAGGTTTGTTCGGGTTTTAAATTAAATAAATAGTATTAAGGAAATAATTACATTACTTATATTCCTAGCAAAAACGATCAATGCCGTGTTCAAGAATGGTAAAAACGAAAGGTCAGTCGCTTTATCTTGCATGTATTAACAACCAAATCGAATGTATTATGCAATATTTGACTTAAATAGGTGTTTCATATAGCTTAGGATAAACAGATAAATAGATGGCCTAATATTATTGAAAAAATAAGAATAATAGGTCCCAATGTTATTGAAAAATAAGAATAATATAAGAAAAACTAGTAATTTAAGACCTAAATGTCTTAAATAAAGCGTGATTTATGTCTTAGTAGAGTACCTGACCTATCTTCTTGACTAGGATTCGGGGGTATTTATTTTGCTTGATGGCATATTTTAAACATGACCGCGCGACCAAAGGCTCACGAGATTTTGTAAAAATCTTGGGAGAAGGGCGTGTGGCATTTAATGTATTTTTTCTACGTTGGGGTTATCATGGGTTAAGTATTCAAATTAGGCCTGGCATATTTTGCCTGTAACACGGTAAATGATATAAAGAATTGAAAACTAGGTTATGTGCGTAGGTTGACGTAACAAGTTATTATGAAAAATTCCGAGCCCCGTCGGGCGAGGTGCACTAAGGTTATTAGGGAAAACGTAACATGTGGCTCGTATTTAGGAGAATAGCAAGACCCTATGAACAATTCCGAGCCCCGCAGGGACGAGGTGTACTAAAAATATATGCTCACCTACGGGTCGTTAAAGTTGTTGATATAAAGAAACATGTGATTCGTATTTAGGATGTAAGTAATTATGAAAAAATCCCGAGACCGCAGGGCGAGGTGCACTAGGGATATATACTTGCCCTCATGATAGCAACAAAGTTGGGGCCTATTGCACCAAAAAATAGACCTACCATATGACATCAATTACGTGCGATTGTACATAAAAACCTTGTTTTTCACCAAAATATATAATCCCATATACGGGGCAAGCTAGGAGTATCACTTGCCATAATAGCATAATATAGGGCCAAGACTGATTGAGCACTAATTAGCATAGTAAACAAGGCGTTATACTAAATTGGTCGCATTGACAAAGATTTGGACAACATTAATCATATTATCACTAGGATGTGTGGGTTCTTTATAGTCTTTAGACAACAAATTCTCAATATTACTAATATATACCTAACTTAAAGCAACTACCACCTTTGTAGGGTGGAATTACCGATGCCAATCAGTTGATACTCTCTTACTCAAAGGCAAGCACCGTCGTAATCTGAGAATTCATCAACCCTTGCCGCGAACGACTACCATCTACACTAGTGTTAATCTGATAAATGCACGTTGCAAGTATTACAAACATCCAACAAATTGAAACCATTGAGGTTATGTATAACTAATTGACAGAAAAGATAATATATAACTCTCAACGTAATAGTTGAAAACATGGAAAATATATAGAAAATCTAATGAAGTACTTACCATCCTGACGCATAATATTAGCACAGTCCCAGTTCCTGCTTGTATTGCGAATATTGGCCCAACTAAAACATGCATAAATTGTAGCACTAGAACGAATAGAGTAAGCAGTTAGGGGACTTCCGGTTGACCTTATTTACCTAAAGTCGATAACTAATATTGTGATATATAGAAAGTATATTAATAAGTTAATAAATTAGCTAAATAAGGTCACAACAGGGTGCCAGAACGTGAACTGAGTCCCCTAGGCGCACCCCATTTTTTCATTTTTTTAAATGGAAAACCAAAAAAATTTCAAAAAAGAAAAACCATATAGATGATATATATTATTATATATATTATATATAAAAATATATATATATTTACATCACGTTATCAATTTGACAACCTTTCACAGAAGCGTAATATGGCATCCACTAGAACCAATGGATATATATAGGTTTTGACTGCGTATACTAACCAATTTAGCAGTTGTAAACAGCAAACTGACCTCAAATTAAAACTTTTTTTTTTGTTGATTTTTTACATTACTATCAATAGAAAGACCTTTTACAATCAGTGAATTTGACGGTCGAAATATATGTATTTTTTACTCTCGTATTATTTGTACGGCCGTATATTACACAGCAACGCTAACAAGACGACCGACAGTGTTGTCAGTTTTACTTCAAGCAATCAACTCTATCATTTAATCTTTATTTCGTCAATTTGTATATTTAAATTTCATTCTGCTAACTGGCAAAAACAGTTTTTTAGCTTAATTATGCCAATGCAATAAGTACCTATATATTTTATTAGACCCAATCAAATCAAAAATTTTCAGTAATAGTGCTGAGTTCTAAGTGTTATTAGAAAACAATTTTAATAGTAAAATATAGTCCAAATCAGGTAAATAAGGTAAGGGGGGATAAAAAGTTTTTTACCTAATTATGGATAAAAAGTTTTCTTGCCTAAATACCTTAATGTGGTATAACATCTTAGTAGGAGCATCAAAAATAATAATAATAGTAGTAGTAGTAAACAGCAGCAGAAGTAAAAGAATTAGTAATTCATAGAAACTACTAGTAACTTATTTTTTTTATTAAATATTTATCCTTAAAATTAACTTATAACCTATTTTATTTTTAACTTTTGATAAAAATAATACCAATATTAGGCAAGAAATAAAGCATATACAGGGTGAGAACTACTGAAAATATTTATTTAAAACTTAGGGATTTTATATTTTTTAGATGTAAGTACCCTCTTAAATTGAAATATTGTCGTCTTCCAATCACTTTTGCTTATACCGAAAGTAGCTGTCAACTTGGTTATTAAAAATTCTAAACTTTTTTTGTATAACAGTTCAAAGGTCTAAACTAAATTGTTATTGAGATTTAAGCATTTAAAAAATGACATTTTTGGCAGTGGCGGATTTATAAATTTGCCGCTAGTAGGCTATTCAATTTTTTCCGCCCCTACCAGTGACGGCTCGTGAGTTGTGAAACAGGTAAAGCGTTCGGAAAAGAAAAAGCCCGCTGCAGGCGAAAATTTTTTAAGACCACGCCCAAATTTAGTCAATAATTTTTATTAAATATTTTAAAAATTTATGATTACCTACTTATTTTATTGAAAATGAAATTTCTTTCTGCAAAGTCAGTAAAGTTCCAACTACCTTTTTTTATTCCCATTAACAGACACGGCCAACAATAAAGTTTATTTAAAAAAATACTACCCGTCAACCATGAATAAAGATTGTACCATTTATTTCTGTAAGATAAAAAAAATTTTTGAGCCAAATTTGCCGCCCCCTAAAATCTGCCGCCCTAGGCTCCAGCCTACTCAGCCTACTGGTAAAGTCCAGCACTGATTTTTGGCTCTTTGACCGGCTATAAAAACTTAATGGTGCCTCAAAGAAAAAAACCGCTTTCACGTTCCTATCTTACAGTTTTATTTTCTACTTAAAAAATGCTTCTACTGTTAAATTCCGGGTTAATTTAACAACCGAATGTTAAGCGGAAGTTATGTTTTTAAGTAGAAATAGAATTTTTTTTCCTAGGATGAACTGTTAAGTTGCTACAGCCTGTCAAAGTGCTAAATAACGTCATTTTTTTAAATGCTAATATTATCTCAAACATTATTCAGTTTAGACGTTTGACCCATAGACAATTTACCTTTAGATAAACAAACAATAATCACGAATGTGGCAGTTTTATGGCCTCGCGCATGTAAACAAAACTGGGAACTATTAGACATGCGCACTGCAACATTATCGTTTGACGAATGGGAAAATAGACAGGTCCGGGCTTTAAAATTTAAATTCTTGCCAAAAAATTGTAATTTCTTCTTAATTTTTTATCAAGTTGGGAAAAAAGGTAGTGATTTCTGGCATTTTTAGTAGTAGCAAACCTATCAGATTTTAACGATAGAAAATTGTTTTTCGGGTTTTGTTTTTAAAATTTGTTTAAAAATGATTCGTCGACTAACGAACTACCTAGGTATTTAATTTTTTTCTTTTATATAATATAAGTATAGAGAAAAGTTTTTTTTAAACTTTTTGAAAATTGCAGGGCTGCAAATAAAATATACCAAAACATGCATCGCGATAATCTGTCTTGGTGTGGCTTTCCCTTTATTTTCATACCTTGTTTGTGTAACCTAGGCCTAGTTTGATGTGTTTAAATTGATCATAATAAAATAAAGTTATATATCAAGATACATCACTACTCCATACTTACTGAAAATACGAAATACAGGGTATTTTACCCCTATTTGGGCATAATAAAATCATACAACGGCTGTTACTAGTCATTGTTTATATTCCAATCCTAGTCACTAAAAGAACAAATACAATTCACTAAACTGCACAAAATCTAGAAATCCGTAAATATTAAACACCCAGAAACCACGATAGCAAAGAAAACTACAAGGAATCCACAGGGAAACCTTAAAACACAACAACAAAAATGGCGGCCGAGTCGGTTCTGGAGAGTATTCTTGAGCGCGTCGATTATTGTAGATAAAGTAGGACGGCCGATAACACGAGGTTTGTGCGCATGCACGAAGGTTCCCCGAATGAAGACAGCTGACCGACGAGTCTTGCGCTCGGACGTATTTTTTCACCCATAAAACGTAACTTTTGTTTGCGCAGGAGATAAGCTGTAGGTATCTAAAGGTAAATTGTCTATGGTTTGACCTGGTGAACCCAGTCAATGGACGAGATCATTGATAAAGAAGGCAAAAATTGGAGGAAAACAGTACATTTCTACTTCAGGAAAAGTTATTGAAGCTAAAAAATTACTAGAGCCTTGTAAATGTAAAAGAAAGTGTTACGAAAAGTTTGGTTTAGATGCACGGAAAAATATGTTCAAGAGGTATTTTGAGTTTTCATTCGAAGGTCAAAATCAATTCCTAAATTGTTCAATTGAGGAAATTAGTAAGCAGGTTGAAAGGTTAAGACGAAAGACTTAAAAAGTAAGCCGCCGCAAATTCGCAAGGAAATAACAATGAAAGAAAGGTTGAAGTTTTGTCAAGTCATGTTTATGAACACTTTGGAAGTATCTTTGAAGAAAATCCGCGTTATTGTTGAAAAAAGACGCAACTCAGAAAGCGAAATATGTCTGTCTGGAAATGAGACTTAAATCTGTCAATAATTAGGTCGAAGCCCAAACAGTTGAGGAAGGAAAATAAACATCTAAATTTGGCAGAGTCTTCCTATAAGGCTAAACGAAATGATAGAATGTTATGCCTTGAGAATTCAGAAGTTGTCACTTTATCCTTTGATTTACAAAAATGTTATAGCTGTAAGAATTCGAAATTAAAAACTTTTCAGGTACCTAAATAAGAATGTTTTATACGATAGCTGTCAAATTTTGACAGGAAAGTGTAAATTTTTAATCCTTTTCGTAGCGAGGGTTATAGCTGTAAAAATCCTAAATTAAAAAGTTTTTCAGTACCTAAATAACAAAGTTCTATACGATAGCTGTCAAATTTTGGCAGGTAAGTGTCAATTTTTTTTGCCTTTTCATAGCGAGGGTTATAGCTGTAAGAATCCGAAATTTAAAAAATATCAGGTACCTCAATAAGAAAGTTTTATACGATAGCTGTCAAATTTTGACAGGTAAGTGTCAATTTTTTTTAGCTTTTTCTTAGCGAGGGTTATAGCTGTAAAAATCCTAAATTGAAACATTTTTCAGTACCTAAATAACAAAGTTTTATACGACAGCTGTCAAATTTTGACAGGTAAGTGTCAATTCTTTTTTAGCTTTTTTGTAGCGAGGGTTATACCTGTAAGAATCCTAACTTGAAAATGTTTCAGTTCCAAAATAACAAAGTTCTTTACCATAGTTGTCAAATTTTGACAGGTAAGTGTCAATTTTTCTTAGCTTTTTTGTAGCGAGACTTATAGCTGTAAGAATCCGAAATTTAAAAAATTTTCGTTACCTAAATAACAAAGTTCTATACGACAACTGTCAGATTTTGACAGGTAAGTGTCAATTTTTTTGGGCTTTTTTTTCTAGAGGATTATAGCTTTAAGAATCCTAACTTAAAACATTTTTCAGTACCTAAATAACAAAGTTCTATATGACATCTGTCAAATTTTGACAGGTAAGTTTACATTTTTCTTAGCTTTTTTCATATAGAGGTTTATAGCTGTAAGAATCCGAAATTTAAAAAATTTTCAGCACCTAAATAACAAAGTTCTATACGACAGCTGTCAAATTTTGACGGGTAAGTTTACATTTTTTTTAGCTTTTTCATATAAGGGTTTATAGCTGTAAGAATCCTAAAATTAAAAAATTTTTAGTACCTTAATAACAAAGTTCTATACGAACGCTGTAAAATTTTGACAGTTAAGTGTCAATTTTTTTTTAGCTTTTTCGTAGCGAGAGTTATAGCTGCAAGAATCCGAAATTATAAAATTTTTAGGTCCCTAAATAACAAAGTTCTATACGATAGCTGTCAAATTTTGACAGGTAAGTGTCAATTTTTTTTAGCTTTTTCGTAGTGACGATTATAGCTGTAAAAATCCTAAATTGAATATTTTTTCAGTACCTAAATAACAAAGTTCTATACGACAACTGTCAGATTTTGACAGGTAAGTGTCGATTCTTCTTAGGTTTTTTCGTACAGAGGATTATAGCTGTAAGAATACTAACTTAAAAAAAATTTCAGTACCTAAATTACAAAGTTCTTTATGATATCTGTCAAATTTTGACAGGTAAGTGTCAATTTTTTTCAGCTTCTTTTGTCTGGAGGATTATAGCTGTAAGAATCCTAAAGTGAAAATTTTTTCAGTACCTAATTAACTAAGTTCTATACGACAGCTGTCAAATTTTGACAGGTAAGTTTAATTTTTTTTAGCTTTTTTCATATAGAGGTTTATAGCTCTAAGAATCCAAAATTTAAAAAAATTTCAGTACCTAAATAACAAAGTTCTATACGAGCGCTGTCAAATTTTGACAGTTAAGTGTCAATTTTTTTTTATCTTTTTCGTAGCGAGAGTTATAGCTGTAAGAATCCGAAATTATAAAATTTTCAGGTCCCTAAATAACAAAGTTCTATACGACAGCTGTCAAATTTTGACAGGTAAGTTTACATTTTTTTTTTTAGCTTTCTTCATATAAGGGTTCATAGCTGTTAGAATCCGAAATTTAAAAAATTTTCAGTACCTAAATAACAAAGTTCTATACGAGCGCTGTCAAATTTTGACAGTTAAGTGTCAATTTTTTTTTAGCTTTTTCGTAGCGAGAGTTATAGCTATAAGAATCCGAAATTATAAAATTTTCAGGTCCCTAAATAACAAAGTTCTATACGATAGCTGTCAAATTTTGACAGGTAAGTTTACATTTTTTTTAGCTTTTTTCATATAAGGGTTTATAGCTGTAAGAATCCGAAATTTAAAAATTTTTCAGTACCTAAATAACAAAGTTGTGTACGAGCGCTGTCAAATTTTGACAGTTAGGTGTAATTTTTTTTTTTACTTTTTTGTAGCGAGAGTTATAGCTGTAAGAATCCGAAATTATAAAATTTTCAAATCCCTTAATAACAAAGTTCTATACGGCAGCTGTTAAATTTTGACAGGTAAGTTTACGTTTTTTTAGCTTTTTTCATATAAGGGTTTATAGCTGTAAGAATCCGAAATTTAAAAAAAAATTCAGTACCTAAATAACAAAGTTCTATACGAGCGCTGTCAAATTTTGACAGTTAAGTGTCAATTTTTTTTAGCTTTTTCGTAGCGAGAGTTATAGCTGTAAGAATACGAAATTATAAAATTTTCAGGTCCCTAAATAACAAAGTTCTATACGATAGCTGTCAAATTTTAACAGGTAAGTGACAATTTTTTTTTAGCTTTTTCGTAGTGACGATTATAGCTGTAAGAATCCTAAATTGAAAAATTTTTCAGTACCTAAATAACAAAGTTCTATACGACACCGATCAGATTTTGACAGGTAAGTGTCTATTCTTTTTAGGTTTTTTCGTATAGAGGATTATAGCTGTAAGAATACTAACTTAAAGAAATTTTCAGTACCTAAATAACAAAGTTCTATATGACATCTGTCAAATTTTGACAGGTAAGTGTAAAATTTTTTTGCTTTTTTTATCTAGAGGATTATAGCTGTAAGAATCCTAAAGTGAAAAATTTTTCAGTACCTAAATAACTAAGTTCTATACGAGAGCTCTCATATTTTGACAGGTAAGTTTAAATATTTTTTAGTTTTTTTTTATATAGAGGTTTATAGCTGTAAGAATCCGAAATTTAGAAATTTTTCAGTACCTAAATAACAAAGTTCTATACGAGCGCTGTCAAATTTTGACAGTTAAGTATCAATTTTTTTTTAGTTTTTTTGTAGCGAGAGTTATAGCTGTAAGAGTCCGAAATTATAAAATTATTACGTCCCTAAATAACAAAGTTCTATACGATAGCTGTCAAATTTTGACAGGTATGTGTCAATTTTTTTTTTAGATTTTTTGTAACGAGGGTTATAGCTGTAAGAATTGTAAATTTAATAATTTGTCAGTACCTAAATAACACAGTTTTATACGACAGCTGTCAAATTTTGACAGGTAAGTGTCATTTTTTTGAAACTTTTATTCTGCAACCCTTAAACCAAAACCTGAAGTCACTGTTACCACTTATAAGCAAATCAATCCAAATGTATTATGAACAATTCCTATATGTTTTAAATTCTGCTCCAAATATTGATGACACGCTGTCCGTGGAAGAAGGAGACGAAGAAAATTAATAGTTAAAACAAAATGTGTTTTTATGTTAAAAATAAAAAAAAAATAAAATAGTTACAATCATGTCGTTTTGTTTCATTTCTTAGTCAATTTTGAGAGTGGTATGTGGTATTTTTCATGTAAATTTTGTTAAAAAAATTTTTTTTTCCTTAATAATATAAACGATTTTAAAGAGTATCACCTTTAAAGAAGAACTTGTAAAATGCTGTCAACAAATAGTTTTTGAGATCAACTTCATACAAAAAATTTAAAAACTCTTTATTTTAAAACGATCAATTTTGACATTGGCCCTTCTTGCACCAAGCCACAGAAACCATCACAATCTTAAAAAGCGCAATAATTATAATATTAACCCCCATCAAGAGGTCGTCAAATAATCGACTATCTAAAAGGACACAAGTTTTATATACACATTGCGATGTTGCCTATACATAGGCCGTTAATTAAGCGATGATATAAAAGACAAATATACGTTAAAATATACGGCGCTTGCAGCGACCTCTTCTCGCGGGAAATGACGCGTAACTAAAACTATACGAAACTTTCATACGACCGACTAAATGACGGCCGACCAAAAATTTGGCATTCGTCAAATGACGTCATCAGCATCAATTTTACATGGTTTGCTATTTGACGGCCATATATGGCCGTCAAGTGCACCTGGCCGTCAAATTAAATGTAAAATGACAATGTATGGTCGTCGAATTGATAGCGGGATATATATATATATATATATATATATATATATATATATGTATAAAGGGTACGTTGTCACCTCGAAAATAGATGCACAACATACGGTGTCACCTCATATATAACGCTGTCACCTCAGATTTTCGAGGTGACAACGTTTTGCGTGCATTTTAATTTTATTGGGTTCTCTGTCGTCATATCTTTCATTTCACAAAAAATCGCTGTGAGGTGACAACGTTGCTCCAGTATCTGTAACCTTGTCCTCTTAGTTCGGGCATATATAATTGGCGCTAGTGTCGCTTTCTCGTTTAACTTTAAGGAGACAGTACGTTCGATGTCACCTCACACCACTCTCGACATATATGCGTTATAGAAGCCATGCTTTGTCACCTCAGAATATTGGCAACATTGCAATTATTTAGCGCTCTGCAAATTTTATCGGATTGTGTGGTAATTACATGGAAAATGTCGGCAAGAACAAAACTATTATTAAAATTGGCCAAGGTATATTTTTTGTAAAATAAATAATACATCTTGTTGAGATTAATTGCATATTACAACTTGCTGTTAAGTTCAACTTTTTAACAATAAAGTACCTTTTAATTTATCTACTTACTTGTTTCTATTTTTTACGGCCTAGTGATGTCTTATGAAGAAAATCTCAGCATTAACTAGTTCTTTTTACTGATTTTATAATAATTCGTATTTGTAAAATAATATAATATAGAAAACTAGCTAGCGGGTACTCGCGGCTTCGCTGCCGCAATTTAGTTGTTATTTATTCGTTATGCGAGCAAAGTCTCATAAATACTTACATACCATACATACTATTCAATATAAACTGTTATACTTACCCATATTATTTTCATGACCAAAGCAAGAAGGTAAAAAAATTACATTGGTGCTCTTCTAATAAGATGTCTTTTATCTTCTAGTTTTGTTTAATAAATTATACAAAAATGTACATTTGTTACCATTACCGATCATATTTTGTTACAAATGATGAATGATCTATTGTTGGTGCATTTAATAAAAAAATAATACAATTCACTACATGAGGAAAGTTTACCCCCAAACCCTCGGGGATGAACGCCGGGGATTTGGAGGTAAATTTTGTGACATTTTAATTTTTAGTTAGGTATTTATTAGCATCTTAAATTTTATAAGTATACTAACTTTCTGGTTTCTAAAATGTTTTCTAAAAATTTTTTACCACCTCGGCACTTGAGGGTAAATTTTTGATATTTTTGGATTTTTTCTCTATTAGAAAAAGTAACTACAATATCCCGTAGTAATTGGGATACATTGACAGACAGGATTTCTAACTGACACAAATGCTAAAATACGTACCTACTTTACCTATTTTAAAAATTAAGCCTCTAATGGGGAGAAAAACGAGGTCAAAGTTTTCCTTATTTTTGTTATTAAACCCCTTAACTTGACATATAAACGGTGACAATAAACTACAGTATCATTACATTGAAATTCATATACAGGGTGAGTCGGGAGGAATGGGACAAACTCTAAGGATGTAATCTATTCATAAAAATAATAAGAAAAAACCCAAATGTTGTTACCCAATATTAATTTGTTTTCAAATTACAGCGTTAAATAAAATATTAATATTGTTAAACCAAAATATGCAACATTAACATTGTTTTAAATAAAGCATTGGTTTGGTAAATTTTGAAAAATGCCGCCATTGACTTTCAAACATTTTCCGCTTCGTTTTACAAAGGGCGCGCGTGGCTCTTCTAATTGATTCGTGCCTTTCTTTAATATTGAGTGCAGCATTTCTAATGCATCCCCATCAGCAGTATCTACTTTTACTTTGTATACCTCATTTTTTAACCAACCCCATAAATTATAGTCCAACGGTGTGAGGTCTGGCGATCTAGGAGGCCAACTTAGGACCACCGCAACCAATCCAAACCTCTGGAAACTTTTGGTCCAAATATTGCTTGACCCGACGATCGAAATGAGGAGGCGCAACGTCGTGTTGATAATACATTTTAATTATGATGTTTAAAGGAATCTCCTTCAGTAGTCACATTACATTACATTTTGTAAAAAACTGAAGTAGTGATCCCTTGTAAGGTGATTTTTCAAAGGAAAAGGACCAATTAAATTATTATCGATCAAACCACACGTTTACTGAAAACCTGTGTTGAAAATTATTTTCGACAATAATTGCGTGTAGATTTTCGTCCGACCATACATGGGAGTTTTGATTATTGTTAATGCCGTCACGGATGAATGTAGCTTCGTCAGTAAAAAGTATGTGCGGTACAAGATGACGATTATTAATTATCCACTCACAAAATTGCATACGCTTTGTGTAGTCTCCAGGTTGAAAATTCTGTACACGGGCTGTACATGGTACGGGTATAAGCCTTACTCGTGAAACGTATTGATCACTCTGTTTTGGGGAATCCCAAACTGAGTTTCAATTTTTCGTGAGCTGGTCATTGCATCTTCTTCTACTAAAGCTAGAACATTTTCTATTTCTTCTAAATCCTGTCGAATGGCTCGTTCGGATGTTACATTAGCACTTGGAAGGGTTCTGGTCTCGCACAGTTTGTTGAAAACTCTGATTAAGGCCTTTCTATTCGGTGTTCTTTGATGTGAAAATTGTTGACGATATTATTCAGCAGCCGCTGTAGCATTCCCATTACACAAACCATAAATAAAAACCGTATTGGCGTATTCAAGATGTGATAAATGTATGGCATTTTATAAAATTTAAATTATACAAATCCGAAAGTTAACGGTGAATCAATGTGAAATTTTATACTGACACTATTTATACTGACACTAACAGGATAGTGACAGCACAACAATCAAAAGCTAACAATAATACCATTTATTACAGGAAAGCTAAATTAATGCAATATTTTGTTTTTGCGTTATAATTTAACAACAAGGAATATTGGATAACAACATTTGAGTTTTTTTTATTATTTTGGTTTCCAGAGGTTTGAATTGGTCGCGATAGTCCTATTAGTTGGCCTCCTAGATCGTCAGACGTCACACCGTTGGACTATAGTTTATGGGGTTGGTAAAAAAAAAATAAGGTATACAAAGTAAAAGTAGATACTAGAGATGCATTAACTAGACGCATTAGAAATGCTGCACTCAATATTAAAGAAAGGCACGAATCAATTAGAAGAAACACGCGCGCCCTTCGGCGTTAACGAAGCAGAAAATGTTTGGAACTTAATGGCGGTACCTATATATTTGAAAATTTACTAAACCAATGATTTATTTAAAACAATGTTAATGTTGCATTTTTTAGTTTAACAATATTATTATTTCAAAACAGTTACATAGACGCTACAGATTAAAATTAGAACTGAAGTACTCTTCAAATGAAAAAAAAGCATTCAGCACAAGGTAGTTCTTAATTTGTTTCTTGTAACGATTGAAGTTAAGAGCCTTGATACTAGCCGGTAGGCAGTTATAAAACTTTATTGCTAAATGTGTAGAATCGTTTCTGGATCTCTTAAGATGACAAAAATCAGGTACCAGATTGTTGTTGATTCTTGTTGGGTAGTTGTGAAAATCTTCATGTGATCCGAACAGATCAAAATTGTGTTTAACGTAAAACAAACACTGCATAATGTACACACACGGTAATGTCAAAATCTTTAGAACTCTAAAAAAATTTCCACAATCCTCTCTATAACCGGGACCAGAAATAATACGTACACACTTTCTCTGTTGCCCAAATGCCCTATCAAAATGACACTAATGTCCCCAGGAGAGAATAGCATAAGTTAGACGAAAGTGAAAGTTGCTATGGTACGCTGTCAGTAAAGTCTCCCTGAAAGTCACTTGTACAAGATTCCTGAACATAAAAAGTTGTTGGGATAGTTTTTCGAAAGATCAACAAGATATTGTTCCCAGGTAAACCCGCATCCAAGTGTACTCCAAGAAACCTGGCTTCTACTGCACAATGGGGCAAATAAGAAGGGTGTACAACATTAGTGCTATTCCTTAGAGTAAAATTAATACATTGTGATTTAGAGTAGTTCAGGTATAGACGATTAGCTAGAAACCATTAAAATAAATTTTTTTCTGAAGTGTGATAACCAAGATTTTCAATTTCGGAGGATTGATAGCTAATGTAAAAGGTCGTGCCATCTGCAAACAAGACAGTGTTGACTCCCTCTACCTGAGAGTATGAGACGTCGTTTATGGAGATGAGGAATAAAATGGGGCCTAATACAGACCCTTGAGGCACGCCATGCTTCAGGGATTGTTTTTTGAGTCACATTGGTTGAAGTGAACATATTGAGTACGGTCCGAGAGGTATGAATCGAGGAGTTGAACAGCGTCATCCTAAAACTTGTAGTAGGGTAATTTTTTAAAAATAATGCTGTATGTGATACAATCGAAAGCCTTAGTGAGATCCAGAAATAATGCGATAGTGTCAAGATGCTTTTCAAACCCTTCTAAAATGTTACTAGAAAAATGGTCAATGGCTAGAGTTGTGGTTTTGTTTTTCCGGAATCCAAATTGGTTAATGGCAAATAGTTTGTTAGAATCAAAGTGCTCGTTTATTTGATACTTTAAGATACGTTCATAAACTTTTGACAATATTGGAAGTAAAGATATGGGGCGATAATTGTAACAGTCGTTGATAGAACCTTTATTCTTAAAAAGAGGTACTACCTTTGCAGTTATGAATACTTTCGAAAAAGTATTGCAAGCCATATATTGATTAATTAATATTGTTAGAAGCAGAGCTAATGTTTTTTATTTTTTTAATAATTTTTCTGTTGATTCCATCTGGGTCTTTACTATTACTATTTTTTTATCTCAAATAAAGCCACATTGACATCATCAGGACATACTGACTGAAAATTAAATGATGGGGTGTTTGCCACTGGTATGGATTGTAGGTAGTCTTCGAAAGGCCGCGGAGAACTATCAAGTTTATTTAACACATTTTCGCATTAATTTAGATTTAGATTAGAGCATGGAGCATTATTTTTGCTTTTAATATTAATACGTTTCCACACAGCCTGCTGGGGTTTACTAGAATTTTTTATGAATTTAAAATTGGCTTTAATTTTTGCAAGCTTGATGGATTTTCTGTAGCTCTTCCTATATTCAATTATGGTATTCTCAGACATGGCCATGGGATCTGTCTTATTTAACGTTACTAAAAATTGAAGTCTGCTATGCATTTCTTTTAAGTCGTTATTGAACCAATTGACTATTAGAATTTTTTTCATTGATTAGTTTTGATTTTTCTGGAAAAGCGATATTTATGGAATTTGTAAATACATTATTTAGCATTCTGAATTTCTAATCAATATCCAAAAACTCATTGTTAACAAAATCGAAGTTGCATTTAAGCACTTTGAAAACAAATGAATATTGGATAACAACATTTGAGTTTTTTGTTATTATTTTGATGCATGGGTTACACCCTTGGAGTTTGGCCCATTCCTCCCAACTCACCCTGTATAAGGTATGCGTTACAATTTGTTCATCAACATAGCATACTTACTACGCATTCCACGCAGACAAAGTCGCGGGTAAAAGCTAGTTGTATATTTTGATTGCAATATTCAAAAAAGTGTGCTTTTTCGGGTTATAGAGCATAGCAAGTCTTATTTCAGCAGATCATTAATACATATTAGGTACGCTTACAGAACCATTCCATAGACTTTTCATTCATAAACAGCTTATCAGAAAAAAAAATCCGTTAAAATTTTTTTTTTTCCTATTTAAACTTGTAAGTATACGTAGTATTAAGTTTTGAAAAAATCTGAACAAAAATATTTTTTCCCATAGAAACCATGTAAACCGTCTTTTTTTTCACCCCTTTAGTTGACTGAAAAAAAGAAATACGTAATTTATCATTTGTAGTTTTATTTGTGCTAAAACTTTCAACTTCCTTGTGACCCTTTAAGGGTTGAATTTTGAAAAAAAAATTCTTAGTTAGTCTCTACATTATAAAATTAAGCCACTGACCAAATTTTATATTTATAAAATTTCCATTCGGCGATGATGAATCAGTTAGTCAGTTACAATATTTTATACATTAGAATAAAATAGATAGATTAATTACTTAAAAAATATGCTAAGCGCTTGACCCGATGAGAACGTTGGAATTTGATTTAGTCTTTAAAATAAATCCTTTATATATTTTCAGTTAACTACTGTGCACGTAGTCACCTCAAATTAGTGGCAACATTGCTTGAGGTGGCAACGTCTGGTTTAAATAAGCATGCTTCATATACAACTGAGGTGACAACTCATTTAACTTATCAACTTTATTTTATAAAAATTTATCATAAAAATCATTTCCCCTCTCATGGAAAACCTACTAAGGGGGTTCCCCTTAACCTATATATGAATTTATATATGCAAAAAAGTGCTTCGTTAATGGTGAGGTGAGTCCGCCTTCCCGACGACCCTGAGGTGACAACTTAACAACCATACGTATATATATATATATGTATATTATGTGTTAGTATTTTTTGCCTTCTTTTAACTGCATACCTATGATGGACTCTTTTAAAGTTATACAGGATAGTGTGTAAAGGTGTGTGTTTTGGTCGTCTTTTACTGTATAACTACTATGGGCTTTTTTAATGATATGCAGTATAGGTTAGTCTTTTTGGCGTCTTTTTACTCCTATAAATATGGCTCTTTTGTGTTAGTGTAATATATAATTTAAAAATATGTTAATAGTACAAATAATACAACCCCATAACTACTAATCCACCACCGTAATATATAATAATATTAATAATAATAATAATAATAATAATAATAATAATAATAATAATAATAATAATAATAATAATAATAATAATAATAGTGAGTAAGATAAGTACCCCAGACATAGCTGCTAATCAACCTCCATAATGCTATAGTGTCCCCAGGGCAGAGTATCACACGAAGTTTTAGTGATACGACGTTTGTCGTCGTGAGGGCTGAGACCAATTTTAGTTTGCTGTATTGTGTGGAGCTCATGATGTGTAGATCGAATTAATTTTTGAGATATTGACTTTTCTGTGAATGTTTCCAGGCATGTTACATAGTCATCAAAGGTAATTTTATTTTTGATGATGGATTTTTTAACCCCCTTAATCTTTTTTGTGATCCCCAAGTTCGCTAACGCTCGCTCTATTTCTTCACGCTCCCTGTTAGCTTTCTCCAATTCAATACGCTTTTTTTCTATTTCTTCAGGCGAGTAAAGAACTTTGAGAGCATACATTTTAGACCGAAGACCAACAAAATGAGTCATGATCCGCCCGTTGTTTTCATCTTTCATCATACCCAGAACTTTTTTATTGACCCTAGGAATGCCGTAATTGTTGTGGTCTGAATAATCGCTTGTGTCAAAAACCTCATGGCAATCGTTTTTCATTACCTTATACACATCAGAGTTCGTAATTTTATATATAAGACTGTCCGTGTCCGTGTAAAGCACTTGACCGTTATTGCCAAAAGTTTTGTACATATAATTATAGTGGAAATCGTAGATTGTTGTTTTTGCTAAATCCAGTATACACATACCAACGTAAATGGGCTTGTTAAAATAGGCCCGTGTTTTGGCCAATTCCACGATAACAAAATTTTCGCTAATAATTGTAACGCTTTTAAACTCGGGTCTAGAGATAAGGGCTTCACATCCGTAACGCCCATCCCAGTTCATGATCAATTTTACGTTGGAATGCTTTCTAATGTTTTCCATGGTCTTCCCAAAGACTGCATTATTCATGAGTTTAAACAGGTTTTTCTCGAAATCATTTGTTGCAGCTTGACGAAGTCCGGTGTTTAAATCGATATATGATTTAAGCCATGGAGATTGTTTAAAGGTTAAAACACGATGTATTTTCGTTAATTTTACTCCCAACGATAGGGCTTGTTTAAGGTTCCTGTAGTGGATTACGTACTCAGACTTATTGTGCAGTGTTGCCAACAGCTTTTCGTTCTTTGAACCAGGAGGCTTGCCATGCTGAGGACAAGGGGGGAGATCAGCAAATTTATCATGTAGTTCGTGGGGTATTTCCAAGTCTACTTCCAAAATGTACCCATTTTCCGAGTCATCTGCGATCTCTGAAACGTTCAACTGTGCAATTTTATCTTCTGGCAGCCACTTAAAATCGCCATATGGAAGGTATTGGGACATGGCCCAGCCATATTGGTTATTAATGTCATAGTACATTAGATAGGACTCTTCTTTATTGGGATCGTAATCGGGCATGTACTTGTTGTTGGCCTCTGCGTACCTATTTGAACATTGGCTTAATCCGCCACGAATACCTCGCTCGATAAAGTAAATCATGTCCAAATCAGTTAAAAGTTCGAGCTTGGCGTGGTTAGATTTATGTAATTGAAAAAGCATACAAGACCAGGAATATCCAGGCAGAGTATACGACCATGCTGGGTCTAGGCCGTGCGTCTTGTGAGATGTAGCCCTAAAACGTTCAAATATGTCGGCCAAAAGCAGTATATCTGTTTTTATATACAGCTCGGAATACTCTTGTACCGACTTGCAATGAAAAATATGCCATACTTTTTGTGCATGTTCATATTCTTCATCGCTAATAAATGAATCATGCAAACTGTTATAAAATTCTGCCTTGGTAGGTAATTTAGGCTCTTCAAGCTTGGCCCAGTCATCTACGAAATCATACGGAAATACCCCCTTTCTACTAAGCAGCGAATACTGTTCCTCTGTTAAACCTGCAAACTCAGATCTTAAAATTGGATAATTGGGGAGATCTTTAGCCAATTTATCCAGGCCGCTGGCAAGAAATCGAAAGCTGTCTACAAATCGAAATTTCACTAAATTATCTTTAATATGCTTAGTGAAAGATATGTATTTTTCTTTATTGACGGGCAGAATATCGATCTGCCCTTCCACCTCAGCTAGAGCCTTAATGACCATGTGTCCGTCATAGCAACTCAAATTATGGAAAAGGACGGGTATGGTGTATGAATCCTGGAAATTTAGATTACATGACTCGTGCGCAGGACCGCGGTAGCGTCCTGTCAAGTGAGAGTGGTCTCTAACTTTTTTATCTTCTTCTGTAAATGGCTTTTCACATATATGACATAGCGGGGCAATATTGAAATTTTGATTCTCTTCAGCCGTCAATTTATTCATAGGTATATCGCACAAAAATACCGTTTCAACATTTTGCGCAAATTCCTGAAGCTCCTTAACAAACCACTGCATACAATCTGGCCCTGTATGGGATTTATAGAATGAGAGGCTGTCATCATAGCTACATTTAACGTAATACCCCGCACTATATGGTACATGACTTTGTAATTTTTGAGTATTTTTGCTTACATCGTCATCCACAGGAACCAACAAACACTCTGTATCGGCATATATTACAAAGGGTGCCATTTCTTTGCTCTTAAAATCTTTAAATTCAACCCACTTATTAGCTTCCGTTGGTGCTTCTGGAATAACTCCACCCGTATTTAATATAATACATTCTTTGGTGTGCAAATTTAATTTATATTCAGAGTGAAAGTAGTGTAAACAACGGTCGCAAATAAATTTTTTCTTATGATAGTTACTTAGCTGTGAAGAAAGCAAGCGGGACATGTTCTTTATCCACACATAATGGAACTTTACGGGGGTTAGAACGTCTAAATTATCATCAGTAGCATATACATCTTGGAGTAACAACAAATTGACATGTTTAGGCTGCTTATCCCTGCACAAGTAGTAGGGAACAACATTAAATTTTTTATTTGATAATTTATCTAACCTAAAAACGTTGACAGAGAGATTATTTTGCTTTTCAAATCTGGGAATCTGACCTATTGTCATTGGAAAGTGAAGTCCTTTTAAATTAAGTACGTTCTTGGGATCTGGGTACGATGATGTTCTATGGGTGTTTATTGAAGTTGGATATAGCGCAGAAACCACGCCCCACGCAAAGCACATGTCGTCAGCATTTTTGATATTAATGCATGCCTCCCTTCGAGCTATTGGTTTAGGAAGCTCAATATAACTTCCAGCACGCAGGGGGTTAAATTTATTAATTGAAATCATCAGATTAACAACCCTACTCAAAGCCCACCCAGAATCTCTTTCCTGGAACTCATCTAACTCGGTTAAGAGAGGCTGTTTAATTTTTTCATTAAACCACACATCCAAATCGGTGTCGCGATAGATGGGAGCGTTAGCGGTATTAAGATATTTATTTTCTTCTAAAGTCTTATCGGCTTTGTTAATTTGAAATTCTCCACACAATACAGCATTGACCTTCAACGCCTCGTCCTTTTTCAAAGCGTTCTGAATTCTACGCTTGAAAAGAGCTGAGGCGTCAGTCAAAAATGACACCACATCAGTATGGTGTACGTTAGCAATAACCCCCGTTCTAATTCGCGATTCAAAGGCCGAATTGACATCGGACCATTTGACGCGATGGGTAGCGGTTTCAGCCCTCCGATTGCCAGTTCCACCCCCACCTTTTTGTCTTTTAACATGTGTTGAAACCCCTTAATTTGGCCCAAGCAAGCTACAATATGGGACTTCTCAGAAACAGATTTAGCGCGTTTCAAAAGACGATTTAAATTCTTAATCGCGCGAGTACATTCGCGCAATACCTTGCCGCAGGTCTCAGCTGTTAAATTAGCACTCTTCATCTGGGTCCTAATTGACTTAACGTACTCACTTGGGAACGACATTTTTACTCTGGAACAAAAGAAATATTGCTCAAAACACGTCTGCTCTCTACGACGTACAAAGACAGAATGAGCTCCCGCTTGTATTGCACCCCTATTTATAACCTCGGTTGGGGGCGTGGCCAAGGTAAGCTCAAAAAATAGAACACGTTTAGGGGAGAATGTTTAGGGGTTAGTATGCAGTAAAGGTGCCCCATAATTAACACAATCATCATCATAATTTTACCCCATCCACTTTTAACCCTCTCAAACTACTATATTATTATATTATTATCCCTAAACAATTAGTCTTAGTTGATTTGTTGAAGCGATGCATTTCGTTGTCAAACATCAAATAAGAAACAGGGCCAATAAATTACACACCATTATCAACAATGTTGAAGACGTATTTATACAGAACAAATATTACGCATCCTGTTTACCTGCAACTTTAATAGTATGGGAATTGGCTAACAAATATAATGTCAATGTAGAACCAAAATTTGGAAGTCTTGCCTATGATGCAATTGATAGCAATATCCATTTTTTGGAATGTATTTGAAGGACAAATTTATGATCCAACCCTTAAAGTGATCTATACCAGCCCTATGGGCGCCCCTATAGTAGGCCTATGGTTGGCCTATAGTAGGCCTATGGGTGTCCTATGGTAGGCCTTTTGATTGTCCTATAGTAGGCTTATGATTGCCCTATACTAGTCTTTTAACGTTTGGGTATATAAATATGCCAATGCATGATAACATAATTAGTCTGATTCTGGATTACACAGTGTAAAGATGTTTACAAACAGGATTAAATATCTTCTCTTGGAAACACCCAATATTAAATATGGGTTTCGAATGGAAGGTTCAAAACTCTTTATTGGAAATAAGCAGGTGAAACTAATAAATGATACTCTTAGAATTGGTACCAATGAATTTTCATTAACCGACGGTTTAGTTAATTTATTGACTTCAAATAATCCTGTTAAATTTATGCCCCAAGATCTGGATAATTATAAAAAAATATTGCTTGAAACAAGTGCGCATAAGAAAGGCTTCTGTATAAACGGTAAAGTTATGGCATTAAACTGCAGCAAATATAAAAATGTTATATCCAAGTTATTTCCGCCTAACAGAAGCTATGCTCAAAGGAAACAAAAATTAAATCTACACAAGGATCAAAAGTCAAGTGACGCCCCAGAATGTACAGATGATGAAAGTTTACCTAGTTATAGTTCGGGCCAAGAAGAAAATAATGGAGAAAAAAATGGTTTGCACGACCCTAACATCTCATATAACAGCATCAACCAACTAGTGGAACGTTTCAAAACCCTAGAGGAATTTGGATCAGACAGCAGCAGCAGCAATAGAGAGGAGATAGGAGCTATTCTTAAGGAGCTTGAAAGACTTGGCATTATAGAATTTTATAAATAAAGATGTTATTATTAAAAATATTTTGTTTTCTTTTCTGTGAATGGACCTATAAAACAACAAAAACTACCAAGCTAAAGCGTATTCAGCATGGTTATACTGAAGAATGTGATATGGTGTGACATTTATTTACCTGCCAGAAATTATGCACATTTTTACTAACTTTAAAATGGGTGCCTGCAAAGGCGCCACTAAAAGCGCATTAAAAATAATTAAAATAATAGGATTATTTGTATTAATTTACTAAACGAATTACCTAAATAAATATTTATAAGTACCGTCTAAGGTACACCAATATCAGCTGTTATCCAGATTTTAAAAATAACTTTTTCACAAAATAAACATTTAAACATTTTTATCCTATCTGTGTTATGGGCCCTAAAAATGTTGTACATGCATTAAAGAAAAAGTTTAAAATATTTTTCATAAAAGTGAACTTATAAATAAATATCCTCGAGCGCTATTGCAATAAAATATCTTTACCCCTTCCCAATAAACAGTATGAAAAAATACCTACATTCATCCTAGAAAAATATACGCCAAGACCCCTAGCAAATCATGTAGAACCACCCTCAAGAACAACCCTTACTGAATTAACAAACGAAGCCCTTCCACCCCTATGTGACTTGGATTCAAAAACACGTAGTAAACTTTTACCAGTACGTCGCCAGAAACACTATAAGACGTTCAGCTCCGCTGGATCGTTCATTTTTTGGAATGTACAAGAGAGAGAAGATGAAAATGTTTAATAAAATTATTGTAAATAATATTGTATCATAATACATGTATTTAACCAATAAATATAAAATATTCTTTTATTTATCCCTTTCCCTTTCAGGTTTTTAAAATTTTAGTTGAAAGAAAATATAGGCGGTCCAGATACTTGGTATGATAGTGTCCTAACAAATTAATATTCAAGTCTCACAATATCCTAAAATATTTTTGGCTACCCTGTATATCTACAAGTTAAACCGCGTTAATTTTTTTTATTATAGTCCAAAGTATGCTTCGGTTCTGTATTTTTTTGGGGTCCCCCTGTATAAATGTTATAAATATCCACCCTGTACCCCACTCTGTATAAATGTTCCCCTGTATACATAAACACCCCTATATAAATGACTGGTATGTTGCCTTGTATGTTTAAATATCATTTCTAAAGGTCCTATTCGAAAATACTGAAAATACACATCTAAAATTGGTAACCTGTAGGTATAATATTTTTTTTTGTATCTTAAATTTACCCATTTTTACAGTAACTATCTTTTTAAAAATAAAAATATTAGCTAAAAACATCTTGGTTGCCTGTATATCTTGTATAGATTAACTTTAACGGTTTAATCATATACCTAGGGCCGCTATTTAATAGTGGCTACATATAGGCTAGAATACAAACAAGTAATTTAGAAAAATAAAAAAATTGCTAGTTTTTATCTACCTCTATTGCCTATATGCCTAGGTACTGCAGTCACATTAAAGAAATTCGCTAAAAAGATTCGCTGGCGACCGCCGTTTGGTGTAAAATTTCGGTCAAATCGTCAGGGAAAATTATTGTAAAACGATGGCAAAGTTCTGTGACAAGTGGATTTTTACGAAAGAACGAGAACGATGTTTGGAAGCTTACATAATCTCGGTGGAGCTTAATTTATGTTTAGATAACTTAGGGAGAGTGTACAGAACCACCCTACGTTTGAATTTTATTTTTCCGGGCTCCCCGAAAGACAGGGCGAATTTTTGAATATTACGATTGGACTTAGAATAATTTTAATAAAAAATCAAAATAAATTTATATCTCGGAACGGAACGTTCCGCGGAGAAAACCGCCTGTATAAGAAAGGTGCAGCAGGATATAAGGAACAACTTTGCTATAAAACTCGTTTAAAAATATTCACTGCCTGGCATAGTAATTCCCGAATTTCTGAATTCGTGTGGACTTAGAATAATTTCGATAAAAATCTAAATAAATTTATAACTCGGAACGGGACGTTCCGCGGAGAAAACTTCCTCTATAAGAAAGGTACCGGAGGAGACAAGGGACAACTTTGCTATAAAGCTCGTTTAAAAATATTCACTACCTGACCTAGTAATTCCCGAATTTCTGAATTCGTGTGGACTTAGAATAATTTCGATAAAAATCTAAATAAATTTATAACTCGGAACGGAACGTTTCGCGGAGAAAACTTCCGGTATAAGAAAGGTACAGGAGGAGACAGGGAACAGCTTTGCTGTAGAGGTCAACTAAAAATATTCGCCGTCTGACATAGTTATTCCCGATTTCCAGGCTGACGCCGGCTGGTTAAAAATATTTGAGCTTATCTACCGAACCTTCAACCCACATTTCGACCCAGTTTATAGTTAAAAGTACCCCCAAATATAGCACCCTGGTAAATGTTTGATCTAAAAAAATGGTTTCCTGGTATTAAAATTCAAACGGGTTTCGAAACACTGGCCTATATTATGTTCAAAATTATAAATCGAACTGCTTCACTACCGAGTGTACATTAAAAACGTGTAAATTTTGCGTAAATAACCCCCCAAATTATCTAAAAACACTTTGTAGATGCTATGTTATTTTTAGAGTTAGCAAATTAGCCCAAATTCCTTTTGAAAATAGAAAATAAAAAACTTACCTGTTTTACAGCACACTAAAACACACTGAACAGAATTTCTTCGTTAATAGCTGGGGCACTTTTAAAGTAGTAAAGGCCGAATATGTTATAGAAAGATTCTCTATTAAATAGGTCAATTTATACCTGCCGCCCTACTCACACATATTACATCACCATGCCCGTGCAAACTGTTCCCGGACTTAGAGGTACATCATACTATTTAGTATTCATACATGTAGCTTTTCGCTAACATGGTAAACCTTGGTTGAATATTAATTAGATACAAACAAAGCAAATGGTTATAAAAAGCGTTGGTTTTCTAAAAGTTAATAAAATTATTAAATAAAATTGCTATGCGTGCGAGAGAGAGGCATGGTTTAGAAGTACGTGATTTTTGGCGTAAAGCTATAGGGTACAAAAGACCCTGTGACCACATTATGTAAGAACGCTTCATACCCCCATAGGTTCTTAGGAATAATCTATAGGAACCATACAGTAAAAATTTGGTTGGGATAGCGGATACCGAAAATACAGGCATTAAAGGGGGATGTACTACCTGGAGTACAGAAACTGTGGGCTGGCAAATTACATAGAAAGATGATAACACTAAAATCTGCCAATATAGCTCTCTTGAATTGTAATTGTGAAAATATTATGCCAAAACGATATAGTCCTGACATCTCTGATCGTTAATCTAAAACGGAACTTATTGGGGAACTTATACAGTTGGTGTTAGCGGGGCGTTATTAAATAGCGTTATCGTATTAAAAATAGCGTCGCTTGTGCTCTCTGGGCTATTTAGGCTTATAAAAAGTACTAAAGGGTGTTCAAGGGTGGTGCCTAAGTGGATATGCGCAGTACCATTGCGCAGTAACAACTTTTTGCATCATCGTGTGTTTTTGCCATTTTTGGGGTGGGACAGTGATACCTTCCATAGAATTTTTAACGAAATATGGTTTGGTGACCTTGAATCACCCCGGGGCAACTTTCGTGAAATTTTTCATTCGAAGTGAAAGGAGTAGACCCTACAACAGTACATTCGGTGAAAAAATTTAAGGAAAATCTATAAATAGACCTATTTAGCGCGTTTAAGCTGAGAAATAACATGAATTTTCGAAACAAACATACTAATTAGGAAAAGGCTTACTGAGATAGGCCATATTTCAGCGAAAAAACAAAAGTTTTTTGTACAATTGTGCGCACATGCGCAGAACTTATTTCGCTCAAAGTCGGGTATTCCCTAGAGCTTCGCAAGGACTTCCTCGGTAATCAATCATGGATCATCTAACTACTGTATTTGAGGCGCTAATCACTATAACTTTGTACCTATTGGCCCTATCAGCCTCGTTTTTATGTGGTGTAGTTCTGAACCCTAAACACGCTCAATCGACGTTTTTGCCGGGTGTCATATGTCGGGCCCCAATTTGGTTAACTACGATAGGCCCCTATTTTGTTGCTATTATAAGATGTTGAGCACCTGGTATAGCGATTTTACGTCTACCAGCTTGGTATTTGTCTAATGCATACAACTAACCATCTAAATACACTAATATTTTCTATTAAGGGTTGTTTTTATAAACACACCACCAAGTACCAACAGTAATTTTCGCTGGAACACGTCTTTTTCTATAGAATAGTTTAATTAATGCATATCACGTCTGTTGTGTGCGTTAAAATTGCAAATTCAAGAGACTGATCTTCTATAATAATATCATATTTGACTTTGACTTTAAAGTGATGCTATTTGCTATAACTTTGAATACATATAGTATAGGTTTAATAAACGTAGAAAAATACATTAAATGCCACACGCCCTTCTCCCAAGATTTTTACAAAATCTCGTGAGCCTTTGGTCGCGCGGCTATGTTTAAAATATGACATCAAGCAAAATAAATACCCAAATCCTAGTCAAGAAGATAGGTTAGGTACTCTACTAAGACATAAATCACGCTTTATTTAAGGCGTTTGGGTCTTAAATTACTAGTTTTCTTATATTATTCTTATTTTTCAATAACATTGGGACCTATTATTCTTATTTTTTCAATAATATTAGGCCCTAAACAGCATCTATTTATCTGTTTATCCTAAGCTATATGAAACACCTATTTAAGTCAAATATTGCATAATACATTCGATTTGGTTGTTAATACATGCAAGATAAAGCGACTGACCTTTCGTTTTTACCATTCTTGAACACGGCATTGACCGTTTTTGCTAGGAATATAAGTAATGTAATTATTTCCTTAATACTATTTATTTAATTTAAAACCCGAACAAACCTAAAATATTTTCTATTTCAAGGGTTCTAAGCAGCACTTCATTTAGAAATATAGCATTTGAACCCCTGTTATTACCATTTTTTCCTTTAAATTGATACCCGGAAGTATTAGTTCGGGGGTTAAACCTACCCTTATTCTTCACGAGTCTACTGGGGCTATTGCGTCACACGGGAAATTACTAATGCATGAACTTGGCTACAATCATTAAGTTATAACAGGCATAACACGTTTTGAGAGTATGCTACTTGTATTGGGGCCTGATTATAGCTATCTTTGTCTATCTTATATCGTTGTACTACTTTAGAGGATTGAAGAATTTGTTGACAATACGGGCTAGGGATATGGTAAAAAGCTTAAAATAGATGCTAAATGACGCCATAGTTTTCTAGTATTAAACCATAAAATAGATCTCTTAAGGCGCCGTTATCGTACCGCCCAATAGGTTTTACATGCTGTAGTAGTTTATTAAACATTTTACCTGTTCGAGGGCTGCTAAATGGTCGTTTTCATATGTTTAAGGGTCCCGTCTAAGCGCTTTTAGATGTTTTTATACGTATTCTATATCCAGTGGTAATGCATGTATGGTAACCTACCTAATTTAATTTCAGTCATTAATATCGCCCCGTACATGTATATAACATTAACAAATTTTTAGGTTAATGCTGAATGTTGTCCCACAGCCAAATTAGTGCAAATCTTTTCCGTCTCCTAAGATACTACGTCACTACAATATCATCAACTGGTCACCGAGTTTATCTAATAAGCTCAGCTGGCGCCGTATGTATGACGTTGGAAATACATCCATAGGTCGGAGGTTCGAACCAAAGTGTAGGTGAAACTTTTTTTAATAATAATAATAATTTAAATTCATTAGAAATAAATGCTGTACCTGTTCTTAGAGGTGGAGCCCCGACTTGTAGGCTTAGGTCCCGAAATTGAATATCTAAGTGATTGAGGTTACAGTAATACCTGATAGATGGCATATCAGAGATGGTAGACTTGGGCCCATACAGAAGGTAAAACACTGGTAGGTGAGGTAATAGCGATATATGATAGATGGCGTAACACAGATGACGTTTGGCCAACCTTGGTAACTAGCACCAATGATAGGTGAGCTTGCGCCAATGGTAACTAGTGCCAATGGTAGTAAGTGCCAAAGATGGTTAGGGCCACTGGTAGTAAGTGCCTGTGGGGGTTAGGACCAAGGGTAGGAAAGTGACCACGCCTTAAAATGGGCATACTTTTGCAGATCGAAGCTTAAATTCTCTTATGGGAATTTACATGTAAAAACTACCCTTATGATTGTCCAATTCTTGTTGCCTATCTACTGTACTACATTGTTTACATTAAAAAATTGACAAATTATACACGTCTATATGGCCATTTCTAAGAATTTACTGTATTTTTCCGCAGTTTGCAAGAATTAAAAACTACAATAAAAGAGGTTTTTGAACTGAAAACAAAATTATTTTTATCGGAAATGATAATACAAAAATATGTTACCATTATATTGTTTATTTGTCCACTATCTATTTTGACATTATACAAAATAAGTTTGATTGTATAATTTGTTTAAATTCAAGAAATAGTATGTACATTTAATATTCATAAATAGGAAAAATGTTAAAATACCTAAGCGTGTATTATGTTTTATATATGCTATAAATAACAATTTTGAGTAATGCAACAAACACGGATAGGTATGATACAACAAAAACGACCCTGAACACAAGCCCTTCATATTTTTTACCATTCTCGTATCAAACGCTATTTTTCTAGCATATACAAAAGAAAATTATTATTTAGATTAATATTGTATAGGAATCCCATAATAGTCAGGCCTGCGCGACTTTACTTAGGTCATACGAGTCAATACCTACTTGCTTTTTCATGTTAAGGACAATTTAATAATATTTCAGGCAGCGATGTATGGCATTCTAATGAATGCAAGCCTGGGTTAGGTCAGTTAGCCAAGCTGTCCTTAAGACGTTATGCAGTCACCTCCATACTCGTTCAATACTGATTTGATCAACACAGTGGAAAGCCTTTCTGACAGAAATAAGGTAACGCTCGTCGGGCTGGCTCTATATTATTAGGGACCGTGGCAACGAAAAAGCCGATAAGTTCGTTAGACTCAAAGTTGAAACATCTTTAAAGAGGCGATAGGAATTTTATAACAACCGGTAGTTTCTACACTTGGGGTGGTCCTCGTGCCGTTTCGTGGTTTCATGAAACAATGACGGAAACCCCTTGAATGTAAACAGGCCAAGGACTAAAACGAAAAAAGACAAAACAAGGCTGAAATAACTCCTAAATCATAGTAGAGTTCTGATAGGGTACGAGGGTCATTCAAGGGTCAAGCAATTTATTTTTCCACATAATCTCCTTCGAGCTCGATACACTTGGCCCAGCGATGCTCTAACTTTTTCAACCCGTTCAAAAAATACGTTTTCTCGAGGGCTGCAAAATAGGCTTCCGTGGCGGCGATGACCTCCTCATTCGACCCAAATCTATTCCCGGCAAGTGACTTTTTCAGGTTTGGAAACAAAAAGTAGTCACAGGGGGCTAAATCTGGAGAGTACGGTGGATGGGGCAGCAATTCGACCAATTTGGCCATGGCGACGGCGGAGGTGTGAGCCGGCGCGTTGTCGTGGTGGAACAGCACTTTTTTCTTCGCCAAGCGGGGCCGCTTTTTCTTCAATTCGACGTCAAATCGGCCCAATAAGTCAGCATAGTAACGCCCCGTAATTGTTTCGGCGGTCTGCCAACACGAGATCGTGGATTTATTAAAAGTTTTCCTCCATAGCAGCCGTTTTCGATTTCGGGGCACCTGGGCGTGGCTCATCAAAAACCGACGTGCGACCACGAACAAACTCGTTGAACCAATTCTTGACGGTCGCCATCGAAGAAGACGAGTCACCGTACACAGCATCCAAGCGATCTTTGATTTCGCTGCGCGTTTTCCCTTTCAAAAACAAGAATCTAATCACCGAACGATACTGTTCTTTTTCCATTTTTGTACAACCGACCGACACGCTATCGCTTCGAAAGGCTATCAAAACAAAACTAATGAAGGGAATTGACTGAAACTTTGCCAGTAGGCTACTAAAAGAATGTACTGCACGATGGTAAAACTTTTGTAATAGCAGCGCCATCGGGCGGTGAGGCTAAGTGCTTGTTGAATGACCCTCGTATAGCCGGTTCGCGGCTGAGGTAGCATGGCGTTCAATTGCCGTTAATAATGTCTCAATTTATCCTCGGAGTCAGGAAGAGGAGACTCACCCTGCACCTATCGCGTGCTTTCAGTTCTTTGACTTTGCGATTCTCTTGAGAGGAGGTTATATGTATACAGGGTGTTCGAAAAATAGACGGAGATATTTTAGAGGGTGATTCCTTGTTAAAAAATATGAAAAAAAGTTTCTATAAACATGGATCCGGAAATGCAGGGTTTTCAAGATACAGGATGTTAAAAAAATAGAAATAAAAAATGAAATTATTAATTAAATTAAAAATACTTACTGCTGTTGAAATTTGGCAATGATATTTGTTGTATTAAGAGGCTAATATAGCCCTAAATAGATTAAAATTATTGAGTCCAGTGGCGTCCCGGGGGGCACCTTAGCGAATATTATTATCAAAAAATGTACGCCACTGTATTTTTTGTAGCTTTAATATTTTTTGTTTAATTAAGCATCTAAAGGGGAACGGCAAAACTTCCTAAATAACATTATTGTCAAAAACATCACAAAAAAAAATAAGAAAATTTACCTCTTTCCCGTAATCTACGGTCTACGCTTTCAAAGGTTTTACTATCTGGAAGTTGCCGATTGGGAAACGCTTCTGCATACAGGCGCCTCGCTGCATAACAGTTACTATAGGCACGTGCATACATTACGTGCATGTCTGCCATTTCCTCAAAAGTGTAATTTTCCATCACAAAAACCGAGACAAAAACTTTTTAGAACAATTTCGCCAAAAAAAGTGTATAATTCTTTTCTAAAATAACTAACGCGCAAATGTCAATCCTTTATGCAGAAATGATTATTTGTTTTCCAATGCACTTGTGATTTATTTTAGTAGAAATTAATAAACCAATTTTGTCCAATGACATACAATAAAACGGTTTTTATTTTTTTTCTCGAAAATGAAGTGAGATAAGAAAAAAATACAAGAGGCAAGGAAGTTGTATCTTTAGATGCTTAATAAAACAAAAAATATTAAAGCTACAAAAAAGACAGTGGCGTACATTTTTTTGATAATAATATTCGCTAAGGTGCCCCCCGGGACGCCGCTGGACTCAATAATTTTAATCTATTTAGGGCTAAATTAGCCTCTTAATACAACAAATATCATTGCCAAATTTCAACAGCATCGAGTAAGTATTTTTAAGTTAATTAATAATTTCATTTTTTATTTCTATTTTTTTAACATCCTATATTTAAAAAACCCTGCATTTCCGGACCCATGTTTATAGAAACTTTTTTTCATATTTTTTAACAAGGAGTCACCCTCTAAAATATCTCCGTCTATTTTTCGAACACCCTGTATATTGTATATCCTTACTTTTATGAGGGTTAGGGAAGATTCAGCGGTAGGCAAAAGGATATAGCCTTCGTTTACTTGTCAGGTTTGTAAGGGGAAAACTATACTACCACTATCCAATAAGTTTTCCATTTCTAATATAGAAAACGTTATAGCAGTAGAATTTGGTAAATACGCCCTAGAATTTGCAAGTTTTATAAAATTCCAGATGACGCGGGTTATCTATTAGGACACCATATTTACTTTTATATAGCTTATAAATAGATATACAATTTTTAAGCAATACAACAAAGAAGTGAGGATGGAATAAACGACCCTGATGTTCCTTGAAATTGATAAGATTTATTGATCAATGACAAATGGAAAAATGAAATAATGCACCGTTTTGTTTTCTATAATGCCGTTTCTCCTTGCACTTTTGGGACCCCCATATCCGTTATCAATAAAAATAATCGTAATTTCAAAGTGGGATTGTAACATAGAGCATGCAGAGGGCAACGATCTTTGTTATCAGTAAAGACAGAGGAGAGCGCAATGCATTCTCATTAAAGGTCAGTGGTGGAACAGGTATGTTTTACTTTAGATATATCAAATTTTCAGTTATAAATATATAAATAAACCATCTTATAGTTTTTTCAAAAACTGTTGGGTAGGTAAAAAACGATTTACAAAACAGAAAATATATGACAAAATGTTACATCAGTACGGAAAAGCTTCCTCAGGGAGCTATAGTGCCCTATGAAGATGGCCTTCATAAACTAGTTTTCGTTTTGTAGTTCCGGAACTACTTCCTACTTCAGCTATTAGTTTATCTATTTGAACCTATTGGGCAATGTTAACAGTAACCAGGGGGGTATTTGGGAAAATTTCACCATTCCTCTAAGACTTCAATTTCTTGCCGTTGTGACATCAGATTATGATAAGTCTTAAAGAAATTAGGTCAAAAAAACAATGTGGTTCAGTACACATATTAATTAGAGATCAAAAGAAAAATTAATCAGTGTTATTATTATGGTAGCTGGTACAAAAAGAAACTTGAAATAGTAGTTGCCGAAAATGCCGGCCACCGCGCTCTATACATGTATTGCACCTACCTACGCAACTTAATAGGTACTAAAAATGAATTAATTATTATACATTAAGTGACTTTTACAGAGAGTAATCTTTTTATGTAAAAGGCATAGGAAACTCATAATTTAATGGGAAAGAAAGAAAAAACAAGTCTTCCTCCACAAAATTTAATAAAATGAAAAATTATTCAAGGGTATCTACATGTTTCGAATGTAGAAACGTTCATCATCAGGAGACAGAAAACATATTTGGTGCTGATTGTTTTAGCAGAAGAGAAAGTGGTATAGAACCTTAATGGAGCTTATATGGAATTAAACTTGAAGTGTAGAAGAGACGTAATATGAAAGAAATTGATAAAAATTAAACCATACTGAGTATGTGAGAGGTCAGTAAAGAGGGTCTAACCTAACCAAAAAATGGGGAAGAAGTAAAACCTTTCTAAAAAGGTGTCGAAGATTATTAAAATTGTTTAAAACGTTTTTTATAAAACATCTTTAGGTTTATGTCGGTAAGACATTGTAAGGGTAAAAATTAATCAAAATAATGAAGGAAACACAATCTGTAAAAAATAGAGATTGAAATTAAAATCAAAGAATGGAGTAAAAAAAAAATTTACATATTTCTTTTAATAAAAAGTAAGTACTTACAGAATTGCATTCCAAATTCCAGCAAAAGTGTTTGTGGGGTACTGAGGGTTAAAGCCCATCAGTAGGCCCCGCAAGGGGTTAATTTAAAAACCATAAAATTAAATAAGAAGTTGCATATTTTATTAAAAAATTACAAAATTGCTTTGAACTCCACTTTAAGCATCGACTACTTCTTCATAATTTAATGTCAAAACGACAAGAAATTAAATATTAGAGGAACGGTGTCAAATTTACCCAAATACCCCCTGGTTCGCACGCCCCTGGTGAAAGTTAACATTGTCCAATAGGCTCAGATAGATGAACTTACTAACAGTAATTTATGTCCCAAAATTAGTTGCGGTAGCTAAAGTAGTTCAGGAGCTACAAAACGAAAACTAGTTTATTAAGGTCATTTTCGAAGAGATCTAGCTCCCTGATGAAGCGGACCTATGTTCATATGAACTTTTTTTTTCATGTGTTCTATCTCTACCCTCGAAGTTTATAACATGATCACATTAACATGCACGCCACTGGTAATTATTGTTAAGAGACCATCAATAATCCTCAAATAGATGATATAGTTATTTAAAATAGTACGGGCTTGTCCGCCTGCAACGTGGGTACTAAAATTAAATGTAATTAAGCTTTTTAAAAAAATTGTTGGTTAATTTAGGTTTAGTTCAGTCTTTCGGGGGGAAGAATTTGTAAGAATATGTTTGTAAATAATTTGTTACTTATCACTATTTTAATTTTAGGTAAGTAAAGTTTTTAATTTAAAAAATGCTGTCGATAAGCGTTGGTGAAACTAGCGTTCCGTCCTATGGGCTGCTGCTAGTTTCAATGCGGTTAGCCCTCTAGATTTCTAGCTGAGTTAAAAATATATATACAGTTTGAGTTTGGAATTTGGAATAAATTCAGTAGATCCAGTACAATTTTTTTGGGAAAAATGCTTGGACATGGGTAATAACATTTTAAGTTGTGTTATTTTTTATAAATAAAAATATTGATACACTGTGGGCCAAATTAGAGATATATATTGATACATTTTTTTAATGACAACCCGAGTATTTTTTCACTATTTTTAAAGTGCATATTAAGTTATATTAAGTACCAAATTTCAAATTTTTATTTCCTGTAATTTATGTCAATTTTAATTATTAATATTATTATTTTAGTATTTTTTAAAATAATGCATCTGCGCACAAAATTTATTTTATATTACACCATGCCGGGTAGCCTACACTCAACGCGGGATTCCATAGCACCTACTAAACTTTTTAGTATTTGTTAAAAACAGAGTTGTATATAGGTCTACAATTTAAAATTATTTTGAACTATACTGGGTGTCCCAGATAGTCAGGGCATATCAAACATACTTTTTTAAATGGAACATTCTGTATATTATATTTTTGGATTGCTTGGTTTTCAAAATTTTGATGTTTTGCAACACTTAAAAAACATGCACCTGTCGGTAGAACCGAGCAACAGTTATGCATGAAATTTGGTTTAATTTAAGGAATATGATTGTTAAGAAGCGACTAAAGCATATTTTTAAAAATAAACATATTTACTCGAGCCTTTTAAAATGATTTTCTAAATGTAACATAACAATTTTAAATAAATTACTGTAACATAATCAACACTGAAAAACCACTCTCTACTTCAGATATCCTTGATTTTCGGTCCAAACCGATAACCTATGCTATGGATGGCTTTCAGCACTGCCTAGCACTCCTGTAATTGTGACTTATGTCTTTACAGGGGATTTCACATTTTACTTATTTATATAAGTTTGTTGAAGGTGCGGTATGCTTTAGAAGTATCCAACTTCGACACTAAATGGCGCCAACCTATAGACAACGTAATATTATAAAACTTGAGTTTAGACGTGAAATTTACTTAAATAGTTTTATTCATAAAATAATTTGGAAATATTAATACATCAAAGAAAAAAATAACACTTCTTTTAAATACAATACATAGTTCAATAATATATAACAATACAGAATCTGATATACAGGGTGTTCATTTGAAAACTTCCCACCACGGATTTATCGAAAACCACTGATTAAAAGAAAAAAACGCCGAGACACGTCAAAAGATTTGCCAAAGGGGACAACTTTTTAACCAAAAACCCTCTGCCCCCCGGGGTCATCCCCTTAAAAATTTTAAATGACAAGGGGTATCAAGTAATATCTTGTTTGAAAGGTCTTTCAGAGTGCTTTATTTTGACGTTTGATTTTTAAAATCGGTCGATTCGTTTTCGAGAAAATTAGAAAAGTCTTTATTTATCTTAATTTGTTCAGATAGAAAAAAAAACACACGAAAATATCACTTTTTATTTCAATAAGTGTTCAAAATGTTGCCCGTTATTGGCCAAACAATGATATAGGCGATGTTCAAATTCCTGACAGACATTTTCAAAAACATATTGTGGGAGATCATGGCAGCTTTCGATGATGCGTTGACGAAGTTCTTCCAAACTTTCAAGTTGGGGAGTGAACACAATAGACTTCAAATGGCCCCATAGAAAAAGTCTAATGGCGTCAAGTCAGGAGATCTAGCAGGCCATTCTATAGGCCCTCTTGGCCCTATCCATTTATCTGGAAACTCGTCGTCTAGCCATTGCCGAACCGGAAGAACATAGTGAGGAGGAGCGCCGTCTTGCTGGAAATATATTTCAGCCTCATCAAGTATAGGGTTTCCATCGTCCGATTTGGTTTTCAATGGTTTTAGTGATAAGCGGATTGATGGTATTTTTCAACATATCTAAATAAATGCCTCCATTTAAATTCCCATTAATAAACAATGGCCCAATCACTTTGTTTCCTAAAATGCCTGCCCATATACATTAATTTTTTGGGGGTACTGAGTATGCCCTTTTACAAAAGCATGAGGATTTTCATTGCTCAAATACCTGCAGTTATGCTTATTAACAAATCCATTTAGATAAAATGTGCATTCATCACTGAAGCAGATATTCTTTACATGAATGGTATTATCATTAATCGCTGCAGTCATTTGTTCACAAAACTCAACTCGCCTATCGAAATCATCTTCGGTTAACTCTTGCAATATTTTCATTTTGAATGGATGAAATTTATGCAATTTAGTAACTGTGTGTACAGAGCCTAATGAAATACCAGTCGCATCAACAATTTTGCGTAATGAAGTATTAGGAGTTATGCCAAAATGACCCAAAACTTCAACTTGAGCGGCTTCATCCAAAACTCTACGATGATTACGTTTTTTATTTGCAACAGATCCAGTTTGAGTAAATTTAGTAACAAGGTCCAAAACATACCTAGGCGAAGTTATCTTTTCCGGATGTCTGGCGTTAAATGTGACGGCAGTTTGCCGAGCACATTGATTTTGGGCACCATAAATTAGAATCATTTCCACTCTTTCGGCTAGTGTGTAAACCATTTTGGAAGTAAAATCTGAATCAATAAATTAATTTTCACTATCCCAAGATTGTCACAAAGGTAACTGACAGCAAATTAAATTCTTTCTTTTCCTTAGCAACTATAAAAAACTAAACAGGTATAATAATAAATACATGTTATTTCTGTGTTGATAAAAAGAAGGCGGAAAAAAATTCTAGTTGTTATTTGGTTGCTGCCACGTCTAATCTTCCGAATTGCTGTTTATGTTGGTTTTTGATCACTTATTGAAATAAAAAGTGATATTTTCGTGTTTTTTTTTCTCTCTGAACAAATTAAGATAAATAAAGATTTTTCTAATTTTCTCGAAAACGAATCGACCGATTTAAAAAAATCAAACGTCAAAATAAAGCACTTTGAAAGACCTTTCAAACAAGCTATTACTTGATACCCCTTGTCATTTAAAATTTTTAAGGGGATGACCCCGGGGGGCAGAGGGTAAAAGGGGGTGAAGTAGTTTTTGGTTAAAAAGTTGTACCCTTTGGCAAATCTTTTGACGTGTCTCGGCGTTTTTTCTTTTAATCAGTGGTTTTCGATAAATCCGTGGTGGGAAGTTTTCAAATGAACACCCTGTATAAAAAAAAACTAAACTATTCGGCTTTTTAAAGTCATTTTAAAAAACGATAACTTTGGGTCGGATTGGAAGAATAAAACAATCAAAATCCTACCCTTTTGTGCCAGCTAGTATGTCACTGTCACCAATAATTATTTTTAGTTGTTATATTTTATAATTTTTATATTTTAGCACAAATAAATATCTTTAGTATTATTATTATTATTACTATTATTATTATTAATAAAATTTTTGTAATTTAAAGAACTGTTTACCGACCTACTTTAATTTAAGAACAATTTTGGTTTTATAAAAAAATTATTAAATTATTAATTTATTTGTTTGAAGTAGGTAATCGCATTAATTTTTTAACTATAAACTTTTCATTTTAAAAATTATTTTTAATTAAAAATAATTCGTTTAATTTACAAAAACTTTTTACGTCACTTGGAGCTACGTAAGATTAATAAAATGAATAATAATTTATGGCTTTGGCGACCATGGCACTTCAGAAAAAAAGCGTTGTATAAGGACACGGTGCTGCATATCCAAGGCACTCTATGATAAACCGCGCATAAGTTTATGGTAAATGAAAATTAGCCATTTTAGGGACAACAATAAAAGATAGGTATACCTAGGAAACCCTAGTATAAATAAAATTGTATTAAAAATTACTTTCGATTATTCAAATAAAAAATAAAAGGGGTTGTATTTAAAATAACATACTTTAGGACTATTTATGTTTAGAAAATTGTTTCATTTAGAAAATCATTTTAAGAGGCCGGTATCCGGTATTATACTATCTACGAGTGTATAAACAGGTATTGTGGTTAAACAAAATTAATAATAAAAAAAAAAATCCATTTAAAAATTGCAATTATTTTCCTTTATTAACAAAATAAAAGATGACAGCCTAATTAAATTAATAATAATTTTTATATGCACTGATCCAATATACAGTATTAGGAAGCCTCATTATTTGCTGAAAAAAATGCAGAACCCCCGGATATGCTACATAATGCCAATAATGAATTTTACTTTAGATTCGGTGTTTCTCAAGAAAAAAATGTTTCCAACAATTTTTACAATAAAACAAATTACGTCTACATTACTGAAATGCAAAAGTAAATAGTGGGTCCTATTCCCTTTTTTATGCCCTCTCCAATCACAGTACGTACCTTTACATTTGAAAAAAATAGTTGGGGGTGGTTTCTACCCCCAAGAGGTGTAAATTTCATGAAAAGACACAAAAAAGACATGCCAAACTAGAAATAAACGCAGCCGTAGCTCTTTTTTTTTTCAACAAATGAACAGGCTTTCTAATACGGAATTTATTAATAATAAAAAATTCCACCGTGTATATAAGTAGGTTAATTTAGAATTTAAGAATAATGCAATACTTATAGCTATGCATTTTTAGGTGTCAAATTATGCTTATGTTGTGAACCAGGCCAAGCTAAGCAGGGATGTCTAATAAGAAATTTGGTGTGCTCGTGTGGTGTTGGATGTATTTCAGACTACAGATATGACACCATACAGGAATGCCAAGCAGCACTAAGAGGTAATTTTGATGGAAGGTCAATCCGTACTCAAATAAACACGTTAATCTTTTAATGAGGCATTTTACACGATAACAATACTTTCAAAATTTCTCATTGGTATGGCTTCAAGCTTTAAACTATCAGTATTAGTCATTTAAATAATAAGTGACTTTGTTTACTTCTTTTTGAGAAACTTTTCAGTATCCGGATTAAGGGTCTAAGAAGCCCAGTCGGTCCCCGGCGCCTCCCTCCCATTTATGTATATATTTTTCCGCTAGTTAACTTCTAAAGCACTAATAAAAATAGTTTTTATACAACGGTAAAAAAAACTGACTTTTTTGTTGCTATGGATGCACACAACGCCTCTTTTTTTCTCCGTAAAAAAATGCAATTTTCTCACGGCTAGAAAAATGTATTAATGTTTTCGTATAAATTCAAATATTAATTTCCATAACATTTTTATTAACACTTTTTACTCGACTTTCTATAATCAAAGTAAATCAAATTAATAATTTTTATTTTCTTCCAAATAACACAGTAAAACATTTTCTAATACGGTTTTTACTAGTGTCCGACCGAAACAAGATTTTCAGTTTCTGCCGAAACCGAATCTTCGGCCTTGGTCTCAGTTTCGGCCGAAACCCAAACTTATTTATACATGTTAAAAATTTTATTGTATACTGAAATTTACTTTATTTTATATAGTACGAGGTCGATCTTGGGAACGGATTGAACTCCTACCTACTAAAAAAAATATTATATAGACAACACTGCTTACGAACCCACCCACAGTTAGCCTAATATTCTATTAGTAAATTCCTCTCGGATATTGTGAAGCACCTATGGCGTTATCCTTGAACAAACATCTGTAATTCGTTGCCTAAGTTCTTCTAATGAGCCTGGAGCCTTTTTATAACCTCAGTTTTAACGCATCCCCAAAGAAAAAAAATCTAGAGGCGTTAGGTCTGGCGATCTAGCTGGCCATTCTGTCGGACCTCGACGACCAATCCACCTATTTTCATAAGATTCGTCTAGATCTAGATAATTTCTGACTTGCCTAAAATAGTGTGGCGGGGCACCATCTTGTTGAAATACAACCTCTTGAAACTCATGTGGGTTTTGGGCAACAACATCATTAATAAGTGGAGTAATTGTATGTTGCAACATATCCAGGTACCTGGGGCCATTAAGATTATATTCCAGAAAAATGGGACCTATAATGTGATTACCCAAAATGCCTGCCCAAACATTTATTTTCTGGGGAAACTGTGTGTGTCCCTCCCGAAAAACATGAGGGTTTTCATCACTCCAGTACCTACAGTTTTGGATATTAACTCGCCCATGTAAGAAAAAAAGTACTTTCGTCGCTAAAACAGATATTCCGCAAATAGTTATTATTCCTTACGATTCTTTCTGACATAATTTCGCAAAATTCTAGTCGTCTATCTGGATCATCTTCTGTTAATTCGTGTATAATTTTCATTTTATATGGGTGATATTTATGGCTTTTCAAAATTCTTTTGACAGAACTACGAGAAACATTACATGCCTCAGCCACGTGTTTCGTTGGCTGTTGGGGAGTAACAACCATTTCAGCTAAAACTTGGACTTTCACATCTTCCACGATTTTTGGCCTTCCAGACCTTGGTGCGTCTTTAACCGAACCAGTTTCTTGAAATTTTAAGATTAGTTTTCGCAAACATTTTCTGCATATTTGGCGTTCCGGATATCGTTCATTGAACATACGAACAGCAGCATGGTAATTTCGGTTAGCTTCGCCAAAAATAATAATCGCTTCAAATTTATCTTCCAAAGAACGAGCCATTTAAGACAATTTCGAGGTAAAAATATTTTCTGTCAATCAGACATTTAAAAACAGTATGACAGCAACAATCAATAGACAACTATAGGTAAAAAAGTGTGTTATAAACAGTGGTAGTCATAATGTAGAAACCGATATTATTGATTCTTGTTTAGAAAATACTGAACCAAATGTTTTTTAAATTGGAGAATGTTTTAAGCATTAAAATACCTTCAAAATGAGGTACCATTGGAACCCCCTTTCCATTTAAAAAAATATTCCAAAAGCGGACCCAGCTGATGTCATCTTGACATTTAAATAAGCTGTCATTGGTATGTCAAAAAGTGCAAGACTTGCTCAAATATTATCGTTCAAAATTTCATTAAAATATACCGAACGGTTTAGAAGTTAGAGGGGGGACGGACGTTAGGTCCTCACTGTATAAGGGTATTTTGAAGTTTTTGTGAAAATTAATATAAACAAGAAAAATGCATAATGTAGATACTTTTCTTCAAATTTGGGTTTATACGTATCGTATAGTACTGCTTTGTAAATGCAATTTTCTAATTCCTATTTAATAATAATAATAAGTTTATTTAAAATTTAATAATATAATAAATATGTTTATGTTGTCTTTGATAAACTTATTCTTCAATCCCCTGAAGCTCTGAGCTTGTTAGGGGCAAATCTTATTTTTTGTTTTAGTATGTAAAATGATAAATCATAAATATGCATTAAAAATCAAGTTTTTTAAAGTAAAAATGTTAATTTATAGTATAAACGCAGCTTTTTTGAAGAAATATATTACCTATAATAAAATTATTAATTTATAATTTTTAAGTAAAAAATATTACTTATATAAATTATTATTATTTGTTGGCATTTTTAGGCAAAAAGAAAGATATATGTAAATTGAACAACCCTTGTATGCACGGAGGAACCTGCATTCAAATTTCACAATCACCTGGTTACAAATGTCGATGTGAGGGAACCGGATATTTTGGCATGAGATGCACCAGAGGTAAGAAACATTATTTTTATCAAAAACTTTTTTGACATTGGTAGTGTAACAAAAATTACATGTAATTCACCACACCCCCCATATATTGAAGAAAAATCAATGCTGGCATTAAACGAAGAGGCAAATGGAAACTCCGAACTCCGGCAATTAGTAGTAGGGGAGGGGGGAGGAGACTTCCCGCCCAGCCGCAAACGTAGCAAGGCAACTGATAACTAACCATTTACGCATACTACTACCGTGGTATGAGAAATGGAAGTTGCAAATCAATGAAAACAAGTGCGAATGCATAATACTAAATAGGAAAAAATTACATAATAAAATTAACGAAAATATAAAAATAAATAACCATGAAATCATTCCCAAAGAAACTCTGAAATATCTAGGGGTAGTCTTTGAAAATAGGCTTTATTTTGGACACAATACAAATAAAATAATATTAAATTTCATGGCAATAAATCACCTACTACAAAAACTACTAAATAAAAATTCACCACTTTCACCATCAAATAAATTAACCCTGTATAATCAAATTATTAAACCCACACTGACATACGCAGCACCAGTCTGGTGTAGCATGACGGATTGGCATTTTAGCAAAATTCAGAGAGCACAAAACAAAATACTTAGGCTAATATTAAAAGAAACAAACTATGCACCAATTCGTCATCTACACCAGGCTACCCAAACCCCATATATTTTTGACTATATCCAAGACATTTCGACAAAATTTTATATGACTCAGCCCCAAACGACAAATATGACAAATAATTTAACTCACATAAGACATAACGACAATGTGACTCATAAACCTATTTATTCAAGACTACCCCTATATTATCAATAAATAATAATTCAAAATTCAAAATTTAAATCATATCTTGATAAATTATAACACGTTATCCACAAAATAAGCACATGTTTTTAGACTCCGCCCACTCGGTTATAGACATTCCCACAATTTTGTAAGCCTCTGGGCAAAAATCCGCGCTACGTTGGTACCTTGTTAAATTAAGCTGGTTTTTTAAAATAACTTTTCCAGTAAACAGTAATTGAGAAAACTTTATCCTTTAAAACAACTATACACTTCTTTCAAATTAAATTTTTTAAATAAAACAAATTCCTTCATGGCGGTAAATGAATCACGGAACCGACCATCCTGAGTGTCAACGGAAAATCAGAATTTTTAACCTAAGGGTTAACATCAACCCCGCTGGTGCTTAGCCAGTGACGTGGCCTGGGAAGAGACAGTGGCAGATGACTGACCTTACTATGGACCATCTACAAACACATGTACCGGGTGTTCCACCTAAGGAGGTAATCGGCTATATCTCAGAAAGTAATAACACTAGGACTTTGGGAAAAAATGTATGTCGATAAAAGCGGCCAAGAGAAATTGCTGGAAATTATTTTCAAGTTCGAAAAATTACCGCTAGGGGGCGTAAGAGAACTTTCAAAATAGAAATGCCGATTTTCTCTTGATTTTTCTCAGTAAAAATATGTTAAAAATATAAGCATTGTATTCTTCATAAAATTATGCAACTTTATGTTAGGAATCGTTTTTTTTCTATTTTCAATAATAAAGTGGTGGGAGAACGTCAAACCTTTTTTCTTTCAAACGCTGATATATCTGCTTTGGATAAACCGATTTTATTCAACTTGGTCTTGAAAAAAAGCCCTTATTTTCCTCTACACGTAGATCTATTACTTATACCATATTGATTCTGATAATGCCACTAGATGGCGTTTTTCCGTAATTCCTCAATGAATAAGGTTTTTGTCAAAAAAATCAAATGTTATGATATGACTTTTTCATCATATTTTATTTTAGGCTTATAAAGGCTATTAAATAGTGGAATAAAAAAACCAGGTCTGTATTTAAAATAAAAAAGTTGATGATGGTCGCTCGAATCCGAAACGTCGGATTAAAAAACTAACCCCATCAGCTTGTAGAGGAGAAAAAGTTACTATAAGTAACTGAAAACCGCAACGTAATATCTTTTGTTAAACTAGAGAAATTAGAGATAATAATAATTAATATGGAAAAATAGGCCATTTTTTAAAACATTCATTAATCAATTAAATCACTGGTTTAATGACGTCCATTTCTCTAGTTTAATAAAATATATCACGTTGCGGTTTTAAGTTCCCTATAGTAACTTTTCCTCCTCTACAAGCTGATGTGGTTAGTTTTTTAATCCGACGTTTCGGATTCGAGCGACCATCATCAACTTTTTTATTTTAAATACAAACCTGGATTTTTTATTCCACTATTTAATAGCCTTTATAAGCTAAAACTAACCCCATCAGCTTGTAGAGGAGGAAAAGTTACTATAAAGAACTGAAAACCGCAACGTGATATCTTTTGTTAAACTAGAGAAATTAGGGATAATAATAATTAATATGGAAAAATAGGCCATTTTTTAAAACATTCATTAATCAATTAAATCACTGGTTTAACAAAAGATATCACGTTGCGGTTTTCAGTTTTTTATAGTAACTTTTCCTCCTCTACAAGCTGATGGGGTTAGTTTTTTAATCCGACGTTTCGGATTCGAGCGACCATCATCAACTTTTTAATTTTAAATATGGACCTGGATTTTTTTTCCACTATTCAATAGCCTTTATAAGCCTAAAATAAAATATGATAAAAAAGGCATATCATAACATTTGATTTTTTTGAGAAAATCCTTATTCATTGAGGAATTACGGAAAAACGCCATCTAGTGGCCACCATCAGAATCAATATGGTATAGTTAATAAATTTACGTGTAGAGGAAAAGAAGGGCTTTTTTTACAAGACCAAGTTGAATAAAATCGGTTTATCCAAAGCAGAGATATCAGCGTTTGAAAGAAAAAAGGTTTGACCTTCTCCCACCACTTTATTATTGAAAATAGAAAAAAACGATTCCTAACATAAAGTTGCAAAATTTTATGAAGAATACAATGCTTATATTTTTAACATATTTTTATTGAAAAAAACAAGAGAAAATCGGCATTTCTATTTTGAAAGTTCTCTTACGCCCCCTAGCGGTAATTTTTCGAACTTGATAATAATTTCCAGCAATTTCTCTTGGCCGCTTTTATCGACATATATTTTTTCCCAAAGTACTAGTGTTATTACTTTCTGAGATATAGTTGATTACCTCCTTAGGTGGAACACCCGGTACAATTGATTATGTATTATATATATTTTATTGTAATCATGTTACTGTTAAAAATTTTGATATGTACAAAACATCTTGAAACGAATAAAGATATTGTTGAGTTGAGTATAGGCCTGATGTTTACCAAATGGCGGCAGTTTTCCACCCTTACGTGGGCCATTGTCTGCACCACCGATTTAGTTCGAACAGCTCCCTCTCGACAACATGCCGTAGTAAACCCGAATGATCCTGGTATAATAAAACCGAGGTGGCATGATTACAGTTTTCGATATTTTAACAAATAAAGGTACTTTACTCTAGTAATTTACGAAATTCATATTTTTTGATAAACCTCGTATACGACTGAAAAAATTTAACATCTGATGGTTGCATTTTCGGTTTTGGACCATGCAGAACGTTTTATAAGGAATAACTGTTTCTTGTAAAATTAATAATAAAAAAGTTTGCTATGTGTCGCCAACTTAAGTAGACACACTGTATATAAATGTCAATTATATTAGTTACAAATGTGTTAGTGTCTGTATTAAATATATAATTGAAAAATGTTTAGCGGCGTACAGCCAAATTTTAAAATTGAAAAAGCTTTACGCCTCCGCTGGGATTTCAACCCAGAACCTCTCGATTCCCAGCACTCTACCAATTGCGCCACGGAGGATACTATGAAGTTCTCCCAAATTCTCCCTCTCTTCAAATCCCAGCGGAGGCGTAAATTTTTTTCCATTTTAAAATTTGTCTGTAGGGCCGCTAAACATTTTTCAATTATATATTATTTACTTTCACCGACGTATGTAAATGAGCAACTAAAATATCAATCTATATATTATTATATATATAAAAATGAATTTTTGTCTGTCTGTCTGTCTGTCTGTCTGTCAGTATGTGTTGTATGCGCTCCTATACCATTTATCCGATTACGATGAAAATTTGGTGAGTTGTTGTACTTGATGTGTGCAGGCCGAGGAAGGTTTCGGCATAAAAAAAAGTGTCGCAACGCATGCCGGGATTTGGTGAGTTGTTGTGTGCAGGCCGAGGAAGGTTTCGGCATAAAAAAAAGTGGCGCAACGGATGCCGGATATTTGTGTAATATGTCTTTCCTTCAAATTTATTTTAGTAAGTAGCGTAGCAACGCGCGCAGGGTATAGCTAGTAACTTATACAGTGACCGGCAAAAAGTACGCACCAAAGGGGATTTTTTTTAATTTCAAATTTTACCAAATTTTTTTGGCGGTGGAAAAGTTCTGCATGTTCTTAAACAAAAAAGAGCATAGACAAAACTAGTAATTATTACGCCGTATACAAGGGAGAGGTGAAAACGTTAAATTCACTCAAGAATAAAGTGCCCTTATTTTTCAATGTGGAAAATTTTTTTATTAGGAAATGTTGTTTGCACTTAAAAGTTATCCATAAATACCAAATTTCAGCTCGGGAGCACAAATATAAATATTTTTCATGGCAACGAGATTTAAATGAAAACGAATTTTATTGTAAGGGTTTAAACTTTAATTCATGAACCAATGGGTTTAAGAGTTTTTGAAAAATTAGGAACGGCAAAATATTGTTAAATGTATGAAGTAAACCCTCATTTATTTTGCATAAAGTTATTCCGCTTATTCATAGAATAATGTACGGTGTGCACCAGAGAAGTTAGATTATAAATTTAAGTAAGTTATGTGTCTAATTGCCCAAGAGCTGTTAAAAAATTGAATTTATAGGTTGCATAGCTTCTATCGATTCGTTATACGAGGGGGCGTCAAAAAAAGTGTTTTTAAAAAGTAAAAACACTTTTTTGTGCTACCTAGCTAAAATTTGGTATTTATGGATAACTTTTAAGTGCAAACAATATTTCCTAATAAAAAAAATTCTACAGTGAAAAACAAGGGCACTTTATTCTTGAGTGAATTTAACGTTTTCACCTCTCCCTCGTATACAGCGCACTATTTACTAGTTTTGTCTATGCTCTTTTTTCTTTAAGAACATGCAGAACTTTTCCACCACCAAAAAAATTTGGTAAGTTTTGAAATTAAAAAAAATCCCATTTGGTGCGTACTTTCTGCCGGTCACTGTATAAAGAACATCACTTTTAATTATTGTCAAGTGATTACAGATTTTGCTACAAAATCGAAATTATTGTAAAAGGTCCCTACAAAATTTCTAAATTTTAACATTTTGAAACCAATGATCTGCTACTTTTGAAACGCTTACAATGCTTTTAGCTAATATTTATTGTACGTTTTATTTAGAAGGTATCGAAATCATCATTTAGCAACAACTCATTTGTTGGGTTGCACAAAGCTTTTTATTAATAATTATCTAACGACAGTCTATTTATTTTCAAGATAGAGTGAATATAAACAGATGCACGCTGCTTGCAAAGCAAAAGATCACCAATATGGCACACCTATTGTAAATTTATGTCCGATCGGCCAATAAGAATATAAACTGGTGAAGGCGCGACCTGATCACTTGACTATGACTCGTAGGGTTAATGTGTACCTATATCGGACTACCTTGGCAATAAATATACTTTAGGCCACTTTGACTGTGACATAAATGACATTGGCAAACATAATTTACTCACAATCAAAGTTGGCTGATTAGTAAATCAAGAATTAGGCTAACCGAGCCACTCTGATTGTGAGAAAAGTCATTGCTCCCAATGTCATTTATGTAACAGTCAAAGGTGCTGATTGTATTGTTTAAAATCTGTGTGCAGCCATACAGTGGCGAATCCAGAAACTTAATTACAAAAAAAAGTTTTTCTACCAAAAGATAATTTTCTTGCCTGTTTTACTAGATTAGTTGTATTTTACTAATAAACGCAAAATAGTAATATCGAATTTTAATTACTCATTTGGTCGCCTCCCCCTAAAATCTGGATCCGCCCCTGAATCATACTTATTAAAGGTAAAAAAAGTTACTATTTAAGATTACCCTAATATAAAAAAGAATACATGGATTTATGTCTAAAACAACAATAATATAATATTTATTTAGAAAAATATTCCATTGGCGATTAAGATTATTCTATTCATTTTCCTGATTTGATAAAATTTGTTTAAATACTCTAAACCGTCTTAGAAGGTCAAAACTTATCAATTGAGTATTTAAACAAACAAATATTACTTCTAAAGTCAACGGCTTTAAAAAAATTTAGGTCAACTAGCATATTCTGCAAAATAAAAATGTTATCAATTTTTGTTAAACATTATGGTGCGCTGACCTGTGATTGTGCCGTGTATGCAACACGGATACTATACCCTGCAAATGGTTCAGTCAAAATGACATCTCTCATTTTATTTTATTGTCAACAAAAGAGCAAGGGCGTACGCAGCATCAAAGTTAGGGGGGGGGGAGGCAAATTTAAAAAGTAAAAGTTTGAAATAAAAAAGGTGTTTTTTGAAATAAATAAAAAAAAACGAAAACAAGAAAACAAACATTTATACATAGGTACTTATTATTTTTTTATCTTAATCTAGGTATTATAGCAAAACGAAACGTCTGGGATCTTCTGCAAATCTGCTTAAAACCTCTTCTTCTATGTGTTTCTTTTTTTGTGAAACTATTTTCTGCATACACAAACCGCTTAATCTATTGCCTGTCATTGTGGACCTTAACCAAGTTTTAACTCTGCGTAGAGTACTAAAAGAGCGTTCTACGGTACTTGTTGTACATGGCAATGCTAACAAAATATGTAGAGCAGTTTTTGTTAGTGGAAAAAAAATCTGCTTCTTTTACCACTTCTGCTACTTCCAAACTTTTTAACTCCTCTTTATTAATTTTTTTGTCTTTCCATAAGTTGTACCATAATTCGGCTTCATCGTCAAGCCCGTTTAAATTATAGAATTCTGAAAATTGTTTAATACGTATCTTAAATTCACTCAATGACAAGTTGAGCATAACGAACGGATGCAGTGACAAATAGTTAGAAAGCTGGTAGGTTTTCATCGGAAAAGCGTTGCTCCAGAGAGTCCATATAAGGTAATAACAAAGATCTTCTCCAGTATTCGGGCGGGTTGCTAGCTAGAATGTTCGTACGATTTTGCTGTCGCCCTACTATCCGCCCATTTTTTTTTAACAAAAAATGTACTAAATTTTGTCCTCTTTAACTTTGTATAGAATATCTTTTGTCGTAAAAGCCACCGTTTTTGAGTTATTGTCAAAAAATCAAATTTTTGTACCTAAAATCCAAGATGGCGGCTCAAGCGCATGCGCCTCGAGGTCGAAAACTTGGATTTTTCATTAGGGCTCCAAGCCTAACAACATACTAAAAAATCGCTACTACACCACCTTTTGCATTCAAAAAACCTCCACGTACTGGGCTTATTACCTTATCACATCATTTAAATTAGTTGTCTTTTTTAAAAAGTGTTTTTTTCCACTTGCATTGAATATCAAACTATAAGAAGGCCATATAAGCAGATTTCCTAAATCTGCTACGTTAAATTCATAGATGGCACAATGAGTTCACCAACAATAAAGCGTGTTGATGCAGCCACTAACGACAAGCCTTTTCACTGCTAAATTAAAACATTTTGTTGCCGCCTGTCTTTTTGACTTGCTGCATGAGTTTTTTAAATTTATTTTTATAGCCTATCGTAAAACTTGATTTCACATACTACCTAAGTACCTACACCTATCCTAGATTTAAGTAGCTTACCGTTATTCATGTGGAAAGAATATAAAATATTTTGTACTTTTTTGCGGCTTGTCCCGGTTCTCTTGCCGCGGCGGCTCCTCGTCGATCACTTGCTCAGTCGCTCAGCATCGGAATGCGCACTCACACATATTCGAAGTCAGTGGCGCCTTAATCAATTTATTTCACAACAGTATATTATGATGGGTAAATTATGAATGACGTGTGGTTTGTATAACTTGGTTTTTATTTGCAATTATTACTACTTTTCAAAATGGTTAAAATAAGTAGGTTTTTACTTTCTTACTTAAGAAACATCCAGTTTGTGTAAAAAGTGTATTACATATTTTGCTATTTTTCGACGAAATAAAACCTACTTTAAAAATGTTATCAATTGGTCATTTAAAACCTTAATAACATAAATAATACCTACTATACTTATTTTATTTACTAAATAACAAGTTTCAACGTCAACACAACACAATATTTTGTCTATTGGAATAAATATTTCCCATTACGAAAGACACTTTTCATTAATGAATTAATTTATCTCATATTTATTTATAGTTAATTTTCGCATCCGTTTGTAAAAAATAAATATTATTATCAAAAACATACATTCGGCTGGAATTGAGAACCTCCTTTTATTGTCTGTTAAAAATGCTTGAATCCTTAAAAATTCCAATAAAATACGATTTGCGGCAACACCACATCACATCAGTAAATTTGAAACATCTGTTGTCGAGGCGCTGCATTTATAACTATAGATTTAAGGTTAGATTTACGATCAACTCCACAATGGCGGCCAAACCATCTCCATTACGTCTAAAACAAGGTTGTCAGGTTTTCTCAAAGATCCGCTATTCTTATAGTTTGATATTCAATGCCACTTCTCAACAAATAAATGTTGAAATAAATAAAGTTCACATTATTTCGTTTTAAGTAGTTACTTTTATTAAATTAGTACAATCATTATTTTTCCTTGAATAATGTAAAACGGTTTGTCAAAACATGTGAAATTATCATAAGTATTACGGGTACATTGAGGAACATAATATTATGTATTACAGCCGCATTTAATTCTTAAGACTTTTACTCGAGAGTTTTTTCTAAATAACTTTTAATTGGCTTATTCGACAATAATAAGATTCGATGTGCGAGTCAATCATACAAAGATCTTCAAAAAGTCTAATACAATTTTAATGTAAAATTAATAGGGCAGTCAATTTTTGAAGGTAGCAAAATTTACATATGATTTCCCATGGCCAGTTTTGCGGTGGACCATCCGGTATGCTATGATTTCTACCGTTTCAAAAATAATCCCAGTCGACGCTTTCCAATATAATAGCTTATTAATGCAAATCATGTTGGGACTAATTATGACTTTTTGTTTCAGCTTGTCCACTACGTTTGACTAAAGGGGGCGATGTCTTTCCCTATGAGTGTATAGTAATATAGAAGTATTTTAATGCGTGTTCAATATTTATGTTTTACAATAAAACGTTTTTTATTAGGTATTAATCTGTTATTTAAAGACATGGTTTAGACAGTACATTTTTTATGGCCATCCTTGAATTTATTTACTATGTACCTACAGGTACTTACAAATTGTTAACTTTGTGAGTAACACTGCACGGCAGTGGCGACTCGTGCTCTATTTTTGTGGGTAGGCGACAGGCATAATAGAGGCGTAAAGCCCGCCGCTGGCGAATGCGCCCCAGGCGAAACATATTTTGGACCACGCCCAAATTTGGTCAATAATTTAATGTTAATAAATTATTACTTTATCACTTATAAACGAAAAAAAAAATTTGAACCGTTTAATATTATTGAAACAATGAATAATTTTAAAAACCCCAAAAGCCACCTTAAAACATTAGTTCTCCCCTTTGAAAGCAACAAACGTGGCCAACAAAATAACCCTTGTTTAAAATAACTCCCACATTTGTAACTATCGTACCATTGAGTATTAAATGATCGCGAAAAATGATGTCCTTGTTTATGATCACGTTTTAAAACATTAAGGGGTGGCGTAGGGCGACCTTTAATTATAACATCTCTCCTGTCGTCATCTCTAAGTATATAAAATGGCGTTTCGTGTAAAGAACAAATTATATCATGAACAGGGTTATGTCCGCGGATGACACACACCCCCAAGGGGGAAAAAATCTTTATTATTCATTTTACGACCAAAAGTCATTCTTTATAAAAAGTTCTGCTTGTTGAGAAAATTAATTCACGATAAAAAAAATGTTAGATCAGATGTACAGGGTGTTAATAAATTAGAAAAATATGAAAATACTTCAAGAGAGAAGTACTATTATTTATTATTTTAGACAAAATGTTTATGAAACAAAGTTGTTTATAATCAAAAATAATGCCTAAATACAAAATTTGAAATTCGAATTCTAATTTTTGTTTCTTATTTTTTACAATAGAATTTATGAACATTCAAAATGAAAATCTTAAAGTGCTAACCTATTTATTTAATTTATTTCTAATTTGGAGAAATGTGTGCAGGTTGGAGGAGAATATGTAGAATTCTAATTTTTGTTAGATACGACAATTCAAGGTACTTCCAAACAAGCTTAAATTTAGTAAAATCGGATAAGTCGTTTAGAAGTTACAGCGATTTTAATGTTTACACTTTCAATAGCTTCTCCCACTCTTATGAAGTGAAAGTGTAAACATTAAAATCGCTGTAACTTCTAAACGACTTAACCGATTTTACTAAATTTAAGCTTGTTTGGAAGAAAAAGGTAAGTAGCTTCAATTGTCGTATTGAATGGTACAAGATAGTTTCTAATAAAATTGCTAGAGGGCGCAATTTGTATTAAAAATTATTGTTTCGGCAATAACTCTGAAACGAACAAAGATATCGAACTGCGGTCTTCATATATTTTCTTGCAAATTTCATCTACTTTTCGATTATAATGTCATAGTTATACCGTATGGTTTGAATTTTCGGGATAAAATCGAAAAACTGTTATTATTACAAATTGCGCCCTCCCTCCCTCTAGCAATTTTATTAAACACTATCGTACTGTTGGATACGGCAATTGAAGATACTTATTTTCCCCTTCCAAACAAGCTTAAATTTAGTAAAATCGGATAAGTCGTTTAGAAGTTACAGCGATTTTAATGTTTACACTTTCAATAGCTTCTCCCACTCTTATCAAGGTCGGTACGCCAATGAGCCTTAAACTAAAATGATGCAGAATTGTCTAAGCTTTCCAATGATATAATCAGAGTTATACCTTAATATGTGAATTTTCGGAAAAATTTAGAATTTAAAAAAACAATTTTTAATTGTGCCCCCTTGCGGCGAAATGAGGAACTTAAAAGTAATTTCCAGCAATTTCTCTTGACCACTTTACTCATAAAAAACTCTTTCCGAAAGTTGTACCGTTAATGGTTTCCAAGATAAAGCTGACGTCCTCGCTTATTTGACCACCCGGTACAAAAGAAAATAAATGTACACGTTATTTCTATCAAATGCTAATATATCTACTACTATTCTACTTAATAACATGGCCTTTTTCTACTTAAAATCCACAAAATTAAAAGAAGCAAAAGGAATAAAGTACCTAATAGCGAAGAATACGATAAATCCACAGAGAAGACGTAACAACAAAAATAGCTCCGGTTCTGGTGTAAGTATTCGTTGGTATTTATATGATGTCGATAAAAAAGGAAAACCTAATGTAAAATATTTTTCTGTGAACCTCATAGCAAGAGTATTGTACAGGGTGTCCAGTTTTCGTGTGTTTTCATATACCAGCTCCCTTATTATAAAAGATAGAAAGATGGGGTTTGCGGCTTACTGTTCCATTTTTTTATGAAACTCTCATTACCGCAAACGAATTTTTCATAGCCCTCTCAGTTTCTGACATACAGGGCCATTTTTAAATTTTGTCATTTTTGACGCTCCCCTGTATCTCGATTATTTGATAACTTATTAATAAGGTAAAAATGGATTGTTATATAGTTTTTTTTCTATTTCACGTTCATAATGAGTTCAGGACGACCCTCATTTGCGGATCGTAATGAAGCTATTTCGATACGCGTTTTTTCTTTATTTGATGTTGGTAACATTTAAATGTTTTATTTCATTGACTTGCGCGGCCTTTGTGATTTACGAGAAAACCCATTTTTCGCAGAGGAAAACTAGCTTGATAACTTACTTTTTTATTCTGTGTGGATAACAGTCATGTATGTTGGTTGCATAAATCTATAAATCAATCTTTTGTAGATGCTTCAAGCTATCATTTTCTGCCAAATCCTATCCAAAATTCAATCTACTAACCTTCTAATGTCGATTTTAACTTCAACTTTATTTGAATTTTCCATCTTCCCTATACTAAATTGCAATGCCGTGACGTAAAATCACGTCTTTTGAAATTCGAAAAAAAGTAGCAAAATCTCCCGAATTTCCGAACGCCCTGCAGTGGCGTATTTAGAATATTGCCACGGGGGGGTCTATACCTTTCGTTTTATCTTTTTTCTTCCTTTCTTTAAAAAAGCGCCGAGGCGAAAAAATTTTCGGTGCCACGCCCTATTTTGAACTATCAAAATTTATAATTTCTATGTTTTGATAGCTGAACCCAAAAAAGGAAGAAATTAAGAAATTTTTAAATATAAACGCAATAATGGGACTATATATATTTTTAAATATTTATGTTTAAAAATATATATTTTTACATAATATGACCGATTCCGAAAATTATTGGTTTTCAAGTTATTTTTGCCAAGTTTGGCCATGTTGTTTTGTTATCTGTGACACAGTTACTTCATTATTTGTAAAAACAAAGTATTGCTAATAGTTCTAGTTTGCAAAAAAATTACAAAACTGAGTGAACATCATTTCAATTTTTTAATAATTTTATTTAATAATAATAATAATAATAAAGGTCTTTATTCAAAAATTGTAAAATAGAAAATGGGTCAATAAATCAAAAAATTACAGTTTGCAAAATAATTTTTGTTGTCCAGAGGCTCCTATGATAAAAAATAGTATTACCAACATAAAATTTAGACATAAAAATTTACAAAATTTAAAGGATTTATTTTCTTTTAAAAATGTATTTTTCTTGATTATAAAAGGTGAAATAGAAAAAAATGTATAAAGCATATGTTTCATAAGGCGTTTTAGCGCCCGTGTCAATAAAATAACTCGCCACTTCGTGGCTCGTTTTTTAAAATAGACGCGGGCGCTAAAACCGCTTCTTATGAAACTCGTACTTTAATATACTATTATGTTGAATTCAGTGGCGTAGTTAGTTTTTTTCTAAAAAGTTTTGTTTATGAGTTATGACCCAAACTTATATTTTTTTTAATGGGACACACTATATATTATTTATTTTTCTTGTTCCTCTTATTATGAGCTTTTCAAAAATATATAATAGTCCATATTTTTTTCTTTTAAAAAGGGACAATTTTAACTTTTTTTGTAAAATTAATCATTTTTCGAATAGAGGGCTATGCCCGCAAATAAAAAAAATTAACAACATTAATTTTATTAAACATAACTGTAAACCAACAATTAAGCAATTATATTAAAAACAAAAAAGTGGTTCGTGTCTGTAAAAATTAAAATAAATTGCTACGAACTTTTCACTAAAATTTCAAATATATATTAATTTATTAAATTACAAAAATTGCTCGAATTGGGCTCTATTGTGTTCTAAGTACTTTCGACACACCGTTTCGATTCTTCGCAATGCATTTAAAAAGTAATTGGTCTTCCCTGCAAAAGCCTAAAGGTTTGATGTGTAGCTTCCCGAAGTTGATCAATATTGTGGTATTGTCTCTTATATAGCTGATTTTCTATATACCCCCATAAAAAAAAATCCAACACAGAAAGATCAGGTGATCTTGGAGGCCACCTGACGGGTCCATTTGTACCAATCCACTTATCCGGAAATGTGGTTTCTAAATATTCTCTTACTATTCAAGAATTAAGGCTATATAGGAGCGCGGAGCGCCATCTTATTGCTGATAATAAATATTATTTAAACCAGCTAAACGAACATCCTCTAATAGTTCCATTAGTGCGTCTCGCATTATGTCTAGTTGCCTAATTCCCGTAAAATTTCCTTCAAAAATAACATATTTAATTTCAGTGCCAAAAATAAAGCATGACACGCTAAATCCAAACCGACCTTGATGTTCTCGTGGAAATATTAAGTGCTGGTTCTCTTGCGACCAGTACCTTGAATTGTTTCGGTTAAGGATACCAGAAATCGTAAAATATGCCTTATCGGACCATACCACCCTTCTTTCAAAATCTGCGTTTTCCTGCAATATTTGTAGGTACCAGTTGCAAAAAATTATCCTCCGTTCTGCGTCACCGGGATGCAAAGATTGGACGAGATGGAATTTGTATGGTTTAAATTTGTATTTTTTTAGTATTAACTGTCCTTGATTTTCTAACCCCAACTTCATCGTATACTTTTCTGCATGATATGGATGGTTGTTCCGCAACAGAGGCTAAAACATTTATTTCTTCTTCTACCCTATTTTCCTTATTGTAAAAATTAGGCCTTGGTTGTTTAAAAGATCCGTGCTCAATGAGATTGGCTTTCTGGATATCTACGAAAAATTTAAATTTGTATCAAAAAGCTAATAATAGATAACAATAATTATGATTAAAACTTTTTAATTTTTATTATAAACATTAATGGTATCTAAATAACAAATGGTTTTGAACCTTACCTATTAAAATAGAGTTCCGAGGCTGCGTTCGCGTCTTCATTAGCTCGGGTAAAACAAACATACATATCGTGTTTTTCATAATTTTCATAATATCTATTATTTTCTGCCATGTTAAATAATTAAATAATTTTTCACAGAAATATCAAATAAACTAACAAAATCAAACAAATACCATTAATATTTGACAATAATCCGTAATGGGGCATTTACAAAACTTTGTTTTCTGTCATGTTTATCCATGATTGATCATGGCTTTCTGGATTCTAGATGAAAAATGATTAATTTTACAACAAAAGTTAAAATTGTCCGTTTTTAAAAGAAAAAAATATATAACTATTATATATTTTTAAAAAGCTCTTAAAAAGAGGAACAAGAGAAATAAATAATATATAGTGTGTCCCATTAAAAAAAATATAAGTTTGGGTCATAACTCATAAACAAAACTTTTTAGAAAAAACTAACTACACCACTGAATTCAACATAAAAAACTATATAACAATCCATTTTTACCTTATTGATAAGTTATCAAATAATTGAGAAACACGGGAGCGTCAAAAATGACAAAATTTGAAAATGGTATGTCAGAAACAGAGGGCTATGAAAAATTCGTTTACGGTAATGAAAGTTCATAAAAAAATGGAACAGTAAGCCGCAAACATCATATTTCTATCTTTTATAATAAGGGAGCTGGTATATGAAAACACACCAAAACTGGACACCCTGTACGCATGCCCGTCCCTGTTGGGCGCTAAGGGATGTGACCGGCGTTCGTGGACCAAGAGTAGTTAATTCGTTAGGTACTCAGTATCCTAGTTTACTTTTAAAACACGTACTCTAGTCCCTCTACGGGCAATTGAGATTTTTGGAAACATCTGGGATTCCCCAAGATCTTTCTAAATAGGAGCGACAAGCTCACAGAAGCAGGGATAGCGTAAAAGTGTTGTTATGGCAAATGCAATATTGCTGATTTTAAGTATAAAGATAGGATGGTTCGTAGGTAAATGCAATAATGTGATTATTACTACAAACAAAAATAAGGTAATTATCTACAACCAGTTATTAATACGCCCATAATACTAGTTATAGTAAGAGAATTATGCCATGCATAATACTAGTGCAATTTTACCCTAGTTCCTTACTCATAAAACACGGATGAATTCGTAATAATTCGAGCCACAATTAGCATTATAACTAAAAATCTGCTACAGCGAAATATCTGACCAAAATCTCTCGCGGACCCCCGGCCTAATGTCACTGCGTTGGCATTGCCGTTACTATGGAAACGAGAACTGTCAACAGCAAGATCTACGAAAACGATGCGGGTCGGCCGCTGTGTCGAGGTAGGTCAGCATCGAATAAGGAAACCTAATTTGAAATAATTTAAATTTTAGTCTGTCAAAAATAGAGTATTTCGACTTTTCTCAAGTTAATTAAATCTTTCGAACGAAAATTTTCGATGGATCTCTACATTTTAGTTTGACCCAAAATAAGGGAATATCCGTATTTAAGCGGCCCGCACACGGTCAATATATTGATCAGTAGAGGATCGTCAATATTATTGTCAAACCGCGTATCAATATTATTACCACCGCACACCTCAACTATTATTGACAATATTTTAGTCAATATTTATGTTCAGAGTTCAGTATCCTTTAGTTTTCTTACCGTGCATGCTCCTACGTTTGTTTGATGTATTATGTATTGTATATTGCGGAGGGGTTGAAATAATGAGAAATAAGAGGAAAATAGCATGTTAAAATATTTTACTACTCTTTAGGAATAATACATAATGATGGGTTAAAGAGTGGATAACAAAAAAGGAACGTTACGGTCACATGAATTTACTAAGAGAAATTGTTTCAAGTGATGTAAACGATTACTGCAACTATTTTCGAATGGACAGATATAAGTTTGATACAATCGTAGCAATTATTGAACCTCACGTCAGGCGACAGGATACCATCATGCGAGAATCTTTATCCGTTAAAGACAGTTACTCTTCGGTATCTTGCAACAGGTAGGAGTTGTTTTTCACGGGTCTGGTGTCGTATAAGGTCGGTCGAATTTTGATAATTTTTAGAATTTTCGTTTTTCACAACAATCAACAACGTTCACTAGGCAACACAAGAAAATACTGACGAAAATATTGAGGTTAGGCCGCACACGTTCAATAAACTGATCAATATCCCCACCACGTACCAGTATTGAAGTCCGGATTTTAAAATATTTAAAGTTCGTCAATATTGGATATCGACTTCAATATTTAGTTCAATACACCCCACCCCGCACATGGACAATATACTGATCAACATTATCCTGTATTGATCAACATATTGATCGTGTGCGGGTCGCTTTACAGTTTTAAAGATTGTGTGCAATTTTCCTACCGGTACTGATTTCTGTAAAATTACCTTTTTTTGAATAGTATGCCTTAACACCTTGGAGTCGTTCTATATTCAAAGCTTAACACCAAATAAAGTCAGCATTTATTAAAAATATGAAATGTTAAAATAAACTAAAGCGATAATGGGTATTTTCTGTCAGAATTTAAGAGATTTTGGGTTTTAGTGATTCTTAAGTGTGTGGTTGTAGATAAAGTATAGTATTTGACTCGCGTATAATAAATGGTTATCTGACATCTTCGTTTATTATGGTCTGTCTAGATTGTACGCTCGTTAATTAATTAAATAATTAGTTCGTAGTATCCGTAATTGTCGCACGAGGTCGGTAATAAAAAAGGGTGATTAAGGCTCTAGGACTGGTCCTGTCTATTATTACTCAACGCAGTTGATTAAAACTAAATTATGTATGTTAATATTCAAAGATTTAAACAATTTTTAATTTTGTTTATCCCATAACGTGTAAAAATAGTTTATAACGAATCTGTATCTCTAGCTTAAAATATGTATGGTCACGAATAAGTTCTTTATAAATATTATATACAAGCACAAAATGGTACTTATTTCCAGGAGCAAATATTTTATATTATTTATTATGGGTGAGATTACAGGAAATGCATGCACCAGCAACTTTGTAGATCTGCAAATATGGCGGACTTGCAAAATAATTAGCAAAAATTTGACATTCCAAAAACTATTTACAAATCCGCCATTTTTACCGTAGTTAAACCGTTTTACTACTGGTTTATTGATATCGACTGCCAAATACGTGAAATATGCCCAATCCATGGCAATAATAAATTAATGAACTTAACTGCTTACGTTAAAATATAGGTTAGTTTTTAACAAATTTTAAATATTCTGCAAATTTCAAGTAGGTAGGTTCTTTCCACCTTCTGCAAATTTGCAGACGCAAAGTATGAAAAACGTTTTTTTACTTTGTAAATTGCATCTGCAAACTGCTACTTGCAGCTGCAGATGTCATCTCAATATGAACGCAAGATGTCAAGCCATTATAGCTGCAAAAGGACATCCTATTAAATATTAAACCTTTATACATACCTAATAGTCCTTTTTTCACCCACAATATTTTCTTCAATAATGAAAACAAAACGTTTTCCTACTTTTGATAAAAAAAAATTGTTTCTTGTATGTTTATACGCACTTTTGTTCACGAAACGCGTATCCTAAACCGCAGATCCCCTCATAAGTAGTACCTACCTATGTGTATTATTTTGATAATATAACATACTAATTTTCTATTTGCTTGGAATGGTTTTAATAAAAAATAAAAAAAAATCTTTTAATAATCATGTCACTTTATTTCTTTTTAAATTAAAACAATTTTACAAATAGGAGATAATCCACATTTAATATTAAGTTCCTCTTGTTATCCTCAATAAACTGCATCACAGTACCCACATCAACACTCGTCAATATTTCAAAATACAAAAAAAAAATCAATAATAGTAATTAATAATAAAACCTAATTACAACAAAACAAATTTGGTAATTTTTTTATAGCTACAACGCGCCAAAGTAATTTTTTTTAAGAACGTGTATTTTTGATGAAAATGCTTATTTATAGTTCAGGAGACAATGGTATGAAACCCTACGTCATCGTGATCGAACTTAATTTAAATTATTAATCGTCTTGTAACCAGTAAAGGGGTGTATTGTCAATGACTCGCCTACGTCATCGAGCCAAGGTATTCTTTTACAATTAATAACTTAAAATAAGAAAAAAAAACAACGATGACGTACTAAATAGAAACGCACTCCTATAAGGTGGACTAACGGACACTTCCGCCATGCCAGACCGGGACATTACTTCTTTACCAGACAATTAATGCTAGCAAATAAGCAACGCGAGCATGTGTGTAATGATATTTCGCCCGATACTAATTTTTTCTCACTGCAAAGGATTAAATCGTTTTGAACATCATCTGGGTCTCACCGTGCCCAATTGTGTGGACAGAGGCTACCGATATTTTAGACGTAACGTGCCAAGAGGACCGTTATTAAATTCTATAGTGGCCTGTTTGTCTTCTGAATATAGCCAAATTCTGGAGTTAGGTGGTGGGTTGTTAGTTAATTTGTTTTTAAATCGTGCCCCCTCCCCTCGCTTCTACACGCGAAACATTTGAAAAACTGAGCTATATTATCCAAAAACAGATTTATAATATAAGCTCCCAAAAAAATATACACACTCCTAAAAAAATATTAATTCGGTCGTGAGGCGGCTTCAAAAAATCTACCATACTTTTGCTAGACTCAATAATATAAAAAGTGAAAACTGGCATCAGGGTTAAAATTTAAAGATAAAAAAATTTCCTCTGACTTAGGTTCGGAGTAAAAATGACTAATCTATCACAGTGGGTCAAAATACACAAAGCAAGGCCACATGGAAGTCTCTACTAAAGCGCCAAACAGCGGTAAAAATTTGAAATTAAAGTTACACCTAGTTACTGAAGAAATTCCTAATGTACCTCAACACTTAACAGTAGTGCGAAAATTTTATTAACAATTTTTTTTTCCACACTAACTAGAAATTTTTATTGAATTAGATTTAACAGGCGTACTTCCAATAACACGATTTAGTCCACCAAACGAAGCTTCGAAATATACATCTTAGAGAGAAAAATAGACATTTTTTTTGGGAAAAAGATATCTTTTATTGTGTACGAAACGTATCTCTAAAAAGCACACTTTTTACTACAATTATTAATTATTTCGGCGTTTCATTTCTTGAACTAATTGCTCTGTGATATAAAGGTTTCAAAAAAACTTTGTTACTAGGGAGTTGTTACTTGAAATTTCTTTAAAAATCCTAACCTAACAGTACCTAACAGCTAAGTTGTTGTTTTTTTAATAATTTATGTTATAGATATAAATTGTTACAGAAAAAAAATTGTTTCGCTACCTAATATATGTCTTTATGGCTAAAATCTTAAAATCTACGTTCTGATTTACGAAGAAATCATAAAGGAAATCGAGCAGTTTTGTTATAGAAAATTTAGGAAAAGATCCATATAAACCTATTAAAGTAAGTGCTAAGTTATCAAACAAAATGTAACGTAAGGCGTTGCACTTTCTTTAAAAAAAGGCTCTGGTTAAGCCTTTTATTTCAAAATTTGGCTTATTATTATCATCCGCCCCCCTGCTATCTTGGGAACATTTTGACATACATTAGTCAAATTTGGTATGTATATAAAATGAGTAAAGTAAAATACTTACTTTGAAACAAAATAATTGTTCTCTTATTAAAGATGGCGGAGATCGCCAAAAAAATTATATTTTTTCGATTCGCCATTTTGGGGTGTTTTTGTTTGAATTCGGCGTGAAAATACCTTTAAAATGGAGGTATTATCCCACCCCCCTTTCCATTTAACTATGTTTTTTTTAGGATGGGAATGTTAATAACTATTTTACTTATTTACAAATACCGAATTTGAATAATATATCTCAAGCCATTTCCGAGTTAGCAGGGGAGGCGGACTTTATACAAGCACTGTATACGTATAAAGAATAATGCCTAGTTTCGTAGTTGACTTAATATACAGGTTATTTAATTGAATTTTGTCGAAAACAATTTCCATGATGACTTCCCACCACCAACGGATCAGTCCACTAGTTAGCATGCATCGACACTCCAACCTCCGCAGATATGAAAAAAATATGACCTGTATACTGTATTTTGAAAAATGTACGAAACTGATTGCAAATATATATATTTTAAATAAAATACGACCAGAAGTTAGAAAAATCGGGCGGTAAAGAGGGTAACTCACTCTAGAATCTCTTAAATAATACAATTTATTTCCTCTTGCTGGGAATAATCACAACAAAATTGATTTTAATGCAAAACTAGCTGTGTTTGCACACGTTTACAGCTAATTTTTCTTTAAACTAAAAAAAAAGTAATGAAATCGTTCCAAGAAGGCAAGGGAGTATCGTTAGAATCAATGAGTGTGTAAAAATACTTTTAAAAATTGATCAGTTCGCTTGTATACATAATGTCTAAATTTGCTGATGCAGCTTATTTTAAAGCGCTCAAAATTTGTCAATGGACTAAAATAATAAAAGATTTTTAAAGATGTATAAATCCTTAGCTTTTTTCACTAAATATTAATTTTTGTTTTCTAGAACTGCGTGTTGACACCAAATAATTCGTCAATTTCACAATAATTTAGGAAGTGTTTTTTTAAATAATCATGATGGGAAAAACTACCCAATTACTTTAATTTCAAACATCCTAAAAATTCTGCGTTTAAATAAGCTATCGAAATTATAGTCTTACTATTATTTCAGTTAAATTACCTAACTAGGGATATATAATTCTTTAAAATCTGACTCTACCTACAGAACATTATGTACCCAATAAACACATTAAGCTTTATCTGTTAGACTTGGGGTTTCTACTATTGCATTCGGTAGGTTTAAAAATAAATAATTATGCTTTATAACTTACAACATAAATTTTAAAAAATGTACACCATTTATTATGTATTCGGAAAGTACTTACTATATTAAATAATTTTAACGCGAGATCTCGTTCACCAAAAGTGTTAATAAGCTTATTCCGTTATACGAAAACACCGATTTTTTCTAGGGTTTAAACTGTCTTTGAAAAACTCTGATATAATATTTCTACAAATATGGGTAACTTCAAGATAAGACGTCTTTAAAATTACATAGAATATGTTGTGCAGGCCAGATTTAAGTGGTATTTATGTAGTCGTTATGTAAAACGATTAAGCACATAGATATTCACTTTATAAGCTAAAGACAATCTGTAAAACGTGACAACGTTGTTACACTCGGCTCCCCAACAACGATCTCATCTACATTGCTTTTTTTTATCGCTGGCAACCAAAAATACAATGACATTACCGACATTAGGCCTTGTTTAATTGTAGTCAAAGACAGATATCCGACAAGGTTGAGCGAAACCCGATATAATAAACAAAGCGATGTCGACGTCTATGTCAATTCGACTTTGATTGCAGAACCCCGGGCATCTTTCATCCCTGCAACCTCGCCGCTGATACCTTTGCCATTGCTTGAGAATTGGTTCTTTGTCTATACGTACGTCGTAGACGACTAGTATTGGGCGAATCGGATATGTTCCGATTCAATGAGCCGGATCTTAAAAAAGACTCGGACTAATCAGACTCCTGAAATTAAAGGGTTCACAAATCTGACAGATCTTAAATGGAATCGGATCCTAAGCGGAAAAAGATAGATTTGCGTTGTGATATTTGAAGTGACGGATCCGCGACCCAGTTTAGTGAGTCACATTTTTGTACTGATCCGGATTGCCCACCGCCATAAACGACCATGGTGTGAACATGTCATAATATGTTTCTATTAACAGTGAGTAGTAGATGCAATACAATAGTACTTTTTTAATTAAATGTTTTGTCTATCTTGATTGGTCGTCATTGGTTATGGGTTTCTAGCGACGCGGCATCTAGTCTGGCATTATAATTTTTTTACGCTATACGCTTACGGGCTATCGCGTCTTATATATTAATATAAAATTATTAAAAAATGCTTGGTTTGCCATTAATCGATCAGAAAATGTGATAGAAGTTCATATCATTGGTAAGTACACAATGGTGTTACTCGCATTATACCTTTGTTTAAAATATTTTACAAACGTGCTTCATACTTATAGACAATCAGCTAGACAAAGAATGTGGTTAGTTTAATTACTAAAAATATATTTAAAATTATTCTTTAGATTTCTTATTTTCAAATAATCCGCACCGGTCGTACCTTGTAATACTGTCGACGCATCACCTCACTCTCGCTATTTATTTTTATTTTAGCGGATCCATAATCACCGCGTTATTGGTATTGACGTTCCCTATCTTCATAGAAATATTTAATCAGAGCTTAAACACTTTGCAATGAAGAAACTTCTCCTGTGTGATGTGTCGAATTTTCAGATACTAAGAGTCGGCACTAAATCGATTCAGTGTACTTTTGTGAACGTTATAATTGAGCTAAAATTGCCAAAAGAACGTTTATAAAGTCGTGCTTGAAAACCTGACCCTACAACACAGGGAAGTGTACAGCATTGACAAATCTTAGACCTCTCGCGCATTGTTTACTTGCGCTACTAAGCAATCCACGGCGTCTCATATACATAGGTTAGAATTGTAAGACAAAATAGTTAATCGACTAAACATTGCAAGTGCGCGATGGCTCTTATGCTTACTCGACTTTTACTTTAAAAAAGTGTTTCCACAGAACTAAAAAATAAGTAGAATACTTATTACGATTGTTATTATACATAAGATCGTGCGCTTTAAAATAACATCTCTAGGCACGGCCTAATCTTTGGTGAAATATCTTTCAGCTAGAAAAAAGCTAGCAATGATTTGAAATTATATTAACACCAACATATGTCAATTATAAATGATGGCCGATTGTGTCTACCTTTTGTTAACCTGTATATGCCTATTTATTCAATTTGTTGTTGTTTTTTTGTGCAGTTTTGTAATATATAAACTTTTAAAAAAATGGGTATTGTTAATGCATAATAGGTCCATTATTTTATTAAGTATATATAAATAACATAAATTTTTTTTTTGTTTATGATAACTTGGCGACGTCCAGATATCGCTATTATTTTCGACCTTTCAACAAACCCAAATTTCATAAACTTGTATTTTCAAAGTTTGCGTGTCAACTCGAATTAGTTTATGGCAAGCTATAAAAACAAAAAAAACTCAAAGCATGCGGCCATACTAGTCAGGGCGTTCCACTAAGGATGGCGTGTGACTGTATCTCCAAAACCATACGTAAAATATGATCCAAATAGATTACTGAAAATAATATTAAGTCCCTAATTCTACCGCTAGGTGGGGTAGTCACTATGATAGGCTAAGTCCTTAATTTCTACTAATAACTCCAATGTAGGTCAGTAATTAAGTGTTTATAATCTCGGTAATATCCTCTAAAAATTTTGTAATAACAATTTTTTCGTAGTTACCATCGGTGTGGAGAAGGGTACCAACTAAAAATACTTAAAAGGTTGTAACTTGGGTCTGTGTTAACCGAATTGAACAAACTATGGCTTATTTTAAAGAACTTTTTATCGTGATTGAACGTTTGTATAAATAGTATTAAAATTAATTCATGAAGTTAATAATTTAGATTAAAGATTTAATAATATTTTTTTTTACTCTAAAGCATGTATGGTTTTGGAAATACAGCCGCTCGTCATCCTTAGTGGATCATTTATATGGGCTATTGGGCGTTCTCATTATTTTTTTAGTTCTGTGGTCGTTTCATGAAAAAGCCCAAACAAAAACTAAGGAACTGATAGGAACTCAGTTGTTGATTTCTTTTTATCTATCGATATTTAAGAAAATTAAACATTTTTACCGCCTAATCGTTTTCCAAATTAGAGAAGGTACAAAGTCTTTGAATTATTAGCAATACTGATTAAATTTCCTAAATACTAATTTAGTTTTTTCCGACTATGTTATATTGTCTCATTTTTAGTTAACTGAAGCTACGCAAGTTTATCAGCAATTTTTAAGCTAGTTATCTATTACATGTTAAAGGTTAACAAAGTTTGTGCTTAAATATTTATTGCATGCAACACTGCTTATAAACCTTGTTATACGTATCAAGTAAAAACTACTGACATATTCATTTCATTTGCTCGATTTTAATAAGAAATTTAAGACATCAAAAAAGCAATTGAAAAAAATACATCTGGTGTGTACAACAAAAAAGTTTTAGATTTAATAAGCACTACAGGAAGCAATTGTAGGTATAGTCATTTATATACAGGGTGCTACAAATTCCCCATTCGTGTGCATACATGGGGATCTTGAAAACAGTAAGAGATACGAATATGGTTAAATTGGGGCAAACTTGTGTATTTTGGGGCTTGTTGGTAAAAAAAAATTGTAAAAACTCCGAATACCTTTATACATATCCAAAATAAACCGAATTCCTTCGTAAGTATCCGAAATAAATAGAAAAATGTAGTTTCGGTTTTTAATTTTTTGCTACTTAATTTTTGACTTAGGAACAAAGTAAAAACACTTTTTCATAGCTGTTTTTATATTATACAATATGACGTTATTCGACGTGTCGTTCTTTAGATACCACTGTCAAGTCAAAGTTTTAAATATAGACCTGGAATTTAAAATTTGGTTTAAGGGACTTTATTATTTTTATTATTCTTTCTTTACCATTATGTTCCTAGCAGTTTAATTAAGATTAAATTTTATCATAATTCAGACCTATGGTTTTTTTCTTTATAAAAATTATTATTATATAGTATAGTAGGTAGTTACTATGATGTATCATAATGTTTTGACCCCTAACCTTAAAATTTCTTTATAATTTTTACGCTACTGCTATATTTTTTTTCACTCCGGGATATATCACTTTTTCTGTTTTACAATATACGAAACTTTGCGACAATTTAACCATCTTTTATTTTCTATCTTTACGAGTTTCTAGCATCCTGTATACCTAAACATGTTTAAGAGTACACTAATAAAACAGCAAAATAAATTAACATCTTGTATAATATATAGTGTGTTAGACATTCGAAGCATTAGCATTCATATCTTGGTAACTATAAGAGATAGAGAGCTGGTTAAATGGAGGCAAAGTTGCATATTTTAACGCTGAATAATGTGTTAAAAAGAAATTAACAAAATTCCTATGGTTTCCGGAGATATTCGAAAAATTAATTTTAATTTTAATTTTTTTTACGACAAAGTACTGATTATTTTGAAACACTAAGAGAACTTTCTTAGGACTTTTATTATTCAGATACGACGTATCGTTTTTTAGATACCCAATACGGGCCTGAATTTAAAAAAAAATTTTGAGTAGCTTATCATTTCCGAAAACTAATGACACTTGTCACTAATTTGTGTAAAAAAAAATAATTCAGGTCCGTATTTAGAAAAATTAAGTTGATGTGGGTCTAAAAAACGAAACGTCGTATCAGAAAAATAAAATTATTTCTTAGAAGAGCATCAAAAATGCTCTTCGTTTCTTAAAATAATTAGTATTTTGTCGTAAAAACAACAAAAACAAAAATTGATTTTTTGGGACATCTCCGTAAGTTATCGTACTTTTTTAATTTCTTTTTAACAAATTATTCAGCATTTAAATATGCAACTTTGCCTTCATTAAACCAACGCTCTATCTCTTATAGTTACCAAAATAGCATTCCTAATGCATCGAATTTGTAACACGCTGTATATAGAATCGTGCTAAGGTATGTGTTTATAGAGAGGTATATACATAAAATTGGCTCTAAGTCGCTGTTTTTAGATCACCCAATATATACTTTTGGAAAAAAATGCTTAAAATAGAAAATCATTAATTACAGCTTTCTCCGCCCCTTAACAAAATACCGCCAATCCAAAAGTATTTTCAGCAACGCAAACTCAAAAATCCCGTTTTACTCGGTAAGTATGTCTTTCATAGCGTGAACTTAAAATAGGATGTTGCGGGTACTGTACATTTGACTGCAAAACTACGGTTGACTACAGCATCATCTAAGGGAATCGTCTCTTTAAAAAAAATTCACAACGAACTTTGAAACAAAAACTTACATTGTACAGTTTTACTTGCAGTCTTCTCTAGTTTTATATTTTATTCATACTCTAATAGAAATTGGGAAAGTTGGTCGAAACACATTTATTTTATACATTATTTTCGCAATAGGTATACGAACAAATCTGCCAATAGGTAATTGCTGAGATAAAAAAAAAAGATACACCTCTATTGCATTAATAAAGTATTTCAATCAAAAGTGTGAGTAGGTTAAATTTGGTACACATTAAATAAGCACTTAAATATAACTAATTTGAAAGTACAATTGATTCTCGGGGATAACCAACGGCGTCTGTACAAAATTATCTCATAACTTTTATGAAAACTATGTTACGTCCCTGATTTTTTTTGAGTCTTGATCGTAATAAAAACGCTGTATTTTTTAATAGCGGGAGTGCTTAAAGATCTAATAACCTAAAATTCTTTACCAGTTTATTAATTTTTTTAGAATCGCAACTTTTTCTTTTAATTTTGAACACCTCTTATATTTACATTCTCCTAAAATAACCGTATTCTGAATGTTGTTAAAGTAGTTTTAAATCACCCTGTATATTGAATACAGGGTGAGAATATTATATCCATAAATTCTGTCATATTTCTAAAACTTTTTTCTTATAAACGGTGCTTCGGCTGGAGCAACATAGAAATCCTATGTAAAATTTAAGGTGGCTCCCTTGTTTATTTTAGACTAATAGTGTATTTAAGTTTCTTTGATATATTTTCAAAAAATAGTGTTTAAAAAACATGTTTCGAACAATTTCCGTTTTACCATCTAATAACCTTAACTTTGTAACCTAAGAATAAATTCATTGTATTCATATATTTGTCAATGGATTATCTTTTTTTTTTTGGTTTTGGTTTTTCTTAAGCGGTTGTTTATATTACTTAATTTATTTTACTTTTACAAGTTATCTTATTACTTTTGTTTAAGTTACAACGCCCGACTTCTCAAAATGTTCTAATAGAAAGTGAAATGTGGCAAATGCCATGAATTTTCATAGAAAATTCGGTCATGGTAACATTTTTTAATAAACCACATTTTACTTTATTAGATGACAGTGATAAGGTCGGATACACAGCATTGGAAAATAAATCTGCACCATATTCTTATTAATTTGCTTTGTTCTTAAGCATTTCTTACCATACCTTTATATTTATTGAATTCCACATTGCTAAGAATATTAGTCTTGCTATAACACCGCATTAGCTAATAGTTTATTTTTTAAAAGCCTTTAGGCCGAAGAATAGATCGCTCTACATGTTGTGAATTTCCTAAAGTAGTAATAGGAAAAATATAAGGTGAATTTTTACTAAAATTTGTGTTTCATTAACTGGTTCGCCAAATATACTATGATGTTTAGCAAAACCAATAAAACTAAATCGATTAGAATAACTTAAAAATTGCAACGCAGTGCAGAGTTTTTTCCCAGCCCCGTGCCCGTTAATTCTTTTTGTTTAAAAAGCACAGCAAATCTTGGCTTGTTCACTTTAACGATACATTTCGCTACACGACTAATACAGAATCCAAAATAAAAAGAAATGTTATTCTTTCCCCCGTTTATCGGGGGGAGTTTCAGATAAAAACAATTTTATTTATTTTCTTTCTTTGTTGTTAACAATATTTGTTTACGTTTCAAGTAATAGAGAGAGTAATATACTCCTTACTTAATAAGACTTACATTTCTTACAAATACAGTTACGTAGGTTTCCAACGCCACAAGAGAGTAGTTAGCAAAAAAAAATTTTTTGGGTATTTTTTTTTGTATGTTTTTCTTTTCTTTTTCTCTTTGCATGAATCAGTGAAAGATCATTTATTCGGGAACAGTGCCAGGTAATCGACGTGTCCTGAAGTCGGGGGTGAAGCCCTTCGAACCGTCAGGGCCTTTTGGTTGTCGAGTTACTAGTAATTTGGGTCCGGTATCGTCCAGTGAAATGGTTCTCAGTCTACTTATTAGTCTTTCAGGTCTTGCTTGTACATCACTAGAGAGAGAGATACTTTAAGAAAAAAATTATTGGTTATTGATAAACATATTCCTTGTACGAGAGGCACTAGAAGATTTTTGGACCTAACGATGAAACAAAGGATGCGAAAACACTGATCCATGTAATAGCTGCTTCGACCAGTGACCGACGCGCAATGATATCTCGAGTCTTGTTTCTTGTTGCTAAGCTATTTAGGTTATCGAAACAAAGATATCATTATAATAACTGACAAATAAAAGAACTGTGGCTAATGGAATGACGTAGATCTATTTGCGATCAAACTTATGTTTTTTAATTGTTTCTAGAAAAGTTTTGCTTTATTTATAATTTAATCTTACTGCTAAATTAAGGTCAATTTTATACTTTTTAGAGCGTTTTTCTTTTAAAGATTTAATTGGATGGACATGGACAGGGACATTTTTTAAGTGTCTCACTCGATTAGCGATTTTTTTACTCAAAACAATAAAAAACAATGGTTTTTGGTGAAGAAGCCAAATTTGATGTCAAAAAATATATAGGTTCAATTGGATTTTTTTAAACGTCAACCCTACTTTATTATAAGCCCAGTGTATTCCATTTTGAAACTTCAAAAATATATAATGGGAAACAATTATTTTTAGTCGTTCCGGAGATACGAGGCTGTGAAGTTTTTGATTTTGTTCTGAAAGTCTTACACCTTTTATTTATTTATTATTCAATAATAGATCACAATAAACATGACAAAGCCATGTCTAGAATCCTAAGTTAAAATATATTACGCCGCTATAACAAAGCAGCAGTATCAGCAATATTGTCATAAAAATAGGACATTTTCCAAATTTATTATTTATTTCATAAATTATTATCGTTTCTAATTCAAATCTATCCCAAGCTTATTTTGCAAACTGCACATAAATATCGGCTTGTTTTATTTATATTGATCTAATAAACAAAGACGATCGGTATAAATAGCAAGTCGACAAGCTTTTACGTTGCCCTTAGTTGGGTTTTCTAAATGTCACTCTAAGGGTGACCGACCAGTTGAATAAAAACGCGTCTCGACTGCCAGTTACGGCATCTGCAACTCACTTCCCTAGCCAGTAAGAGCAGCCCCTAGGACCCGATATATAATGTATGTATAAATGGTATGTTATTTTAAAAATAGATTGTAGTTGTTTTTAAAGATTTACATTCTGTATCGACCGAATTTCTGCCGGAAGGTGATCATAAATCTTCAGAGGCAAAATCAGAAGCTGTATGCAGTGAGGGCAAGCCTATGCTGCGGTAATCTCAGCATTTGGTCACCTCTTAAATACTAGTTTAAAATTTCTCCCATATTTTTTCACATAAACTGAACATTGCAAAATATAGATTGAGACAACAGTCAGTAATACCAGCTCTGCAAACAACAAGAGTGTAGAGGGCCCTTCCTAAGAATAGTTCTAACAAGTCTTTTTTGTGCTATTAGCACTTCTTTAATCTTAACTGCAAAATTTACTGGTCTGAGACAAAAGTATAACATGTCAGTCATGGCCAGGTTCAGTCTTAAATCGTTATTTTCGCTGTAGTTTTGCGCATTACTTGTACAATTATTAGCCAAACCAGACAATTCACAGGTACTATCAGCCACCACAATCGCTGTAATGTCATCAACAAAAAGTGTCAGCAGGCCAGCTGCAATATTGTCGATAAGATCGGATGTATACAGGATAAAGAGAAGTGGGCCCAGAATACTTTACTGAAGCACACCCCTGTCTACCCTACCCAGCCTCGAACTGAATTCCCCGTTACCCTCACTTAGTACAACCATCTGTTTACCCGACAGGTAAGAAAACAACCAACCTTAGGGCAATCCCCTCACTCCAAAATAATGAGCCTTCTCAAGCAATATTCTACGACTCATCATATCAAAAGCCCTTGCGTAATCAAAGTATAGTCAAAGTACTTGAGCTTTACGCTGAAGCTGGCCAATTATAAAGTTATCTGTTTCTAGGACTGCGTCCGAATTGAAATGCCCCTGCAAAATCCAAACTGTTCCCTAGGCAAAATTTTAGAATTAGTCAAAAAACTATCATAATAATCCCTCTCATAAATTTTTGAGAATTCAGGCAGCAGTGAGATTGCCCTATAATCCTTAAAAACCGGTTTAACGTTTTTACGTTAGTTGGAAATACTCACTCATTAAATGAAACATTTATTAAATAAGACAGCACTGGAGCTATATGCTCCATGACTGCACTAAGTAAAGAACATCTCATTAATTTCCGCCGCCAATTTCCAACAAACCTAACCGATTACATTTTTTTTAAATAGATCTTTTGAGATTGAAAATCCAAGATTTTTCATAGTTACTTTATTTTTGTGGTCGAGCAATAGATCTATTTTAAAAAGGGGCAAGACACTTAAAACGCAAAATCGAACGATGCGTCTTAAGAAGCCCCGTATCTCCGCAGCAGTTACAAATAGATATCAACAACTATGTATTTTTGATTTGGTTTAGTTATGCATAATAGTTGCCATTAAAAAAAAAGGCAAAATAGCGTCCTATCTGTCATTTTTGACATCTGTCTGATTTAATGTAAATATAAAAAAAGTTGAATTATCAACAACAACTATACATTTTTGATATCGGACCCCGAAATGCCATATACTGGTTTAGTTATGGATGATGTTTGCCATTTAAAAAAATTCAAAATGGCGTATCTGTAATATTTATACATCGGACATATTTGACAATAGCGTAGTTAGCTTGGCCATACAAAACATATTATAACGGTAAAAAAAATTTGGTTTTTCAATCGTAAAAGATCTATTTTTTAAACGTGTAAGACTTTCAGAACAAAATCAAAGACTTCGAAGCCTCGTATCTCCGGAACGACGGAAAATAAATATGTACAACTATATATTTTTGAAGATTAAATAAAAAATGGAATGCACTGGGCTTATAATAAAGTAGGGTTGACGTTAAAAAAATCCAATATGGTGTCTTATCTGTCAAATTTGGGAACCGATATAATTGTTGACATCAAATTTGGCTTATTGGCAAAAAATCATTAGGGAGTATGTAATTGTGTTTTTTATTGTAGTCAGTAGGAAAATTGCTAATCGGATAAGGCACTTAAGACGACCCGATGTGCTTTTTTAAATTATTCCTTTGTTTCATTGTAAGAAAAAATATTCTAGTGAATCCCATAACAAGTCAAACAATACAAATAAAATAATACTTTATTAATATCCAAATAGAAAAATAGAAATATTTAAATATGTTTAACTCAATTATTTATTTTAATATGATAAATAAAACTAATAAATATCGTTTAAATTTCATTAAAAAAGAGGAGAAGAACGAAAATAATTGCATATTGCATTTTCGTAATTACCATTTTAAAAAGTTTAATTCTTGGGGTATTTCGTTGTAAAATTTCATACCTTGATAATAGATGGCGTTCTGACCTGCCCAAGTTTGTATTAAAGGTAAGTCAATATTGAAAACAGTTCTAGTTAAATGATTATTTACGCCACGCCACGTCTGTAATTGACCTGTATATTTGAATATTTATTTTTTGATATAATTTGATGAACAAAAACAATATTTTGGGTTAAGTGCATATCCTTAATTGACATAATATTAAATTTGTTTGTAAAATTTCTGTTTTGCTTCTTTAATTTTTCTTTTAACTTGCTTAACACATATTTAGTACGAACACATTATCAGGATACATTTTTAATTTTTTGTGGTAATAGTCTCTGGATTTGATTTCATTATATTTTATATTTCGCTATTAAACCGTGGCTTTGAATTTTTTCGAAATATGTTTTTTAATTGTAGGCAAGATGTATTTTTCTGAAAGCAGTCTATTATTATGTCATAATTTTTTGATACACTGTTCTTTTTCGAATAGCTTAAATTTTGTAGCAATAAATCTTGTTTTATATTTTGTATATCAACTTGCTTTTTAAAATAATATTTCTGATGGCCTAAATGTTTCTGGTTTTTTATAAGTTGTAGAACTTGTATTTCGTGGTCACTTAGTGAATTATCTACGATAGATAAATTTATATAACCATCATCATTTGTTATAATGTGGTCCAGTAATACCGTGCGAGCAAAAATTATTTGCATTAAAGAGGGTCTTGCATCTAAGGACGTAATGCTCAGCCGTAGAGCTTAATACCTGTTGGGTGTCAGTAACTACCTGAATCAACAATCACTCAGTTATTTCGTCATCTTTGACAGTCGTTACAAGTAATTTGATTCATCGCAAATTTTTCCAATTTCTTGAACAATTCACAGAATGGGCTTTATGGAACAGCACAAAACATTCATGGTTGAAGCGTATTTTCGAAACAGGGTTAGAGTAAATAGCGAGTGGCAATATAATCCAGGTTTGTGCATGGACGATTTTCACGAACATTTTCCTAACGTTGCTTTTATTTTTTTCCATGACACAGTTACAGCACAGCGGTATAGAGACAATATTTTGAATCCATTTGTGGAGCAATTACTTAACGACGAACTACGTTTTGGATATTTTCAACACGACGGTGCAACCGCCCATACAGCCGCCGAAACTATTAACTACTTACGCAATTTTTTCGACGACAGATTGATCAGTTTTATTTATTTTATTTATTGAAAACTACACAATACAGGTTGATACAGGACATATCATTGACCCAATTATACATGTAGTATTTAATTAGTAAACCTAATAGTTACAATCAATTTCCTACAATAGAGCACACTTAACTTACACGCGTAGTATACTTATAATTTAATATTAACCCATTTACACATAGTATCCAATAGTAAAGCTAATAGTAGGTAACAATCAATATCATACATTTCGATCAGACATTGAATTCCCACCTAGATCACCTTGTTTAACGGTTATGGATTACTTCGTTTTTCCTCATTTAACTACTTTTAAAACACCAGTTGCAAATTTAGAACAATTACAAGAAAGGATTATCCAAGAATGTGGTAACATATCTCAAGAGATGCTGGTCAACACTTTCGAAAATATGAAGAGACGTGTGAATTTACGCTTGGAGCATGGCGGTGGCCAATTTCAGCAATTTATGTAATTATTTTTCTTTTTCTTTCTGTATATTCTTACTTTGTTAGTTTTGTAAACAACAAACATAAATTTGTATTTGTCTACTTATTTTATTACTCATTAGTTTGGCATATCATGTCATAATATGAATTTGACAAAATTTTAACCCAGATTTGGTTAGATATATCGTCCCCATATCATTGTGATCTAAACCAAGCCCTACGTTTTTTAATCCAAGCCCTCTTTGATGCAAATCATTTTTACTCGCACGGTATATTGAAATGACTTGAATTTAGAATAGTAAACGATACTCGTTAAATAAAATGCATGTAGCAACAGTGCCGGGATACGATTACAAGAAATAATTTTTAAAATGCTCGTTTTGTAAAGTAGTAGCATGTTTATTGATAAATAAATTTATTATAAGTATGAGAGAAATAATCACGGATTACGCTTTTATTAAAGCAGTGACTGTAGCTATTGGAATTGTCAAATTAGCACATTTTTGGGAAATTTGGTAAGGTATATCCGGTATATAATAATAAATCAGGAAAAAATGTATTAAATTTGCATTAAATCCATGGCATTTTGTATTATTTTTAAAGCAAGAATTGTCCGAACAGTAGACATTATACGGCGACACTAAACGAATTAAAAAAATAACGTTTCACTTACCTAACTTTAACTACATTACATGCAGACGACTTCCCACTCCTATGATTGGTAACTAAAACAAATTCGACCGTGTCGCCCACGTTCAAAGTCAAATTGTCCTTAACTTCAGTCATGTGGAAAAATAGCTTCTTGCCCTCCTCCACCTCGAACGCCAGAAATCCAAAGTGACCCTTGATGGCGTCCACGGTAGCTCGTAATTTTTTACGCACCGCCACTATGCTTGCCGCACGGCGGGTCGAGTCGACTTGGAACTGGACCTGATCGCCAACTGAAAAAAAAAACAACAGAAAGTTACTTAAAAGTCAGATTGCCTTAAAATGACACGCCCAAAATCTTAACAAAACGAATGCACAATATCTAGTTGTAATATAATACCCATAAGGAGACTGAATGCGCTAGTTCAAAAATATTTTGCTGCATGTTAAAAATTTACAGCCAAAACAGTCAAGCTATAGTATTGCTGGCTTCGCACAGCAATCACACACAGTAAATAATAATAATAAGTTTATTTAAAATTTAATAATATAATAAATATGTTTATGTTGTCTTCGATAAACTTATTCTTTAATCCCCTGAAGCTGAGCTTGTTAGTTTATGACTGGTTCAATCTATGGACCTTAATTTACTGTTAAAAAGTTTGAAAATATTGAATTCAGAGGAAAGCAATTACAATTAATAATGTTCAAAAGTATGGTGTTCCTTAAGGAACAATTTTAAGACCATTATTTTTTAATATTTATATTAACGACTTATTTAGTATAAATTGCGATGGACAAATTCATAGTTTTGCAGATGATACTACAATTTTTTATACCTATACAAATTGGGAAAACTTAAATAATAAAATTAAAAAAGATTTTAAAAGTTAAAAAATTGGTTTGATAACAATTTATTAACAATTAATTTTAATAAAACAAATTATATTCCTTTTACTTTAAACCTAAATAACCTACCACGAAATATGAATAGTATTCAAATAAATGAAGACATTCAAATTTTTAAAGTTAATAAAATAAAATATTTAGGAATTATTTTTGATAGTAAATTAAATTGGAATTTTCACTTAATAATAATAATAAGTTTATTTAAAATTTAATAATATAATAAATATTTTTACGTTGTCTACGATAAACTTATTCTTCAATCCCCTGAAGCTGAGCTTGTTAGGGGCAAATCCTATTTTTTGTTTTAGTATGTAAAATCATAAATCATAAATATGCATTAAAAATCAAGTTTTTTAAAGTAAAAATGTTAATTTATAGTATAAACGCAGCTTTTTTGAAGAAATCTATTGCCTATAATAAAATTATTAATTTATAATTTTTAAGTAAAAAATATTACTTATATAAATTATTCAGAACAATATTAATTAATTAAAGCATTTCTAAAAATATTTTCAAATTGTCTGTTTTTAATATCCATTCGACTTAAAATTTTTTTAATGAAATCAATTTTTTAATTTTTGTTGGTAAATAATCGTTTAAATAAAAACATAAATATTTGTATACTTAATTAAAAAATTAAGAAGTTTACTACAGATTTTTAAAAACATTAAAAAAATTGTAAGTGTAAGACATATGGAAATATTATATTACGCGTTAGTTAAAACTCATTTAAATTACGGAATTTTAGGTTGGGGAGGAATAATTAGAACTTAAGTTAAAAAAATTAGAAATATTACAAAAAAGGTTTCTAAAAATTATATTCAATAAAGATTATCTTTATCCTTTAAAAGAATTATATTCAGAAACAAAAAAGTTGAACAAAAGACATGTTTACATTTATAACATCTTAATATACAGGGTGTTTTCAAAGTTGAGTCATTTATTTTACCAGGTTGTAGAACTCGTAAAAATAAGTAATTGTACCAAAAATCATTTATATAAAAGTTGCAGAATAAAGAAGTCATTAACAATTGAAAAAATCAAAAATATCACGCACTTTAGCGAATTATTTACCACTGGTCAAATCGAAATTCGCACTAAAACCCGTAAAATGAATGAATGATAAGATTGATAAGTAATTTGTATCCTACAAAAAAATAAGCCATACCCAGTATCGCCAGTAAACAAAACATTGATAACGCAGGGTCGAGAATATCAAAAAATCAAGTCTTACAGTTTTTAAATTTTACATTTTTTCAATTGTTAATAACTTCTCTATTCTGCAACTTTTGTATAAATGATTTTTGGTACAATTACTTATTTTTACGAGTTCTACAACCTGGTCAAATAAATGACTCAACTTTGAGAACACCCTGTATATATTTAATAATAAAAACCTTATACAATTAAAAACCATAATCATAATAATACACGTCATAAAAATGAAATAACCATAAAACCTAAAATAAATAAGTCCATAGGACAAAAAAATTTCAAATATTTATGTTTTTATTTAAACGATTATTTACCAACAAAAATTAAAAAATTCATTTCATTAAAAAAATTTTAAGTCAAAATAAAAACATGGATATTAAAAACAGATAATTGGTAAATATTTTTAGAAATGATTTAATTAATTAATATTGTTCTGAATAATTTATATAAGTAATACTTTTTACTTAAAAATTATAAATTAATAATTTTAATATAGGTATATAATACAGTGCGGTTGTTTAAGTGTGCAACATATGGGGATTTTTTTTATTAACGATTTCTCAGAAAATTGTATTCTTGATAAAAGTTGGTGCATGTTCCACAATCATATTAGGTGCACTTGGAATGGTTGCAAGTTAAACGGCGTACGAGGTAGGCCAAAAAATATAAAACTTTTACAAGAATAAAATTTTTTAATTAACATTTAAAATAAAAATTTTGTACTTTAAATGATGGTTTTCTAATTAGCATATTATTATTACTAATGCTTTATCTTGTAAAAAATAATTTAGGATATTTTAAAGTTGTGTTTAATATCGTTGCGACAAACATGAAGTTTGTGATTCCTTAATAAATTAAAAATTCAAGTAACTTTTACAAATATGCATGAACTTTAACAAAAATATGTGAAATTGATTTGATTTTGATTAATTTATGAAGGTCTTTATGGTGAATATTAAAAAAAAAATTTTTTGGGAAATTATTAATGTTTTTTAAAAAAATATATTTTTTTATTTTAGGAGGTCACGTTTTTAAATCTATGCATAACTTTTAATTCTAAACAACTTTTTTTAATAACATTTTGCTGAATTTTTTGAAATAGGGGTACTTTATTCTTGTACAAGTTTTCTATTTTTTGGCTTACCCTGTACACCGTTTGACTTGCAACCATTCCAAGTGCACCTAAAGCCGGGCTCCCATTCTCGTGTATTTGGCAAGTACGCAAATATTTGCGTACTTGGGCATACTTGGCAAGTACACCAAGTTCCGAAGTCAATTTGACAAGTGCAGCGCTCCCACTATTCCTGTATTTGACAAGTACGCCAATACTTGTGTACTCGGCAATTATAGCATTTTCTCGATCATTCAGCGTTCATTTTGTTTCGATATGGATAGTCGCGTTGCCAGCGTTTGTGGTAGTAGCTGGCAGCTATATTGTGATGAGGAGGAAAATAGTGCAGAAAGCAAAAAGTAGAAGAAGGTGGTGGATGACCTCTTTGAACAAAAGTCGAGACAGGTAAGTAACCCACTATCCCGATCGACCAAAAGCCGAAACCATACCTCTGTATATACTAGGCAAAATTTTTGTTTCAGGTACAATGCCTCCATTATGATTGAGAACCTTATTCGAGAACAACTGCCGAAATATTTGTGGGACAAGCAGGCAAGTGGTAAGAGTGCATCAACAAGTGTGAACTCGTCAAATACACAAATAATTGTAATCACTTTGACTCGCGTAATTTTTACCGACAACCGCCGGGACTTCGCCAGTGGCCAATAATTGTACAAATATTCGCAGAGTATACCACTTCCACTACTTGGCAAATATGGGCAATTGACAAATATTTCGCCAAATACACGAGAATGGGAGCCCGGCTTAATATGATTATCGAACATGCACCAACTTTTATCAAGAATAAAGCTTTCTGAGAAATCGTTAATAAAAAAAATTCCCATATGTTGCACACTTAAAAAACCACACTGTATATTTCTTCAAAAAAACGGCGTTTATACTATAAATTAACATTTCTATTTTAAAACTTAATTTTTAATGCATATTTATTTATGATTTTACATACTAAAACAAAAAAGAAGATTTGCCCCTAACAAGCTCAGCTTCAGGGGATTGAATAATAAGTTTATTGAAGACAACAAAAAATATTTATTATATTATTAAATTTTAAATAAACTTATTATTATTATTTATTATAAAAAAATAAAAGCTGGTGACAGGGCCGCTAGTCTGCACTAGTTTTAACTGGTGAATTGGCAAGTACTGTCGAAGTGGCACGTTTGGCAAAAGTTGTTAAAAACAGAGAAAAAAATCACATCTATTTTCTTTATTTATACAAATTTCAATTTTTAAGCAAGTCTAAGGATGGCTATTTGTTGAGACAAATTGTTTATGTCTACTTAGGACGCCCTTGAATATTCCCTTGTAGATAATCAATCCTATTTAATAATCAGTTCCCGAGGTCCGATTTCCCGATCAAAAATATCGCGGCCATATTAAGGCCTAGGAAGCTCATATTTTGCAGGCTAACTAAAACACGAATGCAATACTTACAACGTTTTATTTATAAAATTACTTATAAACTCAAAATATCGAAATTTAGTTAAAATATAATAATCTGACATTTTTTTGTAGATATAACTCACTACAGTTATCTTTAGTATCCACCGGGTTGTCATTTTTGACTAAAATTTTACGCTTGAAGATTTGAAATTTATATTATATTTATGAAAATTATATGTTAATCATAAGCTGTAAATCTAAAAATTTAAACCTCACCTTGCAGTAATTCTCTTTTATTTACAAGACCCATAATTCCAAATTCGTATTCCAGTGTCTTTTCTTCTACATTTTCCGTCCTGACTTTAATTAGACCTGAATATTCCTGCTGATCCGGATTAACTGATCTAAGGGGCCGTATTACTACTCCTTCTAGAATCTCTCCGTGAACAGCTGGCAGTTCAATGGTTCCTAAAATAGAATAAAATCTGTATTATTACCACTATACTGAATAGACACACTTATTTCCGTTATAAATAAGTAGTTATGTGCGCATAAGGTAAGTCGTATTTGGAAAAATTCATTGAGAGGAGCGAAAAAATTAGTTTATTTTACACACACAAGCTTCCCTTTTTTAATCAAATGATCACAACCTAGATGACGCGTAACTATAAAATAAAACAATGACTGATACTATACTGCTGTCCTTAATTGCCGTTAAACACCGTATCTGCATAAAAATCAAAAATAGAGTTGTTACATAATATATGAAATCATATTATGCCATTATTCTATTATCTTCTTACAAACCAAAAATACGGTAGGTGTTTGTTTAATAAACTGATAAAAATATTTACAACGCTTTGCCGTATCTGCAAAATCAAACATATTTCTAACTCATAGTGCCGGTATATGCACGAGACTTAATTGCAGATACGGCATTTAATCTATACAAAAAATTAGCATTACATGTTTTTATTTTAATTTTTAGTGCTATATGGAATGTAATAGAAAATAGTATAGGTCTAGACATTTAACTTTAAAAACAATTTTTCCACATTTATGTTGTCTGCAGATACAGCGCTTCTATTGAGGACGGTAGTATAGTGACGTATTATTTATTTGCGTGTTAATAAACGCGATGCTTCATTTTAAATTGTCTCTAGAAAAATTATAGAAATTAGGATGTTAGTGATAAAATTTATCACTAATTATTATTTATAATTTATTATAATTATATTTAATATAATTAATATAATTAATTCGGTTGTGCTGAAAAAGTCCATTATCGTATAGATGTTCCATCTGGCTCACTGTCTAAGCGATATTATCGGAATAAAATCGTTTAACCGGATATTAGACTGTAAGCTAATAGCAGTCGCTCCTGTTAATGTAAAATTGTTTAATTTTAATATTGGTTAGCCATTTTAAATTTTCTGTTACCTTTTGGTATAATTTTAACGTTTTCTGCAGAAGAGCATGATCCGGAGTTTCCGCGGGTGCCCAAATTGTATTCTACTTCTTGGCCCAGTTCCAACGTGTTTGCGTCACCTTCAAAATTGCTAAAAAATGTTATAAAAAATTAAAATATATGCGGAGTCAGAATACGAGGGAAACCAGTAAATATATCTTCTTAAGTATGATAGAAATAATTTGAAGATAACTAAGTAGGCGTTGCCTGGTGACGAACTTTTTGTACTATATCGGGTCAAATTCGATTTTAACTCGTCATTATTTTGGGCTTTATAAAGATAATCTGTGCGGATTAGACACGACTTATTTATGACGCATGGAAAGATTCTTACAAGTGCAAACGCGTAAGAAGAGGATAACGGACACTCGATGTGAGCAGCTGCAAATATTCCATCTGACAATGACAATTTTTACTGGTTGCAGCCGAAATGTGTTCAAAGTGTATCTTCGTCGCGGGTATGTAAATATTCCTACAGTAATAATTTATCATTCAGCTAAAGTCCGTCTCTGTTTTCTGAATTTAGTCACTTTTAAATCCTAATTGGCAAAAGCGTTTGACAAAAGAAAAGTTAACGTGGTTTGGGGTACACCAAGCATTTTGGCAATTACCAGTTGCAGTTGGCAGTACCTAAAACGGTAGCGATTAGGCGGCACAATAAAATGTATTATTGTTGTGTGTGTGTGTGTGTTGTATAACTTTGCCGCTCTACTGTATCATCGGTCAACTGAAGGCTCGTTGTCTTACTTCACGAACGCAAAACATCTCAATCAGCTGATTTAAAATAGCAAGGTAATTCTGATGAATCTGTACAATTTCTGGGTGCGGATAAAATAAATGTAGCAACACAGCGTTAAGACCATACGTCGATTGACCACGCGAACACCACTTAAAACTAAGTATTCTCAACGGGATTTTTTAAGTATTTCAATTCATTGTTTTATTATAGACTGCGGAACTCTTATTTTACGTTACTTTTGCAGCCTCAACAGAGCGATCGCTTCACTCCTGTATGATTCCCCTCAACGATGGGAGATTTAGTTGCTATGCATATGCGAGCCGAACAACGGGAACAAAAAGAGAAGGCCGCTTAAAAAAGAGAGGTTGTCTATTTTGACTTCCTCATCCGAACTTTTTCAATTCTCCCATACGGATTTATTTTTTTAATAATTCTTACCTGAAATGAAAAAATACTTCTTTATCATGCTGAGTCGTCTCGATGAACCCAAAACCGTCTTTTAAAGCGGCAATAAATCCTTGGTAAAGCTGCCCGTTATTCCTTAAAATGACGTTATGTTTGATGCCGTTTGTTTGCAATGCTGACTGAGTTATTTGTATGTCTACTGCTATGAATTCTTTTGTTCTTTTGACTTGATTTATGTCGAATTTAACCTACGAGTAAATAAGGGTAAGTATACTATTCTATTTTAAAGAAAACCTTATACAAAAAAAAGTTACTGCTTATGCACAAAAAAAGTTTAAAACAGGTTACATATCGTGGGCTTGCGGCGAAAACTCACTAAGTCATATTTTTTCAGTTTTGACATTTTTATATATTTCATCAAGTCTGATTTAGGTCTAACATATTACCATGTATTTTCGTTGAAAAACTCACTAAGTAACCAGAAATAGCATACTAAGAATCGCATTAAGTGAATATTGTCCTTTGGTAGTTAATGCGAGAACTCACTAAAAGTGACTTGGTGAATTTTATGTATAGGGTGCTGCGCAAAATCTGACTTAATGAGTTTTATATGCCAAAATTAATAATAATTATTGTGCATGTATGTGTTAGATACTACAAAAATCTACCGCAATGTATTAAAATCGACAAATAAAATAATACAGCTATCAAAAAGCATTAAGTTGGAGCCGCGATAATATAAAATATAAATTTTTTTTAATAAGTCAGTCCTCTAATAAAACATGATCAAATTTAAAACTCACTAAGTCACACCCCGGGTCACACCACTTGTATTTTTACGCAAAAAATTAAATTCATGTAGGTAACATTATTTTGTTAAAAAATGTTAAAGAAACAGTATATATTTTCTATAATCCAAACTTAAAACTTAAATATTTGTTTCATTATTTGGATTTAAACGACAAATGTCTAAGTAATTTTTTAAATGGCATTTTCTCAAAACTTCATATTTTGACTTTTTGAGTTTTCGCCGCAAGCCCACGATATATTATCTCAAATAGAGAAGACTTAATCCTGACTGATTGATATACCGGGTGCCCCGCTAAGGTCTGCCCGCGGCTATTACCAATAATACATTTTTGGGAAAAAACATTTATAGGTAAACCGGCAAAAACAAAACACTGGAAATTATTTTTAAAGTTGTACGATTGCCCCTAGAGGTCGTAACTGGCAAAATACAAAATTCAAGTTATTTTAAAAATAGCCCCATTAAGGTACTGTTCTGATATCGGGAATAAAAAGCTTATCTGTTCTTCCGGCAGTTTGGTCCAAAGAATTTTTTTCATATCTCCAATAGTAAGGGTAGGGGAAGCTGATAGATAAGTTGTTACTAAAAGTAAGTACTGTATCTTTCACATCCTGTTAGCAATTGTCATAAATTTGGGTTTGTTTAAAAGATAATTTCATGTTAAATAAAAAAGTAATTTTGTTGATCGTAACTAACTCGTATTTTGTTTTACAGAGTATAAAAGTTTGTTTTTCTTCATTTTCTTTAAAAAAATTTATGGAATGGTATACGTTTGTATAATATTTTTGAAACGCATAAAAATACATTTTGGCTAAAACACATTTTGATATTTTTGTTCGTTTATGAGTTATTTCCAAATAACCTTATTTTTCAGTCAATTACTCCTTCTAGCAGCGATCTTACAACTTTAAAATAATTTCCAGAGCGTTTTCTTTTTGCCAATTTACGTATTAATATTTTTTTTCCGAAAATGTATAACCAATACTTTCCGAAATACAGACGCTAGCCGACCTTAGCGGGACACCCGGTTTACATACAGGGACTTTCTAAAAACTTACTATGGCTATATTCTCTACACTAAAGAAGATATCAAAAAACCAAAAATACTATTTCTATAAAAACGCGGGGCAATAAAAAAAATAGGGTATTTTGCGGATCACCCTCACTCACTCCTGAAGCCCTACCCTAATCCACTTTAAAATCTTAAATAGCACTACCACACTTGTGACACCTCAATGGAAATTTTTTCAAAAAAGCTTTTCAGCGATAACAAAATTAATGAGATTTAAGTATAAAATGTTAGCAAAATTTTGAAAAAATGTTTTAAAAATGGCAGAGGAAATTAGAAAATAAACGTAAATGATGAGAAATGATCTCAGGCCTTTATTAAAACACTATTGTAGTGCTCATTTTTTTGGTTCTTCACATGTAGTCTATCATTTGTTGCTTATTTATTTAAATGTTTGTTAAAACCTCTGCCTGTCCCTTATCTGAACTAGGGCTCGAAATTTTTAAGATATAAGTATTCGAATAGTCGTTTGGTATGTTATTCGAATATAGTCGAATAATTCGAATAGCCGAATAATTCGAATATAGTCGAATAGATTAATAATTCGAATAGATACTTGAATAGTCAAATATTCGAATTTCGAATAGTCGAATATTTGAATAGTCGAATATTCAAATAGTATCCGAACAGTCAAATAGTTAAATATTCAAATGGTCAAATAGTCAAATATTCGAATTTCGAATAGTCGAATATTTGAATAGTCGAATATTTAAATAGTCGAATATTCGAATAGTCAAATATTCAACTTTCGAATAGTCGAATATTTAAACAGTCGAATTTTTTAACTAACAAAAAATTCGAATTTAGAATAGTCGAATACAATTCCGAGCCCTAATCTGAACCACTTCGGTCTCCGGGATATTGCAGATATTTAAAATTTAGGAAATTTATATACAGGGTGGGCCACTGAAAACTTACAATGGCTATAATTTTTAAACCAAAAAAGATATCAAAAAATAAAAAATACCATTTCTATAAAATCAAGGGGGAATACATATGACGTATTTTTCAAACCACCCCGACCTACCCCTTAGGCGCCACCCCTACTCACTTGAAAATCTTAAATGGCAACACCCCACCTGTGGCACCTTTTTGGAAAGCTCATGAAAAATGCTAAGCGATGATCATAAAATTTTTAGGGTGAAATTGAAAAACTACCCTTCGCACAGGTAGACATAAATTGAACAAAAAAAAGTGATTTTTTTCAGCATAAGTTACAAATAGAGACCCAGCTAAATTCAAATCAGGTATTTTTCAAACCACCCCGACCCACCCCTAGGCGCCACCCCCACTCACTTCAAAATCTAAGATAGCGATACCCCACTTGTGGCACCTCTATGGAAAGCGTATAAAAAATGCTGAACAACCGTCATTAGAACTTCACGATGCAATAGAAAAATTTACCTAAAAATAAAAATAAAAAGTCAAAATCAATAAAATGAATAGTTTTTGTATCCATGCAGTACATACAGAGTACCTACTCAATATCCTACCTGTGTATGTAAAAGATCAATGCCGCGCATTGAAACGCCTAAAATGCGAGGCTAAAAGAAATGTAGATAATAAAAAAAAACCAACAAAAAGATGTTTTACTACTTAATTTCGTTCAGCCTAATTTTGCGATAACACAACTTACTTATCAATTTTCAGTCGTTTGCAAATTTCGTGACGATATTTTATACCTTTATTGGATTTCATTATTTAAAACTTGAAAAAATGGTTTATAGTGTGGAAGAAAGAATTCAAATAGTTTTTCTTTATGGTGCTGAAGGTATGTGCTATTTAAGAACAGCCCGTACTTTCAATGAGAGAAATCCAGACAAAAACGTTAGTCATGTTTATGTTAGGGATTTGATTGAAAAGTTTCAACAAACGGGATCGGTCAAAAATAAAAAAAGGGAAGGGCCCAGGGTACTGAATAAAGAAATGCAGATGGAAGTTATTGGTCTGGTGTCGGTCAATCCAGAAACATCAACGTGCCAGTTGGCATCAATAACAGCCATAGCCCGAACATCTGTGAGAAGAGTATTGAAAATGCAAAAATTCAACCCCTACAAAATGAAGATTCTGCAGGAACTTGGCGACGACGATGCAGATAGAAGGATCCAGTTCTGTGAACTAATGACGGAGGAAATTCGAAGGGAACCTTCACTCACTAGAAATATTTGTTTAAGTGATGAGAGCTCATTTCTTCTAAATGGAAATGTGAATAAGCAGAACTGCAGATACTGGAGCGATGAGAATCCGCATATTTTTGTTGAAGGACACACCCAAAATCCTCAAAAGCTCAATGTTTGGTGCGGAATACTGGGCGATAAAATAATAGGTCCATTTTTCATCGACGGAAATTTGACGGGTGATGCTTATGTGGAAATGCTGAACAATTTGATAGAGCCAGCCATTGTACATGAGGTTGAAAATCAAAGAGATGCGGAAGGGAATTTGAATCTTAATAAAGACCTCATACACTTTCAGCAAGATGGAGCCCCTCCGCATTATGCTATTGTCACAAGGCTGTGGTTAGATAGATTTTATCCAAGGCAATGGATTGGCAGAAGGGGTCCAATCGAGTGGCCGCCAAGATCACCTGACCTCACTCCTTTAGACTTCTTCTTGTGGGGTTACATTAAATCCATAGTCTACAAGACAAAACCAGCTTCGTTGCAAGAATTGCGGCAGAGGATAATTGAAGCATGTCGTAATATTCCGAGAGAGATTTTCCAAGAAGTAAGAAAAGAATTTGAAAACCGTTTGTATTTTTGTATGGAACAAAACGGCTGTCATTTTGAGCATTTGTTAAAATAAATCATCTAGATCATTTTTAATTTGGTTCCTTTTTTTCAAATTGTCACAACTACATTTCTTATTATTTACCAGTAGTTTTCTTAATTTTCTTAATTTTTCCCGAAAAAGGTTTTAGAAAGGTAGACAGGTAGGTAATACGATTTCTTATAAAATAGGTTAGGTTAAAATCTTTATGACCATCGTTTAGCATTTTTTATACGCTTTCCATAGAGGTGCCACAAGTGGGGTATCGCTATCTTAGATTTTGAAGTGAGTGGGGGTGGCGCCTAGGGGTGGGTCGGGGTGGTTTGAAAAATACCTGATTTGAATTTAGTTGGGTCTCTATTTGTAACTTATGCTGAAAAAAATCACTTTTTTTTGTTCAATTTATGTCTACCTGTGCGAAGGGTAGTTTTTCAATTTCACCCTAAAAATTTTATGATCATCGCTTAGCATTTTTCATGAGCTTTCCAAAAAGGTGCCACAGGTGGGGTGTTGCCATTTAAGATTTTCAAGTGAGTAGGGGTGGCGCCTAAGGGGTAGGTCGGGGTGGTTTGAAAAATACGTCATATGTATTCCTCCTTGATTTTATAGAAATGGTATTTTTTATTTTTTGATATCTTTTTTGGTTTAAAAATTATAGCCATTGTAAGTTTTCAGTGGCCCACCCTGTATAAAATATATACGTATCCACCATCTGGTGAAAATGGAAAATCCAAATATTTACCCCCAACCCATGCGGTCGTGATTTTTTTTCTAAATTTTGTAGATACACACCCAACAGTCAGCATAAATATAAAATTTGAGATAAAAATTAAAATGTCACCCCCAATTTGGTGAATAAAAACAAACAAAAATAAAATGTTAAAAAGCAGACCAATGTGAAGCACAGTTAATACCTGAATGGGACTATGGGTAACCGCTTGGTAAGACCGTTTTTCGTTGCCTTTTATATCAGGCTATGATGCAACTTTCGAATAGATAGCTAGCTGACATTTTGCATTTATAACTGGCGATAGTGGGTAGCCGCGGCTTCGCCTACGTGGCAAATTGTAATTATTTTTTTAAATAAATGCCGGGTCAGTTACGAGATAAATATATATTTATAGTTTAATTTTTTACAATTTATTTTTCAAATTTAAGGGAAACAAAGAAAATGAAAATTTATTAATCATCCATGAAAAATATATTTTTGATATTATTATCATGAACAAAGCTAGGAGTTAAATGACAGTTTATTGGAAAAGGGGGAACCAAGTGTAAAAAAGCATTAAAGAAATTTCCATATAAAAATAATATGGGTATTAAAGGTTTTTTTTTCTTTTAATAATATATATATATCTTTATTCTCAACCAACTTAAAAAAGTTTATTACAGAGAATATAACACCAAATACCTATGTTTAACTATTAATAACTCCATCGAAATTATTCAAAAATATATATATATACAGGGTCTATTGGGTAGTATGTATGGTACCCGCGACTTTGTTAGCGTAGCGAATTAATGACAATTGAATTGGCTGCGGGTAACCGCTAGTTGAAAATGAACACTTTTATTAATATTATAGTATTATAACTACTGTTAATAAATAAACAAAAAAAAATATAAGGTCTGAAATGAAAATAAAAACAAAACGAAAAAAAGTTTGCTTCTTAATGTGTTACGCACGTGTTTGATTTACATACCTTGTCCCCGATCCTCGGCAAATGCTTAACATCGCAGTCCTTTGCATAATACGTAATTGTCTTTTTAATGCCATTTACTGTGTAACCTATGAGACCGGGCTCGTTGGCTTCTGCCGTAAAACCGTTCTGGCTCTTAGTCGGGCTTCGATTCGACCAATTGCTCATTGGTATTTCTTTGGTAATCACTCCTGACAAATCACTGTCGATCCTTATTTCAAACTGAACTGTACCCGGCGGTAACCTAAAAATGAATACTTGGTAATATAGGAAATGACACGTTAGTAATACCTGGCTGCTCATCAATTGAATAGAACCGCAAAAAATGGTTAAACTATCTAAAGAATCCTATCGCATAGAGTAGGTTATCTATTTAATGAACTGAATCATTGAATATCAAACTATAAGAAGGCCATATGAGCCAATTTCCTAAATCTGCTACGTTAAATTCATAGATGGCACAATGAGTTCACCAACAAGAAAGCGACTAACCTTTTCACTGCTAAATTAAAGCATTGTTGCCGCCTGTCTGTTTGACTTGCTGCATGAGTTTTTTTTTAAATTTATTTTTATAGCTTATCGTAAAACTTGATTTCACATAAGTACCTACACCTATCCTAGATTTAAGTAGCTTACACTTATTTTCCTACCTATAGTATAGTCTAGACTTAAAAATGTCCCTATTTTTAATTGCTTTGTAGCTTATAATATTTTCAACCTTTTGACGTCCTAACGTTAATAAAATTACATGAAAACATATTGACCGCCATGTATACTATTTCTAACAGAATTAAATGACGACTCTCACTATTCAATACCTACCTAGGCTACCTACAACGTATATGTTGGGTAAAATATGAAATACTTTTCAAAATGGTTAAAATAAATAGACTTTCTTACTTAAGAAACATCCAGTTTGTTTGTATTAGTGTATTACGTATTTTGCTATTTTTTGACGAAATAAGACCTATTTTAGTTATACTTGCTGTCGCTTTTTATCTACTTTTATTTGTTTAACATTTAACACCTAATGCAACGGTAAAATCATTATGAACGTCGGTCCAATTACCCCGGAGTAATCAGCGTACATATTATTATCAAAAACATACATTCGGCTGGAATTGAGAACCTCCTATTATTGTCTGTTAAAAATGCTTGAATTCTTAAAAATTCCAATAAAATACGATATGCGGCAATACCACGACATCACATCAGTGAATTTGAGACATCTGTTGCCGAGGCGCTGCATTATAACGACAGACAGGCGACAGATTTAAGGTTAGAATTACGATCAACTCCACAATGGCGGCCAAACCAGCTCCAATACGTCAAAAAATGGGTTATCAACTTTTCTCGGACATCCGTCATTCTTATAGTTTGATATTCAATGACTGAATCTATAAATACATTAAACAATGACACTAGAAATGTTGCCTCTGTAACAATGAAATAGCTCTTACGATTTTTTTAAATGTTATGATTCAACATAAACTAACTCAACTTCACGCATGAGAGCCGCAAAGATTTTATTCCACTTCCATATGGAAAAACGATTTCTGTTTTAGATGCAGTAAACCTTTCTAGTACCTTTCGTATCTCCAATTACACCCCTAAAGAGTCAGGTTTACCGGGTCATAATAACGGTACAAAATAATTCTTGGTGTGTAAAACTTGATTACTTACCAATATTTTCGCCCCTATCTATCTGATCCGCTACAGATCTACTTGATTTGATTATATCTGTTTTATACCCCTTTTCACTTGGTCGCTTAAACTAGCTACAAAAACACCTTAAAATCTTAATTAAAAATCGATTTTCAGAGGCAAAAGGACGTATGAACAATATTAATAGATTTTTATATAATTGTTTACTTTCAGTAATTGTTTTTGAAACAAAAAATGTTTATACTGCTTTTATAACTAATACCAAACCATAGACTATGAACCTTTCATTTTGATAAATAATAGAATTTTTATATCATCGTTTACTTTTAGGAATTGCTTTTTCTACAAGGTAGAAATTTTTACTGCTTTGCTTTAAATAACTATTTTTACAAAAGCTTAAAAGTTATGAATAGATCTAGCAAAAATTAACCAATACTAAACTATAGACCTTTAATTTTTATAAATAATAGTAAAGGTAAAGAATATATTTTATGGGTAATATACAGAGTGTCTTAAAAAATGTGATAAACAAAAAGGCAGATTGTGTCAAAATATATCACATTTTATCCTATGTTCCCTCATTACCCCTACAGGTGCCAGGGAACTCTGAAGACAGTGGTTTCTTAATACTTTCAAAACGGCAAAAGTTAAAATTCAAATATCCTTATGCACTGAATCGAATTATGGTATTTTAAAGGTCGACATTGTAAAAATGGCGTCAACAGTATGAGAGGGCTGAGTAAATATAGACTTAACTTACGAGTTAAGGTTTCTTGAAGAACCCTCGAACGAAATAACCAAATTTAATAAACGCTTTATTTCTTTGTTCTCCAGAAGATGAACGTTTATACATGTAGAGAATTTACCATCATTTAAACTTCTTAATGATTTAGTCGAAGACTTAAAGCGTCTCATTTATGTCCTTTCAAATTTACACTCCACTTAAAGTATGGAATATTTCTTCAAATCTAGTTTTTGTTCTAAACGACTAAAGACGTACGCACTTAATAACAAGCTCAGCTTCAGGGGATTGAAGAATAAGTTTATCGAAGACAACATAAACATATTTATTATATTATTAAATTTTAAATAAACTTATTATTATTATTATTATTACTTGCGATGCTCATTTTTATATTATATTTTCTATATCTCCGATTAAAAAAAAAGATATTGGCTTGCGGTTTTCACAGATATTCTTCTTATTTATTATTTTTTTTGCTTAAGTTAAAAAATATACAGTGTCACCAGTAAAGTCCGCATCATATGGGATTTTTTTTTATTAATAACTTTATTCAAAATTTGACTTTGGCATCAAGTTCTGCTTCGATCGAGATGAAAATTAAGCAAAAAAATAGTAGTCACGTGATTCGTATTATCTGTCAAATTTTAATTGTTTCCAAAAAATAATTCAAAACTGGGGTTATTTCTAAAAATATCGAAAAAAGTTATGAGAGAAAGTTTTTTTAAATGCAGTTTCTAGCCCACATGCATAAGCTAATTTTGATTTTTTACCTACAGGGTGTTTTCTTAAGGTCGACGAGCGGCCATATCTCGGAAACTTCTGGGCATAGAAACTCAGAAAAAGAAAAATGGTAATTAAAGTGGCCATGAGAAAATTCTGGAAATAATTTTTAAGTTCCGCATTTTGCCGCAAGAGGGCGTAATTGAAAAGTAAATTTTAAAATTTTACATAACTCCGAAAATTCCACATTAAGGTATATGTTTGATAACACCATTTTAAAGCTTGGACAATTATGCATCATTTTGGTCTTATGCTCATTGGCGTACCGACTTTAATAAGAGTGGGAGAAGCTGTTGAAAGTGTAATCATTTAAATCGCTGTAACTTATAAACGACTTATCCGATTTTAGCAAACTAAAGACTGTTTGGAAGAGAAATGTATGCACTTTCACCAATCGTGCTTAGTTGTCCATAATAGTTCTCAAAAAAAATGCCAGAGGGCGCAATTTGCAATAACAATACATTTTTTGATTTTACTCCGAAAAAATAAATCATACGGTATAATTATGATACCATAATCGAAAAGTAGATGAAATCTGCTAGAAAAAATATTGAAACCGCAGCTCGATATCTCCGTTCGTTTCAGAGTTATTGCCAAAACAATAATTTTTAATACATATTGCGCCCTCTAGCAATTTTATTAGAAACTATCTTGTACCATTGGATACGACAATTGAAGGTACTTACCTTTCTCTTCCAAACAAGCTTAAATTTAGTAAAATCGGTTAAGTCGTTTAGAAGTTACAGGGATTTTAATGTTTACACTTTTACTTGATAAGAGTGGGATAATCTATTGAAAGTGTAAACATTAAAATCGCTGTAACTTCTAAACGACTTATCCGATTTTACTAAATTTAAGCTTGTTTGGAAGAACCTTCAATTATCGTATCCAATGGTACAATATAGTTTCTAATAAAATTGCTAGAGGGCGCAATTTGTATTAAAAATTATTGTTTTGGCAATAACTCTGAAACGAACGGAGATATCGAGCTGCGGTTTTGATATTTTTTCTAGCAAATTTCATCTACTTTTCGATTATGGTATCATAATTATACCGTATGATTTATTTTTTCGGAGTAAAATCAAAAAATGTATTGTTATTGCAAATTGCGCCCTCTAGCATTTTTTTTTAGATGGACAACTTCGATTGGTGAAAGTGCATACATCTCTCTTCCAAACAGTCTTTAGCTTGTTCAAATCGGATAAGTCGTTTATAAGTTACAGCGATTTAAATGATTACACTTTCAACAGCTTCCCCCACTCTTATTAAAGTCGGTACGCCAATGAGAATAAGACCAAAATGATGCATAATTGTCCAAGCTTTTTAATGGTGTTATTAAAAATATACCTTAACGTGCAATTTTCGGGGATATCTAAAATGTTAAAATTTACTTTTCAATTGCGCCCCCTTGCGGCAAAATGCGGAACTGAAAAATTATTTCCAGGATTTTCTCATGGCCACTTCAGTTATTAATTTTTTTTTCCTGAATTTCTATTCCCAATAGTTTCCGAGATATGGCCGCTCTTCGACCTTAATGAAACACCCTGTATATTTTGTAAATTGCACCACTTTTGCAAAATAAGACTCAACGCAACCTACATAAAACTTCTTAGTTTTGACAATGCTTTATTTCAGATACATTTTCTTTAAAGTAGCGTGATATTAAATGTGTGTTTTTCTACAAAATCAAAATTTGGCTATTAAAATTTAGTCGTATGTGATTCAAAGTTTATTTGTTTTTGACCCTGTATAAGGTAACTTCATAAAATAAGTATTTTTGAAAACGTAGTTTGTGTCTGAAAGTAATACACCTTAATATTAGGACAAAAAAGAACACAGTGTCATCAGTAAAGTGTTTTTAAGTGAAAAATAAATTTTAGTTTAACAACGTAAAGTTTATCTATTTTCAACGATTTAATTGGAACCCCTATATTATAATTTATTACTAAGCTATGTCATAATAACGTTAACGTGTATTACTTTCAGACACAAACTACGTTTTCAAAAATACTTATTTTATGAAGTTACCTTATACAGGGTCAAAAACAAATCACATGCGACCAAATTTTAATAGCCCAATTTTGATTTTGTAGAAAAACACACGTTTAATATGGCGACACTTTAAAGAAAATGTATCTGAAATAAAGCATTGTCAAAACTAAGAAGTTTTATGTAGGTTGCGTTGAGTCTTATTTTGCAAAAGTGGTGCAATTTACAAAATATAGGTAAAAAATCAAAATTATCTCATGCAGCTGAAATTTTGCATGTGGGCTAGAAACGGCATTTAAAAAACTTTTTCTAATAAATTTTTTCGATATTTTCAGAAATAATGAATTATTTTTTGGAAAAAATTAAAATTTGACAGATAATACGAATCACGTGACTTACTATTTTTTTGCTAGATAATGCGAATTTTTGCTTAATTTTCATCTCGATCAAAGCAGAACTTAATGCCAAAGTCAAATTTTGAATAAAGCTATTAATAAAAAAAAATCCTATATGGTGCGGACTTTACTGGAGACACTGTATATCGTTGTATTTAAAATTTCTGAGAAATGAAGAAATTGTTGATTCTGCTAAATAGCGCCTTCTAGTTGTCGAAACGGAATTCAGAACGACTTCGTTTCTTATAAAATTGATAGCACAAAAAAATCCCTATTCAGCGAGTTCAAATTTGTCAAATACCGAATTGTGAATATTTTTGCACAGCAATATTATATAATATATATATATAAAAAGGTAGAGTAAAAATTCAAAAACAAAAGTTATCCAGAATTTTCATTAGATTGAAAAATGTAACCTTTGATACATGTTTAGTTGTACAACCGGTACAAGAATTTTGACCGTGGTTTTCCCCCCGGGAAATCTTGAAATTTTATTCAAAGTTGTTTTAGGCCACCTACTAATCGACACCCTGCATAGATTAATAATGAACGTACGGTTATCAAATCCAACACAAAAACTCACCATTTCATTCGAATGGCACTATGTCTGTTTTCCTTGTGGGTGGCAGAATAGGAATTGGTTTGATCTTGAATCACCGTAAATTCGAACTCGTCGCCCACTTGCAACTCGCTCGTTTTGTTCACATCCAATATTTCGTTGAAGTGGAAAAATAGCCTTGCTTCCCGTTCAACACATTTAAGGAAACCAAAACCTTAAAAAAGAATTACAGATTTTTTCTTTTACAACAAAGAAAATGTTTAAAAATACACAAATTTAAATAAAATGATCTCCCTTGTGGTTAAGGGGACTGGTGCAATTTTTCTATATACAGGGTGTTTGTCATTCTTATTGTATTAAAATACATTAAATATCTCAAATATTTTCCAATGGGCTTTACTAAATTTTGATTTTTATCCTATCGCATAGATTCTATTCTATTCTGCCCGGTATTATCAAAACAAAGCGGCTTCCGAAATTCATTGAAGGACACAATATTCCTTGTAGTTTCGCTGTTTATTTAGTAAACACCCTGTATATTAGATTGATATAGGTATGGTAAGCTGTTCAATAATTTCGATATGTCTCATGCCACACTAGAACAAATTATAAAAATTTCATAAAAAAAGCTGAAAAATGACAATGACAATGTAATTTTAATTTTCTGAAAAAAAAAACTGTGCAATTTAGAAAACATTTTAATAAGAATGTTTATTTTATTATAGTTGACTTGTTTGATAGTATTGGCAATATGTATATAATCAATACATTATTATGATACAGGGTATTAATGAATATCATGTAGATATTTAAGGGAGTGATAGTGCTCAAGATAGAAAAAAATACTTATAAACACGCGGTCAAAAATCTTTATTTTTGATTTGCTGTCAGTTTTTATTTTTTTTTTTTTATTTTTCTCACACATTTTTGATTTAGTACACTTATTAGTTTTTGGAATATCTACCAAAAAATGTCAAAAATGTCGGATGCAGTATAGGGTGTGATTTTTTTTGCGCTACCTTATATTGTACTTTTTTTAATACCCTGTATAAATACTGATTAATAGTTTTATTTGTTTTTGGCTCCTTACATTTTTATCGTATCTGTCATATTTTTTAGTTATTTGCGAAAATAGCTGTCAATGCAAACCAAGGATTATCAAAGTAACAAAATTTAGTTTGCTAATTAATTAATATGTAATTTAATTTCAACAAACCCGAACAAACTAAAAAAATTATAAGAAGTCCTGCAAACGACCTACTTTTTGCTGGCGGACTCTCTCAAATATCCCAAGAGTATTGCGAATCATATCACATAAAGCTGTAATTCCGTACCTCAAATTTTCCTATGTCTGGATAAGAGTCTGATGTCCCCAGAAACAATAATCTAGACAATTTAAATCGGGGGATCTTGGGTCAGCGAGGAAACCCTTAAACTGCTAATAGACGCTCATCAATTTGTAAATGTGGCAACACAGTGTAAACACGTTGATTGCGAGTCGTTAATGAAATTACTTTAAATAAACCGAATATTATCCAAATTATTAGTGAAACGAGTGTCCGGGCTGTTACAGAGGTGCATAGCATTGGGCACTTGTGTTTTCAACTGATTTTAATAAGAAAAATAACTAATAACAATAAAAATTAATACTGCCGAATTGCAAGGTCAATTCACGGTCGTGTTTCTTCCAACGGCAAAACGCAGTGTGGCCGTGCGGCGTTGTCGGTGCTACCGAGATGTCGAACGAAATATGTAATTTGTGCAAATTAACAGTGGATGATAACCAGGATGGCTTATTGTGCGAGATATGCTTCGGCTGGAAGCATAGGGAATGTGTCGCTATGACAAAGAAAGCGTATCAACGAATCAGCAAGGCCCCAGAGCCGTGGATCTGTGATGGATGCACAGCAAATAAAACTAAAAATGATAGAAAAGCGCGAGCGAACAGAAATATCACCCTGGAAGATATTATGGATAAGCTGGAGAGTATGGAACGAAAATATTCTGATTTGGTAAATAAGTATGAAGAACAAATAAAAATCAATGATATTGTTCAAAAAGAATTGAAAGAGGTCAAAAAGCAACTTAATAAGTCGGAACAGAGTAAGCTAATGAATAATTTGATGGTACAGGGTATACCGAGTAAGGAAAACGAAAATTTGCAAGAAATCGTTAAGCAAATGGGACAGTATTTGGGTGCACCAATAAAGAAAACATTTACTGCATACCGTTTAGAAAAGAACGACAATAGCCCAATAAAAATAGAATTTGAAGATGGCAACGAAAAAGAACAATTGTTTAAATCAAAAAAAAAGACTACACATAGAAAGCAGTAACCTGGGATATTCTAACAACACCAAAATATATCTGAACCATGAATTAACGAAAGATAATATAAAGTTGCATACAGCGGCCAGAGAGTTTAAGAAACAAAACAATTTTAAGTTTCTTTGGATTAACAATGGAAATATTTTCAATTGCAAAATCGATAGGTAATAGGGCCTCGCAAACAAGGGATTAAAGTTCTATATATGAATATTCAGAGTGTTAGGAATAAAATTGAAAATTTGGAATGTTTCACGATAAGGAATGATTGTGATGTTCTGATACTAGTGGAAACATGGTTGAATAAGGAAGAGTGCTTTTTGTATGAGATTGATAGTTTTACAGCTATACACAAGTGTAGAGATGGAAGAGGCGGAGGGGTGTCAATCTATGTAAAATCCAATATTAAAATAAGAGATATAGATACACAACAGACGATCAAATCATAGACTGGTTATGCGTTAATATAGGTGAACAAAACCTGAAAGTAAGTGCACTATATAAACCGCCTTCTTACAGTGATGTATTATTTTTTGGTGATGTTGAAAAAATTATGTTGAAATACCCGAAACATCATATAATAATTATTTATATCATTGTAGGAGATATTAACATTAACAAAATTTTTGCAAAAATGTAAACTAATCACAGACTATAAAAATCATTTAAGTCTACACTCTTTTAAAATCTGTAATACTATATCAGAGAATTATCCCATAAGAGAAACGGTTAATAATGTTAGCATAATTGATCACGTTTTAAATGACATAAATTCTAATTTGGTACATTCTTTAAATATTCAATACAACTCGCTGTCAGATCACAATAGCTTATCATTTAAGATTAGTCAACAGAATGTTAGGAAGTATATACCAAAGGTATCTTTTAATCTAAAATTAATTAACTATAAACAGTTCGTGAACCAATTCAGTAATAAACTTAAGGGAATAAAAATAACAACTTTTGAACAGCTTATAACCCTAGTAAATGAAACAAAAAATAATTGTATTAGTAGTAAAACCTTAAAAATTAGAAAAGGAAATGAATGGATTAATCAAAATATATTAAAAAGTATTAAATTGCGAAATCGAGCATATAATAGAAAAATGAAACACCCACAAGTTCGGAGGTTCGATATGGAATTTAAGCACTACAAAAATCGGGTAAATAACCTAATAAAAACCGCAAAAAATGTATATTTCCGAAAAAAGTGGGAATCAGCGGGTACAGATACCAAAAAACAGTGGAGGTTTATTAATAATTTTTTTGGTAAGCAAATAGGGACAACTGACATCGAGTGTATAGAAGTAAATGGTAAACTTATTTATGAAAATAAGGATATTGTGAATTTTCTAAATCAGTATTTTGTGGAAATAGGCGAATCTATTGTTAAAGATGTAACGAATGAAATAAGTAACTTAGGTATAAATAACACTTTTAGTGAGATCGCGTGTGATAACTTGATATCTAGGATAGAGTTAACAACGAAAGAGGAAATAAATGAAATTATACTGGAACTGAAAAAAAATTCGGCACCCGGAAATGACGAAGTGTCAGTAATGGATTTAATTAACCTTAAAGATTTGATAGTAGAGTCAATTGCAGCATTAGTAAATCAGGCATTAACAACTGGTATATTTCCAAGGGAACTTAAAACAAGTAAGAAGTGTCTCATTTTTAAAGCCGGGGAAAAAAAGTCAATGAATAATTATAGGCCTATTTCTGTGATCAGTGTACTCTCTAAAATTCTAGAAAAGGTAATAAAAAAAAAGAATGACACGATTTATGGAGGATAATTCATTATATAATAAGTTCCAGTATGGTTTTATACAAAGAAGTAGTACCTTGTCCGCAACCCTTGATTTTGTGAGTTTTGTGACGAAAGCTTTAGACCAAAAGAAAATTATAGTCGTGGTTTCAATCGATTTACGCAAAGCATTTGACACGGTTAGTATAGATATACTTTTAAGAAAATTACATAATATGGGCTTTAGAGGTAAATTTTATGACATTCTGGAATCTTACCTGAGGGATCGTAGCCAGTACGTTAAATTGGGTAGTATTATTAGCGAAACATTGCTAAATGGCTATGGAGTACCGCAAGGTTCGGTCCTTGGACCACTACTTTACTCGCTGTTTGTCCTTAACTTACGAATTGCTAATCTTAAAGCCCAATATTACACATTTGCGGATGACACATTATTAGTATACATAGGTGAAAGTGAGGAGGAATTGGTGAGACTAATTAACGAGGATCTCGATAGATATCTTAGATGGCTGTACTCCAATAAATTAAAAATTAATATTGACTAAGTTTATAATTCTCAAACAAAAAAATAAACAAGTAAATGATTTTGATCTAAAAATTAATAATGTTAAACTGGAACAGGTAACATCCCTTAAATATTTGGGATAGATAGTGGGTGAGTATACATAAATAAAATAGTAAATAAGGTAAATCCTATGATTCCTGTTATTTATAAGTGTAGAAATTACATTTCGTCTAAGACAAAAAAACAAATATATACTGCTTTTTTCTTGACACACTTGAGATATCTGTTACCCATCTGGGGAACATGTGGGAAAACCAATTTCAACGAAATGCAGATATTGCAAAATAAGTTTCTAAAAATTTTATTTAATTATGAGTACCTTACACCAACAAATACTTTATACCAGGAACTAAATGTACCTAAACTGGAGCAAATATTGGAATTTGAACAATGCAAACTTGTTTACAAAATACTTAATAACCTACAAAAATCAAACACAAATTTTCAATCTGTTAGCGACATTCATAATCATGCTACAAGATCGCACTCAAATTTATATCTATCACAGAATAGAACAAACATATTTCTAAATAGTCCTGTTCAGCTTGCTGCTAAATGTTTTTATAGTTTAAACTATAACATTAGATTTACCGATTCTTACCCACTTTTTGTGAGAAAATGTAAAAACTTCCTGAACATTCATTGAAGTATAGGTATCTTTTAGGTTTAATTATTGCGACTTACTATCTAGTCAACTGCTATAACACTGTTAATTTTAAGTTATTTAAGTCTCGAGGCCAGAGCTATAAAGTACTGATTTGAGATTAAAAAAATGAAATGTAAATAGTTGATATAAAGTTTAATTATTAATAAAGTTGTTTAAAAAAAAAATTTTCCTGGAAATACACTGGCAGCGGAAGCCCCCATTGATCAAGGAGAACCCCCGGATTTAAACATCATTAAATCGGTGGTCACTAGCGAGAAGCTCGAGTGGGCGATCGACTCATTCGACCCGTATAAATCACCAGGACTAGACGGAATAATGCCCGCCATGCTACAAAGGGAAAAAGATCCTAATACCTTGGCTCCTGGTGATATACAGAAGCAGCTTGTATTACACGCATTTACCTGCAAGCTGGAACAAGATTAAAATAGTATTTATACCAAAGGCTGGTAAAAGCAGCCACACGACTGCCAAATACTTCAGACCGATTAGCCTATCTTCGTTTCTCATAAAAAGGTTGGAGAGGCTGTTAGATACACAAATCAAGAACTCGGTACCAGAAGAAAGGCTGAGCTCGTCTCAACACGCCTATACAAAAGGCAAATCAGTGGAAACAGCGCTACATGAGGTAGTAGGCGCAATTGAAAAATCACTTAGAAATAAAGAGTACACTCTTGGAACCTTCATAGATATTGAAGGGGCCTTTAATAACGTCACGACTGAGGCAGTTTGCGATGCCATATTAGAATCAGGGGTCGATAACTGCATCTGCCGTTGGATTCACAAGATGCTGAAAGGCCGTAAAATCTGCTCTAAATTAGGAAGCAGTGAGATATCCAGGATTGCCGGAAGAGGAACTCCACAAGGCCGGGTTCTGTCGCCAACTCTGTGGCTAAGAGTAATGAACAAAATTCTTAGATCGTTAGAAAGGGCTGGATTCAAGGTGATTGCATATGCCGACGATTTAGTTATACTTGTGTCGGGCAAATATTTAAATACCATCAGCGAACTAACAGAAACAGCGCTACGAAAACTAGAACGGTGGGCTGCGAAATGTGGTTTGAAAGTCAACCAAGAAAAAACGGAGCTGGTTCTATTCACACGCAGAAGGGTGATTGAGAACTTCAGGCTCCCAGTCCTGGACAACAGTACTTTAGTGCTGAAAGAAAAAGCAAAGTATCTAGGATTGATACTCGACTCCAAGCTTAACTGGGGCATGAACTTACAAGAACGAGTCAAAAAGGCGTCAGTTGCGTTCTATGCCTGCAAAAAAGCTATTGGTAAGAAGTGGGGACTTAAACCTCACATAGTACACTGGATCTATACAGCCATTGTAAGACCTATACTTTCCTACGGGGTCCTGGTCTGGTGGACTGCTTTGGAAAAAGCAATAAACATGAAGAAACTGACGAAGGTACAACGGGAAGCTTGTTTAGGAGTGACCGGTGCCCTTCACTCAGCACCGACGGCAGCACTGGAAGTGATGCTGCATCTTATACCCGTGGATATTTACGGAAAAAGTGTGTCTGCAAAAAGTGCTCTACGACTGAAAGAGTCGAAATGCTGGACCAGTGCCAACTACGGACACAGCAGCATACTAAGGATATATCCAGGCCAAAATCTGCGAGAGCCGACCGATTACACTGTTTCGCTGCCAGACTTTGGAAGGGGCTTTTCTATGCTCATTCCGGGTAGGGAAGAGTGGGAAGGCAATCAAGTAACAATGGAGGCGGATTACTCGATCTTCACAGACGGTTCAAAAATGGACGACGGGGTGGGAGCTGGCATCTTCTCGGAGAGCATGCTAATACAGAGCTCATACAGACTCCCTGACTACTGCAGCATTTTCCAGGCAGAGATTTTTGCAGTGGATAAAACAGACAGTACCCTGCGGGATCACCCTGGCTTGAGAGGACCTGCGTCTATAGCTATCTATATAGACAGTCAAGCAGCAATTTGCTCCAGCAGCACTAAGTCAAAATTAGTAAGGCGCTGTCGCAACAATCTCTGCACACTTGGTGCTCAACATCGAATCACCTTGTGTTGGGTTCCTGGACACAGCAACATATATGGCAACAAGACTGCTGATGCGCTCGCCAGGGAGGGCGCAAGCATGTCTGTCGAACTAGCAGAGAATACTGTGGCTAGACCACTGGGATCAGTCAAGGAAGAGATAGATCGAGCAGCTAAACAACTTGCGCAAAGCAGATGGACAGGACTTACAACTTGTAGCATCTCCAGGCAATTGTGGCCTCTACTTGAAAACCAAAGAAAAACCGCAGCACTATTACAGCACAGTCGGAAGGACCTAAGAAACATCACTGCCGTAATCACCGGACATTGCTTGTTCGGTAGACACGCTGAACGTATGCAAATACCAACTAACGACTTCTGCAGAAGTTGCAGAGATGAGGAAAGTATTCAGCATTTCTTGTGTGAATGCCCCGGCCTCGCGAGAAGAAGGTTCAATGCACTGGGGGAACCATTTTTTAATGATCTGGAGGAAGTGAGCAGCCTGCAACTGGGTCGACTTACTAAGTTTATTAACAGCAGTGGCTGGTTTGAATGAGCTGTCCAGATTCTTCTACGATCGTGTTAACCATCAGGAAGCTGATGCAATAGGTTCCGCGGAACATGTGTGGTACCACAACGGTCCTATAGGACTACGTGTGACTGTTTGGTCAATTCCAGAAGTCTGCCACTCTAACCTAACCTAACCTATTAATAGCCAATAACTATTATACAGTATGTCTCCGTAAGTTCGCATCATATGGAAAACCTTTTTATTATTGATTTCTCAGAAAATTTTATTCTTTATAAAAAGCTCTGCATGGTCTAAAACCTAAAATGCAACTATCAGATATTAAATTTTCCCAGACATATACGGGGTTTGTCAAAAAATATGAATTTTGCCCAAGAGTAAAGTACCTTTATATTTGACAATATCGAAAATTGATATTAAAAAAAGTTGATCAGAACTAAAAACCACGTTTAAATATGCAATTACACCTATTAACGATGAAAAAATATGTTTTGTTTTTTTAAATAATTTTTTATATTGCAAAGAAAACACATACAAATAATAAATTGTTTAACTGACATAATAATACTAGAAATTTAATTTTCACTTATTCCACTAATGCCTCAACATATCCACCCTCTCGTTCAATACATTTCATCGTTCTATTGGCAAATTTCCTTAATACTTTTCTTATCATTTCTGAAGAAATTTCCCGGTATGATTGTGTAATTACCCTCTCCAAATGATTAACATCATGAAAAGGCCATTGCTGGTAAACTTTTTGTTTTAAGTAACCCCCTAAGAAGTAATCTAGAGGGGTTAGGTCAGGGGATCTAGCAGGCCAAAAAATATCTGAATATCTGTGCATAACTTTTCCATTGAACAAATGTTCAAGATATGCCCTAACATTTAACGTACTGTGGCATGTTGCACCGTCTTGTTAGAACCAAACACATTGACGTTCTTGTAAAGGTAGTTCGTCCATAAAGTCACTGATTTGATTTTGCAAAAATTGTAAATAACGTTCGGCATTCATAGATTGGTGAAAAAAATATGGTCCTATTAATCTGTTCTTGTAAATACCACACCACACGTTTGTTTTAAATGAATATTGGTCACGAGACTTTATTGTAAAATTGGGATTTTCCTCAGACCACCAGCGACAATGTTGTGACGAGACAGTTCCATTTGAAGAAAATGTTGCCTCATCGGAAAAAATTATACGTCTCGGAAAAAAACGGTCCTCTTCTAACTCTCCTTGGATGAGAGAGCAAAAATCGAAGCACCTATCATAGTCCCTTTCTTTCAATGTGTGAACGATTTTTCGTTTGAATGGTCTGAAATTATTTCGTTTTAAAATTCTTCCCACTGTATCCTTACTTACATTTTGTTGTATTAACGACTTTCTTTTGCGCAATGACACTTTTGGATGTTCTACAACAGACAGCATTACTTCTAACTGCGTGTTCTCATTGGCAACCAGTTTTCGGCGTTTTCCATTTAAGTTATTGTTTAAACTTCCAGTAGTCTTAAATTTATTCATTATTCTTGTAACAGTTGATTGATAAATATTTTTATTGGGATGTCTATTATTAAAAATAATTGCTGCTTCTCTATGCGTTTTATAGTTTTCTCCCACAATCAAAACAATTTCAATTTTTTCTTCACAACTTAATAGAATAACACCATTTTTATGTACTTTATAAATTTTAACGCGTTTTGACGGTCCCTGTCAAACATTTCTTGCTATCATCACATTTGTATGTCATAGCACCCTACATTACATGTAACTAGAGTTAAATTTGCATTGTTATCGTACACACAGGGTGGATATGTTGAGGCATTAGTGGAATAAGTGAAAATTAAATTTCTAGTATTATTATGTCAGTTAAACAATTTATTATTTGTATGTGTTTTCTTTGCAATATAAAAAATTATTTAAAAAAACAAAACATATTTTTTCATTGTAAATAGGTGTAATTGCATATTTAAACATGGTTTTTAGTTCTGATCAACTTTTTTTAATAACAAATTTCGATATTGTGAAAAATAAAGGTACTTTACTCTTGGGCAAAATTCATATTTTTTGACAAACCCCGTATATGTCTGGGAAAATTTAATATCTGATAGTTGCATTTTAGGTTATAGACCATGCAGAGCTTTTTATAAAGAATAAAATTTTCTGAGAAATCAATAATAAAAAAGTTTTCCATATGATGCGAACTTACGGAGACATACTGTATATCATTAAAATCAACTAGCATGTTTTCAAGAAATTTTGGAAAAAGTTAATCTTTAACGCCCTCTACGGGCTAAACGAGGCAATTTTAAATAACTAGGTTGTCTTGAAACGACCTATTTCGACGTCGGGAGTTCGTTATCAAAACTTGTACACGTATTTCCCGCCCCGTATAATGGCAACAGAGAGAAAATCTACCTTCTTTTAGGGAAGCTACAACTCCCAGCTCCCGCTTCTCGCCCGAGGCGGCAAAACTTTCATCTAGTAATACGATGTGGGTGGCCCGGTCCAATGCATCCCTCCTGTCAGTTGCTATTTGGAATTTTACCCAGTCACCATATCTAAAAGATAAAAAAAAATACATAAGTATAGACGATAGTATAGTGTCCGCGAAAATAGTTAAAAAGCGAATATTGTGGCATATCCGAAAAGTGTTTAACTGTTTTTTTTTATATTGGAATACATAGGGACACAATGGATACCCTGGGGCGGGTAGACCTTGTTAGGACTCTACGGGCAGCCGTAACCGTGCATTATTTACTTTAGGTATTGGAATAATAATATCAGTTTTCCAAATAACTGAATAAAAATTATTTCAAATTGAATGATTAAATATATGTTTAAGAGGATTTAAGCAATTATTGTTCATACAGAGTTCTAACATTATCAAGGTTGCACAATCGATTCCACAAGAATCTGTTAATTTTTATGATATCATAGTTTGAGATATGTTTTAAATTAGAGAATACATCATCACTTATTATAGGTGATTTATTAGTAAAATAAAAGGAAATCAAATATTCACTAGGTAACATATCGCTTACTGAATTTACATTATATTTTATAAAGGCCTGTTGATCTTTTTTAATTGATTTGAAAATTTAATTTCTTACATTTACATAGCAATCAGGACAATTTATATTTTTTTTTAAATATTTTTTTATGCTTTCTTTTTTAATTTAGACATTTCTTTTATTGTAGGAGTAATCCATTGATGTGACTTTTTACTATTCTTAATTAGTTCTAATGGAGCATATGTTTTTCAAATAAATTTATAATATCATTATTAGAAAGTTCAACTTGTCTCTCAAAGTTATTATTATTATTATTATTATTTACAAAAAGCCGATATCACTTTTTTTTATCTAAAGCCGAAAAAAATATATTGTATTTTTCTATTGAAATAATTATTTAACAAATTTGCTTTAAGTTATTTTTGAGATAGGAGACTATGATTTTAAATCTGAGCATAACTTTTTATTTTAAACAACTTTTCTTTATGCCATTTTGCTTTATTTAAAAAAATAAAGGTACGATTTTCATATTTTTTGCTCTACCCTGTATGCTATTTGACTTAGAAGTCATTCCTAGTGCATCCGAAATGGTTATCGGACATGCACCAACTTTTGGCAGTATTTAAACTTTGGTTGTACAACTACTAAAAAATCCAATTTGTTGCACACTAAGTGGACCACACTGTATACAGAATGCCATTTTTGGAACCAACCATAAATCTTGATGGGCCAAAAAATTTGTTCGATATTGATATGCTTTATAAACTAAAAATTTGTATTTTTATTTACTCTGATATCATTAAAGAAAAAATAACATTCATTTTTCTGTAACAAGGAATGTGCATAACCATGATACAAAAGCAAGACATTTTCTTACCATTACAAAACAGGACAAATTTTGGAAAGATTTTCATTTTGCATAATGGTATTAATTTGTATATTTCAACCCCAAAAAAACTGTGAAAATGTAAATTTCTTAAAAAAAAAAAAGATGTTTTTTATTAGATTGTTATAATATATTGTAATTTCCCTATTATAAACTGTAAGTTTCTTAGGAATAAAGTTTAAACTAAAAAAAACTCCTAAAAAAATTACCCTAACACACAAAGGCTATAGTGGACAGAAAAAAAGTAAACGACGCACATGAACAAATAACATTGGTATACCTCAAAGTAAAATCCCCCATTTGATCCTTCTCACTAAACGAAATTTCTCTGATCTCTTTCGAATCAGCAACTTTATACGTTATTCTTCCTGGTAAAGGTTCGTTGGTAGATCGAAGATTCTTGTCAATGGCCTTGGTCACCTGACCCTTGAGGGTATCCGGTTTTAGATCCTCAAAGATTACAGTGCCAGGCGGTAGCTTCGTTATGTTGCATGCCACTTCTTTACCCTAAAATATATTTAAAGTTAGTTAAGATTGCGAATATATCTCTTATCAATGAAGTGCAGTTAATTTTTGAAAAATTTATTTTATAAAAGTACAGTTACGGACAAAAAATAACAAACTTACAAAATTTTATAAAATTGTTTTTTTTATGGTTTCATAGTATAATAGACTGGTAAAAGATTAATTTCAATATTTCAAAAGGCAAATAAATCCATCCAGTTCTAACCTTTGTCCACTAAAAAATAATGTTTTGGTATATTTAAAAAACAAATTATAAACAAAAAAAAACATATAAATATGACCAAAATTAATATTGTCTTGCAAAGCCATTTTCCTCAATAATTAATTTTCGGGAAACGATAAGCGGAGGAACGCCAATTCAAGTCAAACAGTCTACACGTGCGCGGATCACATCAATATAATCGAGGTGTACCTAGGTGTGTACCTAGGTGTGTACCTAGGTGCTTGTTGATGGACCCGCATACCAAATTTTATGATTTTCTAATAAGCCAATTAAATCTGTCTTCATTTTGTAAACTCCAATATCTACAATTTTTAACATTTGGTTCATTGTTTAATGTGACTATTGATGTTTTCATCGTAAAACAAATACTACGCGAGAATTTCCTATTGACAATTTCCATAACTTGAAAACAAATGTTCGTTCTTCGTATTTCATCACCTTCTCCAATTCCTGCTGTTTTGATATTTATAGGGATACTATTTATACTTATGTAATTTGCGCAGTACTGTGGTGTGATCATAGACAATTTACCTTTAGATAAGCAAACAATAATCACGAAAGTGACAGATTTATGGCCTCGTGCATGTAAACAAAGCTAGACACTATTAGACATGCGCACTGCAAAATTATCGTTTGACGAATGGGAAAATAGACGGGTCCGGGCTTTAAAATTTAAATTCTTGCCAAAAATTGGACTTTCTTCTCAATTTTTGATTAAGTTGGGAAAAAAGGTAGTGATTTCTGGCATTTTTAGTAGTAGCAAACCTATCAGATTTTAAGGATAGAAAATTGTTTTTAAAATTTGTTTAAAAATGATTCGTCGTCGTGTTTTTACTTCGAAAAGGAAGAGAACAAGAACAAGCGAACTAAACTAGTCTTATAAAATCGAATATAAAAACAAACAAAACCAGCAAAATAACCAATCTTTGATGTTATCGCGTACCTAAGCTCAAGTCAAATATTAGTTGGTATATTGGTAAAAACTTGGGTACGTGTAAAACATTTTCAAGCAAAATTTCTTGTTCAAGAATTTGAAAAGTGTTTGCCCGAGAACATGACCCGTGGAATACTGGCTTTATTAAAAGCTTAATGTCGGGGTGTACAGATTTTAACCAAAAAATTAATCAACCAACAACTTTGACAACATTTATTTCCTCACAATCGGACACAATACACTAAACTACACAAAAACTAGAAAACCGTAAATATTAAACACCCACAATTCACGATAGCTAAGAAAACTACAAGGAATCCACAGAGAAACCAAAACACAACAAAAATGGCGGCCGAGCCGGTTCTGAGAGGGTATTTTGAGCATGTCGGTAAAGTAAGACAGGCCGATAACACGAGGTTTGTGCGCATGCACGAAGGTGTCCAGAGGGAAGGCAGCTGACCGGCGAGTCATGCGTTCGGATGTATTTTTTCACCCATAAAACGTAACTTTTGTTTGCGCAGGAGATAAGCTGTACGTATCTAAAAGTAAATTGTCTATGATGGGTGTGATGCTTTTCTACAGTTTTGCCATTGCTAATTCCATGGAGTAAAAGTTCGGAATCTCTGTATTATTTTCTGGTGCTCATCATTATTTTGCTCTAAGCAGTTACATTTATTTTTACTCTCAAAATTACGAACAATATTTAGAACTGTTGTTTTGCTTGTAATGGGTCTGTTAGAAAATATCATAGAGAACATTTCGGATACTCTCCAAGAACTATTTTTCACGTAGTACCACGTAATCATTGTTATTTTTTTCTTGAATACTGCAAAACACGTTGAAACTAATAAGAGGTCTAGTAGCATTTGACATTATCATTATTATTCCTGGTGGTTTCATTGGGGTATGTATCACAGCCGTATTTAATTTATAAGAATTATACAAAGAGTTTTTCATAAATAATTTAATTGGCAGCAGGATGATATCTAAAATTAGATCTTTATTTTACGCCATTGTATGTCTATGCGCCTCCACAGTGGTTTCGAATGGATGGTTCTCTAAAAAAAGTTATTATCTTTTTTAATATCCTAACCTTGCCCTTTGTTGTTGATTTATTCTGTTTGGTTTGTGAAAAATTGTATTGCTAAATATTGTCTCTCTAAGATATATAAGTTGAATTACATTAGACAAAATAATGTGTCCTGGTTTGTTCGTCCGCAATAGGGAACTTTCCAATTTTTTTTTTCAATAATATGATTTAGTTAGGCCTGAAAAAAGTATTCCCCAATTATTACTCCTTAAAAATCAAAAATAACTTGGTAAAAATTCTTTAAAGTTTCGCGCGTGTCGAAAGCATTTCAAACGATCTCTCATCCGTCATCCTGACAAATCCTCAAATTTATTGAAAACCTATAACCTATTTCGTGGATATGTCACACACAAATCTGACAAATGATACCCCTTGACGTCACGACTACTAGCAGCGCGTTTTTACCCGCTTGAAATAATTTGAATTTTGGGGCATTTTTAAATCTTTCTAGCGGTCTTTTGGGACGAAATATGTTGTTTTTTTTGCTGCCATATGTTTTATGACAATATGTACTTATGATTTATAGAATTTTTTCCCAATTTAAAATTTTTGTCAAGTTCCCTATTGTTCATCGCAATGGTATAGTCAGGAATTGTTTCCATCTGAAATCTCGTTATGCAAATTTTTTTAGGAATTACCAAAGAAATATATACTCAGAATACTCACATTACGAGTCTGAATCGTGTACTCCACATCGTCGCCCAGCCTCAGCTCCTCCTTAGTTTTGGCCTCTGAGAAATGGAAGAAAATCTCCTTGACGACGTCGGCGCGTTCGATGAACCCGAAACTGTCTTTCAACGAACACACCACGCCCTGGTACTTGACCGGGTGCTTCGGGTTCTCTAGTCGGACGTGGCACGCACCCAAGTTCCCTCTGAAAAAGATGTTGAACTAGTTAAATTGTTAATTTTTTTAAAATATTAGTTTATTTATATATTTTAGATGAATCATATTAGGGAATATTGTGCTCTTATTATAAATCTTTTCAAAATTTGAATATAAGGTAGTTATTTGTACAGACAGTATGTTTGATGTATACTAGAATATGTAAGTCGGAAAATGGATTGAACAAACTTGAAGTGAAGACACAACTGGCCGCATATAAGATCTAAATTTCATATTTTCGGCAACAATTGTGTCGTAGACGCTAACTCTAAATCATTGCAGAGGGGGTGGAGTAGTCTTACCTGTTATTGGTGGCAATCTGAAAACTGACCCTGTCCCCAGACTGTAAAACAACATTTCCCTCAACGTCGTCCTTCGTGTAGGGCAAGAAGAAGCACTCGCCCCTGTTCTCGTAGCTGATTCTTCCCATAGTGTCTCCCCCCGAGCCCTCGCCTCGGACCTCGGTCGTAACGGTACCCGTCACACGCTCCTCGCTCATAACCTGGAAATTAAAAAAAAAATGCAAAAAGGCCTTATTGTATAAAAACTGTTTCTGTTAATGAGTTTTTACTTTCCCAACAGAGAAAGTAACATGCTTCTCATAGTCTAGTAAACGAACCGCTTAAGCTTAGAAACCTGATTTGTAAGGAGGATAGATTGTATCATGTGAAAGAACACTTGAGTGCTATATTTTTTGTCCAGTTCTTGCCCGAGATGGCTGGAGCCCAATTTTTGAAAACCAGGGAGTATAACAGTCGAGAGAAAGTAGGCGTGGTTCTACTGAAAATGGATAAATCGTATTCTTGAACGTCGTTCTATTCAATAGCGATAGAACGATAGCTCCCTGTTGTTTCTACTGGGTAATTTTAGAGGAACGGACGGGGAGCATGCATCATAACCCAACTTCTTAACTTGTTTTTATTATTTTATAAAGTGAGTTTGTTTAAGTGTTCTTTGGGTGTCGTTTGCCTTGTTTGACCGAGCTAATGGACAATAAATAACGATTTGGTCTTGTGGGATGAAATAATTCTAAACGTGGACGAAGCAGTCGAATTTATCGAGATTGAAAGGGTAATATTTCCAAAGGCAGATCCGTTTGATCTATCTGACAAGAAGTTTATTAAAATATTTAGGCTTACGAAACCCATGTGCGAGAATTTAATAAACTTACTCACCCTTTATTCCTGAATCAACTAGGACGTCAGCTTTAACTATACAAACGAAGGTACGTTTAATTCCACACAGGTAATAAATTCTGGCAGGGATTCTTTATTTATATAATGAAAAATTTCAATGATTCTGTCATATACTGAAGTAATCTTGTTCTAATTGGGCATTGGGTTTTTGATATTTCCAGATAATTCTTTTTTATCTAAACTAAACTAACTACCCTTATTATTACTTATTTAAACTTATTTTATAATTTGTAGGTTTTAGCGGCTCTACGTTTCTTTGGCCTTGGTAGTTACCAAGAAATCTTATGACAAGGGAAATTAAACAAATTTACAAAAAATTCTGCATTGAGATTGGACTATAACTTTGGCTTTGTTCCCCGCTTTATGTTCAAGAATACGGATTTCTGCATTTTGTGATAGCGAGAGGACAAATAGTAGTCCGCTCCCCGGCGAACGTTCTATTTTATCGCCCTCAAGAATCGAGCTCCTGAATAGCTGCACACTTCAAGCAAAAAAAAAACTCTTGGCGAGAGTTAAAAAAAAACCTTACCTGGTACTTTCAGTTTCATATAATTTTACTATCTGATAAATACCAATTTGTCAGATAAATAAACGAGCATTGGTAATCTGGAGGATAAATAATAATAAAGCATATTTGAGTTTGCTCTAAATGACCGATACTACTAACAAGATCGAAAACTTTGGTGCCAAAAAATGATTCTTTAATTTTTTTTTATTGCTTTGAAAAAACGAAACAGGAAATATGGTAAAAACTAACTTAAGCGCGATCAAGCCTGAAAAATTGCCTAACTCCTTCAATATTTGAGGAACACCGAAGGTGCCGCGCAACTAACCAGATCCAACCTCACTATACTTACTACCTCGGGAGCGATCTTCGTGACGGCACTGGCGATCGGCTTGCCGGTGCGTCTGTCGTACGTCATCTCGAATTCCACTGGGTCGCCGATCTTCAAGTGTTCAATGTTGCCCGTGAACTGGCTAAAGTGGAAAAACAGGCGAGCTTGGCGTTCGCAGCATTGAATGAAACCATAGGAATGCTGAAATGGAGGAGACGTAGTTTATTTGTTCAAGTGTCAATGAAATTTTTACAGCGTAGATATTCCATAGCAACTTTTTTATAAAATCAATAAAACAAAATGTTATTTTAAGGATATTGCAATAGATTACAATATCAGTACTGACCGTTAGTTTTCTAAAAACTAGTAAGTTTAATGATAATATTAAGAATCCATGGTAAGTGCCGAAAATGATTGCTTACATTTCTATACCGCCTCTTCGTAAACAAGGCAAGCGAGCGGCAGATTGTTGGATAATTTGTACAGCTATCAAATAAAGTAATGATTTTCTTAATTTATAATATTTTCTTCTTAATTAGTAGAAAAAATTAAAAATTATTTTCTCATAAAAAAATTTATTGCCGAATGATAAATATTACACGACAATTATTTATTTTGCTGAAACTTTCGCAGAAATGTATTTTGATATTAATAATGATTTAAAAATACTTCTTTCTTGGTTTTAATCAAATAAACTTACGTTAAATTTTACAAAATCTTTTTTATGTTTATAACTAAAAATAAAATAAATGCTAACATTAACCCCTTGACATTTAATAATGAAAATATTCAATATTCAAAAACGACAAAATTTTTAGGATTAGCTTTAGACGAAAATTTAAAATGGAAAAGGCCATGCCCATTATCCAGTATATTATAAACTCGATATCTCCTCTGGTATCTTATCTATTTTGTACAGAGCTACATTCCTTTTAAATACTTAAAAAATATATATTTTTCATTAATATATTCAAAATTACAATTCTTAGCTTCTGTATGGGGATCTGCTTGTTTATCAAACTTAAAACCATTACAAAAATTGCAAAATAAAATTATTAAATGCATACACAAATTACCAAATCTAGAGCTAACTGTAAATCTATATAAACCGAAGGGGTATTTAGTTAGACATTCAAAACATTTATAAATTAAAAATTTGTATTCTAATTCACTCTCTTACTTTAAAAGAAACACCAGTAAAAAGTAATTTCCGAACAAAATCGCTTTTATATGACGGAATAATAAAATATAACAATCCTATAAAGAATAATTCAGAAGTATTATGAATTATTCTAGGTTCGCCTAATTATTCTAATAAAAAATTGTGGAGAAAGACTTTGTGCTTTTCTTTTTTTTCTATACATTTAACTCCACTTTGAGTATGAACTACTTTTTCAAAACCATAATTGTTAACAATCAATGTATGTATGCTACACCGAAATATCAATATATCTATTTTGAATGATACCCAAAAAATTTTTTTTCCTATGCAATGGAACCAACAGTTTCACCAAGCATGTAGCCCAACACAAATTAATTAGATACCTAAAAAGTTACCCATAATAAATCATTTTCATAACAACCTGTACTTTACAGAGTTGTCAAACTGCATTTGCTCGTCACTATTCATGTAATTTTACATTACTTACCAACAATTTCTCAATAATGCCAGTTTCGCGAGTTCCCATATTAGCCGCATTCGACGAGTCATTGTTATAGCTGCTGCTGCTGCTTGTATTGTTTCCATTTGAAAATATATTGTTGGAGGATGAAGTATTCATGGAACTATCGCCAGAACTATAAAAAAAAAAGATAGTTTAGATCGCAGAAGGAACCGAGATCCCCGTCACGGAATCTCATTTCCAGTTTTTAGCCATAAATTATTAAAAAAATAACTTGCATTTGTTTAAAATATGGAGAAATAATATGATGGGAAATGACACCCTAAAAATCAGCTGTAATCAGGGTTCGAAAATATATTTATATAACTATTCTATATACTTATAACATTTTGATTTTTTTTTGTTATTTCCTTCCATTTGTTTTGGTCAATTTGGTCAATAATATCCTTGGTAAATCAACCTCATTAAAAAAAAAATTGAAAAATTCATTGTAAAAAAAAGTAAATAAAACACTTAAAAATACAAAAAGAACACAAATTCTTGAAACAAAAAAAAAATCATCAAATTTTTGTATTAATATTAAGGACTTATAGTGCCCCAAAAATCCATTACGTTCTGTGCGATGATTGGCCAAAGATTAACCGCATAGCACAGGAAGGGCTAGTAGGTACAATCAGTAAGACAGTAAAAAAGACACATCTTATTCGTTCTTCAAGCCTTTTGGTTTAGGCTTATTTTCAGTTCCATTTTGTTCTTCAAGCCTTTCGTTTTAGGCTTATTTTCAAAGTTCAATTTCGCTTCACGGTCTTCGCCCATTTTTTCACTCCAAAGTTCTATTTCGTTTTTCAAACCGTCTCGGAGCTTTTTGCTTTTCATATAAGAGAAATATGTTCTACTATTCTACACCTCAGTGGAATTTGCTCTAACTTTTGTAAGTATTTGTAAATATAAACTAAGTGATGGTTATTAGCGGTTAGTGTTAGATAATAAGAGATTTTAATAATTTGGATTTCCGTGTGAACTGCTTCTACGTATGCTGTTCCAATTATGAATTCACAAATAAAATTCATTAAATTACCAGGCAGTGTTTGTTTAACCAACCAGAACCTATTGACTACAACTCCATTAATTTCAATTTGTGAGGACCAAACAGGACCCTTACAGTTTCCCAGTTGTTTTTACCGTGTCATTGTTTCAGTACACCATATAACGTTACGGCAGTTTTAGTTTTAGTAAAGGAAACAGTACCTATCAAAATCTATCTTCTTTAAGAATTTAAAGAAAAACCAAAAAAATATTTACAAAACAATACTTAGTTGACTTATTCTGACACTTGTCATTTCAAACCTAGAACTGTCAATTTAAGACGGTTTTATATTTAGACCTCTTTAGTGAATACGGCTGTAAATCTATAACTTCCGAATTCCGTGTTAGGCTTTCATCGTTCATGTCATATACAAATCTTTGAAAATTTTCCCTTGGTTTTAGGTCAATTTTTATTGAAAATCTTTTTACTTGTTAACGTTTTGGTTTATTTTACAACCATCTTCAGAACTACAAAGATATAGCTAATGTCATTTTTATTTTTTTTAAAAATTTAAAAAGAAAAAAATTGTGTTTATGTCCACCAGTAGTAGCGGCCCTTAAACTTCAAAAGACAAATATTAAATTTTCCCGCTTATTATAGCAAAGAAAAATTTAAAATTATTTTCCTGCAATTTGTTTTCATATCAGGATTTGAGGGTTGAAAAATAATAAATCATTTCCATAACACCCTGTACCTATGCAGGTCTGGCAAAGGATTATTTGGATAAGCATTTTCATGTGAGAAAGAGCTAGTTGATGCCAGACCTATATTATATATTTGAATTTTCAGAGGCGTACCTATTGAAAACATTATTACTATCCAGTGAAAACGTCCCAATAGGTGGGAAATTCCTGGCGCTGGCATGAGTGGTGCTTGCAGACCCATACAGTCCATTGCTGTAGGGGGACATTTGGCTGTTGGTAGGCTTTTCCGTCCCGAGCAATGGAAATTCTTGGCTGAAGCGCGAATTTGAGCCAGTTCGGTTGTAGTTGAAAGCAGCCTGTGACTGTTTACCTAAAATTAAAGAAAAAAACTAGTTATACCGAATATTTCCATAGTGCAAGTATAACTCCTTTGTGATCAGAAAAAATGTCATAAACAAAAATTTTAGAGAACCATAAAGGTAACATTTAAAAATAAAGGGTGTTCAAAAATTAGATCAGAGACAAAGGTTTTTGAGTTGCTCTTACGTAAAATTTGATATTTTCGAGATGTTATTTGAAAAATGACTTTTTAATAAATGCCGCTGACTTATGGTTCAACTAAAGTATAACTATTTGCACAAATCAGTTTCTCATTCTTCCCCCGTTTCAACCACATAACCAGTACATTGCTAATAGCATGTTACAAGATTGTGACCCCTATGGAGGACTAAAGCCGGATACAGAGTTTGTGAAGTTTAACATCATTTTGTGGATCATGTAAACATCGAACAAGGTCGGCTTAAAAAAAATGTATTTAACTATTTTTTGGTGTTAAACTTTTAAAACACTAGTTTATTACATATGCGCTTGCTTTAAAAATATCTGACAAAAGGAGTAAGTATTATGTTGTAAATTAATAGTAGAATTTTCGTTAATTTGCTAAGGTTAGGACTGTTAGGAAGTATAGGACTAGAAGGATGGTAAAGTCGATTCAGCCAGTAAACCTGCAAGATGGCGGCGGATAATCCATGTCAGCGCTATCCAATCACAAATAAATTAAGGCAAAAAGTTACTAGGATTTCACACCAGAAATAATTAAGATTCAATTCCAAACATAAGTAAAAGCAACTATTATTAAGTCCCTAAATCATATATCTTTCTTGTTTCTTCGTATCGAGTTAAATGCATGATAGAGAGAGACACATACCGGTGCTAACCAACACGAACCGTTATATGATAACAGGGCAGGCCAGGCATTGCTGTTGTAAAGCGCAACGTAGAGACCGTTTCCGGGGTTTCCATGAGTAGCAACCCGCAATACGTCTTGAACGGAATATAACGTGTTAGACAGATATAAATATAAAGTAATATTCGAGTTAATGTTTAAGGTTTTAGTTGACATTGTTCAATTTTGGTGTTTTGATTTGTCGTTTTAATTCGTTTTTATCCATTTTTGTGCCTTGAAACTTTATTTAATTCTAAAAACAGTTCTTTCAGAGCTATTCCATTGTGCTATTGTGTTGCCGGTAAGTATTTTTAGACATTTGTAATTAATTCTCATTTCTGACCTATTGCTGCCAATATTATTCTTACTAAAAAGTAAATAGCTGGAATATGACTTTTGTCATATGACATGTCGGCCATCTTGCAGGTTTACTGGCTGAATCGACTTTACGAGGGTTGGCAATGCCTTTTTGCCTACATTGTTTGCACGCCACTGCAAAAAAAAAATGAAAATAATGAGTGACCGGTTCTGTCTGTATCGAAGCAATAGCTGATTAACATTTGTTGTTAATACTACATATTGCATATTATGCTCCTTATTCCGGTAACGAGCCGCATAGCCGCCTTACTTTTCAATAGCAATGCATATAATATGTGATTCCAACTATCACACCTGTGAAACCGGTTTATCATCTAGACAGGAAGTTTTAAAAGTTATATTTGGATAGATAATAAAAACTAAAATGTGAATGTACAATCCTTTTTTCTCCTGCAAGTTTAACAAAATGAAGCAAAGTGTCAAAAGGTCAGTCATGTTACAAAAAAAATTGCTGTTTTTTTTTGGACACCAAGACAATGCATGTCACCATTATTTTAAAAATTGCACCGTAGGGCCCTGTTCAATTTTATTATAGGTATACGTATATTGTTACACTATTGGGTAAAAACAGAGGAATTGTCGGAGTGGGGGACATAGGAGCACGTGTTCCCCCCTAAAACTTAGCTTTTGCTTCGTTTCAACAGCATAGCAAAATAAAAATCTTTATTAAGCTAAGTTGTTAAAGGAACTCTTTGAGAAGAAATCGATCAATCATATGAGAAATATAGAGGGAAGAAAAAATCCTTGCTATGCCGAGTTAAATTTTTAACAGGAATGCTCACTTTTAGCAGTTTGCTTTACTATTTAAAAGGAACTTGGTTATTGTGTAGTTAATTGTGTTTGTGCTCTAAACAATGACTGGTACCGAAAACTTTTTCAAATTCTTGATCAAGAAATTGTGCTTGAAAATGTTGTTTTACACGTTCCCAAGTTATTGGCAGATTGTTAATGATTTTTTAATATTTGACTTGAGGTTGGGTACGCGATAACATTCTTCTCAACCTTCAGTTTTGTTTGTTTGACTTGTTTTCTTGCTTTTCGAACTAAAAACACGACGACCAATTTTTTAAACACATTTTAGAAACAAAACATTAAAAACGACCTCAACAAAAATGGCTACCCCACAAAATTAGTTGACAAAATATTGGAAAATCGTAAGAATCGACCCAACGCGCAAGAAGCAGAAAGAGAGGCACAACCAACACTCAATATTCCGTACGTCAAGGGAGTATCTGAGAACATAAGAAGACTAGGACAACGATATAACATCAACACCGTATTCAACTCGAGAGACACCCTAAGAAGCCACCTGACGAAGACAAAACCTATAAGTCAAAAAGATAGGAAAAACTGCGTCTACCAGATCCCCTGCGAGTGCGGCCAGTCTTATATAGGTGAGACATTAAGACCACTCGAGACAAGGATTAAAGAACACAAAAATAATACGTTAAAAGGAGAGACCGAAAAATCAGGTGCAGCTGACCATGCCTGGAAACATGGTCACCATATCATGTGGTCAGAAGCTGAAATCCTACATAAGGAACCACACTGGAGGAAAAGAAAGTTTAAGGAAGCTGCTGCTATTCACCAGAATCCAGGCTGCTTTAGTAAACCATCATTAGACTTAAGAAATATCTGGAAACCTTTGTTAAATAGATGTAATCTTAGGATAAGATCGCGTGCCAACTGAACGCATGACTGCACCCACCTCAGTTGTGCTTCGGTGCACCTAGCTAGTATAAATAGTCTTGTAGTTACTTTACTTATTTAGTATTCACCTGAAGACGACTGGAGATACTTACCAGTTGAAACGTTGTGATTTAAAACAAATAAAGACAATAGAAGTCCAAAACTCTTTCATCGATCAAGAAACAACATTGTCTCCAACCTTTAAACAGTCATTAAAAACGATTTTCTAACTTCAAAATCTAATAGGTTGACAGTCACTGTAAAAACACTAGACATCACTACCTTTTCTCCCAACTTGGTCAAATAATTAGAACAAGTTCCAGTTTCTCGACAATAAATTGTGGCCAATATTAGCTGGTTTACAAGTGAAAATAAATTATAGGTCAACTTTTACAATTTCTTGACCAATGACTTGTCCCATGGAATACGGGCTTAAAATATGGCACCGCAACATTAAGCTTTCAAATTTTAAAGCCCGGACCTGTCTGTCTTTTCATTCGTTAAATGATAATTTTGCATGCCCATGTATGTTAGGCTTTGTTTACATGCGCAAGGGCACAAATTTGCCACTTTCATAATTATTGTTTACTGACCTAAAGGCATATGTCATATTGTCTATGTCTATGGTCAGACCTCGACGTATCCTCTCTGTTCTCTACCATTTGTGTGAACCTAACAAATTGATGACTTGATTTTAGCAGTGTAACTCGTAAATACATCTCATGTTTTTAGGTTTATAATACGTTGTATACTTGAAGTTTTGAAAACGTTGATAAGCCTTTTCTTTCTGCATTTTAAGATACCGCCGATACAATAGACTGAAATGTCATCCAAAAAAGACACGAAGACCGGCGAGCGTTCCCGAATCGAAACGTACGTCATTCGTGTCAAGACATCGCGACGGATTTGCAACTATAAAAGTGAAACATAACTTACCGTTACTTGTCATAGTTTTAAAATCGAGGATCGAGTCCTGGTTCAAAGAATCGGGGGGCGGCTGGAACGTCTTCCACTGAGGATTGTTGGACATGTTGTTCATTCAGTGCTTTTTTTTTAATAAATCTTTTCACTTCTTATCGTTTCTTAAGTGTAGAGAATATCACAGAATGGTTATTCGGTATTTCTCAAATACCCCACAGTACAGTCGATGCGGTAAGTGTATGGGAGTGTGTCGGATGAATTGAACTGCTCCGCAGACGCCCCCGCCTGCGGCGACTATGGTTCAACGAAAATCTACTCACGTCGAAATCAATCGATAAAATTCACAAGGTACGAGTCCACAATGTTTTTATAATTCCATAATTAAAAAGAGTAAACAAAAAATACAAGTCCAATAAAGTTATATATCAAAAATGACGTTTTCACAGTCACTCAAAATTTGTATGGAAGTGTGATAACAGAAAAGTAAATAAAAATCCTCAGATGTCTTCAATGCGTGCTGGGTGCGTATTGTGCCGTAATGCTCGAGAGATTTTTGTCCATAAGGCCAGTGGTTACACAGGAGTAGAACGCAGGTTACTTTGAATTTGCTACACTAAATTTTGAGGTTCTTAGTTACACAAGCTGAAACAAAGAAAATTACATTATTAGACTGGCATAACCAGTAGTTATATGACAAGTGCTGGGTATTTTAGTGAGTGTAGTTTTTGTGCTAACTTGTACAAATAGAAGATAACAATTTATCTCTCTCTCATCAATATGAGAAATTTGTTCAGGTTTGTTCGTTTGACGCGTTGAGCGTGTTAACATTATTGACGGAATCTTGCAAATACCTAAAATATTTACTATAGTATAAAATAGGTCTATAACAATGACTTTTTGTTTGGAAATTTAAAGTAATTTTGCAGACGATAACCAATTTTTCACAAAATTTTGATATCCACCCTATTACTACATAGACCAAGAAAAAAACTTTTCTTCACTAAAGCTGTTACGGTGGAAACCGACTCTTTTTCTTGGAATATGTATCATCTCCTTATTCTGAGTACCTATTCCAGGTCCGTTGGCACTGTCACATGTTTGATTTCCTAGTTTCGGTGATATTTTTATTCAAGCTGCCGGGTACAGGCACAATAGTACACCCTTTCTGCTTAAATCGGTACGTATATCTACACTACAGCATTATGAAAAATAAACTAGTCAGCCTTTTATATAGAATACTCAATATGCAATAATAACGAAACGCTCGGAACGGACAAATTTATTTGTTTGAAATGCATTTTTTCTTAAAAAGATATTATATTATGCTAGGTGTTTCAACTTTAATTTTTTTTGTGTCGAAATTTGTGGAAGACTTTCAGTTTTTTTTTGTTTTCTTTTCTTTGATATAACAATAATAGTGTATATTTTTACATTTTTGCATTTTACAATCAATTCTAGGCATATTTCATAAATCAGCCATTTACGAAATATTAACGCTTTAGTGCTGGTATTTGGTCTGAGGCTGGTATGCACCATTGGTATGTTCCTCGACTTACCAAAGTTCTAAACTCAAGTCACAATCTTTAAAACATTGACAATGAATTTGATATTTAAGTTTGATACGTCAAAAAATGTCAGTGAATGTTATTTAAATTTTGCTCTGCTGATATTACATCCAAAATGCGCCTCCCTGAAGATGAACGCATAGAAATTTTGATTTTGTTGGGTTGTGGAGATAAAAGTAGAAGTTATAGGAAAGTATGCTTATTAGCCAATCGACAGTGTCTGCCAGATTGTAAGAGTTATTGGACAATTATCCTGATAGGCGACAGCAATTTCGTGAATGATTGAGCTAACAGATAATCACGCACGAATTGCCCAAAGAATTTGTTTTTCAGATGAAGCTACGTTTTCTTCTTTAAATGATCAGGATAATAGACAAAACTACATAATATAGTGGGCACAGGAAAATCACACCCAGTATAATAAGGTTAATGTCTGGGCGGGCATTGTTGAAAATAGGGTAATCGGACCATTTTTAATAATAAGTCTCACAGAAGAAATATATTTAAATTGCATTCGAAATTATCTGGTTCCAGCTCTTGCCACTATTGCCAGATGATAATAATCCTGATTTACCTTATGGTTTCAAAAGGATGGTGCTACCCCGCATTATGCTGCTTATGTAATGAAGTAATTAAATAACCATTTTTCCGGGGCGGTGGATAGGTAGACGGGGGCTCAATAGAATGGCCACCCAGATGGCCCGATCTTAACCTACTGGACTTATTTTGAGGGGGGAAAGTCAGAAATTTAGTTTATAAGGCTAAATCTAACTCGATAAATACGCGTAAGGAATCCAGTCGACGGGTAATACGAGAAATTTCTTCTCAAGTAGTACACAATGTACGATAGGAATTTTTCGATCGATTGATCTACTGCAGAATAGTTGGTGGGGGACATTTACAATATCTTATAAATCAGTTTCTTTTCATACTCGTCGTTTGTCTATTTTGTTTTAAAAGTTAATATTTCGTAAACGGACGAAGATATAGGTACTCGTATGATTTATGAAAAATGTCTGGAATAGATTGTAGAATGTAAAAGTACACGATGTTTTATTAAAAAAATTAAAGTTGATACACATAGCATTTTTCTGATCAATATCGATATTTCTGTTTTTTAAATACAGCATTTCAAATTTTTTTTTATATACAGGGTGGTCCTTAAGTACATCAAGAAAATCTAGGATATGATTCCTGGCATCAATTTAAGTTGAATAGTTCATATGAACTTATGCCCTAAAATGCTTACCCTCTAAGATACAGGGTGTTAAAATATTTTTAAAAAATAATTGTTTTTTTAAAATTTCGAAACTCCTTGAAGATACGGTATTGAAAATTGATGTCGATTGATTTCGTATTAAACTGCACTTTTTGGTTAAAAAAGGGTTTGCCTACTTCCACCAGTGGCGTGCATGAAGATACCATCAATATTTTTTTTGTGAAAATATGTGATACGCCACTGTTTTTTTTAAACTCTGATGCATTTTTATGCATTACTGATATAAGCGGAACAAAAGTTGTCTCTACTATGTTTTTAAAAAAAATGGTAGTTTTAAAGGAAAATGGAAAATATTTTAACACCCTGTATCTTAGAGGGTAAGCATTTTAGGGCATAAGTCCATATGAACTTTTCAACTTAAATTGATGCCAGGAATCATATCCTAGATTTTATTGATGTACTTAAGGACCACCCTGTATATCCTTTATTGTACCAAAAGATTTTCACAATAAAACTATGTAGGTTCATCCACTAAAACTATGTTTACAATAGGTGCTTAGTATAAACAGGAAAACAAACACAATCACAAATAATTTGACGGGTCCGAGCGATTCCTTATTAAGTGGGCGGTATTCTTTATAAATATACAGGGTGATTCATTAAGGGTGGCGACCGGCCATATCATGGAAACTTGAAGAAAAAAAAGATTATTATTAAAGCGGTCATAAGAAAATTCTGGAAATTACTTTTAAGTTCCTCATTTCGCCGCAAGGGGGCACAATTAAATTTTTTTTTAAACTCCAAATTTCCCATATTAAAGTATAACTCTGATTACATCATCGAAAAGCTTAGACAATTCTGCATCATTTTGGTTTAAGGCTCATTGGCGTACCGGCCTTGATAAGAGTGGGGGAAGCTATTGAATGTGCAAACATTAAAATCATTAAAATCGCTGTAACTTCTAAACGACTTATCCGATTTTACTAAAATTAAGCTTGTTTGGATGAACATTCAATTGTCGTATCTAATGGTACAAGTTAGTTTCTAATAAAATTGCTAGAGGGCGCAATTTGTATAATTTTTTTTTATTTTTGCAATAACTCTGAAACGAACAAAGATATCGAACTGCGGTCTTCACATCTTTTCTTGCAAATTTCATCTACTTTTCGATTATGATGTCATAGTTATACCGTATGATTTGAATTTCCGGGATAAAATCGAAAAAACCGTTATTATTACAAATTGCGCCCTCTAGCAATTTTATTAAACACTATCGTGTACTGTTGGATACGGCGATTGAAGATACTTACCTTTCCCTTTTAAACAAGCTCAAATTTAGTAAAATCGGATAAGTCGTTTAGAAGTTACAGCGATTTTAATGTTTACACATTCAATAGCTTCCCCCACTCTTATCAAGGTCGGTACGCCAATGAGTCTTAAACCAAAATGATGCAGAATTGTCTAAGCTTTTCGATGATGTAATGAGAGTTATACCTTAATATGGGAAATTTCGGAGAAATTTGGAATTAAAAAAAAAAAATTTAATTGTGCCCCCTTGCGGCGAAACGAGGAACTTAAAATTAATTTCCAGAATTTTCTCATGACCGCTTTAATCATAATTTTTTTTCTTCAAGTTTCTATGCCTAGTAGTTTCCGAGATATGGCCGGTCGCCACCCTTAATGAATCACCCTGTATATATAAGCTTTTCACCCGAATCCTCACAAATAGATTAAATGCAAAACTGGAACTCTACCAGCCAAGATAGCGCGCTGGCTTTCGATCAGGATTCGGGACGAACGATCACCTCCAAGTTCTAAAAAAATCTTATAGAAAAGTCTATCGAGTACAATAAACCGCTCGTTTTAATAGTCGTGGATTATGAAAAGGCCTTCGACACCATAGACCAATACAAGATGCTAAATTCACTATCTGACAGTAAAATAGATTACAGATATAACCAAATAATCAAGTCTATCTATGAGAATGCTACAGCCAACGTAAGAATACAGGAGAGTACGAACAGAATTAAAATAAACAAAGGCGTTCGACAAGGCGATACTATCTCGCCAAAGCTGTTCACGAATCTGCTCGAATATATGTTCAAAAGTATAAATTCGGAAAATATGGGTATAAACATAAACGGCGAAAACCTAACACATCTAAGATTAGCAGACGACATAATCTTAATAACAGACCGTGTTGACCATGCAATGACCATGCTACAACAATTGAATACTGCTTCTCAAAACGTCGGATTAAAGATTAATGTGTCAAAACTCAGCTAATGACTAACCTCGTCCTCAGCGAAGGTGTGTACATAAATGGTATCCCAATCGAGGAAACTACCTCATATAAATATCTCGGCCATGAAATCCGTATAGACAGAGATAACCAAACGTGCGAACTGCTTAGAAGAATAGGACTGACATGGGCTGCATTCGGAAGTATGAAGCACATATTTAAATCAAATCTACCAACTTGCCTAAAAAGAAACGTATTCAACCAATGCGTTCTGCCTGTTCTGACTGATAATAAAAAACAAAAACCAAAACATTTTTTTCTAAAACTAATGTAGCAGTTCCACAGCCAACTCTCAGTCTCGAAAATCACCTGTCGGTCGTGCAGCGCCAGCGGGGCTTTTAAATTTAAGACGAAACAGTTTGGACCTGAAAAAGGTTTGTGTTTGGAACAGGTAGAGGTCATACTAGGTACGAAAAAACTACGATTCACCGTTTCAGTTTTTAAAATCTTGTAATATTTAAACATTGAAAACAAACACTCGCGTCATAGTAACTAATCGACAGCATCGAACTTAGATGTGGAACTGGAATATCAGAAAAACAAGGAACAAAAAAACAGCGTTTCTTTGATTTGATGACTGATTGACTTAATTTATTTCAAATACAGTTTTCATTCTGTTTATCCCATAACTTTGTTTACTACCGTAGCAAAAGTAAATACGAATTTGTTGCGGTTCAACTTCACCAAATTTAGATCGTTACAAAATATAAACAAAACAAAAACAAGATAAATTATTAACGTTATAATTATATACGCGTAATTAGCATATTGTTTTAATGTGTTACAGAGACATACTCAATAAATGATAGAAATAATTTCTAATGATGATGTAGGTTGCCGGAAAGCTACAGAGGTGATCAAAAATATTGTTTTAGTTTGTTAGACTTTTTTGCTAAGCAGACCATTTCAACCTTACTTGACCATAAATAATACACTAATCAAAATTACTTTATATTACCTACTAGAAGGTATCCGCGGCTTCGCTAGAGCAATTAAATTGTAACGCCACACAACATGGTGACATTCAGTTGAGAAAAATTACTTTTAAAGTATGTAATTTTTTAAATCTTATTTTGAGCACCTGGTATAAAATAGATAAAATCTATTTTGTTTATAGTATCTCTTGATCCCTTGCCATTAATCTCACACAATTTCGTAGTTAAAAACATGCTTTTAGATTATTGATATGATTTTACCAGGGCTGCAAAACTTTTTTTAGTCTTTACTTTGTTACTTACTTCCAAACTACTAAATCAAATTCGACATAATTATAAACAATTCTGAAGGACACTAATAGAAACCTAAAAATACAGGGTGTCCCATTTAAGAATTTACAACTTTATGTTATCACACATTTTTAGGCTACCCTGTTTATGGGAAAACATTTTCCTGAAATACACCCTGTGAAACAGTATATTAGCATGTGACTGCTCTCTTATTATCTTAAGTAGTATGTCAATCAACAGGTGCTTTTCAACGTACAATTACGCTTATTAAGAATGATGAAAAAAAAAGTAATGAATTAAAGGCTATTTATTTCCGGAAGACCGATATAAATATACCTTTGTTCACGGCAATGATTCTGAACAGATTCGTAACTATTCGCATGCGCGCAGTTCAAATAATGAAGTTCACAGATCACGAAATTCCCAATTCCTAGTTACAGTACGTGTTCGCGAAGAAGTAATATTCGGTTCGAGATACATTCTGAACTGATTCTCTCGGTTCCGCGGATTTAACAAGAACTACTAGTTCGGACATGCTCCCTTTTAAATTTAACTGTCACGACGGCTTTTGTTTGGTTATATTTATTGTTTTGAATAAGGAACTTGAAAAAAATTTTAAATGGGGAAAAAATTCTATAAATCATATAAGTATATATTGTCATAAAACATATGGCAGCAAAAAAAAACAACATATTTCGTCCCAAAAGACCGCTAGCAAGATTTAAAAACGTCCCAAAATTCAAATTATCCCAAGCGGGTAAAAACGGGTCGTGACGTCAAGAAGTATAATTCGTGTGACATCCACGAAATAGGTTGGCAATAAATTGAACGACGTTGAGAATTTCACCTTAAAACAACAATCCAATAACAATAACACACGGCAATCCAAATGCAAACTCGGTAGCTCGGCCACCGGTCAGGATGACGGAAAAGTCATACTTCCTGACGTCATCGGGCTTGGCGCGCTTAAAAGGTCGTTTAAAATGGCTTTGGACACGCGCGAAACTTTAAAGAATTTTTACCAAGTTATTAATGATTTTTAAGGAGTAATAATTGGGGGATATTTTTTTCAAGCCTAACTAAATCATATTATTGAAGAAAAAAAATTGGAAAGTTCCCTATTCTTCCGAAACTGTTCGTGGTAAAAAAACAAGTTCCGAACCGGTTAATTCTCAAGCATGCGTACTACAAAAATGCTGAATTAATTCAGTAGGTACTCGTTTTCAATCGGTTTAGAATCCTTACCGCGAACAAAGCTATTAACGATCAGGTCGAGCCTCCCCAGCTTATGTTTTTATTGGCCGATCGGATATAAATTTGAAATAGGCTTGTCATATCGGCGGTATTTCGCTTGCAAGCAGCGTGGATCTGTTTATATTCAGTCTATCTTGGAAATAAATAGACTATATCCTATGTGTAAACCACAACACCTTTATGTGTGTCGGTGTCCTGTTAGTTACATATAGTGGTGAGAGATACCTCGTAAACACTGTATGTAAGAAGAAAAATCTCAGGAACATTGTTGTAAAAACTCACAAACGAACGAATTTTTATTAATAATTGGTAATTTTCTACCGGTAGATAATATTATACCAAATCAATAACCTTAGTGCTTCTGTTAATGTTCAGCATGTTGTTCAAGCGGGGAGATAATCTACATAATCAGACACAAAGGATGTAATGTCGTACATATTAATAAATCTGAATAAATTCCAATTGAAATAAGGGGATACGGTGTACGGAATACACATTATTGTTTGTAGAGTAGCATCAACATAAATGGTGCAAAAAAAGATATACATAATTGACAAAGGCTGTGTAGAGATAATATTTTCACAAAGCAAACAGTGAAAACTAGGAGGTGCCAGCAGCTTTGCTAGCGTAGATACATACAAACAAATTTTTAATGTAGTGCTTTCTTTAGGAGAAAATAATTTTTAAAGTTGGTTTACTTACACTAACACAAATTATAGTATATTTTAAAAACGAAATGGTAATCGGAAAATCTGCTACACAAGAAACAGAGTTTAAGGATAGGTCTTTCAATATTTCTAAATTGATGTAAATCGTATGTGCAGTTGCAGAGAAATTCGGTAACAGCGGAGGGCTAACATTGGGTTTATTTTACATGCAACATGAAGCCAAGCCAATAAAAATCCATAAAAGGTAAGCCAGTAACGTTTCTGGCTTTTCTATGGTATGGTAATGGTTGGTAATTATTGTTTATCTCTTAAACTAGCAAATACCTCCATAAATAAACTTTTAAATGAAAGTTACAAAATGATGTATACAGTGTGACCAGTAAAGTCAGCATCATATGGGATTTTTTTTATTAATAGCTTTATTCGAAATTTGACTTTGGCATCAAGTTTTGCTTCGATCGAGATAAAAATTAAGCAAAAAAATAGTAGTCACGTGATCATTATCTGTCAAATTTAAATTTTTTTCAAAAAATAATTCAACAGTGGGGTTATTTCTGAAAATATCGAAAAAAGTTATAAGAAAAAGTTTTTTTAAATGCAGTTTCTAGCCCACATGCAAAATTTAGTGGTGGGTACCACTAAAATTTATTTTCCACTTAATGAACACTTTACTGATGACACTGTGTTCTTTTTTGTCTTAATATTAGGGTGTTATTACTTTCAGACACAAACTACGTTTTCAAAAATACTTATTTTATGAAGTTACCTTATAGAGTGTCAAAAACAAATAAACTTTGCATCACATGCGAATAAATTTTAATAGCCCAATTTTGATTTTGTAGAAAAACACAATAATATGGCGCTACTTTAAAGAAAATGTATCTGAAATAAAGCCTGGTCAAAACTAAGAAGTTTTATGTAGGTTGCGTAGAGTCTTATTTTGCAAAAGTGGTGCAATTTACAAAATATTGGTAAAAATCAAAATTATCTTATGCAGCTAAAAATTTGCATGTGGTCTAGAAACTGCATTTAAAAAAACTTTTTCTTATAACTTTTTTCGATACTTTTATTAAAGATAACCCCACTTTTGAATTATTTTTTGGAAAAAATTAAAATTTGACAGATAATGCGAATCACGTGATTACTATTTTTTTGCTTAATTTTCATCTCGATCGAAGCAGAACTTGATGCCAAAGTCAAATTTCGAATAAAGTTATTAATAAAAAAAATCCCATATGATGCGGACTTTACTGGTCACACTGTAGTAAAAAGGTTATTTGGTTGAACCTGTGAACTAATTAAAAACGAAATTTTCTAAGAAAATAAAATGTTGTATATCGATAGATGTCACGCAGATTCTTTGGATGATAAGCAAGGACGATACTGCAAAGATTGGCATCGCATTCTCTTTATCACAACAAGCCGACAAGACATAAAATTCTAATGTCCACCAGGTGCCTCACAAGTTTATGAATGAAACCACGTGGACAAATCAGCAAAAGTTTACGCTAGAGTAATACGCTTAGCCGGCGCTTTATTTGATGTCAAGGCATGATCTTTAAAAACACATAACTTTCCCGAAACCCGAAAATTGCAGACCATGTTTAAAATTGAAAACGCGAATGTAAATTACATTTCTTCTTATTTTTGGTCAACCTAAAAAGTAGATTCCAAATAACTCAGTTCGTCCAACATTTTCGTTAAAACGGTTTATACAGGGTGTTACAAAGAATGTGCTCACGCCCACCATTGGGATCTCGTAAACGGTAAGTGATACAGCTTAGGTTAAATTGAGGCAAAATTGTGCAGTTTGAACACGACTAACGAGTTTCGGTTTTTATTTTATTAGCTTTATTTAAAGAGATGGTAAAAAACGAATTTTACATTTTCATTGCCGCTTTTTATTTTCTCTTAACATGTCGCTATCCGATATCAGGGTTCGGAGGATATATATCAAACGATATATATCGTGATATACATATATCATGATATTTACAGTTGATATATATCACTTCAACATTCATCAAATATTTTTTTTTATTTCGATTATTCAGAATATATCAATAGACAAATGACCCAATACTGTCCATCATCCATGGATTAAATTTAAATTTTTGAGTTTTTATGTAATATTACGGGTCCGTTGAAGGTGGTAGACAATGAAGTAATATCAAAAAAATTATCTTGTCGGACTGCCATTGTCTTTATTTTGTTACTTAACACAACGTTTCGATTAGTTAGTATCTCTAACCGTTTTCAGGTGTAAACTAAATTATAATTTACTGTCTGAAATACTATCCATGTGCAATGAAGCTTGATGACTCCGCCTACGTGCTTATTGAAGTGTGAAGTTTGAGCTGTTGGTTGTGGACAAGAAGAGGCTTCCAGATATTGGGGATATCTATACTTGGTTTACCTACTAAATGTATGGGTATTTTGATTCATAAAGGCTGCTTCTTTGAATTTTCGTTTTCTCCAGTGCTGTTCCGTGTCCAAAACCTTGGCTTCTGACCACTGTATATTATGTTAGTTGGTCCATACATGTTCCGCTATACCTGATCTCGAAGTTTCACCTCTTTAAGTATGTTTCAGATGTTCTTTTAGTCGTACGGGAAGAGGTATTTTTGTTTCCTCAATGTACGATTCTTCCGCTCTTCTTGTCCCCAACCAACAGCTCAAACTTCACACTCCAATAAGCATGTACGCGGAGTCACCAAGCTTCATTGCACATGTACGGTATTTAAGACAGTAGCCTTAGAATTATAATTTAGTTTACACTTGAAAAAGGTAGAGATACTAACTAACCGAAACATTGTGTTAAGTAACAAAATAAAGAAAATGGAAGTCCGACAAGGTTATTTTTTTGATCACGGGTCCGTTTTGACAATATGTTTAGCTTTATTGCTATTGAAAATCTTATAATTATTTACCTACTGCTTAGTCATTACTCATTAGTTTGGGCCATTTTTTTTTAAGTCAGTTTACTTTTATCCTACAAAATAGTTAGTTTTTAATATATTATGTTTTTGATCGAAATAGTGGTCCTTTTATTAAAAAGAAATAACTTAAAATGATTTATATGTCGGATATATATCCTTTGATATGATACTTTCGAAAATATCATGATATTTTCGAACCCTGTCCGATATTGATTCCGATGTTTCGTGTCATCTTTGTAAATAACGCCATAAAAATACAAACGATAATTTTCATTCTTTTACGAATCTCTACGGAAATTCTCGAAACTTTCCAAAGGCAGGTTAGTCGACTTTAAACTGCGCAGATTTGTAGATCTTGTGTCTAATATCAAATATGATCGTTTCGGTCCCAATAATAACATCTTCAATTTGTATATTCGTAAACGGTAAGAGATACATCTCGTAACAAAAATGTTACCTATATAAAAATCATAATCACAAAAAATGTTAAATAGTGAAATAAACAGACAATACTTCAAAGTACAATGACCTCTAAAAAATTATTCAATGTCAAAGAACATGAAAACTTTTAAATAATATTAATTATGGTCCTATTTTGAGACCGCATATGGTATTCGCAGTGTTGGTAATTATATAATAAACGATATAAAAATATTATTTAGTTATAATTACTTCAAACTACGCAATACGCAAAGGTAAACAATTTTGAAATGTAAACATAAATACATAATACATTAAAGTAAGTTCAAAAAGTTCCTATAAAATACCATTAATTGCACAGTTTACTAGTATAGAAATAGAACAGTAATTTTTAATTTTATTTTTGAAAAGCAATTGGACTGGTTATTTTTCGTTAACGGACTTTAGGGTAACTAATTATTTATAATCAAATGACTTTATCTACAACTAGTTAATCTAATTTTACTTACTTAATCATAATTGTAATAGTAAGAGCATTAAGTTATGCATAAAACACCTAGGACTATAATATTAGGTATGTATTCGTAATAATTAGAGAACCACCAAGAACATTTTAATAACCAGCGGCAGGCCTACCTACCGCTGGTGTTTTCATCAATCAATTTCATCTACTTAAAACTAAAAAAAAAAGCTACGGCGATGTATCTGATCCAAATCACTCGCAGATTCCCGGACTATCTAATGTCATTCACGTCACGCCGCATTGCCGTTACTACACTCCCCGACAATAAATTCCGGACAAGAAAAATTAAAGTCATTTTGATAGCCCTGTAATTTTTTTAATTTCTTTTCCGATTTTATTAAAATTTTGAGCAAAGTGTAGCCCTATGTTTTGACAAGTTAGCCTAAATTTTAGATTTTAAAAATACTGATGGCTCGACTAATATATAGGGAACAACAAAAGTTACTTTTTTACCTCTATTTTCTTAACGCCCTGTGGAAAAATTGAGCGGTGAAATGTAGCTTCGTTACGTTTTGTTTTAAAGTGTGACCCTTTTTTGACAGAATGTTTTTTGGTTCACCCTAATATCTGCTTTTTGAGAAAAGATACAGATGTTTAAAAAAAGTGGTGCAATTTTTTAAATTTTATTTACATTTATAACGTTACATTATCTTATAGACTAGCATAAAGAACATCCTAAAATTTAATAGCGCGTGTTGCCACCTCGTGCCGTTATAACTTCTCTCATGCGACGTGGCATGCTTGCAACGCCGTTTTGAATGACTTCTTGAGGAATGTTTTGCCATTCTTCAAGAAGAGCTGCTCGCAGATCTGGTAATGTTTCTAAATTTCGATTTCGAACACGTCTACCTAGCATATCCCACACATGCTGAATTGCGTTTAAATCTGGGCTATGCGGGGGCCATTGAAGTCGTTGAATGTTAACCTGATATAAATATTCCGTTACAACCCGTGCAACGTGGGGCCTTGCATTGTATTGCATTAATATAAAATTCGGCCCAACGAACTCGGCGTAGGGTACCACGTGTTCTGCCAAGCATTGGTTGATGTATCTATCAGCAGTTATAGAACCATTTTCAACCAACACTAGCTCTGTACGAGCATGTTGTGATACCCCAGCCCACACCATTACCGCCTCCAAACGGTATTCTTGGAGTTATGCATCATTGGGCGTATCGTTCACCTGGTCTTCTCCAAACCCGTTCACGTTCGTCAGGTGAGCGCAGACAAAACCGCGATTCATCTGTAAATAGTGCCTGCGACCACTCTTCTAGTCCCCAGTTTTCATGTTCTTGTGTAAAATGTAACCGTTGTGTACGGTGAGCTGGAAGTAATTTGGGACATGCAACGGGTCTTCTGGACTTCAATCCCGATTCATTTAACCTGCGTTGGATGGTTCTTGCAGAGATTGTGGTACGTCTTGAAGTCTGCGACTAATTACAGTAGATGGTACATTACGATCACGTAAGGCAGTTAAGTTTAGAAATTAGTTATCACGTTGAATAGTAGTGCGTGGTCTCCCTGAGCCTCTACGTCGGGTGTACTCACCAGTTTGGCGAAACCGGCTAATCGCGTCTTGTATAGTACTTTTAGGTTTGTCTAAGAATTCCGCAATATACCGTATATTGCGGCCATCATCATTCAGTGCAACAGCACGTGCCACATCTTCTGGTCTCATTTTTTACAACAAAAAACTTGAAATAATGTCTTCTGCAATGGCAGTTTACTGACAATACTTATAACGTTACTACGCAACCAAAAGCAAGGCGACTAGATAAGTAACGTTATAAATGTAAATAAAATTTAAAAAATTGCACCACTTTTTAAACATCTGTATCTTTTCTCAAAAAGCAGATATTAGGGTGAACCAAAAAACATTCTGTCAAAAAAGGGTCACACTTTAAAACAAAACGTAACAAAGCTACATTTCACCGCTCAATTTTTCCACAGGGCGTTAAGAAAAGAGAGGTAAAAAAGTAACTTTTGTTTTTCACTATACCGGGTGTCCACGGAATGTGGCTCGCCCCTCTAACTTTTTTGTTTTTCAAGATAATGAAATAAAATTCGGGGGATTTGTATACGACATAAAACTGCATTATTTGACAGGTGACTCAACAATATGGAACTTCCGGTTTAACCGGAAGTAAAAAAAACTTTAGATTTTTAAATGGGACACCTGGTATATTTTTACTTTTTTTGACTCCATATAACATTCTTAATACAACGATGTGTCACTTGTCACTTTTTGTCACCAAGAAAATATTTTTTTCCAAATTTATTACATATCGCGCAAACACGCGATATGTTATACGGCGCTTCGGCGCGAAATCACGACAATCCTGACTGCTCTTGATACTCCGCCTATATAGGCGCTTCGGTGAAAATAATGTATGTATGTTGTCGCCGCCGGGGCTTTCGACATTTTCACATTTGCGATTTTTTTTCTCGGAAACTGTTAGAGTGGGACGATTGAAACTTTTTCAGTTTAAAGAGGAATAGTGGAAGTACGTTGTGTAAAAATTTCGAATATACAGGGTGTACTTAAAAAAAGTTATTAATTTTGAAAGTCGAATAATATCCGATTCTCGTTGAAATTCGATACAGGTCGTAAAAATGAATTTTTTCGATTTAAACTTTTTCGACGTGTAGACGACGGTCGGCTACAGAAGCCTATTGTTTGTGAGCGTGATCGAAAGTTTGGAAATAATTTTTTTTATTTTTTAAAAGTCAAAATTTGGTCCAAAATGGTACCTCTTGGATCGCTAATAAGTTGAATTGGGTGCATCCAATCGACATTCGGTTTGGATAATCGGTTAGGCCATCTCAAAATCTACCTTTTTCCAATATATCGTTCTATACCTAACTGGAATGGAAATTGCCGAAAATTGTAAGAAAGTGGAAATCATAAAGTTAGGCCTGATTTTTTCACGGTATTTATTTTTTTTCGTACTGAAAACGACTTTTGATCGAAACGTTGTAAACTTTAGCGGATAGAGCTCGTCAAATTGTATTTAAGAGATATTTTTTCGTTTCTTTATCTTTAATACGGAAAAAACGGCAGCTTTTTTTTTACTATATCGACTGTAGCTTATTCAATTTTTAACAAAACCGTTTTATTTTTTTCTCAAAAAATGCGCTGATTACTTCGCAACACCTCTACATATTCAAAATCATTAAAATATATTCGCAAAATTGAGAAAAGTCACTTTTTTGGGTGCGGAAACAGGCAATCTTTACAAATTCTAACACCATTCACTTTTGACTAAGAGTGCCTTGATATTGATGTATCTAAATTTATTCTTAATTCTAAAAATCCGGCTGTCAAAAATGGCGAAAAATGGGTGTTTTCAGCGTGACTTGCTAGAATAATAAGAACATTTCCAGATTTTAAATCGGGTGGAATATCTACCTTGAACCTTCTTCTAATTTTACTGACCAAAATATTTGCCCAAAATGTTTCAGAAATGGTTGTAATCTCGATTTTAAAGATGGCGTTTCGACATTGATAATCCGTCGCCACGTGGTAGAAGGTTATTCGACATTTCGATATTCGCGAATTTTTTTTTCGGAAACGGTTAGAGCAAAACGATTCAAACTTTCTGGACGTAGAGAGGAATAGTCGGGGCACGTTCTGGGAATAATTTCAAATATACAGGGTGTACCGGAAAAAAGTTATTAAAGTCAAAGTTAAAAAATATGTTTTTTTTCGTTGTAGGGCGATACAGGTGGCAAAAATCATTTTAATCGATTTAAACTTTTTCGACGTGTAGACGACGTTGGGCTACTAAACACTGTTGTTTGCGAACGCGATCGAAAGTTGGAAAGTAATTTTTTTGATTTTTTTAAAATCAATGTAGGGTCATATTGGATCGTTAATAAATCGAATTGGGTGCGTCCGATATAATTTTGGTTTGGATATTCGTTTAGGTCATCTCAAATACTACTTTTTTCAAATATATTGTTCTATACCTAAACAGCATAGAAATGGTAGCAAATTATAAAAAATAAGAATTACTATTTAAGTATATATAATTTGACAGCTGTCGTATAGAACTTTGTTATTTTGGTACTGAACATTTTTTTAATTTAGTTTTATTACAGCTTTAACCTTCGCTACGAAAAAAGTTAAAATAAATTGGCACTTACCTGTCAAAATCTGACAGGTATCGTATAAAACTTTGTTATCTAGGTACTGATTTTTTTTTTAATTTGGGATTCTTACAGCTATAACCGTCGCTACGAAAAAGCTTAAAAAAAATTGACACTTACCTGTCAAAATCTGACAGCTGTCGTATAGAACTTTGTTATTTAGGTACTGAATTTTTTTTAAATTTCGAATTCTTACAGCTATAATCCTAGATACAAGAAAAGCTTAAAAAAAACTTGCAATTTACCTGTCAAAATGACAGCTGTCGTATATAACTTTGTTATTCAGGAACTGAAAAATTTTTCATTTAGGATTCTTACAGCTATAAATCTCGCTACGAAAAATCTTAAAAAAAAAATTAAACTTACCTGTCAAAATTTGACAGCTGTCGTATAGAACTTTGTTATTTAGGTACTGAATTTTTTTTAAATTTCGAATTCTTACAGCTATAATCCTAGATACAAGAAAAGCTTAAAAAAAACTTGCAATTTACCTGTCAAAATGACAGCTGTCGTATATAACTTTGTTATTTAGGAACTGAAAAATTTTTCATTTAGGATTCTTACAGCTACAAATCTCGCTACGAAAAATCTAAAAAAAAAATTTTAACTAACCTGTCAAAATTTGACAGCTGTCGTATAGAACTTTGTTATTTAACTACTGAATTTTTTTTAAATTTTGGATTCTTACAGCTTTAATCCTAGATACAAGAAAAGCTTAAAAAAAATTGACATTTACCTGTCAAAATGACAGCTGTCGTATAGAACTTTGTTATTTAGGATCTGAAAAATTTTTCACTTTAGGATTTTTACAGCGATAACCCTCGCTACGAAAAGGATAAAAAAAACTGACTCCTACCTGTCAAAATTTGACAGCTATCGTATAAAACATTCTTATTTAGGTACCTGAAAATTTTTTAATTTCGAATTCTTACAGCTATAACCCTCGCTACGAAAAAGCTAAAAAAAATTACACTTACCTGTCAAAGTGACAGCTCTCGTATAATTAAACGAACGAACTAGAACAGTGCCGTGCCCGAAGGGCTCGGCACAATAATATTTCTACAAATTTATTAGCTGATAATTGATAGCTTCCATGTAAGAATAATTTTTTGCTTATGTTTTAATCGATAGAATACTTACATATTTTTATAGAGCAAATATGGAAAGTATATCCCACATTGCACAAAGGTGTGCGAGTTTAAAGAGCACCTATACGGCGCCGTCTCAGAAAACTACCTACCTATACGAGAAAACGGAAATTTTGCACCATTGTGTAGTTTTAGTCAGTTGTTATAATGACAATTTGGCGATATGTTTTTCCTTCACGTTCCGCAGGAAGGTGAGGCAAAAAAAGCAATAGTAAATAGAAAAAAAGAAAAGAAAAGTATTTTTTTATTGTAAATTTTTGTAAATCTTTTTAGTACTAATAATAGATGCACTCTCGGCTGACGATTAGCGATATGTACCCAGTCTAGTTGTTTTATCTAGACTATGAATACCTTAAAATCACTTATTTCAGTTCTTTAATCTAGGGAAAAATACAATTTTACTATTTTTGGTTCAATGCTATGTGCTATGTAAAATTTAATCTTTAAAGTTGTATAACTCATTTTTTTTAAATGGCAACATGGTGGCTCGTCGGGTTAAGAAAAAAGAGGATTTTATTACGATTATTTTGATACCACACACTATTAGGTTTTAGAAAAGCTGCCATTAAAAAACATTAAAAAGTTAACTTAGAACTTTCCTGAAATGAAGCATCTTTCGAGAATAAATTTAGATTTAAATGCATCAAGTAGCCTGTGACCAGCAAAACTGATGAAACAAAATCATGCCTTGAAGAAAATTGAAATGCCAACAGCTTCTGCCAAAGTAAATTAGTTTGTTGTTTAAAAAACATGGAAAATAATAGTTTTACAAGTAGTGAAAAAGTTGATATGTTATTAGTGTTTGGATAGAAATAATTCAACCGATGCTGAACGACTTTACGCACAAAGATATTTTAATCGGCGTCATCCAACCCAGCACTATTAGGTACCCAAAACTGGTTCCGAAAATGCGAAAGCCTGACAATAATATCTAACATATCAACTTTTTTACTCCTTGTTAAACTAGTATTTTCCATGTTTTTTAAACAACAAACTAATTCACCTTCTTTGGCAGAAGCTGTTGGCATTTCAATTTTCTTCAAGGCATGATTTTGTTTTATCAGTTTTGCGGGTCACAGGCTACTTGATGCATTTAAATTTATTCTCAAAAGATGCTTCATTTTAGGAAAGTTCTTAGTTAATTTTTTAATGGCAGCTTTTCTAAAACCTAATAGTGTATGGTATCAAAATAATCGTAATAAAATCCTCTTTTTTTTATCCCGACGAGCCACCATGTTGCCATTTAAAAAAAATGAGTTATGCAACTTTAAAGATTACATTTTACATAGCACATAGCATTGAACCAAACATAGTAAAACTGTATTTTTCCCTAGATTAAAGAACTGAAATAAGTGATTTTAAGGTATTCATAGCCCTCTAGATAAAACAATAAATTTGGAAAAAAAATATTTTCTTGGTGACAAAAAGTGACAAGTGACACATCGTTGTATTAAGAATGTTATATGGAGTCAAAAAAAGTAAAAATATACCAGGTGTCTCATTTAAAAATCTAAAGTTTTTGTCACTTCCGGTTAAACCGGAAGCTCCATAATGTTGAGTCACCTGTCAAATAATGCAGTTTTATGTCGTATACAAATCCCCCGAATTTTATTTCATTATCTTGAAAAACAAAAAAGTTAGAGGGGCGAGCCACATTCTGTGGACACCCGGTATATTGGTAGAGCCATCAGTATTTTTTAAAATCTAAAATTTAGGCTAACTTGTCAAAACATAGGGCTACACTTTGCTCAAAATTTCAATAAAATCGGAAAAGAAATAAAAAAATTACCGGACTATCAAAATGACTTTAATTTTTCTTGTCCGGAATTTATTGTCGGGGGAGTGTATGAAGAAGATAAGTGTCAATATACCTACCTTGATTTAAATGTTAATTTTTCGCTTTCTGTGTTTAATAAGTAATAATGAATTTGAAAATATTATATTTCCAGGTTTGAATCATTCCGGTTATACCGGAAATGGCTTTGTTAAAATTTACGCCTGTGGAGATCAGAATCTGGTCTTAGTGAGGAAACAAATTTTAAAAATAATAATAAAAGGATGTACAGGTAAATATATCTAAATCGATTACATGTAAAAACGAAGCAAACTGAACTATTATATGTATACAGGGTGAGGAGAAATTATCAGGACGGTCGATTATTTCAAAAAATACAGGAGTTAGCAAAAAAAGTCTTATATCTGTAATAAATTGAAATATACAGGTTTGCCCAAAAAGTTGTGGATAATTCAAGTTTGTTTATTTAAACGGAACATTAAAGATTTATCGTTATATCACTTAATTTGGTAATTTAGAAATTTTTTTATTAACCATACATTATGCCTACATTTTTTAGTTTCCTAGATATTATAACATTTTGATCAGTTATAAAACACAAAATAAATTTCAATAAACAATTTAATAAGTTAACATGTATGTAGTCGTATTTACCTGAAAAACAAATAAGGTATGGCCTTTGGCAATAATAATTTGACATCTGAATTAATTGTTATATTTAAGTGGGTGATACAATCGGCGGTTAAATAATTATTTGTCTTGCATATTTGTAAGAAATATAGATCACAAATTAAAATGGCGAATTCGTCACTAAGCCTAGCTCTTAAACTTGAAAACTAGTGTTAAAATTACAGTTCTATCTCTATGTCTCTTTTTAACAAACCAACCAGCAGCGTTTTTGAATGTAATTTTTGCTACACATGCAGATGGCTCCACTTTCTAATTTCAGATGCACATCTTAAATACTTTTTCCTGATAAATTTTAAGGGAAATCCAAAAGTTTAATTATTGAAATGTAACTTAACTGTCATATTTACAATTAGCCCTAGTCCCCACGGGCGTAAATTTGACAGCGTAAGGCCCCGTTGTATGGTTCCTATACAACTGGGCATAAGTGTGACCTGATTGGTAGATTAGGCCGCGCCATTTTAAAAATTGTGGCTATCAACAGTATCAACTCTTAAAGAATAGGTACCCTGTCACGCTTATGCTGACAAATTCAAATAAATTCAAATTTCAAAGTGTTTTATTGCTCTACATTTCACATATTATTTATTTTACATTACAATACAATTTGTCTGTGTACGATTCGTCCGGGTTTTTTGTCTGTCAGGTCGTGTTCCTGTCGAGACTGCCCAGGATACGCACTGGCACGCCAGCGGGGTTGATCTTAGCCCTTTGGTAAAATAAAATAAGGTATAGAGCTATCTAGGATTGGTCGGTTTCGTAACCCTCTACCGCCATGAAGAAGTTCAACTTTTATTTAATGAAAAATTTGAAAGAGTAAATTTGCTGAGAGTTTAATTGGGAAATTTTTGGGATTTGCGTTTACTGGAAAATTTAATAGAAAAACCAGCTTAATTTTGTCAGGTACAAGGGTAGCATCATACTAGTTTGCCTTTTGGCTTGAAAAATATTTGTGGGCGTAGCCCCTAAATTGGGGCGGAGTTTGTTTTATGATTTCAAATTTTGATTTTAAAAATTTATTTGATTATTTTGCTTTTTGAAAAGTGGAAATTTTTACTGGATATAAACCGGTAATATGTGATGTTATGGTTTGTGTATAGGATTATCGTTTTGACGAATTTGTATAATGTTTTCAGTCAGTCTTGAGTGTTGTGGTTGTTTTTGATAAAAGTTTGTAGCTGTGTTTTGAACGTATTGAAAAATTGTCGGAGTCCGTGTAGCATGGTGTAGATGGCGGGCTGCGGTGTAATAATTGGCGTCTAGAACTTGTCTTAAAATTTTATTTTGCTGCACTTGCATTTTGCGGAAATGTGCATCCGCCATTCCACACCATACTGGGCATGCGTAGGCCATTGTCGGCTTAATTATTTGATTATATATTTTTAGTTTATTTTCTGGTGAGAGAGGAGAATTATTGTTAAGTAATTTATTTAAGGAGTGGGAGATAATTAGGAATTTTCTTATTACGTTGTCTGTATGTTGTCTAAAAAGTAACTTTTTGTCTAATATTACTCCTAAGTATTTTAGTGTGTCAGTTGGTTGTATTTGTTGTACTTTTATTTGAATTTTTTGATCAATTTGTACATTTGTTCTTTTTCTACTCAAGACTATACATTCGCATTTATTTTGGTTTATCTCCAGTTTCCACTTTTCATACCAGGGTAGAAGAATATTAAGGTGACTTGTAATGATTTGTCTGGCTGCGTTTGCATAATATGAATGATAGCAGAACATCATCAACGAAAATTGCAAGTTTTGAATTAGGGTAGTGCGGGATGTCCGCTGTATATAAATTAAATAGCGGGGCGGCTAAATTTGTTCCCTGTTGTAATCCTGCGTGCAGGGTTACCGGTTCAGAGAGACTGTTACCTATTCTTACTTTTAATGTTCTGTCTTTTATATAAGAGTAAAGTAGTGATATTAAATACAATGGAAATTCATGAAAAGTTATGAGTTTGAAAATCAGTCCATTGTACCAGACGCTGTCAAATGCTTGTTTAATATCCAGTGACAGGAGTACTGTATTTTGTTGCTGGTTAAACTTTTTTATAGCTTCTTGCGCTACGTGCGCTACCAGCAGTACAGCACTCCTGCCAGTTCTGAAGCCAAATTGTTCTTCTGGTATTTTCTGTTCCAATGGACTGATTTTCATTCTTTTGTGGATACTTTTTTCTGCTACTTTTCCGAGTGCACTCAAGAGAGCAATAGGTCTGTACGATTCAGGTCTATTTTCAGGTTTGCTAGGTTTTAAAATAGGCACTATTATTGCTCTCTTCCATGCACTCGGAAAGTGCTGTAATAAGAAGATGAATTTATTATGTATGTTAGTTGAACTATTGTTTTTCTTGGAAGGTTTTTAATTAATATAGGTACAATCTCGTCTTCACCGGGTGCTTTTTTGTTTTTGATTTCTTTAATTATGTATGAGACTTCAGAGGGTTTGGTGAAAATTTTTTGTAATACTGACGGGGGAATAGGATATTTGTTTTTTGTAAATTTGTTTGCAATTTCCGTGATTTGGTTCTGTTCATTACTAATATTGGGTTTCCCTGCGCAGGTCTGTCCGTAAAAGTCTGTAATTGTCTGTGCTTTTTCTTTATTATTTTGAGGTATTTGTGTAAAAGAAGGAATTGTTGTGTCTGTCTTTTTTGTACGTCTAATACGTTTCCGTAGTGAATTGTCTTGAGTGGTCAAATTTATTAAAATATTTGTCCATGTTTGATTTTTATGTTCTTTTATTCGAATTTTAATGTCATTTGTTAGCTGTCTTATTATAATTTGGTCTTGTATTGTTCTTTGTCTCTGCCATCTTTTTCGCACGGAGTTTCTGTATCTTATTAGGTTTAAGATGTTATCAGGAAGTTTGGTCTCCTTGGGTTCTGACAAATTTACGCCCGTAAAGATCCGGTGTTATTGCTATTCTAAACCAATCAAATTAGGAAGGTCTAAAGTGTACTGGCAAAATAAAATCTCCAGACTTGGGGTGCAAAAATTAATTCTCATTCTGGTGGCTTAAAGGGTAGGTGATGATAGATGTCAACTGAGTAAAGAACTCAGTAAAATACAAGGCTCTAAGCATATATTACTCTTGAAATTAAGGGTAAATGGGGCAGAAAAATTAATTTAGTTACCACTCTTTCATTATAGGCTTAAATAAGAAATAAATTTTATTTCATAGTCCACAACAAACGAGCAACAAATCTTTATAGGTTAATAGGTACCTAGGTTTTTATATATTTTTTCAGGTAAAGATTTGTTACAAAATAAAAAAAGAACTTTTCTACTAAAGGAACCTTAACAGGCCTTTATGGAAGCGGTCAGAATCTTAGTATTTATAAAGTAATCTAAAATCCATTTATCAGTGTATCTAAATCAGCTGATCCTAGTCAGTTGATCACTTTTAATACACTTGATCCCAGATCGGTTTCCATAAGGGCAAAACATATATAACTTTAATATAAATAAGTACATGCTAGGTACCAGGCTTATGTTCTTATAGAAGAAAGCATAATTATGTTCATTAGGTATATCATCTATAGTTCCAATGTTCTTATTATGATTTTTTTTGTTTACCTACAATTTATTTATCCAGGAGAAAATATGTAGGTACCTATGTACACCTTCAATCCTGCTAATTAAACACCACATACTTTTGCTATATAAAATACCTATATGCACACTTCATAAAATATTTATATATTTTAAACGTAAATTGTCCCAGTATGTTTAAAAATAGAACATATAAACAGGAATTTATTAATTTAAAGGAGTAGGTACATTCATTCCAGCCCAACACACCAAGCAAAATCGCTAGAATTTATTCTTTAAGCGTTTTGCTTTAAAATTAAAAAACAAACAATCTATTTAAAAGCCCAATTTATAAGGTTCTTAGCCCTCAGTCTATTTAAAATTTTATCCATTAGAAGAGCCGCGAGCCGCTTAAATGCACGGACCTGCCTGTAAATCCTCAAAATATAGAAACAAGTTATTTTTAGCCTGTTTCTTTACCAAAATCTTTTGTACAAACATGTTTTTAACCACGTTTTTTATTTAAAATGAAATTTAGGTCATTCGAAACAAAACCGGCGTGAAAAAGGAAAAATCTATTGAAAATATCAACGTCGTAAAATATTCTAAAGTCCCTAGAGAAACGTATTCACATTTGGGCCAAGGGGTTTACAACGGTCAAATTATTGATTTGCTTACAAAAGAAATGGAAGATAAGAAAATGCAAATAATTAAAACGGGGCGAACCCTGATAATACAATCGGCAAAGGCTCGTAATAATAATTTCTTTTGGTGATTTTCCGATATGAAAGATTACGATGCGTGAAATCGGCGGCACAAAAGAGAAAATAATGAGGGTTAAATGGATGTCCTTTTAATCGGATTACTGCGCAATTATATTCCCCCGGTGACTAATATTATGCTCAATACTTAATATAATGCCAATATTACAATTTAAGATACCTTTTAGATCGGTCTTTTCGTTAATTTTGGATAATTTTATAAAAATTTCAACTCACCACGACACAGCACAGCACTGACGACATGCCGCCATGTTGAATGTCAACATCGTTTGCTCGTCGGCTTGTCAATTCGACAACCATGCTTTTCAAGAAAACAAACCCGACCGATAATCCGAATTTGTGATTGGTTGAAATCAACAAAAGAAAAAGGATGGACGATGGACGGATGTTTCTTGACGTGGTTTTGACAGGACAGTTGAGGACAGGAAAAATAAATGCAAAATGTCAAAAGTGCACAAAAAAAACGTCTTGGCCGTTTTGGATTTTAAAGTTTTTAATTTTTTTATTTTTAGTAGAAGAAAATGAAGATAAAAGTGATTAGGGAATATACCTAAATGTGTACATGCGATAATTTTAATTTGTTTTTCTATTTTTATTTTTAATTATTACTCACTTTTTTAATTACCTTTTATGGTAAATTAACATGGAGACGATTTTTCATGAAAAGGTAAGCAAAAATAATTTGAACCAATGTTTTTGTGCACTTTCCAGCTCAACAAGTCCTTATATTTTTGTAGTCTAATAGAATTTCTTGTTTTTGTGACCTCAAACTCAAAATATACCTACCTACTACCAGTAGCTCAAATCTGTAACTTCCAAGAATTAAGCCAAGTTTTTGTTTATGTTTTTTTTGTAAAGCAAATTTAGTTGGCAATTACTTTATAATGCGCCATTTGCCATCCTTAAATGTTATCAATTTAAAATTAAGATATCTAGCCCATAAGTACCTACTACTAAGAATACCTACGTATAATACCTAGTTTAAAGAAAATAGGCCACTCTAGATTTTGATCTTCTCAATACATAACTAGGGTACTTAATAGGGCGTGCATCCAGCACCATAATAACTCCAACTAAAAACCATTTCCACTGAAAGATTACATATTTCTTAATTTATAGATATTCTTCTTGGCGGTATAGGTAGTTGACTGATTAGAATTAAGTTGAAAAAGAATAAACCTACTTTCTTGTTAACTCAAATTATTTATGATAAGTCTAGGGAAGTGTAGAAGAAAGAATATTTTTAAACAAAAAATCGAAATGCTCTCAAGTCGTTAGAAAAAGGGAGAGCTAATTTTACACTTTCATTCAACAACAAAATACTGATAAGCCAGATATTATACTCTCCAGACTTGCTTGGCATGCTTAACCTTTGAGTGCTTTCTTGCACTAGAAGGCAATCGGACACATTTTCCTTTATAGTTGAATGGATGTTGGCAGGAATGAAGGGGTTTATGACTTGGTTCAACAGGTTTATTCCTCAACAATTCAATCTTATTTATTTTATTTATTTATTTATTTGTTACTTAAGTACACTACAGAATAATATATTCCAAATGGTACACGAAAAATATAACAGAACAAACCATAAATGTAAAAGAGCAAGGTACAAATTTAAAATGACATGTATAGTCTAATCTCAATCTTAGGTGCAAACCAACTACTTTTACGAACCAATATAATTGACTACTTTATTTCTCTCTTCTTCTCATCCCTTTTGGTTTTAACATTCTATATAAGTAACTATGGTTGCGAAGGTAGTAAGTATGTATATTATTGTATATGTAAAGTCGCCACAGTGGATCTTTTCCCGTGCGTCATCAATCAACGATCAGGACTCAACGTGGTTAATAACTCTGCATCTTTATTTATTACAGTAACAAGTTTGAATAAAAGCATAAAAGAACGTCTCCAAGATTCCGCAATAATATAACGTGCTAGACAAGAATAAAATTATAAACGTCAATTAATCACTTATTTTATTTGTTTAGTTGACTACCGTTGTATTTTAGAACGTCATTGTCAACCTTATTTTGATCTGCCAATCTAATTCGTATTTTGTAAATTTGTGTGCCTTAAAACTGTTCCTTTTTCTAAAAATAGTTCTTTTTAGAGCTAATTATACCCACCATCTGTTTTGGCGGTAAGTATTTATGGATTTTTATAATACCCAATTTATTTATTTTAAATATTCTAACCGTGAAAGTTCTTTGAAAAGTTTACGGCAGTGGCTAAATTCCCTTAAATGAAAGGATGTCAAAAATTTGACTTTTGCGATTTTAATAGTCGATAAAACACCAAACTTTTCTAGATTTTAAGCTTTAAAAATAGTATTAAATGTATTAACATTTGTTTGTCAATTTCTTTTAGATAATAGAGAATGCTGGGCAAAACTTAAAATAAATAATAATTTTTCGGGATATAATGAGGGTACGTCAAACGGTAGGCAGGCACGTCCATTTTATGAAATTAGACTTAGTTTTGACTTTTTTCGTCTCGTAATTTTGATTTGATTTATACGATTTTGATGACGTGAAAGGGATGACGCGCGGGAAAAGAACCACTGTGGCGACTTTATGTGTGTACTTATGTACTTTAGCTTTTACTGTTCTACTTGTATTTCTTATTGTAGCAGACAAATTTTGTTGTAGTTTATAAGTAGGTATAGGTATACTCCTATACAGGATGTTCAGGTGTTCAGATAAGGATGCACAGCAGCCATATTATCTAGAAAACCGTTGGTCAATACTTTCTGGACAACTTCATTTGGATGTAGATATGGAACAGAGAACCAAGAGCCAAATAACAAAGCGGAGAAACAATGAAAATAAGAATCATATTGTCTAAATTGATAAATTATGTAACAAAATATCGATTTAAAAAAAATTCTATTTACCTATAACAATTTTTATTTTTAATTAAAGAGGACAGGAATTTTGTAAAATTCCATACAATACAATATTAGCAAAAAAGATTAGCTACTTGGTTCCTTTTTGATAAAACTATAATTAAATATAAAAAATAAAAATAAAAAGGAACCAACTACCTGGTTCCTTTTAAAATATTTCTTTACTATATTTCTCGAAGTATTACAGTACTGTTGTTGGTATACTAGGCATGTGGATCTTTCTTGAATGACGAAAAAAATATACAGGTGTATAACAAGTTTATTAAGTTTATGTAGGAGCAAGTAATGCGGAAATACAAAAATACATTTGGATTTTGGATTAATTGAACAAAGAACCAAGTGACATATTTTTTAGGTTAGAACATGGGTTTTTCAACAACCAAACTTTGATTCTGGTGATTTAACATCTTAATATTTTTTTCCCACGCGACATTTTTACGATTTTCAGAAAAAAAACTGAGAATCACGAGGGCGTCTTGTCAATGAATGTGGATCTTTGTACAAAAACTCACATTTCACGAAATGTGTTCGAGTAAATGGGACTCTCGTTAATAGATGTTACTTTTCATCCTCATATTTTAAGGATATAATAGTAGGCATGCCCGGGTTATTTTAAACATAAAATCTGCTATTCCCATGTTTGGCGTTTGGTTCCTTGTTCTATAATGGTATCCATTATTACTAGAAATTCATTTAAATTTTTTTTAAATTTGCCAAGTTACCGCTAGATGGGAAAGCTGGAGAAGGAAATGAGTTTTCTTTCTTTATTGACCGACAACCTGAAATAAAAATACACTCTGCTATTGTAAATTGCCCTCTTTTTTGATACCCAGCATTCGCCAATTAGTTTTTAATAATTATTTCTCGTTTTATCCAAGTATCGGACAAATACGTTTCAAGTTAATAGCAAACACTAGTGACGCCTTCGCCATTTCGTTTTTTGATGAATATTTCGTTACTTCGTTTTATCCAAAATCGGTCAAATACCCCTCTTTGTAGCACAATTATCTACAGTTTTGCGTTAAAAAATATTGTTTTTTTTAAGATAATAAAAGCAGAAATAGAAATATACGCAAATTGACATAATTTATCAATTTTTTTTAATAATAAAAGCAGAAAAAGAAATATGAGGAGCAAATTTTACATAACAGAATATACAGACTGTCCGCGGATAGGGTTTACAATAGCACAAATGGATGAAAAATTTAATTTTTCGGGAAAAAGTCATTCTTGATCTCATATTATTGATAAAAAGTTTTGCTTTTAAAAGAAATGCAATTCACGAAGAGAAAATTTTGATTTTTTATACAGGGTTCTCAAAAACTTCAAAAACATGATTTTTCTCCAAGAGTAAACTACCTTTATTTTTCATTTTTGACCAAAATGCCAATTAGAAAACTTATTTAGAATAACGTTTCTAATTTAAATCCGAGATTTAAAATAAATTTTCGATTTATTAGAGTATCTTTGATTAAATTTTTCTATCACAAAGTTGTAAGAACTTTCGCCCGCACCGTAACATTGAACTTAATAAACCCTTTGTTCTAAGGTCAACATTTTCAAAACACATCAAATTCTATTTGACAACTTTAAATTTGCCCCATACGTGAAGCAAAGTAATAAAAAGGTTTTGGACAGTCTGTATATTTTTTATTTTTATATCTTGGTATTAAAGTAAATTACCTGAGCATTTTATATGTTTCTTTCTAAACTCATATTTAACTGCAGTGGACAAAAAACAAGTGGTAATGGAATCACAAAGACTGCAAACTTAGGAGATTTAATTACCTGCATCAAAAGGAATATAAATCGGAAGACAGGTCAATATTTTACCTGGATGAAACATAGGTTGATACACAAGACTCTGTGTCCAAAGGATTGGTCGATTCTAGTTCATGGAGGTCCTACTATCACACTTTATTATAGAAGGAAATTTAAAAAATTTCGAAATTTATAGTTAAACTTGATCTCCTAATTTTGATAAGTACCTACTTACCTTTAATAAATTGACCAATAATAACAACTGTCTTTTTTATATAATATGATTTATTTGTTGAAATAAAACAAACGTAATATTAGGGAAAATAAAGCCTTCACAATACACCCGAAACTGCCCACTGGAAAGTTTAATAACAAATGATCCTCCAAAAATAAAACCATTATACCATACCCCCATAAACTTTTTATAAGAAATATTTCATCGAATCGCCGAGGCGGTAAAACATCAAAACGCAGCCGCCGAGTTCAAAGACAAAACGGCTCCCTGTGCCCAAGGAAACCTCCTGTTAGCCTGAACCGCGATTTAACCAAACAATATTTTTTTCTTTCTATAGAGTAAAGGAATTATGACAATTTTTAAAGGAATTGAATTATTTTGGAGTAATTCAATTACTTTTAATCTAATTGAATTATTTGGGAGTAATTCAATTACTTTTTAAAATATGTAATTGAATTACTTTTAAGTAATTCAATTACCTTAGATTTCTTAAAACCAATTACCAATTACAATTACTTTATCACAATCACAATAATTGGAAAATCAATTACAATTACTATTTTCAAAAAGTAATTCAATTACAATAATTCAATTACTAAAAAGTACCGTATTACCTTTTAAAAAATATCCCCGACAATAGCGTGATTATAATAGATAACGACAACAAGTTATCAGTCGCTTGCTATATACAGTGTCACCAGTAAAGTCCGCATCATATGGGATTTTTTTTTAATAATAGCTTTATTCAAAATTTGACTTTGGCATCAAGTTCTGCTTCGATCGAGATGAAAATTAAGCAAAAAAATAGTAGTCACATGATTCGCCTTATCTGTCAAATTTTAATTTTTTCCAAAAAATAATTCAAAAGTGGGGTTATTTCTGAAAATATCGAAAAAGGTATAGGAAAAAGTTTTTTTTTAAATGCAGTTTCTAGTCCACATGCGAAGTTTCAGCTGCATAAGATAATTTTGATTTTTTACCTATATTTTCTCAACGCAACCTACATAAAACTTCTCAGTTTTGACAAGGCTTTATTTCAGATACATTTTCTTTAAAGCAGCGCCATATTAAATGTGTGTTTTCTACAAAATCAAAATTGGGCTATAAAAATTTGGTCGCATGTGATGCCAAGTTTATTTGTTTTTGACCCTGTCTAAGGTAACATCATAAAATAAGTATTTTTAAAAACGTAGTTTGTGTCTGAAAGTAATACACGTTCACGTTATTATGGCATAGTTTAATAATAAATTATAATATAGAGGTTTTAAATTAAATCGTTGAAAATAGATAAACTTTACGTTGTTAAACTAAAATTTATTTTCCACCTAAAAAACACTGTACTGGAGACACTGTGTTTTTTTTGTCTTAATATTAAGGTGTATTACTTTCAGACACAAACTACGTTTTCAAAAACACTTATTTTATGAAGTTACCTTATACAGGGTCAAAAACAAATAAACTTTGCATCACATGCGACCAAATTTTAATAGCCCAATTTTGAAAAACATACATTTAATATGGCGCTACTATGGAGAACTAGAAGGTAGGAGGCCGATCGCAGTGCATTGGATTCGGTCCCAAATTAGCATCGGTAATTCAGCTTTACGAGTCACCATAAGATGGCGCTCGTGTTCGAAGTGGGCTATCAAATAAATGGTTTCTTATGGACGCAATAACTATTTTTATTTAAATTAGTTCTTTAAGGAACAAATACGGATTTTTATATGAATTTACACTTACTTTGTTATACTTATTAGTAAACTCGGCCTGTATAAAGTTCCAACGATGCTTGGTTTTTAAAATATAAGGTATTAAAAATTCTAGCTATACCTTTGGAGCTAGAAAGAGACTTATTTGGCTGCCTTTCCTCTCTGAAAAAGATCCTGTCTTACACCCCGACACAAAACAAACTCTACTTTTATAAATTGTACCATTGTTTATTATAAATATGGAAATCAATTACAATACAGGGTGTTTCATTAAGGTCGAAGAGCGGCCATATCTCGGAAACTATTGGGCATAGAAATTCAGGAAAAAAAATTAATAACTAAAGTGACTATGAGAAAATCCTGGAAATAATTTTTAAGTTCCGCATTTTGCCGCAAGGGGGCGCAATTGAAAAGTAAATTTTAACATTTTAGATATCTCCGAAAATTGCACGTTAAGGTATATTTTTAATAAGATTATTAAAAAGCTTGGACAATTTTGCATAATTTTGATCCCGTGCTTGTTGGCGTACCGACTTTAGTAGGAGTGGGGGAAGCTGTTGAAAGTGTAAACATTTAACTCGCTGTAACTTATAAACCACTTATCCGATTTTAGCAAACTAAAGACTGTTTGGAAGAGAAATGTATGCACTTTTACCAATCGTATTTAGTTGTCAATAATAGTTCTCAATAAAATTGCTAGAGGGCGCAATTTATAATAATAATAATAGTTTTTTTGATTTTATCCCGAAAATTCAAATCATACGGTATTATTATGATACCATAATCGAAAAGTAGATTAAATTTGCTAAAAAAAAATATTAAAACCGCTGCTCGATATCTTTGTTCGTTTCAGAGTTATTGCCAAAACAGTAATTTTTAATACAAATTGCGCCCTCTAGCAATTTTATTTGAAACTATTGTGTACCATTGAATATAACAATTAAAGGTACTTACCTTTCTCTTCCAAACAAGCTTAAATTGAGTGAAATCGGATAAGTCGTTTAGAAGTTACAGCGATTTTAATGTTTACACTTTCAATAGCTTCTCCTACTCGATGAAGTGAAAGTGAAAGTGAAAATATTAAAATCGCTGTAACTTCTAAACGACTTATCCGATTTCACTCAATTTAAGCTTTTTTGGAAGAGAAAGGTAAGTACCTTTAATTGTTATATTCCATGGTACACAATAGTTTCAAATAAAATTGCTAGAGGGCGCAATTTGTATTAAAAATTACTGTTTTGGCAATAACTCTGAAACGAACAAAGATATCGAGCTGCGGTTTTTATATTTTTTCTAGCAAATTTTATCTACTTTTCGATTATGGTATCATAATTATACCGTATGATTTGAATGTTCGGGATAAAATCAAAAAAACTATTATTATTACAAATTGCGCCCTCTAGCAATTTTATTGAGAACTATTATTGGCAACTAAATACGATTGGTGAAAGTGCATACATTTCTCTCTCAAACAGTCTTTAGTTTGCTAAAATCGGATAAGTGGTTTATAAGTTACAGCGAGTTAAATGTTGTTGTTTTTCAACAGCTTCCCCCACTCTTACTAAAGTCGGTACGCCAACAAGCATGGGACCAAAATTATGCAAAATTGTCCAAGCTTTTTAATGGTGTTATTAAAAATATACCTTAACGTGCAATTTTCGGAGATATCTAAAATGTTAAAATTTACATTTCAATTGCGCCCCCTTGCGGCAAAATGCGGAACTTAAAAATTATTTCCAGGATTTTCTCATAGCCACTTTAGTTATTAATTTTTTTTTCCTGAATTTCTATGCCCAATAGTTTCCGAGATATAGTCGCTCTTCGACCTTAATGAAACACCCTGTACAACGTTATTTGTCATGTCTTGTCTTCAAACGTTATTGTTATTTCGAAAATAAAATGTCAATTTGTCAAAAGTAAAAGTAAAAAACGAAGAAGAAGATGACACCAGCTCACTTGCGACGCGAGAGCATCTATCGGCCAATAGCAAACTAACCAAAAAACCGGGACAGAATTTGAAATGCTGCCATTGTCGATCGGCCTCCTACCCTCTAGTTCTCCATAGGCGCTACTTTAAAGAAAATGCATCTGAAATAAAGCCTTGTCAAAACTGAGAAGTTTTATGTAGGTTGCGTTGAGTCTTATTTTGCAGAAGGGGTGCAATTTACAAAATATGGGTAAAAAATTAAAATTATCTTATGCAGCTGAAATTTTGCATGTGGGCTAGAAACGGCATTTAAAAAAACTTTTTCCAATAACTTTTTTCGATATTTTCAGAAATAACCCCCCTTTTGAATTATTTTTTGGAAAAAATTTAAATTTGACACATAATGCGAATCACGTGACTACTATTCTTTTGCTTAATTTTCATCTCGATCGAAGCGGAACTTGATGCCAAAGTCAAATGTTGAATAAAGCTATTAATAAAAAAAATCCCATATGATGCGGACTTTACTGGTGACACTGTAGAGCGCCAAAAAACAGATCAAATACTAAAACTCAAATACTTACAAGAATATTTATTAGAAAATCATATTTATTTTGAATTTAGTTACAAAAAAGAACAACTTTTAGAAGTCGAACACTTAAATACACTTAACATTAAAAAACATTATGTACATACATTATAACTTGACGGAACTGATGGGTCATACTGTCTTACGTCTTTCACTGTATCATTATATATTTAACCCCATAGAGCATATTTTGGCACCAAGTAAAATCGATGGTGAGAGCAAAAAATGTTTCCCCTAGCCTAAGTGCAAGTGTCATACAGTTAATTAAAACTGTTATAAACAATATACCGGCTGAAACCTGGAAAATTCAGTAAAACATTTTAAAAGTAGAAGATTCGTATATTTATATATCAACTAATATACAACCCATTGTTATTAATTTAAACAACTCTGGCAGTGAAACAAAATTAGGTTTAGATTAAACAAATGTATTATTTTAATTAATAAAGCCTGTTTACATTGGGTACGATTGCCTGTAAGCATGCGCTTTGATCACTTTTTAATCAGCTGATGCAATTTTACTCATTTAACAACGACTATTTAATTGCATCGCATGAAGTTGCTTGCAGTCGTTGCATTTAATGTAAACAGGCTAAGTGTTGTAATGGGTTGAGATATACTTTACCAGAATATTCATTTTACAAGTAAGTGTTCATAGATCTGTCATATCTGTAATTTTGTGATGCTCAGTTGAGTACTTTTATGGTGGTTTGATAATTGTTTACCTCATTGGCTTTTCTTTGGTTTTATTTTTTTTTGTAATACTTACCTAGCTTTAAGATGTATCTGTAATTGGCACCAGTGCTGTTGATACTTATGAATAAATAAATAAATAAATATTGATGTCTATTTTAAAGGGCAACAGGAAACATTTTTTTTTTCTGATGGAATAAGGGTATATTGCACAATGGTTTGAGTTTAACTTGTTGTGTTATAAAATAACTAGATGTAAAGTTTCGATTTTTTTCTAGCAAGACGGCTCCTTATGCGCTCAACACTGCCTGAATTCATTACTCCAAGGACCCTACTTCACAGCAGTAGATCTGGGCACTCTTGCCAATCGCCTCGACGAAGAAGAACGGGAACAAATGGCCGAAGGAGGCGTAGACACCGAAGACTACCGACGGTTCCTCGAACAACCTTCCAGCAACATGGACGATAGCGGCTACTTTTCGGTCCAGGTCATTAGCAGCGCGTTGCAAGTGTGGGGTCTGGAACTAGTGCCTTATTGTAGTACGGACGAACGGGCCAAGTCGGCCCTGGAAAATCCTAGTCGAATGCAAGCGTTCATTTGCCATTTTAAGGATCACTGGTTCACCATTCGGAAAATTGGAAACCAGTGGTTTAACTTGAACTCTTTACTTGCCAAACCCGAACTGATATCGGACACTTATTTAGCGTTATTTTTAGCTCAGTTAAGGAATGAAGGGTGAGTTTTACAACTAGTAGTATGTACTGTCACTGCACACCAATGTCGTAAATTACGATACTGTCTTTTTCTATAAAAAAAAAGGAATATGTTAAACGTAACAATTACAACGTTCTGGGATTAGAGGGGGGTGAAATAAAGTTCAGGCGTGTTCATAAAAAAAGTGTTTTTTACCCCGTAGATGAAACCCACTCTGCCGCCGAGAAGCAAACCAAAATAACAATTAATTTTTTGATATTTTGACGTCTTGTGATTAATTGATGACTGAATTAATAAACAAACGAATGGCAACGTATTTAACAAAAAAACTAACCTCAAGTTATTTAGTTAAACCCGTGCCGCAAAGATGGAGGTCACTACTGGCCGTTCGCCCCTCATGGGTCCCTGGATCTGAAATATTTCACTTATCCTTTAAAATCTAGAAGGCTATGCCGAAAAATACAAAAAAAAACTTTATTTATATGATTTGAATGACACTTTGACAGAATGCATATTAGCAGAGTTCCTTTAAGCTTCTTTTTAATAGCAAAGCACAGCAAAGATTTTTCCTCCCCCTTGCCGCGGTCAAGAATGCCTCTCTCTATTTTCTATACGAACCATACGAAGTTGTTCGCGAAGCGTTTCTTTAACAACTTAGCTGAGCAAAGATTTTTACTTTTATTATTAGTTTAGACCATTGGCGGAAGCCTGGTAAACTATCGTAATTAATAATCGCTCGGTAAGTCTCTTAATACATCATAAAACTGTCACTATCACTATTCTATGTTCCTGTCAATAGGTGAGCATCCAGCCGATTTTTAAAAGCGTTGATCGTAGGGTATGTGTCTCGTCTGGTAGGAGGTCATTCCACTTTTGCACTGCTCGCTTTGTAATAAAGTTCTTTCTGGTTAGTCTATGACCTAGTTTAGTGGTTAATTTTAAAGAGTGTCCACAAAGGTGATGGTTGGCATTCCAATGAAATAAATCGATGTCACATGTATACTGCCCGTGGAGTAATTTTATAGACCTCGATTAGAGAGCCTCTGCTTCTGCGATCTTCCAACGTGGTAACTTTATGGGCTTTTAGTCTCTCCTTATATGACAGATTTCTTAGACGCAAAGGAATGCTCCACTGGCGTAGCTAGGATATTGTCTTGGGGGGTGCATAGAGGCGTAAATCCCGCCGAAAAATTTTTCGGACCACGCCCAAATTTTGCTAAATTTGACAGTATTAGCAGTGTTGCTGTTTTTATACACTGGCAAACAATGGTAAGAACAGTGCGAGAAAATATAGTTACAAATTTAAAAGGCCAAAAAAATTAAATTTAAATATTAAAAGTTTTTCAAATATTGTTGATAATTACTTTTTTTCATGTCTCTTGGGGGGGGGGGGAGGGGCAAATGCCCCGATGCCCCCCCCCCCCCTAGCTACGCCGGTGACTCGCTCTATGAGATCTCTAAAATATAGACACCACGCTACAACTGCATGCTCCAGTATAGGGCTTGCATATATTTTGTAGGCTCGCAAAAACACCTCTGGGGACATGTCTCTGAAGCGTCGTCAAATCAGATAGATTGTAGTGTTAGCCCTCTTCACAATTCCGTTTTTGTGTTGCTTTCATTTATATGATTGTGTGTCATAAGAACACCCAGGTCCACCTGTTCAGTAGCTTTCTTGAGCTCACGAACTACTCCCTATGTAATATTCGAGTATGGGGTTGTTGTATCCCATGTAAAGCACTGCGTCCTTTTCAACATTAAGTCGAAGGAACCGCTCCATCTCTCTAACTTGGCCAAATCCTCAATCATATCGCCATGTTATAATTGTTGGATCACAGAATATCTTGGTATCGTCTGCATATATGCTGGTTTTGCAGGATATGTTCTTTGCAATATCCGAGATAAATACTATAACTAACAGGAGGGGGCCAATGACGGACGGTTTTCTGGAGAGAGTATTACTAATTCTCACCTGGTAGGTTCGATTTGGCAAGTAGTCTCTTATTCATTGCAACAGAGGGCCTCTGACACCATCATGTTCAATCTTATACAGCAGTCTCTCCAAAGGAACGGTATCGAATGCCTTCTCAAAGTCTAAATATACTGCGTCAACTGGGTACTGATCTTCAGTAGCCTTGGTCCAGCGCTCAAGGTTAGACATATTGGAGGGGACTAAGCGGCTTCTAAGGATATCATGTTGATTCTGTAGGTTATCCCTATGTTGCGTCATGTGAAGTCTGTAATTTCAGTTGCCATAATTTTTTCCATCGCTTTATATGGTATTAACTGATGGGCCTATAATTTTCGAGCAGGTGCTTGTCATTTTTTTTTAGATTGGAATGACCACTGCATTTTTCCATGCATCTGGCACGTTGCCACTGGAGATTGACTCGATCATAACGTTGGCAAAAGTGCTGCTCAAAGTTGTCACGCAGTTCTTTAATAATATAGTAATAAAACCTTTCTCGCGTTTCTTAAAGTCCTTATTATTTTATTTTTAAATGTGTTGTATAATTCCAAATCTCGTCCCTGGTTCTTCGTAACGTGTGTCTTAGTAATCCATGGTTTGTTATATACGCATTCTTGAGACCTCTGATATAACGTTGTAAAAGTTTTGGCAGTGTGTGAGATTCCCATCAGGTCTCAAATTCAGTATATGTTGTTTTATGGTGTTATAATAGGCTTTCCAGTAATTCTTATGTTCACATACAGTCTTAGTGCCTGGTGTCAAGGACAGCTGAGCGGGAGTTCTAATACCACGATGGTCACTTTTGCCGATTGGATGAAGTGCTTCAACGTCTGTTACCAGTTTTTCATCTGTGACCAAACAGATATCAAGCAGCGATGGGTTGATGCCTTCCCGATATCGAGTATTAAATTTAAATTAAAATGAGCTGGTGCAGCCTTGATTCATGGTAGCACTGTACACTGTAGGAATTCCTCTGCTGGTAAATTCTGTCTAGTCACCCGTTTCACTGACCAGTCTATTTCGGGGTTATTTAAGTCACCGAAGACAATTGCTGAAATTGATACCTTGTTAAGCTTAGTAAGCATTTCTGATATATTTCTGCTTCCATCCATGGGGCAGCCTGGTGGTCGACAATTGCTGAAATTGATACCTTGTTAAGCTTAGTAAGCATTTCTGATATATTTCTGCTTCCATCCATGGGGCAGCCTGGTGGTCGATAGATACATCCCAATAACAGTTCAGTTGAATTCAACTTTCTTTTTAGCCAAAGAATGTCTCAGTTATGTTTACAGCCATCTCGTTCCATTCCCGCCCCTTAAAGCTGATCTGTTATTTCTGAAAATTGTGTAGTTGGGAATATTAATTAGAGCGTCTAGTATATTTTGATGTTAGCCAAGTTTTAGTGATAAATAAGAAATCAGGGTTTGTTAATTTCAATGGCAAATTCATCACAGACACAGACTGTACTGAGTAAAATATTATGGAGGTGTAGGTTAATTTATTTAGTTTTTTGTGTTCTTATTAGAACTTGGCCTTTGTACCTCAGATGGCTTTTTTTTACTATTTTTGGTATTCCTGAAAATATTTAATTTTTAGGTTATTTTCCTCTTTGGCAGTTTTTTTTTGCATCTCCGCTAGCAAGTCCTTAAGGTATGTGAGCTGCATGCTTGTCTGATCATACGTTATATACATGTCTAGACTCCTTTCGCAGTTTGTTTTCAATTCGTAGTATTGTGAGTCCGTTCTCCCGGCAGGGAAAGGTCATTTTTATGGGCCTACTTTTATCTGGGTTATATCCTCCTACCCTGATAATTTTTAAGCCGTCTAGCGGATTCTTGTGCCCGCAAGCTTCAGTATATCCTTGACCATCTTTTTGTGATGTTCCCTTTGTTCTTCTATGCTGTTACTTGTTAGCTCAGGCTCAGCTGCCCCAAATATTAATGCATTCGATTGTCTTGCCTCTCTTTCTTGCATTTCTGTAAGTGTTATTTCGACTTGTCCCTGGGCTTCGTCTCTTAGGTATGCATCTGGTTGATTTATGAACTTTTATTCTTTATATCATCCATATTCACTTTTAGTGCCTTAGTTTCCTTTTCTAGTTTCGTGACTACATTCGCATAGCTTGGGCTCTTAACTGATATTTTTTTTAGTTCCTCTATGTCTCGCTTTATTTGCGCGATTTCTGTTTTTAGTTTATTGGCGATTGTGGTTTCATTGGTTTTCTTCAGTTCTATTTGAGGTATCTTTATTTTAAAAAGAGGTAGTAGCTGATTTGATTCTTTGCAGGGATCGCAGAACACCCTCATTGCTCTGCTGACTAATATTATGGCTCGGATTTCGGTCACCGTTAGTTTGGCACATGTTATAAGACATACCATGTTTTTACAGCAATCGCAAGGACATCCAAAAACTTCATTTGCAACACATTTTTCCTTGAGTGATACTTAGTTTTTTGCCGGGTGACCTAACCTCAAAAGAATTTATGATATTTCGGCTCTTTTCACAGGTGTCTACAAGAAAATATATATTTGTAGGTAGAGTTTATAGGCTACTTTAACGTTTTCGATTGTTTAACGGAGGAAAACTCGTGTAATTTTCGCAATGTTTAAAGATTTTTCCAGACATAAATTTTTAACTTGCGCGCGCTTCTCGGACACAGATTTACTTTGCTTTGCTGTTTAAAGTAGAGTAGTAGAGGTGAGTCGTTCGCGAACGATTCGTTCAAAATGAACGAATCACTTCACTGAATTGAAGGAATTAATTCGTCGTTCTAAAAAGATTCGATTCTTTTTTGATTCACTAATTCAGGAATCATTCTCGTTCATTTCGTCATAGAATATATAGCTACGCAAAGCTATATATTCTGTGATTTCGTTCTTCATTTCGTTCAGTTTAGGAAATCAAGTTTGTCAAGTTTAACAGTTTAATTACGCACGCAGTACAAAAAAAAATGTCGACAGAAGTAGCGTTGAGGAAAACGGACAAATATATAGGACGAGATCGATTCAGCCATATTTCAGAACGAAAAGAACGAATCTTTTTAACTGAACTTCCCACCTGTACTAACTACCGGAGTACCAAAAAAAAAGTCGACGGAGTACAGCTGAAGAAAAACAAAATAGATCGAATCAGCATTTTTGTAAAAATATTTGCTTAGCTAAGCCAGAGTGTCTAGCAAAAATCGAAAACAAAATTCCCGACTAATTCCCGGTCGGTTTTTTAAAATTTCCCGGCTGGGTTTTCCTAAATTAACTACACTTTCGTTGTTAAATTTCATAATTTCTTTATCTTTAACTCCGACGCATTTTTTGATAGCCGCTTTAGTCCCATATCCTAGATCAATCTCTTGGCCTTTTTTAAGGTGGCAATATAAACCATTCTTGTCTTTTTTTAAAACATCTATTTTGAAAATAGGAGTGCTTTGTAGAACTTCGTCTGTAACAACACGTCTCATTAAGTTATTTATAATAGATAATAGGTCTTCATAAATAAATGGAACTAGAGGCCAATCACTTTGAAATTGTCTTAGGAATGGTTCTAGTTCTTCAGAGAGTGACTGAAAGAAGGCTAATTCAGCTAACAGCAGTTTATCATCCATAGACTTTACTACAATTTTGTTACTTTCACACGATGGCTTTTGATTCGTATTTTGCACAAAAGATATGGATCTTTTCTAGCCAACTTACTGAACAGAATGTAGGAGGAAAGTCGGAACAACCAGTTATGGACAAGAATAAACCCCGTCGGGAAGGACTGTCTTTAAACAAATTGTAACAAGCTCTTAGAAATGACACAATATTCCAGTCTGTTTTTTTAATACCGGTTTTAAATGTAACTTTTACGGTATGTAAACCGCTATGCTTAAAATTGCAGAAGTGTTATCGGTCTCATCTTTTAATTCAGCCTCTAGAACGCGTATCAACTTAAAATTTACATGAGGTCCATCCATTGAAATTTGAAGCAGTTTCTTTAAATCAAGACCTTGCAAACCATTTTTTAGACCTTCCAACAAATCCACAGCTTTCGCATGATGTAAAAACGCAGATGAAAAATAACGAACTTGAACCTGATTTTTCACGGAATCCCAGTATCTTACGTAAATGTCCATATGTTGTTTTTGCGCAACCTTATTTAGGCTTTCGTCAAAGCAAATTACAAAAGTATTGCATTGTTTAATAATTGCACTTAAGTCAGTTTTGAAATAAGGGCCAGACCATAAACAATACTGTAGGAAACCTTATATTTTACCTACTTCAAATTTTTAAGTTCGAAATTATCTGCTCATTCAAAATTCCCGGCTTAAACTTGATTTTCCCGTCGAATCCCCGGTTTTTTCCGGCTTTGTAAAATTCCCGTTTTTTTCCCGGTTTTCCCGGCTTCTAGACACCCTCTGTAAGCTGTTAAAGGAACGCTTCGCGAACAACTTTGTATACTTAGTATGACAAATATAGATGGGCATGCTTAACCGCGGCAAAGGAGGAGTAAAAAACCTTTGCTGAGCTGAGTTACATTTTTTAAAGAAACGCTTAACTTAGCCGTTGACTTTGCATTGCTATTTAAAAGAAGCTTAAAGAAAATTCACTAAAGACATAATATATCCGACAACTTGATGGATCCAGCATCGGTGAGGTCGAGACGTCCGGGACGTGCTTGTCAAACTGTTAAGCTGTTTGTTTAGTTTCAAAAAAATATTTAGTAGTTGGAAATATATCCAAAAATAAAATTATTTTAATTAAATCCTTATGTTTCTTTTCTAGAAGAGTAGTTCAACATTTTTTATGAACTTTTACATGTTCTTTTATTATTAAACAAATCGATGTCAACGTCTTGTCAATTAATTTCCTTTGATTAATGCATCCCGGACGTCGCTCACCCCCTCCAACCAACCCGTAGGATTTGTTTCCATGAATATGACAAACTGTACCAACTTCGGGCTGATGTACTATCTTGGCGCCTTGACATTTAAAAATAATCACCTACCTACTGACCTGTTATGTTTAAGAGCAAACACTAGTGACGCCTTCGACGCCGCTTTTCATCAATATTTCCTTACTTCTCCGTTTTATTCAAGAGTCGGCCAAATAACCCCCTTAGGAGCAGAATTACCAACAGTTTTACATTAAAAAAGGTTGGATTTATAAATCAATAAAAGCAGAAAAAGAAATATGGGCAAATTTGACAAAATTTCGTTTCTAACGCAAATAAATTATAATGAAACACAAAAACTAAATATATTAGGAGTTCTGATTCAAATTGATAACACCAAGGACAAATAAATCCTAGCAGTGCACATTCCTACAATACAGGCCTATAAAAAACAGCAGAATGCTTATTTCCCATAAGGCCAGTGTATTTAAAATAACATCTCATGGAGAGGCTGTGTGGTCAAAGAATTAATTTTTCCCTTAGAAAAAAGTTGGCAACATTTGAAATTATATTACCATCATCCAAAATCACGAGTTTCGCCGACCCACGGCGAATTCGCAAGCCAATGAAAACTATTGTTATTAACTTGTTCGCGCATTTATTGTGGTGTTTATCAATTTTAAACAACAGGTAATTAATCTCAATAGTTGCATTGTTTTATTAAGATATAAATATTATCATAAAGAAATTTTTTAAATTGTTTATGATGTCCAGATATTACACTGCAACACTGCCGATCATTAAATTTGGGTCACCCCTTTATTTGAAATTATTTTAGACATCTTTAGGTTTTTCGTATTATTTTTGGTTGCAGCATAGTTTACTAACTTTATGCGATGATTTGTTCATGATTTTTTGTATAAAAAAGTTGTTGTTTTGACAAGCGTTTGACCAAAAAGGTCCCCTCTTCCAAATTTCTAAAAACTATTTTTGGTTTCTGTGGTTTTATCTCTCTATTGGAAAGTCGTTGTGTAGTGTTGCCATTGTAAGTGTATTGAAATGGTCATAAACCCTGTTGTTGCGGCACGAATTGTGGCTGCTATAAAAGATGGCCGTGGTCAGCGCGAAACTGAGAGAAGCGTTGGTGTAACTCTTTCTAGTGTGCAACTAGTATGTCAGTGGCGGCACAAAGATACCGGTCTCCTCACTCGAAGACCTGGTTCAGGACGAGGAAGGACTACAACAACTAGAGATGACAGCTTTCTCGTTTCTAGTGCTTTGAGAAACAGAACGGTCACGGCAGATTTCCTTCGAAATCATGTGCACGAAGTGAGAAATGTAAACATAAGTGAGTGGACAGTTAGGAGGCGACTTTATGCTACTGGATTATCTTCTCGAACTAGAGGTACTGGACCGCCGCTCTCCCGTGACCACCCGATTGCAAGGACTTTTGCATGAGAACTCTTGGTTTGGACACAGAGGATTGGAGTCGCGAATTGTTTTCCGATGAATCGCTATTCTGTCTTACTGACTCAGATAGACGTGTAAGAGTGTGGCAACGACCAGGCCAGAGATATACTCAAACGTGTATTGTCGAGCGACTTCCATTTGGTGGAGAATCAGTTATGGCATGGGGAGTCATACCTTTTGAAGCTCGCATGGAGTTAGTCTTATCCAGAATGGGACGTTGACTGCTCATAGATACCTGAGAGAGGCTCTAGAAGACCATTTTGTACCGTTTATGGTTATTCTTGGAGAAGGCGCAACCTTTATGTATGATACTGCACGGCCCCACACTGTTTGTATAGTTTGCTGCTTATCTTGAGGTTTAAATCACGCGATTTGTTTGGCCTGCTTGCAGTCCAGACTTTAATCCCATCGAACCTGTTTGGGATCAGATGGGAAGACGTTTACGGAAACATGTGCCGGTCCCCAGAAATTCTAGAGAGCTTCGCGACATATTGGTGCCGGAATGGAACAGTCTTCCGCAGGATGTGATCCAAAGCATGCCTCTTCGTTTGCAAGCTGTTACTGCTAGAGGAGGGAATACTCGCTACTGAAGTCCTTAAATTTTGTTTTGTTTGAATTAAATTAACATTTTTATTTTCATTACTTTCAATAAACTTTGCAGAAACTAACAAAAACTTTTTTTTATTCAAGCAATCACGATAAAAATCATCGCATAACGTTAGTAAACTATATTACAACCGAAAAAAATACGAAGACTATAAATGTCTAAAATAATTTGAAATTACGGGGTGACCCTAATTTAATGCTCGGCAAGTGTATTATTAGCTCATTTTCATTGACCTTTCAATAAACCCAAATAACATATAACCCTGCCATTTATACAGCCCATTAAGCATTCTACTTTTTTTATAGGTCTGTGCGCTACACCTACACCATCTCTCGTTCGATTTCCATCAATATTAATTACGTTTAGTAGCTTCTTAAGTAACATTTATTTAAGCGTTGCATTTTTGTAGCATACTGTAGGGTTGGGCACTAGAACAGTCGGGATTAGCCCCCCCCCCCCCCTCTAGTTACTCCAATGCCTGGTCGTCGCATAAGCCTGAGCGTGTGTTAATTAGCATGTTTAAATTACGACGAAACGGGAAAACATTGAAACAGACGGGTTTTTTTAATGGATTGTTAAATTTATTGTTGATTTTTTTGTTAGTGTCCAAATTCTCTAATTATTCCAGGTATTCAATATTTATAGTATCTGGAGAACTGCCAGAGTGCACTGCAGACGAGGTTCTTAGGAATAACCCTGTTCAAGCAGTACCGAGGCCGCAGCTCATAGCGCCTTCTACGTCGAACGAAAGTGATCCGGATATTCAGGCAGCACTAAGGCTAAGTTTGCAGGAAAATGATCAGTTAGAGAGTCCTGATCCAGAACCAGATCCAGATGATAGGTAAGTAAACAAATATACCAACCTACTTAAAATAATAATTGTTGCCTCATTTAAGTATGAATACTATTATTATTATTATTATTATTATTAAAACATTCAATAGTAAAATTTTTATTTTTCTGCTTGAACAGTAGGCTGGGCCGAAAAAGAGAAAAATTGGAAATTGCCAATATTATATTTGCCAATATCTGACTATTATACATCTAAAAGTAATTTGTGGAAAATTTTATTAAAATCCGTAAATGTTTCGCCGCGCCCCTGTGATCTTGAAAATTAGCAAAAAGGCCGATTTTTCAATATTTAATATTTTTTAAATCCAAAATTATAATTTTTTTGTGACTTCTTGTGGATGTGGGAATGTGTATAGAAATAATTTTTTCAATAAAATATTTTTCTGTTGGATGGAAATTACAAATTTGTCTCTGAAAACGTTAAATTACGTGTAAATGAAGATTTTGAGGACAAATTTGTAATTTCCATCCAACAGAAAAATATTTTATTGAAAAAATTATTTTTATACACATTCCCACATCCACAAGAAGTCACAAAAAAATTATAATTTTGGATGAACAGGGTCATCCAACCAGGACTGAACAGTGGCCTATTTTTGAGTTTTCCTGTACTTTTATTAAAACCCATATAGCCATCTTGTTTATGTGTTACCGTATAATCTAAAATTGCCATTTAAAAAGCAACTCGGTTTAAAACAAAAGAATGGTGGTGTAAAGTTGTTGTTTTTTCAATGGAACACCCTGTATATTTTCCATTTATATAAAAGGTCTTTCCTTTCTCTTTCCATTAATATAAAGTTTGTCTATATTAGCTGAAAACGTTTTTAAGATATGAGCGATCAAATTTTTAAAAAGTTTGAGTTTAATACGCCTACAATGCATTGAAAAACAAAACCATGTAAATATTAATAATTATATGTCAAAGTCTATAGTTTTTATAAACTTCAGTTTGAGTATAAGTAAAGTTATGTATTATCATTGTTATACACATATTATAAAAACTCTACACTTTGACATATTATTTACGTGGTTTTGTTTTTCAAGGCATTCTAGACAGATCGAAACTTCCATGACGTTATTTTAATGCATCGCCATTATGGGCATTCTAGACATACTAAACTGAATTTAAACTATTAGCTACATATCATCGCAGGCTAGTGTGCATGTCCTCTCCTCTTTCTGCTCATATTAATGACTGGGCCGCGGACATGGAGTCTTGCATTCGTCGGACAACTGTGTTGTGTATAGAAGGGTGGGAAGGGAAGAGGACTCTAGTGCACTACAGAGTAGAGAAGTGGGTGATAACAAATAAAATGAGCCTAAATGATTAGAAAAGCCAGTTGGTTGTTTTCTGCGAAAGGGTAGTTGACATTAGATACCATCTTGATAGCGCAATACTGTCACCAACTAAGACTGTTAACTACCTTGGTATTACTGTGGATGGCCAACTACACTGGGGCGAATACATAAATAACATAAGTATTTAGTAAAGGCTCATAGGTCTTTAAACTTGCGGTATCTTAAATCTGCCGGAAAACAAGCCACAGAGAAGGCTTACCTCACACTTAACACATAACTTAAAAACTTGATCAACACTTCTTTAAAACCTATGTGGGACTCTTTTCGCCTCTGAATAACGGGCCTTAAAGTCTGGAATTCGTTGCCGGCAGTCACATTTAGTGGCAACCTTCCTAGCATACGAACCTTTAAAAGAAACATTTCGTCTTTGCCTGAGATTACCTTAAGCCGTTTGACAACTTTAGGTTAATGCGTGATACTGTTTTTTGTGATATTTAGTTTGTGAGATTGGGATATTAAGTATGTTGCTTTTCATTTCCCTTTTATACAAATGTTTGTTTTGTATTAATTCGACACTTTTTGAGATCTTTATGTATTTATGTAATTAAAAAAAAAATATTATTTTACTTTGCTATTAGTAATTATTATACTACCACTTGTAGACTTTATAATCAATAAATATATTCATATTTCTACAGGGACTTACAAGAGGCCTTAAGGCTAAGTCTGCAAGCTGCGAATAGTTCTCCGGAAGAAGACGACGAAGACACGTTGTTGAGAAAAGCCATAACAATGAGTTTGCAGTGCTAAAGATAATTTTATCATGTTTTTATTAAATAGTTTTTATTGATAATATACATATGGCGTGATTCATTAACGCTATAGGACGGCCATAATTCGAAATCCTTTCAATTTACGATTTTTAACGGAATGCGAAATATAGCCGCTCCAATTAATAAATTACCCTGTTTATACTGGCGACAGCTTTAATTTTATATCGTATTTCTATAATAAGGATGGATGTGTTACATGCATGGGAGGAATCAGGTAATACGATAGAGTAACTAGAGGAACTTTCATGGAGTTTATTTAACTCTGCTAAGGAAGGGCAATTTTCTCCACCATCATTGTCTGTAGTTGCTTGTTGCAAATTTGTGCTGTTGTAATTTATTTTCGGTTTACAGGAACGATCCCGATGTTGAAAGTTATATTTAATTTCCAAATTGAAATTCACTTTTTTTAATCTTGTTAATCAAACCTTAAAAAATAATCATCAGCGGACGGTGTAACAAATTTTTAAAAGTTCAAAATTTGGGTTGAAAGTTTCCAAACTTGTGGGTTACAAACAGTAGTGGTTTTTGTTGAAATTTTGTTGCACAGGAAGAAAATTAATAACTACTTGTTATGTTTCACAAATTTATTCAGTTTCCTGACACGTGTTTCGGCCCTCTCGGGTCATTTTCAAAGGAGTACAAGAAGATACTAAATTCTACGTGACATTACAAAGGTATTCATATCGTTATGGTAACTATAAACATGTCATAAAATTAAAATTAGGATTAGAAGATTGAATGGTCAACTGTGGGATTTCCAAATTTATTAAAGGTACAGATACATATTTAGTCCTAAATAAGTGTGCTATTAAGAATTAGGGAAGCACCTGAAGGTATTTCGGTTTGATTATTCACAACATTACATAATTAATAAATTCTAAGCGAAATCAGAATGAGTTGCCTTCGCAAATGTTTTATAATGATGCCTTTATTCAAAACGGCCCTGATCTGGCAAACTTGTTTGCAGAGTTTTTTTAAGACTGTTTATTCAGACCAGGAAATTAATGTCGAGCCTGTAACTTCTACAAGTTACTTAAATATATCTGAATGCCATATATCAATATCTTCTATCTATGAGGAGATTTGTAAACTAGATACCAACAAGGGACCAGGGCCTGATGGTGTGCCTCCCTCCCTTCTTAAGTCCTGCAGTTTTGTTTTGTCACGTCCACTGTACAAAATCTTTAATGAATCCCTTACAACTGGTACATTTCCAAGTTATTGGAAGGTTGGGTACATTATTCCAATCCTAAAACAGGGTGACAAAGCCAACATATCTAACTATAGGCCTATCTGCAACCTTAGTGTCATTCCGAAACTCTTAGAAAACTTAGTAACCAGAATTCTCACTTCCCAACTGAATCCTTGTATAATTGATCAGCAATTTGGTTTCCGTTCAAAACGTTCTACCGATTTAAACCTGCTCACCTATTCAGATTTTCTATCGGTTGCTCTTGAGGGAGGCAATGTTGTCCATTCTGTATATACCGACTTTTCCAAAGCCTTTGATAAAGTAAATCACACTCTTCTCATATCGAAACTGCAGAAGCTTGGAGTGACGGGTACTCTTTTGGCCTGGGTCAAAAGCTACTTGACTGATCGATCTCAAATCGTGAAAGTGAACAATTATCACTCTGTAAATATCAAAGTACCTTCAGGGGTGCCCCAAGGCTCCCACTTGGGACCTCTATTATTTAATATTTTTATTAACGACATATCTTCGTGCTTTCTGTTTAGTAAATTTTTGTGCTTTGCTGATGATCTTAAGTTTTTTGCAATGGTTTCGGGGCTTGATGACTGTCTTAACATTCAAGCGGACCTAAACAGGTTGGTCGACTGGTGTAGAGCTAATGCTATGGAGCTTAATGCTTCAAAATGTAAGGTAGTCTGCTTCTCAAGGGGCCGCAATCCACTTGTCTGGAACTATCTTATCAACGATATCCAATTGTCTTCAGTAACTGAGATCAGGGACTTGGGTGTTACCTTTGACTCAACACTATCATTTATTCTCCATATAACTGATATAGTTTCAAAGTCACTAAAAATGCTGGGTTTCTTAAAGCGCTGCACTCGCAGTTTTATTAACATCTCCTCAATAAGACTTCTTTACTGTGCACTCGTTAGGCCATATTTGGAATATTGCTCGTCTGTATGGAGTCCTTTCTATGCTAGACATATTCACACTATTGAGCAGGTACAACGAAAATTTGCGAGATATTTGGCATATAAAGCCAATATTCCCCCACCCGAAGATTACGTGTACGACTATAATAATTTATATCTTTTGTTTAACATCGAACCAATGATCAGTAGACGCAGGCAGAAAGATTTAAGACTTTTTTCAAGATCGTTAATTCCCTGGTTGATTGTAGTGAACTGCTATCGCGAATAGGATTACAGGCTCCTACAAGGAGCACCAGATCAACGGTGACTTTTGCTCAACCATTCCATAGGACGAATTACGGACTTAACAACTTTATCACAAGGGCTTCAAAAATGGCCAACCTAAACCACAATATTAATTTCTAATAGCTACACTTCTTTTAATAGGCAACTCAGATCTGTAAATTTAACTTAGACTCTTTTAATAACCTTATTTCTTTTGTTTGTTCATCTTTGCTATTACTTCTCAATTCTTATTCTTACCTACTTACTTTCAGTATTACGCTTAGGATAGGTATATATTATAGTATTTATACTTATGTACACTTATTGTACTAATCACTCAATTCACAATGTTGATTTAATGTGTAAAATGGGCTTGCCCGTAAATAAATAAATAAATAAACATTACATTTGTTTTTTATGGCTTTTTTGATAGCTATTGTTTCTAGTAGATTTAGTTTTCTGCTTTTATTGTGTACGTATATGGGTTTTATGTTGTTAGAGATTGAGTGATTGTCTTTAATGCAGCGATCAGCCAACACTGTTTTATTTTGTTTTTTTTTAAATAGATGTTTTGTGTTCTTTAAGCTGGTGTCAAAATTTCTACCTGTTTGTCCAATGTAGATGGCATTATCACATTCTATTTGGTAGACTCCACTTTGTAAAAGATTGTTTTTAGTTTCTATTTTAGCATTAGATATGTGTTTGTGTAAGTTGTTTTTATTGACTTGTATAGGAATGATATTAAGGTTTTTAAGTTTTTTGGAGATTTTTTGGCTTGTGTTGCTTGTACTGTTCAATAAGATATACAGGCAACACAAGCCAAAAATCTCCAAAAAACTTAAAAACCTTAATATCATTCCTAACTTACACAAACACATATCCAATGCTAAAATAGAAACTAAAAACACACTTTTACAAAGTGGAGTCTACCAAATAGAATGTGATAATGCCATCTACATTGGACAAACAGGTAGAAATTTTGACACCAGCTTAAAGAACACAAAACATCTATTTAAAAAAAAACAAAATAAAACAGGGTTAGCTGATCACTGCATTAAAGACAATCACTCAATCTCTAACAACATAAAACCCATATACATACACAATAAAAGCAGAAAACTAAATCTACTAGAAACAATAGCTATCAAAAAAGCCATAAAAAACAAATGTAATGTTGTGAATAATCAAACCTAAATACCTTCAGGTGCTTCCCTAATTCTTAATAGCACACTTATTTAGGACTATATACAGTGTGTGTATAAAGTCTGGAAACGGCTTAATAACATCACAATTTACTGGCCGATTTAAACCAAATTTGGTACAGTTGTGTAAGAGGATCTAACGCACCGAATGACGATATTGGCGTTGTTGCCAGCTTTTTAGTTTGTCTGGAATTCGAACGAATTTTATATTTTTAAATATAACACCCAGTATATTTTTACATTTTTAAATTCCACATAAAATTATAATTATTTTTTATTAAATGCATTATTAGTCTATACTTCATAGTTTCCGAGATATTGACTCTCGAAAAGTGACATTTTTGAACTTTGACAGCTTATAACTTTCTAACAGTACGTCTTAGAGCAAAACGGCTTACATGTCCCTATCTTCAATTTTTATTATCTTCCCAAAAAAATCCACTTCCGGTTAAACCGGATGTAACTCGAAAGCAGGAAATATAGTTGTTCCGGTTTAACTGCAAGTTGATTTTTTTGGGAAGATAATAAAAATTGAAGATAGGGACATGTAAGCCGTTTTGCTCTAAGACGTACTATTAGAAAGTTATAAGCTGTCAAAGTTCAAAAATGTCACTTTTCGAGAGTCAATATTTCGGAAACTATGAAGTATAGACTAATAATGCATTTAATAAAAAATAATTATAATTTTATGTGGAATTTAAAAATGTTAAAATATACTGGGTGTTATATTTAAAAATATAAAATTCGTTCGAACTCCAGACAAACTAAAAAGCTGGCAACAACGCCAATATCGTCATTCGGTGCGTTAGATCCTCTTACACATCTGTACCAAATTTGGTTTAAATCGGCCAGAAAATTGTAATGTTATTAAGCCGTTTCCAGACTTTATACACACACTGTATGTATCTGTACCTTTAATAAATTTGGAAAACCCACAGTTGACCATTCAATCTTCTAATCCTAATTTTAATTTTATGACATGTTTATAGTTACCATAACGATATAAATACCTTTGTAATGTCACGTAGAATTTAGTATCTTCTTGTACTCCTTTGAAAATGACCCGAGAGGGCCGAAACACGTGCCAGGAAACTGAATAAATTTGTGAAACATAACAAGTAGTTATTAATTTTCTTCCTGTGCAATGGAACCACAGTTTCACCAAGCATGTAGCCCAACACAAATTAATTATATAGAAAATTTCGTTGTTTTAGCGGTCAAATTAATTTATAAATATATTGACATAAATTTTTTTTATTTTTTATTTCAATAATTATAACACAAACAAACCTTGAATTATCAAAACCGCAAGGAGGAAAATTCATTGTTTTCCTTGAATTTTGTCTGGCTCCTTTGTTTGGATTCGTTTGACGTCAATGAACCAATAAGGAAAATATATGAAATATTCACAGCTCAATTGTTCACTATACTGCAGCTTACACAAGTGATTGTTGTCCGTTGGTAGATCCTTGCTCTATTCAAGCTTCTTTCAAAAATTCCTAACGAATGGACAACGTAAGAATTTTGAAAGAAGCTAAAATTCTCAAAATTTAATCCCTTTTTGCGACGGAATGGCTTGATCTATTTTTGGTTACTAATACTGGTTATGAATGAAAAAATATAACTAGCAAGACTTACCATAACAAGGAGCCTGAGACAGTTTCTTCTTCTAGTCAGTGGCGGCTCGTGGGGTAGAGCCACAGTGCCATGGCACTACCTGCCCTCCTGTCTAGCGTCCTGCCCTCTACAAATTACCAAAACCTATTAAAATTAATATTCTCGTTTTTAAAGCAATTAGCAAAATAATTTAAAAATGGAACACAGTCGGGTGCAAATTTCCATCTAAAAGGAAGCGATTATGCGTAAAACGGTAACGTAGCTTCCGCGCCAAGCGCGACGAGGCACACGGGAGGTGACGAAACGCCATCACCTCAATAAAAAAACGTTGGGAAATGACCTTGAATGCAAGCAGGCAAAAATCTCGACGACGTAGCCAGAGACAGCCAGGCTCTCTTCGTTTGACCGTTTGATGTTAGACGTTTCAAACAGCTGATGTTCGCGTCGCGTCCCAAGATTTGTTTTCGTTCGGCCGGCGACTGATTTAATGTAGGGTTAACGAACTTTTTATTTTAGAAATACATAAGTAATGCATACTATTAGATTTTTAAAGGAAACTTTATGGAAAAAATACTTGGGTGTGCGGTTGTGATGAATCTAATAGACTATTTTGTTTTATGTGTGTTTTATTTGGTGGGAAGCAAACTTGGTCCCAAAAAGGTACAGATGATTTGGTCCATTTCTGGGACAAAATGAAGACACATGAAAAATCGAAGGTACATTTAAACAATATATTATTTAATTTCAGTATGCTTGGTAAAATTAACATTAAAACTCAATTAAATTCTGCATATCACAATGAAATAATGAAGAAAAACGAACAAATTGATAAAAACAGATACATATTAAACCAAATTATAAACTGCGTTCGGTTTTGTGGTGCATTTGAGTTGGCTTTGAGAGGTCATGACGAAAAAGAGACGTCGGAAAATAGGGGCATATTTCGTGAATTAATAAATTTCAGCTCAGAATTAGACAAAACTCTTAAAGATCATATTGAAAAATCGAAAGTATTTAAAGGAACATCAAAACCCCTACAAAATGAACTTCTGGACTGTATGTTAGATGTGTATCATGATGAAGTCATAAAAGAAATAAAGGACTCTCCGTTTATCGCTGTTATCGCAGATGAAACCACTGACATTGCTTGTGTGTTTCAACTTGTTATCGTGTTTAGGTATATTCAAGATATGATTGTAAATTCATAAATTAAATTAGGTGCCTTTTTGCTTATTTTTCCTACTTTAAAAGCAAGAACTATTAACAAAAAAGGGCGTGGCACCCAAAATTTTTTTGCCTGCGGCGTTAAGGGTTTACCTGGCCCTACTTCACTAAAATGGCACGAGCCGCCACTGCTTCTAGTAGTAATTTCTAAGAAACATAAACGTGATACCAAGGCATTATGTCTTCATAACAATTAACATAGACCACCCGAGCCCTGTGAAATGCGGAATGTCCGAGGATAGAGGCCTCCGAGGGTGGAAAAAGGTTTTGAAACAGAAAAATCACGTTGGAGACGTCAATTTTGTCCATTCCAACTCTTGACAGCTTCGGATTCAACTCCATCTGGTCTAGTTTCGGCGTAGGAACTATCAATCTATTACAGCTGCTCTAGACTGATCAACATAAATCATATTAGTCTATTCCAACAATATATTGTCGTAAGGAACACACTATTCATTGAGTACTTACACGTACTTACAGCTCCAGTAACTGTACGCACTCTACCGTCTATTTTGTAGTTACTGCAAACTGCCTATTATTTTATATTTATGTAATATTTTTGTTTGCATTTGTTTATACAATTAATTATTATAATATTTCTTGTAAATACAGGTATGCCTGATGATGTCCTTGCGGAGTGCGGGTCGAAATATTGCAAAAATTATTATAATAAAGTTTGTTTGTAAGACTGGAGGCCAGTTTGTTCAATTTTTCAAGAATTTATCAATGACCAGTCAATGTTTTTTGTGTTTCTTAAACACATTTAAATTCATAATCCAATTGTGAAGAAATAATTCTATCAACGATTTGAATAACTACCACTGACAGAAGCAGGACATTGCCGTATTGACTGATACACTGAAGAAATGGAATAATTTGAACATAACTGGTGTATTATCTTCTAAGAGGTTATGCACAACAGGTGATAAAACTTACCTCTTCGTTATCAAATATGAGACAAAAAGTACATGAACACAACTCCAACAGTAAACAAGTATATTTACGTTCAAAGTGTTTTTACTCATCTCTAAAATTCTATTTTTGTAATTCCAACCGCTAAAGTCTGACTTTAGAGCTATGTTCACCGGGCCTAAGTTTTTTGACAATCTATACTTTCAACACTTTTCACGCACAGGAGTCACACGAAAAGTCATTCTCTTCTGCCTCTACTTTCCAATACGAATCTTAAAAGTACTATAGTTCATCAAAAAGTATTTTCATTTCTAAAATCGCCCGCTAAGAGGGCACCAAAGTAGAAAAAAATCCGATGCTTACATACATTATTCATGTAAGTGAGTTTATAAGATTACTGTTGTTGTTATTTATCCAGTGGCGTAGCGTGCAGGGGGCCAGGGGGGGCGACCGCCCCCCCCGCCCTTTGAGCCTTTCCCAAACGGCGCCCCCTTCCCACTCTCTTAGTAGTTCCCAGTTCAATTTCACTTCACATGATAATTGATAATATTGTTGACCTATAGCAGCAAGAGGAAATTTACTATGTTTATGAATATAAATGATAATTATATAACAAAATCCTCATTATTTATTACTATTATTAATATAATTATTTTTTAGTTCTTTGTTTCTGTTTATATTATAAGATGACCATTATCAGAAGAATAGTATTGGCAAATATGGTATTTTGTGAAGCTCTCTTTCTCTTTGTTTTTAAAGTATTTTTATGGGGTTTAATTAGCGTTATTATTAGTTTATAACTTTTAGAGTAAAGAAGGAGATAAAATAAACCTCTTACTCTGTTACCTATTTTGAGATTCTATTTTATTTTCACTATTTGATTTACTTTATAATAAAAATATTTTGGCACGACCAATAATTTGTATTCTTTCAGTTATTTTGCTTTAAAAATTAAAAATTGCTTGAAATCTTTAATTTACTAGAGACTAAATTTTATGCGTGTTATTGTCGCCAATGAGAATGAATATATGCTCATATTATTATGTAATAAGTATGCCTAAAATATTTTATAGAGTTTTAACAAAATTTCCCGTGCCGTGTTCATATTCTGTTTTCATGTGGCCATTTTAGACCTGACGAAACAAAAACTTTATTTCTCAGGCCAAAATTTACTAAATAAACGAAATTATACATTAGCAGTGAGGCGCCCTTTGAACAAGGGCCCATAATGAGCCATGAAAACAAAACACTTTTTTTTTAATTGATCAATTTTTTTGTGATTTTCTTGAGGATCTTGTGTATTTTATATTTTAAGGGCGTGGCACCCAAAAAAAATTCGCCTGCGGCGCTATTTTTTTTTTTAACCCTACCCATAAAAAAATATGTACGGCCTTACCTTTGAAGCTTTCGCCCCCTCCGCCCCTTCAACCACGCTACGCCACTGTATTTATCCTATAACCAATCTCTATAATGATAATAAACATACATAATGATTAAAATTTTCGGTTATATTTTCTCTAAAGTCATCCTTTAGCAATTGGAATTACAAAAAATGTTGTTCGATACAGGTGCATAAAGTGAGAAATCTGGTATGCTTGTTTTGCGAAACTCGCTCTTAACCCTTTCACTGCGCGGTGCTCAGATAAAGTCGCACGCCAAATTGCCTATTTTTTTACCGCTTGCGAATATACTCGTTAAGAGCACTATAAACTAATCGAGTATGACATTAGACACTATATATTATAACCTCCCAGACACAAGTGAAATTAAAAAAAAGGTTATACCTAGTGTCTAATGTTGTAAATATAATGGTACGGAACCCTTCGTAAGCGAGTCTGACTCACACTTGGCCGGTTTCTCCGATTCCGGAACTCACGTTTTGTTCCTCATATTCTCTGTCACTTCTGGCTAATATCTCTTCAAGTTGTTTATCTCTAAGATATTTCCCAGCCATATTAGGTTATTCTAACACAAAACTTGTCGAAACAACCAAAAACGCGAACTCTTAATATGTAATACAAAATCAGTTAAATTTCGCGGGAAACATTTACGGCCCCACCCTACCTCGGTCCAACCGCCCGCCCGCCACCCCGGCAATTTGAAACGAGCGGCCTGCAAACCAGTGTTACCAGGTTAAAATTTTTTTTGTCCCTAGATAATTTCTTAAAAATTCCCCAGATCTTTTAATTTAAAAACGAAGAAAAAAGATACTTGAAAACAAAACATATCCCTACTTATTAATAAAAAAATTTCTACAAATAAAAATTAAGCCACTTATAGTTTATTTTTTATCCAAAAAATAATGCATTTTTTATTCAAAAAATAATACATTTAATACAAGATAAATGCATAGAAAATAAACTGGTGATGGCTATTATTTGAATTATTGAAATTAACGCAGAAAATTGAAAAATGCGTAGTTCCCCTTAAAATACCAGCGAACGGAGGCCTGGGATTTACCGAGTTTCTCGTTGTTTATATCTCGAGAGTAAGGTTTGCTAATAGTAAATCGGACTTAAGAGCATTTTTGCCATGGGTCAATCGTTTTTTAATAATTTTTTAAGTGATTGCTTAATTAATTTTTTACAAATAAGTATCACAAAATCAAAGAAGTATAATTCCCTAAATTATAGAAAATTTCCCTTTTTCCCTACCGATTGCAGCTTTTCCCCAGATTTAGGGAAATTTCCCTAGCAATGGCAACCCTGCTGCAAACAACACGTGGAAACTCCGCCAACGAAATTATTTGTCTAGAGCAGCCTGCTCCTATTTTTATAAGCAAAACGGCTACTCGTCCAGAGCAGTATACGGCATGGCGAATATATTCGTCCGGAGCAGCGAAAGGGTTAAGGTTATGTTTCCACAATAGTCCGGTCAAAGTAGACATAAAAATAGTGGTCAAATAACAAAAGACATAAAAATAGTGGTCAAATAAGAAAAATTGGGGAAGAGCCGAATTTTGGTGGAGACCTTGGGTTCACCATTAGAAATAAAGTGTCAAAAGACCCCAAAAGTTATTTGGGGTCAAAGGTAAAAATTTCAGGTCTTTTGAATTTTTCTCGAAAATGGTAAGTTTTATCAAAAAAGTACTTCAGACCAAAGTTGTAGATCTTAAAACTATCTACAAAAATGGTATTTATGATTTTTTTTCTAGGAATCACCGTTCCTGAGATATCGCGATTCTACGAGTCAAGTTCTATATGATACACATTGCACACATATGCAAACGTCTTTTCCTAAGTGCATTTCCGGATCGAATGAGCTGTCGCTCATATTTTTAGGAGACGGGCAACTAATTTTCGCAGATTCTCAACTTCTCGACTAGACTATTATGTATACAGGCTGTCCAAAAAAGTATGCAACATAATATGGAAAACTTCTTTATTACCGATTTCTCAGAAAATTTTATTCCTGATAAAAGTTGGTGCATGCCTTAAAACACTAAATGCATATTTCATATTACACCTGCGGCTAATAGTAAGGGAGCAAATGCAATTTTTTCGAAATGGCCTTAAGAGTAAAGTACCTTAATTAGTACAAATACAATAACATTTTATATGGAAATGTTTTTGCAAATAAAAAACTTAGTCCAAATACGAAATTTGAGTTATTTGTCTCAATTTTTTATTTTTTTTCTTAATATCTATTTTCCCCTAAACCGTACGCCTCTGGTCGATTTTTATTTACGCGATTTTAATATATTAATCAAATATCTTAATCATTTGTTTATTATAAAAATGTATTAAGTAGTTGCAAACCTTTTAAAACTTTTCAAGGGTGGGTTTAGATATTAGCGTGTTGCACGCATATTTAAACACATGTTAGCCAGTTCGTGTTCTGATAACAATTATAACAGAATCCAACTCTATTTATACGAGTGGAAATAACTAATAATTTATTTGTCATTTTCACCTAGTACAGTCGAGTCCAGTCTTAGAGCAATTTAGAAAAAATTGCATTTGCTCCCTTACTATTAGCCGCAGGTGAAATATAAAATATGCGTTTATAATTTTAGGGCATGCACCAACTTTTATCACGAATAAAATTTTCTGAGATATCGGTAATAAAAATCTTTCCCATATGTTGCATACTTTTTTGGACACACTGTATATGTGGCATATTATGTGTGTATATCATACAGAATGTGACTTTTAGAATCGCGATATCTCAGGAATGGTGATTCCTAGAAAAAAAAACCATGAAGACCATTTTTGTAGATAGTTTTTTAAGATCTACAACTTTGGTCTGAAGTATTTTTTGATAAAACTTACTATTTTCGAGAAAAATTCAAAAAACCTGAAATTTTGACCTTTGACCCCAAATAAATTTGTTAGCACACATGCGATCAATGGGGATTTTTGACACTTTATTTCTAATGGTGAACCCAAGGCCTCTCAACCAAAATTTGGCTCTCCCCCAATTTTTGTTATTTTAAATGTCTACTTTGACCGGACTAATATCTGATCATATAAAGACTTATACTTTATACATGATTATATATAGATTTATATATGATCACATCTAATAATATCTATGATAGATAAAAAATACCCGATGAAATAAATTATTTAAAAGGTAAAAATAGATTATAACATTTAGATTCACATTGTAATTATGTTATAAACTGATCTATTACGCTATGTACTTTATACAATCGATGATACATATCTATCATCAGGACAGCTCAAGGAACACAGGGATCACTAAAGTTAAGCAGCATTGAGCGTGGTTGGTACTTGGATGGGCGACCGTTTCGACAAAGTCATACAATGACCTCTTAATTTTTTATTTTTTATTAGAAAGAAAAAATTTTGTTTAATTATAGTCAAAATTAAGTAATTTTAGTGAATTATTAATATAACAATATATAATAATAAAGAACAATATGTGATCATATCTAATAATCTAATCATATACACGGAAAAAAGAAAACATGAAAAATTAGATTATAAAATGTAAAAATAATATTGCTTTTTATACAGGAAATTTTATCTCTTTAAAAGTCATTTATTTCTATTTAAAACTGTAAAAATTATCATTTGTCAGCAATGTACAAATTAAAATGCCAAATAATATAGTTTCTTTGCTGGTTCACTAAAATTTACAGTGCGAGATACGGTTAGTATACAAAAAGTAACTATTGCATCTCACACTGTAATTTTTAGATTTTCTATATTAAGTACAGTCAATGTTCTGATGTTCTAGCAGCCAGGATCTTACTACTTAAAATGTAAAATGCAACGCTTGGCTCAGCAATGTTTGAAAGCGGTAAAGGACTTCTGTCCCCTCTCCCGCATAAATTGGACTTAGTTTTTTACAATCACTTATCGACGCATACTATTTACGCTTGTAGCTTATAACTACACTCTAATAATCGGAATGCTATGGTTCGAATACCGTCGGAATAAAACGTCGGTCTTTCATGCGTAGACACCGGGATCGAGTCCTGGCTATGGTGATTTGCGATCAATGTAATAAACTCACCGACAAAAAAAAACCGGCACCTACTTTTTTTTAGTAATTTCAATATGGCATAAATTTTTAATTTTTCACTTTTGTTATATCCACCAAATATGTTTCACTTTATTCTTAATATTAAAGGTAAAACTAAAGTTAATAAATATCTGTAAAGGTAATAAACGCCTCACGTTTTGTCTATATTACTCTCGGTTTCCTTGATCGCTCTTATTTTCAGTATCGAATATTAAATGAACTTAGAACCTATTTATTAATTCAAATACACATTTTTCCTTAATAGCACCTTTCTAAAATTTTGTCTTAACGATGTTTTGTTCCAACATACGAACAGTTCATGTCACGTACAAACGACTAATTGTCACGTTCTTGCGTTATTATAAAACTGTTTGATCCAAAGCAAGAAGAATCATTACTTTGAATACATTCGTGTAGCTCACTATTTGTCAACTTTACAGTTCTTTTATTGCATTTAACCTTTTCAATGAAATCAGTTGATAAATACTTTAAAAAACCAAAAGTGCGGCTTGTGTGTGTTATTTTGCAAGAACCATCTAGGATCCCAACATAATTTGGCGCAGTCGGTAGGATTTGCAGAAAATTCGCATTCTTGTGACGGGAAGATTTCGACAACCAAGCAAGAGAAAATTCTGCAACAAGTCACGGTTTGTGTCGGGAAGAAAATCGAAGACCAATCAAATCGGCGAGTTTCAACTCCTTAGACTTCGGGACCACTTCGCACCACGGAGAAGATCTTTGACTGAGGTGAAGATTAAAAAATCGAGGCGACGAACGTTGCAAGAAAAACCACGAGAGTAAGTCGTACTTTTCCTTTATTTCCGATCCTATTAAATTTTACCCTTTACATTGATAAAGTTCTTTTATATTTATTTTTTTTACTTTCTTTCGTTACTCATCTCATATTACATTTAATTTTTATTTTATTGCAAATAATTCGTATATATTAAAATTTTTAATTTTTCGTAATGGCACCTCCAGAAGTAAATTCAAATTCGCCCACTAATGAAAATAATAATGCAAGCAGCACTTCAAGCCCTATTACCCCAGCTGAAATTATTTATAAATTATCTTTTTTGTGTTCTTTAATTGCTAAACCATTTGACGGTAATCGTGGCGAATTACATGAATTTATTTCAAACTGTAATAATGCCTTTCGTTTTGCAACACTAGAACAAACAAGTGCATTAATGGCTTTTGTTATTTCCAAAATTACGGGTAGTGCTAAAGCTCAACTTAGAGATAAATGTATTGATAATTGGCAACAATTAAAAGCTTTACTTTTACGTTTATATTCTGATAAAAAACATTATACTCAATTAATGGAAGAACTTAACACTATAAGGCAAAATCAAAATGAACCAGTTCAATCCTTTTATAACCGTATTGATAAAATTTGCACCAGAATTTTAAATTCATTGTCTTGCCAAGACGAAAGGGAACGCCTTGGTAGAGTAGAAACCATTAAAGAACTTTCATTACAAAGATTTATTTTGCATAGTTTACCAGATATTTCTAGATTTTTAAGAAGTAAAGATCCCAAAACTTTGTCAGACGCTTTTAATGCAGCTGTAGAAGAAGAGCGTGCTCTTCAAATTTCAAAATCAAATTTTTCAGGCAATAATGACAAATATTGCTCTAATTGCAAAACGAAAACGCATAATACAAGAGATTGTTTCAAAAGACAACGCTCCAGAGAAGCATCGGTTAACATAAATACACCACAAAATAAACCGCGTCAAAATTACCAAAGTACAAGCAAATTCTGTAATTATTGTAAAAAATCAGGGCATCTCATTGCAGAGTGTTTTAAAAGGAAAAGAAATAACGAAAGAAATAATAATCCTAATAATGTTAGTCCGCAACAAACTAATCAGAACAATAGTGTTCATTTAAACGCGTCAACTTCCGGGAATCACGTCGTTTCCACGGAATGGGCTTAAGTAAAAACGGCGCACAAAACCTCGATACGAATAATAATTGTTCTATCGCAAATACCGACAAATTAACTTCTAATTTTAATCAAAAAAATAAATTTAGGTTTGATGGTTGCTATCCGGTTTCTAATAATTTTATGGGTCATAGTAACTCTTGCCGTAGACCGCAAACCTTATCAATCGAATCACAAGTTAGTTTTGATATTGTCATCCGGTTCCAAATAAATTAATGGGTCATAGTAACTCTTGCCGTAGACCACAAAACTTAATTAATGATCGTCAGAATTCTTTAAAAGACTATAAAATATTTTTAAATAATATGGATAAAAATCCTTATATTGAATGCGTGTGTCAAAATCAAACATTTAAATTTCTAATTGACACAGGCGCATCAGTTTCATTATTAAACTATCAAGAAAAATTAAACACTAATAATATAAATATAAATTTTCAAGAAAAAATCACTTTGACTGGTCTCAGTGCGAATTCACCAGTTGAAACCGCAGGTAGCTGTGTGTTAAATCTCATTATGAATTCATATCATATACCTGTAAAATTTCATTTAGTCAAAGATAATCATAATTTACCCCATGATGGTATTATAGGCAATGATTTTCTCTCTTCTTATGGAGCAGTAATAAATTTAGATAACTCTGAACTATATCTTAGATCTTTCGAAAATCCCATTAAAATCGTATGCCAGCCAAATGACCAAAATCAACCTTTCTTTATCGAACCTAGATCAGAGACAGTTATTCAAGTAGATATTTTAAATACAGATCTTTTTGAAGGTATCTGTCCAGAGATAAAAATCGCTGAAGGCGTATTTCTCGCAAAAGCTATTGTAAAAGTAAACAACGGAAAAGCTCTTACCACTATTCTAAATACTGCAAATAAAAGATTAAAAATTAATAAAATTCAATTATGTTTAGAACCTTTTGAAACAAACACTTCTTATATATTGTATGCAAATCAACATCAAAATTCTTCGATTAATATTCAAGACAGGCTAAAAATTTTACATGATACTTTACGTTTGAGTCATTTAAACCCTGAAGAAAAAAGGTCTATTCTTAACATTTGTGATGAATATAATGATATATTTTTTTTACCGAATGATAAATTAACTTGTACAGAAGTCCTTAAACATGAAATTAAAGTAACCGATAGTAAACCAATTTCTTCTAAAATATACCGCTTTCCAGAAGTACATAAAAAAGAGTTAGACAAACAAATCGATAAAATGCTTAAACAAGGTATTATTAGAAATTCGGTTTCACCTTATAATAGCCCTCTCTGGATTGTTCCAAAGAAGCAGGATGCTTCAGGAGAACAAAAATGGCGTATAGTTGTAGATTTCCGTAAATTAAACGAAATTTCGGTCGGAGATTCATTTCCGCTTCCGAATATTGAGGATATCCTCGACCAATTAGGTCATTCGCAATATTTCACCACCCTAGATCTTGCATCAGGATTTCATCAAATTCAAATGAAAGACGAAGATATCTGTAAAACTGCTTTTTCAACCCCTTCAGGTCATTTTGAATACCTGAGAATGCCTTTTGGCGTAAAAAATGGTGTAAGTTCTTTTTAACGGATGATGTCCATTGCTCTATCAGGTCTTCAAGGTCTTCAATGTTTCACATATCTTGACGATATTGTTATTTTTGCAAGTTCAGTTCAGGAACATTCTGATAAACTCCGTAATGTTTTTGATCGTCTTAAAACTAATATCCTTCTCTTGCAACCCGATAAATGTGAATTTATGCATAAAGAAGTAGCATATTTGTGACAAAGGTATTTCACCAAACCCAGATAAAATAAAAGCGATAAAAAATTACCCAACTCCACAAAACCCAAAACAAATTAAACAGTTCCTAGGCCTCATAGGCTACTATCGTCGTTTCATTAAAGATTTTTCCAAGTTTGCAAAACCACTTACTTCCTTATTAAAAAAGGATACACCTTATATCTGGACTAATGAACAAATTACGTCTTTCGAGTATTTTAAAGATATACTTACAAAAGAACCAATTCTTCAATATCCTGACTTTTCCAAAGATTTTCTGTTGACAACAGATGCATCTAATTATGCAATTGGCGCAATCCTTTCACAAGGCGATATTGGCAAGGATCTTCCTATTTCATATGCCTCGCGCACTTTAAATAAAGCAGAATGTAATTATTCTACTATTGAAAGAGAATTATTAGCTATCGTTTGGGCCGTTCAACATTTCCGTCCTTACCTTTATGGCAGGAAATTTATTATTCTGACAGATCATCGACCCCTTACTTGGCTTTTTAATTGTAAAGATCCTACTAGTCGTTTAATGCGTTGGAGATTAAAACTTGAAGAATTTTCGTACGAAATTCGTTATAAACCAGGCAGAGTTAATTCAAATGTCGATGCTCTCTCTAGAAACCCAGTACAGTTAAATTCTCTAATTAAAAATCAAAGTAAATCAGAACTCTATAGTGAATTTATTAAGTATCACTACGAAAACCAAAACATTCCTGATATAAAAATTATAAAAGAAAACCTATTTTCAAAATTCCCTAATGCCTTAATTTATTCAAAAGATTTTGATGATAGTAATACGTATTCTGAAAACCTAGCTATAACATATGACCTTTCAAAATTACAAGACAGTGACGTAGAACAATACGACTCTCTTATGTTAAATTCTGATAATAAAACAACCTTTCTCTTAATTGCAAAACTAAATCATTTTGAAAAACTGACATACAATGACTTACTTTACTCTTTGCAGAATTTAAGAAACTCTTTAAGCAAAAATAAAATTACTGATATTTATATAAAAAATCCTGTAGAGGAGAAATCAAATATAAAACAAGACATGTTCAACGAAATGTTACAATTTTTATTTTCAAAATCAAATATTAATATTACATTAGTGAATAGACCACGTTTTGCTCCCAAAACTCGGGAAGAAATAAAACAATTATTTAAAGAAAATCATGAATCCTCTTTAGCCGGACATGCAGGTTTTTTACGAACTTATAAACGTATTAAAGAAAATTATAAATGGCCTAATATGAAAGGTGACATAAAACATCTTTTAAAATTATGTAAATCTTGTCAAATGAATAAGCATGAAAATAAAACCGCACGAGCTCCTATGGAAATTACCACGAGCGAACGTCTTTTTCAAAGGTTAGCAATAGATGTTGTAGGTCCTTTAGATTTGACCGAAAACGGTAATAAATTCATAATTACTATGCAAGATGACCTAACAAAATATTCTTATGCAGTCCCTGTTCATAATCACGAAGCAAAAACAATTGCCAACGAATTATTGAAGTTTATAACTATTTTCGGAATCCCAGAATGTATTTTATCTGATCAAGGTACCGATTTTACGTCCAATAATATTAAAGAACTTAACAAACTTTTTAAAATTAAACACATCCTTTCAAGTCCTTACCACCCACAAACAAACGGATCTTTAGAAAGATCACACCTTACTTTGAAAGAATATTTAAAACATTACATTAATGAAAAACATACTTATTGGGATGAATATGTCCCACTAGCAATGTTCACCTATAATACACACTTTCATAAATCTACAAACTTTACACCTTATGAATTATTATTTGGACATAAAACCGTTATACCTAATACTTTAAATGCTAAACCAGAATTTAAATACACTTACGACGACTACTATTCCAATCTAAAATTAAAATTACAAAAATCATTTGAAATCGCGAGAGAAAATATTCTAAAATCTAAAGAAAATTCAAAAGTTAGTTATGACAAAAAGATAAGTATTCACAAGTATAAAGTAGGAGATAAAGTTCTAGTTCAAAATAAAAACTTCAAACCTGGAATAAGTAAAAAGTTACAACCTAATTACAAGGGTCCATATAAAATAATTAAAATATTCCCAAATCAAACTAAGTATTAAAGTTCAAATAAAAAATAATAAATCGGCTGTTTACCACTATAATTTATTGAAACCATTCTTTTCAGATGGTGACGAAGATCAACAATAAAAGTATGCCCCCTGCGACGCTCCTTAGTGTCCTTCTTTTTTCTGTTTCCGTACTATCCATTGACCAACCTTATCATATTCAAAAGATCGATACCCAAGCAGGTATTTTCTTTCATCACATAGGTAAAGCTAAAATCTCTCATGATTACTTTACACTTTTATCGTATACAAACATTAGCATTTTTGAACAAAAATTAAAACTTATTCATGATACTTATCGACAATCTGAACCGTTATGTCAAACGCGAAACACACCAAATCACCTTAATTTAACAACTTTTCACGAAGAATTCCTTTGCAAAGAACGCCTAGAATTATTACAAAATCGAATTAAAATGTTAAATGAAAAATTTGATTCATTATCTTATCTCACAAGTCACGAAATAATTGATTTAACAATTAAACGTTTATTTGATGGTGTTTCTTACGCTTTTAAATGGCTTTTTGGCACACCTGATGCCGAAGATGCAAAATATTATACGGAAGCTATCCAATCGATTCAGTGGCGGCTCGCGGTTGTTAAAAATGGTGAAGAGCTTAGTAGCGTTTGTGCTAAGAGGCATAAAGCCCGTCACAGGCGATTGCGCCGCAGGCGAAAATTTTTTCGGACCACGCCCAAATTTGGTCAATAATTTATTACTTATAAACGAAAAAAAATGACCAAAATAATAATTAATATAATTTTTTAGACCTACAAAACAATTTTTGTATGGCAGCACTACTACATTGCCAATTATACTCTGAAAACCAGGAACACTTAAAATTAATCTTATAGGATCTGCCACTTTTTTTTAATTCTTTTTTTAAAACTACGTTTAAGATTCCGGTAGGTCGCCCCCGTGTACTAAAACGTCTCTCTTATCCTCATCTGTCCCACGTCCCACGACTGAATCGAGTTTCTAACAAATTACAAACTATGTCATTAATTGGGTTTATTTTTAAAACGCACAATAAAAATTAAACTAAGTACTTAGGTCTACTGAAAAATAAAATCAAAACTTTCTAATCACACAATAAATCACGTAAAAAGGATATCTATAGCCGTAAGTTTCGCGAAGCCTCAAAATAAATACCCGAACCAATACTTAAAACAATAGTGCATATGACTGATCTATTTTTAGATGCACTTCAATCACCAGGCAAATAATCAGACATGCTGTCGCGTACCTGACGTCACGTAACCATAGCGACGGTGGAAATCAAAGCCAATTGACTGTACGTTCAGTATGTTGGGTTTTCGCCGCTCTTCACTTGCTGCTTTGTCCTTTTGATGCGACGGCGACGGACGCGGTCGGCTGGGGCGCGCCAAAATGCACGAGTGTTTATAATAAAATTATTGTCCATCGGAGTTAACCGTGGTCCTATTATGCATAGCTACATTCGGATTAAATTAATATTTTTAATTCAAACATAATTATTTTTTAAGGTATTGTACTGTATTGGTACATTTAATATTTAATATTGAAGAAAAAATTTCCTCCTGGTTTTATTTTTATTGGTGAAGGGCCCTTTCACCTACTTCACCTGACGAGCCGCCACTGAATCGATTGCTCAACAAAATCATGATATGCAAAGTCTTATGAAACAACAAATTCATATAATGTCCGACGCTATTTCTGACAATAATAAAACAGCTCAAGCTCTTTATTTAAACGAAGAAAAACTAAATTATAATATTTTAAAATTTAATAAATTTTCAAATGGCACAGCAAAAAGAATAAATTCTCTTACATACTTCCAAACAATTACTAATCATTTAAATTTACTCTCTCAACTAATTAGCGAACTAAACGAAGATCTAGATGTTACAATTTCTTCGATTTTATTTTCAAAACAAAATGTTCTACACCCTTCGGTAATTACAACAACATAAATATTTTCAAATTTGCCAACTTTCAGTAATTTATTCTAATAAAAATGTAATTTATGCTATTAAAATTCCATTAGTTACTAAGGAACTTTATCAATTGTATAATCTCGTTCCTTTACCTACAAAATCCTTAAATTCCACATCTATTTATTCATTCATAAATCCAACTTTTCCTTATCTATTGTTAAGTACGACACGTACATTTTATGGGGAACTAAAAGACCTATCAACTTGTAAATGGTCGCCGCCCTCAGATTACATCTGCTCACGTACCGCTATTCATTTGATCAAAGAGAGGCCCACCTGTGAGACTGATTTGAAGGTTCGACAACCGAAAACCATTCCCGAAAGCTGCATAACCAGAACAATTAAATCAGAGATAGAAGTATGGCATCCTCTGTCTCCAAATCAATGGTTATACATCCTGGCACAACCCATTGCAGGCACGATCAGTTGCGAAAACGAAAATGCACCCGTTGTTGACTTTTCACTCCAAGGCACTGGTATTTTCACACTAAAAGCAAAATGCAAGTGCTATACATTGTCCACGCTATTGGTTGCCACATCCAACATATCTGCAAACTACAGTAATTATATTCCATCAGTCGACATTGTAAATGATAACTGCTGCCAGCGCGAACAAGAATTTTTGCAAAATGAAGAGATGGACACGATCAAGTTAAATAATTTGAACCTCAACGACCTTCGTCATGTCCAACACAAGCTACAACAATTCGACGACGAATTACAACAAAATTTAAATCGACCATTTATTGTACAACATTCCAAATGGTATAATGTCCTACTTGGAATCATTGCCACCTCAATTAATAATGGTCATCGCAATATGCTGCGGATGCTGTAGATGTTGCCGTTGGAGACCGCTTTCTTGGTTAAGAAGATTGTTCGACCCCGGCAATTGTAAATATTTGGTTTGCATCAACAGCCACAACACTGTTAGTCACAGCGACCTTAGTCAATGGGAAACCCGCAGAAGTCTACGAAGTCTCGCCTCTGACGAATTAGTGCTGGAAGAAAGACCCCTACGTGACGCAAATGAACCCCTCTACACCGAAGTGATCAACCCTAAGGAAAGACGAAAGGAAAAAGACTTTTTAAAATTTAATTGTGCAAAATAAAATTTTCTTTTGTTTATTTTCATTATTATAATTCGTCACTACATATTAATATAATTAATATTAATCCCATTTATTATTGCGTAATAATATAATTATATATTATATTTTTAAATTTTTGAAATAATTATCTTTTAAAGGTTAATTAAGATGATTCAAATATTTTTAACTTTGTAATTACTATAATATAATTATCTATCGTTAATTATTATATTTCTATAATTATTGTTTATTACATATACTTTGAAATATTTAGTTATATATATATTATATAAAATTATTTAGTTCGAGATTTGAATAATATCTTGTGTAGATTTGATTATTCTTTTATGTTACGTATATTTTATATTATGATATGATCTTCATTTTCTTTTGCAAGGATAAACAGTTTTAAGTTTTGATAACTTCATAAAATTCTTATCAAAACACTTAACGAGGGAGGATTGTTATATCCACCAAATATGTTTTACTTTATTCTTAATATTAAAGGTAAAACTAAAGTTAATAAATATCTGTGAAGTAATAAACGCCTCACGTTTTGTCTATATTACTCTCGGTTTCCTTGATCGCTCTTATTTTCAGTATCGAATATTAAATGAACTTAGAACCTATTTATTAATTCAAATACACAATTTTCCTTAATAGCACCTTTCTAAAATTTTGTCTTAACGATGTTTTGTTCCAACATACGAACAGTTCATGTCACGTACAAACGACTAATTGTCACGTTCTTGCGTTATTATAAAACTGTTTGATCCAAAGCAAGAAGAATCATTACTTTGAATACATTCGTGTAGCTCACTATTTTTCAACTTTACAGTTCTTTTATTGCATTTAACCTTTTCAATGTAATCAGTTAATAAATACTTTAAAAAACCAAAAGTGCGGCTTGTGTGTGTTATTTTGCAAGAACCATCTAGGATCCCAACACTTTATTGCAATGATTTTTCACTGGGCGATATATCTATTCATTAAAATTAGGCTGCAGTTTGTTCTAATGTAATTTTGGTTGCTTAAATGTTTATATACCAGGGTAAGTCAAAATGATGTTTTTAGTCGGAAGTTTAAAACGTCCTGTGGAAAAAACACGCCAGAGAACCTTGTTTAAATATGATTTACGATAAAGCTGGATGTATTCCTAGCATTTTATTTTTTTGAATCATCTGGTTATCTTGTTTATTTTAGGAGCTACGCTTTTTTAATTGAAAAGCTGCATTAAAAAAAAAACATTTTTTACTTCAAACATTAAAAGTTTTCATTAGACCACTTAAAATTAAAATAAAATGTTAATAACGAGTGTGTCAGAGAAGGACGTACAAACCTAATATTTGTGGAAAAGGGAGCTCTAAATGCCCACAGATATATTGAAGAGATTCTACAGGAAGCTGTCATTCCATTTGCCCCTTTTATTGGAGAAGAGTTTATACTCATGCAAGACAACGCCAGACCACATGTTGCACATGTAGTAAATGAGTTTTTGGATGAAGTTGGAATTCAAAGATTAGAATGGCCACCCTGTAACCGAGATCTCAACCCAATTGAGCATCTTTGGGATGAATTAAAAATACGCGTTCGTCACCGTCCCAACAAACCTACAACTTTACCAGAGCTCAGGTTAGCATTAAATGAAGAATATGCAGCTATTCCTGAAGAAAAAATAATCACTCTAATTGATTCCATGCCACGAAGAATGCAAGCTGTCATTGCGGCTAGAGGTGGACACACTCGTTGTTAACATTTTATTTTAATTATAAGTGCTCTAATGACCACTTTTAATGTTTGAAGTAAAAATGTTTTTCTAATGCAGCGTTTCAATTAAAAATGCATAGCTCGTGAAATAAACAAGATAACCATGCAGATGATTCAAAAAAATAAAATGCTAGGAAGACATTCAGCTTTAATGTAAATCATGTTTAAACAAGGTTCTCTGTCGTGTTTTTTCCACAGGACGTTTTAAACTTCCGACTAAAAACATCATTTTGACTTGCCCTGGTAGATAAACATTTAAGCAACCAAAATTAAATTAGAACAAACTGTAGCGTAATTTTAATGAATAGATCTATCGCCCAGTGAAAAATCATTGCAATAAAGTCAAAAATAAAAAAGTTAGGCCATATTGAAATTACTAAAAAAATTTAGGTGCCGGTTTTTTTTGTCGGTGAGTTTAGTAAATTTATTTATAAAGTATGCGATTATGTGTGTGGTATGATCAAGTAATTTCCTAATACTAATCCCATCTCTCCTTCCTCAAATTAGAAACTTCAAAAATAAAAATGATAAAAAATATATCACTCCATGTTCCTCAGGGTACTGTTTTGGGACCAATTTTATTCGTACTTTTGTAAGACGAATAATAATATAAAAACTTATTTTCTAGGGGATAGCCAATAAACAAAACAATAATAGTCCTTTTTAATTATTCCACTTATTTAATTATACCGAAAACTCAATAACAATCAAAATAATGCCGTACACCAAGGCGTTATAATCAAGACTGCCTTTTTTAAAGCCCCCACATCTAAAAATCTAAGAAAACATCACACTTGGCCCATTATACATTTAAAAGGTTCCTATGTTTACATTAACACCATAAAAACTAACTGCCCTAGAAATATGATACTTTCTTTCAATCTCTGGTTTATGAAAGGAACCGCAACTGTTTGGCTCACAGGCAGTGTGTTTTCCAATCGTCTAATACAAACGATAGGTATATAATATTATATTACATTCGGCCATCCTGTAAAACGTCCTGTCCTCAGGACTCATCTGAGCGAATTTGATCCCAACATTATTACTCTAACTAGGTACATCTAAACGTTAACGTCTTTAACTACATGACAACGTTGATATTTACAAACTGTTTAATACGAACTGCATTACTACTAACTGCGAACTACTTCGGATCGACTATACAATTGCTCACTGCTTCACGCCAACCGCTTTATCGCTAACTGCATGTCAACGGCATTATCTCCAACTGCAATCTGCTTGATGTCAACTGCAAATGGCATATTACTGCGATCTGCTTAATGCTAACTGCAAACTACTACTGCGAACAACTTAATGCAAACTGCATTATCGCGAACTGCGAACAACTTAATGCTAACTGCATTATCGCTAACTGCGAACAACTTAATGCTAACTGCATTAACGCGAACAACTTAATGCAAACTGCATTATCGCGAACTGCGAACAACTTAATGCAAACTACATAATCGCGAACTGCGAACAACTTAATGCAAACTGCATTATCGCGAACTGCGAACAACTTAATGTAAACTGCATTATCGCTAACTGCGAACAACTTAATGCAAACTGCATTATCGCCAACCGCAAACAACTTAATGCAAACTGCATTATCGCGAACTGCGAACAACTTAAGGCAGACTGCATTATCGCGAACTGCGAACAACTTAATGCTAACTGCATTATCGCTAACTGCGAACAACTTCATGCAAACTGCATTATCGCAAACTGCGAACAACTTAATGCTGACTGCATTATCGCGAACTGCGAACAACTTAATGCAAACTGCATTATCGCGAATTGCGAACAACTTAATGCAAACTGCATTATCGCGAACTGCGAACAACTTAATGCTAACTGCACTATCGCTAACTGCGAACAACTTCTGCATTATCGCTAACTGCGAACAACTTAATGCAAACTGCATTATCGCGAACTGCGAACAACTTAATGCTAACTGCATTATCGCTAACTGCGAACAACTTAATGCAAACTGCATTATCGCTAACTGCGAACAACTTAATGCAAACTGCATTATCGCAAACTGCGAACAACTTAATGCAAACTGCATTATCGCTAACTGCGAACAACTTAATGCAAACTGCATTATCGCGAACTGCGAACAACTTAATGCAAACTGCATTATCGCTAACTGCAATCAACTTAATGCTAACTACATTATCGACATTACATATACCAATTATTCTCTCATTATGACCCATGGCTTGATTTTATCCACAGCGACCACGGTCTTATATTTCTTGAAACCTTCCCTTAAGTCTTCAACTTCGTAACGGTCGTTTATCAATACACGATTGATACGAAACGGTCCCTTGAACTTTGGAAGGAGTTTTCGACTACTACCAGTTGCTGGGCCATCTGTCCTCAGAACCATGACCACTTCGCCTTCCTCATCTTGTTTTGCTTCAAACCGGTTTCAATCAAACCGTTTCTTCTGAGCGATCTGATCTGTAGCTATTCTCTGGGACATGTTAGATCGTAATTGATGAATATCTATTCGATCTAGGGAATATTTTATTTCATTTAAAATTTTCTTATTCTGCCATGGTTTGTCCTTTCTATTCAGCCAGTGCTTCCAATTGTGACGCCTTTTATAGTCTTATTGCTAGTGCAATTTAATACATTCTGTATTTATTTTACATAGACGTCCCAAAGTTCGTCCGGTTATCCGCCTGCTGCGGTCGCTAGACAATTTAGCACCGTTCTATTCACTCGCTCACATTGCCCATTTGCTCTTGGGGTGGCTACTGCGTTAAGTACGTGTTGGATTCCATATGAGGAACAAAATATCTTAAACGTCCTGGAGGTAAAGGCTGTACCTCTATCGGTCATTAGTCTGACTGGTACTCCAAACAAGAACATAATATTCATTATTGTCTTCGTGACATAACGAACCTTAGTATTTTTTAACTGGTTCCAGAAACAAACTTCGTGAACCCGGCGTCTACTATTACAAGAATGTATTGATTTTTCTTATCCTTCCGAGTTAATCTCGTCAGTGGTTCAACCACTTTAGCATAATTTTAAACAATAAGTACTTTGTAATATTCCTTTTTCGTTAACCGACATTCTCTATGGATTATAAACAACACAGTTATCTCGGTGGTTGTTTATTACATTAATAAATTCTGTTTTCTGAGTTTCGGTAACTTGATCAATAAACTTTAACACGCTCATTGACATGAACCTTCGTCTAGGGCGATAACTTCATATTCTGCTGTCATTAACATCAAACAAATGGTTTCAAAGTACATAGAATAATTGTAAAATTTTCCGTGTTCGGATCGAACATCGGTATCACACTTTCGGAACGGAATTTAATGACGTCGATTGAATGCTACTACTAGCACTTACTTGTCTGGTGAGTTCGCTTATCCTTTTTTTTAGCTTTTTTTTTACTATGCCTGTCCTCTTCTGAAGACGATGAGCTGGATGACGTTGCTCGGGATCTGTGTGAGCGTCGTTTCCCCATTTTTCACACCCCTGGATTCGCACTACACTGACACTATTCCTTTATAACAGCAAATAATGCTAGACCAAGGAAAATAAAGTGATTGCACAACTGTCTAAAATCACTTAACACCTCGTTTGGTGACACTTGCAATTAGGTCTATCCCACCGCTGCTTTGTAAGACGAATAATAATATAAAAACTTATTTTATAGGGGATAGCCAATAAACAAAACAATAATAGTCATTTTTAATTATTCCACCTATTTAATTATACCGAAAACGCGTTATAATCAAGACTGCCTTTTTTAAAGCCCCCACATCTAAAAATCTAAGAAAACATCACACTTGGCCCATTATACATTCAAAAGGTTCCTATGTTTACATTAACACCATAAAAACTAACTGCCCTAGAAATATGATACTTTCTTTCAATCTCTGGTTTATGAAAGGAACCGCAACTGTTTGGCTCACAGGCAGTGTGTTTTCCAATCGTCTAATACAAACGATAGGTATATACAATTATATTACACTTTATATTAATGATATATTAAAATCAGAGTTAAATGGAAAAATATTTTCATATGCAGATTATACTGTATTAATAATATCAGCTAATACTTGGAATGAATGCTTTTTAAATTCAGAACTAGATATTTCAATAATAAAAAATAATTTATCCACCAGGCTTTTTACGGTAACTGGGCCGTAAAAAGCCTGGTACCCCAACTGTTTTTACTTTTACAATAAAAGATGCTTTGACCAAAAAACAATTTTTTCTTTTTCTCTTCTTTTCTTTACATCTCACCCCAACATTTTTAAATGTTTCTGACTGGGCTCAATAAAACTCAGGATGTTTCAGTAATTTATTAATACTTTTAACAGATATGTTTTTCAAAACTCCCTAATTTTTACTACCCTATCTTTTTCTGCACGACAGTGTGCTTCTACACTTAACCCTCGACTCTTCAGTATGCTGGAGTCTTGATTTTTGACCTTCTGATTTTTCAATTTTACATCTCTTGTACACCATTAAAAGCTCCATTACGGCTCAATCTCACCATTATTTTCTCTTGCTAAAAACATCAGCATTTTAATTTTCACTTTGTTTCCTGATGATGAGTGTTTCTACACTCGAAACATGTCGATGTGATACTAGGTTCGCCTAGTTTTTCGATTAATAAAGATTGTGGAGAAAGACTTCGTGCTTTTCTTTTTCTGTAACCCAAAAAGCCTGAGCGTGATTTTTAATCAGATCAATTTTAATTGAAACATTAACAACTAAATAAATCAAAATAAAATAAAATAGTTAACCTTATAATAAACATAACGGGGCGGATTGGCGACTCTTTTATTCAGGTGATCCTTGGCAAAGTTTACCTGAAAATAATGAAAACATGGGTCGAGCAACTCTTCTTCTACAAATTTCCACTTGATAAAAAGTAAAAAACAAATAGTGACTTTACTTTAAAACGTGACTTAATTATATCTGATGATTTAATATTTAAATGACATTTCTGTATGTAAATTACTTTTAAAACAATTTTATGACATCAGTTATTTAAATTATATCTCGAACTAATCAACAATCAATATTAATATATCATCTTTGTCACAAAGTAATATTTCTTTAATTTAAATGCTCTGCAATAATTAAAATATTAGCTTCAAATAAACACATGTCCCCAGTACTGACAAGCTACCAGTACCAGCTTTGGATTATGCATTTACACGTGATTGTGTAAAGGGGTATTAACCCTTCCAAAGTGCCCCGTAGTAAATTACTACCAAAACGAGGTTACAACTCAACCTCCGAGGTTACAACACAACCTCCGGTCATGACCAACGTGGCAATACCACACTTTGTACTGAGACGTGCAATGGACACCAAAACGCGAGGGTCCGCTCACATACAAAGCTTGTAATATATCTTGCAATACGTGCAATGGTCCCAGACCCGCTCCAGATATAATACAAAAACACTTGCCAAACTCCACTGTACTGAGACGTGCAATGGACACCAAAACGCGAGGGTCCGCCCACATACAGGGATTGCTAAATATCTTGCAATGCGTGCAATGGTCCCAGACCCGCTCCAGATATAATACAAAAACACTTGCCAAACTCCACTGTACTGAGACGTGCAATGGACACCAAAACGCGAGGGTCCGCTCACATACAGGGATTGCTAAATATCTTGCAATGCGTGCAATGGTCCCAGACCCGATCCAGATATTTAGCAAAGCAATAAAAACTTCCACGGACAAGACAGTGAACAATTAATTAAAATATCAAAAACTATGAAAAATATACACAAGGGAATATGTAGACAAAGTATGCTCAGTGATTTAACTCACCCTTTCTTGTCTTTAATCTGTCGCACAGCACAAACGTGAAATAATTTTAAATATCTGACACAAGAACACTTAACTTCAAGACATTCAAAACTATAATAAAATAAAGCTCTCGAATATTTGTACCAAAGGCAGTTTTTCTAGCATGTGTTAACGTAAACAAATCGTACCCCGACCAATATCGCCAAGTAACTTGATCCGCTTGGATTTTATAAACACCCTCGCCGGCCTCGAGCTATAAAAATGAAATATTTAGGTACCTACGCTTCTTAAGTGCTTTTAACAACCAAATCTCGGGGTGATACATAACGTTCGTTCTTATTTAATTTGGCTTTGCATACATACAGGGTATTAAAAAAATATAGGTCTTACAGTCGGCCATCCTGTTAACAACTCGTCTCGAGTTGATTCAGCTTCACAATAATCAGGATCTGACAAGCGCACTCCATCTTCATCGCTACTCTCATCAGATTCACCTAAAGATATTCCACCAACTGGTACCCAAGGACGCATACGATCGACTGCTACGGTAGTTTCGTAAGTCGCTCTTCTTGTGACGCGACGTGACCCTTTCATGTCCGCAACAATATACCTATCATTTGGCAGTACTGTTTTAATAACCATAGGACCAGCATATGGTGCTGTAAGCTTTCTACTTGTTCCCGTAGCTGGCTGATTCTTCAGGATCAATACAAGATTACCAGCTTTGTGCTCCATAGGAGTTCTTCGCTTTCTGTCAGATCTATTTTCTTTTTGTTTTTCTTAAGTAGCTTTACTCTTTTCGGCAACTTCTTCTCGTGCTTCCAATAGATTTTCTATTACTGACGGAATTTGTCGAATTTCATCAATTAAAATACTGTCGCTGCCTTCTCTTGGAGTATATCCTACCAACAATTGACTGGGTGTTTTTCCAGTTGACTTACTAATCATATTATCCATATCCTCAAAAACCATGGATAAACCAGGAAATCACTAGAAGCATTCGCAAAAAGAAACGACTATGGAATATATATATCAAGAATCGCACAGAACTTAAGTTCGCAGACTACTAAGCCCAAAACAAACTCTTAAAATCCCAAATGAGGAACGCTCGCAGAAGATATGAAGAAAACTTACTTAAACACTCTGATAAACAATTTTATAAATATGTTAAAAGAAAGCTCCACTCCAATGTGACCACCATCGTCCTAAAGTACTAACCCAGAAGAAATTGTATCCGATCCAGAATTGTAGCTAACACATTTGCAGAACAATTTAGCAAAACGTACACCCTAGAAGATCTAATCTATCTGCCCAGTTTGCCACTAGATACTAGATCCATGACAGAGTTAAATACTGTGCTGTTCACACCTGAGAAAATCACAGAAGCATTACCACTAATGAAAGGCTGGAGCCCTGGCCCTGACCATATTCCAACTGTTGTTTCCGCAAAAATGTCAAGTATCCCTGGCAGAGGCAATGAACCGTATTATGGAGACGGGAAACCTTCCACCAATCTGGAAATCAGCCCATGTCATCCCCATATTTAAAAAGGGAACAAAATACTCAGCTGTTCATTACAGGCCAATCAATCTTACATGCAACCCATGTAAGCTCATGGAGAAAGTGATTGCTAAAGAAATAACATCCTTTCTTTAAGACAACCAAAGATTGCCATCGACCCAACATGGCTTTCTTTCCAAGAGATCCACAATAACTAACCTAATATCATGCCTTAACAGATGGACGAAATCATTTGACGAACACCAACCCACAGACGTGATATATCTTGATTACGAGAAGGTTTTCAAAAAAAGTTCTGCATACCAGGCACTTAATAAAGCTGGAGCACCTGGGCATAAGAGGCAGACTGTTTTGACCTGGATCGGAAACTTCCTAAAAGGAGCGCACTTGTTATGTGCGGGTCGAAAACAACCTTTCAAACTCGTACGAGGCCCTCAGTGGAGTGCCACAGGGTTCAGTTATGGGACCACTACTCTTTCTCCTTTATGTTGCAGATCTATCGGAGTGTATTCAGTCTGGTTTCGCCTTCTTTGCGGATGACACCAAAATATTTGGGAATCCACTTATAAATTACCATACCCTAATCGAGGATCTAAAAGCATTGGAGGTCTGGGCCCAAACATGGCAACTAAAACTCAACAAGGAAAAATGCACTGTACTTCATATTGGAACACACAATCCCCAAAATGGCTACCACCTCAACGGTACCTCATTGCGACATGTCAATGAACAGCTAGATCTTGGAATTACAGTTAGCTCCGATCTTAAATGGCAAACCCACATAACTAAAATAGTAAAGAAAGTAAACTCGGTTCTTTTCCTTATTGGATGGGCTTTTGAAAATAAAACTGTAGAATGATGTCAAAATTATACAAATCTTATGTACGCCTAATCTTGGAATATGCGCATATAGTGTATGGGATCCATACTTTATGAAATATATAAAGCTACTTAAAAGAGTGCAAAGACGAGCCACGAAGTTTTCTCAGCATTTGATGAAATACTTCTTTCAAACTTATCTGGAACAGTTGACTTCTTCTTCGAAGAATGCGAATAATGTTTGAAAGAATTCGAAAAAAATTTATTGGATCCAAACTTGGACATTAAAGAAGTACTCGAGGTTTCAATCATATATAAGAATTCATGAAGAGATTCTTGAGTTTGGCGGCGTCCCGTTTTCGCTCCAGTTTTAACAACATTATCTTTTATTTCTCCTATTAAACAGGATACTGCATCTACTTCTCCCTGTATTTTGTAGCTGCTTAACAAGATACATTTTTCATAACAGTACTTAGAGTATGTCTCGTCGGAACGCTTGCCTCTTCGAAGCATTTCTGTTAGGTTGGCGCAGAAATATTTTTTATAAGGAAACGCTTGCTTTAACTTAACTTTCCATTCATCTAGCTTAATTTAATTGTTTAAAGGCCACTGTACCAAATTTCTACTAAACCTCGAAGTTTTGAAAGAGCAAAATGCAACATGGCTTTCTCAGACTACTTAAAAACCTCTCTTAATTCGTCAACTTTTAAACTTCAAGCATTAATATCTAAATCTTTAGCATCAAAATTTAAAAAGGATACAACATTTCCACGAACACTAGTAGCTTCGGGTTTCCTTACTGTAGTTTTGAGAAAATCACACATAACCTCAGTAAAACATGACGAAGCATCATTATTTGACTACTTACTAATACTAGGTACTAGTACTACCAATATTTAAATCGTCGGATGAGGTAGGGTTATTCTTTTACGCATTGTTATGACAGTAGTGGATCATTCAATAAAGACAAGAAACTCAATAGGAAAGACCAATATAACATGCCAGGATCATCCTGAATTCGAGTATAGCCAATTTATTTTTACTTTATTAGAACAAATAATAATTTGTCTATCTTTATCTTTATTTTTATCTTTATATTTATCTTTATCGTTATCTTATCTTTATCTTTAACTTTGTATTATCTTTATTTTTATTTTATGTCTATCCCACTTCTGAAAAATTACTGTAACCCAAAAAGCCTGAGCGTGATTTTTAATCAGATCAATTTTAATTGAAACATTAACAACTAAATAAATCAAAATAAAATAAAATAGTTAACCTTATAATAAACATAACGGGTCGGATTGGCGACTCTTTTATTCAGGTGATCCTTGGCAAAGTTTACCTGAAAATAATGAAAACATGGGTTGAGCAACTCTTCTTCTACAAATTTCCACTTGATAAAAAGTAAAAAACAAATAGTGACTTTACTTTAAAACGTGACTTAATTATATCTGATGATTTAATATTTAAATGACATTTCTGTATGTAAATTACTTTTAAAACAATTTTATGACATCAGTTATTTAAATTATATCTCGAACTAATCAACAATCAATATTAATATATCATCTTTGTCACAAAGTAATATTTCTTTAATTTAAATGCTCTGCAATAATTAAAATATTAGCTTCAAATAAACACATGTCCCCAGTACTGACAAGCTACCAGTACCAGCTTTGGATTATGCATTTACACGTGATTGTGTAAAGGGGTATTAACCCTTCCAAAGTGCCCCGTAGTAAATTACTACCAAAACGAGGTTACAACTCAACCTCCGAGGTTACAACACAACCTCCGGTCATGACCAACGTGGCAATGCCACACTTTGTACTGAGACGTGCAATGGACACCAAAACGCGAGGGTCCGCTCACATACAAAGCTTGTAATATATCTTGCAATGCGTGCAATGGTCCCAGACCCGATCCAGATATTTAGCAAAGCAATAAAAACTTCCACGGACAAGACAGTGAACAATTAATTAAAATATCAAAAACTATGAAAAATATACACAAGGGAATATGTAGACAAAGTATGCTCAGTGATTTAACTCACCCTTTCTTGTCTTTAATCTGTCGCACAGCACAAACGTGCAATAATTTTAAATATCTGACACAAGCACACTTAACTTCAAGACATTCAAAACTATAATAAAATAAAGCTCTCGAATATTTGTACCAAAGGCAGTTTTTCTAACATGTGTTAACGTAAACAAATCGTACCCCGACCAATATCGCCAAGTAACTTGATCCGCTTGGATTTTATAAACACCCTCGCCGGCCTCGAGCTATAAAAATGAAATATTTAGGTACCTACGCTTCTTAAGGTTAAATTCTCAACGTCATTTACTCTATTGCCAACCTATAATCTATTTCGCGTTGATTTTTTGAGTTTATTATTTTAATAACTAACATTTAAAGAAAATCAATATCGTCGGTACATTATTTAGGTAGTATCTGATATATTACAAAAATATCAATTTATTTCATTGCTAATTTTGGGAGAATTGTATAGTGAAAGAACAATGAGTGACAATGACATAATAATGTAAAAAAAAAATCTTACCCGATATTTTTCGCTATACAATTCTCCTAAAATAAGTTATGAAATTCCTTGATATTTATTAAATATGTCAATTATTACCTATAGAATATCAAGTCGATACTGATTTTCTTTAAATTTTGTATAAAAGCTAGAAAACATAATTAAGTCTACGCGAAATAGGTTATAGGTTGGCAAGCATGTTGATACTCCCACCTTAAGTGCTTTTAACAACCAAATCTCGGGGTGATACATAACGTTTGTTCTTATTTAATTTGGCTTTTGCATATACAGGGTATTAAAAAAATATAGGTCTTACATAAGGGCAAAAGAAAACGACTAATTTCTTATTTACCGACAGGATTTTTATTTCTGTTCTCTAGTTTAAATCTTACCTACCATCAACTAACTAGGATTTATAAAAATACATTCTTAGCCTTCAGTTCATATCAAGTGTAATTTAATATCAAAACATACCAAACATATTTTTATCGCACTTTCGGCCTTCAGTTCATATCAAGTGTAATTTAATATCAAAACATACCAAAAATATTTTTATCGCACTTTCAGCAACTCTGCTTATTACGCATTCTAGATACTACGAAGTACATTTGTTGATTTAACCTTTTGTTTATACAGTGTCCATATTCCAATATGACCTATTAAACTTAAATTTAACTAAAACAATATTTATGACTAAAAATACTCAGCCGAATAGTTTAAAAGAAATTAAAATTCATGATTTAAATTGAGTAAAAGATGTGTTTTGGACTTCCATTGCCTATAGTTTTTCATATCACAACGTTTCAACTGGTAAGTATCTCCAGTTGAAACGTTGTGATATGAAAAACTAAAGGCAATGGAAGTCCAAAACACATCTATTACTCAAGATACATCATTGTCTACAACCTTCAAACAAACACTATGATTTAAATTGTTTAGAAATGTCAGATATAGTTAGAATTAATTATGCTAACTGTTCTTGCAAAAATAAAATTAAAAAAGTTGAATTTATATAATATATTTAGGAATATTGATTGACCAAAATTTAAAATGGGATCATCAAATTAACACTTACAAAAAAATTAAGAAACACTTTATGAAAATTTAGACTTAAAAAAAATTGTGAATCAAAAACTTTGTTTAATGTTTTATTACGCACTTTTTCAATCAATTCTTTCCTATGGTATAATTGGTTGGGAAAGTGCATACGACTCGAATTTGAAACCGCTTATAACAATACAAAAATATGTTTTAAAAATAACATTTAATAAACGTTTTTTATTTCCTTTAAAAATACTATTTGATAATAATAATATTCTGAGTTTAAAACAACTTTATTACAAAACTTCCATTATATATTATATAAAAATAAAAATTTATTACATAATCAACATTACTCATATACAACGTGTCCAAGATAAGGAGGGCCAGTACAGGGATCTCGGAAACCGTAAAGGTGCGTCCAGACTACTCCTACTCGTGCTCGCGCTACTTGCGGACCCCCGAGTAGTGTAGACGCAAATGTAAGTCACGAGACAAGCCACGCGAGCCATTAACTCGAGAGGATCCGCCCGGTGTCCGTACATCAAAGGGACTGGCGTCCAGTGAGCATGAGCAACTAAAGTCCGTCTGGACACTAATCAGACGAGTACAGGGACATTTTTTTAAGTGTCTCACCCGATTAGCGATTTTCCTACTGGTTAAAATAAAAAAAACAATTACGTACTCCCTAATGGTTTTTTGCGAAGAAGCCAAATGTAATGTCAAAAATTATATAGATTCACAAATTTGACAGATAAGACGCTATATTGGATTTTTTTAAATGGCAACCCTACTTTATTATATGCCCAGTGCATTCCATTTTTTATTTACAGTTCAGAAATATATAGTTGTAAATATTTATTTTCAGTCGTTTCGGAGATACAAGGCTTCAAAGTTTTCGATTTTGTTTGGAAAGTCTAACCCCTTCAAAAAATAGATCGCTTGAGATTAGAAATTTAAGTTTTTTTACAGTTACATTATTGGTAGTGGCCGAGCTAACTATGCTATCGTCAAATATGTCAGATATCAAGAAATGACAGACAAGACGCCATTTTGTTTTTTTTAAATGGCAACCATAATTAATAGCTACACCAGTAGATGGCATTCCGCGGTCCGATATCAAAAATGTATAATTGTTGATATCTATTTTCAACCGTTCCGGAGATACGGGGCTTCCTAAACATGCATCGTTCGATTATTCGTTTTAAGTGTCTCACCCCTTTAAAAAATAGATCGCTTGAGATTAGAAATTTAAGTTTTTTTTACAGTTACATCATTGGTTGTGGCCGAGCTAACTATGCTATCGTCAAATATGACAGATATCAAGAAATGACAGACAAGACGCCATTTTTTTTTTAATGGCAACCATAATTAATAACTACACCAGTAGATGGCATTCCGCGGTCCGATATCAAAAATGTATAATTGTTGATATCTATTTTCAACCTTTCCGGAGATACGAGGCTTCCTAAACATGCATCGTTCGATTATGCGTTTTAAGTATCTCACCCCTTTAAAAAATAGATCGCTTGAGATTAGAAATTCAAGTTTTTTCACAGTTACATTATCTGTTGGGGCCGAGCTATGGAGGACTTGAGGTAGGAGGCCGATCGCAATGCATTGGATTCGGTCCCAAATTAGCATCGGTAATTCAGCTTTACGAGTCGCTGTAAGATGGCGCGCGTGTTCGAAGTGGGCTATCAAATAATGGTTTCTTATGGACGCAATAACTATTTTTATTTAAATTAGTTCTTTAAGGAACAAATAAGGACTTTTATATGAATTTACACTTACTTTGTTATACTTATTAGTAAACTCGGCCTGTATAAAGTTCCAACGATGCTTGGTTTTTAAAATACAAGGTATTAAACATTCTAGCTATACCTTTGGAGCTAGAAAGAGACTTATTTGGCTGCGTTTTCTCTCTGAAAAAGATCCTATCTTACACCCCGACACAAAGCAAACTCTACTTTTATAAATTGTACCATATTATTTATTAAAAATATGGAAATTAATTACAATACAACGTTATTTGCCTTCAAACATTATTTGTTATTTCGAAAAATAAAATGTCAATTGTCAAAAGTAAAAGCACAGAAAAATAAAGGGTTTAAGTAAAAGTTAAAAACTATGGAGGATCTAGTTTTCCATATTAAAAACGAAGAAGAAGAAGACAACATCAGCCCACTTCGGACGCGAGAGCCATCTATCGGCCAATAGCGAACTAACCAAAAAACCGGGACAGAATTTGAAAATGCTGCCATTGTCGATCGGCCTCCTACCCTATAGTTCTCCATAGGCCGAGCTAACTAAGCTATCGTCAAATATGTCAGATATCAAGAAATGATAGACAAGACGCCATTATTATTATTGGTTTACAAGTTAAAATTATAATAATTTTTTAAAATCTATAATATACAGAGTGTTTCATTAAGGGTGGCCACCTCGGAAACTACTAGGCATAGAAATTTGGGGAAAAAATTATGATTAAAGCCGGAGTCCCATGCATACGATTTCCGACGTCCGATATCCGAAAATAATTTGGTTTTCGTACGAAAATGTTTTGCATATCCCATGGACACGACTTTCGGATCCGAATTTCTGTAAACAGTATACGTTAAAAAGAAGACGAAGAAGTCTGACATTTAAACATAACCTTCAAACTTCAAACATTAATCAGTGCGTTATTGGCAGTACAAATGTATTTTCTATGTTGTTTAATCATTATTATGTTAAATATCCAAAAAGCACCGAAACCACAGAGCGAAACCAAATAAAAGTCAAATATGTAGTAAAGTGAGGTTAAAAAACTTCCGACATCGAACAAAAGTTAAACTAAATTCAACTCGTACGACGCGTCGTAAATTGTTAAACTTATTCGGATTAAATTTGACGCCAAAATTTTCGACCAATGACAGCGCCGACGTATCATCGTATCGTCGGAAATCGTATGCATGGGACTCCGGCTTAAAGCGGTTATGAAAAAATTTCGGAAATTATTTTTAAGTTCCTCATTTCGCCGCAAGGGGGCACAATTGAAACATCTTTTTTTAAATTCTAAAATTTTTAGAAAATTCCCATATTAAGGTATAACTCTGGTTACATCATTGGAAAGCTGAGACAATTCTGCATCATTTTGTTTAAGGGCTTATTGGCGTACCGAAATTGCTAAGAGTGGGGAAAGCTATTGAATGTGCAATCATTAAAATCGCTGTTGCTTCTAAATGACTTATCCGATTTAACTAAATTTAAGCTTGATTGGAGAGACAATTCTGCATCATTTTGTTTAAGGGCTCATTGGCGTACCGAAATTGCTAAGAGTGGGGAAAGCTATTGAATGTGCAATCATTAAAATCGCTGTAGCTTCTAAATGACTTATCCGATTTAACTAAATTTAAGCTTGATTGGAAGAAACAGGTAATGTAACTTCAAGTGCCATATTCAACGGTACACGATAGTTTCTAATAAAATTGCTAGAGGGCGCAATTTGTGATAATAATTTTTTTTTAAATTTTACTCCGAAAATTCAAATCATACGGTATAATTATGACATCATAATCGGAAAGTAGATTAAATTTGCAAGAAAATATGTGAAGACCGCAGTTCGATATCTTTGTTTCAGAGTTATTGCCAAAACAATAATTTTTACCACTTTAATCGAAGAAATTATGGTTTTTATAGCTTCGTGGCCGAAGCATTCCACGACAAAAAAATATTTTTTTAGTTTATAATTCTGTACTTAATATGTGGTTTGTTACTTAATATTCCAATGGCCCAAAATACTATTTAGAATTACCGACATAATCATGGAAAACTTCTAATTTAGGCATAATTCTAATATGTTTTTAAAAATAAATCTAGTTAGCCGTGAAACAAAATCGGCAGATTTGATTTTGATAGATGTTGACAAAAGTTTCTCCTTGATTCTTTTCGAATTACTTCTTACCTAATCAATGATTAAAGGAATTAATGAAGACAATATTATAAACGTTCTTGCTTATGTGGTAGCGAATCCGTATTTAAGCTCATGAGAAATATCCATAGACCTAGGTATAAATGTTACTTCAGTGTTCCGAATTATAAGGGATTTTAAGCTACATACCCATCAGGTAGTTTTACCCCAGGCCATATAGGAAACTGATTTTGATAAGCCGCTCGACTATTGTCATTGGCTAAGAGAGATGAGTAATGAAAATCCTCAATTTCTTTCCTGGATTTTATGGACTGATGGGGCCATTTTTATTAGCAGCGACAGGGTTCATTTACATAATATGCATTATTGGTCACAAATAAATCCTCATTGGATGCGAAAAGCGGATCACCAAAACAGGTGGATGGATAATCGTGTGGTGCGGAGTTTTTGGACACATAATTATTATCGTACAGTTTATATTTTAATGACCATCTATATGGAGAATCTTACTTAAACTTTTTACAACGTGATTTGTCTATCCTTTTACAAGATGTTCCCATTGACCTAAGAACACCCACGTGGTGTCAACATGATGGCTGCCCAGCACACTTTTCGCAAACTGTCCGTGATTTTTTACATGTTAGATACCCGAATCGCTGGATTGGAAAGGGTTGCTTATTTCCATGGTCACCTAGATCCCCGGGTTTAACTGTGTTACATTTTTACTTCTGGAGACAAATAAAACACGTTGTTTATAATACTCGACTAACCACCTTAGACACTAAAATTGAAGCAACCATTTCTAGTTCTAGAAGAAAAATTAATAGTTGTATTTTGCAAAATAAAAGTAATTTTTAACATTTATAAAGTATTTCGATTGTTTCGTTAAAAAGTTTTCCATGATTATTTTAATGATGTTATTGTTATATAACCCGTTGGACTTTAAACACGCTACACATTTTTTCTTTTATATTTTTTACTAATCTTACCTATAGACCCCTATGGAACTATAAAAACAATAATTTCTTCGATAGAAGATAGATTGTTTTGACAATAACTCTGAAACCAACAAAGATAACGAACAGCGGTCTCAACATTTTATCTTGCAAATTTATTCTACCATTCGATTGTGATGTCATAGTTATACCGTATGATTTGAATTTTCGGGATAAAATCGAAGAAACTGTTATTATTACAAATTGCGCCCTCTAGTAATTTTATTAGAGACTATCGTGTACCGTTGGATACGACAATTAAAAGTGTTTACCTTTCTCTTCCAAACAAGCTTAAATTTAGCAAAATCGGATAAGTCATTTAGAAGCTACAGCGATTTTAATGATTGCACATTCAATAGCTTCCCCCACTCTTAGCAATTTCGGTACGCCAATAAGCTTTAAACCAAAATGATGCAGAATTATCTAAGCTTTCCAATGATGTAACCAGAGTTATACCTTAATACGGAAATTTTCGGAGAAATTTAGAATTAAAAAAAAGAATTTTCAATTGTGCCCCCTTGCGGCGAAATGAGGAACTTAAAAATAATTTCCAAAATTTTCTCATAACCGCTTTAATCATATTTTTTTTCCCCAAGTTTCTATGCCTAGTAGTTTCCGAGATATGGACGGTGGCCACCCTTAGTGAAACACCCTGTATAATTTATTTAAAAGCGACGCCGACGACTAGGTGAGTTGCTAATGCTAGATCTCGCCGTTTTTATATAATTCAATAATACTTAAACATGTAATCTTTGAATTATGAAATAAAAAGACATTTATTATTATTATTATTATTATTATTATTATTATTATTATTATTATTATTATTATTATTATTATTATTATTATTATTATTATTATTATCATTATTATTATTATCATTATTATTATTATCATTATTATTATTATTATTATTATTACTTATTATTCTTTATTATTATATTATAAAAAATAATAATTTTAAATTGTGCTCGCTCGATTTCATTTTTACATTAAATTATAAATAAAATTGGGCCTTTTCCTTATAAAACGTGACCTTGTATATAGGTAGGGTATATTGTTTTAAAGAAATAATGTCAACAGGTTCACTTTTAAAACCGAAATATAATGTCAAAATATAAGAAAAAAATTAAACTAATTATTCAGTGTTCGAGAGTTGGCCGAAAAACTTGAGAGATATTGCAAAATTGAACATTAAACTCATGGTGTTTTTAAAAGTTGGCTGTGATTTTTACAAAAAGACATTTATTTAATTTAGGTTGCTAGGCAATTTTTTATGTCTTTAATTTCTTGATATCTGACATATTTGAGGATAGCTTAGTTAGCTCGGCCCCAACAGATAATGTAACTGTAAAAAAACTTAAATTTCTAATCTCAAGCGATCTATTTTTTAAAGGGGTGAGACACTTAAAACGCATAATCGAACGATGCATGTTTAGGAAGCCCCGTATCTCCGGAACGGTTGAAAATATATATCAACAATTATACATTTTTGATATCGGACCGCGGAATGCCATCTACTGGTGTAGTTATTAATTATGGTTGCCATTTAAAAAAAAAAAAAAAATGGCGTCTTGTCTGTCATTTCTTGATATCTGACATATTTGACGATAGCATAGTTAGCTCGGCCACAACCAATAATGTAACTGAAAAAAACTTAAATTTCTAATCTCAAGCGATCTATTTTTTAAAGGGGTGAGACACTTAAAAAAACAAAATCGAACGATGCATGTTTAGGAAGCCCCGTATCTTCGGAACGGTTGAAAATAGATATCAACAATTATACATTTTTGATATCGGACCGCGGAATGCCATCTACTGGTGTAGTTATTAATTATGGTTGTTATTTAAAAAAAAAAATGGCGTCTTGTCTGTGATCATTTCTCGATATCTGACATATTTGACGATAGCATAGTTAGCTCGGCCACAACCAATAATGTAACTGTAAAAAAACTTAAATTTCTACTCTCAAGCGATCTATTTTTTAAAGGGGTGAGACACTTAAAAAAACAAAATCGAACGATGCATGTTTAGGAAGCCCCGTATCTTCGGAACGGTTGAAAATAGCTATCAACAATTATACATTTTTGATATCGGACCGCGGAATGACATCTACTGGTGTAGTTATTAATTATGGTTGTTATTTAAAAAAAAAAAATGGCGTCTTGTCTGTGATCATTTCTCGATATCTGACATATTTGACGATAGCATAGTTAGCTCGGCCACAACCAATAATGTAACTGTAAGAAAACTTAAATTTCTAATCTCAAGCGATCTATTTTTTAAAGGGGTGAGACACTTAAAACGCATAATCGAACGATGCATGATTAGGAAGCCCCGTATCTCCGGAACGGTTGAAAATAGATATCAACAATTATACATTTTTGATATCGGACCGCGGAATGCCATCTACTGGTGTAGTTATTAATTATGGTTGTTATTTAAAAAAAAAAATGGCGTCTTGTCTGTGATCATTTCTCGATATCTGACATATTTGACGATAGCATAGTTAGCTCGGCCACAACCAATAATGTAACTGTAAAAAAACTTAAATTTCTACTCTCAAGCGATCTATTTTTTAAAGGGGTGAGACACTTAAAAAAACAAAATCGAACGATGCATGTTTAGGAAGCCCCGTATCTTCGGAACGGTTGAAAATAGCTATCAACAATTATACATTTTTGATATCGGACCGCGGAATGACATCTACTGGTGTAGTTATTAATTATGGTTGTTATTTAAAAAAAAAAAATGGCGTCTTGTCTGTGATCATTTCTCGATATCTGACATATTTGACGATAGCATAGTTAGCTCGGCCACAACCAATAATGTAACTGTAAGAAAACTTAAATTTCTAATCTCAAGCGATCTATTTTTTAAAGGGGTGAGACACTTAAAACGCATAATCGAACGATGCATGATTAGGAAGCCCCGTATCTCCGGAACGGTTGAAAATAGATATCAACAATTATACATTTTTGATATCGGACCGCGGAATGCCATCTACTGGTGTAGTTATTAATTATGGTTGCCATTAAAAAAAAAATGGCGTCTTGTCTGTCATTTCTTGATATCTGTCATATTTGACGATAGCATAGTTAGCTCGGCCACAACCAATAATGTAACTGTAAAAAAACTTAAATTTCTAATCTTAAGCGATCTATTTTTTAAAGGGGTGAGACACTTAAAAGACAAAATCGAACAATGCATGTTTAGGAAGCCCCGTATCTTCGGAACGGTTGAAAATAGATATCAACAATTATACATTTTTGATATCGGATCGCGGAATGACATCTACTGGTGTAGTTATTAATTATGGTTGCCATTAAAAAAAAAAATGGCGTCTTGTCTGTCATTTCTTGATATCTGACATATTTGACGATAGCATAGTTAGCTCGGCCACAACCAATAATGTAACTGTAAAAAAACCTAAATTTCTAATCTCAAGCGATCTACTTTTTAAAGGGGTTAGACTTTCCAAACAAAATCGAAAACTTCGAAGCCTTATATTGTATCTCCGGAACGACTGAAAATAAATATTTACAACTATATATTTCTGAACTGTAAATAAAAAATGGAATGCACTAGGCATATAATAAAGTAGGGTTGCCATTTAAAAAAATCCAATATGGCGTCTTACCTGTCAAATTTGTGAATCTATATAATTTTTGACATTAAATTTGGCTTCTTCCCAAAAAACCATTAGGGAGTACCTAATTGTTTTTTTATTTTAACCAGTAGGAAAATCGCTAATCGGGTGAGACACTTAAAAAATGTCCCTGTACAAGTGTACAACCTGAAGCTTGACAAGTTTCTAGATCATTGCGAGTGCACCGAGCACGAGTACGAGTAGTCTGGACGCACCTTAAGAGTTACGAACTCGGTTAAATGGAGGAAAAGTTGCGCATGTACGTGCCTAATAACATGCCGTTCAGAAAATTTTAAAATTCCGAGTAATGTCGGAGATATCCGAAAAAAACCAAAATTTCGTAAAATCGTTTCATTTTTTCCCTGGGTTTATTTGAGAACGAATTCTCAAGTAAATTGCACTTTTACATTGCCACTTTCTTCGCTCTATCTAACAGCGTTAATTGTTTTGTAATCCGACGAGTCGTCTTCGAGGGGCCACTATCTACTTTCTTTTTTTAAATACGGTCCTGTTTTCCTGATATCGGAATTTGAGAGCTTTTTTTCTTCCGAATGCAACGATGTATCACACATTATGGTTTCATGACGTTTCGAGGGTTTTTTGAACAACATCAGGAGATTTTGGGATACGGTCCTGTATTTCTCCCAATTTTATAAATAATATCTCATAAGTACACTCTAAATTTTTACGTATATTGGACTAGTTCAATAAATAATAAACCACAAATAAGTGAACAGTAAACAAAATATTCTAGAAAATTTATTTTACTAGGTATACTGTACGTTGGTTCGGGATTTAAAAGAAAAGTAGGCTTTGAACCAAAAAAAGATGGTGACGTATGGTATTTGTTTCATTTGACATTTCCAATGTGATCGTTGTCAACATTTGAAAGCGTTTTTAGAGATTTTGTATTTTCCAGAAAATATGGAACATAATGTTACAATGTTGAAAAGTTTCATATTCTATCGTGTTTTATTTTATCTCAAAAAAAACTGTTATGTGGCAGAGCGCATGCATTTGGAGAAGTATCCAGAAAGGAGACAACCAAATAAACGAACATTTAGAAAGTTAGTTGGGTCGTTGTCAAATTTCGCGCAGGTAACCGTGACTGTAAAAATGATAAAATTATAAAAAAATAAAAATACTTAAACATGACTCTTTGTATCCATGCCTGTTAAAATAACTGACTTTTGTCTGTTACAGTCGGCCGCAATGTTTAACTAATAATTTATGATTTATTCCAGATTTTGTGGGTTAGGGTGTACAAAATATACAACTCTGTTATCATATTTATTACGAAATTAAACAATTCAGTTCCAAATATTTTGGCTTGGCTATGTTAATTAGTCTTTTATCTTATAATAACATTTAGAATCACATCATTTTTTTAAAGTTTAACAATAATTTATTTAAATTCCGAACAACTTTACTTCTTGAATTTTAAAAGACATTAAATTTTTCCTAATTACTCTAAATATTAATATATTAACTGCAAACTATAACATATGATCGTATAAATATCTAACAAATTAACGTTTATATTACCATATTATATTAATTAGCTTTTTATAAAAATCTTTAGTATGTCCTTTTTTCCTTAGGGACAGATAAGTAACAGGGTTGTAACACAGTAACATAGTTGTTCTTTTTTTTATCTTACTTGACTATGTTGCACTCGGTTGCGCTTGAGATAATAACATTATAAGCTTAAATATTAATATCGTTTTACATATAAAATTTAAGTCTAAAGCTAAAAAATATAGGCATATATTCAACCCTGTTACCACGCGCTGGTAACAGAGTTGTGTAGTAACAGAGTAGTAAATGTTACATTCCATACAACATAAATCATAGAGTAAAGCGTAAAGTACACTTTTTTTCATATTTAGAATATTTACCTCTTTGACAACATACTGAACCTAAAATAATTAAAAATTCATTGATATACTCACGTAATAGATAGGTAACAGATTGGTTGCACAATAAAAACACGCTGCCTGTACAACGCCTCACGGCCGCCTGACATCTCCTATATCCCACCCGCCGATCTGACGATCAACCACGATTAATACAAACATCCCGTCCAAGTTAGTACAAAGTCTAAGCAGCGCCATCTCTATTTTAAGTTGCGATTTTCTCGGTAACATATTATCTAGTGCTTTTTGTAGATTTTCCTCTGAGTAGGAATTGTAGGGATTATAATTTTTTCCCCGTCTGTAACTACTGAGATAGTTCTTACGTATATTCTAACCATTTTTATCGCCAAAAATACAAAGAAAAATCTATTTAGTTATTTGTCCCAAATTGCCCCACAGTACAAAAATGTTTATAACAAATTCTCTTCTACGTCAAAATTATAATTTTTTTTTTGGATATCTAGAAATATGTAACAATTAGTCAACGATCCTAAACTTACCGTGAAATAACGAGGAAACCGCCAGGAACAAGAAGTTGGCACATAAATATTTTTCACGGTTTTTCTAACGGCTTTTTCGGGAGCTCTAAAACATACTACAGTACCGCACAGCGAGTGAAAAATTATTTGAGAGGACGGTTAACCAATGCCAGAACGCGAGGCCACGATGCCCATCAGTTGAGATTCACGTAGCGAAAGGCAGGTTTGCCAGAATGATTTTTTTTGGCATTTCCCAAATAACCCCCACAATCCCAAATAGCCCCATTCTACGGTACAAAAATATTAGGCCCATTTTTTTATCATCAAAATTTAACTTCTGAGCGTTACCTAAACTTACTGCAAATCGATTTGGAAGAAGCTCTGGATAATCTCCCTCTAATGGAATCTTACGGGTGTTGGTTTCAGCAGGATGGTGCACTTGCACATAATTCTAGAGCAGTTAGAGAGTACCTTTCTGTGCGCTTTCCTGGAAAACTGATTGGTACGTATTCTGAAACACCATGGCCAGCACGTTCGCCTGATATGACACCGTTAGATTTTTTCCTCTGGGGTTATGTCGAAAATTATGTTTACAAACACAACTTCGAAACAGAAGACGAACTTAGGAGGTTGGTACTTGAAGCCTTTCAACGTATTACGCCAGGAATGTTGTCAAATGTTTTAGAATCGACAGTTAGAAGATTTATTTTTGCTTAGAAAATAACGGAAATCATTTCGAACAACTGATGATTTAGTTTCTAACTTTTTTCGTGGTTCGTTTTATTACCTACTGCTTTGGTATGTTCTTTGTTCACTTATTTTTGTTTTATTAATAAATTATTTGGGAAAGAAAGAAAAACTCAAAGTCTTCCTACACAAAGTTTAATAGAATAAAAATATTCAACACAAGTCTCTACATGTTTCGAACGTAGAAACGTTCATCATCAGGATTATATTTGGTGCTGATGTTTTTAGCAAAAGAGAAAATGGTGTCGAACCTTAATGGAGCTTTTATTTAAATAATAATAATAATAATAATAATAATAAGTTTATTTAAAAATTTAATAATACAATAAATATGTTTATGTTGTCTTCGATAAACTTGTAACACCCACCACTTCTAGGGTCAAATAACTTACGACTTACGACCCTCCCACGTCGGTTGGCACTGCTACTTGAAGTGGCTGATGACAAGAACTCTTCTTTGCTGGGTTCGGAGAGAATCTGTGTTCACAACTAAGACGGATCACTTTTGGCGAGATAATAAGGCTTGTGAGATCCCAATGTTGAAGAATTTTTTATCGCCCAGATTTGTGGCTTCTATTGTTTATAAGAATTTATTTAAATTAAGTTTCAGTGAACTTTTTGTGTTTTAAAACTATTGAGGAAAACACTTTTTTTATATTTACTACTGTTTTTATTATTTTAAAGAAAAATCATGGGAGCCACCCAACAATAAGTTGTTATCAATACTTATAAAAACGAAAACCGTCAATTTATAAAAAATATTTATAATTTGGCCCACAAGCACTTACTTCTGCGGGGTCGTTGACCTTATCGATCCCGGATAGACGCACGTTGACCCACGGGTAAGGGGTCACAAAACACTGGACTGGATGTACTTTCCGCGAGTAACGCTTGAAACTTTTTCGCGCCCGGAACTGGTAGTTTTTAACTTTCAAATTAGCTTAATATCAACTGACAATCAACTAACTCCTGCTGCAATCCCGCGACTTTTTATAGGAAAAGTCGCGCAGATTTAAAAAAAATGCGTTTTAGCGTGAACCTTTTTGTCACCGGTATTTAGGAATTAATTAACGTTATAATTACGTCACAACCTTCTAAGACCCTAAAACCCACTGCGAAATTTAGTACAATTTCTTCTAGGATGACTTCCATTTACTAAAGTAAGACTACCATACCTTGTAGCACATGGAAGGATTCCTACAGGACTTTTAAGGAACAGTAAAATACCGCGGCCATCTTGGAATGACGTTACCCCCTTTTGGTGTTAAAATAGTAAACTCTTAGAAGGTGTTGCGAAAATGTCATTTCTTCGAACCCGGGCAAAATATCGCGCAGAGCGAGGATGACTCATATGGAAGGGGTGATATCGTAGGCTTTTTTCTAGGAAATCTTACGCAACATTTAGCTGGACCTGATCTTAGATCCCGGGCAAAATTTAGGTGTTAGTTTTTTACCGGGGCTCGCGAGCCTAAGAATGTTAACAAAATTTCTGCGGGTGCGGGAAAATAAAGTAAGATGTTTTATTCTACGGAGAATAAACGATGGAGTTTTGTTTTATTTTTGAATATGTGGAAGTTTAACAATATATGGAATCGGAAAAAGTGAGTTAAATTTTCATTTAAATTTTTTTATTTATTCCAAAATTTTTCTACTGCCCTTTTTTGAATTTTCCCAAAAATTATTTTTCCTTCCTTTTTTTTTTAAAGCAATATCCTCTTAGAAATTTTCCAGGCCAATAACTTAATTTAAAAAATATTATTTTTAATTTATTTAATTTTTTTTTTATCTTAAAAGAACTTCAGAAACCTCAGATAAAAAATATTTATTTATTTTTTTAAAAATACTTGAAAAGTTTTCCTTTTCCTTAATCAAAATAATTTTATTAAATTTTAAATATTTTTGAAAATAATTTCTAAACTTAAAGAAATTTTCTTTTACTTAATAAAAAATAATTTTATTTATTTTTAATTGACAAAATAATTTCAACAACACTTAATAAATTTTTGTAGTTAAAACAAAAATTTATTAATTCAAAATTTTAATGAATACCTATTACTCATCGGTAACAATATTAACTTTTCATTTATTCGGAAGCATAACAAGGTATCCCTGATCGCTACATCACACCATAGACAATTTACCTTTAGATACCTACAGCTTATCTCCTGCGCAAACAAAAGTTACGTTTTATGGGTGAAAAAATACGTCCGAGCGCATGACTCGTCGGTCAGCTGTCTTCATTCGGGGAACCTTCGTGCATGCGCACAAACCTCGTGTTATCGGCCGTCCTACTTTATCGACAATAATCGACGCGCTCAAAAATACTCTCCAGAACCGGCTCGGCCGCCATTTTTGTTGTTGTGTTTTAAGGTTTCTCTTCTCTGCGGATTCCTTGTAGTTTTCTAAAGTTTTCAGCTATCGGATCGGCTATCGTGGATTGTGGGACTGGTGTTTAATATTTATGGATTTTTGGTTTTTGTGTAGTTTAGTTAGTGAATTGTGTTTGTGCTTTTAGTGACTCGGATTGTAATATAAACAATGACTAGTACTAGTTGCAGCCGTTGTATAATTGTATTATGCCCAAATAGGGGTAAAATAAACCCTCTATGGTGGCATATGAGCAAGAATTTAAATTTTAAAGCCCGGACCTGTCTATTTTCCCATTCGTCAAACGATAATGTTGCAGTGCGCATGTCTAATAGTTCCCAGTTTTGTTTACATGCGCGAGGCCATAAAACTGCCACATTCGTGATTATTGTTTGTTTATCTAAAGGTAAATTGTCTATGCATCACACCCTCCATAATTAGGTCGAAATATCTTTTTTAATAAAAGTTTTTCGATAATAACTAATTCCCAAAGGTGAAAGGTTCTATACCAGCCAATATTTAGACAAAATAAACAACGGTCTATCGACACCTAAAACTAGGTCATTGAGTTACGCAACCTGATCCCTAAGTCATAAAAACGAAACGGACTTATTATATACCCTAGGTCATGTACCGATGTTTATTGTGCTTTAAGCTATCGTCTATCCGCATCAGTCAACTAAAATATTAAGGATCCCTATACCGAAATTAAAGAGGTTCTGATGGTAAAGTGTTCTCTAAAAATTTTTAAAATTAGTTGGTTTTTGTTTGTTTTTATTACGGTCCCAAAAGTAAGTGTTCGTGGCCTGCCTTAATTACTATCTTAAAAATTTAATTTATTCAAATTTGATATGATGATATATGTATATGTATATGATTTTAAAATGTAAAGGTAGGTTGTAGAATTTCTGATGATTGATACGATGTTTCTGGTGTGAAATGTGTTTTATTTTCGATAAATTACATGTATTATATTGTAAGTTAAAAAAATGATGCGACTGACTTCTTAGAGTGCTGAACAGATGATTCGCGCCGATGCCGCCTCTTCTCTCGTGGGTTGCCGGTGTGCTCCTTAGCGGTTTCTTCTTTAAGGGAAGGTGGCGTCGGATTCTAGTTCCTTCGCTTCTTGATAGATGTAGGTAGTGGACTGTATTTTGATTTTAAAATATGTAAATACGAGGGACGCTCATTAAGATTGAACATGCCGCCGCCCTTGGAAGACGGTATATACAGAGTCTTTCAATAATAGAAACATTTATATTACCAAAACTGGAATAAAGTAAAGTTATTAGTAATGTATTTACTAATCACTAATCGGGAGTAAACATAGTCTTTGTATAGCACGTACGGTGAGTCCTGTCGCGGTACGCACCGTGACAGTTCGTACTATATTGTCACTGCTTTTATGAAGGTCAACGATACGACCTAATTTCCAAAATAAAGGCGGAGAATGATCGTCAACAATAAGAACCATGCTGTTTATTGTTGCTTCAACAGAACTGGTGGGCCAGCGATAGCATTGCTGCAATTGATTGAGGTAATTACGGCTCCATTTCTTCCAAAACAGTTGCTCCATTTGTTGAAGTTTTTGGTACTGCTTGAGTCGATTTTCGGGTAGATTGGTGAAGTCTAGTTCGGGAAGGGTATGAAGGGCTTGGCCGATAAGGAAGTGCCCGGGGGTAAGCACGGAAAAGTCATTAGGATCGTTTGATAAGGGGTAAAGCGGTCGCGAGTTCATGATCGCTTCTATTCGGGTAAATACGGTGTATAATTCTTCGAATGTTAATGTGAACTTTCCCACGACTCTTTTTAAATAATACTTGGCCTGCTTAACAGCAGCTTCCCACAAACCACCTCGGTGAGGGGAATAAGGTGGATTAAATTTCCACTCGATTTTGTTTACTAAAAACCAATCAATGATTTCACGTTCTGTGACAAACCTTTCAAGTGATCGATATAGCTCTTGAATTTCTTTGTTTGCACCGACGAAATTGGTTCCGTTGTCGCTATAAATTCGTTTGCACAAGCCACGCCGTGCTATAAACCGTTTTAAGGCGTTGAGAAATGATACAGAACTAAGGTCACCTACGAGCTCGAGATGTACAGCCTTACTTGTGAAACACACGAATACACAAAGGTAAGCTTTTAAAATTGTACGATTACGCGATTTGCCATCTTTGATATTGAAAGGTCCTGCAAAATCTACGCCAACGATATAAAACGGACGATTTTGAGTCACACGATCGGTTGGCAATTCTGCCATTTTTTGGTTTAAGGTTCGAGGATTTACTCGAAAACATGTTATGCATTTACTTATAATATTGCGAATTACGGATCTTCCGTTCAAAAGCCAAAACCGTTGTCGGATTAAGGATAAAATAGTTTGCGATCCTGCGTGTAAGCACCGATGATGCTCATTAAGAATAATTAATCGCGTTAAAGCATGATTTGGGCTTAGAAGTAATTGATGCTTTGCGTCATAGGAAAGATTGGACTTGGCCAATCTGCCACCTACACGCAAAAATCCTTGAGGGTCGATAAAAGGATCTAAATTTTTAAGCCGTGAATTAGGCGGTAAAACTTTAGATTGTTTAAGGCATTCAATATCGCTATAAAATGATTCATTTTGAGCAATTTTTACCAACATCAGTAAGGAATTATCGAGCTCTTCCAATGTTAGTTCTCCAGTTAATTTAGTTGTTTTCTTAAGGCTATTATTTATAAACCGATTACAAAATGAGAGTACTCGTTTAAGTTTATGTAAGGTAGAAAATTTTGAAAATAACTCTAGTTCATTAACCGTTGCTACGAAAGTAATTTGTTGTTTACGTTTCTCTTGGTTCGTAAAACCAAAGTCGATTATTTTTGGCCAGAAATATTCATCTTTCGAAAGCCACGGTGGGCCGTTCCACCAGATGATATTTTTGATAAGATTACATGAATCGGTTCCGCGGGATGCAACATCTGCTGGATTAAATTCAGTTGGCACGTGCCGCCACTGAACGTTGCTAGTTAAATTTTGAATCTCACTTATGCGATTTCCTACAAATATTTTTAAAGTACTTGGTGACGAAGCAATCCAAGCTAAAACTATGGTACTGTCTGTCCATAAATATGTTTTATTTATATCGATATTTAAAGAAAGTCGTACTTTATCATAAAGCTGACTTAATAATAACGCACCGCAAAGTTCTAATCGTGGCAACGTTATTGTTTTTAGCGGAGCGTTTTGGAACAAAGAAGTCGCACGAGTGTGTTTTCTTGATCATCCGTCGATTTAAGAAATATACAGGCTGCATAGGCCTTTTGAGACGCATCACAGAAACCGTGAAGTTCAACTTGTTTAACGTTAGGAATAAAAACTTGACGCGGAATTTGAATATCGTTTAGATAGTTTAAATTTTTATTAAAATGGGACCACGCCTTTAAGATATGATCTGGAGGTTCATCATCCCACCCTAATTTAATGTCCCATAATGATTGCATTAAAATTTTTGATACAATTATAATTGGTGATAAAAGTCCCAAAGGATCGAATAATTTTGATATCAGCGACAAAATAACGCGTTTAGTGATTTTTTCAGGGGAAGTGTCAACTTCGTTTAATTTATAAGTTAACACGTCATGCTTCGCTTGCCAATATAACCCTAAGGTTTTTTTAGTTTCATCTTCCGAAATAGCATACTGATCATTAAAATTTGAATCGTTTGATTCCAAAACTTCTATTCGATTTGAACGCCACTTTCGCAGAGGGAATCCGTATTTGTTTAATAAAATCGATAACTCGTGTTTTAAAGCTATAGCGTTTTCTATAGTATTTGTACCGGTTATGAGATCGTCTACATAAAAATCGTTAGTAATAATATTTGCTATTTCAGAATTGTGCTGCTGATTTTCGATTGCTACTTGTTGCAAGCTACGCACTGCTAAAAATGCAGCAGAGCTTGTACCATATGTTATGGTATTAAGGCGATAATGATTAATTTCATCTTTTTCGTCAGACCGCCAAACGATACGTTGTAAATCGCGTTGATTTTCGGCTACGTTAACCTGACGATACATTTTCTCTATATCACCCGTTATGACCACATTGTGTTGTCTAAAGCGCAAAAGAATCGATATCAGATCGCTTTGAATGGTTGGACCAACCTTTAGTAGGTCATTTAGTGAAATACCTGATGATGATTTGCATGATCCATCGAATACTACGCGTAATTTGGTAGTTTCGCTAGAGTCATTAATTACGCCATGGTGCGGAAGGTAATAAACGTCTGAAGACAAACTATCGATTTCGGTTGATTTTATTTTAGTCATATGTCTAAGAGACTCATACTCTGTCATAAAGTCAACATATTGTTTTTTAAATTTCTCATTTTTCGTAAATTTTCGTTCCATGCTATGTAATCGTTTTATTGCATTATCAAGTGAATGACCTAATTTGCCTATGTTGTCTCGAGTCGGTAAGGTAACGACAAAATGTCCGCTATTATCTCGGTTTACGGTTTTGATATATAAATTTTCACATTCTTATTCATCTATCGATTTAATTTGCGAGGTCGATACTTCCTCTACCTTCCAGAATTTTTCGATAGAATTTTCGAGTGATTTATTTATAGATAAATTGCACAGAGCAGGTTTATTAATTTCTTGATATGAATTGGTAACATCAGTAGACATGGGTCCCGATACTACCCAACCTAACTGAGTTTGCTGTAAAGTTGGCATACATGGACCTAACTTGACCTGGCCGGAACATAGTAGGTCGTAAAAAATACTTGCTCCTAGAAGCATATCGATTTCATGTGATTTATTAAATTCGTAATCTGCTAAAGTTATACCAGTTGGTATTTTCAATAAATTGATATCAAATGAATAACTAGGTAAGTTTTCTGCGATTTTATCTAGCACTAAGAACGTTCCCAGATAACATTTTTACATCCTTATCATGTACTATGAATATAATTTAAGGTACACGGCACATGACAGGAATGTCATTTTTTTTCATTGCGCACGTGTCAGGAATGTTCTAGGAATAGATTACGTTCCACCTTCTTCATGTGCTGAAGGAGTGATATTCACGTCATTAAAGATATTCTAATCACATGCGAAAAACGTGCCTAAAGCAAAGACATGCTTAGCACCTTCTTAGCATGTTCTAGGACAAGGTTAATTTTTAGCATGATATTCCTTTCATATATTATGAACATGCATAATATTCCTAGCATATTCTTTACATGTCAGATGTAAGCGGTGAAAGATCTAGGGGGGCTCGTTGCCCCCCCCCCCCCCCCGCCCCAGAGCCTCAAAAGTTGGTTAAAAAGCTTATGCTTATTATTTAAATTTGATATGATTTTGTACTTTTTTAGCTATTTTTTATTATCGACCTCCCCCCCCCCTTGCTTCGTTTACATACTTATTCTGGATCTTTAGATAATTGAATATGAAAACAGCATCAACAGGTCACTTTTAAAAAAGTCTGTTTACATTAGGTGCAATTGCAAGTATTATTGCCTGTAAGCATGCGCTTTGATGACTTTTCAATCAGTTTCAATTTATCCATTTAAAAACGACTATTTAATTGCATCAAAGTCAAAGTCAAAGTCAAAGTTTTTATTTGCTACTTACATAAATAGTTTATAGCACGTCATAAATAATAATATATATATGTAGGTAAATATAATTTAACACGTACAAATGTATATAAATAACAATAAATTAGTGTGTAAAACAAACAATGCACAAACATTAAAATAAAATTTAAAATTAAGAGAGACATAACTGGGAACCCCACAACCAATGCACAGCATCCGGGCGGTGATTACCAGGAGGCCAACAGGTATTCATTTAAGGTATAAAAGCAATGGTTTAGTAAATACATTTTAACACACTTTTTGAACAGAACATCATCGAGGGCCCGATACCGTCTCGGGATCTTATTATATAAATTGCAATTAAGTGAATTGTTTTTAGATTTGGTAAGTCTGAATCGCTGAGCCAGCATCGCATGAAGTTGCATGTAGTCATTGCACCTAACGTAAACAGGCTATTTTAGAAAGTTGCCTGCAGCTGCAAAATCTATATTTTCCAAAATCTAAAACGTAATAATTTAACACGTAACTTAAAACACTTTTCGATAGTTTGACATTTTTACAGATAGATACAGATCATCAGTCACGCCTAAATTCTGGTTGGTGTCATCTAAACTGAAAGAACTTTTCTTATTTTTTTGTAATATTTTATTAATTGTTATTAAAGCTGTTTGCTTTTCCAGCAAATGCAGCAGTATAGCAAAATATGGTTCTTATTAATTTTCTTTTTTATTTAACAAATTATTTAAAATCATGATATTATTATGGTATTTGTTTATAAAATATCATCTTCTTTTGTATTTTCTGCGGGCATCTGAAACAAATTAATTACTTTAATATAATAGCAACTTCGAATTCTGAATTAGAATTAATTATATCTTTATTATAAAAATATTTAAAAAAGTATTAACTACCGTATGGGCAGAATCACAAAAGTGTTAATAGATGTCTACAAAGTTATCTCAAAATCTAACCTCCTTATTATTCTTCATTCTTTCTTTGGCTTTAACAAACCAAATCTTAATAACATTTATGACTTCGGTTTCTGTAGCCTCTCTAAACTGAATCTTCACAGCATCTAAAACAATGAACTTATATTAGAAAATTTAAATGATGATTTTAATTTCAACTTATTAGCTAGGTATGTATATAGGTAGAAAGTAAGTACCTAGAATAGAATTTGACAGTTTCAGCTTTTTAAAACTTCTCTTTTGTTTTGCGCCATCCCAGGAATAATGTTGAGCCACTTCATTAGAAAGCACTTTATATAATTTTTTTCTTATGGACTGTGACATGACTGTGATTCAATTCCAATATCTAAAAATAAAATTTGACAATACACTTGGGGTACTTATATGCGTTTCCCCCAGAATATGTATATAGACTGAAAGGACACACCAAAAGTTATCTTTTCAAATTAAAAAATCGTATTTTGCCATCACGCTTGATTTAAATCTAAAATATACGAAACTTAGTAAAAATAGTATAATTTTATAGTATAGTAAAGTTTACATTAATTTGAGAGCTACAATTTCAGATTAGGTACATACCTATAGCATAAATTCTAACTGTAAATAAGAAGTTGAGTGAAATTTTGTATATTTTAGTTTTATCCCAAAATACAATAATGTTGTTGCTAAATAGCCTGGAACCGACATAATATTTTTTTTCACAAATCAATACAACTATTATTCAACATAATTTAATCTTAAATATTCATTTTCTTAGTTGGATTTAAAAAACAGAGCAACTTAAAGATTTTATATTTATCACACCAGAATTAATTAATTGGTTTACATACTTCTTAGAATTTGAATATTATTCATTAAAAATTAATTTGGTTGGTTATAAAAAAATATCATTACTTACCATTACTTTGTAATTGTTCTTAGTGTCTAATCAATTTTCCAACAATGAAAGGCCTTCCTCTGTATGTACAGGAATATGTTCAAATAAACTTTTAATAGTTTGATCATTATTAATTGATGAAATACTGGCTGATTGTAAAGATAAAATTTTAGGTATTGCCGATAATTTGTCCATAACGGCATCAATTTTTAAATGCAATAGCGACATTTCTTCCACGAGAGTTTTCAACAAAGCTATAAAAAAAGTGTCAGCTATAAAAAATGATCAGCCTCAAAAACATATTTGTAATGTATAGTAACTTTTTCCTGGGTTTTAGGTCAATTGTTAATAGAAATTCTTTTTATTTGTTTACATTTCGGTTTATTTTGACAAAACTCATAATTTCAACTTTAACAACGTTCAGATCGATTCTTGATTACGAAATTAATTATAAAAAACGAAGTATGAAAGAAATGATTTACATTAAAAAAACCAAAAATACCCTTAATTTTAGAGCTGATCCAGACAATCTTATTTATGTTTATAACAACTTAATAAAACAATAAAATGCAAATTTTTACACCCAACCCTAATTATCTTTGAAAATATTGACAGGGGATTTTACAATCAATTATCACTTATTGTCCGTAATTTTGAAGATAGAAATAAAAATTAAAATAATTTTAGTATTACCTTTTTTAAGTTATTGTTATGCAATTTATTTTTAAAACCTGTCTACTTGGTATTTACCATTAGTGATTGCATTTAAGAGCAAACGCTAGTGACGCCTTCGCCATTTCGTTTTCTGAACAATATTTAGTAACTTCTTCGTTTCATCCAAAAGTCGACCAAATACCCCTCTTTGGAGTACAATTACCGACAGTTTTAAGTTAAAAAAAGTATAATTGAAAAATTAATAAAAGCATAAAACGAAAGTTTGTCAAATTTGCCCATATTTCTTTTTTTGCTTTTATTAATTTATAAATCCAACCTTTTTTAACGTAAAAAAATAGGTAATTGTTCTCCTAAGAGGGGTATTTGGCCGAATTTTGGATAAAACGATAAAAGGACCGAAATATTAATCAAAAGACGAAATGGCGGAGGCGTCACTAGTGTTAGCTCTTAAAGTGTACGTATATGCGTACTGTTGGCATTTCCCAAGTAATAGTTGAATGCTTTCTATATCTAATTAAAATTAACCAAAACCACAAATCAAGAACAAATATTAGGAACATGCAGATTGTATCCGTAACATATTATACCATCTGTAAATAGATATTCATAATACTTAGGTACATAATTATGCCAAAATATTTTTACTTAAGTTTACAAAAAAATCAAGTTTTATAAGGTAAATAGGTAAGTAAAAACACTTGTTGATCACTATGGAATGAATTATTTGTAAATGCTAGAGGGTAAATAAATTAAACTATACTTACCTTATTTTATTTTCTGATCAGCACTACAACAAACCTCACTAAATATATGCAAAAGACTCGACGTTAAAAATTAAACACCCGATCCGCAAAAGTTCAGGAGTTAAATAATTAAACTGAAATATATGGTGAAATAAAAACCTAGAGTCGATACATACGATGTTCGGTACTGTCTTTTCCCAAAAGCTCCTTTGTATAGTTATTGCAGGTCAGGAAGATTTTTACACGTAGGTACTAAAAGTACAGTTGGGTCGCACATGTTTCTTAAGGGTCGCTCTCATAAAATGATTGCCACCCAAAGAAAAAGTTTGAAGTCCTTTAATCTAAATAGTTCCCGTTATTTTTTTACAAAACACAGTAAAGAATCAAGAGAACCGACGAGATAACTTTCGTTCTCAGATGCTAACGAATTTTGCACTTTGCGCGACCAAATTTTATAGGTTAAATAACTGATTATATTTTATTCTTTTTTTTTCTATTTCTCTTCTTACATATCGGACAGGCAGGTACGAGAATATCACTTTCTTTACACGTACTGAAACCGCGCCCACATTTGGAACCAGAATAGAACGTTCAAGGAATGTTCCTCAATAGTCCTAAAAATAAGTAGGATACAGCATATGAATATAATATACATATCACCTTCTGGAATCGAGTTACTTTTTGGAATATGCTAAATACATTCATTTCATTTACCTTTTATGCTTGTATTTACTGGTAGATTCCAGACACATGAAAAGAATATTATTAAACGAATATGCGAGTAAGAATGAAGAGGGAATATTCTTTGCATTAGCAATGTACCAAATGTGTTATCTGGGTTAGATCTGCCTTGAAATCATTATGAATTGATTTTATGCTGGTTACGATTTTCTTATTAATATTTAAATTTGTACTGCCTACGCCCATGACCGGTACGCTTATGTTCGAAGAAGGAAATTTTAAAATATTCTGGATTTTGTTAGTAACAAAATTTGGCTGACTACCGCTATCTAGCAGAGCTCTGCATTGATGAAATTTACCAGAAGAATCTTGAATTAAAACAATTGCTGTCGATAACATGATTTGAGTAATTCGATTACTTGTGCGATTTTCACAAAAATTAGTCAATAAGTCTGACCTTAAAATAAACGATTGATTTGGTATTATTTGATTGTTTTGCACATTATTTGTTTGATTTGCATTTTCAGTGGCGTTTCCCGATTGCTTACGACGGTTGTATTGATTTTGATGTACGCCACTGTATTGATTAGAAGTATCAACATGCAATAAAGTATTGTGAAATTGTTGACATATTTTGCATCCTTGCGCTTTGCATTGGGATAATTCGTGATTATTACGGAAACAGTTGGTACATAATTTTAATTTATTTACTTCTTTTATACGAGACGACACTGGAAGTGATTTTAATTTTTCGCATGCAAAAACTGGATGATTTCCTTCACAAAAATTACAAGAAAAGGGCCTAGGGCTACCAATGTGACCTGAAAATTGTTTGTCGCCTTCCTTTCTTGCAAATTTGTTTTTATTTTTATTTTGATAATCAAAAGGTTTATTGTCATCTTTTTCACGATATAATGTTTCAAGCAAAAGACAGCGTTTTTCCAAAAATTGTATAAAATCTGCAAAAATTGGTTTTTTATTACGTAGAGTTTGTGAAATGAATGTTGACTCCCACTCCCGTTGAGTTGTTGAATCCAATTTTTTGGTTATTAAATAAAATAATAAAGTATCCCAGTGGTCTACTGGCTCTCCTAACGTTTCTAGAGATCTAATATGCTTTTTTAACGAATCGGTCAATTTTCGCAAATCGATATGCACATATTTACCAATATTTGGTAACTCAACCAGGGCGCTAACATGATGTTTTATTATAACTGACTCATTTTGATATCGTGACACTAATAAATTCCACGCTATTTCATAGTTTTCGTTTGTGACTTCTATGCACTCGATTACCTTTGCAGCATCACCCTTAACACTGCTTAATAAGTAATAAAATTTTTTGATATTATCGAGATGCACATCCTTATGTACTAGTGACGTAAACATATCTCTGAATTGACCCCATTTTTCATAATCACCATAAAATTTAGGAATATCTATGATTGGAAATCGTACGCTTGACTGATTATAAGTATTTTGATTGGTACCCAGATAACACATTTGGTACATTGCTAATGCAAAGAATATTCCCTCTTCATTCTTATTCGCATATTCGTTTAATAATATTCTTTTCATGTATCTGGAATCTACCAGTAAATACAAGCATAAAAGGTAAATGAAATGAATGTATTTAGCATATTCCAAAAAGTAACTCGATTCCAGAAGGTGATATGTATATTATATTCATGTGCTGTATTCTACTTATTTTTAGGACTATTGAGGAACATTCCTTGAATGTTCTATTCTGGTTCCAAATGTGGGCGCGGTTTCAGTACGTGTAAAGAAAGTGATATTCTCGTACCTGCCTGTCCGATATGTAAGAAGAGAAATAGAAAAAAAAAAAGAATAAAATATAATCAGTTATTTAACATATAAAATTTGGTCGCGCAAAGTGCAAAATTCGTTAGCATCTGAGAACGAAAGTTATCTCGTCGGTTCTCTTGATTCTTTATTGTATTTTGTAAAAAAATAACGGGAACTATTTAGATTAAAGGACTTCAAACTTTTACTTTGGGTGGCAATCATTTTATGAGAGCGACCCTAAAGAAACATGTGCGACCCAACTGTACTTTTAGTACCTACGTGTAAAAATCTTCCTGACCTGCAATAACTATACAAAGGAGCTTTTGGGAAAAGACAGTACCGAACATCGTATGTATCGACTCTAGGTTTTTATTTCACCATATATTTCAGTTTAATTATTTAACTTCTGAACTTTTGCGGATCGGGTGTTTAATTTTTAACGTCGAGTCTTTTGCATATATTTAGTGAGGTTTGTTGTAGTGCTGATCAGAAAATAAAATAAAGTAAGTATAGTTTAATTTATTTACCCTCTAGCATTTACAAATAATTCATTCCATAGTGATCAACAAGTGTTTTAACTTACCTATTTACCTTATAAATTTTTTTGTAAACTTAAGTAAAAATATTTTGGCATAATTATGTACCTAAGTATTATGAATATCTATTTACAGATGGTATAATATGTTACGGATACAATCTGCATGTTCCTAATATTTGTTCTTGATTTGTGTTTCCCGTTTGTGGTTTTGGTTAATTTTAATTAGATATAGAAAGCATTCAACTATTACTTGGGAAATGCCAACAGTACGCATATACGTACACTTTAAGAGCTAACACTAGTGACGCCACCGCCATTTCGTCTTTTGATCAATATTTCGGTCCTTTTATCGTTTTATCCAAAATTCGGCCAAAAACCCCTCTTAGGAGAACAATTACCTATTTTTTACGTTAAAAAAGGTTGGATTTATAAATTAATAAGTGCAAAAAAAGAAATATGGGCAAATTTGACAAACTTTCGTTTTATGCTTTTATTAATTTTTCAATTATACTTTTTTTAACTTAAAACTGTCGGTAATTGTACTCCAAAGAGGGGTATTTGGGGGACTTTTGGATGAAACGAAGAAGTTACGAAATATTGTTCAGAAAACGAAATGGCGAAGGCGTCACTAGCGTTTGCTCTTAAATGCAATCACTAATGGTAAATACCAAGTAGACAGGTTTTAAAAATAAATTGCATAACAATAATTAACTTAAAAAACGTAATACTAAAATTATTTTAATTTTTATTTCTATCTTCAAAATTACGGACAATAAGTGATAATTGATTGTAAAATCCCCTGTCAATATTTTCAAAGATAATTAGGGTTGGGTGTAAAAATTTGCATTTTATTGTTTTATTAAGTTGTTATAAACATAAATAAGATTGTCTGTATTAGCTCTAAAATTAAGGGTATTTTTGGTTTTTTTAATGTAAATCATTTCTTTCATACTTCGTTTTTTATAATTAATTTCGTAATCAAGAATCGATCTGAATGTTGTTAAAGTTGAAATTATGAGTTTTGTCAAAATAAACCGAAATGTAAACAAATAAAAATAATTTCTATTAACAATTGACCTAAAACCCAGGAAAAAGTTACTATACATTGAGGCTGATAATTTTTTATAGCTGACACTTTTTTATAACTTTGTTGAAAACTCTCGTGGAAGAAATGTCGCTATTGCATTTAAAAATTGATGTCGTTATGGACAAATTATCGGCAATACCTAAAATTTTATCTTTACAATCAGCCAGTATTCCATCAATTAATGATCAAACTATTAAAAGTTTATATGAACATATTCCTGTACATACAGAGGAAGGCCTTTCATTGTTGGAAAATTGGTTAGACACTAAGAACAATTACAAAGTAATGGTAAGTAATGATATTTTTTTATACCCAACCAAATTAATTTTTAATAAATAATATTCAAATTCTAGGAAGTATGTAAACCAATTAATTAATTCTGGTGTACTTTAGGTTTAGTTGCCTGCACATATTTGGATAAATATAAAAACTTTAAGTTGCTCTGTTTTTTAAATCCAACTAAGAAAATGAATATTTAAGATTAAATTATGTTGAATAATAGTTGTATTGATTTTTGAAAAAAAATATTATGTCGGTTCCAGGCTATTTAGCAACAACATTAATGTATTTTAGGATAAAACTAAAATATACAAAATTTCACTCAACTTCCTATTTACAGTTAGAATTTGTGCTATAGGTACCTAATCTGAAATTGTAGCTCTCAAATTAATCTAAACTTTACTATACTATAAATTTATATTACTTTTACTAAGTTTCGTATATTTTAGATTTAAATCAAGCGTGATGGCAAAATACGATTTTTAAATTTGAAAAGTTAACTTTTGGTGTGTCCTTTCAGTCTATATACATATTCTGGGGGACACGCATATACCCCAAGTGTATTGTCAAATTTTATTTTTAGATATTGGAATTGATTCACAGTCATGTCACAGTTCATAAGAAAAAAATTATATAAAGTGCTTTCTAATGAAGTGGCTCAACATTATTCCTGGGATGGCGCAAAACAAAAGAGAAGTTTTAAAAAGCTGAAACTGTCAAATTCTATTCTAGGTACTTACTTTCTACCTATATACATACCTAGCTAATAAGTTGAAATTAAAATCATCATTTAAATTTTCTAATATAAGTTCATTGTTTTAGATGCGGTGAAGATTCAGTTTAGAGAGGCTACAGAAACCGAAGTCATAAATGTTATTAAGATTTGGTTTGTTAAAGCCAAAGAAAGAATAAAGAATAATAAGGAGGTTAGATTTTGAGATAACTTTGTAGACATCTATTAACACTTTTGTGATTCTGCCCATACGGTAGTTAATACTTTTTTAAATATTTTTATAATAAAAATATAATTAATTCTAATTCAGAATTCGAAGTTGCTTTTATATTAAAGTAATTAATTTGTTTCAGATGCCCGCAGAAAATACAAAAGAAGATGATATTTTATAAACAAATACCATAATAATATCATGATTTTAAATATTTTTTTGTTAAATAAAAAAGAAAATTAATAAGAACCATAATTTGCTATTCTGCTGCATTTGCTGGAAAAGCAAACAGCTTTAATAACAATTAATAAAATATTACAAAAAAATAAGAAACCCCCCCCCCCCCCCCCTAGATCTTTCACCGCTTACATCTGACATGTAAAGAATATGCTAGGAATATTATGCATGTTCATAATATATGAAAGGAATATCATGCTAAAAATTAACCTTGTCCTAGAACATGCTAAGAAGGTGCTAAGCATGTCTTTGCTTTAGGCACGTTTTTCGCATGTGATTAGAATATATTTAATGACGTTAATATCACTTCTTCAGCACATGAAGAGGGTGGAACGTAATCTATTCCTAGAACATTCCTGACACGTGCGCAATGAAAAAAAATTATATTCCTGTCATGTGCCGTGTACCTTAAATTATATTCATAGTACATGATAAGGATGTAAAAATGTTATCTGGGTAGGAACCACTACAGACGCTTGGTCACTAATTTGAGATCCGGTTGTTGTATTATAAAAAGCCTGTATCGTTTTCTTGGCTTTTTGAGTAAGCTCATAATAATTACTTTCGAATAATTCACGCTCATCAGAACCAATTTCGTCGACCTTTATTAACTCGATTTCATTTTGCAATGAATTAAATTGTTCAAGGAGAGGATATGTATTCTCTAAACGCGAATCTAACTGCATGATATTTTCTTCGTTAATATTATTTTTACATTTGTCAATGAACGTAGAAAATCTTGTTAAAGTTGCTTTAACCTGACCGCGTTTTGCGACAAGCTGCTTTAATTTGGTTTCAGTATCTTCAGCTTCGGTACTTATTATTGCAAAGTGGTTAAAAGCTGGTACCCACAATATTTGTTCGATAAAATGCTATTCGATATGATAAGTAATTAAGAAAATTCGATACGATACTACACAAAATGTGTTACGATACTACACAAATGTGCTACGATACTACATAAATGTGATATGATAGTGTGCTAATAGTATTATAGCCACACAAAAATCTGATATTAAAAGGTATGCTTATATGACACACTATGATATAATGATGTAAATTACGGTAAAACTTCGCTACGATTTATTTTACCACAATAAAAACGATAATAAACTTCGATAATGACAGGAAAAGTGAAAAATGGAACAGACTCACCAAAAATTCTGATGCGTTATTCAGCGTTTTTCTTGACGGTCGTGTTTGGCCATTACTCTATTTTTCGCACGAAGGTCACCTCTTTCGATTGTCGTTAGGTCGATTTTCGCTTGGCACTCCCGATTACTATAAGCGATCTTTTTGATTGATTTTCTTCGTTTTTCCTATGAAAAACCATGCGGCTTGAAGACCATGTAGAATTTCTGATGATTGATACGATGTTTCTGGTGTGAAATGTGTTTTATTTTCGATAAATTACATGTATTATATTGTAAGTTAAAAAAATGATGCGACTGACTTCTTAGAGTGCTGAACAGATGATTCGCGCCGATGCCGCCTCTTCTCTCGTGGGTTGCCGGTTGCCGGTGTGCTCCTTAGCGGTTTCTTCTTTAAGGGAAGGTGGCGTCGGATTCTAGTTCCTTCGCTTCTTGATAGATGTAGGTAGTGGACTGTATTTTGATTTTAAAATATGTAAATACGAGGGACGCTCATTAAGATTGAACATAGGTACTTTGTTCTATAATACAAGATAAATAAGCACCTGTCCTATAGATTATCGACTAGAGTCACTCGGTCTCACGATTTTTACCCGTAAGCACACCTTAACTAAACTATAGCACTATATCCTTTATAAGTCTTATTGTACTTAAACAATAAAAAGAAACACTTGTATATATTTGGTGTACGCTTATTATCTAAAATTTAGTGAATATATTGTAAATATAAAATTTAATTTTAATTGATCAAAAGAAAATCCCGATTATTTTCACACGTGAAACCTGCCTTAAACCCTGCGGGCTAGCAGTTAAAAAAAAATTAGTTTCCACCACATGACTTCCTACCTACTTATTTATAATAATGCATATTTGGTAAAATTAAATATTATAACAATTAATTTTAATATTTAGAGTTATAATAATGACAAAGTTTACACAATGAAATAAAAATCCGCACTAAAGTTTATTTGAAACAATCTATCTATAAAGAAATCTAATCTAATCTATGAAGAAACTATCTCTTAAAGGAAACACAAAAATTCAACGATTAAAATTACTATTTCTTAACTGTCCAGTAACATTTACCTTATTTACTCGGTGGTTGTTGTCCAGTGTTTCGCCTGAAAGCTAGGCGTAGTCCATCAGGGGATCTGCTAACCTGATAGACGGCGGCGACGTCCTCGCCAACCGTCGGCTCCTCTTGGCGTCGAGGTGGCGGGCTGTGACCCACCGGCCTACTGCTTGGGCGCCGATATGGAGTCGTGAGGGGTCGTCCGTGACCCATTGGAACCAGTGGTGGTAAGAGTCTTCTTCTGGATACTGGGGGCGCTTCCAGCAGTGTCCTTAAAGTGGATGGCTCTGTTCCGGATTCCATGGCATCAGTTGGTTCTGGTTTTGGTACTTTGGGTGGAGCACTAGTACTAGATGCGCTCTGCTCCGGCCTCTGTGAAGTGCTGGGTTCCGCCTTAGTATTTTGGGACGTGCTAGGCCTAGCTTCGGTTGGTCGGGAAGCGGTGTTGGTGCCTCTGGATCGGCTGGCCTCAGTATGCGCTCTGCATACAGGGCATGGGCAAAACTGCATACCAGCCCTAGCCAAAAGGTCCCAGTATTGTCCCAAGTCAAAAACGTCCTGCGGCACAGGTAGGCAAATGGCACAATCGCAGGATCTAGGGTCGTAGCTGCGCCCTTCTTCGAGGCCCCAGACGGTACGGAACGCCTGATAATTCAGATGAAGGAGTGCACTCCACATGCACAGGGTGGCGCGTAAGGGAAGCAATGCAGAATGGCAAGGCCGATTTTCGCCCATCTGGCTGTACAACTCCCTGCAGTGGTACAGTGCCATCCTCATCAGGACATTTTTCACCACATTGTCCTGTACCATTTTTATATAGGTGAAAAATAATGCCATCCACATCATTGTTTCTAGTTTTAAGGAGCACTATATTTTTATAAAACTTGGTAATAAAAAAAACAGTCAACCCGAACCGCGACGCGAAGAATGTCTTAGAAAATCTTAAAAGTCTTAATTTTTTTTTTTTTTTTTTTTTTTTTTTTTTTAATTAAATATAAAAATAAAATTTTTGTAACTCCGGGGTATACCGATTTCACTACTACCGAAAGAAAATAGTCACTATTCTTTTTCCACCTTATTAAATATTAAAGAAAAATAGAACTTATGATGACAGAGTTCCTTTTTCTTTATTAAAAAAAAATTTAAACGTTTTGTTGACCACAAAAATTTTGCTAGAACTGAGTCTCCCAAGCCGTGATTTCCGCCTTTTTACTAGTTAGTGGGGGAAAATTTCAAAATTTCAGTCTATCCTTTTCTCCTGTTAAAAATTGTATTTCCATCTTCTTTTATTCTTCGATTATTCCGTTAGCTCTATCCCTTATTATGCCTTAAATTTAATGTTCTAACATCAGCATATTTTTTTCAATAAATAGATGTAAATCCGACCTAACTCTTGGTTCGAGAAACCCATAAAACTTTTGTTTTGTTTATTTTATTTTTCCTAATGGTAGACCCTTTCAGTTACGATATTCCATTTATTTCTCCAAAAATAATAAACAACTCCTGTCCACTCACTTCTATTACATCATAATATTAGGCCATGTTGTCAAGCGTCCTATGTGAATTTTACCTTGTTTATTCAACTTTGTAGACAACTCGTGCCATTTTGTCACCTTCTTGTGCAGTTTTTCTTTTCAATTCAATTTTATTGCGAAGTTCTGTCTACACGAATTAATCCTAAGGCGGGTAAACTATTTGTTTATTTCTGTAATATATGCTATATGCATCTTGTTTTATTTCATTTTAGTAAAGGCCCTGCATGACTCTTGGTTCCTTAAAATTTTTACTTCTTCAAAAAAAAAAAGATTAAAAGTACGCCATAGTTATTTAGTAGCTCTTATCAACATATTCTTGTAAGGTAAGTTAGTCTAATTTTTCTTTTCTGTCGGAATGATAGGTTATATCTGTCGAAGTAATATTATGCTATTATGAGGCTTTTCCTTGACTTGACTTGACACTATTCAATGCATGAAAATGTAATCTGCTTAAACTTCTTGTTAATAGGTCTCTTTTGACGTTTTCTGGAAATTACCGATAAATACTGACAATCTGGCAATTCTGGAAAAGTAACCATTACGTTTTTACGCTTAGTCCATCGTTTGTATGACGTAATTTTAACGAACTTCGTAAAAGCAACTATTTCCAAAGTTTGGCGCGAACCTAAGGCCCGGTTGTACCATCTTAGTTCACCAAGGGTTCAAGTTGATCCGTAGTTCAACGCAAAAAATATGTTTTACAAAGATCGTTTTGCGGTGAACTTCGGTTATTTACGGGTTCAACTTGAACGCCCAACGATGGACGTTCAAGGAGAGAATAACCTTACTTTTTTACACAGATGCCAGTTATAATAAACTGGAAAATGGTAAATTAAGAAATTATTTTTGACTGTGGTTATTTAACGAGTTTAAAAAATGGATCAAGACTTGGGCGAGCTTACTGATGAATCCGAAGATGAAGAGTTTTTAGAGCTGATCGATCATGTACTGCATCCAAGAGCCCCTCAAGTTTATAGGGATAGACCCAATCACTTTGATATATGGAGTGACCAGGATTTTAAGTCTCGGTTTAGATTAGAGAAACAAGTAGTCAGATTTGTAATAGATGAAATTTCGGACGAAATTTCGTCAGCTACAGAGAGGTAACTATTGAAGTTAAGAATTTTATATTTGTATATTTATAATAATTTGTTTTAGAAACCACGCAGTGACGCAGTGACGCAGTGACACCTACCGAAATGGTATTAATAACACTTCGATTTTTAGCCACAGGAAGCTTTTTACAAGTCTCTGGAGATTTGGGAGGTGTACATAAATCTACTGCCAGCAGAAAAGTATATAAAGTTCTCAGAGCAATTGCTACTTTAGGCAGAGAGTTTATCAAAATGCCAAGAACTGAAGATGAAAGAAATAGTGTACGAGAAGGATTCTTTAACATTGCTCGGTTACCAAGATGCATTGGTGCACGTTGAAGGAAGCCTGCCGCTCGATTTTTTCTTCGTGGATTACGTAAGTATTGTGGATCCCAATTATTTATTAATGTTTGCAATTCTTCGTCTATTATATATATATGGCTTTGCAGACTAGTGTTGAAGTATTTTCTTTTTCTATGCGGTTTGTTTTTCTCGTAGGTGGCAACTTTGTGGTGGTCCACCCTGTAGGCGAGTGTGGCGGGTAGCGGTTTCCCTGATGCCTGCTATCCTCCTTGGTTGCATCTACGTAGTGGTCCACCCTGTAGGTTATGGTGTGAATCCTTGCTTGGCTTATTCTTGCTTGTACCGGTTTTCTTGACAATGGCGAAGGCGAATGAGGCACCTGGCTGACGGATTCACTCCTGTTTCTCAGTTGGCTTGCCTCTGCTGCTTGGCTTTGTCTTCTGTCCGGTAGGTACGGCCTGGCTGACGGATTCACTCCTGTTTCTGCTGCTTGGCTTATTCTTGCTTGTTGTTGGCGAGGTCTCTGGGCTGGTCTCCAATTTGGTACTGCTGGCGATAGGTATGGCTTGGCTGATGGATTCGCTTCTACTTCTTAGTTGGCACTGGTCTGACATGAATCGATGAACAACATCTGACTTAGTAGTGGCGTCTAATATGGAGATTAGACGGCCTGGGATGCGACGACGGCGCCTCCACCATGTCACGAAGTTTCTCTTCGTAGGGGTCGTAGTGGTAGAGAAAGGAAAGTCTGGATTCTAAAAAATGGTCGTCTATTGTCTCTTCTTAATTATTACCCTAGTAGGGAAACCAGCATGTCTGTAACTTGTTCGGGCAATGGGCTAACGTGTTATTAGGCGCGTCACTTGACCTTGGTCAAGGCTAGTCACCTATCGTAGAACTGAAGACTAAGTGCGGCACTTGACGATGGTCAAGGATAGTCACTTATTGATGGTTTGATCGAGCGGCAGGCTTCGATGCTGTTGCTTGAGTTGACCCAGTTTATATACACAAAAAAGTGTTGAGATTGCAATGCACTTGACCCTGAATAGCGCACAGTGGGTTGCAATCTCAACAACGCACAGTGGTCGAGTATCCTAAATATACCGGACCACTGTGAGTAGTTGACAATATTATTTTAAAATGCAAACATTATTATTTAAAAAAAACGTTTATTGTATGTAAAATTATTTATAATGAATCTGTTTGTGTAATTATGAAAATTAAAGACTATCAAAACTTTTCAATTTTATTTTTTGAGTGAAAAATCATTAAGCTCCTGTTTAAAGGCCTGAAGACCGTTTTCCATACAAATTCTATCAGAAATTTGAGAAAAACATTTAAAAAAAAAACGCAAAGGGTATATTATAAAATAATGTATTTTTTAATGGTTGACATCAAGCATTTCTAATAAAAAAATGTTTTTTTTTTATAGGAACCATTTATTGTTTTATTTAGGAATAGCATATTTTGTATTTAGTTCCATTTCTAAGATTTTAATTTTCACGTTATGTTCTTCTATCATAAATTTTTTTCTTAGGTTGGATTCTTCATTCTGATGATCCATGTATTTCTTATGTTTTTCTTTCATTTGTTCCATTATTAATAAATGTTTTTCCGCAAACGCTTCTTCTTGGCCATTTGTATATTTGGATTTATTAACTGCCCATTCCTCTAATTTTGCACCAAGCCCTTGAGACTTTTTTTTTGTAGAAGTTGCTAAAAAAAATATCCATACTTAATTAAAATATAAAATATTGTCCTTAAAGCCTTTAAACAAGTACTGTTATACTATACCATCATTACGGTTGGGGTATAATTAGTTAAAATGTTCTACCTTTAATTTCTGACTTCTGTAATGGATGAGATATTGGCCTTTTTAACATTGCAGGTGTATATGTTGCCCAGTCTGAAACATGGGAAAACTCTAATAAATATGATTTGTTATTAACATTGCTCACATATATTTAAAATTAATTAATAATTTACCTCGATTGTTTGGAGAGCTACAAGGAGTCTTATTCTCAGGATTTAAGCTTGTTGAAGAAGAGTTGTCCAGGATTGCTGTAATATGAAAAGTTTAGGGATATTGACATTGTTTAGAATAAAATGTTTCACTTAAAGCTTAAGGCAAGAACCTATCACACAGCTGTACATTTTTCATGGGTTTACTTTCTGACAGAAAAAAATATAGATATTAAATATAAATAGTTTAACTCAAACTCAATTGTAACAAAAAATATAATTTTTACTGGTATAGTATTAGTTACCTATGTCTGAAGTATAGTAATCAACCCTTGTTTTTTCCTTGTCACTGTTATGAGTTTGTGGAGTTACAGGCTCTTCTAAAACGTCACAGTCAAATTTATCTTCTACATTATCATCAATTTGCAGTATAATAGTTTCTAAAAACAATATAAATAAAACCCTTGAACATAATGAGAGTTTTAAAAACAAATTAATAATATCGAGTGGCAGATGCAGTCGGGGCCATTACTGCTCATTCATTAAATGAAATACTAGGATTTTGAAAATTAGCATTATCTTATAGAAATCCTTATTGTTCACCTAAAAATCACACTAATATTTGAGGTGTCAAGCCTCTATTTCATAAAGGGGTAGGTTTCACTACCATATTATAGTAGGTTATTATGAACGTTTTTAAAGATCCTAGTATGTTATTTCCTATGTAGTACAAATCTTACTGAGCTAATTTTAAATCTAATTACTAACCTGCAGTAGCATCACCGTCAAATTGTGATGTATGGTCTGTTAATTGTGACCCTAGAATGTCATGGATTGTGGTATCACAATTGGTTATAACAATGTCTTTTGGTGGCCCACCACCTGTTCCAGTTATGTATTTTTTGTTATCAGCATATTTTTGTTTTGCTCGTTTTTTTATATTGTCGTATTTGTTTTTTAAAACCTTTTCCCCTCTATAAGGTTCACCTATATGAGTGTTAAATTCTTTACTAACTTTCAACCAAGCTTTAGCTTTAATTTTGTTCGTATTATTGTCGGATTTTTTGCATTCTATTTCCTCCTTATACTTCTTAACTATATTAATCAGAATAGTTTCTTCTCTTGCCGTGAAATTAGTGGATCTCGAAAATCTCTTCTCCATGATTCCCAAACAAACATGAAATAACAAATTCAAATCGAAACACCAAAACACAAAGTACAAATCAAAAATTGTAAGGTTATGTTGACATTTACCGGCTTTCTTAATTTATTCAATCTGGTCTTAACAACAATCGAAGTGATCCAAGATCAAATGAACCGACTGTGTTATACTTTGGTGCAACACCAAACCTACTGATCTACGATCACTGGTGATCCACAGTTCAATGGAACTTTGGTTGAACGATTGTTTGTACAACCGGGCCTAAGATTGAAATCTATGAAGCAGTCAAACTTTAGTGTAAATACGCCTTAATATCGATTTATTTTCCTGTTGGTTCCTAAGGAGACGGCAGTACATCTCGGGTCTTTAATAGGTACTTCTTTGTATTTAGGCACGTTTCTAGTTTATGCTTTAATTATATATTTGGGATTTTATCGCTAGATGTCTTTGGGGGCTCCGTTTAAGATTATAATTTTACTTGTTAACTTCATGGCTTTTCTGTACTGTTTCTATCAAACATGCTCCATTTAATTTTGGGCAAAACTGAGTAATTCCTTTCTTAAAGATGCGTAGGTTTCTTGACTTGTTGATGGAGCAGTTGGAACGTTCTGATCCACTGATTGAGCTTCGTTTTCAATGAAAAATGTTACATGTTTTTGAGCTCCTGGTTCAGTAGCAGTAACGGGTTCGGGTAGTTTGCGCGCCGGATCGTCGTTTCTCCAGAAAGTGGATTGTTCGTTTTTTTCAAATTCTTTTTGTTTTTGCTGTCTGTCGTGTAAAATGAAAAACGTTAGTGTAGACCAGCATGAAACTAACAGGTGTGGTGTACAGCCTGTTATGCGATGAATAGCGACTGCGTTCATGAATGTTTCTATTAAAAATTTTAACAATCTAAAGATAAAATATAGTCCAATAAATCCACTCATCCAGTCTCCTAAAATTGTAAAATAGCCATATAATTTACGTATGGTGCTATTCGCTAAATTTTCCATTTCTTCTTTATTAAATAAGCTTAACGTGGAGAACCCTTGGGATTGAACTTCTTTTCCCGACATTTTACGTAGTATAATATTGTTTAATGCATTCCTTTCTAAATGAAACATGATCGATTCCTGAGCCTTTCTAATTTCCGAGTAAGTATATAGCCCACCAGCACCTAAGTCCTTAATAGTCTGGAATTTATGCGGTTCCTCTGAATCTACTTGTAATTCTTGTGGCACTATTCCATGATTTGGCTGAGGATCAAAACCGATCCATCTATTATCAATTTGATATAAAGCTGGAATAATTGAATTACATTCGGTTTCTTCTCCGTAGTCTTGAAGAATCCTGGTTACCGGAGACATATAAAAACTTTTGTTATAAGCCGTGACTGGTAGTTCGACGTAGCAATGCTTGGTCCTTCTAATGTCCACAGCCACAGCTACACATTTTATAAGGTAAAGCACTTCTCCGCTAACTTTTGCTACAAATCCTAATTGATTTTTAATTAGGCTGGCAACCGCATTTGGATTTACAGCGGCCATCAACAACCTATTTTTTAACACTTCTCGGTGTAGTAAACATCTTCTGTATATGGTTTGCGAAAACATTTCATTCATAGTTCGTTTAAATGATTGTTCGACATACAGGAATTTGGTATTGACATAGGTTAACAGGTCGGCATCTTGGCTCTCTGTTACTTTACTAAATGGAGTAACATCTGTAAAAGTTTTTAATATTAATAATCTAGGATGTTCACTCTGCCAAACTGACATACCACAAATGGTTTCTTTTTTAATAATTTGAATAGCAAATACTTTTGCTTGATCCTTGACTACTAAGTATATATTTGGTTTTTCGGTTCCTTTTTCTTGTACAAAAGTGGCGATCCCTTCGTAAATAATATTAAATTCTTTACACATATTTGTATAATCTCTGTCCCATGTAGATTGTCCATTGACATGGTCATTACATTCATGTGGTAAGAACGGACATTTTACTCCATTTTGCAAATGAATTTCGTTAGTGTCTAACGAGACCTTGGTAAAATAATCTTGCAGGGTAATTTTTACATCGGCTTGAACTACTACGCTAATCCAGCGTTTGCCATCTTCAATATATTGCGCACCTTCGCAGTTATATTTCTCGTCGATTGCTCCTGCTAAGGTAAGAGAGATGGAAACTGTAGAGTTCGGTTTTAGTTTATTAATTATGTGTCCATTTATGCCATTTAATTGGCGGTAAGTGTGCGTTTTTCTACATTCTTCACCGCTTAGTTCATGTATATACGTCGATAGTCCTCCATTTACCGCGGATTGGTGAGAAAAGGCACCACAGTGGGTTATTATTCTTGTAACTATAACCAAGCAAGAATACACATGTATATATTCATATTTTTGTTTCTCTATAATTTGTACAATTCTACTCTCTGTATCATACCCTGTTTCTGGGTCGGGACAATTACTAACATCTTTTAATGAAATTGCTGTTATATTCGTCGATGGGTTTCTGCAATCATATGCAATTAATCCAGCGTAAGCAATTTCGATTAAGACAATAAAGATGAAAATTCCACTGCAACAATAAAAAGTGTTAGTCTAACATTAGTCTAAATAACCTTGCAATACTGGGTGGCTCCTTATTTATAATTCTTATAATTCGTAATCCTCGTATCTTCTAGGCATTCTTATATCTCGAGTACGAGTTCGTCTGTGATTTTCCACACGAAATTCCACGTTTTCTTCTTCCGATTCTGATAACTCAGAGTTTACAGGTTCTTCTGTCTCTTCTTCTGTCTCCTCTTCTCTATGTTCTTCTTCTCCTTCTTCGGCTTCTGATTCTGCTTCTTCAACTTCTTCCTCTATTCGTGGAAGTATTTCTTCTCGCCCATGTTCTAAGAAGGTTTCCACTTCATCCTGTATTTTTTCCTCAGTAAATACGTCATTTGGTTTATTCACAGTAGACTTCACTTTTAATTCATTTTCTCCGTTTTTATTTAATTCAGTTTTTTCTGCCGAATAATCCATTTCCTTGCAGGGTTTTAATCTATCGGCATGAACCATCTGTTCCTTTTTCTTCTTCTTTAATTCTTTAATTTTAAAAGTAACAGGTCCTTTCTTTTCTATGATTCTGTAGGGTCCACTCCATTTATTGTAAAATTTGGAGGATAATTTCTTTCCTGGAATTGCTGGAGTATATACACTAAATCTCCTAGTTGAAATTCCTTTCTAGTTTTCTTTTGGTTGTGCTTTTCACAGCGTCGTTTAATGCTGTCTTCTAGGTTCTTTTTGGCAAGGTCATGCGCATTATTCATTCTGGCCAGAAATTCACTTACATAATTTTCATCCACGTCATATTTTACTCTTTGTTCCCGTATACCAAGATGAATAGGAATTTCCATGTCGCGGCCAAATATTAGAAAGAATGGTGATTCTTTGGTTCCGTCATGGGGTAAGTTTCGGTAAGCCATTAGACAATAGGGCAAAACTAAATCCCAACTGTCATTGTTTTCCCTGACAAAATGCCCAATCATTGTTTTAATTGATTTATGAAATCTTTCTACAACGGCATTTCCACTGGGATGGTAAGGAGTGGTTTTTAATTTTCTTATACCAAGCAGCGAGCAGATTTCACAAAATAGCTTACTGAGAAACTGTGTCCCACAATCCGTGATTAGCTCTCTTGGTGTTCCAAAGCGACATATTATGTTTTCCACAAAAGCTCTAGCAACTGTTTCAGCTTTTATATCTGGTAATGGTACGCACTCAGGATAGCGAGTCAAGTAATCCATACAGGTTAAAAGATATCTGTTGTTATTCATGGTCCTATTCCCCAAGGTACCGCTGGCATAGGAGTTTCCTGTAGAACCGCAGGAGGTTGGTAATTAGTTTTTCTTAGGTTGCAAGACCTGCACTGTTCTACAAAATTTATAACATCCTTTCTCATACTGTGCCAATAAAAATCTCTTTTTATTAACAGTTGGGTTTTCTTTTGTCCAGGATGTGCACCAAATATGGAGTTATGATACATATGTAATAAATCAGGAACTATTTTTAGTGGAGCTACAACTAAATCATGTCTTTGGTTATTTTCTCGGCGACGATATAGGATGCCTTCTAAACTTATGTAATATTGTTCATCTTGAGGTTCTAAGGTTGTTCTTATCTTCATTATTTCTGGATCATTTTGCTGCAGCTCTCTAAGCTCTTCTTTGCTCCATAAGGCATTTGTTACGGGGATTAAATTTTCATTTTCTTCCTTCATCAGTGCTACGATATTTTCTTGCTCTGTGTCTTCTGTCCTCAGCCGTGTAAGAGAGTCCACATTCTCATTTTGTTTTCCAGGTCGGTACACTATTGTAAAGCTGTACTCCATAAGGTACATGGCCCATTTCGTTAACCTTGAACTTGGATCTTTAATGGTAAGCAAGTATTTGAGCGGACGGTGGTCTGTCATTATTGTAAAATGAGTGCCCGTTAAATAATTACGATAGGTTTTTACTGCAAAAACAACTGCTAAGCACTCTCTTTCAATAGCACTGTATCGTCGCTCTGCGTCATTTAGTGTACGACTAGAGTAGCAAATCGGATGTTCAACTCCATCATAAACTTGAGTTAAAATAGCAGCAACAGATGAAGCACTGGCATCGGTGTTCACAATAAACGGTTTTCCAAAATCCGGATATTTTAAAATTGGAGGTAAAATAAGAGCTCTTTTTAAGCTAACAAAAGCTTCCTGTTGTTCTGTTCCCCATTGATATTTTATATTTTTCTTTGTAAGGAACGTCAGAGGTTGGCTTAATTTTGCAAAGTTTGGGACAAACTTTCTATAATATCCTATTAAGCCTAAGAACGCTCTAATCTCACGTACGTTTCGAGGAATTGGATATGTCTCTATTATTTTGGTTTTACTGGGATCCGTTGTAAAACCGCCTTCTTTAATAAGGTGTCCGAGATACTCAATTTCTTTCTTCATGAAATGACACTTGGTTGGTTTAAATTTTAAATTGCTTTCTCTCATCTTCTTAAAGACGTGTTGCAAACGTTCAAGGTGAGAATCGACATCTTTTGAAAATACTATTATATCGTCCAGATACACTAAGCACTCCGTGTAGGTTAATTTTCCTAAAATATGGTGCATCATGCGAGACCATGTGGCAGGAGAATTTTTAAGGCCCATTGCCATGCGTCGGAAATGATAATGGTTATCTGGTGTTGAAAATGCAGTTTTTTCTTGATCATCCACATGTACAGGAACTTAAAAGTATCCTGATGCTAGATCCATTGTAGAAAATAAGCATGCACCAGAAAGTTTGTCAATTGTTTCACTGATATTTGGCAGCGGGAAAAAATCTGTCTTCGTAATACTATTTAATTCACGATAGTCAATACACAGTCTAAATTGAGCGCCATTTTCATTAGGGTGTCTTTTCTTTTCCACTAAAATTGCTGGAAAACTCCAGGGAGATTGACTTTCTGTAATAATTCCATCATCTAGTAATTTCTTAATTTCCTCCTTCATAATCTCCTGTCGGTGATAAGGCACTCTATACGGCCGTTTTAAAATAGGAGGTACGTTTTCTGTTATTATCCTATGCGTAACATTTGTTGTACAACTTAATTTTTTATCTGGACTTTTAAATATGTCGATATATTCAATAATTAGCTTTTGTAATTTCCTTTCATTCTCTGTTGCAGGTTTTTCTAAACAAAGCAACCTTAAAATTTCGGTAGAATCTTGTTTGCTAATTTTACATACCATATTGCCATTGTTTATCTCATTAGGTTCTACTAGTTCTGTTTCATATCCTTTTGCTATCACCATTTTTCTTTTTAATACTATATTACCTTCTGTAACGTTGGTCACTTTTAATGGAACGGTTTTACTAGTTTTACACACCACTCTAGCGACAAGTAGTCCTTTCGGTGCTTCGTCGCTCGGTTCTAAAACCATAAACGGGGTAGAAACGCAAGCCATTCCCCGTAAATTTGCGCCTAAAATTGCCTGTGTCATAGGAGGTATTTCCAAATCTTCAATTAAGGAAATCGCTGCACAATTTTCAATAACATTTGTAGCTAAATCTTCACTTTCCATTTTATTAATACACTTGTCAACTGTTTTTCCGGTCTGGGTACCCGTTTCACTAAATTCCCTAGGAGCTGCAGACTCCTCAGATGATTTCCAAGCTTCTTCACTTTCTTGCACATGTTGTTTGGCATCAGAATTCAAATGACCACCAATCACCTGAAAACTGTATCCCTGCGTTATTGGTGGTAACGCTGGACATTTTGTTGAAGTTACTTGTAATAACATCCGCTCTGGAATTTTTCTTGTATTTCCCAAATAATTTTCTTTAATTTCCTTTAATTCTGCTTCTAAATAAGCAAGTCGTTCCTCCATTTCCTTTGTTGATTTTTCTTCCATCAAAGGTATGACACTGTCAAACGCATACATACAATTATTGCTCCAATCAATTTTCACACCGTATTGTCGCAGAAAATCGATTCCTATAAGAATATCTGCTTGAAAACTGTATGTTTCTATCACTACAAAATTATGCTGTATTACTATACTCCAGGAAATTTCACTGTCACATTGGATACTCCAGATGTGGGTAACTTATTTCCCTGTATATCTATTAAATTTATATTTGACTCACTAACGAACCCCTTGGCAATATCAGGTTTTATCAGGGATATCACGGCTCCACAATCTATTAAGGCTAGATATGGCTTACCATCAACACTAACCTTAATCACGCTGCATGATTTTGGGGTTCTTTCATCAAAGCACGTGAATATCCCAGCCCTCGGTTTGACATCTATTCCCAATTTGCCTGGTTGGCAGCCGAATCCCGGGGTTGAAAATCGACTGCGTTGATGTTTAACGATGGCTGCTGTGTTCCATTATAAGACTGATTTCTTCTATTCGGGCAATATCTTGCTAAATGTCCAGGTTCATTGCAAGAAAAACACAACTTATCTTGAACAGCCTGTTTTTTCATTTTTGTCTTTTGAGGACACCTAGGACTTATATGACCACGTTGATTGCAGGTATAGCACGTACGAGTCTCCCTTTCCTTGCAAAAATTTGCTGTATGTCCCATTTTCTGGCATTTGAAACATTTAAATTGTTGAGGTGCAGATTGATTATAATTTCTGATCACATTACTTTTATTACCCCCATTCACACTATTTTTATTTCCTACCAGTCTGCACTCCCTATTATTTGGATGGATTAGATTTTCTATAGACTCCTCTCTTTCAGCTATTGCTATCGCCTGATCCAACGACTTTGGGTTTCCAGAGAGAACACGCTGTTTTATTGGCATAACCAATCCTAATGTAAACTGGGTGGTAATATCCTGCTCCAGTTTCCTTAAAATGGGATTGTCGATCGCTGGATCTCCTGACAAAGTAACTGTTCGATTCCCCAGTAGTTTCAGTCTTGTTAAATACTGTCTACAAGACTCACCTGTCCTTTGTCGGCATTCCATGAAATTTTTCATAGCAGCTCCTTTTATATATTGACGAGTAAACTGCTTTTTTAAATTTTCCTTTAGGACAATCCAATTGTTCGTTGTTTGCAATGTTGGTTCCGAATCTATAAATTGCTTTGCTTTATTACGTAATTTCAAGCGAACAATTGATACTAACTGTTGATCTGTCCAGCTTGCTAATACTCCTGTTTCTTCTACCACTGACAAGAACTCGTCGATTCCAGTTGTACCATCGTAAGTCGGTAACGATTCTATCCCTATAACGAAATTTCCACTCATTGTAGTCATCACTGTACTTGTACTAGGCGTTGTGGTAATGTTAGCCGCCGTTGTTGTGGTTACGGTACTTGTCGTAGTAGTTGTAGTGGTAGTCGTACTCATTATACTTTTTCAGTTGGAACGTATGTAGGGGTTATTGATGATATAACCTACAGGTCAGATCCTCTTCTTTTGTAGCTTGTCTCAAGGGCTTACCATAAATAATTAACCCCACTTACTGACACCAGTGTAACACCCACCACTTCTAGGGTCAAATAACTTACGACTTACGACCCTCCCACGTCGGTTGGCACTGCTACTTGAAGTGGCTGATGACAAGAACTCTTCTTTGCTGGGTTCGGAGAGAATCTGTGTTCACAACTAAGACGGATCACTTTTGGCGAGATAATAAGGCTTGTGAGATCTCAATGTTGAAGAATTTTTTATCGCCCAGATTTGTGGCTTCTATTGTTTATAAGAATTTATTTAAATTAAGTTTCAGTGAACTTTTTGTGTTTTAAAACTATTGAAGAAAACACTTTTTTTATATTTACTACTGTTTTTATTATTTTAAAGAAAAATCATGGGAGCCACCCAACAATAAGTTGTTATCAATACTTATAAAAACGAAAACCGTCAATTTATAAAAAATATTTATAATTTGGCCCACAAGCACTTACTTCTGCGGGGTCGTTGACCTTATCGATCCCGGATAGACGCACGTTGACCCACGGGTAAGGGGTCACAAAACACTGGACTGGATGTACTTTCCGCGAGTAACGCTTGAAACTTTTTCGCGCCCGGAACTGGTAGTTTTTAACTTTCAAATTAGCTGAATATCAACTGACAATCAACTAACTCCTGCTGCAATCCCGCGACTTTTTATAGGAAAAGTCGCGCAGATTTCAAAAAAATGCGTTTTAGCGTGAACCTTTTTGTCACCGGTATTTAGGAATTAATTAACGTTATAATTACGTCACAACCTTCTAAGACCCTAAAACCCACTGCGAAATTTAGTACAATTTCTTCTAGGATGACTTCCATTTACTAAAGTAAGACTACCATACCTTGTAGCACATGGAAGGATTCCTACAGGACTTTTAAGGAACAGTAAAATACCGCGGCCATCTTGGAATGACGTTACCCCCTTTTGGTGTTAAAATAGTAAACTCTTAGAAGGTGTTGCGAAAATGTCATTTCTTCGAACCCGGGCAAAATATCGCGCAGAGCGAGGATGACTCATATGGAAGGGGTGATATCGTAGGCTTTTTTCTAGGAAATCTTACGCAACATTTAGCTGGACCTGATCTTAGATCCCGGGCAAAATTTAGGTGTTAGTTTTTTACCGGGGCTCGCTAGCCTAAGAATGTTAACAAAATTTCTGCGGGTGCGGGAAAATAAGTTAAGATGTTTTATTCTACGGAGAATAAACGATGGAGTTTTGTTTTATTTTTGAATATGTGGAAGTTTAACAATATATGGAATCGGAAAAAGTGAGTTAAATTTTAATTTAAATTTTTTTATTTATTCCAAAATTTTTCTACTGCCCTTTTTTGAATTTTCCCAAAAATTATTTTTCCTTCCTTTTTTTTTTTTAAAGCAATATCCTCTTAGAAATTTTCCAGGCCAATAACTTAATTTAAAAAATATTATTTTTAATTTATTTAATTTTTTTTTTATCTTAAAAGAACTTCAGAAACCTAAGATAAAAAATATTTATTTATTTTTTTAAAAATACTTGAAAAGTTTTCCTTTTCCTTAATCAAAATGATTTTATTAAATTTTAAATATTATTGAAAATAATTTCTAAACTTAAAGAAATTTTCTTTTACTTAATAAAAAATAATTTTATTTATTTTTAATTGACAAAATAATTTCAACAACACTTAATAAATTTTTGTAGTTAAAACAAAAATTTATTAATTCAAAATTTTAATGAATACCATTTCCAGTAGGCATCGGTAACAATATTAACTTTTCATTTATTCGGAAGCATAACAAGGTATCCCTGATCGCTACAAACTTATTCTTCAATCCCCTGAAGCTGAGCTTGTTAGGGGCAAATCTTATTTTTTGTTTTAGTATGTAAAATCATAAATCATAAATATGCATTAAAAATCAAGTTTTTAAAGTAAAAATGTCAATTTATAGTATAAACGCAGCTTTTTTGAAGAAATATATTACCTAATAAAATTATTAATTTATAATTTTTAAGTAAAAAACATTACTCATATAAATTATTCAGAACAATATTAATTAATTAAAGCATTTCTAAAAATATTCTCAAATTGTCTGTTTTTAATATCCATGTTTTTATTTCGACTTTAAATTTTTTTAATGAAATCATTTTTTAAATTTTTGTTGCTAAATAATCGTTTAAATAAAAACATAAATATTTGAAATTTTTTTGTCCTATGGACTTATTTATTTTAGGTTTTATGGTTATTTCATTTTTATGACGTGTATTATGATTATGGTTTTTAAATTGTATAAGGTTTTTATTTTTAAATATATACAGTTATAAAGTCTGGAAACGGCTTAATAACATCACAATTTACTGGCCGATTTAAACCAAATTTGGAACAGTTGTGTAAGAGGATCTAACGCACCGAATGACGATATTGGCGTTGTTGCCAGCTTTTTGGTTTGTCTGGAATTCGAACGAATTTTATATTTTTAAATATAACACCCAGTATATTTTTACATTTTTAAATTCCACATAAAATTATAATTATTTTTTATTAAATGCATTATTAGTCTATACTTCATAGTTTCCGAGATATTGACTCTCAAAAAGTGACATTTTTAAACTTTGACAGCTTATAACTTTCTAACAGTACGTCTTAGAGCAAAACGGCTTACATGTGCCTATCTTCAATTTTTATTATCTTCCCAAAAAAATCAACTTCCAGTTAAACCGGAACGACCATATTTCCTGCTTTCGAGTTACATCCGGTTTAACCGGAAGTTGATTTTTTTGGGAAGATAATAAAAATTGAAGATAGGGACATGTAAGCCGTTTTGCTCTAAGACGTACTGTTAGAAAGTTATAATCTGTCAAAGTTCAAAAATGTCACTTTTCGAGAGTCAATATCTCGGAAACTATGAAGTATAGACTAATAATGCATTTAATAAAAAATAATTATAATTTTATGTGGAATTTAAAAATGTAAAAATATACTGGGTGTTATATTTAAAAATATAAAATTCGTTCGAAATCCAGACAAACTAAAAAGCTGGCAACAACGCCAATATCGTCATTCGGTGCGTTAGATCCTCTTACACAACTGTACCAAATTTGGTTTAAATCGGCCAGTAAATTGTGATGTTATTAAGCCGTTTCCAGACTTTATACACACACTGTATATTAAGATGTTATAAATGTAAATAAAACTTAATGTTTAAAGTAGACATGATATAAAGAAAATTGAAGAAAATTTAACCATACTGAGTATGTGAGAAGTCAGTAAAAGGGGTCAGGCACGTATATAAGGGGGGGGGGGGGGGGGGGTTTGGGGGTTCAAACCGGGGTTTTGGGGGTTCAAACCCCCCCCATGGGAAAATACTTATCATACTGTATTACTGCTGAAATATTAGGATTACATTAGTTCATTCCTACTTATAAGTAAAAGTGCGATAGTGTGATGTGAATCAATTCTCAGATCATAATGAGACTTAGACTCGAGAGTCGAAAATGACCTAAAAGGTAAAAACCATCAATAAAAAAGGGCGTGGCACCCAAAAATTTTTCGCCTGCGGCGCTTTTTTTTAGGACCTTGACATACCCAAACCTCCCCCATGTAAAAGCTATAGCTACGTCACTGAAAGGGGTCTAGACCAACCAAATAAACTGCAATGGGAAAGAAAAAACCTTTTCTAAAAAGGTGTCGAAAGTTTTTTTTTTTTAAATTTGTTATTTTATAAAAAAGGACATTTAAGTGGGTATGTGTCTATAATACATTGTGGGGAGAAAAAGTTTTCTTCGTTCTACGTTCGAAACATGTAGAGACTTGTGTTGAATATTTTTATTCTATTAAACTTTGTGGAGGAAGACTTTGAGTTTTTCTTTCTTTCCCATACTTTCAACTTCACTTTAAGCATGGACTATTTCTTCAAATTAATAAATTATTTGTTTGTTTTCGAATTATTTGTTATTTATGGAACTAGTCCAACATACGTAAAAATTTAGAGTTTACTTATGATATATTATTTATAAAATTAGGAGAAATACAGGACCGTATCCCAAAATCTCCTGATGTTGTTCAAAAAACCCTCGAAACGTCATGAAACCATAATGTGTGATACATCGTTGCATTCGGAAGAAAAAAGCTCTCAAATTCCGATATCAGGAAAACAGGACCGTATTTAAAAAAAGAAAGTTGATAGTGGCCCCTCGAAGACGACTCGTCCGATTCCAAAACAATGAACGCTGTTAGATAGAGCGAAGAAAGTGGCAATGTAAAAGCGCAATTTACTTTAAAATTCGTTCTCAAATAAACCTAGGAAAAAAATAAAACGATTTTACGAAATTTCGGCTTTTTCCAGATATCTCCGACATTACTAGGAATTTTAAAATTTTCTAAACGGCATGTTATTAGGCACGTAAATGTGCAACTTTTCCTTCATTTAACCGACTTCGTAACTCTTACGGTTTCCGAGATCCCTGTACTGGCCTTCCTTTTATCTTGGACACGTTGTATACCAAACAAGTCAAAAAACAAATTTATGTTTATGTTATGATAATTTTAATTTAACACTTTTAACAAATAATGCTTTATTTGTTGGCATCAAAATTTTTAATATATTACTTACCTACTAATTTGAAAACAATTGAGTTTTTTGACATTTAAAAGAAAATTAAAATCATGGATTATGCAAAATTATATAAAGGTAAGCCAACTTATATATAGGTAATATAATAATAATACTAAATATTACAATTTTACAAATACCTACTATAATTTCTCCCTTATTTATAATTTTTCCTTTTTTTTTTTTGATTAAATATTTTTGAATTATGTACTTTACTTATATTTTCAAATATATTTATGATATGATTAAAATTAATAATATAGGTAAATGGGTGTATATTTTTTCCTTACAAAATCGGACAGATTTGTTAATCTATGGTTTTGTAATGTCATTGAATTTATTTTTATTAAAAAAAAATGTTATTGATTTTTTATATTATTATAAAAAAAACCGCAAATAAATAAGTAAATAAATATGAATAAGCAATACCGAAAATTATATTTCATTCAAATTTTTTTTTGTTTCACATATAGACTTTTGAATGGCCGTTTTCCATCTATGCCACACTATAATTCAATATATTAATATACAGTGTGTCCACGGATAGAGTTCGGAAGAGGAAAACCTTTTTTATTTGTGGGTTTAGAAGAAAAAGTTATTCTTTATGAAAACGTCTGCTTGTGTCGAAACTACAATTTCGAATACCAAATTTACGATTACTATACACTATACAGGGTTAGCCAGAAACAACATTTTTATTTTTTTGGATTTCGTTTAAAATAAATTTACGTAAGAACAGACAACTATTGTTGCTTTCCTACTTAGAATATAATTTTATATCTGGCCGAATAACGATTTTGTTGTAAGAAAACTATTTCTTATTTGTATTTTTATTATTACATGTCATAAGTATTTCTTCATTTTATTTAATCATAAATTATAAAATATTAAAATAAATAACGTTCCATTCGAACGTGGTACCACCGAGTTCAGCGCATAGTTCAACTCGATATCTGAATTCCCGATAACAATTCCTAATTTGCTGTATTGGGATATTTGCAATGACTTCTCTTATTTTTTCTTTCAAGAGATCTAAGTTATTATTGAAATTGGTTTTATACACATGTTGCTTCAGATATCAACACAAATGAAAGTCCATAATTGTGGGATCGGGACTCCTAGGTGGCCACTCATTTGGACCATACCTTCCAAACCATTTGTTCCCAAACTAATGATTTAGCCATACACGAACAATTATCGTGGAATGAGCGGGACAGCCGTCTTGTTGGAAATGTAATTTTATTCGATCAGCTAAAGATATATCTTGCAAATGATCATAAAAAAAGTGTTCAGAAGATGCAAATAAGTGTGTTGATTTAAATTGTTTTCAATAAAATATGGTCCAATGATTCCATTGTAAGAAATAGCACACCACACGTTAAGTTTTTGTGAATACTGTCTTCTAGAGCGGATACGAAAATTAGGATTGTCGCGGCTCCAATAGCGACAGTTTTGCGAACTAACTACCCCGTTTGTGGTAAAAGTTGCCTCGTCCGAGAAAATATTATTAACAAAACTTCTTTGTCTAAGGATATGTTCCCCTATCAACAAACAAAAATCCAAACGCCCCTTTCAGAAAATGATTAAATTTAGATTTGTACGGACGAATTTTAATACTTTTTCTACTAGAGATTTACTCACATTACCAATTTGAGAAGATCTTTTTCTTAAAGACAGTTTGGGAAATTTTCTAACTGAATCCATTGTCATTACAGTTACAGCATCATCTTCATCATACTTTTTTCCCCCTTTTTTATTTAAAACACTACCAGTTCTCATGAATTTTATTACATTTTTTTTAAACCCTTGTCCGTGAGAGGAACATCAGGCCATATCTCATGGAGTTCTCGAAGAACTGCCATATAGCGTTTTTCATGTCCTAAACCATAACTTCGCACAATAAAAATTCTTTGTTCTAACGTTAGCATTTTCTAATTTCACTATTATGCAGATTTATGAGAAAATTATGACACAACTATCAACAATTTGAAAGATGCAAAAGTAACTAAAACATTTCATTTATTTAGAACAGGCTACTTGATATTTTATTATTTTAATAGTAGCTTTGATATTAACCACTTTAAGAAAAATGTTTATTAGACTTTTTTGCACAATTGGTGTAATAAATCACGCTTTTGAAAATATTTTCATAAAATTTCAAAAAAAAATCGAAATCAAAATCATTAAAAATGTTATTTTTGATGTACCCTGTATAGTAATCGTAAATTTGGTATTCGAAATTGTGGTTTCAACACAAGCAGACGTTTTCATAAAGAATAACTTTTACCACACAAACCCACAAATAAAAAAGTTTTTCCTCTTCCGAACTCTATCCGTGGACGCTGTATGACAGATTGTTATTTATTGTAATATTAGGATATAAATAAAGGGTCCTGCACCTCACCTCCAGTCTTCTATAGCTCACTGAGTAATTAAGTTTGAATTTTCATATTTTGCAGACCTTATCTGTATCTTGGGGCGCATTTTAGGAAAAAAAAATTTGTCATACAGAGTGTTCCAAAAAAATGTGAAGTCATAAGGATGTGTTTTCTTAGATTGCATGCTATATATTTTCTTACTTTTTTGGGTGCCTCATATAGTTACCTACATACCCCTAAAATTTTATTGAAATCAACAGACGAAAAAAAAATAAAAACTAAAAAATATCAGTTTTGCACCACTGGTTTTAAAAATAAATAAAAAATAAAACAAATGCCTCGTTAATAAAATAATTATACAAAGGTACTTATTAAACAAGGTATAACAGTCTCGCAAACCAAGTTTGATTAATACGAATTGTACAGTGTGTCCAACGTTTAGTGTCAAACTTTGCAAACTTTAAAGCAATTTATATTTCTTATTTCAAATAGTAACCCCTGTATATTTTTATGTCATTCGATGCAGAATTAAAAATCAAACATTTTTCCTAATAGCAACCCTATCGCAATTTCTAACGCATCACGACTTATTTGCAGAAAACTCATTTTATCAACTATTCCAACAGTCATTATTATATAAATAAATATCGAAGGTGGCTTTGAAAAACAATTTATAGGTATTAAAGTTTATTAAAGTGACCAGAGACCATTTTGATTTTAGTAATCTAAAAGTTTCAAATATTGTTAAATTGTTAGTAATTAACTGGAAATGATAATCGTGGATATGGTTATCCTTTAAAATTCGTTGAACTGTTCTTTCGATTACATCTACGGCATCAGCGACTGCTTGTTGAGTAACTGAAGTATTTTCTATAACAGATATAATAGCACAGCCAATTGATTTTGTTCAGTTCGGACCGGTTTATTTCTCACTGGTTTTGGGTAGTTTACATTTCCCGTTTATACAAACCTCTCTAATATGTTTTGCAGGCTCCGTTTGTCTGGATGTCGTCGTTCTGGATAACGCTGTGCGTAAACTCGGCTTGCCAAAAAAGAGTTTTTTTCGCATGCTCCTAATATAAAAATCATATCTTCTACGAGCTCTTCTTGGTTGTAGTCAATCACAAAAAACCATATAAAGTAATTATAACAGCTTAAATAATTTTTAACAATTTAACAATATGTGAAACTTTTAGATTACTTAACTCAAAATGGTCTCTGGTCACTTTAATACCTATAAATTGTTTTTCAAAGCCACCTTCGATATTTATTTATATAATAATGACTGTTGGAATAATAATAATAATAATAATAAAAAGTTTATTCAACATTTTTTGTTTACATTTAATGTTAATATAAATTTTTTTGAATAAACTTAATTCCGAAACTCAGAAGTAAATACTTGTATTGAGTTAAATATAAATTTAAAGTTAAATAATAATATAATATTTATTGTAAAGAATATATTTCATAATTCAGACACAACTATGTTATAATATAAAACAAACATGACAATATTTTATTTGTATTTTATATCACTACAATATACGAAGATACAATACGTTATGTATATAATATATATATAAATATATTTGAAAGAAACTAGGGAAATACAAATATATATTCTTTATTTTATTCATTATTTATTAATGACGTTCTTGAATATATCTCTTGGATTAGATAATATCCAATTTTTAATTTTATTTTTATAATTATTTAACGATTTAATTATTTTAATTGACTGTGGTAGCATATCAAAAATATATGGATTGATGTTCAAAAAATGTTTGTGTGCTATTGTTTTGTTTACTCTATTTTTATATGTAATAGTATTTTTATGGTTACAGTTTCATGTGTGTGATTAATATAATTTATTATTTTTTTATGTTTAAAAATATATATTAACATGTTATAAGAAAATATTTGTTTAATATCCATTTTTTTGCTATCTTTAAATAGTAAATCTGAAGAATATTGGTGGTCTTTTTCGTAAATAATTTTTAAAATGTATTTTTGAACAGTTTCAATATTATTAAGATAATTCTTATTTATGCCTCCCCATCCTAGTATTCCATAATTTAAATGTGTTTGTACTAAAGCATAATAAAGTAGTTCTAATTCTTTTATATTTAAGAATTGTTTAAGATGTTTAAATTTTGGTATAAGAATTCTTAGTTTTTTTATAATGTAGTCACTATGTAAATCCCATTTTAAATGCTTATCAAACATTATTCCTAGATATTTAATATTTTCACCTTTTATGTTAATATTATTATTGCATATTATTGGACCAACATTTGAAAGTTTATTTTTGTATGAAGTAAATGGAATGTATGTTGTTTTGTTATAATTTATAGTTAATAAGTTTTTATTAAACCAGCTGCTTATTTTTATAAAATCTTTTTCAATAGTATTTTTTAAAATATTCCAATTTATACCTTCATAAAAAATTACGGTATCATCAGCAAAACTATGTAGTTTTCCTTGACAATTTAAATTAAAAATATCATTTAGATAAATATTAAAAAGTATTGGTCCTAGGACTGTACCTTGTGGTACTCCATAATTAAATATTTTTGGTGAACTAATATTTTCACCAATTTTAACCTAATGTACTCTGTTATATAAATAGTTCTTAAATAAAGTTAATATTTGACCACGAAATCCAAGTTTTTCTAATTTGTTAATAAGAATTTTATGACTGACAGTATCGAAGGCTTTAGCTAAATCCAAAAATATGCATATACTGTTCATTTTATTATCAATTGAATTATATATTTGATTTGTTAGGTGACAAATTGCATCTTGTGTAGATTTATTTTTTTGAAATCCAAATTGTTTATCTGATAGGATTTTATTTTTGTTTAAGATATTTTCTAATCTTTCTTTTAAAACTTTTTCGAAAACTTTTGCTAATGATGAAATTAATGTTACAGGTCTGTAATTTTGAAATTCAACTTTATTTCCGCTTTTATAAATTGATTTTATTATACCTATATAGTTGATAAAATGAGTTTTCTGCAAATAGGTCGTGATGCGTTAGAAATTGCGATAGGGTTGCTATTAGGAAAAATGTTTGATTTTTAATTCTGCATCGAATGACATAAAAAGATACAGGGGTTACTATTTAAATAAGAAAAATAAATTGCTTTAAAATTTGCAAAGTTTGACACTAAACGTTGGACACACTGTACAATTCGTATTAATCAAACTTGGTTTGCGAGACTGTTATACCTTGTTTAATAAGTACCTTTGTATAATTTTATTAACGAGGCATTATTTTTATTTTTTATTTATTTTTAAAACCAGTGGTGCAAAACTGATATTTTTTAGTTTTTATTTTTTTTCGTCTATAATACTAAATCGATTTCAATAAAATTTTAGGGGTATGTAGGTAACTATAGGAGGCACCCAAAAAAGTAAGAAAATAATTGGCATGTAATAAAAAAAAAACACATCCTTATGACGTCACACTTTTTTGGAACACCCTATGAAAAAAATATTTTCCTAAAATGCGCCCCAAGATACAGATAAGGTTTGCAAAATATCAAAATTCAAACTTAATTACTAAGTGAGCTATAGAAGACGGGAGGTGAGGTGCAGGACCCTGTACTGTAGTGTATACAGGGTGTCAGGGAGTCATCTCCTAGCGAGCGGCTACACCGAGTAGTTTGGGTTATTATTGGCGATATTATTCAAATTAAATACTGCATTACGGGTTGCCTGTGTAAGATAATAGACACTTTAAGTGTATTAGTATTTTTTTTCCGTATCCGCATCCGTAACGCATTGAGTTACGTTCACCGCAAAAAAAACTGTTCAAGCATCAACAACCATACGTATACGAAACCGAACGCATCCATCAGTAAAGTAAAACGTCACATGTCAGATTTTCTATTTCTAACCTTAAAAATTGTGATTTTTTCATTTGAATAATTTTGAATTATTTAAAATTAAATATTTTAAATTATGGATGAAATACTTCATCCCATCCTTATTGATGAGGATGATGAAGATGACGACGATTTGGGCGATCTGGTGATCAGACACATTTTGCATGATGACGACAAAATCATAGAAACCAGAGATCGGTCGATTGGTTGGAATGCGTTTACGGATAGGGATACGATGGCAGGCCCGTACCGATGCGGGCAACGTAACGTATTGAGTCCAACGCATCTATTCTGCACATGCGCAGATCGATGCGGATACGGTTGAAATTTAGGACATGCTTAAAGTGTAAAGTGTCTATTAGTTGCTGCCCGTATTTCAATCACTCACTGCGGCCAGAGCCATCTCCTAGCGAGCGGCTACACCGAGTGGTTTCGGTTATTGGCGATATAATTCAAATTAAATACTGCATTACGCGTAGTGGTGAGTATTCAGTATTCATAAATATCATGAGTTATGCAATATCGTGACATCTCAAGGTCAAGTTGTTAAATTGTAAGATCTGGGAACCATGCCAAAAAATCCACAAATATCTCCGCCACATTTAATAATCCGCAAAAAATCAATCGATTAACAACACCGAGTTAGTTATTCCCAATACAAATGCTGTATATCAACATGAACGATGAACCGCCAATATTAATAATTAATATTAGCATTTGAGTACAAAAAAAACTGATTATCATTCGGTTTTTTAAATCCCTCGAATACTCAGTAGTCGATTATTAAAATAAGTCGACTTTTCCCAACACTAGTCTCAGAGTGTATCACGGTCGATGGTACCTTAGACGTTTCTGACGAACCAGTAAAGGAATCGTTCTGAAAATTTGGTCGCGTACATAAACGGACATGCTCTACCAACCTAAAATATTTTTAACAATACAGTGTTGCCGCTTCCACAGAAAAAAAATAGTAACTTCGATTTTTTAAATGCAACACCATATATTTTATTTTATTTTCGAAACCCCCATTACTTTCCTTACAATTTTTATTAACTCTACTCTATACTTATCTCTTACCGTTTCTAAGATATAAATTAATTTCCGTTTTTTTCGTCCGAAAACGTCACTTTTAAAAATGCTGATAATTTTGAACTCTAAAAGACTGAAACCCTGAAATTTGGTAAATAGTTAAATAATACCATAGGGCTCTTTGCCCTAGTCCCAAATCTTAGTTGCAATATACAGGGTGGTTTAAAAATACACTTATTCTGGTAACTTGAAAAAGTGACCATAAGTCCTTTTTTTCAAATGTAACACCCTGTATATTATTACGGATTTGAAAAGCTGCTAAAATTTCACTTAACTCTTGTATATCATACTTGTATCTAACTAACTAGTTTAACCATTTTTTTGACGTATTAAGCATAATTTGTAAAATTTTCTATACAATTCAATTTTTATTCGGTTATTAGTTAGTTAGCCATGACAAGACCTGATGTTTACGTATGTTACTAAGGTTATCGTTTTGACATTTCATTACGTTTAGATACAAGATAGAAATACACTTTAAAGTCATGGAAGGAAACTATACAAACGCACTTCTTATGAATTTATTTATTTTATTTGGACAATGTGTGTTTGCATTAACATGCAAAAAACATTAAAATTACATTTTTCTTGAAATCCATGCAGTCAACACCCGCATATTAAAGTGTTTGGATGTAAACGGCCAGCGTTTTGAACATCTGTTAAAATAGCATTTTATTAGTTATAATTTTAGTAGTCTTTTATGATTTGACTACCTAGCTAACATTTAATAAAATTGTCCTGGATCCTTATGAATTTTCTAAAATTCATTGGCGGTAAATTAGAATACATTTCGTTAAACTTTATACATGTCCTGGAGATAATTCTATCACATTGTCCAAATAAAATAAATAAATTCATAAGAACTGCATTTGTATAGTTTTCTTCCATGACTTTAAAGTGTATTTCTATCTTGTATCTAAACTTAATGAAATGTCAAAACGATAACCATAGTAACATTCGTAAACATAAGTTTTTGTCATGGCTAACTAACTAATAACCGAATAAAAATTGAATTGTATAGAAAATTTTACAAATTATGCTTAATACGTCAAAAAAAATGGTCAAACTAGTTAGTTAGATACAGGTATGATATACAAGAATTAAGTGAAATTTTAGCAGCTTTTCAAATCCGTAATAATATACAAAGTGATACATTTGAAAAAAAGGACTTATGGTCACTTTTTCAAGTTACCAGAATAAGTGTATTTTTCAACCACCCTGTATATTGCAACTAAGATTTGGGATTAGAGCCCTATGGTATTAGTTAACTATTTACCAGATTTCAGGGTTTCAGTCTTTTAGAGTTCAAAATTATCAGCATTTTTAAAAGTGACGTTTTCGGACGAAAAAAAACGGAAATTAATTTATATCTTAGAAACGGTAAGAGATAAGTATAGAGTAGAGTTAATAAAAATTGTAAGGAAAGTAATGGGGGTTTCGAAAATAAAATAAAATATATGGTGTTGCATTTAAAAAATCGAAGTTACTATTATTTTTCTGTGGAAGCTGCAACACTGTATTGTTAAAAATATTTTAGGTTGGTAGAGCATGTCCGTTTATGTACGCGACCAAATTTTCAGAACGATTCCTTTACTGGTTCGTCAGAAACGTCTAAGGTACCATCGACCGTGAGACACCCTGTATATATTAAGGTAATGAGTTTTATTAATGGGAGAAAAAAAAATCATATTTTATAAATTGATATTTTTTTTTCCGTGTAAAAGATCGGATTCAAACTTGTTAAATGAAAATCTAAATCTTAACGCTTATCGAGTATTATTTCAATGACTTGTACAAAAACTTACAATGTGAGATAATAACTTTTATACATCGTGAAACTCTAATATTTCTTACTCAAAATGTAAAACTTACTGCGTAGCGCCAAACTGTAACTTTTATAGTTTCGTTTACGAAGCGCTGGGTTCAGGGGTGGATGGGGAGGGGTAAACCGGCCCGGGAAACCAATTGCACCGGCCCGGCCCATTTTTAAAAACTGCCGGGTGTTTCTCAAAAGACGTTCACCCCTATAACTTTTCTGTATTTATAGATATTAATATAAAATTTTGAGATTATGCATCAGAGATGAGCCTGCATTTATTAGCATAATTTTAAATTTGTTAGCACTTCCGGTTTGACTGTCATAATAATTATTGACTTTCTAAGTTTCACAAGCGTTTAAAAAATAAAATTTTGTTTTCTTGACATTTACTCCATTTTTCCAAATGGAACGATGGTAGTTCACTAGGATAATTAAAACAAGCATTTTTTTCCAACAATTTGATACCATACACTCCTATGCTATTTTAAAATTGACACTGAAAAATTTGCCTTAAATCCCAATCTCAAATTTAAAAGCGTTATGCATTATTGCCGCCCTCTCTTTTCTAAAGAAATATAAAGGCGGTTTTGAAAAACAATGGAATGGTATTGAAAACCAATATGGTTTTAAATTAAAATTTTAATGTCATTTGTTTATTAAACTTTAACATTGTAAATCAGATAAAATGGTTAGTTTTACTAGAAATGAACAAATTGATATGCTCCTAATTTTTGGAGTGACCAGAAAAATTCTTCTGAAGCCGCCAGATTGTATGTACCTATTGTATGTTTTATAAACTAATGAGATTACAACTTTAAATTAAAGCCATATTGGTGTTCAAAACCATTCCATTGTTTTTCAAAGCCGACATTTTTTTTAGAAAAGAGATGGCGGCAATAATGCATAACGCTTTTAAATTTGCGATTGGGAATTAAGGCAAATTTTTCAGTGTAAATTTTAAAATAGCATATAAGTGTATTGTATCAAAAAAAATGCTCGTTTTAAATTTCCTTGTGAACCACCATCATTCCATTTGAAAAATGGATTAAACGTCGAGAAAACAAAATTTCATTTTTTAAACGCTTATGAAACTTAGAAAGTCAATTATTATGACATAATTTTATTTTCATATTATACTACTTGATTATAAATTATTATATTTAATTAAATTGTAGCACTCAAGATTGAAAATAAAAAATTAACATAAAAATGTTATAACACGTCAAAAAATGACAAGTGAGGTGTCATTTTACTCAGAATGTTATGCTGACCCCAAATAAGTAAAAATATACAAGATGTCCCATTTAAAATACCAAAGTCAAGGTCACTTCCGGTCAAACCGGAAGTGCTAACAAACTGAAAATTATGCCAATAAATGCAGACTCATCTCTTATGCATAATCTCAAAAATTTCATTTTAATATCTACAGTGTCCGCAAGAAAGTTCGCATCAAATGAGATTTTTTTTTATTATTAGGTATAGGTAAAAATTGAAAAAGCAGTTAGTTTTTGCTTACCTAAATACCAAAAATGACGTATACTGAAGCAGCTGCACGACTTGCGTAACGCAAATCGTGCAGCTGCGTCAGTATACGTCATTTTTGGTTTTTAGGTAAGCAAAAACTAACTGCTTTTTCCAATTTTTACCTAAACCTAATAATAAAAAAAAATCCCATTTGATGCGGACTTTCTTGCGGACACTGTATACTTAAATACAGAAAAGTTATAGGGGTGAACGTGTTTTAAGAAACACCAGGTATAGGAAAAAAAATATTTTTTAAAGCTAGTTAAACAAGTAAAATTAGGGATCTGTATTATTTAAAGCTTTTATTAAATATTTTTTAAAACGCACAACTGTACTTTTTCCATTTTTCGTTTTAAATAAGTTTCGTTTCGGCCGAAACCGAAACTTAATTTATTTTATATAGGACGAGATCGATCTTGGGAACGGGAACTCTACTCTTCCTACTAAAAAAAAGACAACATGCACGGCCTACGAACCCACCCAAAGTTAGCCGAACGTTGCGCGACAATTCACGAACACTGAGGTTCGGCCGGTTTTTGGCCGAAACCGAAACTGTCACCGAAACTAGATTTTTTGGCCGAAACTAGCCGAAACCGAACCTTCGGTCGGTCTCTAAGAAAAATAATTATTAGGTTGGTTTTTTTTATATAAAATGTAAAATCAATGGTATTTAGTTTAGGTTAGTGATTCGTGTCTCCCAAAGTTAGTCATGTTCATGACACATGCAAGCACATTATAATATGATGCCGTTGGGCTCTGCAGACGTTTGTTGTTTTTTACTATCATCGTCCATGGCCGGCCCGTTTTGGACCTAAGGCATCCGGCCCTTCGGGAAATCTCCCCGTTTCCCAGCCGGCCCATCCGCCCCTGGCTGGGTTACTATTTGAAAATGTAAAAAATGCTCAACGAAATGTCAACTGTTCCTGTTTTCTTTTTTCCGTGTATATACAGCGTGTGCGTGGATTTGCTTTCCAAATGGAAAACTTCTTTATCATCAATTTTTCGAAAAAAAGTTATTTTTTATAAAAAGTTTAGCTTTTAAAATTATTAAGATTGGCATAAGAATTTCTTTTTAATGTTGTACAGGGTGTCTCAAAAAACGAAAAACTTTAATTCTAAATGTGAAAAAACTTTTATAAAGTCTATACGAAGTCAGTTGAGACAACATAAATATTGGGGGTACGATCAATTTACTGCATCACACATTGAAACTACAATACAAATATAACCAAATTTGTATTGATCGCTCCCTGTACAGATGCTCGAAGATAGTCAACGTGGACTTGACGAGTCTGTCATCAAAAATTGTGGGCGGAGTTATATTCCGCAAATTTGATTTGTCAGTTGCGAATTTGGTTGGTTAGAAATACTTTAGTTCTATATTTAGATCATTTTGATGGAATGCGTATCGTATGATTTTTAATACAGTGCTGTGTCGAATGGGAAAAATTATTGTTGATGTTTTCTTAAATTTGCATTAGTGATTAGTGATAATTTTGTGTGTGTGTGTTGTAGTGTATTTTAGTATCGAGTTTTAATTAGACAATTACAATGGCATTTTGGCGGCCTTTTGATACTAGTGATAACGAAACGGACAATTTGGGTATTTTAAATTTTTATTTTGCATACGCACGGAATATACCTATTAGGTGCCCCAAATAGCATTTAGACGTCTAACCAACGTCGCTATAGACAACCCGACGTCGGTAACTGACGTCGAAACGACTACGTGTGGACCCGTTTTTGCACTAAAATGGAGCAGACAAATTTGAGTTGTTTAGACGTCGGTAACTTTACTATTGAAGTATACTCTTTTAACCAAATTTTACGCTATTTAACGTTAACTTTTGATAACCAAAAATGTGTACTAAAAGTTTTATTTGGTCATGTGGAAGTACCTATATGTTGCTCCCGTATAATGTGGTGTAAACAAAATATAACCTAATTTGTTGTTGATCTGTAGAAAGAACAAGACCAGAAATTAAAATATCAAACAGTTTTCTTATTGTTAAACGATGTTTGTTATAGACGTAAATAAAATGAGATTATAGGGTTTCTCGAGAATAAAAGTTGCTTGCGAAGGGTACTTTACTGATAAATGTGACCAAAATAGATCGAAAAATATGTGTTCGCCTCAAAATAAACAAATATTTAATAATTTTTAATATATGTTTTTATGAATGACCAGAAAAAAAATCATATATTGGCTTGATTTCCAACTCCATCTAAATAAAGCTATAAGGAAATTAAATTTTATTCATATAGTTGCCATTTAAAATGGTATTTATTTTCGAAATTTCAAAAATAAACGTACTGTGTTTTAATGGCCGACGGGACGCTACAACGCTCATCAGCATAAAAATGGCGGAGTTAGCTAATGTACCTAAATTTACTCAATACCACCAAAGGTTACTTTATATCCAAAACTTTATCCAAACTTAACTTAAACTACCACCCGCAAACGACACACCAACGTCGGATGATTATAATTCCAAACCACAACCAGGTTTTAACCTTAAGACATTTAAACTACTTAAATTGACGACCAAAGGACGTAAAAAGTAAACGTCAATTTCTGTAGATAAAAATTAACAAACAGAAATGTCATATGTCATTATTTTTTAATCGTTTATTTCCCCAATAAAAGGTTTTTCAATTTTTCATCTCTCATCCAAGCTTATCCTGTAATATTTTATTAATTTTCGTTGGTAAACAACTAAAAAAATGGACCAAAAAAGGATCACTTTAAATTATAGTAGGTATATATTAAAGACCATAATGAGGTTGAGCCGGCCCCTCATAAATATAATAATAAAAATAATGATAATAAATTTCTTTATTTCTGATTAAATAAACTATACAATTCACATAAAAGGAAATGGCGTCAGCAAAGGGAGAGCATTAACTCTCCATGTAGTCCTTTAAACAGTATGGTTCCATCTGTACTAAATGTTCCTTTAACTTTCTTTTAAATATCTTCACACCGAACACATCGAACACCCACATAATAGGGTCCACTTTCAAAAATAGACAGATGATGTGCTGGATAATTTACATCAACAGAACGAGTACTATACTTATAATTCCTCTCAGCATAAAGACCCTGTCTATTCTTAAAAAAGAACATAATGGTATCAAAAATGTATAAACAAATTGTCAATAAAAAATTATTTCTAAAAACATTCCTACAAGTCTCTCTAAATGACATTTTATACATTATTCTTAGTAAACGTTTCTGTATAATAAAAATATCCTGTATCTTTGATTTTCCACCTCAAAAAATTATCCCATACCTTGCCGTAGCCTCAAAGTTTGCAAAATACAGGGTCCGCAGGGCTGCTGTTGAAACATACTTCGAAATCACTCTGATACCATAGCATATACTGTTAAGTTTTTTACCAGGTGATTCTATTTACTCGGTCCAGTCTAACAATTCATCTATATAAATTCCCAGAAATTTTGTTTGGGACTCAAGCTTAAAATCTTTGTTATTGATTTGAATATTTTCTGGTTTTTCCATTCTATTTAATTTTGTTCTAAATAATAAGATATTTGTTTTGTTCTCATTGACTATATAACAGTCTATTTTTTTCAAACCAAGAGCAAATTTGCAAAAATATATCTGCAGTCTCGTTAGTGAGTTCAGTTGGGTCATTAATTTTTAATAAGAGATTGGTATCATCAGCATACGATGTAAGAATAGCATTTGAGTTCCTTATTTCAAAATTTAGGTCATTAGTAAAAAAAATAAATAAAATTGGTCCCAAAATGCTGCCCTGGGGGATTCCTACATTATTATTCACACTTTCAGACTTATAGCTTACCTTGTCTTTATTAACTACTACCTTATGTATTCTATTATTCAAGTATGACTTAAACCATTTTAACGCATTACCCCTTATTCCATACAAATCAAGTTTGTTTAACAACATTTCTCGATCAAGACAGTCTTATGCTTTTGAGAGATCCAGAAATACTCCAACAGCCACTCCACCCTCCTCCAGTTGCTCAAGAATGCCATGAGTGAATTGAAACGTTGCTGTCTAAGTTGACCTGCCCCTCATGTAGCCAAGCCGGTTACCCGAGAGCAAACTGCACTGTCCCATGAAAGACACAAGGCGGCTGCATGCAACCAACTCAAACAGTTTTGAAAAACCTGGAAGAAGGCTGATCGGCCTGTAGTTATCGAATTCCTCTGGATCTCCCTTTTTCAATAGAGAGGTTTTAAAACTGCTGTTTTAAGTTGTTCCGGGAAATGGGAGGAAAGTGGCATAGTTTGGTTTCCCCAACGTCAGAAAGAAATTAGACTTTTACAAGTAATATTAAAAGTTCACCCAATAAAGAAACATGGAAACGATACAAAAACTGCAAAGTTAAAGCTCAGGGTTTTGCGGCTTTTGAATTTGCAACAGCTGCTGCTGACTAACTGGAGACTCACCTGAGCTTGTAATGCTATCAATTTAGCTTTTTTTCTATAAAAAGTATTAGTATGGCGGTAGGCTCTTTTTCCTTTATTTAAGGACATGCTCATATTGCTTGCAGGTCTACTTGCTTGCAATAAAAGAACTGATTTTCTAAAAAATAATCCAACATAAACAAATAAGTAAGGTTATTTTCACAGAACCCAAACAAGGTAGCAGAGCCAAAAGACATACAATTAGGCAATCCAACGACCTATCAAATATGACAGTGGTTGGCACACATATATGTAAACAACCGTTTGAGCTTGCGTAAAAAGTAGTATTTATATTCATATTTTACAGTTTATTTTGGTGTTTGTTATCTGTTGAGTATTTTTATACTGTTTTTGAAGAGCTTTATTATTATTCTGTATTGTTGTTAACTGCGGAAGTCGGCGCGATCGTGACAATGTGTCGTTTTATAGAATTCCCACCATACTGAATTTATCTAATAAGCCCCATAAGAATGAGATGTCGAGAGAACGTAGGGCTTTGTGGATAGCGCCTATAAAGCGCGATGATTTAACTGAATCAAAGCTAAAATATCAGTGAGTCGGCAGTAAACATTTTATAACTGGTAAGTTCTAAAACTCCATAGAATAAAACCTTCTTCAGAGTTTTGAGAATGGAAATTTCAGTGGTTTTAGTTTCTGTTTCTAATGCATTTATGATTAATAGGTGAGCCTGCCATATTGGAAAACAAAGAATATCCAGATTGGGTTCCTTCTCAAAATATGGGGCATATTGCACAAAGTGTTGAAAGGAGGCCTGAAGCTTTAGAAAGAAATTAACGTCTAGAGAAAAGACGAAAGATGCTACAATGTGAAGTAAGAGGTTTCTTGATATTTTATTAGATTATTACTGAACTTAGATGTTTTACTTTCTAAATGCATAAGTTTTTTTTGTGATATTGATTTTTGTGTGTTTAAACTTAGCTCATTACCATGAGGATATGCAAGTTTCCTATATCAACCTTAAGCAAAAAAGCTAAAATAGTGATTTTTTTATGATTCGTTTAAAGATAATATTTGGTAAATAAATTATAACATTTGCAGGTTGAGAATATGGATTTAAATCAAGGTGATATCACTGAACTAAATGTTGACTCGGAAGGGGAAGATGGAGGAACTGCAATTCAGACCGATACAACAACTTGCAGTAAAATTTGAGCAACTAAGCAAAGTGGATAATTCACCATTCGGATTGATGGATAATACTTCTAACGACGAAAAATGGAGATACATTTGAAGGATACATACATCCCAACTACAACTACTACAGCTCTCAGTGCCTTCAGTCAATTAGTATTAACTTTAATTAAGTTACGATTAGATCTTCATTTTAAACTAATTGCTTATAATTTCAAAATATCTCCGACAACTGCTTCTAGTTACTTTGAGAATTTAATAGATATTTTATATAGAAGGTTTAAATCACTAACAATATGGCCAGAACGAAACGATTTAAGAAATATAGTTCTATATTATTGTAAAAAAAGCAGAGACTACACATGATAGTTATAGTATAGTAAGATGTGATGTGTAAAGAAATAGGTATTTATATAATTTGAAATAAAATTACTAAACAATTTGTATTGATTTTTAATATTCTCTCACCTTTAGTTGTTTCTTTGTCTTTTGTTTAATCTTGGTTAATTGTATTTTAATAAAAAAATACTTTTTAGTCGTTGATATTTATTAAAATTAAGAATAAAAATTTATGAAAATACAGTCAAAAGTAAAAAATATTTCATACAGTTCATTCTCAATTTTGAATTATCACAAATATTTCAGTTCAATTCAGTATTTACATAATTTTCAACAATTTACAGAATTATTCGTAGGTATAACATTGTAAAATATGGTTCCGGGTATTTACAAATGCACCTAGGCAACTCAATGCCTGTATGTGCACAATACTTGAAGACAATGCTTCTTTCCTGGAGTGAGCATACTCTGCAGCAAAAAGTAATGCACATACATGGCTGCAGACCTCGCTGTTCCCTGCCATGCAAGTACAGTGGGCAGTGCACACACTTCCATCTTTTCCAATTATTACCCAGGCCTCTAATGGTTTCAAAGTGGTTCTCTGAGAATGTTTGACCTAAAAGTAAAAAGTTATAAGTAAAATTGTAATTAATTTACCTAATTACATTATAACATCGATCGTTTGTGTTCAATTTTTGAAGCAATATAATGACATTATGAGTAAAAAGCACAAAATTGGTAATGAATAAACAAACATCTTACTTTTCCAATTAGTTCCAGCTTGTACAAGAAAGCCAGACTCAAAATATTTGTATGCCTGCAAACTTTTAAATGCCTTCATTTTGTTCTTTTGAATAAAAACTATGGGAAAAACCAAATAAGCAATAATGTCCATGATTGATATAGGTGGAACACCATTAATAGTATAATCAAGGTCCTGAGAATTAATAAGAAACGGATCCAAGCTGCTTATTAATTTTAATTTCAGTTGATACCTAAAAAGAAAACAATGGTTACAAAGGTAAACAAGAAAATTGATTGCATTTAAACCTACCTTTGACCAACATCTGGATTCTCTACTAATAATTTTCGTAGATTTTCACTCTTCCTTACAGAAGAATTTAGTTTATTTAAAAGAAAAAAGATACCAAAATACTTAAAAATACGATCCAAACAGTTCAATACAGAAAAATAAATGCTTTGGTTATGGATGACTGTCAGTCATGTGTGCCAACCAACGTCAGTTTTTTACCACGTGGTTTGGATTGCCTAATACAATACAAAGGTTATTTCCGACAAATTTCGTCTTTTTATTTTAACTGGCTGCGACTGACGAAAAAAGAAGTGATATTTTTTGTATCAAGTTTGGTAGGTGGACGAGGCGACGTCGAAACGTGGTTCGCAAATTCCATAAAACCACACTTTTTCAAATAAAAAAAGTGTTTGACGTTACTCGGACGTCAAATTCTTTACCATAAAATAACTATACACGCTTCGACCACTATGCGACGTCGGCTTAGAGGACGTCATATCTTAACGTTCGTTTTACGTTAACTTTAGGTCCATAACTGTTCATTAAGAAATAAGTCAAGCAGTGACTTGAAACATTACCAAAAATTACGTCCTTATAGGTACAAATTTAGTCGTAAGTCAGAAAAATGCTAATTGGGGCATCACAAAAATTATGCCAGTCTTCTCACATACGGATTCCGTACAAAATTTCAAAATTGTTTTTACATTTTTCAGTCAACCTCCATATTTGTATGCGAAAATATGGGATGGTTTTAAATTCAACTAAGTATGGACTCGAGCCATAGGAGCGTTAAAAACCATAGCGATACGTGGTTAATAGGCTATCCAGCCCGAAACCACATATTACTGAACGCGGGGAGTTTAGCCGGTCGGCAGTTGCCCCCTTAGGATAAATGTCAACCCGACACTACGTCTGTGCTTTCTCCGATGGGGGCCATTTGCTTTGGCTGTACCCGGAAAGTGGAGTGCACATGTGTCTGTAAGCAGATTCTCCTCGTTAGCCGCAAAAAAAGCACGCCTGTGCAGAGCCGAAACACCGAACCAAGTGGTCTGAAGGTTTATACGCCTATAATGCGGAAACCGCAGAAACACGGTGAGTTTAGTCGGTAGGCGGCTCCACCACAGGGGGTTGAATCTGACACTTCTCTGTTAGTATCACCACAGGGGGTCAGTCTTTTGAAGATTCTCATCGACAAAAAAAAACAATTAAATTGTCACTGCATTTTAAATCAATAATGTTTGTTTAAAACGTGTTACGTATTAAAGTTGCTTTATTTATAATATTATTATCATATTAACAAATTAAAACAATACCCTGCATTTTAATTATTTGTTTGGGGCGCCTATTAGGAGTTTCATACATTTTTATGTCATTAAATTGACCTGAGAAACACTTTACCTATTGCATAAACACTGTGTATAAACCCTAAATACCTACCTATTTTCCTATTTATATATGAATTTATAATGACATACATTATAAAGAAAAACATAAAAATCAAAAAAATTAACCGTCATCTTATATTCAGTTTATAAATACATCAGATAGTTTATAGTTGGAATTGATTAAAATTGTGATAAATTTCTTTAAAAATACAATATATAATTTAGTAAAACATTTTTAAATTTCTACCGCCGCCCATGTTTCCCAAAGGAGATGCCGATTTTAGCCAAATTTTATTTTTTTTGTTTGTCTCAATAACTGACTTCGTATAGACTTTATCAATATTTATTAACAGGCAAATTGGAAAGCGCGAAAAGCGCATTAAATCGTCAACTAATTTGTAGTATACAGGGCAATGATAAAGTTTTTTTTTGAATAGTTACTTAACATTTTTGATAAACAATATGGATAAATACCATCGCAATATTTATTATTAAGCCATCAATGTACTATTTGCAGGTTAATTTAGTATACAGAGTGATTAAAATATTTAGATAATTTACAATCTAATTGAAAATTTATTAAACAATCATATCCACACATAACAAGTTTTTTAATTACTAGTAATTCCACAGTAAACACGAACAAATATACATAGAAGATTAAATTTCAATAAGCCCCCCGTTGTTCATCATACACCTAATAATTTTTATCAAAAATGTTAAGTAACTATTCAAAAATTGTTTTATCATTGCCCTGTATACTACAAATTAGTTGACGATTTAATGCGCTTTTCGCGCTTTCCAATTTGCCGGTTAATAAATATTGGTAAGTATAAAGTTTTTTCACATTTAGAATTAAAGTTTTTCGTTTTTTGAGACACCATGTACAACATTAAAAAGAAATTCTTATGCCAATCTTAATAATTTTAAAAGCAAAACTTTTTATAAAGAACAACTTTTTTTCGAAAAATTGATAATAAAGAAGTTTTCCATTTGGCAAGCAAATCCACGCACACGGTGTATATGATCACACCTGATCATACCGGGTGGCCCACTTTCGACGCAGGATTCCATAGCATATGTAAACTGTTCAACTTTTTAATAGTTTTTAAAAACAGAGTTATAGGGAGGCATTGGGTCTACAATTTAAAATTATTTCAAATTATACAGGGTATCTCAAATAGTCAGGGTATATCAAATATACTTTTTTTTAAATGGAACACCCTATATATTATGATATTTTTGGATGGGATGATCAATTCTAAGAATATTTTGTATAACTTATAATATGTTTAAATTTAACAGTTTTTAAGTTATTAACGTTTTTTCAAAAATTTCGTGTTTGCAGCACGTAAAGAATATGCACATGTCGGTAGTACAAACTGACAAAAATAAATGAAATTTGGGTTATGGAATATGATTTTTCAGTAGCGTCTAAAGCATATTTTAAAAAACAAAAATATTTACCGAAGTCGTTTAAAATGCCTTTCTAAATGTAACAATTTTAAAAACGTAAAAATTCTTAAAAGTATGTTATTTTAAATACGTACACTATTATTTTTTATGCCTAATCGAAAGACATTTTTAATACAATTCTAATTATACTTGGTTTCCCTATATCTAGTACCTACCTTTTATAGTTTTCTCTGAAATACCTATTTCTTTCTTTACCATATAAACTCGGTGTTTATTTTCTCATAGTGTGCCTTGAATGCCGCACCGTGTCCATACGACGCCCTTTTTCTAGAGTTCCATGGACAGCCAACTATTCATTTTTTTAATCTTAAGTCATTTGAAGTGACATTTTTCAGTATTAGTAAATTAAAAAATTATTTCTGTTGTTTTAAGTTTAAGCAATATCATTAATTTTTTCCCTTAAAGAAAAACTTCAAATGACTTAAGATTAATAAAATGAATAGTTGGGTGTACATGGCACTCTAGAAAAAGGGCGTCGTACGGACACGGTGCGGCATTCAAGGCACTCCATGAGAAAATAAACACCGAGCTTATATGGTAAAGGAAAAAATAGGTATTTCAGAGAAAACTATAAAAGGTAGGTATAGGGAACTCTAGTATAATTAAAATTGTATTAAAAATGTCTTTCGATTAGGCATAAAAAATAATAGGGTATAGGGTATGTATTTAAAATAACAGACTTGTAAGAATCTTTACGTTTTTAAAATTGTTACATTTAGAAAGGTATTTTAAAAGACTTCGGTAAATATTTTTGTTTTTCAAAATATGCTTTAGATGCTATTGAACAATCATATTCCATAACCCAAATTTCATATATTTCTGTCAGTCTGTACTACCGACAGGTGCATATTCTTTACGTGCTGCAAACACGAAATTTTTGAAAAAAACGTTATTAAGTCAAAAACGGCTAAATTTAAACATATTATAAGTTATACAGAATATTCTTAGAATTGATCATCCAATCCAAAAATATCATAATATATAGGGTGTTCCATTTTAAAAAAGTATGTTTGATTTACCCTGACTATTTGAGATAGTTGAAAAAACCAATATGAAATCATCATAAATCAGATAAGTTGATGAGATAAATTCCAAGAATAAAAAGTGTTTAGAATTCCATTAGAACCTTAAATACAATATTTGGGATATCTACTTAAAAAAACATAAAATCGAATATTTTTATAAATATTTTTTTACCGAATTAAAAATTTCCATATTTTTCCTTTCTTAAAGCTTCATTAAAGTAAAACTGACATCTGGTGACCACAACTAGAAATATTCTTTTGTTTTTCTGACAATTTGGAGCAATAATTCAAAAAATTCGTTTACACTTGGATACCAGCTGTTGCAATAGTTACATACTGAGAAAACGATGAACTAGACGATTCCCAGGCCAACCTTTCGGAGAAGCCTTATCTCTTGATGATACTAGTTTTTACAATAATGTTAATGTAATTTTTTAAATAAAGCATTCTTTGACTTGAGCTCGTTAAAGTCAGACGCTGTATTTTCCAAAGTAAAATAAAATTGATTTTAAAAATAGTTTTCTCTGTTTTTTGAACTTAACTGGCGCAGTCGGTAGGATAGTGCGTCAACGCGTTTAATCGAACGGATATCGATCGTACGCGTCGATTGCGGTTTCAACCCTTAAGTGCTATCCAAAAGAACCACCCCGGAGAAGCCACGTCAGACAGTCAGCCACCAAGCAGACAACCAAGCAACCACAGTCAATCAAGAATCGGGAGAGGAAGACACTACGTAAGTGCCACTTTCCTTTTCGCCCCTTTTATCCTCTGTTTAAGGTATTTTAGGGATAATCATAGTTTCTGTGCATCGCGCATATCACTGAGCTTTTAGGCAGTCTATTGGAGACAAAAAGTAATTTTAGGCAGTCTATTGGAGACAAAATAATTTTAGGCAGTCTATTGAAGACAAAAAGTAATTTTAAGCAGCAAACACATTATTTTTGTAGGCCTATTACTGGCAAAATAGAATTATAGATTGTTTATTCAATTTAGCTTTTGAAATTCATTATTCTAAACAAAATGAGTAAGTCACAAGTGACACCCGCGGTACAAACGGCACAAGGCCCACTAGCTGTAAATTGGAACCTTTTTAAATCAAAAATCGAAAATATAAAACCCTTTGATGGCAATAGTAATCATTTAAATAAGTTTTTAAAAAGATGCGACGACCTAGTCGCCAAATATAAACCGTTTAACGATGATGATTTAAATGCTCATGTACTTGAGTGCATAAATGAAAAACTGACAGGTAGAGCGGAAAACATTCTTGCAAATCGAATGGAATTAGACGACTGGGAAAAGTTACGCGCAGAGTTAACCCAAGCTTTTTCTGATAGGAGAGATTTAGATTGCTTAGTTCAGGAACTAACCCGTACTAAACCCCTTAAGGGAGAACATATTCTAAATTTTGGCAATAGACTACAACTACTACGTAGTAACGTTATTCAAAGAATAAGCAATAATAACCAGTTAGGTGAACCCGAAAAATTGTGTCATATTAAATATCATGAAAGCACAGCTTTAAATACATTTATTGCAGGGTGCACCGGCATATTAAAAAATAACATGCACATAAAAAAACCAGCAACCCTTGAAGATGCTATGGCTTATGTAAGTGAATTTGAAAATTTTGAAAAACTATATGATATTTTCGGCGAAATGCAAAAAATGCAAAAAACTAACAATTGGCCCATGCAAAAACCAAGACAGTTTCAAAATTTTCAGAATCAAAATCAAATGTATAATAATTTCCCCGCATTACCGAATAACACACCGAATATGAATGCGCAAAACCATTTTCAGAGACCTTATTTCCCGAGTCAACCCATAAATATACAACCCCGGTATTTACCCCGCGAAATTACCCCACTAATAGCCAAGTTTTTGGGAAACCACAAAATGTTTTTCGACCTAACCAAATTCCACCCAAAAATTTGCCTCGCCCAGAACCAATGTCAACGACCTCTAGAAATCCGACAGTAAATACAAATCGCCAAAATTCATACAATAATCAACAGAATTATTTTAGAAATCAATACCCAAATCAAAAACCAAACTTTACCTTTCAAGAACTTTATTTTAGTGAAGAAGGAAATGACTATATACAGGGTGAAAATACATACGATAACAATCTCGACATGTATGGTAGTTATGCTGCTAACTACCAAGACTATCAAACCACCCCTGAACAAACATTACCTGACCAAAGTTACGACGACACCCCATACGCAAGGTACAACCAATACCCCATTTACGAAAATGAACAAAATATTAAACACGAAAGACCATCTGCCCAAAATGAAATTTCGGAGAAAAATAACGAATTGCATAACCAAAATTTTCACAAAACGGGGCCAACAAAAGAACATATATGACCGAAATCAATAGTATATTCTGTAACGGCTCACTCCCATATGTTAAAATCAGAAAACCAAACTTAAAGCTTTTAATCGACACCGGTAGCCTACGGTCTATTTTAAAGCCATCGATTGCGGAACAATTTTATGACAATTATATCTACTACTCTAACAATACGATAAAAACGGCCTTAGGAAGTCAATCAACACAATTTCAGGCATCAATACCGGCTTTCGCAGAATTCGGTACGAATTATAAAATAAATTTCATTCTTTTCGACTTCCACCACTACTTCGACGGAATATTAGGCCTAACTGACCTAATAAATATGCAACTCAATATTGACCTATGTAATAAGAGACTGATTGGACCCAAACTTAATATACCATTTCTTTATCGCCAAACACAAGAATCATGTTTTTCATTTTCGGTAAATCCAAATGAAAAAATAGTAAAAAACGTTCCCGTCAACGTACTAGAAAGAAACACTTTGACAAAACACGGTAAAATCGACACACTCTTTCTACCACAAATATTAAACCATGCAAAAAACGCATACGCCCTGTCTAGATATCCGACAGACAATGACCTTAACGCCTTAGAAACAATGTCGACCGACAATGACCCCGGTAACATAGACAACATGATAAGCGATTACCTACAAAACCAAGATGATATCCCGCAATTAGACGAATCGAGTATAAACGAAATTTTTGAGACATACGACCAAAGACAAACAGATACGAACATACCAAAAATCAATATAATATTCGACTCGCAAATTCGACCCCCTGGAAAAAACAAAAAAAACGATAACGAAACGGTGCATACGTCACTAGAACACCCGATAATAAATATACCTATATCCGAACGATGTTTAAATGTTTATAAAAATCAAATCGTTATCACTGCTGGTGATATAGACAAAATACAATGTAAATTGAATAAAATATTTGAAAACACACGCCTATACGTCACAATATCAAAACGAGTCCCACGCGAACATATAATAAAAATTTTAAAGGAATTTGTTGATCCCAAACAAACGTTTGCTATATATTGTTGGGACCCAGGAATAGCCAAAATATTCATTACTACAGTTCAAAACTTTTTTCGAAATTCTTCTTACAAAGTAATTCAATGTTTAAAATTTTTGGAAGACGTCGAAACACTTAACGACCAAAAAGAAAAACTCGAGATGTATCACACAACTAAAACGTGTCATAGAGGCATTAACGAAACCAAATTAGCCTTTTCGCAAAAATATTATTGGCCAAAAATGTCAGAAGACATCGAAAATTACATAAACAACTGCGAAACATGTCTAACCAACAAGTACGATAGAAATTCCCCAGTAATTAAATTTAACCTAACCCCGAAAAGCTCAAAACCCCTCGAGTTAGTCCACATGGACACATTCAAAATATTGAACAAAACCTTTTTAACGGTAATAGATACATTTTCTCTATACGGACAAGCCTATCACATAAATAGTTTAACAGGACCAGAAATACTAGAAAACCTACTAAATTTTATTACGCACCACGGTTTACCTCTTAAAATTACAACCGATTGTGGTACAGAATTCAAAAATAAAGAAGTAGAAGATTTTTGCAAACTTTACAAAATCGAGCTCCACTTCACAACCCCAAAAAAAAAATAGTAATTCGAACTCCCCAGTTGAACGATTTCATTCAACATTAATCGAACACTACCGATGTCTAAAAGAGGAAAATAAAAATTTTACACCCACGCAACTTATGAAACGCGTAATAATTGCATACAATAACTCAATTCATAGTGTAACCAAATATACCCCATTTGAAATATTAAAAAGCCACATTAACAGTCCAAACCCGTTCGATATCTATGACCATGTAATAGTATCAAATTACGTCCAACAACACAAGGAAAACGCGACACAACTTTATCGCATGATTCATCAAAAGAACGCACAAACTAAATAAAATATAATTGCTAAAAGAAATGAAACCCGATCCGACCCACCAGACTTCGCGAAAATAACCGAAGCCTAAATCAAACCAAAGCCAGAGGCAAAGACCAGCCGAAAATTAAAAAAAATTGCGATTAAAAGTCAAACCAATAACAAAAGTACTTACACAAAAAGGCGCGTACCATAAAAACAGCGCTAGAAAACCCCGAATTAAACGACTATCGAATTTTCAGGTAAACAATGAAAGGGATAATCCTGATTTTAACCACGACACTCCAAGTACTTCAAATATATTGTAACCCTAATGACATACACCTGACCACCCTTAAAAATCCTATTCTCCCGATAGAATTAGGAAACTCAAAACTTATATATAACAAACATACATTTTTGCGTTACGTAGACTTAGAACCTATTTTAGTACAACTTGTAAATATAGAAAAATATTTCTTTACAATTGAAAACCACTTAAAGCACGAAAACGCGACAAATCCAATTTCTTATCACGGGTTATCAGAAAGTGCAATACTTAGAACGGAATATCTCATTCAAACAACACAAAGTAAACTAGAAAATCTCTACCCACACGTAAGGAACAAGAGAGGTCTAGTTAATATCGTAGGTAAAGCAAATAAATGGTTATTCGGCACATTAGACGCGGACGACGGAAAAAGATACGATAAAACCATTAAAATTCTCGAAACGAATCAGAAAAACATCATAAACAAACTAAATTTACAAGTTTCCTTATCAAAAAACTTAATAACTATATTAAAACAATATCGATTCTCGATGCAAATCAAAAACAATTACAATATGGTCTAAGAGTATTTAAAGATGTCATCGAACGAACAATTAACGATCTAAATGATTACAAAAGCTTTCAAGGACTAATTTATCAAATAAATTTAGATTGTCAAAATGTAATCACCTTTATTGACAACCTAGAGGACGCTATTATGTTTGCCAAATTAAACGCACTGCATAACGCCATAGTGCCAAGTTCAGAATTATTACAAATGCTAGATTATCTAAGAACAATCTATAATAATGAAGCAATACCAAATTTTAAGAACATATTGTCGTATTACCAATTTTTAGGGACTCAAGTTACTTTTTCAAAAGCTAAAGTGATATTTGCGATTCATGTTCCTGTGGTTAGCCAAAAAGGTTTACCTTCTACCACCTTTATCCTATTACCCAAGACCATAAAATATTCGTTCCAAAATACCCTTATTTGGCGCAAGCAGAAGAAAAGGTCCAATTTGAAGAAACTAGTTGCCCCCAACTGGAAGAAGAATACTACTGCAATGAAAATCTCCACCCCCAAGACCATTGCACCCTTCAACTACTAAAAGGCTCTCCGCTAGAAAACTGCCCTGTTCTTGAAGTCAAAATACAAGAAATAATAACTGAACAAGTTACACAGGAAGAAATACTCATCCTTCCCAGTAAAACAGAAAGACTTTTTTCTAAATGCACTACCGACCAATATCTCCAAATTAATATGCCGACGCTAGTGAAAATTCCGAAAAATTGGCAAATTCAAATCGGAGCGAAGAAATTTGTCAACGACGTAAGCATTAAACAAGGAAAACCGCTAATCTTACTGTAATAATAAGAGGTTTTGTACTAAGTATAGATAACACAACATACACCATGTAGTGATGGTTATCTATACGTAGTACTCATAGTTATAGGAAAAGAGCATCGCATTGTGCTACGACATACGACATAATGATAATAGAAGATGAAGCCAAGCGGTGTATTTTAAAAACATCTTTTATAAACAAGTCTTTTAGAAATAAATAATAAGGTTCCATAATTAAACAAGTCGTTTACTTTAATATTATAACATGGCGCAGCCGTAGAAGAACAAGGCAACTAATTAAATAAAAGTTTGCTGAGAATTTGCAGAAAGTGAAAACCACTACCTTATAATAGTGCAAAATGGCAGAAGGTGGCAGATTACCGGACCCCATGGTATTTGAGGGCAACTTGAACGAAAATTTCAAAAGGTATTTTCAGAATTTTGAGAATTATCTGGTAGCCACTGAAAAGGACTCCAAGTCCAACAAAATTAAAGTAGCCCTTAAACACAATAGGAAGCGAGGGGGTAGAAATATTTAATACTTTTAAATTTGTTGAACCAGAGAAAAGCAGCAAGTATGACGACGTGGTCGCAGCCTTTAAGAATTACTGTGCTCCCAGGAAAAACAGAACATATGAACGATTCGTATTCAACAGTCGTCAACAAGGACAGGATGAACCATTTGATCAGTTTTTAGGTGCTCTAAAAAAGTACATTCAGTCCTGTGAATATGATACTCAGGAAGACTCAATTTTAGTTGACAAAATAATTTTAGGTACGAATGATAGAAAAGTACAAGAAAAATTACTAAATATACAGAATATAACCCTTGAAAATGCAGTGGATATTTGTCGCAATGCTGAGGCAACTAAAAAACATTTACAAGGAGTGAGGAAAAGTGAGCCAACAATGGTAGATGCACTCAAAAAGAGAGTGCCACAGAAAAAAGAAAGGGATGGCACGTATAACAAAAAGGCCTTTAAGTGCACCAAATGCAAAACTAATCATGGATATGGTGAATGCCCTGCCTTTGGTAAGACTTGCTACAGATGTGGTAAGGACAACCACTTTGCCAATGCATGTAGAAAACCAAAAGAGGTAAAGGAGGTCATTCAAAGACATACGGAAGGTCAAGACAATAGTAGTACAGATGATGAACTTTATGTAGACAGCATTGTTAATGTGGGTCAAATACAAAAAAGACACTGTGCTGTGTGGACAGAGCTTATAAGAATTTGTGATAAGCAAGTCAAGTTTAAAGTGGACACTGGGTCCGAAGTTAACATTTTACCAAGAAAAGTGTTTGATATGGTGTGTGATGATGGGCAAAAAATCAGAAAAAGTAGGGTTGTGTTGGAAGCATATGGGGGTACCAAGCTAGAGACTCAAGGGAAGGTTACATTATTGTGCAGTATCGCAGATAAGTCATTAGAGATAGAGTTTGTCATAGTTAACCTAAATGTTAAGCCTATTCTGGGTTTGTTGACATGTTATGATTTGGGTTTTCTAAAAAATACACATAGCACAAATATAAGTTATAATGATAAAGAACTGTTTGTCAATAAAAATAGGGATGTATTTGAGGGATTAGGCACGTTTAAAGACATCTGTAAAATAAATCTTAGGGATAATAATGTGCCCATTGCACGTCCAGCAAGGAGGTTACCCCTAGTGATTAAGCAAAGATTAAAAAATAAATTAAGAGAGTTGGAAAATCAAAAAATTATTTCAAAAGTGGAGGGTCCCAGTGAATGGGTTAATAATTTGGTTATTATTGAAAAACCAAATAAATCATTAAGGTTGTGTTTAGACCCGCAGGAACTAAATAAGTATATTGAAAGAGAATTTTTTGAAATTCCAAGTCTAGATGACATTAGTAGTAAGCTTTCCGGTAAGAAATATTTTAGTGTATTAGATTTTAAAGATGGCTTCTATCAGGTTAGGTTAGATGAACAGTCCACAAAACTAACAACATTCTCCACACCGTTTGGATGCTATAAATTTCTAAGGCTTCCATTTGGGCTTAATTTAGCTCCAGAATTTTTTCAAAAAGTTAACTTGAAAAACTTCGGTGATATTGAAAATACAATAATTTATTTTGATGATCTCCTCATTTCTAGTGACACTCTGGAGGGCCATGATGAGACGCTAAAAAGAGTTGTAGAACGAGCAAGAGAGAGAGGGATAAAGTTTAATAAAGATAAACTGCAATATAGACAAGGGGAAGTAAAGTATATGGGTCATTTGTTTAACAAAGAGGGTATGAAAGTGGATGAAGATAGAATTAAAGCAATTAATGAATTAAAAGCTCCGAAATCTAGGAAAGAGTTGCAAAAATTATTAGGGGTGGTTAACTATTTAAGAAAATTTATTCCAAAGCTGGGGGAAATATCGAGTCCGCTCTGTGGCTTATTAAAAAAAGATATTCTATTTCAGTGGCTAAATGTTCACGATAAAGCATTAGAAAAAATTAAACTAGAATTACGCAAAAATACTACCTTAATGAACTTTGACGATACAAAAGAAATAACTATTCACACAGACGCGTCCCAAAATGGCATAGGGAGTTGCTTAATGCAAGAGGGAAAGCCAGTGGCATACGCATCAAGGGGGTTAACAGAAACTGAAAAACAGTATGCAATAATTGAAAAAGAACTTTTGAGTGTTGTTTATGCTACACAAAAGTTTCACAATTTTATTTACGGTAGAAAAATAAAAGTGATTACAGACCATAGGCCAAATGTAAGTGTATTAAACAAACAAATTTGTCAAGTACACTCACCACGCCTTCAGCGTTTAAGGCTTAAATTACTTAAGTATGACATTAGTATTGAATATCTCCCCGGAAAATTTTTATATATTGCAGATTATCTTTCACGAAATTATAGTAGTGAAATAGTAGAACCTGATGAGGAGTTAAATGAAATGGTACATTCAATTGAAAAATATTTACGAATGGGTGAATCGAGAAAGACAGAGTTTAGAAAGTATACAGAAGAGGATGAAATCTTAAATGCAGTAATAAAAAATTGTGGGAATGGCTGGAAAAAATGCAAATATGAGGGTGAAATGACGGTATTCTATCAGATTCAAAGTGACCTTCAAGTCGTTAATAATATGCTTTTCTTTGGAGACAGAGTGGTGGTGCCAAAAGCACTTCGTAATGAAATGTTAGGTGTGGTACATGAAGGTCATTTTGGAGTAAATCGAACGAGAGATCGAGCCAGAGTGACTTTATTTTGGCCAGGTATGTCGAAAGACATAGAGAGAATGATAGAGAGATGCAAGATATGTGAGAAATATAGGTATGCTAATGTAAAGGAACCCCTTATCACACATAAAATTCCAAATTTGCCTTTTCAAAAATTAGGAACTGACATTTTAGAATTTAAGGGTAAAAATTATCTAGTTATAGTGGATTACCTCACAAAATGGTTGGAGGTTATACCTTTAAAAAATAAACAAAGTTCGGACGTCATTGCTGCTTTTAAACGAGTGTTTTCAACACATGGTGTACCAGATACTATTATTTCTGATAATATGCCGTTCTCATCATATGAATGTAAACAGTTTTCAAAGGCATATGATTTCGAATTTAAAACAAGTAGTCCAAAGTATCCTAAATCAAATGGCCTGTCAGAGCGATTTGTACAAACAGCAAAAAACATTTTACGTAAATCGGATGATATAGAAATTGCTCTGATGGAGTACCGAAACACGCCAATCACTGGCCTGCAAAGGTCTCCAGCAGAGCTATTATTTGGAAGGAAACTAAAAACCAAGCTACCTACTGTAGATAGACCACGAACTGAGATAAAAAAGTATAAATGCAAATTGGACAATAAGAATAGGTTAGGTAAGGGTTATTATGATAGAAATGCAAGGACAAAGCCATCAGAGTTTCACAGAGGTGATAACATAGTGTACCGTAATAATGCCAAATGGGAGCCTGCCACAGTAATTAAAAAACATTCTTCACCCAGGTCATATTTAATAAACACCGGGGCCAATGTATTAAGAAGAAATAGTAGTGATTTGCGTAAATCATTTCATGATGGTAAACTCGATAATAATTTCCATGAATTAGATGAACAATTAGGCAATCCCACAGCACCTAATGGAGGAAGTGATAGTGACATTAGTGTTTTAGGTAATAATGCTAAAATACCTATAAATAACCCAGGTCCAAGCAGCTGTACGAGCTCTGCTGTTAGTCCCAAGCAGACTCAGACAGAGGCTAGACCAATTAGGGAGAGAAAAATCCCAGAAAGACTTAAAGGGTATATTGTTTATTAATATTACGTTGTAGGGGTTGGGATTAAGTTGTAGGGGAAGGTGTAATAATAAGAGGTTTTGTACTAAGTATAGATAACACAACATACACCATGTAGTGATGGTTATCTATACGTAGTACTCATAGTTATAGGAAAAGAGCATCGCATTGTGCTACGACATACGACATAATGATAATAGAAGATGAAGCCAAGCGGTGTATTTTAAAAACATCTTTTATAAACAAGTCTTTTAGAAATAAATAATAAGGTTCCATAATTAAACAAGTCGTTTACTTTAATATTATAACACTTACCCGACGTCGAAATAGGAAATTCCACCCTATCAACCACCTTCAAAACACCAAATTTAACGAAACTGAACTTTGAAGATATCTATCGATTGAAAGATATGGCCAACCAATTATCGCCAATCACCGCAATCGAAGAAAAAGAACAATTATCGAACATTATGTCCTACTTAATAGTAAGTCTAGCCATCCTGTTGACAATGTACCTACTATGGAAGTATAGAAACCAACTTAGACCATTTTCCAAATTTTGTACAAGGACCAAAACCAATACCAAATTGCAATAAATCGATGCCAGAACCGAAAATACCAATACCTCGCAGAATACCTCCGGTATCTTCTCAGCTTAAGGAGGGAGGAGTTACATACTGAGAAAACGATGAACTAGACGATTCCCAGGCCAACCTTTCCGAGAAGCCTTATCTCTTGATGATGCTAGTTTTTACAATAATGTTAATGTAATTTTTTAAATAAAGCATTCTTTGACTTGAGCTCGTTAAAGTCAGACGCTGTATTTTCCAAAGTAAAATAAAATTGTTTTTAAAAATAGTTTTCTCTGTTTTTTGAACTTAACTCAATAGTCTATTTCTAATAACCTTATCGATATTTTTTGTATCGAAATATTCTATTATGTTAAGAAATCCTTAAATTCATTAATCCAAAGCAAATTTTATTTATAACCGTAAAAAATAATTTAAATATTTATTAATTTTTAGATTTTTTTAAAGATTTCTGCGAAATTCAAAATTATTTTTTACAGTTATAAATAAAGTTTTCTTTGGATTAATGAATTTAAGGATTTCTTAACATAATAGAATATTTCAATATAAAAAATATCGATAAGGTTATTAGAAATAGACTATTGTAACAGCTGCGGTATCCAAGTGTAAACGAATTTTTTGAATTATTGCTCCAAATTGTCAGAAAAACAAAAGAATATTTCTAGTTGTGGTCACCAGATGTCAGTTTTACTTTAATGAAGCTTTAAGAAAGGAAAAATATGGAAATTTTTAATTCGGAAAAAAATATTTACAAAAATATTCGATTTTATGTTTTTTTAAGTAGATATCCCAAACATTGTATTGAAGGTTCTAATGGAATTCTAAACACTTTTTATTCTTGGAATTTTTTCGATATCTCATCAACTTATCTGATTTATGATGATTTCATATTGGTTTTTTCGACTTTCCCGCCATACCATTGGTCACGTGACGTATGTCAAAATCGATTTTAAGGTTATGGGACATGCACATCCAATCCCCCAAAACAGATTTTTCAATATTCCGCTAATAAAAATTTTTCCCATATGTTGCGAACTCTTTGCCGGTCACTTTATAAGGCCAATTTTCTTATATGATCATATTGATCATATATGAGGCCCTTTATATATGATCATATATATATATTTTTTCCCCGGACAGTAATCTATTCACACGATCTCATTGTCTTATTAGACTGGAATAACTTTGGAAAAATAATGTAACAACTCTAAGACAACTTTACGAATTATCCAACGAAAAAATATAAAAAAATTCTGTTATAATTTATTTATTTATTCACAAAACATTATTCCACAATACATTAATAATTACAAAATAGCCTTAAAATGATTTATAAAGTCTTATACTACGTTTATATACCATAATATATTTTAACTATCAAATGCATATAAGGACCAATGTATAAAAAGACAAGCCGGAAAAAAGCACCTATCTGTGTGCGCTTAGAAAAACAGTACTTATAAGAAAAAAAAACATTATACAAAAATAAAGAAATTCTATTCGACCTAGGTTAGTTCGGAACAGGAAACCTATTATCTTCTAAAAAAGTGACAAAGTTTTCCATATTGCCGAAAATAAATGCTCGACATTTTATCTTAAACATTTTAATTCTAGTAATATTTTTTATATTTAATGGTATAAGATTAAATTTTTTTGGCGCCAAATAATTGACAAATCGAAGATTAATATTAGTGTTACAATTTGGTATAATAATTCTCCTATTAAAAAGTGACAAAGTTTTCTATATTGCCGAAAATAAATGCTCGACATTTTATCTTAAACATTTTAATTCTAGTAATATTTTTTATATTTAATGGTATAAGATTAAATATTTTTGGCGCCAAATAGTTGACAAATCGAAGATTAATATTAGTGTTGCTATTTGGTATAATAATTCTCCTATTAACCTTGCCTCTAGTATGATATGGGTAAAAAATATAATTTTTTAGTTTTTGATTTTTATAAACAAATAAACATATTTCAAGAACATACATAGATCGTACATTAAATACTTCCCTGGTGTAAAGAAGTTGTGTTGAAAAGCGTCTATTTTTTTTATAAAGTACCTTAAGAATATAATTGTGTGCCAAATTTAGGGGTCTTAGAGCATTGCTGTAAAGACCACCCCATACCCCAATACTAACTAACTAAATTTTTTTTTCAAATTAAACTTTCAGTTCCTCGCTAGAAATAAATTCGCTAATTTCACTATCACCATTAAATTTGACCACTTCTTCGGCTTTGATTCGTTCTAACCGGTTCACATATTTCTTAGTCACCTTTAGAAATTCAGTGACACTGACCTCCGCCACTATGCTTTGATAACGCAAGTACACGTCCTCGGCGGAGAGATAAACATTGGGCGGAAAAATAGTTACCAAATCACCGCTGAACTTTTTCTTCTTGACAATATATTCCATGTACTCAGGCAAGGTGGGATATTTTTCAGAATCTTTAACGCAACGAATAAATAAGTTGTACTGAGACAAAGTTCTATGAAACTCTAGCGAATCTACTGGTTCGTAAGTTATGTTAATTCTATTTTTGTCGTCGGGGTTGTTGATAACCATTTTCCTCGATCCTTTGACTAGTTCTGTGTAGAAAGATTTGTTTTTCTCAATAGTAAAGAAGGGCCGGAATGTCTTCTTACATATTTTGAACGTGCCGAGGAACGTGCCTTTATCTGCCTTAGATTTGTTCACATCGCCTGCGTAGTGCATCAAGTGAACATAGTCATTCAAGTTCACTTTTTCTTCTATGACGTCATCGCGCAGCATATCTTTGTGACGCAATTTTAGGTAATTGAGTGTGTTCAGACTGTACGGCTTTTCAATTTCACTGACGAGAAATCCGTTGACGCTTTTGAATATCCCTGTCAATAGATAATAAACTTTTTCTTTACGGGTTGAAATTGTCTTTAAAATCATGACGTATTTGATCAACTCTTTACGTTTCACAAAAGACTCCAAGTCTAGATCGTAATTGAGATACTTTAGTATTTCGACCATCCAATGCGCTACGCCGTAGTACATTCTCAGGCGCTCGTGCTTGAAATTTCGACGATCGTGTTTGAAAATGCACGAGGACAATTCAACGCAGTACCACAACGCAGTTGGCAGCGACACATTTTCTTGAGGATCCAGGGGCAATGATGACAGCCCAATTTTGCAGACTGTTGCGCTGATACGTCGCATCACATATTTTTCGAACTGTCTCGCAACGTTTCTATCCATCCATTCTTTATTTTCGCAGTTTTTCCACAGCACGAAGTAAAATAGACCCATATTAAATTTCACCTTCTTGGAATCGAAATACGTCGCCGACAGAACGTAGTCGTTGTACTCTTTAAACAGCTCTGTGTCTGTAAGCACAAGGCCGCCGTGGAACGGTCTTCGTGTCCGCGGCTCTGTCTTCTTAGTCTTCAGCAACTGTTTGTAAACATTCAAAGTGTAAAAGTAACCGATCGACTCACTGAGGTCAGGATCGTTCATCAAAAACAGAGGGCACTCCATCGCTGATTTGAATTTGCTGAAGCTGGCGGGTGACACTTTATCCGATTCCTTTGTTCTGTGGAAAATGATTTTGTCCAGCAAATTGACTTCCGTTAGAATTACAACAGGAATTCCTTTGTCGTCGTCCAGAATAATGTCGGGGAATTCAATTTCCTGTTCGGCTGTAAAATTTACGTCAACGATCGGCTCCTCTTCAACGAAATCTCCAAATTTGGTATCGAACTTCAACGCGTCAAACGTGTAGGACTTTTTGTCGCTGACAATATAATTGATCAACGTCGAAATGGATATCTCAATGTCAATCTTCTCTTCCGGGTCCCAACCAGTGAGACTTTCGTACCAATCCGTGCGAACAAATTCCCGCAGGAACACTTTTCTGTCCTTTGTTTCCAAGTTCACTTTGGTCTTTTGCGCTTTCGATGACAACTCGTCAAACAGCCGATATCTCAGCTTCTTCAGCTTATCTATTTCTTGCAAAGCTATAGCATTATGTTTGAACTTTCTGATGAACTTCAACCTGACATACGACTTCAGATTCTCTTTTTCAGCTGAAAAATTATCAACGGTGATCTTATCGTAGTCAAACTCTTCAGAAATATCAACGTTATCCAAAAGCTCGTAATTTCGATATACCAAACAGCGACTCTTCAAAAATGACGCAGCTACCGAAAGGTCAACTTCGCTCAAGTTTCTGTTGAATGCATGGAAGACAACTGTTTCGTACTGCATGTTTTCGTTCAATTCAAAACATCTTTCTGTACCCGATTGTATCAAGCCATCAGTTATAATGTACATCAACGTGATTCTGTTATCTTCGCCACAGATATCATAATTTTTTTTAATCCATTCGATAATCGTTTGCGGGTTTGTACACATTCCTCCACTTTTCCGTTCAATGTATGTTTGTACAGTTGTCTCTTCATCTACTTCGTAACACTTGTCTCCCCAGTGCAAGTAAATTATTTTCGATTCCGTAGGCGGTTTGCCGTCGATCAAAAGTTCTTCTTTAATTCTTTCGACGTCACTTTTAAATTGTTTAAAAGTCTTCATCCCGTTGCTGTGGTAGAACTCTTGGCTCTCCGTTGAACCCGAAAAGTCCTTTGCGTAAATATAGTAGTGAACCATTTTGTTTTATTAAATTTTTCTCCTTGTCTTGTTCTTAATGGCTCTGCTCCCTGGGGGCAACTTGCCAGCACATTAAGGGTGATCGTGATGTTGTCTGGTCTGTACCATATCACGACCACTGACTTTTCTTCTTTGCGTACAATGCGGGTTGCTCTGCTTAACTGCTGTTTTAAGGGACTGGAGGTTTAGGTAACGAACACAACATAGGACACCATCTACAAATGGGAAAGGTCAGGGAGTTAGACATGACAGCGCTTGGTGAGTTGAACCTAAGTTCTAGGCAATATATATTTTCTTATTTCCTGAAGTCATTGGCAGGGTTGGCAATATCGAAATTTATTAAATACAAAGGTTCTAGGATAATCAAAAGCGCACATTTTAAAAATATTTTTGGATATACAGGATGCGCCAAAAAAGCGGGGCATCATGAATGTTTTTTTTTAAATGGTACCACCCATTTTTTTATCTCATTGAATTCGGCATAAAATTGTACATAGGATACGCTATTTTATTTTGGTGATTTAAACAACGTTGCCAGATTATTCAATTTTTCCTAAAATTTTCGCGGAAAACATCATATCAAAAAAATTATTTTAAAATATTACTAATCTGAACTAAAAAAGAAAATTTTATATTTTTTAAACCTTAAAGGTGTCCGAATAATTCTACCAAAACAAAGCATTAACACCTTTTACATCGGTACAAATGTAGCAATCTTTAAATAACTATTACTCGTTTTTTTTTTCAAATGGATCACCCTGTATATTATTGTGTCAGTTTACAGATAATTTCAACCTCTTTAAATATGCAATTACAATAAATGCTCTAAAACGCAACGTTCTTTTAATATTTTGTGTTTTATTTAAAAAATGCAAAATATCAGCACTTTCATTAAGTTGGCCATGAGTTGAATAAAAATCAAGACTTCGTACTGTCAAAATCATAATGAATTTATATTTCTGACATATTTGGTGTTAAGATTATAAAAATTGTTTTTTGTTAAAACGCTATGAATTTTTCTACAAACGAATTAGTCGATATGGTTTTCATACTAGGAGCAAGTGACAGAAACTGTCTACTTGCTGCAAGGATTTATCGGGAAACTTATCCTGATAGAAGGCAACTTAGGCAACCAAGAAAAGAGGCATTTGATAAATTAATGGATCGTTTCTCTCGGACAGGGAAAGTGGAATATGAAAAAACTGAAAGAACTAAAAGTGTTTATACAGAAAAAAATTAATTAACCGTGCTGCTGAAAGTAAGTGAAAATCCCCATATCTCCCAAAGAATAATTTCAAATGAAACGGATATAAAACGTTGTACTGTCCAAAATATTTTGAGTAAAAATAAAATGCACCCATATCACATTCAACTGATGCAAGAGCTGAACGATCAAGACTATGGAACCAGAAGGCGAACCACGAACAATCGCTTTTATATCGATCGACAAGGAGAAGTCGATCGCCTTCTTGTCGAAGCGATCGAGATTTCGTACCACGGTTAATCTACTTATCGAAATCGTCTTCTGTTCGGGCGTTTCCGTTTTGTCGATAAAGACTTATTATCCATTTTAAAAATATTTCCTATAATTCCCCGTTCATGATTAAAAGCCAGTAATTAACAATAAAAAGAAGAAGAATATAGGCAGCGTTGCCACAGGTGGCTCGTTCGAGCCAGATTTGGCTCTTTTGGACTCAAAGCTACTCGTTGGCTCCTCTTTATTAAAACTGACTCTTTATTAGAATTCGGTTAATTTTTTTGTTGATTTCGAGGTCGATCTGTTGAGTTTGACTATTTTGAGTATTGCTGAAGTGAAATTGAACTGAGTGAACGCAGAATGTCGCAGTACGGATCGTTGTTGGGATGGAGTAACATAACATAACGGTTACGAAACATATTCACGAACACACCCCGCCGAGCAACCGGATCAGAAGTGGAACCACAGACAATCGTAATCGACAAGTTCCCCTTACGTCTTTCCCCGTCTCGCCTTGGCTCAAGGTCAATCTACATAAATAGCCACCACAGACAATCGCTTTATCCAACTTAACGATTTTATCGCATCGAAAGAAGTCGACTGACAAGTGGACCACCACCACCGATATAACATCGGTGGTGGTGAGTGGACGCCGCTAAAGCTTGTCGACGAACAACCTAACCTCAGAAATCGTGTTTGTTTACTTTGTTTTGAGTTTTAAATGGTTTTTCGCATTTTGGTGGTTTAATAATAATATATTATTATAATTATAATACTAATATTATTATATATCTTTATTCTCAACCAACTTAAAAAGTTTATTACAGAGAATATAACACCAAATATATAATAATATAAAATCACAAATAATCATGTTTACTGTTAATAACTCCATCAAAATTATTTCAAAAATATATATATAATAAGATTATCATTTACGAATAATAATAATAATAATAATAATAATAATAATAATAATAGGTTAAAGTTAGTTTAGTTTCAAAATTTTTTGGTATTTTTAGTTTTTGTTTAAAAATCCATAACTTCGATATTTCTTAAATTTTTTTCGGTAAACTGTTGCAAATTGTTATTCCTTTATATAATACTAATCATTGGCTAAAAGTACTCTTTACCATAGGTGTATGAATATCATTGTTTTTGTCTCGTGATGTAAATAATGTTTGTCGAAGGAAATATTATATTCGATTGTTTTTCTTTAATAATAATAGAGTGTATTAGAATACATAGTTTTAATTTATAAAGCTTTCTAAAATTAAATATCCGTTTAGTTCATACAAATTTATAGGTTTTTCGGAAAAAGCGAAAAACACAGTAAGTAGGTATGTACCTACATGAAGTTTTCTGTTTTTAGACAATGGAGTCTGCAGTAAAAAGAATGAGAGTAAATTCCAGGCATTGGGTTTTACTCCTAGATATCTTAGAGGTGCATCCTGAAATGATTACAGGCAAATTTGTGTGCCAAAATGCTAAACAAAAATATCTGGAGTTGTGGAAGGATGCAGCCACAAAATAAAATGCGTTGGGCCTAGGGGAAAAAACCCTGATAAATGAAAGCTTGCTGTGCAAAACTGAAAATATAAAACAAAAATGAAGGTGGCGGAAATAAAAACATTTTATTAGATAATATACAAGAAAAATTATTAAAAACTTAAAATTCAGAGACTACAATAAACAGTAAACAAACACAAATACCAAAACAATTTAAAAATATAACCTATATTCTTCTTCTTTTTATTGTTAATTACTGGCTTTTAATCATAAACTAGGAATTATAGGAAATGTTTTTAAAATGGATAATAAGTCTTTATCGACAAAGCGGAACCGCCCGAACAGAAGACGATTTCGATAAGTAGATTAACCGTGGTACGAAATCTCGATCGCTTCGACAAGAAGGCGATCGACTTCTCCTTGTCGATCGATATAAAAGCGATTGTTCGTGGTTCGCCTTCAGGTCAGCTAGAGAGCAAAACCGCGAACGCACCCCAACCGCTGTGAGCTATCAACAGTGTCACTTGTCTTGTCAGCGTCATATGTTTGACATTTTATGATGATGTATGTTTTGTTTTCACTCAAATTTTTGGGAACCGGTAACTGTTACAATAATTTATGTTTTTGTTGTGACGTGTACCTAACAAATAAAATAAATGTTGTTTGAACTCATTAATGATTGTTCCTAATTTCTAACAAGACGGTTCATAAACCTGACACTTACGGAAAATCAATTTACAGGTTTGAATTTCCCTCTGAAATAGTTCTGACGTTAGTACGTTAGCGCCACATGAACATTTTTAAGCTGTTTTTTTGTTTAACTTGAAATCGTCCCAATTATAGGAACCACTTGGTCGAAATCTGTCAAACCGAGGAACAAAAGAATTTACGTCATTCATGGCGTAGTTGGCCACTTTACAATTTAACTTATAATGCAAAAAAAGCATCTGTCAAAGTGACTGAAATTTTTTGAAGTCGCGCATTCAGTGTGAAAATGTGTGTACACAACTGACACAACATTCTGGGTTTGCGTGTTGGGTCTGTTCACTGTAAGGATTTGAGTCTGCGCATGCGTTTATTTCCGAATCCGTTCTGAATACTTACCGAAAACAATGAATTCTGTTGAATATTTACTTGAAATACAAGCTAGTCATATGAGTACTTAAAAATATAATATTTCCAATTCCAAAAATCACCAATAAATATTTTTTGTTTGAAAAAGCTCGTTCCGGTATGAATTTGGCTCGTTTTCTTCACATCATCTGACTCGAAAAAAAAAATGCTTGTGGCAACACTGAATATAGGTTATATTTTTAAATTGTTTTGGTATTTGTGTTTGTTTACTGTTTATTGTAGTCTCTAAATTTTAAGTTTTTAATAATTTTTCTTGTATATTATCTAATAAAATGTTTTTATTTCCGCCACCTTCATTTTTGTTTTATATTTTCAGTTTTGCACAGCAAGCTTTCATTTATCATGGTTTTTTCCCCTAGGCCCAACGCATTTTATTTTGTGGCTGCATCCTTCCACAACTCCAGAGATTTTTGTTTAGCAAAGACGTAAGGGGAAATTGTCGATTACGATTGTCTGTGGTTCCACTTCTGAGTTACTTTCTGTGAATGGGCTCAAGAAAAAAATTCAGCCAGACAGGTATTTTTTCAATTATGTATTGTTCGTTGACAAAGACATTCCATAAGAATGGAAATGTCAACAGGCATAATTTCCATTATTATGCAACCGCCAACCCACATTTTATTAGAACTCACAGTCAAACCAGATGGTCGCTAAATGCGTGGGGTGGGATAGTTGGAAATTATGTCATTGGTCCTTATTTTTTTGAAACACGAGTAACTGGACAAGTCTATTTGAATTTTTTTGCAAAATGAGTTACCACGCTTGTTAAATAATTTACCAAATTTTCTAAAAGAAAGAATGTGTTATTTGCATGATGGAGATCCAGTCCACCATACGGCACCAATCCATGAACATTTAAATAATGAGCTTCCCAATAGATGGATAGGCAGAGGTGGACCATTTCAATGGCCACCTCGATCTCCAGACTTAACAAAAATGGACTTCTTTTTGTGGGGATACGTCAAAGATAAAGTGTATATAGTTCCTCCAACCACAAAAGATAATATGAAGAACCGCATCATACAAGTTTTTCGGAATATCAACAAAAATGTATTGGATGAAGTTAGCAGATCATTTTAAGAACGCGTAGAGATCTGTTTAGATGTTAACGGAGGTCATATTGAACATTTGTTATAGTTTTTTTTTTATTGAGTTGTTATAATTTATTATTTTTTTGTTCAACTTATGGCCATTTTAATGAAAGTGCCAATATTTTGCATTTTTTAAATAAAACATAAAATATTAAAAGAACGTTGGGTTTTAGAGCATTTATTGTAATTGCATATTTAAAGAGGTTGAAATTATCTGTAAACTGACACAATAATATACAGGGGGATCCATTTGAAAAAAAAACGAGTAATAGTTATTTAAAGATTGCCACATTTGTACCGATGTAAAAGACACCCTGTATACGATGTTAATGTTTTGTTTTGGTAGAACTATTCGGACACCTTTAAGGTTTAAAAAAATATAAAATTTTCTTTTTTAGTTCAGATTAGTAATATTTTAAAATAATTTTTTTGATATGATGTTTTCCGCGAAAATTTTAGGAAAAATTAAATAATCTGGCAACGTTGTATAAATCACCAAAATAAAATAGCGTATCCTATGTACAATTTTATGCCGAATTCAATGAGATAAGAAAAAATGGGTGGTACCATTTAAAAAAAAACATTCATGATGCCCCGCTTTTTTGGCGCATCCTGTATATCCAAAAATATTTTTAAAATGTGCGCTTTTGAATATCCTAGAATCTTTGTATTTAATAAATTTCGATATTTCTAAGAACAACGGAGATATTGGACTTCCTCATACTAAACAACCACCCTGTATATCAATATTTTTTTTTCTAAAATTCTATTCATCGGTATAAAAATATGGCCCCGCTGCTGCTGAGCCGGCAACAGCGTATTATGCTGCTTACGATGCGGTGATTCCCCGTCTTTCCGAGACGTTGACCACCTGTTGTTCTTTGCCGCGTGGCATTTTTATTACGATGTCTGATTAAACGGAGCAACATTTTGCTGTTTGTTTTATGAAATAAAAATTTTACAATGCCAAAAATAAAAAAAAACAGTTTGGGTTCATTTTAATTTAATTAACAAGCCCAGTAATTCTGGGTTCAGGCGCGTATTTGAGGGGGGATAATGGGGGTAGTCCCCCCCCCCATGAGCCATTTTTTTTTTAAATTGGACAGTTGGAAATCGAGAGCAGTAAATAAAAAATTTTGATTGATTTTCTTGTGAAAAAAACTTTATCATTAAAAAAAATCTCACACCCCCCCCAAAGATCAACTCCAGATACGCGCCTGTCTGGGTTTTAAGTTGAACCATAGTTAAAAACAAAAATATAATAATATGATGTGTTCATATTCATAAACTTGTATTTTTTACCTACATTTTACATTTCTAAGATAGGAGTACTAAAAAAAACTGTTATTGTGATAGCAACTATCATTGAATAGAATTGGAATACAAATTACAGGTTCATAACATGTTTATAGTACATTAAGTGAGTTTGAATTTTTAAAATATATCTTTACAGAAAACAGATGAAATAATTTAAAGATATTATATAAAAATAAAAATAAATATCCAAATTTGGATATATATCGATATACAGGGTGACAATTTAAAAACTTGAAATGGCCATATCTTAGGAACGAAAAACTGAAGAAAAAAACGGAAAAAACAGTTTCTATAAAACGAAGGGGGAACAAGAACAAGCATATTATCCCACCCTTATCTGCAACCCCTTGGACAGGGTGAGATACAACCCTAAAATCTTAAATAGAAAGGGGGGTCGAGTGATACATCATTTTGAAGCTCTTGAAAAATGCTTTCCAATGGTACCATAAAAAGCTACATTTCAGGAAATTCTTCTCTGTTTATTTAGGAAAACAATAAATGAAAACACAATTTTGAAATTTTTTATTATTATTTAATTAAATGTTCAAAATGATTTCCGTTGTTTTGAAGACAATAATAAAGCCTACTTTCAAATTCTTCACGTGGATATAGCACGGCATTCCTGAACTATTCTATGCTGAAGTTGCTCTAGTGACTCAGGTTGCGTTTTAAAAACCACAGATTTTAGGTGACCCCATAAAAAGAAGTCAAGAGGTGTTAGGTCCGGGGATCTAGGTGACCATTCAACAGGACCTCTTCCCCCAATCCACTGGTTGGGATAATTATCATCCAACCACTGCCTAACGGGAACTACATAATGCGGAGGTGCTCCATCCTGTTGGAAATGTAGTAAGCGTTCTTCTATAGATAAATTTACGAGTATGTCCCTCTGATTTTCTAATTCTCGCACTATTAGTGGTTCGATAGACCTCTGTAGTATTTCAGCATACCTGTCGCCATTTAAATTTCCTTGTATCAATATTGGGCCGATAATACCATCTCCCAATATACCAGCCCAAACATTAATTTTCTGGGGGTACTGGGTATGCCCTTCTCTAAATACGTGGGGGTTTTCGTCATTCCAGTAACGACAGTTTTGCTTATTAACACGCCCATTTAAATAAAAGGTACACTCATCACTGAAGCAAATATTTTTACTGAATTCTTCTGTCCGGGTCGTCGTCACCAAGTTCTTGCAGTATGTGCAGTTTATAGGGATAAAACTTATGAAATTTAAGTACCTTTCTTATTGATTCACGATATAATCCAGTTGCTACAGCTGCTTGACGAGTTGATAAAGTTGAATTCATTGCAAACTGCCCCAGAATTTCAATTTGCGCTGCTTCGTCGGCTAGTCTCGGTTGATTTATCGTTTTATTCGCGACAGAACCAGTTTCTTCAAATTTGGCTACTAGTTGGCGAACATACTCCGGGCTTAAATTTTGACCTGGATGCCTTTCGTTAAAACGTTGAGCTGTCCATAAGAAACATTGATCCTGGGAACCATAAATGAAAATAATTTCTACACGTTCAGCTGTGCTGTACACCATTGTTAAAGATAAGAAGTGTTGCTTTTCGTTTAAACTGAACCGAAAGTCAACTGTTCTTAAAATAATAATACTAGTACAAATTACTTTTAAAGTAAATTCTGTGATAATAAAATGCGAATATTTATAAAAAAAAAATTTTTTCGACAAAAAAACCATAGCAAATAAACCAAAACAAAATACCTAGGCTTAAAATGTTTAGAATTCGTAAAAGATATCTCTTAATATGCCAGGATATTGGTAGCAATCATTTTGAACTTTTAATTAAATAATAATAAAAAATTTCAAAATTGTGTTTTCATTTATTGTTTTCCCTAATAAACAGAGAAGAATTTCCTGAAATGTAACTTTCTATGGTACCATTGGAAAGCATTTTTCAAGAGCTTCAAAATGATGTATCACTCGACCCCCCCTTTCTATTTAAGATTTCAGGGGTGTATCTCACCCTGTCCAAGGGGTTGCAGATAAGGGTGGGATAATACGCTTGTTTTTGTTCCCCCCTTCGTTTTATAGAAACTGTTTTTTGCGTTTTTTTCTTCAGTTTTTCGTTCCTAAGATATGGCCATTTCAAGTTTTTAAATTGTCACCCTGTTATCGGATATTTGGATATTTATATAAATATCATGATATTTGCCAACCCTGAATAACGCGATTAGCCAACGTAAATTCTCAAAAGAAATTATAAAATAAACAATAAAGGTTTTTTTTATATATAATTTAATTTTATTACGGTTAATAAACTGCATCATTATTTTAATAGTCTTTTCATTCGGGTTGTAATGAAGAGTATTGAGATTAAGAGGGAGCTGCATACCAATTTTCCTCATTATCTCGTACAAATCAAACCCAGGGATGTTGTTTATTGGGCATTCTAGGAAAATGTGATCCAAGTCGTCTATTTGTTGGCAGTCGTATTCAGGGCTGTCTTTGATACCAATCCTGAATAAGTGGAGGTTGGTTAGGCAGTGTCCTGATCGCATCCTGATTATTGTGGTAATGTAACGTCTATCGGTGAACTCCATTTTATTGAACCTTCTGGATTTTGGAAAATCCTCTTTTGATCCAGCGTAATTTCTCCCCTTAATCTTCAGTGAATTTTTCCATACTGAGTTGTGTTCTTCCAGGAATGTTCCACTGGAGAATTTTTACCTTTATTCTTGGCTCCATTTTTTATTTTATTTTATTTTTAAAACCTCCTTTTAAAATGGAGAGTCTAGCTCCATTTGAGGAGTTTGTGGGGCGGTGTAATTTAGGTATGTTAGCAATAGGTCAACTATTGTATGTTGTTGGTCTTGTGAAATGTTTGAAAATATTTTATAAATGTTAGGCACTGGATCATTATCATGAATATTTTGCTGGGCACTACTAGGCATGTTGGTTATTTGAGAAGCATTACTTGGGCCGCTTGCAGGTAGGCATGTAGGCAATGGTCGGATTAGGACAGGTTTTGTCTCGAGTTAGGAAAGTATAGGGCCTCTTCATGGGCTCTACGATCGTAGCCCTTTGGGGTCCTCTCACTTCTGCGAAGGGTAAACCGCAGGTAAATTTTGTACACCAGATTACACAAAACCGCATGATTTCACAGATTACACAGTTGATTACACGGATTTTACAATGATTACACAAGATTTCACAAAATTATATGTAGATTTCATGGATTACACAAGATTTCACACGAGGGGTAATTCACTGGCGAAAATGGTGTACAACTTCTAGAAAATACAAAATAAAATACGAGGAAAATGCAGAAAATACGAAGAAAATACGAAGAAAATACAGGAAATACAAATACAATACGAGAAAAATACAAAAATTACGAATAAAATACAGGCAACATAAGGAAAATATAGAAAAAACGCGCGGCAATCAATTTGGCAATGACGTAAAGTCGTTGGAAGATCTGACAACGCTGCCGGGTTTTCCACGGTTTATTATTAATAGGTTATGTAGTCCACGGTTTTGTGTTACTGTTTTGTATTATTGTGACATTCTTGTGCTCGCCTGTCTTTTCACTAACTTTAACCTACCTACTTTTAGGTACCTACTTATGTGTAAGTATATTTTTCTACTGACGTTTTATAATAACCTCTTGTCGATTGTCATTATGGTTTTTTAATAACCTCCTTTTAAGCACAGCGTGCTTAAAAAACTTTTAAGCACGTTACCAGGAGCAACGTGCTTAAATTAAAGTAACGCAGGTAATTATTTACAATTAAAACGTAACCACAGACTAGGTATAATTTAATATTTTTTGGCAAGTGTCAATGAAACATATAGGTAATAAAATGTTAGTAAAATTAAGTTTTTTATTATAAAACCTCAGTAGAAAAAATAGAGACTTTTTGCACCTCTTAAATTAATATCAGTTTTTAGCTCCGTTATGGTTAACTTTATTAAACATAACGAGTAGCGCCACTGTTAAAACCAGAGATTTTGCAGCGCCTATACGTTCTGTCTGTAGTTATTAAGTTGGCGCCGGCGCACCTAAACAAAATAAAATACCTAACCTAACAATAATTTGATTAAGTTGTATATTTTAATGTAAAGCTACTATTGCTTTGGATTTTAAGTAATCGCTTATCACAATTTTAATTCATAGCAATGATGCTTGATAACTTTTGTATGTTTCGGCAACCATGCAGTTTAAGCATAACCATAAGGATAACGATAAGCTCTTCCTTATCCTTCCGTAAATAACGGAGTCCGTTATGGTTATTAACCATAGCGGATCACCTTTCTGACATTGCGCATGCTCAGAATAACCATAACGACAAACGAATGACGAATTAAGAGGTGCAAAAAGTCTCTAATATTGTATACAATACGTTACGAAACAATGTCTTTTAGTCACTTTGACGTGTTGTCCAACTCGGCTTTGCCTCGTTGGACAATTTCACGTCGCGTGCCTAAAAGACACTCATTTCGCAACTTATTGTATAAATAGCTATTTCGAGTGTTCACAATTAATTTTAGTGACGTATAAATAAATTAAACGGTTATGTATGTGAAATAAAAATATTTTTTTAAATTATCGAATACTGGCAAACACTCGAAACACATTTATTCATTAGAGTTCCCTACAATTATTTTTCTTTGTTTCTGTGCGCAGATATTGCATTAGCCCCAAAAATCACTGAAAACAATATAACGCCAAAGACGGTGAGTCAGGTAGCCGCATTAAGGTGGTAGTTCACTAGTATATTTTTTACGATAACGAGGAGTTATACGAGCGAGCTGAAACGAGCATAAAAGTGGTCTTAAAAAAATTGAAAAAATTATAGGCGTATTCCTTCTAGGGCGGAGATTTCGGGAAAAATAAGCAAAAAATTTCGCTGTCAAAATTTGACACCTCGTGGGCTTGCGGCGAAAAGTCAAAATATGAAGTTTCGAGAAAATGCCATTTAAAAAATTACTTAAGTAGACATTTGTCGTTTAAATCCAAATAATGAAACAAATATTTAAGTTTTAAGTTTGGATTATAGAAAATGTATACTGTTTCTTTAACATTTTTTAACAAAATAATGTTACATGAATTTAATTTTTTGCGTAAAAATAGAAAAATACAAGTGGTGTGACTTATGACCGTATGCACCAAGGCCAGTTAATCATGACTAGCTTATAATCATGATTAAATATCTCAATTAAGAAAATTTCCAATGCGCCAGCACTGCTCAGGAACTTAATCACGATTAAAGTTAACCAGCCAATCTTGATGGGTTATGTATTTAATCATGATTAAAAGGTTATATTCGTGTTTTGTTTTGAAATTTGTCTCGAATTTTCAATAATAAAATTAAAATGGGAGACGAAATCATCTTCGATGATGATTTTAATGTAATGGATATTTTCAATGATGGCTTTCCGAGAGCTAGAAAGACCTCGGAGACAAAATTATTGTGATTTGATAGATAAATAGGGTTTGTTCAGCTAACACAGTTCTTTTCTTTTTCGGATCTAATATATTATTTTCTTCCTCACCAGTCAAACCCTTTTTTTCTGTGCGTCAAAAAACTCCATGACTCTAGATGCCGAAGTGTGAAATTGGGGGTTTCATGCGCAAAACAGCCAAACTGGAAAAAGTTTTCGGAAAAGTTGAAAAAACAACAAAAAGAAAACATAACCACAACTGTCAATCTGCTTGGTGTTTCTGGTCACAGAAAAATAAAGGGTTTATTTTTCTGGTTGATGGCACGAATTTTTGCATGTGAGCTACGTTGCCAAATCGAGGTTTTAATTTTACCCTGATTACAAAACCCACATATCCTTTTAGTTGGTGCATAGGCTGTTTTATTTAATCACGGTTACCTGGTTAATCACGATCACCTAATCATGCCTAATGGGTAAAATGGTGCATACGGTCATTAATGAGTTTTAAATTTGATCATGTTTTATTAGAGGACTGACTTATTAAAAAAAATTATATTTTATATTAGGTACTGCAGCTCCAACTTAATGCTTTTTGATAGCTGCATTATTTTATTTGTCGATTTGAATACATTGCGGTAGATTTTTGTAGTCTCTAACACTTGAACAACTTAAAACTGACACAGAATAAAAGTAACTTATTATTTTTAGGTTAGAAAATGAATTTAATTTTGGCATATAAAACTCATTAAGGTGGGAGTATCAACATGCTTGCCATCCTATAACCTATTTCGCGTAGATTTATCTATGTTATCTAGCTTTTATACAAAATTTAAAGAAAATCAGTATCGACTTGATATTCTATAGGAAATAATTGACATATTTAATAAATATCCAGGAATTTCATAACTTATTTTAGGAGAATTGTATAACGAAAAATATCGGGTAAGATTTTTTTAAACATTATTATGTCATTGCAATAACATGTTCTTTCATTATACAATTCTCCCAAAATTAGCAATGAAATAAATTGATATCATTGTAATATATCAGATATTACCTAAGTAATGTGCCGACGATACTGATTTTATTTAAATGTTAGTTTAAAAAATAATAAACCTAAAAAAACAAAGCGAAATAGGTTATAGGTTGGTAATAAATTGAACGATGTTGAGAATTCAACCTGAAGTCAGATTTTGCCGCAGCACCCGATCTGACACAATAAAATTGACCAAGTCACTTTTAGTGAGTTCTCGCATTAACTACCAAAGGACAATATTGACTTAATGTGATTCTTAATAATATGCTCATTCTGGTTACTTAGTGAGTTTTTCAACGAAGATACATGGTAATATGTTAGACCTAAATCAGACTTTAATGAAAATATATATAAATGTCAAAACTGGAAAAATATGACTTAATGAGTTTTCGCCGCAAGCCCACGAACTGTCAATGTCAAATTTTTTTTTAATTTTTTTTAAAAAATAGGACGACGTGATTCCCTTCGTTTTGGAAAGATAAATGGAAAAAAAAGTTTCGTAAAAATCGTATGTACCGTGCGAGCTGCAGCCTCTGCCTAAACTATTTGTCAAAATTTTCTTTCGCTCTAGCTTCCTTATAGTTTATCCGATTTTGACAAAATTTGGTATGGAGGCTAAGGTAGTGGTATACTACAGAACGTATATCTCAGATCTGTCAAAATGTGAAATTTCGAAGTTTTCCATATCTGTCAAAAAAAAATAGCAGGTCGATAGATAGTGACCCAAGGAATACGGGAAAATACGCAAAAAATTCTCCTGTCAAATTTTAAATCATGATTTAAATCACTTGATTTAATGATCCTATTTATTTTTAATTCAGAACAATGAACAATATAACATATTAAAAAAATATTTTCAAAAATCAACAGTATAAGTAATTATAGAACTCGCGCTTTTAAGAAATAAAAAATTAGTAGGTGTACCTATATAATACATAATATAATCTTTAGAAGCGCGTTCTGACAATATTTTGGGTATATAGAATTTAGATCTACTATATTGTTAGACAGACATTAAAATAATTTCTATTAAATTAGAAAGAGAGAAAAATGTTTTTTTTTTAATAAAATCTAATAAAATCAATAAAAATCAAAAAAATCAATGATTTTTGATTTTTTTAATAAGAATCAAATTTTGCCCAACCCTGTTGTATAGTATTTGACGCAGAGAATTCGAGAAAAATACGCAAAAAATTCTCCTGTCAAAATTTGACACCTGTCAAAGCAAGCAAATGCAGAAAATGCTACGAAAACACAGAAACTTATATTTTATGAAATATGAAAAACATCGCAAATAAGAGTACGGAAAATGGTGTAAGTACAAATTTTTCATCAGTGAATTATCCCGATGCACTGGCGAAAGTGGTGTACAAGTTCTAGAAAATACGGAAAATACCAGGAGAATACGAGAAAAATTAAGAAAATACAAGAAAAATTAAGAAAATACAAGGAAAACACATAAAATACGATGAAAATACAGAAAATACGAAGAAAATTAGGCAATATGGAAAATGGTGTACAAATTTTTCCTCAGTGAATTACCCCTTTGATTTCACAGGACTTGTACACCAGTTTCTCACTGCGGTGTACCCTCGCTCTTCTGGCACTTGAATCTATTGCTTGCCGGTATGATCTTTTATTGTTGTCTACGTTGTTCCTTCTGTGTGCTATATCTATTAGGTTTTCATTTGATTTGTTGCTCTTTTGGTTATTTCGGTTAATACTTTTTAACTCAGGGAAGTCTGCCGGGTGGCATGTAAATGTACTATCATTGTAATTATTGTCATTGTATTGTAGGTTTTCTTCCAAAGCTTATTTGCATCAAAGTATGTTAAATTTTGGAAGGCCATAAGTTTTTTGATATTTTGCTGCCTAGCATATACGGGACATTTTTTTGATGTTGATTTATGTTCTTGACTTTTGCAGAAGATGCATTTATTGGTACAGCTGAATAGTTGTACGTTGTTAGTATTGGATCTATGCATCTCTAATTCACCGCAATTAAAACATTTTTCTTTACCCTTGCATAGCTTTTTTGTGTGTCCAAACAAGAGGTATTGGTAGCATTGAGTAACTGGAGCAACATATGGAACCACTTCCAAATTTAAACCATAGATTTCAATGTATTTTGGTAGGGCAGTGCCCTCAAAAGTGTGTTAGTTGGTTTATATGTTACTTCTCTGTTGTGTTCGTTCACTATTTTTCTGTTCATTCTTTTAATTTGTAAAACTTTCGTTGGCGAACATACGGCACCTGCCGTGCCTAATAATTCTTCTTCGGTGAAGCCTTTATCGACTCGTCTAACAATGCCCTTGCATGACACAAAATTGTATGGAATAAAAATTTTGTACCCTCTTTCCAGAAGATTCTTATTGTTAACAAATTGATTTGCAGCTATAAATTTTGTGAATTCCACGCCGATACGATTTAAACCTTTATTGTCTATTTTTTTTTAAATCTCTCAATTAAATTAAATATTTCCCTTGCGATTTTTAAGTGATTAAATCGGCCAATATTATTTCCCGATTCGGTTGTAGACTATATATATATACCATAAACGGTCCTATATCATTACAATTGTACAAATTTTGTTGAACTTTTTCATTATTGTTATCAGATACTTTTTTGTAGGTCAAGCCTTGGTTTTTTTTTACATTATTTACCGCATTAAATACCAATGATGTTATTAATTTCATCTCTTGAGGGAGGTTTAAGACCTCCCCCAGGATCTAGGATCATTCATCCCTCTAGCCTTATTCTATCAATTGAAAATAAGGTTCCACTCACCAGGTTCCAAGAGAAACAAAACGCACAAAAAAGGATACAATAACCCTCAAATTAGTCACTACGCACGGTGATAGCAGCTGCTTGCAGCCAAGTAATCAGAATTTAAAATTTTATTAAATTTTTCTCCTTTTAAAGTGATAAGTGATGCAACGCTGCGCAAGAACACAGAAAAATAAAGGGTTTAGCAAGAATGATACACTTGTTGGTGTTTTGTGGTGATACTATGGAGAACAGAACTATAGGGTTCAGAGCATAGATAAAGGTTTATAGGGGGGTTCAGAGCTACGAATAAAGAATATAAATACAAAGGAAGTAGGGTATTGTAGATTGAGTTGTCCGGGATGGGGGCCGATGGCGGCAACATTTGACGCATGCGCGTTTCCGGTCCACCTGTGGCGTATCATTAAAATGGTAATAATAAAATGATTAATGAAATTTTATTTGACGAAAAAAATAGAAAAAATATTTAGATTCATATATACCTATAAGTTACGTTAAGGTTGATGTAATAAAACAATACAACTATTTCTTTTAATTATTTATTTAAATAAGGTAACGGAGGTGAAAGGGTCCTTAATGTAAATATCTGGTTAAATAACTAAAAAACACCTATTATACATTCAAAAAAAATTGCAGGAAACAAATTGTTTCAGATAATAAATACTGATGAAGGCAAAATTATTGCCAAAACGTCTACGTTAAAAAATAAAATTTTAAAAAACCTTACTATTTCTTCATGAACCAAATCACAAGAAAATAATAAAATATAATATAATATAATATAGTCCTGTTTATTATATATACCTAAATAATATTAATGAGATTTCTAGTATACAAGAAAATTGTCAAATGACAAACTATGCAGATAAAACAAACATTTTATTTATTTCTAGTATCAACAACTTAACAAGTTAATTATAGATACATAAACCCCATTTCTAAAAGCTATCCTAAGCTATAATAAATATTCAATTAGCATTTGCCTAAGCAGTTCATTCCTTAATTTTAATTTTTCATAGTTTAAATTATATATTATGTCAATGTCTCCACAATATTTATTAAAATAGAGCACAGACTTATAAGTGGTGAGTTTTTGAATAGATTTGTCCTCGGTGTAGGAATATAAAATACATGTGCGGATCTAGTATTGACCAAGCCTATTCTAAACGGAAGCAGTCCTAAGAACTCTTTATTATCTATTTTGTCTCTAATTATTTTATATAAGAAAATAATTCTTGCTTCTATACGCAATAGTCTTAAAGAAGGGAAATTAAACAAAGTACACAAAAGCCCTTGATCTGTACCTCTTGGCGGATAAACTGAAAATGACTTGTAGTACGAAAATTTTAAAAATTTACGCTGAATATATTTTAAAAGAGTAATCTTATTGGCATACTGAGGATCCCAAATAGTGCATGCATACTAAAGTTTTATAATTACCAGGGATTAATATAAAGTTATTATGGCGTTAACATTTTTAAAGTATTTACAAGTTCTTATAATAAATCCTAGCATATAAAGACCATGAGCTTCTCGAGCATCATATTTAACAATTATGATTGAAGTAAATAATTATTGGTTTTCCAAAGATAAACTGATATTAAATAAATCAAATACCATTATCACCTTGTTTAAGACTAACCGATACACTTTGGAGAATCCGGAAACAGTAACCATTAATGATTTTCATATAAGATTAAAGGAAGATACTAAAATCTTAGGTGTGTTGTTGGATAGTAAAATGTTCTGGAAGAGCCATGTCCTGGAAGAGTTATGTCCAATATGTTGTAACCAGAAGGTGTTCCAGTTAGATTCACAGTAGGATAATTATCTTCAGGCAGGTTTTGACATGGTGTCTTATAAGATATTGCATAGGAACGTACCTGCCAAAAAAATATAAGTTTTTTAATTATCTGTTTGGCACCTTTACCCAATGACACAAAAGTACCTATAACGTGATACTACCTCTCTTTGTAAATTTTTTTTATATTTTGATATGAATTTCTTTGAATGATAGAAGGTTTGGGACTAGCTTAAAATTTATTTTTTTAATCAATGGTATCTCCAGTCGTCCTCAGGTGAATATTGGGAAAATGTTTCTATCATTCTAGAAACATCATTGTCTTCAATCTTTAAATAGGAATTTCTTTGTTTATCGTACCTACACTCCCATATTTTATAACATTCTTTATCCATGGGTTAAAAATTTTAAAAGTAGATTAAACCAATAAAACATCTAAAAACTTTTATCGATACATAATTTATGAAATAGTGACAAAGCAGCTTCCTCAGAAGCATAAATAATGCAGAATTAATTGTATTCATATTCTTAAGTACCTACCTACCTACATATTTTCCAATATATTATGTAATGACCCGATACAATAGCTTCAAAACTTACATTTTTTAACCTGGCTACTTCAAAAGTAGGCACTACTGCAGTTGGGACCAATCTAACTTTCAATCTTGAAGTTCTGTCAAAGCAATCTTCAGAAAAATGCTCCAAGCAAAGAACTCTATTTCGTGTAGGATCCCAATCACTTCGGTTTACAATTTTCAACCATGCCTTTTTTCTTAGGTAATTATTTGGTAAACTAAAAACCAATAAGTATTTTTAATTTCTTTTCTGTAGAAATGAACAAACCCAGTCGATTAATAAATAAACAATATTTTTCTGGATTTATAAGACGAACGCCCATGAATGACGAATGACATGCGAGGTTCGGAGGTTGTGTATTTTGATATTAAATTAAAATATTTACATTTTTTTTCTCTACAGATTAAAAAAGTTTATATATCTAAACATAAACTTACCGATGAAATGTAATGCCCAGTTTTTTACTTCCTAGCGTTTGGGAGCACCCACAAGCAGCACAATTAACCATATTTATAGCTTATTAATTAACCCATAATACCAACCAATTAAACTGTTTTAATCGCTGTCCAGTGCTAAAAGTATACTCCACTGTCACATGTGTCGATGGTTCAGAGGTATCGAACTGGCAATGCTGCAAAATTTTGTTGGCAACACTTGACGTGGATGTATGGAGGACTTTCTCTTACTTAACACCGCCGCCCGAAAGACATCTTAATACCGCTTGTTTGATAACTTGTCCTGCCGAAACGCTTACCTGCATATTACCGGTAAAATTCCTTTAAATATATCCACCTACCGTTTCCCAGGAATACCTGCTTTGTTTCCTGCTTAGTAGCGAGTTATTGGTTCCCGTAACTTACGAAGAAATCTGTTTATTTTTAGGGTAGTATTTGTGCTTTATTATATTAACTTGTATTTTATTTTTGAATTCTCTTGCCCAGAAATAATAAAATTATTTTACATTTCCCGACATAGGTGTGTTTTATTTTTATTTCCCATAGGAACTTAGAGACGTGAATGACTGTTATCTGTATATGCGCTAATAGAACTCTGTCTCCAACTGTTTAAAGGTTACCCAGGGCTCCGGGGGTTCTGATTTTCCCTAAAAATTAAAATCAGTGACGCTCGAGTAAAACTCCGTTCATTTTTGTATATTCTCTTTAATTCCGCCCACAGAACGCTTTAGAAGTTATTCAATTCAAACCCGACCGAATTTACCACCGAATTACCGACCGCCGAAAAAGTAAAACCCGGAATTGAATGACTTCCGCGTCTGAGGGATAACTTGATAATTGAGATTAAGATAAAAATTAATTTTCCTGAAATTCAAACCGTTTAAAGTAAAATCATTCAAAATCCTAAAACCGAAAGGTAGCCCAGAGTTCAACATTAAAACCGAAGATTCTTTACAAAAAGTATTCTCTAGTCCGTACAAAAATATAATTTTTATTAGCCGGTTTCAAAAAGCAATTTTTATTCGCCGTTACAAAAAGTAGCGCACCAAAAAGCCATTACAAGTCCATCACAAAAAACCATATAAAGTAATTATAACAGCTTAAATAATTTTTAACAATTTAACAATATGTGAAACTTTTAGATTACTAAACTCAAAATGGTCTCTGGTCACTTTAATAAACTTTAATACCTATAAATTGTTTTTCAAAGCCACCTTCGATATTTATTTATATAATAATGACTGTTGGAATAGTTGATAAAATGAGTTTTCTGCAAATAAGTCGTGATGCGTTAGAAATTGCGATAGGGTTGCTATTAGGAAAAATGTTTGATTTTTAATTCTGCATCGAATGACATAAAAAGATACAGGGGTTACTATTTGAAATAAGAAAAATAAATTGCTTTAAAATTTGCAAAGTTTGACACTAAACGTTGGACACACTGTACAATTCGTATTAATCAAACTTGGTTTGCGAGACTGTTATACCCAATGATCTGCTACCTATAGATGCCGCACGCCATTCATAAACGCTATTTAAATCTGCTGCCAAAATCGTTTGTAGGAGAGAGGAGGTGAAGTACTTCCCCCCGGTCGGGAGTGGGGATTACGTTGCCGCCATTAGAATTTTACCTCGTTACTATGCGCTATCATATGGTCACAGCGGCGTCTCGTGTCAGGGTTTACAATAAAATATAATTATCCAATCTGAAATCAAATATTTTTTAACGTTTGTGAAAAAAAAGGGTTTGTAGAACAGTAAAGTTTAATGTATGATAGGAAAAATGGTCCGCGGAGCAGTAAAATTTAATGTAAGTTAATAACTATTTATTGTAATAATTATTATAAGAGAAACTTTGGATAGCTATAATTATTACATTTGGTGAACTGAGCTGACCTAAAAATAATTACACTATGTATACTTAAAACAAGGTTTTTACGGTTTTATTGAAATTTGAAAGAAAAGCAAAGTTCCTTTTACGTTAGGTACTTTTTAATAGCGAAAAAGCACAACAATAATTTTTTCTTCCCCCTAGCCGCGCTCAAGCAGGATGCCTCTTTTTATTTCCCATCATGCCTATGAACTATACGAAGTTGTTCGCAAAGTTCCTTTAACATAGCTAAGCAAAGATATTTACTTTGCTTAGCTGTTTAAAAGCAGCAAATGGAAAGTAAAGTCAAAATTTTGAATACTCTCGCAAGATGGAGGTAAAGTCAAGTGACACTCTTTCAATTTTGCTGTATAAAACTTTTATAAGTTGGCATGAATTCCAGGACTGGACTTGAAAATTTAACATGTGATACCTTCTAAAACAATTGATGCAATAGTCTCATCGGTTTTACCGCTTTAATATTGCCAAATAATAATAATAATAATTTATTTTGAAAGTTTTGTTCTATAAATATTATAATTTAAGGTAGGTAAAGTCGATTCAGCCAGTAAACCTGCAAGATGGCCGACCTGTCATATGATAAAAGTAATTGAAAATGCAAAAATCCATTTTATTTAGCTGGAATATGACTTTTGTCATATGACATGCCCGGCCATCTTGCAGGTTTACTGGCTGAATCGACTTTACCTAATAATAAACATGAGTTTTTATATGGTTTAAAGATAAAGTGTCAAAATAGATTTAAAAACTATATTATATTACAATTACCTATTCAAACCTTGAAAATACTAAAGTAACTGAAACGCAACTTTAAATAGCATTCTGTCACTTATATTTACAACAGAATTTTTTTTGTTTTATTTCTTCATATTATACCCAGAGAACTCAGAGCCAACTAATATTCTGTGATTATACCTATCTATAGGTAAAATACAATACCTACAGTTCAACATAAACTAATTGAATTCAGTCAGATATTACATTTTTACTGTCGAGGAAATCCCCATATATGACCCACATAAGGTACGTAGACCCAAAAGTGGTTTTTATGAAATTTGATGGTTATGATACAGTTACATTTTTAAATTTGTATGTGGGCTAACATAAAGTTAAAAGCTTCAATTTAGCCAGGGATTTAATTTTTCTCTCAATGGAAACCCCAATTTAACAGTTTTTGACTTACGTAAGGTACGAAGACCCAAATACGGTTTTTATAGAATTTGTTGGTTATGATACAGTTACATTCCTAAACTTTTATGTGGGCTAACATAAAGTTAAAAGCTTCAATTTAGCCAGGGATTTAATTTTTCTCTCAATGGAAACCCCAATTTAACAGTTTTTGACTTATTACGTATAAGGTACATATACCCAAAAGTGGTTTTTATGGAAATAATTGTTCTTTAAAATGCAATTTATTGATACGGTTATATTTCTAAACTTGTATGTCGGCTAACTTAATGTTAAAAAATTTAGAAATAAAACCAGCATATAATAATAATCATAGGTACCTAGGTAGGTATATATCTTTATTCTCAAGTAACTATAGTTTATTACAGGAATTAACTTACATATCCAAGTAAAGTATTTTTAACAAATAATAAGTAGGTTCAAGAATTAACAACTTATTAAAACAAACATTATCTAGGTACTATAGATACCTACATAAATATCTAATTCAAAAAAGTTTTCTTTAAGAGACCTAATTTGAGTACAACTAATAAATTTCATAAAGTCATAGTCTCACACGAATATTTATTTTCCAAACAGGTTAGGTACATGTTTCGCTCGTAAGTACCTGAACATCAGAACAAAATAAGCCTAACATTGGTCTGATGATGCTCAGGTATGAGCGAAACATGTAGGTAACCTGTTTGGAAAATAAATATTCGTGTGAGACTCTGACTGTAAATTATTATATTAATGTCCTATTCCATGAAACAAAATCATTCTTTTTCCAAAATACGATATTTGTTGCCACATGCTTTTGAATAATGGGCTAAAAATAATAATATAGTGGCCGGCTAAAATTTGGCCGCATATGGAAAACTTACACAAGTATTTTGTCTGGTACCTACAACATATTATGAAATCCCATGCAAAATTGAAGAGTTAAAGGCACGAACCCACGAACGTCCATAAATGACGTTTATGGTTAAAGGTGATCAAATAGTGGCTTCCTTGTTTATTTTAGACTAAGAGTGTATCTGAGTTGTTTAAAGAATTCAATAAGCCAAACCATTTGCTAAAGTTATACCTATACAGTCTATCCATAATGTTCCTTAAATAAATAATACGTTTAATAAAATAAAAATGTAAAGTTTTAATTATTTTTCCCCACCTACCCACGCCTATGAATAGTTAAACCTAACCTACAAATAACCCAACTTTTTATGTACTCACCTATGAAAAGTAACTGCAGAATTATTATTATTATATTTCGCAGTCTTGCACACTTCAAACCTGTGACCCATATTAATTAGTCTTGAAAAAAATATCACAAAACACTAACAACACAGCAATTAATACACAAAACCGATAAACCGAAACAAATTTCAAACAACTTTCGAACGAAGAACGACCAAACTAAACCCTTAATTTCTCTGTGGACCACACGTCAAAGAAATTATGAATGAAAAAAGGCAGGCTCTCTTCTGACCAATAGGAACGCAACGTCTTCTGTGTTGCCAAACTGCATAATTTTTAAGGGAAATGTCTATGGGTTTTTAGACAAAGATTTAAATTTACCACATAACGTCATATTTTTTTCTCTTCTGGAAGGTAAAACCTGTAGATTTATGGCTTTAGGGATATGTATATGTAAAATTATTAAATAAGTGTTGTTATTATTACTTTTAAAATATTGTTATAGCCGTAATTTATATATTGGTACTCTAAGAGTGTTAATACCTACTTTTAAGAGGTACGTTTGGCAAACAAAGTGGAGGGGCGCAATTTGCAACAAAAGTTACTTCAGAATGGTATACGATTTTGGCAATAGATTCGTTTGTTATTGCTTCATCTATAGCTAGCAGATCATTGGTTATACCTTTTTTAATAAGTACCTTTGTATAATTTTATTAACGAGGCATTATTTTTATTTTTTATTTATTTTTAAAACCAGTGGTGCAAAACTGATATTTTTTAGTTTTTATTTTTTTTTCGTTTATAATACTAAATCGATTTCAATAAAATTTTAGGGGTATGTAGGTAACTATAGGAGGCACCAAAAAAAGTAAGAAAATAATTGGCATGTAATCTAAAAAAAAACACATCCTTATGACGTCACACTTTTTTGGAACACCCTATGAAAAAATATTTTCCTAAAATGCGCCCCAAGATACAGATAAGGTCTGCAAAATATGAAAATTCAAACTTAATTACTAAGTGAGCTATAGAAGACGGAAGGTGAGGTGCAGGACCCTGTACTGTAGTGTATACAGGGTGTCTCACGGTCGATGGTACCTTAGACGTTTCTGACGAACCAGTAAAGGAATCGTTCTGAAAATTTGGTCGCGTACATAAACGGACATGCTCTACCAACCTAAAATATTTTTAACAATACAGTGTTGCCGCTTCCACAGAAAAATAATAGTAACTTCGATTTTTTAAATGCAACACCATATATTTTATTTTATTTTCGAAACCCCCATTACTTTCCTTACAATTTTTATTAACTCTACTCTATACTTATCTCTTACCGTTTCTAAGATATAAATTAATTTCCTTTTTTTTTGTCCGAAAACGTCACTTTTAAAAATGCTGATAATTTTGAACTCTAAAAGACTGAAGCCCTGAAATTTGGTAAATAGTTAACTAATACCATAGGGCTCTTTGCCCTAGTTCCAAATCTTAGTTGAAATATACAGGGTGGTTTAAAAATACACTTATTCTGGTAACTTGAAAAAGTGACCATAAGTCCTTTTTTTCAAATGTAACACCCTGTATATTATTACGGATTTGAAAAGCTGCTAAAATTTCACTTAACTCTTGTATATCATACCTGTATCTAACTAACTAGTTTAACCATTTTTTTGACGTATTAAGCATAATTTGTAAAATTTTCTATACAATTCAATTTTTATTCGGTTATTAGTTAGTTAGCCATGACAAAAACTGATGTTTACGTTTGTTACTATGGTTATCGTTTTGACATTTCATTAAGTTTAGATACAAGATAGAAATACACTTTAAAGTCATGGAAGGAAACTATACAAACGCAGTTCTTATGAATTTATTTATTTTATTTGGACAATGTGTGTTTGCATTAACACGCAAAAAACATTAAAATTACATTTTTCTTGAAATCCATGCAGTCAACACCCGCATATTAAAGTGTTTGGATGTAAACGGCCAGCGTTTTGAACATCTGTTAAAATAGCATTTTATTAGTTATAATTTTAGTAGTCTTTTATGCTTTGACTACCTAGCTAACATTTAATAAAATTGTCCTGGATCCTTATGAATTTTCAAAGATTCATTGGCGGTAAATTAGAGTACATTTCGTTAAACTTTATACATGTCCTGGAGATAATTCTATCACATTGTCCAAATAAAATAAATAAATTCATAAGAACTGCATTTGTATAGTTTTCTTCCATGACTTTAAAGTGTATTTCTATCTTGTATCTAAACTTAATGAAATGTCAAAACGATAACCATAGTAACATTCGTAAACATCAGTTTTTGTCATGGCTAACTAACTAATAACCGAATAAAAATTGAATTGTATAGAAAATTTTACAAATTATGCTTAATACGTCAAAAAAAATTGTTAAACTAGTTAGTTAGATACAGGTATGATATACAAGAATTAAGTGAAATTTTAGCAGCTTTTCAAATCCGTAATAATATACAGAGTGATACATTTGAAAAAAAAGGACTTATGGTCACTTTTTCAAGTTACCAGAATAAGTGTATTTTTCAACCACCCTGTATATTGCAACTTAGATTTGGGATTAGAGCCCTATGGTATTAGTTAACTATTTACCAAATTTCAGGGTTTCAGTCTTTTAGAGTTCAAAATTATCAGCATTTTTAAAAGTGATGTTTTCGGACAAAAAAAACGGAAATTAATTTATATCTTAGAAACGGTAAGAGATAAGTATAGAGTAGAGTTAATAAAAATTGTAAGGAAAGTAATGGGGGTTTCGAAAATAAAATAAAATATATGGCGTTGCGTTTAAAAAATCGAAGTTACTATTATTTTTCTGTGGAAGCGGCAACACTGTATTGTTAAAATATTTTAGGTTGGTAGAGCATGTCCGTTTATGTACGCGACCAAATTTTCAGAACGATTCCTTTACTGGTTCGTCAGAAACGTCTAAGGTACCATCGACCGTGAGACACCCTGTATATATTAAGGTAATGAGTTTTATTAATGGGAGAAAAAAAAATAATATTTTATAAATTGATATTTTTTTTTCCGTGTAAAAGATCGGATTTAAACTTGTTAAATGAAAATCTAAATCTTAACGCTTATCGAGTATTATTCCAATGACTTGTACAAAAACTTACAATGTGAGATAATAACTTTTATACATCGTGAAACTCTAATATTTCTTACTCAAAATGTAAAACTTACTGCGTAGCGCCAAACTGTAACTTTTACAGTTTCGTTTACGAAGCGCTGGGTTCAGGGGTGGATGGGGAGGGGTAAACCGGCCCGGGAAACCAATTGCACCGGCCCGGCCCATTTTTAAAAACTGCCGGGTGTTTCTCAAAAGACGTTCACCCCTATAACTTTTCTGTATTTATAGATATTAATATAAAATTTTGAGATTATGCATAAGAGATGAGTCTGCATTTATTAGCATACTTTTCAATTTGTTAGCACTTCCGGTTTGACTGGAAGTGACCTTAACTTTGATATTTTAAATGGAACATCTTGTATATTTTTACTGATTGGGATTCAGCATAACATTCTGAGTAAAATGACACCTCAATTGTTTTTGACCTGTAATAACATTTTTATGATTATTTTTTATTTTCAATCTAGAGTCCTGCAATTTAACTAAATCCGTTAATTATTAATAGACAAGTAGTATATGAAAATTAAAATTATGTCATAATAATTATTGATTTCTAAGTTTCACAAGCGTTTAAAAAATAAAATTTTGTTTTCTTGACATTTACTCCATTTTTCCAAATGGAACGATGGTAGTTCACTAGGATAATTAAAACAAGCATTTTTTCCAACAATTTGATACCATACACTCCTATGCTATTTTAAAATTGACACTGAAAAATTTGCCTTAAATCCCAATCTCAAATTTAAAAGCGTTATGCATTATTGCCGCCCTCTCTTTTCTAAAGAAATATAAAGGCGGTTTTGAAAAACAATGGAATGGTATTGAAAACCAATATGGTTTTAAATTAAAATTGTAATGTCATTCGTTTATTAAACTTACATTGTAAATCAGATAAAATGGTTAGTTTTATTAGAAATGAACAAATTAATATGCTCCTAATTTTTGGAGTGACCAGAAAAATTCTTCTGAAGCCGCCAGATTGTATGTACCTATTGTATGTTTTATATACTAATGACATTACAACTTTAAATTAAAGCCACATTGGTTTTCAAAACCATTCCATTGTTTTTCAAAGCCGACATTTTTTTTAGAAAAGAGATGGCGGCAATAATGCATAACGCTTTTAAATTTGCGATTGGGACTTAAGGCAAATTTTTCAGTGTCAATTTTAAAATATCATAGAAGTATATTGTATCAAATTGTTGGAAAAAAATGCTCGTTTTAAATTTCCTTGTGAATCACCATCATTCCATTTGAAAAATGGATTAAACGTCAAGAAAACAAAATTTCATTTTTTAAACGCTTATGAAACTTAGAAAGTCAATTATTATGAAATAATTTTAATTTTCATATTATACTACTTGATTATAAATTAATATATTTAATTAAATTGTAGCACTCAAGATTGAAAATAAAAAATTAACATAAAAATGTTATAACACGTCAAAAAATGACAAGTGAGGTGTCATTTTACTCAGAATGTTATGCTGACCCCAAATAAGTAAAAATATACAAGATGTCCCATTTAAAATACCAAAGTCAAGGTCACTTCCGGTCAAACAGGAAATGCTAACAAATTGAAAATTATGCCAATACATGCAGACTCATCTCTTATGCATAATCTCAAAAATTTCATTTTAATATCTATACTTAAGGCTCTACAATGCGCAAAATTATAGGATGATTAACACTGTTTCGCTACTGCAGGATTCTGGAAAGCCTATTTGAAATAACTGTCGGGACGAATCATATTTTGGTAAAGGAATGTTTCTATTTCTAAGGTATAGAGCCCTTTTTGCAAAAAAATAAGAAAATATATGAAAAAATGCTCACTGAAAGTACGTATTTTTAGGCATTTTCCAGGGTTAATACCGTCGCGAATAATTTTTTTTTCAAAAAAATCGCTCTATACCTTAGAGCTTCCATGTCTTATGTTTACTATTCCAAAAATTGAGACATAAATATCTCGTAATAAGCCCGTTATCCTGCAGCGCGCGAAACGTGTTTCAGGTAAATTTTGTTAAAATGCGTTAGAAGTTGCCTATCTAAAGCTTAATTTATTTCCTGCCGACGTGATACTAGATAAAATCATGATACACTGAGAAAAATTTTACATAGGTTAAATAATTTGGAGATGATTTCGTGCTAATTGTAATTTTCTTTTGTATTGTCTGCCAATAACAGAATATAGGAGCGTTAATTTTAGAGAGGTATAGTAATGGGAGGAGGTGATTCGTTTCGCCTCCACTAAAGGCGTACCTATTAATTTTGGGTAAGCATACATCTTTCGGCTTAGATCGGAACGGTTTATAATGTGACACAGGACCAAAAGTTACAAAGCGCGTTCGCCATTTTTTCAACAAATAATGTTTTAACTTTTAAAATTTTGTTTTTAATGTTTGGTAAAGGATAAAAATTAAACGAAATGCAGCCGATTTGTTTGTGTATTGAAATAAAAAATGGGCTATCGGATTTTAAATTTTTTATGTTGCGTTCTTCCTCGAAGTAAGTGAAGTCTCTTGATAGTAAAACAAATATATAAAGTTAAATAGCTGATCGCAACTCAGACATCGGGACAAAGCCATTGAAACTGGTTATATGTCCCGGTAAACCGGGACGTATGGAAACCCTATATTAATTATGGGGAAAAAAACACACAGTCGTCTCCACAAATAATTTATAAAAAGTCAGTTTATGCAGGTGGACATGTTTCGGCACTAGAAAGTGCCATCATCAGCACCGAAGGGCCCAAGTGCCACTTACTCGAATGAATGTAAACAAATTTTAAAAACATGAAAAGGACAAGAACATGTTGTATAATTGGACGAAAACAAAGTTAAAATATTTAAAAAGTGTTAAAAAATTAAAAATCGATTTTAAAAAACCGAAAGGAATTTCCTCCTCTTTTATTTCCCGTACATAGCAAACCTCTCTATATTAATTGTTATATCTAAAAATAAAGTTTCATGTGCCTTGGTAAAGGTTAACAGGTGCAATAAAATTAAGCTATTTATGAACTTTCTTAGTTGGTACGGGAGCGTAAAAAGAAAACGAACTGTTAGGGCGATGACACACACGGCGTTTTTGTAGCGGTTTCTGCCGAAGCGGCGGCCGACGCTGCTGCAGCAGTGACAAGACACACGTCATGGGTTCGGCGCGGTTTCTGTCAAGGCGGCGGCCTTGGAAAGACAAATCTAGGTTAATTTTTTAATTAAATAAAATAATTTGCTTTGTGTGTGTTTTGCGTCAATTATCAACACATGTGCCGACTCGGCTGCGCGTTCCATGGTTTAACGACTGAATAGTACATTTAAGGCACAAATCCGGCGCCGGTCATATTTATCTGGCCTTTTTATTGACTCGCAGCGCTGCAATTTTTGATGTAGCGAGATTCCTGTGTATTGACAAGGCGGCTAAAAAACTATACTAAACATCAATTGTAGTAATGGGAGTACTCAAGTACAAGAAATGAAGGGAAGTTCGATTCCCAAAAAAATCGATGGGATTCGAATACCGCTCGGAATCGATTATAATGATAATCAGTAATTCTCTGGAATGGATTTTTTTTTTTACAAATACCTTTTTCGAGTAGGAGATCTTTATGTGTGGCGACCTTCTTTTAGATTCTTTAAGAAGTCATTTTTTGTATTGAAAATACTACTGGTCGCGTATATACGGGTCCATTTCATGAAAAATGAACGACATCAGCAAGCGTCACGCTAGAGATTAGTCAACCGCGTCGGCTTGGTGGTGTGGGTAGGTCAAGGTTGCACGGGAATAGAATTTAAAAAAGTGGAAAAAAACTAAACCGTGAATGTCTCTGAAACAAAGCGATATAGCGCGGCGGTGTTGGCGTATTACACAGAAAGTCAGGGGTAAAGATTTCAAAAAAGCAGAAAAAACTGAAAAGTGAATATTTCTGGAACTAAGAATATTAGCGTGGCGGTCTTGAAATATTACAAAGGAAGTTGGGGGTAAAGAGATAATAAAAAGTGAAAAAAACTAAAAAGTGAATATCTCTGAAGCAAAGCGAAATAGCGAGGCGGTCTTGACGTATTACAAATAAAGTCGGGGGCGAAGATTGCAAAAAAGCTGAAAAAATTCAAAAATGCATATCTCTGGAACTAAGAATAATAGCGCGGCGATCTTGAAATATTACAAAGGAAGTTGGGGGTAAAGAATTGAAAAAATTGGAAAAAATTAAACAGTGAATGTCGCTGAAACAAAGCGTAATAGCGCGGCGGTCTTGGCGTATTACGCAGAAAGTCGGGGGAGAATATTAAAAAAAAAAACCGAAAAAAACTCAACAGTGAATATACTGTATGTGGTAGGTATTTTCAATATGCCTATGATACTTGCGTAAGATGCAAGATCTATGGATTTTTTTTTTCAAGAAATGGAAGATGTCTATACGGCATTGACGAACCATCTTTTTAAAAGTTCTGGCCCCTTGCGAGCTGATAATCACTATTCAATAAAGTAATCGATTCTTAAAAGAACATAATTTTAAACTATCCCATTCATGGGAATATCCGACTCTGCCCACCACTAATTAATTGGACAGAATGTCATGTAGAGTATAAAAAGACATTGCGTTGGTAGGCATGGCCGTTCACAGGGAGGGGGACAGTGTCTAAATTTTTTACAGCCAGGTTTTAATAGGAGAAGTTTTACGGTTTTTTGGCTGCCCCCTTCTGAAATGTAGCAGTCTGGTGGTGTTATTAGGTTGAATACCCTAAATAAGGCACATATAAATATTATAGTAAATTTTTATTAAAAATATGATTTAACAATGACAGTCTATTAGGTAGCAGAAATAAATGAAAATTGTCTTTAATTTTTCTCTTGTTTGAGTATTGTGGATTTATTATTTCGGGAAGAAGGCAACTGAAAAAAAATGTTAACTGCTCTTCCATTTTTTCTTGCCAAAACCGGTCATCTCTGTATATGAAACAAAATTATTATTAAAGGAAAATAAATAAGATACTTTAAGTCTTTTTCCATTGGTATATTAAAAAACATAAGTTTCAAGGTTAAATACAGGGTAATTGTCTACATGTTTCGAACGCATAAGCATTCGTCATTAGGAGAATACAATAAGGAGCTTAGAAATATAATAGGTGCAAACAGTTTTAACGGAGCTACGAGATGATGGAAAAACAAGCAAAGTGCTGGGAAAATCTTTCAACGTAATGTTTAACCTACCGAGAGACTTAAATTTTTTTTTATAGAAATCGTATTTGCCCCAATTTGTACCACTGTTGCCTGTGAAATTGCTATAAAGAATGGCTTTTACTGTGTTTGCACAATGTGTACTTTTACGTAATTTTTTACTTTGTAAAAATCCTTCTACAATGATTTCGGATTCCATAGCTATTGATGCTCTGTCCCAGTTTTTGTAGCAGATGTGATCTTTTGCGGTTTAGGTTTTTAACATAGGAACATTTTTATTACGTCTCTAGACGAAAAGTACAATTTAGCAGCTAAATAGTAAGTACAAGACTCTTCGCCGCATGGTCAAATGTTCGCTGACGCTTTCATTATGATGCGTTTATATAGACGGGAATATCCATCGGTTCCCGCCTACTGTCGCATTACTTTTGCAATAACTCCAGAAAAATACCGCAACAAAATACCGCGACTTTGTATTGAATCGACACTGATACTGAAATGCTTTATTTCATTTTCGTAAGTGTGACGATACGGTACCTTCTTTCTGTGTTTAAAAAAAGGTCGCCAAATGTAAAACGATTACTTACCTTGTTCTCTTTTGAGGGGCAGCACAACGGTTCCTCAAAAATAAAATGCTCTAAAAAAATTAAATATAACGGAACGCGTCAGAAAAAATAACGCACGAGAGTCAATGACAGTTTCTACATTTTGTTATGTATGAATAAGTTATCCCATAAATACAATTTAGGTTGGCACCTTTAGCTTCAGGATGGGCCAAGATTTCAAAACTTTTATTACCTACCTTCTTTTAAATCATTATAATAGGTAGGGTTACCTAATATACCTATGTAATTAGAATCATAACAGATCTTTATTCACAAAACTTTTTGCTATCCCAAATTTTATTTTTTAGATACCTATGAAACTTACAAATTTTCTTTGATTTCATTAATAAAATAAAATAAAATATAAAAAAAAATATTTAAAAATCATACTATCCATACGATTAGGTATATTATTTTGTCTAATTTTAGAAGTACCTAAAAACCACCTATTTTCTATAAAATAAAATTCGTTTCCAAAATAAAATCAAGTTAAATGTATCTTCATTTATTTAGAAATAAATCGATGAAAATAACAAATTCTCGGAATTCGATCGCCTCGCTCGCGGTGAAGACTTCTGATTTCAGTGTATATCGGTGTTTACGGAATATTTTCCTTCACGGCGTGATATCGCGAATATGTCCAGCTCGGATAGGTCTTTGTCGCAAATAAATTCCTTTCTCAACAAAGTCGAGCCTTAAATACAGAAAAGTTATAGGGGTGAACGTGTTTTAAGAAACACCAGGTATAGGAAAAAAATATTTTTTAAAGCTAGTTAAACAAGTAAAATTAGGGATCTGTATTATTTAAAGCTTTTATTAAATATTTTTTAAAACGCACAACTGTACTTTTTCCATTTTTCGTTTTAAATAAGTTTCGTTTCGGCCGAAACCGAAACTTAATTTGTTTTATATAGGACGAGATCGATCTTGGGAACGGATTGAACTCTACTCTTCCTACTAAAAAAAAAGACAACACTGCCTACGAACCCACCCAAAGTTAGCCGAACGTTGCGCGACAATTCACTAACACTGAGGTTCGGCCGGTTTTTGGCCGAAACCGAAACTGTCACCGAAACTAGATTTTTTGGCCGAAACTAGCCGAAACCGAACCTTCGGTCGGTCTCTAAGAAAAATAATTATTAGGTTGGGTTTTTTTTATATAAAATGTAAAAGCAATGGTATTTAGTTTAGGTTAGTGATTCGTGTCTCCCAAAGTTAGTCATGTTCATGACACATGCAAGCACATTATAATATGATGCCGTTGGGCTCTGCAGATGTTTGTTGTTTTTTACTATCATCGTCCATGGCCGGCCCGTTTTGGACCTAAGGCATCCGGCCCTTCGGGAAATCTCCCCGTTTCCCAGCCGGCCCATCCGCCCCTGGCTGGGTTACTATATTTGAAAATGTAAAAAATGCTCAACAAAATGTCAATTGTTCCTGTTTTCTTTTTTCCGTGTATATACAGCGTGTGCGTGAATTTGCTTTCCAAATGGAAAACTTCTTTATCATCAATTTTTCGAAAAAAAGTTATTCTTTATAAAAAGTTTTGCTTTTAAAATTATTAAGATTGGCATAAGAATTTATTTTTAATGTTGTACATGGTGTCTCAAAAAACGAAAAACTTTAATTCTAAATGTGAAAAAACTTTTATAAAGTCTATACGAAGTCAGTTGAGACAACATAAATATTGGGGGTACGATCAATTTACTGCATCACACATTGAAACTACAATACAAATATAACCAAATTTGTATTGATCGCTCCCTGTACAGATGCTCGAAGATAGTCAACGTGGACGACGAGTCTGTCATCAAAAATTGTGGGCGGAGTTATATTCCGCAAATTTGATTTGTCAGTTGCGAATTTGGTTGGTTAGAAATACTTTAGTTCTATATTTAGATCATTTTGATGGAATGCGTATCGTATGATTTTTAATACAGTGCTGTGTCGAATGGGAAAAATTATTGTTGATGTTTTCTTAAATTTGCATTAGTGATTAGTGATAATTTTGTGTGTGTGTGTGTTGTAGTGTATTTTAGTATCGAGTTTTAATTAGACAATTACAATGGCATTTTGGCGGCCTTTTGATACTAGTGATAACGAAACGGACAATTTGGGTATTTTAAATTTTTATTTTGCATACGCACGGAATACCTATTAGGTGCATCACAAAAATTATGCCAGTCTTCTCACATACGGATTCCGTACAAAATTTCAAAATTGTTTTTACATTTTTCAGTCAACCTCCATATTTGTATGCGAAAATATGGGATGGTTTTAAAATCAACTGAGTATGGACTCGAGCCATAGGAGCGTTAAAAACCATAGCGATACGTGGTTAATAGGCTATCCAGCCCGAAACCACATATTACTGAACGCGGGGAGTTTAGCCGGTCGGCAGTTGCCCCCTCAGGATAAATGTCAACCCGACACTACGTCTGTGCTTTCTCCGATGGGGGCCATTTGCTTTGGCTGTACCCGGAAAGTGGAGTGCACATGTGTCTGTAAGCAGATTCTCCTCGTTAGCCGCAAAAAAAGCACGCCTGTGCAGAGCCGAAACACCGAACCAAGTGGTCTGAAGGTTTATACGCCTATAATGCGGAAACCGCAGAAACACGGTGAGTTTAGTCGGTAGGCGGCCCCACCACAGGGGGTTGAATCTGACACTTCTCTGTTAGTATCACCACAGGGGGTCAGTCTTTTGAAGATTCTCATCGACAAAAAAAAACAATTAAATTGTCACTGCATTTTAAATCAATAATGTTTGTTTAAAACGTGTTACGTATTAAAGTTGCTTTATTTATAATATTATTATCATATTAACAAATTAAAACAATAACCTGCATTTTAATTATTTGTTTGGGGCGCCTATTAGGAGTTTCATACATTTTTATGTCATTAAATTGACCTGAGAAACACTTTACCTATTGCATAAACACTGTGTATAAACCCTAAATACCTACCTATTTTCCTATTTATATATGAATTTATAATGACATACATTATAAAGAAAAACATAAAAATCAAAAAAATTAACCGTCATCTTATATTCAGTTTATAAATACATCAGATAGTTTATAGTTGGAATTGATTAAAATTGTGATAAATTTCTTTAAAAATACAATATATAATTTAGTAAAACATTTTTAAATTTCTACCGCCGCCCATGTTTCCCAAAAGAGATGCCGATTTTAGCCAAATTTTATTTTTTTTGTTTGTCTCAACTGACTTCGTATAGACTTTACCAATATTTATTAACAGGCAAATTGGAAAGCGCGAAAAGCGCATTAAATCGTCAACTAATTTGTAGTATATATATATGATAAAGTTTTTTTTTGAAGAGTTACTTAACATTTTTGATAAACAATATGGATAAATACCATCGCAATATTTATTATTAAGCCATCAATGTACTATTTGCAGGTTAATTTAGTATACAGAGTGATTAAAATATTTAGATAATTTACAATCTAATTGAAAATTTATTAAACAATCATATTCACACATAACAAGTTTTTTAATTACTAGTAATTCCACAGTAAACACGAACAAATATACATAGAAGATTAAATTTCAATAAGCCCCCCGTTGTTCATCATACACCTAATAATTTTTGTCAAAAATGTTAAGTAACTATTCAAAATTTTTTTTATCATTGCCCTGTATACTACAAATTAGTTGACGATTTAATGCGCTTTTCGCGCTTTCCAATTTGCCGGTTAATAAATAATGGTAAGTATAAAGTTTTTTTCACATTTAGAATTAAAGTTTTTCGTTTTTTGAGACACCATGTACAACATTAAAAAGAAATTCTTATGCCAATCTTAATAATTTTAAAAGCAAAACTTTTTATAAAGAACAACTTTTTTTCGAAAAATTGATAATAAAGAAGTTTTCCATTTGGCAAGCAAATCCACGCACACGGTGTATATGATCACACCTGATCATACCGGGTGGCCCACTTTCAACGCAGGATTCCATAGCATGTAAACTGTTCAACTTTTTAATAGTTTCTAAAAACAGAGTTATAGGGAGGCATTGGGTCTACAATTTAAAATTATTTCAAATTATACAGGGTATCTCAAATAGTCAGGGTATATCAAACATACTTTTTTTTAAATGGAACATTTATTATTATGATATTTTTGGATAGGATGATCAATTCTAAGAATATTTTGTATAACTTATAATATGTTTAAATTTAACAGTTTTTAAGTTATAACCGTTTTTTCAAAAATTTCGTGTTTCCAGCACGTAAAGAATATGCACCTGTCGCTAGTACAGACTGACAAAAATAAATGAAATTTGGGTTATGGAATATGATTTTTCAGTAGCGTCTAAAGCATATTTTAAAAAACAAAAATATTTACCGAAGTCGTTTAAAATGCCTTTCTAAATGTAACAATTTTAAAAACGTAAAAATTCTTAAACGTATGTTATTTTAAATACGTACCCTATTATTTTTTATGCCTAATCGAAAGACATTTTTAATACAATTCTAATTATACTTGGTTTCCCTATATCTAGTACCTACCTTTTATAGTTTTCTCTGAAATACCTATTTCTTCCTTTACCATATAAACTCGGTGTTTATTTTCTCATAGAGTGCCTTGAATGCCGCACCGTGTCCATACGACGCCCTTTTTCTAGAGTTCCATGGACAGCCAACTATTCATTTTTTTAATCTTAAGTCATTTGAAGTGACATTTTTCAGTATTTGTAAATTAAAAAATTATTTCTGTTGTTTTAAGTTTAAGCAATATCATTAATTTTTTCCCTTAAAGAAAAACTTCAAATGACTTAAGATTAATAAAATGGATAGTTGGGTGTACATGGCACTCTAGAAAAAGGGCGTCTTACGGACACGGTGCGGCATTCAAGGCACTCCATGAGAAAATAAACACAGAGCTTATATGGTAAAGGAAAAAATAGGTATTTCAGAGAAAACTATAAAAGGTAGGTATAGGGAACCCTAGTATAATTAAAATTGTATTAAAAATGTCTTTCGATTAGGCATAAAAAATAATAGGGTATAGGGTATGTATTTAAAATAACAGACTTGTAAGAATCTTTACGTTTTTAAAATTGTTACATTTAGAAAGGCATTTTAAAAACTTCGGTAAATATTTTTGTTTTTCAAAATATGCTTTAGACGCTATTGAACAATCATATTCCATAACCCAAATTTCATTAATTTCTGTCAGTCTGTACTACCGACAGGTGCATATTCTTTACGTGCTGCAAACACGAAATTTTTGAAAAAAACGTTAGTAAGTCAAAAACGGCTAAATTTAAACATATTATAAGTTATACAGAATATTCTTAGAATTGATCATCCAATCCAAAAATATCATAATATATAGGGTGTTCCATTTAAAAAAAAGTATGTTTGATATACCCTGACTATTTGAGATACCCTGTATACTTTGAAATATTTTTAAATTGTAGACCCAATGCCTCCCTATTACTCTGTTTTGAAAAATATTAAAAAGTTGAACAGTTTAGATGCTATGGAATCCTGCGTTGAGAGTGGGCCACCCGGTATATGGTAATCAGATTATATAAGGCCAATTTTCTTATATGATCATATATGAGGCACTTTATATATATGATTATATATATATTTTTTCCCCGGGACAGTAATCTATTTACACGATCTCATTGTCTGATTAGACTGGAATAACTTTGGAAAAATAATGTAACAACGACAACTTTACGAATTATCCAACGAAAAATATATAAAAAATTTTGTTATAATTTATTTATTTATTCACAGAACATTATTCCACAATACATTAATAATTGCAAAATAGCCTTAAAATGATTTATAAAGTCTTATACTACGTTTATATACCATAATATATTTTAACTATCAAATGCATATAAGGACCAATGTATAAAAAAGACAAGCGGAAAAAAAGCACCTAGATGACTGAACATCTGTGTGCGCTTAGAAAAACAGGACTTATAAGAAAAAAAACATTATACAAAAATAAAGAAATTCTATTCGACCTAGGTTAGTTCGGAACAGGAAACCTATTATCTTCTAAAAAAGTGACAAAGTTTTCCATATTGCCGAAAATAAATGCTCGACATTTTATCTTAAACATTTTAATTCTAGTAATATTTTTTATATTTAATGGTATAAGATTAAATATTTTTGGCGCCAAATAATTGACAAATCTTTTTCAAGCCAAATATATTATACTACGTTTATATACCATAATATATTTTAACTATCAAATGCATATAAGGACCAATGTATAAAAAAGACAAGCCGGAAAAAAAGCACCTAGATGACTGAACATCTGTGTGCGCTTAGAAAAACAGGACTTATAAGAAAAAAAACATTATACAAAAATAAAGAAATTCTATTCGACCTAGGTTAGTTCGGAACAGGAAACCTATTATCTTCTAAAAAAGTGACAAAGTTTTCCATATTGCCGAAAATAAATGCTCGACATTTTATCTTAAACATTTTAATTCTAGTAATATTTTTTATATTTAATGGTATAAGATTAAATATTTTTGGCGCCAAATAATTGACAAATCTTTTTCAAGCCAAATATATTAGTTTATCATAACGATATCGGGGCAAAGTTCCACGAACCCACAATCAAAAAAAAGAGATAATCCTATTAACCTTGCCTCTAGTATGATACGGGTAAAAAATATAATTTGTTAGTTTTTGATTTTTATAAACAAATAAACATATTTCAAGAACATACATAGATATTACATTAAATACTTCCCTGGTGTAAAGAAGATGCATTGAAAAGAGTCTATTTTTTTTATAAAGTACCTTAAGAATATAATTGTGTGCCAAATTTAGGGGTCTTAGAGCATTGTTGTAAAGACCACCCCATACCCCAATACTAACTAACTAAATTTTTTTTTCAAATTAACTTTCAGTTCCTCGCTAGAAATAAATTCGCTAATTTCACTATCACCATTAAATTTGACCACTTCTTCGGCTTTGATTCGTTCTAACCGGTTCACATAATTCTTAGTCACCTTTAGAAATTCAGTGACACTGACCTCCGCCACTATGCTTTGATAACGCAAGTACACGTCCTCGGCGGAGAGATAAACATTGGGCGGAAAAATAGTTACCAAATCACCGCTGAACTTTTTCTTCTTGACAATATACTCCATGTACTCAGGCAAGGTGGGATATTTTTTAGAACCTTCAACGCAACGAATAAATAAGTTGTACTGAGACAAAGTTCTATCAAACTCTAGCGAATCTACTGGTTCGTAAGTTATGTTAATTCTATTTTTGTCGTCGGGGTTGTTGATAACCATTTTCCTCGTTCCTTTCACTAGTTCTGTGTAAAAAGATTTGTTTTTCTCAATAGTAAAGAAGGGCCGGAATGTCTTCTTACATATTTTGAACGTGCCGAGGAACGTGCCTTTATCTGCCTTAGATTTGTTCACATCGCCTGCGTAGTGCATCAAGTGAACATAGTCATTCAAGTTCACTTTTTCTTCTATGACGTCATCGCGCAGCATATCTTTGTGACGCAATTTTAGGTAATTGAGTGTGTTCAGACTGTACGGCTTTTCAATTTCACTGACGAGAAATCCGTTGACGCTTTTGAATATCCCTGTCAATAGATAATACACTTTTTCTTTACGGGTTGAAATTGTCTTTAAAATCATGACGTATTTGATCAACTCTTTACGTTTCACAAAAGACTCCAAGTCTAGATCGTAATTGAGATACTTTAGTATTTCGACCATCCAATGCGCTACGCCGTAGAACATCCTCAGGCGCTCGTGCATGAAATTTTGAGGATCGTCTTTGAAAATGCACGAAGACAATTCAACGCAGTACCACAACGCAGTTGGCAGCGACACATTTTCTGGAGGATCCAGGGGCAATGATGACAGCCCAATTTTGCAGACTGTTGCGCTGATACGTCGCATCACATATTTTTCGAACTGTCTCGCAACGTTTCTATCCATCCATTCTTTATTTTCGCAGTTTTTCCACAGCACGAAGTAAAACAGACCCCTATTAAAGTTCACCTTCTTGGAATCGAAATAGGTCGCCGACAGAACGTAGTCGTTGTACTCGTTAAACAGCTCTGTGTCTGTAAGCACAAGGCCGCCGTGGAACGGTCTTCGTGTCCGCGGCTCTGTCTTCTTAGTATTCTTCAGCAACTGTTTGTAAACATTCAAAGTGTAAAAGTAACCGATCGACTCACTGAGGTCAGGATCGTTCATCAAAAACAGAGGGCACTCCATCGCTGATTTGAATTTGCTGAAGCTGGCGGGTGACACTTTATCCGATTCCTTTGTTCTGTGGAAAATGATTTTATCCAGCAAATTGACTTCCGTTAGAATAACAACAGGAATTCCTTTGTCGTCGTCCAGAATGATGTCGGGGAATTCAATTTCCTGTTCGGCTGTAAAATTTACGTCAACGATCGGCTCCTCTTCAACGGAATCTCCAAATTTGGTATCGAACTTCAACGCGTCAAACGAGTAGGACTTTTTGTCGCTGACAATGTAATTGATCAACGTCGAAATGGATTTCTCAATGTCAATCTTCTCATCCTGGCCCGGAGCATTGAGACTTTTGTACCAATCCGTGAGAACAAATTCCCGCAGGAACACTTTTCTGTCCTTTGTTTCCAAGTTCACTTTGGTCTTTTGCGCTTTCGATGACAATTCGCCAAACAGCCGATATCTCAGCTTCTTCAGCTTATCTATCTCTTGCAAAGCTATAGCATTCTGTTTGAACTTTCTGATGAACTTCAACCTGACATACGACTTCAGATTCTCTTTTTCAGCTGAAAAATTATCAACGGTGATCTTATCATAGTCAAACTCTTCAGAAATATCAACGTTATCCAAAAGCTCGTCATTTCGATACACCAAACAGCGACTCTTCAAAAATGACGCAGCTACCGAAAGGTCAACTTCGCTCAAGTTTTTGTTGAATGCATGGAAGACAACTGTTTCGTACTGCATGTTTTCATTTAATTCAAAACATCTTTCTGTGCCCGAATGTATTAAGCCATCAGTTATAATGTACATCAACTTGATTCTGTTATCTTCGCCACAGATATCATAATTTTTTTTAATCCATTCGATAATCGTTTCCGGGTCTGTACCCATTCCTCCACTTTTCCGTTTAATGTATGTTTGAACAGTTGTCTCTTCATCTACTTCGTAACACTTGTCTCCCCAGTGCAAGTAAATTATTTTCGATTCCGTAGGCGGTTTGCCGTCGATCAAAAGTTCTTCTTTAATTCTTTCGACGTCACTTTTAAATTGTTCAAAAGTCTTCATCCCGTTGCTGTGGTAGAACTCTTCGCTCTCCGTTGAACCCGAAAAGTCCTTTGCGTAAATATAGTAATGAACCATTTTGTTTTATTAAATTTTTCTCCTTGTCTTGTCTTGTTCTTAATGGCTCTGCTCCCTGGGGGCAACTTGCCAGCACATTAAGGGTGATCGTGATGTTGTCTGGTCTGTACCATATCACGACCACTGACTTTTCTTCTTTGCGTACAATGCGGGTTGGACTGCTTAACTGCTGTTTTAAGGGACTGGAGGTTTAGGTAACAAACACAACATAGGACACCATCTACAAATGGGAAAGGTCAGGGAGTTAGACATGACAGCGCTTGGTGAGTTGAACCTAAGTTCTAGGCAATATATATTTTCTTATTTCCTGAAGTCATTGGCAGGGTTGGCAATATCGAAATTTATTAAATACAAAGGTTCTAGGATATTCAAAAGCGCACATTTTAAAAATATTTTTGGATATACAGGATGCGCCAAAAAAGCGGGGCATCATGAATGTTTTTTTTTTAAATGGTACCACCCATTTTTTTTTATCTCATTGAATTCGGCATAAAATTGTACATAGAATACGCTATTTTATTTTGGTGATTTAAACAACGTTGCCAGATTATTCAATTTTTCCTAAAATTTTCGCGGAAAACATCATATCAAAAAAATTATTTTAAAATATTACTAATCTGAACTAAAAAAGAAAATTTTATATTTTTTTAAAACTTAAAGGTGTTCAAATAATTCTACCAAAACAAAGCATTAACACCTTTTACATAGGTACAAATGTAGCAATCTTTAAATAACTATTACTCGTTTTTTTTTCAAATGGATCACCCTGTATATTATTGTGTCAGTTTACAGATAATTTCAACCTCTTTAAATATGCAATTACAATAAATGCTCTAAAACGCAACGTTCTTTTAATATTTTGTGTTTTATTTTAAAAATGCAAAATATCAGCACTTTCATTAAGTTGGCCATGAGTTGAATAAAAATCAAGACTTCGTACTGTCAAAATCATAATGAATTTATATTTCCGACATATTTGGTGTTAAGATTATAAAAATTGTTTTTTGTTAAAACGCTATGAATTTTTCTACAAACGAATTAGTCGATATGGTTTTCATACTAGGAGCAAGTGACAGAAACTGTCTACTTTCTGCAAGGCTTTATCGGGAAACTTATCCTGATAGAAGGCAACTTAGGCAACCAAGAAAAGAGGCATTTGATAAATTAATGGATCGTTTCTCTCGGACAGGGAAAGTGGAATATGAAAAAACTGAAAGAACTAAAAGTGTTTATACAGAAAAAAATTAATTAACCGTGCTGCTGAAAGTAAGTGAAAATCCCCATATCTCCCAAAGAATAATTTCAAATGAAACGGATATAAAACGTTGTACTGTCCAAAATATTTAGAGTAAAAATAAAATGCACCCATATCACATTCAACTGATGCAAGAGCTGAACGATCAATACTATGGAACCAGAGTTACTTTCTGTGAATGGGCTCAACAAAAAAATTCAGCCAGACAGGTATTTTTTCAATTATGTATTGTTCGTTGACAAAGCTACATTCCATAAAGAATGGAAATGCCAACAGGCATAATTTCCATTATTATGCAACCGCCAACCCACATTTTATTAGAGCTCACAGTCAAACCAGATGGTCGCTAAATGCGTGGGGTGGGATAGTTGGAAATTATGTCATTGGTCCTTATTTTTTTGAAACACGAGTAACTGGACAAGTCTATTTGGATTTTTTTGCAAAATGAGTTACCACGCTTCTTAAATAATTTACCAAATTTTCTAAAAGAAAGAATGTGATATTTGCATGATGGAGCTCCAGTCCACCATACGGCACTAATCCATGAACATTTAAATAATGAGCTTCCCAATAGATGGATAGGCAGAGGTGGACCATTTCAATGGCCACCTCGATCTCCAGACTTAACAAAAATGGACTTCTTTTTGTGGGGATACGTCAAAGATAAAGTGTATATAGTTCCTCCAACCACAAAAGATAATATGAAGAACCGCATCATACAAGTTTTTCGGAATATCAACAAAAATGTATTGGATTAAGTTAGCAGATCATTTTAAGAACGCGTAGAGATCTGTATAGATGTTAACGGAGGTCATATTGAACATTTGTTATAGTTTTTTTTTTATTGAGTTGTTATAATTTATTATTTTTTTGTTCAACTTATGGCCATTTTAATGAAAGTGCCAATATTTTGCATTTTTTAAATAAAACATAAAATATTAAAAGAACGTTGGGTTTTAGAGCATTTATTGTAATTGCATATTTAAAGAGGTTGAAATTATCTGTAAACTGACACAATAATATACAGGGGGATCCATTTGAAAAAAAAAACGAGTAATAGTTATTTAAAGATTGCCACATTTGTACCGATGTAAAAGACACCCTGTATACGATGTTAATGTTTTGTTTTGGTAGAACTATTCGGACACCTTTAAGGTTTAAAAAAATATAAAATTGTCTTTTTTAGTTCAGATTAGTAATATTTTAAAATAATTTTTTTGATATGATGTTTTCCGCGAAAATTTTAGGAAAAATTAAATAATCTGGCAACGTTGTATAAATCACCAAAATAAAATAGCGCATCCTATGTACAATTTTATGCCGAATTCAATGAGATAAGAAAAAATGGTTGGTACCATTTAAAAAAAAAACATTCATGATGCCCCGCTTTTTTGGCGCATCCTGTATATCCAAAAATATTTTTAAAATGTGCGCTTTTGAATATCCTAGAATCTTTGTATTTAATAAATTTCGATATTTCTAAGAACAACGGAGATATTGGACTTCCTCATACTAAACAACCACCCTGTATATCAATATTTTTTTTTCTAAAATTCTATTCATCGGTATAAAAATATGGCCCCGCTGCTGCTGAGCCGGCAACAGCGTATTATGCTGCTTACGATGCGGTGATTCCCCGTCTTTCCGAGACGTTGACCACCTGTTGTTCTTTGCCGCGTGGCATTTTTATTACGATGTCTGATTAAACGGAGCAACATTTTGCTGTTTGTTTTATGAAATAAAAATTTTACAATGCCAAAAATAAAAAAAACAGTTTGGGTTCATTTTAATTTAATTAACAAGCCCAGTAATTCTGGGTTCAGGCGCGTATTTGAGGGGGGATAATGGGGGTAGTCCCCCCCCATGAGCCATTTTTTTTTTAAATTGGACAGTTGGAAATCGAGAGCAGTAAATAAAAAATTTTGATTGATTTTCTTGTGAAAAAAACTTTATCATTAAAAAAAATCTCACACCCCCCCCCCCCCCCAAAGATCAACTCCAGATACGCGCCTGTCTGGGTTTTAAGTTGAACCATAGTTAAAAACAAAAATATAATAATATGATGTGTTCATATTCATAAACTTGTATTTTTTACCTACATTTTACATTTCTAAGATAGGAGTACTAAAAAAACCTGTTATCGTGATAGCAACTATCATTGAATAGAATTGGAATACAAATTACAGGTTCATAACATGTTTATAGTACATTAAGTGAGTTTGAATTTTTAAAATATATCTTTACAGAAAACAGATGAAATAATTTAAAGATATTATATAAAAATAAAAATAAATATCCAAATTTGGATATATATCGATATACAGGGTGACAATTTAAAAACTTGAAATGGCCATATCTTAGGAACGAAAAACTGAAGAAAAAAACGGAAAAAACAGTTTCTATAAAACGAAGGGGGAACAAGAACAAGCATATTATCCCACCCTTATCTGCAACCCCTTGGACAGGGTGAGATACACCCCTAAAATCTTAAATAGAAAGGGGGGTCGAGTGATACATCATTTTGAAGCTCTTGAAAAATGCTTTCCAATGGTACCATAAAAAGCTACATTTCAGGAAATTCTTCTCTGTTTATTTAGGAAAACAATAAATGAAAACACAATTTTGAAATTTTTTATTATTATTTAATTAAATGTTCAAAATGATTTCCGTTGTTTTGAAGACAATAATAAAGCCTACTTTCAAATCCTTCACGTACATTTGCAAATGTTTCTCTGGATATAGCACGGCATTCCTGAACTATTCTATGCTGAAGTTGCTCTAGTGACTCAGGTTGCATTTTAAAAACCACAGATTTTAGGTGACCCCATAAAAAGAAGTCAAGAGGTGTTAGGTCCGGGGATCTAGGTGCAGTGGCGGCTTGTGCATAAGAGCACATGAGCACGTGCCCCCCTAGTTAAAATTTAAATTGTTGAAATTCAAAATAAAAAAATCTATAGGTACTAGTTACCGTTTTGTGAATTATCACCCTATCTTTTACGTAACGTTAAATTGCGATATCTTTATTCTTTCCCTATTGTTAGATGTTGCGTCGAACAAAAAACTTCGCTTAAACCGCGGTGACTCATGCGCTTGAACGGCATAACGACCGGCAGTTGAGTCCCGCCGACACACCGATCACCGAATACGGTGCCGCCGCATGATACAATGAATTCATTGAAGTATTTCTTTGTATCATTGTGCCGCCGGTGCCAGAAGTTTTTAATGTTCAGGACGGGCGCAATCTTTTCACGAGTCGAGTAGCACGATAGCTCTATCTTTGTTTTATAGCTAGTTTTATTTTCGATCTCATTCTATCTTTATGGCACAAATTTCTGGTGATCATGAGGTTTATGCACGGTATGATTAGTCAACTTTAAGCGAGAGTGCTCGTTTCTCCTGAATTATGTTTTCTTACTCGATTTTTACTCTGCTGCTGTGCTGCGCCAGCTGGCTGAGCTTTTAGTGATTTATGTATTTCCGCGGTTTTGTTTATGGCTTCTTTAAAAAAAAAATAATATAAAAATGACTGCGACGGTCTTTGCGCAATATTTAAATAATTGCAAAAATACAGTGAGTTTTTTAAAAGAGTCATTCTCAGGGTTAAGTTTCGATGATAAGATTATTGTAAAGAATGCGGGAAACCAGTGCCTAACCTCCAAATAAGACAACTAAATAAAGATCAAAAACGGGACTTTAAAAGAGTTTTTAAGACTTTAGGAGTGCATTGTATGAAAAACATGAGTGGCTCTGCGGATATGAAAAGCAGAATAGTCTATTTTGTTTCCCGTTTTTGTTTTTTGCCGGTGAAAATGCAGAACCGTAAACCGTGTTGGGTTAAAAGTGGTGTTAATCGTATTGGTAAGCGATTTAATTATTTTATTGGAATCTTTTTAAGGAAGGGTTGTTAAAAATATAGGCCGGGACCCAAATGCACAATATTTTGATGTTTAATAAAAAAATTACACATACATTTCAGTAAATATATTATAGGTAGGTACCTAATTAGGCTCATTTGAGTTTATATTATAAAACAACATGTCCTTGAACTTCCAAAAAAAATCGGCGCTGTTATACGGAGGACTCCCGCCCCCCGAACCCCCTGCCGCGTTTCCCGTATTTGTGAACCCCCAGACATTCATGCCAAGAGCCGCCACTGTCTAGGTGACCATTCAACAGGACCTCTTCCTCCAATCCACTGGTTGGGATAATTATCATCCAACCACTGCCTAACGGGAACTACATAATGCGGAGGTGCTCCATCCTGTTGGAAATGTAGTAAGCGTTCTTCTATAGATAAATTTACGAGTATGTCCCTCTGATTTTCTAATTCTCGCACTATTAGTGGTTCGATAGACCTCTGTAGTATTTCAGCATACCTGTCGCCATTTAAATTTCCTTGTATCAATATTGGGCCGATAATACCATCTCCCAATATACCAGCCCAAACATTAATTTTCTGGGGGTACTGGGTATGCCCTTCTCTAAATACGTGGGGGTTTTCGTCATTCCAGTAACGACAGTTTTGCTTATTAACACGCCCATTTAAATAAAAGGTACACTCATCACTGAAGCAAATATTTTTACTGAATTCTTCTGTCCGGGTCGTCGTCACCAAGTTCTTGCAGTATGTGCAGTTTATAGGGATAAAACTTATGAAATTTAAGTACCTTTCTTATTGATTCACGAGATAATCCAGTTGCTACAGCTGCTTGACGAGTTGATAAAGTTGAATTCATTGCAAACTGCCCCAGAATTTCAATTTGCGCTGCTTCGTCGGCTAGTCTCGGTTGATTTATCGTTTTATTCGCGACAGAACCAGTTTCTTCAAATTTGGCTACTAGTTGGCGAACATACTCCGGGCTTAAATTTTGACCTGGATGCCTTTCGTTAAAACGTTGAGCTGTCCATAAGAAACATTGATCCTGGGAACCATAAATGAAAATAATTTCTACACGTTCAGCTGTGCTGTACACCATTGTTAAAGATAAGAAGTGTTGCTTTTCGTTTAAACTGAACCGAAAGTCAACTGTTCTTAAAATAATAATACTAGTACAAATTACTTTTAAAGTAAATTCTGTGATAATAAAATGCGAATATTTATAAAGAAATTTTTTTTTCGACAAAAAAACCATAGCAAATAAACCAAAACAAAATACCTAGGCTTAAAATGTTTAGAATTCGTAAAAGATATCTCTTAATATGCCAGGATATTGGTAGCAATCATTTTGAACTTTTAATTAAATAATAATAAAAAATTTCAAAATTGTGTTTTCATTTATTGTTTTCCCTAATAAACAGAGAAGAATTTCCTGAAATGTAACTTTCTATAGTACCATTGGAAAGCATTTTTCAAGAGCTTCAAAATGATGTATCACTCGACCCCCCTTTCTATTTAAGATTTCAGGGGTGTATCTCACCCTGTCCAAGGGGTTGCAGATAAGGGTGGGATAATACGCTTGTTATTGTTCCCCCCTTCGTTTTATAGAAACTGTTTTTTGCGTTTTTTTCTTCAGTTTTTCGTTCCTAAGATATGGCCATTTCAAGTTTTTAAATTGTCACCCTGTTATCGGATATTTGGATATTTATATAAATATCATGATATTTGCCAACCCTGAATAACGCGATTAGCCAACGTAAATTCTCAAAAGAAATTATAAAATAAACAATAAAGGTTTTTTTTATATATAATTTAATTTTATTACGGTTAATAAACTGCATCATTATTTTAATAGTCTTTTCATTCGGGTTGTAATGAAGAGTATTGAGATTAAGAGGGAGCTGCATATCAATTTTCCTCATTATCTCGTACAAATCAAACCCAGGGATGTTGTTTATTGGGCATTCTAGGAAAATGTGATCCAAGTCGTCTATTTGTTGGCAGTCGTATTCAGGGCTGTGTTTGATACCAATCCTGAATAAGTGGAGGTTGGTTAGGCAGTGTCCTGATCGCATCCTGATTATTGTGGTAATGTGACGTCTATCGGTGAACTCCATTTTATTGAACCTTCTGGATTTTGGAAAATCCTCTTTTGATCCAGCGTAATTTCTCCCCTTAATCTTCAGTGAATTTTTCCATACTGAGTTGTGTTCTTCCAGGAATGTTCCACTGGAGAATTTTTACCTTTATTCTTGGCTCCATTTTTTGTTTTATTTTATTTTTAAAACCTCCTTTTAAAATGGAGAGTCTAGCTCCATTTGAGGAGTTTGTGGGGCGGTGTAATTTAGGTATGTTAGCAATAGGTCAACTATTGTATGTTGTTGGTCTTGTGAAATGTTTGAAAATATTTTATAAATGTTAGGCACTGGATCATTATCATGAATATTTTGCTGGGCACTACTAGGCATGTTGGTTATTTGAGAAGCATTACTTGGGCCGCTTGCAGGTAGGCATGTAGGCAATGGTCGGATTAGGACAGGTTTTGTCTCGAGTTAGGAAAGTATAGGGCCTCTTCATGGGCTCTACGATCGTAGCCCTTTGGGGTCCTCTCACTTCTGCGAAGGGTAAACCGCAGGTAAATTTTGTACACCAGATTACACAAAACCGCATGATTTCACAGATTACACAGTTGATTACACGGATTTTACAATGATTACACAAGATTTCACAAAATTATATGTAGATTTCATGGATTACACAAGATTTCACACGAGGGGTAATTCACTGGCGAAAATGGTGTACAACTTCTAGAAAATACAAAACAAAATACGAGGAAAATGCAGAAAATACGAAGAAAATACAGAAAATACGAAGAAAATACAGGAAATACAAATACAATACGAGAAAAATACAAAAATTACGAATAAAATACAGGCAACATAAGGAAAATATAGAAAAAACGCGCGGAAATCAATTTGGCAATGACGTAAAGTCGTTGGAAGATCTGACAACGCTGCCGGGTTTTCCACGCGGTTTATTATTAATAGGTTATGTAGTCCACGGTTTTGTGTTACTGTTTTGTATTATTGTGACATTCTTGTGCTCGCCTGTCTTTTCACTAACTTTAACCTACCTACTTTTAGGTACCTACTTATGTGTAAGTATATTTTTCTACTGACGTTTTATAATAACCTCTTGTCGATTGTCATTATGGTTTTTTAATAACCTCCTTTTAAGCACAGCGTGCTTAAAAAACTTTTAAGCACGTTACCAGGAGCAACGTGCTTAAATTAAAGTAACGCAGGTAATTATTTACAATTAAAACGTAACCACAGACTAGGTATAATTTAATATTTTTTGGCAAGTGTCAATGAAACATATAGGTAATAAAATGTTAGTAAAATTAAGTTTTTTATTATAAAACCTCAGTAGAAAAAATAGAGACTTTTTGCACCTCTTAAATTAATATCAGTTTTTAGCTCCGTTATGGTTAACTTTATTAAACATAACGAGTAGCGCCACTGTTAAAACCAGAGATTTTGCAGCGCCTATACGTTCTGTCTGTAGTTATTAAGTTGGCGCCGGCGCACCTAAACAAAATAAAATACCTAACCTAACAATAATTTGATTAAGTTGTATATTTTAATGTAAAGCTACTATTGCTTTGGATTTTAAGTAATCGCTTATCACAATTTTAATTCATAGCAATGATGCTTGATAACTTTTGTATGTTTCGGCAACCATGCAGTTTAAGCATAACCATAAGGATAACGATAAGCTCTTCCTTATCCTTCCGTAAATAACGGAGTCCGTTATGGTTATTAACCATAGCGGATCACCTTTCTGACATTGCGCATGCTCAGAATAACCATAACGACAAACGAATGACGAATTAAGAGGTGCAAAAAGTCTCTAATATTGTATACAATACGTTACGAAACAATGTCTTTTAGTCACTTTGACGTGTTGTCCAACTCGGCTTTGCCTCGTTGGACAATTTCACGTCGCGTGCCTAAAAGACACTCATTTCGCAACTTATTGTATAAATAGCTATTTCGAGTGTTCACAATTAATTTTAGTGACGTATAAATAAATTAAACGGTTATGTATGTGAAATAAAAATATTTTTTTAAATTATCGAATACTGGCAAACACTCGAAACACATTTATTCATTAGAGTTCCCTACAATTATTTTTCTTTGTTTCTGTGCGCAGATATTGCATTAGCCCCAAAAATCACTGAAAACAATATAACGCCAAAGACGGTGAGTCAGGTAGCCGCATTAAGGTGGTAGTTCACTAGTATATTTTTTACGATAACGAGGAGTTATACGAGCGAGCTGAAACGAGCATAAAAGTGGTCTTAAAAAAATTGAAAAAATTATAGGCGTATTCCTTCTAGGGCGGAGATTTCGGGAAAAATAAGCAAAAAATTTCGCTGTCAAAATTTGACACCTCGTGGGCTTGCGGCGAAAAGTCAAAATATGAAGTTTCGAGAAAATGCCATTTAAAAAATTACTTAAGTAGACATTTGTCGTTTAAATCCAAATAATGAAACAAATATTTAAGTTTTAAGTTTGGATTATAGAAAATGTATACTGTTTCTTTAACATTTTTTAACAAAATAATGTTACATGAATTTAATTTTTTGCGTAAAAATAGAAAAATACAAGTGGTGTGACTTATGACCGTATGCACCAAGGCCAGTTAATCATGACTAGCTTATAATCATGATTAAATATCTCAATTAAGAAAATTTCCAATGCGCCAGCACTGCTCAGGAACTTAATCACGATTAAAGTTAACCAGCCAATCTTGATGGGTTATGTATTTAATCATGATTAAAAGGTTATATTCGTGTTTTGTTTTGAAATTTGTCTCGAATTTTCAATAATAAAATTAAAATGGGAGACGAAATCATCTTCGATGATGATTTTAATGTAATGGATATTTTCAATGATGGCTTTCCGAGAGCTAGAAAGACCTCGGAGACAAAATTATTGTGATTTGATAGATAAATAGGGTTTGTTCAGCTAACACAGTTCTTTTCTTTTTCGGATCTAATATATTATTTTCTTCCTCACCAGTCAAACCCTTTTTTTCTGTGCGTCAAAAAACTCCATGACTCTAGATGCCGAAGTGTGAAATTGGGGGTTTCATGCGCAAAACAGCCAAACTGGAAAAAGTTTTCGGAAAAGTTGAAAAAACAACAAAAAGAAAACATAACCACAACTGTCAATCTGCTTGGTGTTTCTGGTCACAGAAAAATAAAGGGTTTATTTTTCTGGTTGATGGCACGAATTTTTGCATGTGAGCTACGTTGCCAAATCGAGGTTTTAATTTTACCCTGATTACAAAACCCACATATCCTTTTAGTTGGTGCATAGGCTGTTTTATTTAATCACGGTTACCTGGTTAATCACGATCACCTAATCATGCCTAATGGGTAAAATGGTGCATACGGTCATTAATGAGTTTTAAATTTGATCATGTTTTATTAGAGGACTGACTTATTAAAAAAAATTATATTTTATATTAGGTACTGCAGCTCCAACTTAATGCTTTTTGATAGCTGCATTATTTTATTTGTCGATTTGAATACATTGCGGTAGATTTTTGTAGTCTCTAACACTTGAACAACTTAAAACTGACACAGAATAAAAGTAACTTATTATTTTTAGGTTAGAAAACGAATTTAATTTTGGCATATAAAACTCATTAAGGTGGGAGTATCAACATGCTTGCCATCCTATAACCTATTTCGCGTAGATTTATCTATGTTATCTAGCTTTTATACAAAATTTAAAGAAAATCAGTATCGACTTGATATTCTATCGGAAATAATTGACATATTTAATAAATATCCAGGAATTTCATAACTTATTTTAGGAGAATTGTATAACGAAAAATATCGGGTAAGATTTTTTTAAACATTATTATGTCATTGCAATAACATGTTCTTTCATTATACAATTCTCCCAAAATTAGCAATGAAATAAATTGATATCATTGTAATATATCAGATATTACCTAAGTAATGTGCCGACGATACTGATTTTATTTAAATGTTAGTTTAAAAAATAATAAACCTAAAAAAACAAAGCGAAATAGGTTATAGGTTGGTAATAAATTGAACGATGTTGAGAATTCATCCTGAAGTCAGATTTTGCCGCAGCACCCGATCTGACACAATAAAATTGACCAAGTCACTTTTAGTGAGTTCTCGCATTAACTACCAAAGGACAATATTGACTTAATGTGATTCTTAATAATATGCTCATTCTGGTTACTTAGTGAGTTTTTCAACGAAGATACATGGTAATATGTTAGACCTAAATCAGACTTTAATGAAAATATATATAAATGTCAAAACTGGAAAAATATGACTTAATGAGTTTTCGCCGCAAGCCCACGAACTGTCAATGTCAAATTTTTTTTTAATTTTTTTTAAAAAATAGGACGACGTGATTCCCTTCGTTTTGGAAAGATAAATGGAAAAAAAAGTTTCGTAAAAATCGTATGTACCGTGCGAGCTGCAGCCTCTGCCTAAACTATTTGTCAAAATTTTCTTTCGCTCTAGCTTCCTTATAGTTTATCCGATTTTGACAAAATTTGGTATGGAGGCTAAGGTAGTGGTATACTACAGAACGTATATCTCAGATCTGTCAAAATGTGAAATTTCGAAGTTTTCCATATCTGTCAAAAAAAAATAGCAGGTCGATAGATAGTGACCCAAGGAATACGGGAAAATACGCAAAAAATTCTCCTGTCAAATTTTAAATGATGATTTAAATCACTTGATTTAATGATCCTATTTATTTTTAATTCAGAACAATGAACAATATAACATATTAAAAAAATATTTTCAAAAATCAACAGTATAAGTAATTATAGAACTCGCGCTTTTAAGAAATAAAAAATTAGTAGGTGTACCTATATAATACATAATATAAACTTTAGAAGCGCGTTCTGACAATATTTTGGGTATATAGAATTTAGATCTACTATATTGTTAGACAGACATTAAAATAATTTCTATTAAATTAGAAAGAGAGAAAAATGTTTTTTTTTTAATAAAATCTAATAAAATCAATAAAAATCAAAAAAATCAATGATTTTTGATTTTTTTAATAAGAATCAAATTTTGCCCAACCCTGTTGTATAGTATTTGACGCAGAGAATTCGAGAAAAATACGCAAAAAATTCTCCTGTCAAAATTTGACACCTGTCAAAGCAAGCAAATGCAGAAAATGCTACGAAAACACAGAAACTTATATTTTATGAAATATGAAAAACATCGCAAATAAGAGTACGGAAAATGGTGTAAGTACAAATTTTTCATCAGTGAATTATCCCGATGCACTGGCGAAAGTGGTGTACAAGTTCTAGAAAATACGGAAAATACCAGGAGAATACGAGAAAAATTAAGAAAATACAAGAAAAATTAAGAAAATACAAGGAAAACACATAAAATACGATGAAAATACAGAAAATACGAAGAAAATTAGGCAATATGGAAAATGGTGTACAAATTTTTCCTCAGTGAATTACCCCTTTGATTTCACAGGACTTGTACACCAGTTTCTCACTGCGGTGTACCCTCGCTCTTCTGGCACTTGAATCTATTGCTTGCCGGTATGATCTTTTATTGTTGTCTACGTTGTTCCTTCTGTGTGCTATATCTATTAGGTTTTCATTTGATTTGTTGCTCTTTTGGTTATTTCGGTTAATACTTTTTAACTCAGGGAAGTCTGCCGGGTGGCATGTAAATGTACTATCATTGTAATTATTGTCATTGTAGGTTTTCTTCCAAAGCTTATTTGCATCAAAGTATGTTAAATTTTGGAAGGCCATAAGTTTTTTGATATTTTGCTGCCTAGCATATACGGGACATTTTTTTGATGTTGATTTATGTTCTTGACTTTTGCAGAAGATGCATTTATTGGTACAGCTGAATAGTTGTACGTTGTTAGTATTGGATCTATGAATCTCTAATTCACCGCAATTAAAACATTTTTCTTTACCCTTGCATAGCTTTTTTGTGTGTCCAAACAAGAGGTATTGGTAGCATTGAGTAACTGGAGCAACATATGGAACCACTTCCAAATTTAAACCATAGATTTCAATGTATTTTGGTAGGGCAGTGCCCTCAAAAGTGTGTTAGTTGGTTTATATGTTACTTCTCTGTTGTGTTCGTTCACTATTTTTCTGTTCATTCTTTTAATTTGTAAAACTTTCGTTGGCGAACATACGGCACCTGCCGTGCCTAATAATTCTTCTTCGGTGAAGCCTTTATCGACTCGTCTAACAATGCCCTTGCATGACACAAAATTGTATGGAATAAAAATTTTGTACCCTCTTTCCAGAAGATTCTTATTGTTAACAAATTGATTTGCAGCTATAAATTTTGTGAATTCCACGCCGATACGATTTAAACCTTTATTGTCTATTTTTTTTTAAATCTCTCAATTAAATTAAATATTTCCCTTGCGATTTTTAAGTGATTAAATCGGCCAATATTATTTCCCGATTCGGTTGTAGACTATATATATATATACCATAAACGGTCCTATATCATTACAATTGTACAAATTTTGTTGAACTTTTTCATTATTGTTATCAGATACTTTTTTGTAGGTCAAGCCTTGGTTTTTTTTTACATTATTTACCGCCAGGGTGACCACCTCTCCGGTTTTCACCCGGAGTCTCCGGTTTTTTATACTTGACCTCCGGGCTCCGGTTTTTTTAGTAACATCTCCGGTTTTTAACAATTTTCGTATTTTTCCTAATAAAAAACTTTAAATTCTTTTAAATTTTAGCAAGTTTAATGCTTTCATTTACCTTACCTACCATTGGTTAGGAATTTGTTTTCTTTTTATATTCTCTTTTGTATTTAAGTAGGTAACTTACTTAACGTGATTTTAAAATTTATTTTATGTTTGTGTTAACTTTTGACTAAGAGTTTGTTTGTTATTATTTTTTTTAATTTGGACCTAAAAACTTATTTTGGAATTTATTTAGATGTGGCAATTATGATTAATAAAAATGTTTGAAAACAATAATCCTTACCTGGTTAAAGATCTACCGCACCGCCCATAATAATTATTGGTTTTTAAGGCAGTTCCTGACGTATAAATAAAAATATTTTTTTTTATTTCAGCTTTTATTGTTGCTATTAAAGTTGTTGACCGTTACTCATAGAATCTCTAGGTTTTGATAGCCCAAAAAAGGGCGTGGCACCCAAAAAATTTTGCCTGCGGCGCATTTTTACCCGAATTTAAAAAAAATTAATATCTCCGGTTTTCAACTGGATACAAGGTGGTCACCCTGTTTACCGCATTAAATACCAATGATGTTATTAATTTCATCTCTTGAGGGAGGTTTAAGACCTCCCCCAGGATCTAGGGGATCATTCATCCCTCTAGCCTTATTCTATCAATTGAAAATAAGGTTCCACTCACCAGGTTCCAAGAGAAACAAAACGCACAAAAAAGGATACAATAACCCTCAAATTAGTCACTACGCACGGTGATAGCAGCTGCTTGCAGCCAAGTAATCAGAATTTAAAATTTTATTAAATTTTTCTCCTTTTAAAGTGATAAGTGATGCAACGCTGCGCAAGAACACAGAAAAATAAAGGGTTTAGCAAGAATGATACACTTGTTGGTGTTTTGTGGTGATACTATGGAGAACAGAACTATAGGGTTCAGAGCATAGATAAAGGTTTATAGGGGGGTTCAGAGCTACGAATAAAGAATATAACTACAAAGGAAGTAGGGTATTGTAGATTGAGTTGTCCGGGATGGGGGCCGATGGCGGCAACATTTGACGCATGCGCGTTTCCGGTCCACCTGTGGCGTATCATTAAAATGGTAATAATAAAATGATTAATGAAATTTTATTTGACGAAAAAAATAGAAAAAATATTTAGATTCATATATACCTATAAGATACGTTAAGGTTGATGTAATAAAACAATACAACTATTTCTTTTAATTATTTATTTAAATAAGGTAACGGAGGTGAAAGGGTCCTTAATGTAAATATCTGGTTAAATAACTAAAAAACACCTATTATACATTCAAAAAAAATTGCAGGAAACAAATTGTTTCAGATAATAAATACTGATGAAGGCAAAATTATTGCCAAAACGTCTACGTTAAAAAATAAAATTTTAAAAAACCTTACTATTTCTTCATGAACCAAATCACAAGAAAATAATAAAATATAATATAATATAATATAGTCCTGTTTATTATATATACCTAAATAATATTAATGAGATTTCTAGTATACAAGAAAATTGTCAAATGACAAACTATGCAGATAAAACAAACATTTTATTTATTTCTAGTATCAACAACTTAACAAGTTAATTATAGATACATAAACCCCATTTCTAAAAGCTATCCTAAGCTATAATAAATATTCAATTAGCATTTGCCTAAGCAGTTCATTCCTTAATTTTAATTTTTCATAGTTTAAATTATATATTATGTCAATGTCTCCACAATATTTATTAAAATAGAGCACAGACTTATAAGTGGTGAGTTTTTGAATAGATTTGTCCTCGGTGTAGGAATATAAAATACATGTGCGGATCTAGTATTGACCAAGCCTATTCTAAACGGAAGCAGTCCTAAGAACTCTTTATTATCTATTTTGTCTCTAATTATTTTATATAAGAAAATAATTCTTGCTTCTATACGCAATAGTCTTAAAGAAGGGAAATTAAACAAAGTACACAAAAGCCCTTGATCTGTACCTCTTGGCGGATAAACTGAAAATGACTTGTAGTACGAAAATTTTAAAAATTTACGCTGAATATATTTTAAAAGAGTAATCTTATTGGCATACTGAGGATCCCAAATAGTGCATGCATACTAAAGTTTTATAATTACCAGGGATTAATATAAAGTTATTATGGCGTTAACATTTTTAAAGTATTTACAAGTTCTTATAATAAATCCTAGCATATAAAGACCATGAGCTTCTCGAGCATCATATTTAACAATTATGATTGAAGTAAATAATTATTGGTTTTCCAAAGATAAACTGATATTAAATAAATCAAATACCATTATCACCTTGTTTAAGACTAACCGATACACTTTGGAGAATCCGGAAACAGTAACCATTAATGATTTTCATATAAGATTAAAGGAAGATACTAAAATCTTAGGTGTGTTGTTGGATAGTAAAATGTTCTGGAAGAGCCATGTCCTGGAAGAGTTATGTCTAATATGTTGTAACCAGAAGGTGTTCCAGTTAGATTCACAGTAGGATAATTATCTTCAGGCAGGTTTTGACATGGTGTCTTATAAGATATTGCATAGGAACGTACCTGCCAAAAAAATATAAGTTTTTTAATTATCTGTTTGGCACCTTTACCCAATGACACAAAAGTACCTATAACGTGATACTACCTCTCTTTGTAAATTTTTTTTATATTTTGATATGAATTTCTTTGAATGATAGAAGGTTTGGGACTAGCTTAAAATTTATTTTTTTAATCAATGGTATCTCCAGTCGTCCTCAGGTGAATATTGGGAAAATGTTTCTATCATTCTAGAAACATCATTGTCTTCAATCTTTAAATAGGAATTTCTTTGTTTATCGTACCTACACTCCCATATTTTATAACATTCTTTATCCATGGGTTAAAAATTTTAAAAGTAGATTAAACCAATAAAACATCTAAAAACTTTTATCGATACATAATTTATGAAATAGTGACAAAGCAGCTTCCTCAGAACAACGGCGGTCCTGGAACGTCTTCCTGGGGGGGGTACTTTGAAGGACTTGCGCCGAAGGCGTAATCTTTCTTGCGCCGCAGGCGAAAATTTTTTGGGTGCCACGCCCTTTTTTGGGTAAAATAACCGTAAAGCTTAATCTGCAGCGATATGCCAGACCTTAAAACACTCTTTTAATTTAAAAGAAATTTGAAAGGGCGACAAAATAAACAAGTTTTAAAAGCTTCGAGGGCATTATCCGTAACAGATTAACTTTGTTTATACAATTATTGTACTATACATATCTGGGGGGCCCGGGCCCCCTGAGCCCCCTCGTAAATACGCCACTGATGTAGTATGTTTTAATATTGTAACATAAGTCAAAACACTAAAATAAAACAAAACCTAAATGTATATGTATAATAAAGAAATCAGAACATGAAAATAAAGCTAAAAAAAATTACAATTGTTTTTTAATATATTTTGCATTGGATGCCGCTGCTTTTAACATTTTTATTAAGTCATTAGAAAACCGGACATTCTTCGGTCCGGTTTACCAGCATTTTCGCGATATTATATCGACTTATCGATGGACTATAATAGAATATATCTTATAATATTAAGATGTTGATATTTTTATATAAAAAATGTTTTTTTAAATTTATTGGTTTTGTTTTTTATTTAAAAATAATAAATATTTATAGTTTTTTGGACATATTATTTTTAGTTTTTGCGTCCTCAACCTGGTCTCTGGGGGGGGTAATTACCCCCAGTACCCCCCCCGTAGGACCGCCCTTGCCTCAGAAGCATAAATAATGCAGAATTAATTGTATTCATATTCTTAAGTACCTACCTACCTACATATTTTCCAATATATTATGTAATGACCCGATACAATAGCTTCAAAACTTACATTTTTTAACCTGGCTACTTCAAAAGTAGGCACTACTGCAGTTGGGACCAATCTAACTTTCAATCTTGAAGTTCTGTCAAAGCAATCTTCAGAAAAATGCTCCAAGCAAAGAACTCTATTTCGTGTAGGATCCCAATCACTTCGGTTTACAATTTTCAACCATGCCTTTTTTCTTAGGTAATTATTTGGTAAACTAAAAACCAATAAGTATTTTTAATTTCTTTTCTGTAGAAATGAACAAACCCAGTCGATTAATAAATAAACAATATTTTTCTGGATTTATAAGACGAACGCCCATGAATGACGAATGACATGCGAGGTTCGGAGGTTATGTGTATTTTGATATTAAATTAAAATATTTACATTTTTTTTCTCTACAGATTAAAAAAGTTTATATATCTAAACATAAACTTACCGATGAAATGTAATGCCCAGTTTTTTACTTCCTAGCGTTTGGGAGCACCCACAAGCAGCACAATTAACCATATTTATAGCTTATTAATTAACCCATAATACCAACCAATTAAACTGTTTTAATCGCTGTCCAGTGCTAAAAGTATACTCCACTGTCACATGTGTCGATGGTTCAGAGGTATCGAACTGGCAATGCTGCAAAATTTTGTTGGCAACACTTGACGTGGATGTATGGAGGACTTTCTCTTACTTAACACCGCCGCCCGAAAGACATCTTAATACCGCTTGTTTGATAACTTGTCCTGCCGAAACGCTTACCTGCATATTACCGCTAAAATTCCTTTAAATATATCCACCTACCGTTTCCCAGGAATACCTGCTTTGTTTCCTGCTTAGTAGCGAGTTGGTTCCCGTAACTTACGAAGAAATTTGTTTATTTTTAGGGTAGTATTTGTGCTTTATTATATTAACTTGTATTTTATTTTTGAATTCTCTTGCCCAGAAATAATAAAATTATTTTACATTTCCCGACATAGGTGTGTTTTATTTTTATTTCCCATAGGAACTTAGAGACGTGAATGACTGTTATCTGTATGCGCTAATAGAACTCTGTCTCCAACTGTTTAAAGGTTACCCAGGGCTCCGGGGGTTCTGATTTTCCCTAAAAATTAAAATCAGTGACGCTCGAGTAAAACTCCGTTCATTTTTGTATATTCTCTTTAATTCCGCCCACAGAACGCTTTAGAAGTTATTCAATTCAAACCCGACCGAATTTACCACCGAATTACCGACCGCCGAAAAAGTAAAACCCGGAATTGAATGACTTCCGCGTCTGAGGGATAACTTGATAATTGAGATCAAGATAAAAATTAATTTTCCTGAAATTCAAACCGTTTAAAGTAAAATCATTCAAAATCCTAAAACCGAAAGGTAGCCCAGAGTTCAACATTAAAACCGAAGATTCTTTACAAAAAGTATTCTCTAGTCCGTACAAAAATATAATTTTTATTAGCCGGTTTCAAAAAGCAATTTTTATTCGCCGTTACAAAAAGTAGCGCACCAAAAAGCCATTACAAGTCCATCACAAAAAACCATATAAAGTAATTATAACAGCTTAAATAATTTTTAACAATTTAACAATATGTGAAACTTTTAGATTACTAAACTCAAAATGGTCTCTGGTCACTTTAATAAACTTTAATACCTATAAATTGTTTTTCAAAGCCACCTTCGATATTTATTTATATAATAATGACTGTTGGAATAGTTGATAAAATGAGTTTTCTGCAAATAAGTCGTGATGCGTTAGAAATTGCGATAGGGTTGCTATTAGGAAAAATGTTTGATTTTTAATTCTGCATCGAATGACATAAAAAGATACAGGGGTTACTATTTGAAATAAGAAAAATAAATTGCTTTAAAATTTGCAAAGTTTGACACTAAACGTTGGACACACTGTACAATTCGTATTAATCAAACTTGGTTTGCGAGACTGTTATACCCAATGATCTGCTACCTATAGATGCCGCACGCCATTCATAAACGCTATTTAAATCTGCTGCCAAAATCGTTTGTAGGAGAGAGGAGGTGAAGTACTTCCCCCCGGCCGGGAGTGGGGATTACGTTGCCGCCATTAGAATTTTACCTCGTTACTATGCGCTATCATATGGTCACAGCGGCGTCTCGTGTCAGGGTTTACAATAAAATATAATTATCCAATCTGAAATCAAATATTTTTTAACGTTTGTGAAAAAAAAGGGTTTGTAGAACAGTAAAGTTTAATGTATGATAGGAAAAATGGTCCGCGGAGCAGTAAAATTTAATGTAAGTTAATAACTATTTATTGTAATAATTATTATAAGAGAAACTTTGGATAGCTATAATTATTACATTTGGTGAACTGAGCTGACCTAAAAATAATTACACTATGTATACTTAAAACAAGGTTTTTACGGTTTTATTGAAATTTGAAAGAAAAGCAAAGTTCCTTTTACGTTAGGTACTTTTTAATAGCGAAAAAGCACAACAATAATTTTTTCTTCCCCCTAGCCGCGCTCAAGCAGGATGCCTCTTTTTATTTCCCATCATGCCTACGAACTATACGAAGTTGTTCGCAAAGTTCCTTTAACATAGCTAAGCAAAGATATTTACCTACTTTGCTTAGCTGTTTAAAAGCAGCAAATGGAAAGTAAAGTCAAAATTTTGAATACTCTCGCAAGATGGAGGTAAAGTCAAGTGACACTCTTTCAATTTTGCTGTATAAAACTTTTATAAGTTGGCATGAATTCCAGGACTGGACTTGAAAATTTAACATGTGATACCTTCTAAAACAATTGATGCAATAGTCTCATCGGTTTTACCGCTTTAATATTGCCAAATAATAATAATAATAATTTATTTTGAAAGTTTTGTTCTATAAATATTATAATTTAAGGTAGGTAAAGTCGATTCAGCCAGTAAACCTGCAAGATGGCCGACCTGTCATATGACAAAAGTAATTGAAAATGCAAAAATCCATTTTATTTAGCTGGAATATGACTTTTGTCATATGACATGCCCGGCCATCTTGCAGGTTTACTGGCTGAATCGACTTTACCTAATAATAAACATGAGTTTTTATATGGTTTAAAGATAAAGTGTCAAAATAGATTTAAAAACTATATTATATTACAATTACCTATTCAAACCTTGAAAATACTAAAGTAACTGAAACGCAACTTTAAATAGCATTCTGTCACTTATATTTACAACAGAATTTTTTTTGTTTTATTTCTTCATATTATACCCAGAGAACTCAGAGCCAACTAATATTCTGTGATTATACCTATCTATAGGTAAAATACAATACCTACAGTTCAACATAAACTAATTGAATTCAGTCAGATATTACATTTTTACTGTCGAGGAAATCCCCATATATGACCCACATAAGGTACGTAGACCCAAAAGTGGTTTTTATGAAATTTGATGGTTATGATACAGTTACATTTTTAAATTTGTATGTGGGCTAACATAAAGTTAAAAGCTTCAATTTAGCCAGGGATTTAATTTTTCTCTCAATGGAAACCCCAATTTAACAGTTTTTGACTTACGTAAGGTATATACGAAGACCCAAATACGGTTTTTATAGAATTTGTTGGTTATGATACAGTTACATTCCTAAACTTTTATGTGGGCTAACATAAAGTTAAAAGCTTCAATTTAGCCAGGGATTTAATTTTTCTCTCAATGGAAACCCCAATTTAACAGTTTTTGACTTATTACGTATAAGGTACGTATACCCAAAAGTGGTTTTTATGGAAATAATTGTTCTTTAAAATGCAATTTATTGATACGGTTATATTTCTAAACTTGTATGTCGGCTAACTTAATGTTAAAAAATTTAGAAATAAAACCAGCATATAATAATAATCATAGGTACCTAGGTAGGTATATATCTTTATTCTCAAGTAACTATAGTTTATTACAGGAATTAACTTACATATCCAAGTAAAGTATTTTTAACAAATAATAAGTAGGTTCAAGAATTAACAACTTATTAAAACAAACATTATCTAGGTACTATAGATACCTACATAAATATCTAATTCAAAAAAGTTTTCTTTAAGAGACCTAATTTGAGTACAACTAATAAATTTCATAAAGTCATAGTCTCACACGAATATTTATTTTCCAAACAGGTTAGGTACATGTTTCGCTCGTAAGTACCTGAACATCAGAACAAAATAAGCCTAACATTGGTCTGATGATGCTCAGGTATGAGCGAAACATGTAGGTAACCTGTTTGGAAAATAAATATTCGTGTGAGACTCTGACTGTAAATTATTATATTAATGTCCTATTCCATGAAACAAAATCATTCTTTTTCCAAAATACGATATTTGTTGCCACATGCTTTTGAATAATGGGCTAAAAATAATAATATAGTGGCCGGCTAAAATTTGGCCGCATATGGAAAACTTACACAAGTATTTTGTCTGGTACCTACAACATATTATGAAATCCCATGCAAAATTGAAGAGTTAAAGGCACGAACCCACGAACGTCCATAAATGACGTTTATGGTTAAAGGTGATCAAATAGTGGCTTCCTTGTTTATTTTAGACTAAGAGTGTATCTGAGTTGTTTAAAGAATTCAATAAGCCAAACCATTTGCTAAAGTTATACCTATACAGTCTATCCATAATGTTCCTTAAATAAATAATACGTTTAATAAAATAAAAATGTAAAGTTTTAATTATTTTTCCCCACCTACCCACGCCTATGAATAGTTAAACCTAACCTACAAATAACCCAACTTTTTATGTACTCACCTATGAAAAGTAACTGCAGAATTATTATTATTATATTTCGCAGTCTTGCACACTTCAAACCTGTGACCCATATTAATTAGTCTTGAAAAAAATATCACAAAACACTAACAACACAGCAATTAATACACAAAACCGATAAACCGAAACAAATTTCAAACAACTTTCGAACGAAGAACGACCAAACTAAACCCTTAATTTCTCTGTGGACCACACGTCAAAGAAATTATGAATGAAAAAAGGCAGGCTCTCTTCTGACCAATAGGAACGCAACGTCTTCTGTGTTGCCAAACTGCATAATTTTTAAGGGAAATGTCTATGGGTTTTTAGACAAAGATTTAAATTTACCACATAACGTCATATTTTTTTCTCTTCTGGAAGGTAAAACCTGTAGATTTATGGCTTTAGGGATATGTATATGTAAAATTATTAAATAAGTGTTGTTATTATTACTTTTAAAATATTGTTATAGCCGTAATTTATATATTGGTACTCTAAGAGTGTTAATACCTACTTTTAAGAGGTACGTTTGGCAAACAAAGTGGAGGGGCGCAATTTGCAACAAAAGTTACTTCAGAATGGTATACGATTTTGGCAATAGATTCGTTTGTTATTGCTTCATCTATAGCTAGCAGATCATTGGTTATACCTTTTTTAATAAGTACCTTTGTATAATTTTATTAACGAGGCATTATTTTTATTTTTTATTTATTTTTAAAACCAGTGGTGCAAAACTGATATTTTTTAGTTTTTATTTTTTTTTCGTTTATAATACTAAATCGATTTCAATAAAATTTTAGGGGTATGTAGGTAACTATAGGAGGCACCAAAAAAAGTAAGAAAATAATTGGCATGTAATCTAAAAAAAAACACATCCTTATGACGTCACACTTTTTTGGAACACCCTATGAAAAAATATTTTCCTAAAATGCGCCCCAAGATACAGATAAGGTCTGCAAAATATGAAAATTCAAACTTAATTACTAAGTGAGCTATAGAAGACGGGAGGTGAGGTGCAGGACCCTGTACTGTAGTGTATACAGGGTGTCTCACGGTCGATGGTACCTTAGACGTTTCTGACGAACCAGTAAAGGAATCGTTCTGAAAATTTGGTCGCGTACATAAACGGACATGCTCTACCAACCTAAAATATTTTTAACAATACAGTGTTGCCGCTTCCACAGAAAAATAATAGTAACTTCGATTTTTTAAATGCAACACCATATATTTTATTTTATTTTCGAAACCCCCATTACTTTCCTTACAATTTTTATTAACTCTACTCTATACTTATCTCTTACCGTTTCTAAGATATAAATTAATTTTCTTTTTTTTTGTCCGAAAACGTCACTTTTAAAAATGCTGATAATTTTGAACTCTAAAAGACTGAAGCCCTGAAATTTGGTAAATAGTTAACTAATACCATAGGGCTCTTTGCTCTAGTTCCAAATCTTAGTTGAAATATACAGGGTGGTTTAAAAATACACTTATTCTGGTAACTTGAAAAAGTGACCATAAGTCCTTTTTTTCAAATGTAACACCCTGTATATTATTACGGATTTGAAAAGCTGCTAAAATTTCACTTAACTCTTGTATATCATACCTGTATCTAACTAACTAGTTTAACCATTTTTTTGACGTATTAAGCATAATTTGTAAAATTTTCTATACAATTCAATTTTTATTCGGTTATTAGTTAGTTAGCCATGACAAAAACTGATGTTTACGTTTGTTACTATGGTTATCGTTTTGACATTTCATTAAGTTTAGATACAAGATAGAAATACACTTTAAAGTCATGGAAGGAAACTATACAAACGCAGTTCTTATGAATTTATTTATTTTATTTGGACAATGTGTGTTTGCATTAACACGCAAAAAACATTAAAATTACATTTTTCTTGAAATCCATGCAGTCAACACCCGCATATTAAAGTGTTTGGATGTAAACGGCCAGCGTTTTGAACATCTGTTAAAATAGCATTTTATTAGTTATAATTTTAGTAGTCTTTTATGCTTTGACTACCTAGCTAACATTTAATAAAATTGTCCTGGGTCCTTATGAATTTTCAAAGATTCATTGGCGGTAAATTAGAGTACATTTCGTTAAACTTTATACATGTCCTGGAGATAATTCTATCACATTGTCCAAATAAAATAAATAAATTCATAAGAACTGCATTTGTATAGTTTTCTTCCATGACTTTAAAGTGTATTTCTATCTTGTATCTAAACTTAATGAAATGTCAAAACGATAACCATAGTAACATTCGTAAACATCAGTTTTTGTCATGGCTAACTAACTAATAACCGAATAAAAATTGAATTGTATAGAAAATTTTACAAATTATGCTTAATACGTCAAAAAAAATTGTTAAACTAGTTAGTTAGATACAGGTATGATATACAAGAATTAAGTGAAATTTTAGCAGCTTTTCAAATCCGTAATAATATACAGAGTGATACATTTGAAAAAAAAGGACTTATGGTCACTTTTTCAAGTTACCAGAATAAGTGTATTTTTCAACCACCCTGTATATTGCAACTTAGATTTGGGATTAGAGCCCTATGGTATTAGTTAACTATTTACCAAATTTCAGGGTTTCAGTCTTTTAGAGTTCAAAATTATCAGCATTTTTAAAAGTGATGTTTTCGGACAAAAAAACGGAAATTAATTTATATCTTAGAAACGGTAAGAGATAAGTATAGAGTAGAGTTAATAAAAATTGTAAGGAAAGTAATGGGGGTTTCGAAAATAAAATAAAATATATGGCGTTGCGTTTAAAAAATCGAAGTTACTATTATTTTTCTGTGGAAGCGGCAACACTGTATTGTTAAAATATTTTAGGTTGGTAGAGCATGTCCGTTTATGTACGCGACCAAATTTTCAGAACGATTCCTTTACTGGTTCGTCAGAAACGTCTAAGGTACCATCGACCGTGAGACACCCTGTATATATTAAGGTAATGAGTTTTATTAATGGGAGAAAAAAAAATAATATTTTATAAATTGATATTTTTTTTTCCGTGTAAAAGATCGGATTTAAACTTGTTAAATGAAAATCTAAATCTTAACGCTTATCGAGTATTATTCCAATGACTTGTACAAAAACTTACAATGTGAGATAATAACTTTTATACATCGTGAAACTCTAATATTTCTTACTCAAAATGTAAAACTTACTGCGTAGCGCCAAACTGTAACTTTTACAGTTTCGTTTACGAAGCGCTGGGTTCAGGGGTGGATGGGGAGGGGTAAACCGGCCCGGGAAACCAATTGCACCGGCCCGGCCCATTTTTAAAAACTGCCGGGTGTTTCTCAAAAGACGTTCACCCCTATAACTTTTCTGTATTTATAGATATTAATATAAAATTTTGAGATTATGCATAAGAGATGAGTCTGCATTTATTAGCATACTTTTCAATTTGTTAGCACTTCCGGTTTGACTGGAAGTGACCTTAACTTTGATATTTTAAATGGAACATCTTGTATATTTTTACTGATTGGGATTCAGCATAACATTCTGAGTAAAATGACACCTCAATTGTTTTTGACCTGTAATAACATTTTTATGATTATTTTTTATTTTCAATCTAGAGTCCTGCAATTTAACTAAATCCGTTAATTATTAATAGACAAGTAGTATATAAAAATTAAAATTATGTCATAATAATTATTGATTTCTAAGTTTCACAAGCGTTTAAAAAATAAAATTTTGTTTTCTTGACATTTACTCCATTTTTCCAAATGGAACGATGGTAGTTCACTAGGATAATTAAAACAAGCATTTTTTCCAACAATTTGATACCATACACTCCTATGCTATTTTAAAATTGACACTGAAAAATTTGCCTTAAATGCCAATCTCAAATTTAAAAGCGTTATGCATTATTGCCGCCCTCTCTTTTCTAAAGAAATATAAAGGCGGTTTTGAAAAACAATGGAATGGTATTGAAAACCAATATGGTTTTAAATTAAAATTGTAATGTCATTCGTTTATTAAACTTACATTGTAAATCAGATAAAATGGTTAGTTTTATTAGAAATGAACAAATTAATATGCTCCTAATTTTTGGAGTGACCAGAAAAATTCTTCTGAAGCCGCCAGATTGTATGTACCTATTGTATGTTTTATATACTAATGACATTACAACTTTAAATTAAAGCCACATTGGTTTTCAAAACCATTCCATTGTTTTTCAAAGCCGACATTTTTTTTAGAAAAGAGATGGCGGCAATAATGCATAACGCTTTTAAATTTGCGATTGGGACTTAAGGCAAATTTTTCAGTGTCAATTTTAAAATATCATAGAAGTGTATTGTATCAAATTGTTGGAAAAAAATGCTCGTTTTAAATTTCCTTGTGAATCACCATCATTCCATTTGAAAAATGGATTAAACGTCAAGAAAACAAAATTTCATTTTTTAAACGCTTATGAAACTTAGAAAGTCAATTATTATGAAATAATTTTAATTTTCATATTATACTACTTGATTATAAATTAATATATTTAATTAAATTGTAGCACTCAAGATTGAAAATAAAAAATTAACATAAAAATGTTATAACACGTCAAAAAATGACAAGTGAGGTGTCATTTTACTCAGAATGTTATGCTGACCCCAAATAAGTAAAAATATACAAGATGTCCCATTTAAAATACCAAAGTCAAGGTCACTTCCGGTCAAACAGGAAATGCTAACAAATTGAAAATTATGCCAATACATGCAGACTCATCTCTTATGCATAATCTCAAAAATTTCATTTTAATATCTATACTTAAATACAGAAAAGTTATAGGGGTGAACGTGTTTTAAGAAACACCAGGTATAGGAAAAAAATATTTTTTAAAGCTAGTTAAACAAGTAAAATTAGGGATCTGTATTATTTAAAGCTTTTATTAAATATTTTTTAAAACGCACAACTGTACTTTTTCCATTTTTCGTTTTAAATAAGTTTCGTTTCGGCCGAAACCGAAACTTAATTTGTTTTATATAGGACGAGATCGATCTTGGGAACGGATTGAACTCTACTCTTCCTACTAAAAAAAAAGACAACACTGCCTACGAACCCACCCAAAGTTAGCCGAACGTTGCGCGACAATTCACTAACACTGAGGTTCGGCCGGTTTTTGGCCGAAACCGAAACTGTCACCGAAACTAGATTTTTTGGCCGAAACTAGCCGAAACCGAACCTTCGGTCGGTCTCTAAGAAAAATAATTATTAGGTTGGGTTTTTTTTTATATAAAATGTAAAAGCAATGGTATTTAGTTTAGGTTAGTGATTCGTGTCTCCCAAAGTTAGTCATGTTCATGACACATGCAAGCACATTATAATATGATGCCGTTGGGCTCTGCAGATGTTTGTTGTTTTTTACTATCATCGTCCATGGCCGGCCCGTTTTGGACCTAAGGCATCCGGCCCTTCGGGAAATCTCCCCGTTTCCCAGCCGGCCCATCCGCCCCTGGCTGGGTTACTATATTTGAAAATGTAAAAAATGCTCAACAAAATGTCAATTGTTCCTGTTTTCTTTTTTCCGTGTATATACAGCGTGTGCGTGAATTTGCTTTCCAAATGGAAAACTTCTTTATCATCAATTTTTCGAAAAAAAGTTATTCTTTATAAAAAGTTTTGCTTTTAAAATTATTAAGATTGGCATAAGAATTTATTTTTAATGTTGTACATGGTGTCTCAAAAAACGAAAAACTTTAATTCTAAATGTGAAAAAACTTTTATAAAGTCTATACGAAGTCAGTTGAGACAACATAAATATTGGGGGTACGATCAATTTACTGCATCACACATTGAAACTACAATACAAATATAACCAAATTTGTATTGATCGCTCCCTGTACAGATGCTCGAAGATAGTCAACGTGGACGACGAGTCTGTCATCAAAAATTGTGGGCGGAGTTATATTCCGCAAATTTGATTTGTCAGTTGCGAATTTGGTTGGTTAGAAATACTTTAGTTCTATATTTAGATCATTTTGATGGAATGCGTATCGTATGATTTTTAATACAGTGCTGTGTCGAATGGGAAAAATTATTGTTGATGTTTTCTTAAATTTGCATTAGTGATTAGTGATAATTTTGTGTGTGTGTGTGTTGTAGTGTATTTTAGTATCGAGTTTTAATTAGACAATTACAATGGCATTTTGGCGGCCTTTTGATACTAGTGATAACGAAACGGACAATTTGGGTATTTTAAATTTTTATTTTGCATACGCACGGAATACCTATTAGGTGCATCACAAAAATTATGCCAGTCTTCTCACATACGGATTCCGTACAAAATTTCAAAATTGTTTTTACATTTTTCAGTCAACCTCCATATTTGTATGCGAAAATATGGGATGGTTTTAAAATCAACTGAGTATGGACTCGAGCCATAGGAGCGTTAAAAACCATAGCGATACGTGGTTAATAGGCTATCCAACCCGAAACCACATATTACTGAACGCGGGGAGTTTAGCCGGTCGGCAGTTGCCCCCTCAGGATAAATGTCAACCCGACACTACGTCTGTGCTTTCTCCGATGGGGGCCATTTGCTTTGGCTGTACCCGGAAAGTGGAGTGCACATGTGTCTGTAAGCAGATTCTCCTCGTTAGCCGCAAAAAAAGCACGCCTGTGCAGAGCCGAAACACCGAACCAAGTGGTCTGAAGGTTTATACGCCTATAATGCGGAAACCGCAGAAACACGGTGAGTTTAGTCGGTAGGCGGCCCCACCACAGGGGGTTGAATCTGACACTTCTCTGTTAGTATCACCACAGGGGGTCAGTCTTTTGAAGATTCTCATCGACAAAAAAAAACAATTAAATTGTCACTGCATTTTAAATCAATAATGTTTGTTTAAAACGTGTTACGTATTAAAGTTGCTTTATTTATAATATTATTATCATATTAACAAATTAAAACAATAACCTGCATTTTAATTATTTGTTTGGGGCGCCTATTAGGAGTTTCATACATTTTTATGTCATTAAATTGACCTGAGAAACACTTTACCTATTGCATAAACACTGTGTATAAACCCTAAATACCTACCTATTTTCCTATTTATATATGAATTTATAATGACATACATTATAAAGAAAAACATAAAAATCAAAAAAATTAACCGTCATCTTATATTCAGTTTATAAATACATCAGATAGTTTATAGTTGGAATTGATTAAAATTGTGATAAATTTCTTTAAAAATACAATATATAATTTAGTAAAACATTTTTAAATTTCTACCGCCGCCCATGTTTCCCAAAAGAGATGCCGATTTTAGCCAAATTTTATTTTTTTTGTTTGTCTCAACTGACTTCGTATAGACTTTACCAATATTTATTAACAGGCAAATTGGAAAGCGCGAAAAGCGCATTAAATCGTCAACTAATTTGTAGTATATATATATGATAAAGTTTTTTTTTGAAGAGTTACTTAACATTTTTGATAAACAATATGGATAAATACCATCGCAATATTTATTATTAAGCCATCAATGTACTATTTGCAGGTTAATTTAGTATACAGAGTGATTAAAATATTTAGATAATTTACAATCTAATTGAAAATTTATTAAACAATCATATTCACACATAACAAGTTTTTTAATTACTAGTAATTCCACAGTAAACACGAACAAATATACATAGAAGATTAAATTTCAATAAGCCCCCCGTTGTTCATCATACACCTAATAATTTTTGTCAAAAATGTTAAGTAACTATTCAAAATTTTTTTTATCATTGCCCTGTATACTACAAATTAGTTGACGATTTAATGCGCTTTTCGCGCTTTCCAATTTGCCGGTTAATAAATAATGGTAAGTATAAAGTTTTTTTCACATTTAGAATTAAAGTTTTTCGTTTTTTGAGACACCATGTACAACATTAAAAAGAAATTCTTATGCCAATCTTAATAATTTTAAAAGCAAAACTTTTTATAAAGAACAACTTTTTTTCGAAAAATTGATAATAAAGAAGTTTTCCATTTGGCAAGCAAATCCACGCACACGGTGTATATGATCACACCTGATCATACCGGGTGGCCCACTTTCAACGCAGGATTCCATAGCATGTAAACTGTTCAACTTTTTAATAGTTTCTAAAAACAGAGTTATAGGGAGGCATTGGGTCTACAATTTAAAATTATTTCAAATTATACAGGGTATCTCAAATAGTCAGGGTATATCAAACATACTTTTTTTTAAATGGAACATTTATTATTATGATATTTTTGGATAGGATGATCAATTCTAAGAATATTTTGTATAACTTATAATATGTTTAAATTTAACAGTTTTTAAGTTATAACCGTTTTTTCAAAAATTTCGTGTTTCCAGCACGTAAAGAATATGCACCTGTCGCTAGTACAGACTGACAAAAATAAATGAAATTTGGGTTATGGAATATGATTTTTCAGTAGCGTCTAAAGCATATTTTAAAAAACAAAAATATTTACCGAAGTCGTTTAAAATGCCTTTCTAAATGTAACAATTTTAAAAACGTAAAAATTCTTAAACGTATGTTATTTTAAATACGTACCCTATTATTTTTTATGCCTAATCGAAAGACATTTTTAATACAATTCTAATTATACTTGGTTTCCCTATATCTAGTACCTACCTTTTATAGTTTTCTCTGAAATACCTATTTCTTCCTTTACCATATAAACTCGGTGTTTATTTTCTCATAGAGTGCCTTGAATGCCGCACCGTGTCCATACGACGCCCTTTTTCTAGAGTTCCATGGACAGCCAACTATTCATTTTTTTAATCTTAAGTCATTTGAAGTGACATTTTTCAGTATTTGTAAATTAAAAAATTATTTCTGTTGTTTTAAGTTTAAGCAATATCATTAATTTTTTCCCTTAAAGAAAAACTTCAAATGACTTAAGATTAATAAAATGGATAGTTGGGTGTACATGGCACTCTAGAAAAAGGGCGTCTTACGGACACGGTGCGGCATTCAAGGCACTCCATGAGAAAATAAACACAGAGCTTATATGGTAAAGGAAAAAATAGGTATTTCAGAGAAAACTATAAAAGGTAGGTATAGGGAACCCTAGTATAATTAAAATTGTATTAAAAATGTCTTTCGATTAGGCATAAAAAATAATAGGGTATAGGGTATGTATTTAAAATAACAGACTTGTAAGAATCTTTACGTTTTTAAAATTGTTACATTTAGAAAGGCATTTTAAAAACTTCGGTAAATATTTTTGTTTTTCAAAATATGCTTTAGACGCTATTGAACAATCATATTCCATAACCCAAATTTCATTAATTTCTGTCAGTCTGTACTACCGACAGGTGCATATTCTTTACGTGCTGCAAACACGAAATTTTTGAAAAAAACGTTAGTAAGTCAAAAACGGCTAAATTTAAACATATTATAAGTTATACAGAATATTCTTAGAATTGATCATCCAATCCAAAAATATCATAATATATAGGGTGTTCCATTTAAAAAAAAGTATGTTTGATATACCCTGACTATTTGAGATACCCTGTATACTTTGAAATATTTTTAAATTGTAGACCCAATGCCTCCCTATTACTCTGTTTTGAAAAATATTAAAAAGTTGAACAGTTTAGATGCTATGGAATCCTGCGTTGAGAGTGGGCCACCCGGTATATGGTAATCAGATTATATAAGGCCAATTTTCTTATATGATCATATATGAGGCACTTTATATATATGATTATATATATATTTTTTCCCCGGGACAGTAATCTATTTACACGATCTCATTGTCTGATTAGACTGGAATAACTTTGGAAAAATAATGTAACAACGACAACTTTACGAATTATCCAACGAAAAATATATAAAAAATTTTGTTATAATTTATTTATTTATTCACAGAACATTATTCCACAATACATTAATAATTGCAAAATAGCCTTAAAATGATTTATAAAGTCTTATACTACGTTTATATACCATAATATATTTTAACTATCAAATGCATATAAGGACCAATGTATAAAAAAGACAAGCGGAAAAAAAGCACCTAGATGACTGAACATCTGTGTGCGCTTAGAAAAACAGGACTTATAAGAAAAAAAACATTATACAAAAATAAAGAAATTCTATTCGACCTAGGTTAGTTCGGAACAGGAAACCTATTATCTTCTAAAAAAGTGACAAAGTTTTCCATATTGCCGAAAATAAATGCTCGACATTTTATCTTAAACATTTTAATTCTAGTAATATTTTTTATATTTAATGGTATAAGATTAAATATTTTTGGCGCCGAATAATTGACAAATCTTTTTCAAGCCAAATATATTATACTACGTTTATATACCATAATATATTTTAACTATCAAATGCATATAAGGACCAATGTATAAAAAAGACAAGCCGGAAAAAAAGCACCTAGATGACTGAACATCTGTGTGCGCTTAGAAAAACAGGACTTATAAGAAAAAAAACATTATACAAAAATAAAGAAATTCTATTCGACCTAGGTTAGTTCGGAACAGGAAACCTATTATCTTCTAAAAAAGTGACAAAGTTTTCCATATTGCCGAAAATAAATGCTCGACATTTTATCTTAAACATTTTAATTCTAGTAATATTTTTTATATTTAATGGTATAAGATTAAATATTTTTGGCGCCAAATAATTGACAAATCTTTT